>OV277868.1:76064215-77453024 GCA_922989275.2 Gari tellinella | reverse complement strand
TCTCTATTGTATATAATTATGTATATATATGTACTTAAACTGTAGGTACATGTATGAAGTGTTATTGAAACTGACAGATTGCGGATATTATCGGAAAAAAAGCTTTTAGATAACGTGTGTTCCCGTGTGATCTAAGAGAAAGTAATATTTAGTAGGAGTTTGCGAATAAACAGCAGCAAACAGCGGATAACAGTTAATCGTAACCGTGTAACGCAATGCCAATTCATTGAACTTTAGAAAAAGACAGTTGCATGACAGGACTAAATGTCCGACTACCTCAACATGTTTTGATTATGTTATATCTCACATGTAATTACAAAACTTCATTTCGTTTTCTGTAACAAATAAAAGGATTGTTCTGTTCTGAAAGTATTGCATTCGCCCGTCTGTGCAACCGTCCATCCGTAAACAAGGTTAACTAGATTGTACCCTTTTGTTTAGCATCAACACTGTTCATTCAAATATTTGGATGTATATTTATTGAAACAGTCTTGTTCTACCATTATTTCATTGCTCTTAGGTTTTGTTAAAACATGCAATGTCAGCAACATTGAGATTGGAAACAGTACAGTGGAGAAACCGTTATTTTTTCCCAATAAACGCGTTTACGCTAAAACTATTATTTCCATTACAAACAGTATGGAGCCAGATCAGACGCCGGGTAACCCGACGTCTGATCAGGCTCCAAACTGTTTGCCACCAAGATAAACATCAATTATCAGAATTGTCGAAAAATTGTACTTTTCTACGTTTTAGTGCTTTGCATTTGCGTTTCGTTTGCGTTTAAACGGGAAAGATTAACGTATTCTCCACAGTATGTGGACAGGTCCTAGTATTTTGCTGATGTTTGATGCCGAAAGGCACATTATAATTGTGACATGTGTAGTATCCTGCTATTGACCCCTTCACGGCCGTGACGTCATCAATTTTATACAATTGTCGTCTGCTTTTATTTCTATAATTAAATATCTAGTTAGTTTGACTGATGAAATATTGAAATGAGTGTAAAACAGTTTGTATCCTGATCAGACGCCGCGTTACGCGGCGTCTGGTCAGGATCCAAACTGTTTTCAAATTACAGTGGAGAAAACGTTATTCTTTCCCAATAAACGCGTTTACGCTAAAACTATTATTTGCAGTCCAAACGGTTTGGAGCCAGATCAGACGCCGGGTAACCCGGCGTCTGATCAGGCTCCAAACTGTTTGCCACCAATATAAACATGAATTATCAGAATTGTCCAAAAGTTGTACTTTTCTACGTTTTAGTGTTTTGCGTTTGCGTGCGTTTGCGTACGTTTGCGTTTAAACGGGAAAGAATAACAGATTCTCTACTGTACTAGTGTACTCGGGGTACATGTAAGGCAGTGATGGGGTTAACTAATTATCGCCTGACATTTCGAATGGACAATTTCTGTATCTAATGTTGGTATTATCTATCATCATCATGCAGGGCTCCAGATAAAGGTAGTTATTCCAACAAATCAAACATTTTATCACTCATTTCAGCACCAAAACCAATTGTGTTACTACTCATTAGAATCGTCTCGAAGAGACGATTCTAATGAGTACATGTAGTGACACCATAGGGTTTAATTCAGAAATAAAGATTTTAAGTTTTGAAAAACTATCCTTATCTGTTGCTCTTTCTATGGTAAACTATTTATGGCTTTTTGTCTGCCCATTGCAAAATAGCAAACAATGCATACCCAGAACTGAGGGCTCTTTTTATCAGGGTCTATAATGTTTGCTTAGGACACGTTTGATATCAACAGGTACACAGTTTGTAAAAGACGAGTAAAGCCGTTGCTTGGATTCGTTTTGTTAACTACTTGTACGCTAGCGGTGAAATATTGAATACCGTTGCTAACAGTTTTGATCCAGATAAGACGCCGCGTCACGTAGCGTCTCATCTGGATCCAATCTGTTGTCGTTCTGATTCTATTTTGATATTCATTCTTGTTGAAAATTTTAGATTTAGAACAGTAGATTGTTGCAGACGAGCAATTTACTAAAGCGTTCAAAAAGCTAAATTGAACATTACATTTTTTTTATTCGAAGTCAACTCGAACCCGACCATCCCTGCTTAATTCCAGTTAGACTTCCTTTCAGACATTTTAAAGGCCTCGAATTCGATGATAGGACAACGCATGTTGATTTTGGCGTCAGTCTATGCTTTTAACCATTATACTGAAAAACTATTTGCATGTAATTCCCCTATTTTATTATGATGTAAGACTATCTCCTTCATTATATTGTCCATGAGTATGTACAGTGGAGAATCTGTTAGTCTTTCCCAATAAACGCGTTTACGCTAAAACTATTTTTTGCAGTGCAAACAGTTTGGAGCCAGATCAGACGCCGGGTAACCCGGCGTCTGATCAGGCTCCACGCTGTTTGCCATCAAGATAAACAAGAATTATCAGAATTGTCCAAAAGTTGTTCTTTTCTACGTTTTAGTGCTTTGCGTTTGCGTACGTTTGCGTTTAAACGGGAAAGAATAACAGATTCTCCACTGTAGCTCTGACGCCACTAACAGTTATCTCAGCTGATTGGTGGTTCTATTGAAATTTAATGATTATTTTCTCACGTATAATAACACTCTTACGTTAATCTTTCCCAATAAAAGTATTCATTGTAATTAGGTTAAACTGATTATGTCTATTGCAAACAGTTTGAAACCAGGTCAGACGCCGGGTAATCCTGCGTGTGATCTGGTGCCAAACTGTTTGCCACGTGGATTAAAAATGTTACATGTTATCAATATAGTATTTTTCTACATTTTATTGCATTCCGTTTCGTTTGCGTTTAATCGGGAAAGAATAACGGTCCACCCTGTATATAGTTTTATTGAGCTTACTTATTTCTTATATGTTATTGTTGTTTTCTACTTTTAGGATAAAGCTCGCTGTTGTATGGACATGCATGCTGGTTTTCCTACTTATGATACTCCACCCACAAGAACATCTCAGCATCGAAACGAACTTAAACTTACCAAAAGAACCTCAGCATCGCGACCGGAAGTCCGATTACCACAACTATTCCAAGACAGAAGTTCGCCATGTTGTCTTTCTGAAAGTGCATAAGGCAGCTAGTAGCACACTTCAAAACATCTTGTTCCGGTTTGGCGTAAAACGGAATTTATCCTTCGTGATCCCTACAAAGGAATTCAAGTTCTCGGAACGCGGTGATTCTCATGCTGTTTTACTAGACCCGTTAAAAGGCGGGCACTATGATATATTCACCTTACACGCAGTGTTTAACCATAGTGTGTTTTCCAAACTTATGCCAGCTAACACCTTCTATATTGCCATTGTTCGTAATCCGCTGGAACAAATGATCTCAAGTGCTTTTTACAACAGGGACAGAGGGGGCGTGGCTTATCTCAGAAAAGCTCCAGCCAGTACTTTCATTCAAAGCCTTATTCAGTACCCCGAGTTATACGACAGGGACGAGTTCAGTCTGACCAAAAATGGTATGGCGAAAGACTTCGGCTTCCCAACTGGTTTACATGTGCAAAACACAGAAAGTGTGCAGAAACATCTACGCAGTATAGGAAAGATATTTACTTTCGTTTTGATTGTAGAACATTTTACAGAATCTCTTGTACTACTCAAACGTTACCTCAACTGGGACACAGCAAGCATTCTCTACATACCTGTGAATGAAAACAAACATAAATCAGCAGACGAGCTCAATATAACAGAAACAGATCGTAGAAAATTCAAAGACAGAAATTTTCTAGATTGTGCCATATACGACTTCTTTTACGAGAAGTTTATATCTGAACTTTCCCGTCAAGATAAGGACTTCTTTGCAGAGGTGGACCATTTTAAGACCACCCGACGGCGGGTGGAGATATACTGTCTCCTAGGCAACGATGGTTCCCAGCCGTTGGTTGTGAGTGAATCAAAGTGGAACAGACGCTTTGAAGTGCACCCGAGTGACTGTGATGATATGAAAACACCCGAATTGCAATATATAGACTATATACGGGAGCGACAAATACGGCAACTATACAACAGTCTGTGATAATTAATATTTTGCATATACAAAAAAGAATTGTTTAACCCCTTCAATGCCATGACGTCATCAAATTTAAACAATTGTCGTCTGCTTCTATTTAAAAAAACAAGTTTTATGTATTTTGACTTAAGAAATATTGAAACGAGTGTCAAACAATTTGGATCCTGATCAGACGGGGCATTACACGGCGTCTGATCAGTATCTTAACTGTTTGAAAATTACTACTGTACTCGGAGTAAGGCAGTGAAGGGGTTAACTCATTCACTGCCGTGACGTCATCAGTTTTTAAAGAAAATTAACGTGGTCTGCTTTTGTGTCTCAAATTTAAATTTCAGGTATTTTAATATAGGAAGTATATGATTTAGTTTCAAATATGTTGGATTCTGACAAGACACTGCGTAACGCGGCTTCTGACCAGGATCCAAATTATTTGCTAATACATGTAAGTATTGTACTCAGAGTAAGGCAGTGAATGTGGTTAAGCGATCATTTAGCACGTTATCGATTAAATACATAAAGCCTTAGTGCAGGATGAAACTTATTCAGAAAGCTACCAAAGGAGCTTTTTGTTTTATATTGTATACTCAAACTAAATGAAAACGCACCGTAAAAAGTAAGATACTTTATTTATCAGAATGAGTCTTTGACATTTCATTTTAATAAGACAATATTAAAGCATTTTAACACACTTTGACCACAACCATAACCCTATGATAATTTCGTTGTAAGTTCTGCAAAGTAATGTCTTAAAAAAGACAGATAGACATCTAAAAGTCACAAAACTCAGTTTCTTATATGCACACCCACAGCGTAGACCACAACCTGACAATAGCGGTGCGCATATTGCGGACCTGCGGCTGTATTCGGTATTAATGAATGCCATTCCACTTCCCCTTCACTAGTGCGTCAATGACAGGACTCCAGATAAGGGGGAGTTTTCTGAACAAATTCAACATTTTCTCACTCATTTCAGCACTAAACCTTATAGTGTTACTACTCATTAGAATAGTCTCGAAGAACCGATTCTAATGAGTAGTGACACCATGGGGTTTAATGGAGAAACAGATATTTTAGTTTTTGAAAAACTACTCTAATCTGGAGCCCTGAATGAGACCAAGACGGCTGAGAATTTGCCTAACGCCGTTGTACACACGATGCTTTACGAGTGGTACTTTTTTATTTCGTTTGAATATATTTGTATCCTGCATTGAGCAATTATCTATATATTGGCCTTCCATGAGATTTCTTTTGAATTGTTGATGCATACGAGATTGCCATATACGTGTATAACATTCCATGTTCCTTATTGTAAAAACTCTCTATTACGACCACTTAAATCTGTCAATTATTAGGGTTTCTTGACAGGTCCCTGCTTAAAGCAAGGTGACAGAAAAACAGAACGCTCCGAAAGGAGCCTTCTGTTTAGAAAGCTCCGGAGCTTTCTGTTTTACTGTTACCTTGCTTTAAGCTGTCACATGTCTTTTGTTACAATCAATTAGCCTTTGTTTTAGTGGTCGTAATTGAGAGGTTTTACTGTACATGTACTTGTTTTCTCCTTACATGTCAAACTGGTTTTAAGCAGAAGCTCATTAGCACGCTAAGAACATTTTGTATATGTGACAGTTATACAGCAGAAAGCTGGTTGACTTTACATTTGTCCTATCTTTAGCAATTGCTTGTTTGTTTTAAGAAAAAATTAAGTGTCTCAAAATTGTCACTCAAAACATGTAATAATTGAACCTTGTCACGTGTTGCTTTGACAAATCTAAATATGCCTGACATAAACAAGGTTGGTTAGCAGACTGACTATTTGTCTCCACTAAAAAAGCCTCTATAATGTTGTGTACAACTTACGTTTTGTCAGATAACTTTCAAATATTTGGAACTATTGTGTTTGATATTCGAATAAGATTGACCATGAACATAATTTAATAGAAAAGTGAAGTCTAAGCAGTTTTTTTTTTACAAAGACTTCACCTTTCAAAAAGTATTGGCCATAGTTGTATAAGGACCACTACCGTGGACGGCGTTAATAAAATACATAAAATTATTCTTACTGAATATGAATAAGGAGATTTACTAGTTGGAAACACACATACTATTTCATTCATCCATACATCGTTCTAAAGCCTTATTAAACAGATTTACTTATGCACGTGTACATATAATTATACCAACATTAATATCAACATTCAAACCGCAAATAATCACATCTTGTATCATCATGACTTTACCATACGCATCCATCTTCTTTAACTACAACAAGTGGTCCCTGTCATGACAAAATCCACATTATATCATTGCAACATTGCAAAGACCAAGCACCATTGTCATCCCAGGCTCTGCATCTGATTAGGTCTGCACTACCAAATACAGTATATAATACTACAAAATACATTAGATGATTGTTGGTGCCAAACAGAGTAGATCACGGCGAGCCGTCGCGTCAAAAGACGCGGCGGCTTGCCATGATCTACACTGTTTGCAATGCAATGTAAGATTTTGTCATGGCACGGTTCACATTCATTTACATATTTGAAGTGTTCACTATGTTTATGTGATATTTAAAACGTTCTAGGAACTCTTTGTTCCAGCCTAACCTTCTCAAAATGTCAGGTTGCGAAACATAAAATTGTATGCATGCATTTAATTTTTCAAACCACACGTAATAAACCAAATGTCTTTCATATTCAGAAATTTGAACAGGAAATTTTAAATCAGGGCTTAAGTTATATGCAAATAATAAATGACAAAGCAATATTTTAAGTAGCATTATGAAGAAGAAAATTAATTACCATTATGATAAAGGAATACAAAATGTTTAAGTAACACCACGATGGTAGAGTAAAACACTATATTTAGTTTAAACAGTATTTTATTTCAAAATAGATACAGTCATGACAAAACATACAATTTCACATATAAATATAAGGATTAGAAAACAAGTTTGAGTAAACTTATATAAATTCTTCTCCTTTTCATATAAATTACAATTTACAGTCAAGGCTCGATTCTATTGATATTTCATGTGTTGACGTTCGATAATTCGATCTCGCTAAAGTCGAACTTGCTAAAGTCGAACTTGCCCGTATGTCAAAATGTTGCATAGCCATAGTCAACCCTGAAACACGGATATGTTCGAAATGACTCGAGTTGGAGGTATCGAGTCTCAACTGCATCATGCTTTAAGTGTGATGGCAGGCTGTGACTGTGAAAAATCACTATATTTGAGTAGCATTATGACGCAGTAGTCAACAATAAGTAAGTAGCATCATGATAAAGGCATAAAAACAATATTTAAGTAGCATTATAATGAAGAAATAAAAACAATTTTTATTTAACACCTTAGTGAAGGAATAAAAACCAATAATTAGTATGGTTGTGAAGGAATTAAAACAGTTTTTGTTTTGCATCGTAAAAATGACATTTATTTAGCATCGTAGTAAAGGAATAAAACAATATTTAAGTAGCATTATAATGAAGGAATAAAAAACATTTTTATCACCGAAGTGATGGAATAAAAACTAATATTTAAGTTGCATAATAATGAAGGAATATAAATAATATTTATTTAGCTTGGTAGTGAAGAAATTAAAAAAATATTTATTTAGTTTCGTAATGAAGGAATTAAAACAATATTGTTTGGCACCGTAATGAAATAATAAAAATGACCTTTATTTTGCTCCGTATTGAAGAAATTAAACCAATATTTTAGTAGCCTCATAATGAAGGAATAAAAACAAAGATGAACTTTAGTTAACCCTTTACCTGATAACATTGTTTCGAGTATTGAAGATATGTGACTACTTAAAGCAGGTTGAAAGTAAAGCAGAATGCGCCATAAGGCGCATTCTGCTTTACTTTCAGCCTGCTTTAAGCTATTAACTGCTAGAATAAGCAAAGTATTGAATATGACACATATTCATTACGGTATAATTTGGAACTATTTTCTTCAGCGGAGGAATAAATTAAACACGCTAAAAGTCGCTTATATGGGGGAAAGGGTTAAGCATCGTAGTGAAGGAATTAAAACAATATTTATTTAGCCTTGTAGTGAAGGAATAAAAACCATTATTTATGTAGCATCCTATAAAATAAAAAAACAATATTTATTGAGCATCGTAGTGAGGAAATAAAACCCAATATTTCAGTAGCATCATAATGAAGGAACAAAAACGATATCTTTTTAGAATATAGTATTGTAGGAATAAAAACCAATATTTTAGCAGTATTATGATGAAGGAATAAAAACAATATTAACATTCTATTTAGCATCGTATTGAAGGAATTACAATAATATTTATTAAGCCTCGTAATGAAGTAGATAAATTCCATGTATTTAACATTTAATGAAGGAATATAGCCAACTATTTAGGTAGCATCATAGTGAAGGAATAAAACCAATATTTATCTTTTATCATCATAATAAAGGTAAAGAATCAATGTTTAAGTAGCGTCATTCTGAAAGAATTCAAACAATTGTTAAATAACAGCGGTGACGCAATTAAAACTAATATTTAACTAGCATTGTGATGAAGGACAAACTCATGAATAATTAGATTCGGGAAAATGTGTGTTTATAGGGGTAAAATGGTTTTAGGATGCGAGACAGTGTTAGTAAAATTATTCTATACATAGTTATATGTTATATTTTTGGAAAGTTTTATGATTTGTATCTTTTACTCTTCTGAAGCCATGTTATTGTCTGCTTTAACCCTTTCATAATCAAATTACTTGGGAGTGTTTTACCCCTTCACCGTTTAATTGTCGTTTGCTTCAGTATTGTTGTCTGCAAGACAAGTTTCAAAGTTAGATTTAAGGTTGTAAGACTAAATAGATATCGATAAGAATGTCAAACAGTTTGGTTCCTGATCAGACGCCGCGTTACGCGGCGTCTGATCAGGACCCAAACTGTTAACAAACGCGCTTTAAAGATTCATTGAGAGTGAAAGGGTTAACTCATGGGCCCCTTGATTTTCAAATGAACAATTTCGATTAATAATAAGGTCTATGTGACTATTTTGGGTTGTGTTTAACAACATTTTGAACAATTACCAACAGTGCAGACCCTTCTCAAAAGCCTCTCACAAGTACCTTTTTATCAAGGTCTACATTCATTGCGTAAGACAAGTGTACACTTCCCATATGCACTGATTGTAAAAAACGCAAGAATGTTGTAATAAGGACCAATGAATTGAAGAGTGCCATCTGCTAGTTTTTGCCCAACCCGTTTTCGTGTACTTTTCATAGAAGACGTTTTGATACAAATGTCAAATATTTTGGACCCTGGGTCCAATGTTATAACGCGTTTGATTTGCGTCTGAGCTCGCTCTAAATCTTATGTTTGATCAGATATGAGCTTTCGCTCAAATCCGACAAATCCAACGCTTGAGAACGATATTTGACTCAACTCAAACTGAGATCGTACTCAAGCTTTCGTTGGTCAGATTTGAGCTTTTGCTGAAACCAAAACTAGAGAACGATCTCAAACACAGCACAAACGCTTTATTACCTTGGGACATGAGGTCAGACGCCACATATTGCAGTTTGTAACATTTGGCAGAGGAAGAGTTTAAGTGAGGACATTTTAAATCTGTGATAAAAGTGCTTGCCTCAAATGAATGTATGCTATAATTATGAAAATGAGAATAGAAGGGTATGTTTACATTTATTAGCGGTAAAGGAACAATGGATGCGCCTGTTATTTCTATCGCAAACAGGTGTTTGCCAGATAAGACGCCGGGTAACCCGGCGTTTTATCTGGCTATAAACTGTTTGCCACTTATATAGAAATAAATCGTTGTTTCAATCACCAGCCATTGTATGCCTTTCACTGTGTTTGCGTTTAGATTCGTTTAAACGGGAAAGGATAATCTCTTCTCCACTGTGAACCACTTGCAGTAACTAACAGTTGAGAAGACGTCATTCGTTCCCAATAAAGGCGTTTAAAGACATCTCCTGACGACCTTTTGGTCTGAGCAGAATGTCGCATGTGAAATTTCGCAAAGTGTTACAAGTTTGATTGGCAAATAGTTTGGAGCCTGATTAGACGCTAGTTTAGCCAGCGTATGATCATGCTACATATGTTTGCATTGGAAATAACACTTTTAGCCTTAACGCGTTTATTTGGGAAAGAATAACGTCTTCTCAACAGTTAGCCAGACAATATCTTTATTTTCATCTCAGATACACTAGGTACAACATGAGGAATTGTATACATATATTTCTTAACATAAAACGAAAAAGGTTCAAATTCCAGTCATTGTGTAAGTTTCAAGGAAAGAGCATTGAGTGTGGAAGCTGATTAAATAGTTCACTGAAAGTAATTGGTATCTGTCCGGAGCAGGCAATACATGTACTGCGGAAAGTAGATTGTCTACTCAGAACAGGTATCATAGGAATTAATTATTATTGGTTGTGTTTGTTTTAGTTGATATCATTTCTGAAATCCTTGCGTACTGATTAACAGTTAAAGGGACTCGCAACCGGATGGTGTACTTGTCAAAATAAAATAAAATACTCAAATAAAAGCAAATTTGTGGCATTATTTGGCTTCTGTCATTAAAAAAATATGATCAGTCCAAAAAATGTCTCAAGAATTGTCCCCGAATCTTAGTTTTTTTTAGATATTTTCCATCGTTTTTCTATAGCGTTAGCTAACGGTATAGTTGTTGTTGCGTCTCTACACGGGCTCAGACATAAACCCGAGCCGAATATGTATAAATAAATCGCTACCAGTGAAGTACGTTAATTCGCTACCATATAGATAGAGAGCCCCAGTAGCCGCGTGGTTAAGGCGTTTGCCTTTGTTTTCATGTTAGTCTCCTCATGGAGGATGGAGGGTCACGGGTTCGAATCCCACCAGAGCTTCTTCCTTTTTTATATCCCCGTCTTCAGACGGGACGTATTATGTCGTGGCGCTGTCCGTCCGTCCGTCTGTCTGTCCGTCTGTCCGTCCGTTAACTTTTTCATGTCCGCTCTCTAACTCAAACAAATTCAGTCTAATCCTTTTGAAACTTGGTCAGAACGTGTATGACCATAATATATCGGTCAAGTTCGATAACCAGCAAGATTGACCCAGATATTCAAGAGTTATGCCCCTTTTTTGTCAAAAACGGGCATATTAGTTTGTCCGCTCTCTAACTCAAACAAATGTTTTTTAATCCTTTTCATACTTTGTCAGCATGTGTATGACCATATTATCTCGGTCAAGTTCGATAACCAGCAGGATTGCCTCAGACATTCAAGAGTTATGCCCCTTTTTCGTAAAAAACGGGCATATTTTAGTTTGTCCGCTCTTTTACTCAAACAAATTTATTATAATCCTTTTGAAACTTTGTCAGCATGTGTATGACCAAAATATCTCGGTCAAGTTCGATAACCAGCAGGATTGCCCCAGACATTCAAGAGTTATGCCCCTTTTTTCGTAAAAAACGGGCATATTTTAGTTTGTCCGCTCTCTAACTCACTCAAATTTATTTCAGGCCTTTTGAAACTTGGTCAGCATGTGTATGACCATAATGTCTCGGTTATGTTTCATAACCAGCAAGATTGCCACAGACAATCAAGAGTTATGCCCCTTTTTTCATCTAAAATGGGCATTTTTTAGTTTGTCCGCTCTCTAACTCAAACAAATTTATTCCAATCCTTTTGAAACTTGGTCAGCATGTGTATTACCATAATGTCTCGGTTATGTTCTTTAACCAGCAGGATTGCCCTAGACATTCAAGAGTTATGCCCCTTATTTTGTCAAAAACGGGCATTTTTTAGTTTGTCCGCTCTCTAAATTAAATAAATTTATTCCAATCCTTTTGAAACTTTGTCAGCATGTGTATGACCATAATGTCTCGGTCAAGCTCCATAACCAGTAAGATTGCCCCTGACATTCAAGAGTTATGCCCCTTTTATCGTCAAAAACGGGCATATTTTGTTTGTAGCTCTCTTTCTCAAACAAATTTATTCCCATCCTTTTGAAACTTGGTCAGCATATGACCCCTAACTTTCAGGGTTCTTCCCCTTTTGCTTTTACCTTGATAGGGTTTTGGTATGACTACATTCTAAGATCGATTTGACGGGCGTATAATGTGCCCGGCTTGCGGTGCTCTTGTTTTTTTAAAATGCATTTTTTAACAGAATTTATTATCCAAAACTTAATCTTACCCATTTTTATAAGCATTTGACATATATTTCCAAATTACTATTTTTAATGCTAAATCCGGTTGCGAGCCTCTTTAATACATATAAAGAAATGCAATTCATAATAACTATAGAAACATATATAAAGTGAGGGACAAAGTTGAAGCATGCGACATTGTGACAGGCTTTCGTCCACTGAATGCACGCTTTCTAGGCCGCACCTATTGATAAAATAGCGTTCTCGCTTGTGTAATCTTTACAAAAGCTACTGGACGATTCACTAACCGTGTCAGAATTGTGAATGGAATACCTTTGGTCCGTCGGTGTTTACGGATTACAAATACTTGTACTACATGCCAGTACATGCCATATATTTATTTGGTTGTTTTGTTAATTCATATGTTAATTTTGTTTATGTTTGGACTTTGACATTCGTCAGTTAGGTTGTTTTGTAAACTGATGCTTGAATAATCATGAGATCAGTTTGGTTGTTTTGTAAAATGATGTTTGAATAATCATGAAATCAGTTTGGTTGTTTTGTAAAATGATGTTCGAATAATCATGAATTCAGTTTGGTTGTTTTGTAAAATGATGTTTGAATAACCATGATATCAGTTTGGTTGTTTTGTAAAATGATGTTTGAATAATCATGAGATCAGTTTGGTTGTTTTGTTAACACTTGAATAATCATGAGATCAGTTTGGTTGTTTTGTAAACTGATGCTTGAATGATCATGAAACCAGTTTGGTTGTTTGTAAAATGATGCTTGAATAAATCATCATGAAATCACCAGAAACCTTCCGTCATTTTAGCCCCTACACGTCTTCATTTTGATACTATAAATCCTCCACTAAAAAGGCTTAAAGTTAATGTTGTTACTACAGGGGAACAGACGTTACATGTATATTTTCTTTCTATATACATGTAAACGCATCTATGCTTAACCGATAATTCCCTTTGCAAACCGTTTTTAGCCAGATCAGACGCATAGTAACACGCTGACTTATCAGACTCTAAACGGTTTGCAACTCGGATAAGAATAAATAGTAAAAAAAATCAGAAATATGTCATTTTTTACATTTAATTGCTTTGCGGTTAGTTCAGTTTAAACCGGAAAACAGTACGCCTTCCAAATTGCAGTGGAGAAAACGTTATTTTTTCCTGCTTAATCGCAAATGCATTGCAATAAAATTTATTGTGTTAATCTGAGTGGCATACAGTTTGAGCCTGACCAGACGCCGGATTACCTGGCGTCTGATCTGGCTTCAAACTGTTTGCAATATAAACAAGAGTTATCACTCAAGGTAATTGATACCCCTATTCCAAATTGCCTTGTCACAAACCCCACTTTATGTCAACAATAGCATGTAACAATTTGATCTTCATATTCCTTTGTTAATCTGCAAATTTCAAGTTGAAAAGGGCTATAACTCTGTCAAGTGTGTAAGAGTAATGAAACTTGGAGAAACGCATACCAACATAACATAAATGTACGTGTTTCAAACTTTTAGACAATATAATAACTAGGCTTCAAGAAAATTGCATGTCCAATAAATTAAAATAAAAGAGGAGCATAATTCTGTCAATTGTTTTATTAAAATTGCGGAATAGTGTTAAAACATAACATTATTTTTATATTATACAACAAGTTTGAAGATAATATCATAAAGGGAAATAATTATGTCTTCTTTTTTTTCAAGAGTTATGTAACTTAAAGTAGAGTCTGCAAGCATCACAATTATAATGTGTAGTTGTGTACCACATTTGAAGACAATATCATGAATATTTTTAAAGAAAATGGCATGTTCCAAGAAAAAAGAGAGCAAAATTTCAAGTTAAAAAGGGACAATTCTGTCATTTTTAGCTCAAGGTGAGCTAAAATGACCCTGTGTCCGGCGTTGTGCGTCGTGCCTCGTCCATCGTCGTTAACAATTGCTTCAAATGACATTTCCTCCTATACCGCTTGACAGATTTGAACCAAACTTTACAGGAATGTTCCTTGAGTCAAGCTCTTTCAAAATTGTTCAAAGAATTAAAAACAATGTAGAACTTTGGTTGCCATGGCAACCAAAGTGAAAAAATAAGGAAATCTTAAAAAGTCTTCATGCCTGAAACTACAAGGACCAGAGCTTGGATATTTTGCACATAGCATCATCTACAGGTCCTCTATCAAATGTGTTCAAATAATGCCCCTGGAGTCAAAATTGGCCCCGCCCCGGGGGTCACAGTTTTACATAGAGTTATATAGTGAACTTTCAAACGTCTTCTCCTCTGAAAATAATATGGCCAGAGCTTTGACATTTGGCATGGTGACACTTCAAGATGTCCTATACCAATATTGTTCAAATGGTTCTGGTCGGTTGCATATCTAGGTCACAGGAGCTAAAAATAGATTGTTATCAATGAAAACTTTAAAAAAATTATTGTCAAAAACTACAAGGACCAGAGCTTAGATATTTGGCACATAGCATCATCTACAGGTCCTCTCCCAAGTTTGTTCAAATTATGCCCCTGGGTCAAATTTGGCCCTGTCCAGGGGGTCACAGTTTTACATAGAGTTATATAGTGAAACTTTCAAACGTCTTTCTTCTCTGAAACTAATATGGCCAGAGCTTTGATATTCGGCATGGTGACACTTCTAGATGTCCTTTACCTATTTTGTTCAAGTGGTTTCAGTCTGTTGCATATGTAGGTCTCAGGAGCTAAAAATAGATTTTGTCAATGGAAACTTATAAAAATATTCTTGTCTTAAACCCTAGTACCCTGATCTTAGATAGTTGGCACATAGCATCATCTACAGGTCCTCTATCAAGATTGTTCAAATTTAATAATTCCCCTCGGGTACAAAATGACACCTCCTGGACATAAATCAGTATCTCCATTTTGTCAGCTATTCTCAGGTGAGCGAAATATTCCCCATGGAGCTCTTGTTGTGTAACTTAAAGTAGAGTCTGCAAACATCACACTTATCATGTGTACCAAGTTTAAAATAGTTTTCAAGAAAATGACACAACTTCAATTATAAAAGGGGCATGTTTCTGTCAAAGCTTGTGTTAGAGCTGTTAAACGTAAACAAAAGACTGATGTGTACAAATTTCGAAGACAATATCAAGAATAGTTTTCAAGAAAGTGGCATGTTCCAAGAAAAATGTCTGAATTAAGAGACAAAATATGAAGTAAATAAGGGGCATAAGTCTTTCAAATTTTGTATCAGAGTTATGAAACCTATAAATGAGTGTCCCCACATAACACTGGTAATATATACCAAGTTTGAAGATGGCATCATAAACGGTTTTCAAGAAAAAGGCAAATTGCCCGGAAAAAAGCGAACGACGGACCGACGGACTGACTAGGCGTTTCCAATATAACCCCGCCACTATTGGTCCCCACATAACACTGATAATGTATACCAAGTTTGTAGATGGTATCATAAACGGTTTTCAAGAAAAAGACAAATGTCCCGGAAAAACACAATGGACGGATCGACTGACGGACGTTCTCACAGATGGACATTCATTTGTTGTTGTTTTTTGTTTGTTTAAAAGTACCCAACAGTACACAAAACACACAACAATATACAATAGGGTTATCACGGAATTATAAGAATATATTGTTCTCCCTATCCAACAAATGATCCTTTCGTGCGCTCGGACAGACGGACGGACACTGCGTTTCCAAAATAATATTTTAACGTAAAACGCGTTTATTTGGAAAGAATAACGTCTTTTCTACTTATTAAGACATTTTTCTTCTAGCTGTAGTGTGTTCTTAATGAGTTTCATTTATAATACAGTGGAGAATCTGTTATTCTTTCCCGTTTAAACGCAAACGTACGCAAACGCAAAGCACTAAAACGTAGAAAAGAACAACTTTTGGACAATTCTGATCATTATTGCTTATCTTGGTGGCAAACAGTTCGGAGCCTGATCAGACGCCGGGTTACCCGGCGTCTGATCTGGCTCCAAAATGTTTTCACTGCAAATAATAGTTTTAGCTTAAACGCGTTTATCGGGAAAGAATAACACATTCTCCACTGTAGTACAGTAGCGGAGATGAACGCGTTTGTTCTTAACCATTTCACTCTCAATGACGCCTTAAAGTGCATTTGCAAACAGTCTAAATCCTGATCAGATTCCAAACTGTTTGATACTCGTTTTGAAATTTATTCAATCAAACTGTCTTATTTTTTAATTTTGAAACGACATTGCATACAAAATTGAAGCAGACGACAATGAACCGGTAAAGGGGTAAAACTCTCACGAACCATTTGGCAGTGAAAAGGTTAAACAGTTATTTCCATTTCAAACAGTTTTTGTCCAGGTCAGACGCGCGAGCTTTCCTTCGTTTGATTTAGGTCCACAGTGTTTGAACTTTTTCATTCAGTTCGCACCTGAAACACCGTTCTACTTTTTAGGCGGGGGGAAAAAGCAACAAAAAAACCCCAACATTTCATCCTCTTTTTTTACGAAATAAATACCTACCCAGGTCGGGTTACCTTGATCGCGTGCAAGTTGTTGAATAAACACTGGTACTTTTGAGCTTCACAGTACATATGAACTGACATATGCGTGACTGTGGGCGTAAACAAAACTACAGTCGATGTATTATAAGTTTTTATTTGTAATATAATATTCTTTACCTTAAAAAGGGAAATTTGCAGGTAAAACAAGGAAAATGATTTTAAGGTGTGTCAACAGCCAAAGACTTTGTTCATTTTCAATAAACGCGTTTATGCTTAAATGGTATGTCCATTGCAAACAGGGTGGGCTAGATCAGACTCCGGGTAACCCGGCGTCTGTTCAGGCCTTAACCCTTTACCCCATAGCCTGTTTCTAGTTTTGAAGACAGGAGACCACTTAAAGCAGGTTGAAAGTAAAGCAGAATGTGCCTTAAGGCACATTCTGCTTTACTTTCAGCCTGCTTTAAGCAAAGATATGCTAGGCTATATAAAATATTTGTAATGGTAATTGTTCATGAGGGTATAATCTGGAACTATTTCTTCAGCGGAGGAATAAATTAAATAAGCTAAAAGTCGCTTCTATGAGGGAAAGGGTTAAACTGGTTGTAACCAAGCTACATGTAATAATATATCAGCACATTTTGCAAGAATCTGTTATGTTCTACTATTGGTTGCATTTCGTTTTCGTTCCGTTTAAAAAGGGACATATAACGTTTTTATTGCATGACACAACTTGAGAGTGACCAGTCCTGTTTCCCGTGCCGTGACTTGATTGAGTCTTAAATGTGTGCAATATCTAAATGTCGTGGTGTTTCTCCATTGTAACGTCATAATAAATATATTATGTGCAATTCCTTTAACTATTTTTCTTGCCACGGCTCCATCCGAACAACGCACATAGTTGTTGTCTCCCATTGGGTGTCGTTATAGAGAGAGGGCGCTGTACATATTGATTGATGGCAAGATTAAATGTACTATATTATGACATTATCTGTTTCTGTTCAAATAGAGAGCATGACATTCTGTCCCAGTCAAACGAAACGAATCGCAATGTAATGAATGGAAGCAAATTACCAACTCTTCAAAATGTAACGATTTTTAATATGAATGGTAAACCATTTTGAAGAGGATCAGACTTCTGGCTACCCGGCGTCTGATCTGGCTCAAAACTGTTTGCAGTGGACTTTTGTTTTACAGTATGGTGGTTTGTTTTTTTGCGAAAGTTTAAGGTCGTCTATCATGGCTCCAGATAAGTGGTTACACTGAACAAATCCAATATTTTCTCACTCACTTCAGCACCAAATCCTATGGTGTTACTACTTATTAGAATCGTCTCAAAGAGACGATTCTAATGAGTAGTGACATCATAGGGTTTAATGCAGAAATAAAAAAATTAGTTTTTGAAATACTCCCCTTATCCCTTACATGTATCTGGAGCTCTGGTCTATATTCTGTAGATATAATGGGTCTTCTGTACACAAACCCACAGTTCGACATAATTATGTTATATACTCAGTCAAAAAAGAAAGTACTTTACCCACCTTTGTACAGTGGAGAATCTGTTATTCTTTCCCAATAAACGCGTTTACGCTAAAACTAATTTTTGCAGTGCAAACAGTTTGGAGCCAGATCAGACGCCGGGTAACCCGGCGTCTGATCAGGCTCCAAACTGTTTGCCATCAAGATAAACAAGAATTATCAGAATTGTCCAAAAGTTGTTCTTTTCTACGTTTTAGTGCTTTGCGTTTGCGTACGTTTGCGTTTAAACGGGAAAGAATAACAGATTCTCCACTGTATATACTCAGTCAAAAAAGAAAGTACTTTACTCACCTTTGTATATAATATTTATAGAAAGTTGCAGACGACATGGAACCATTGTTGCCAAATAACTTGCACATTGTATTGACAATAAAAGGCCTATAACTATTTTTGCCTGAAAACAGCATTTTTGCTTAGAAATGTTTTCCTTAGAAGAGAAACAATGGTACTCATATTCAGCACCTCAATTTTTATCTTAAAGCAAATAAAATCACTTGAAAGGCTTTCGGTCATCACAGTACCTGTCCTATGCAAAAAGTGAAGTCCCGGATCAGAGGGATCCTGCAGAAGCCCTCTTATCAGGGACTTCACTGTTTGTCAGTTTGCAATATTTTACACAAAACAACCCTAAATTGTCTAAAATGGACCAGCCTTTATTGCAAACTTGAATTGTCCATTGGACGTTTCAGGCCTGGGGATAATAAGTGAATGTAAAATCAATATAAAAGCAGGGGGTATATTCATTTTTGGCTGAGTGTATATTAGTGTTTTCAAGTCAGACGCGCCATCAAACTGTGAGGTCGAGTAGGGGTGTTGAAGTGTACATGTAAACCCTTTCCTTCTGCATGTACGCCTGAACATACGTCTGCCAATCTTGGTGTTGGTGCTAAGCTGTGTTTCTCTGGATGGATTAATGGGGTATGTATACATGTTTATATAAACATTATTTTAGTTATAAACTGTTTTTGATGGTCTCAAATCTTTGATTTGAACCCTTCATAGTCGTCGTCGTTTCCAAAACTTTGACTCAGCACTCATCCGCTCAAGAAAGCAACACTCAGTAATATCGCTTGAAAACGTAAATACAGTAAAACGATTAAAAATAATAAACTTCAAGTGAATAAAAAACCCTCTTAAGTTAATACGAGGATGACAAAACGAGATCAACCTACTTCCATTTTTGTGTACGAATGGTAACGGGCACTCTTTGTGAAGGAGATTGGGTACCCGGTCGTTTTCGGTACGTGTTCGTTTCGGCCTAGGTTGTTTCGACATATGTCGTTTGGCCTATTTTAGAGATAGGTCGTTTCGGTCCAGTTGATAGGTCGTTTTTGGTCTTACATTTCAATAACCTATATAAATAACTTACGTATAAACTCGGTACTGCATAACCTGATTGGATATTTCAAAAATCATATATATAAATTAATGACATAATTAGTATACATTGTAAGAAAACAAATAACAACTCCAACACGAATTTAAGTTTATACTTTATCCTCCGACGTTTCACCGTTAGGCTTTTTCAGGGAATTAATTTTTTTGACATTATTAATGTAATAGATATTCATTCAAGTGGCAAAAGTCTGAGTTTAAATCCGAATCAACTGCAGATATACGACAATAACAAGTCGTTGTATCCAGACAAAATGCTGAATAACACTGTAAGAGTTATTCAGTATCTGGTGTGCTTCTGATATGAATGGAAACTGGGTGACGTTTGGGTGAAAGAGATCGTTCTTATGAATATTTAATTATGCTTGAAAAATATTCTCTTGTTTAATGAAATATTTTACAATATAGAGGTAAGACCAAATCCGGGTTTCCGTTTCTTGTTGTAGAATTGTGTAATATTTCAAGAAATATTGTTCTCTCCGAAGTTTTACTATAAGTAAACTCCTGATTTTATTTCCACACCCATACCTCTGTTTTTGAGTTTGAAACCATCATCAGTGCTCCTAAGAACTTAGATTTGTCCGGCAATTGTGTGAAACGTACATTAATACAGAAGAAACCCTATTATTTCTTCTAGTTTACATGTGAACAAACGCAAATTTGCTTTAATATGAACATATTTGTTTAGCATGCGTGTATTTTAATTTGAGTGGCAGTTTGAGCTTGGTCTTATCAGGTTCCAAACTGTTTGACACTCGTTTTGAAATTTCTTCAGCCATATTGCCTTATTCTTTAACACATTGTGCCCTAGTGACGCATATATGTGTCCTTTACCAAAATTGTACCTGTAAAGAATACACTTGTCTAATGCAAACAGTAAAGTCCCTGATTAGAGGGCTCCTGCAGGAGCCCTCTAATCAGGGACTTCACTGTTTGTCATTTTGCAATATAGTGTAAAAAACAACCCTAAATAGTCTAAAATGGACTAGCCTTTATTGTAAACTGGAAATGTCCATTGAAAGTTTCAGGGGATAATGTGTTAACTCTGAAACGACATTGCAGACAAACAATTTGAAGCAGAAGACAATGAAAAGGTGAAGGGATTATTATCTCACGAAATATTTTAGTTTAAACATATTTATTTCAGAAAATGTACAGATACATAAAATATACAACATATCTATTATACAGTGGAGAATCTGCTATTCTTTCCCGTTTAAACGCAAACGTACGCAAACGCAAAGCACTAAAACGTAGAAAAGAACAACTTTTGGACAATTCTGATATTTCATGTTTATCTTGGTGGCAAACAGTTTGGAACCTGATCAGACGCCGGGTTACCCGGCGTCTGATCTGGCTCCAAACTGTTTGTACTGCAAATAATAGTTTTAGCGTAAACGCGTTTATTGGGAAAGAATAACACATTCTCCACTGTAGGAGTAGAACGAAATATTTTCAGTGAAAGGGTTATCAAAACGCAAACACAACACAATACAATATATCTAGAAAATAAAAACTCTTTTAGTTCTGCCTATTTATCTCTATCTGAGTGCCAGAAAGTTTGGTCCCTGATCAACGCTGGGTTACCCAGCGTCTGACTAGGCTCCAAATTGTTTGCAATGTGCAATGGAAGAGCTCATAGGTACTTTCATACTTTTTCATACAATAAACGCGTGTGTGCTAAATTTTTTTTTTTATTGTACTCAACGTCTGGTTGGGCACCAAACTGTTTGCCATTCAGATTAAAATGTTTAATTTTTCAAACATCTACCTCCTTACATTATTTGTTTGCACTACGTCTTTGCTTAGTTTAGTAGTACAGCCGAGGGTCATAAGTCTTTCCCCAAAGCATGGCGCCGATATCGGTACCGCAAATGGCCGAGTTCGAAAAACTTTAATAGCGCCGCGGTTTAGTTACTATGAAGATTAAAATTTTAACACAGTGAATTTCATGATAACACCAATAACTTCTTCACTTTTTGTAAACAAATGATATTGATTTGTTTCGATCGTCTGCTTCGTAACATATCAAGTGTTCAACGCAAGGAATTGACACACCAGCAGAAAAAACGCTATCCGTCATTTAAATAAGGACTCTCAAAGTGCAAACAAAGTTTCACGATCGGTAAACATCGATAGATCTACCATTTCAAATTTTAAAAAGAGAGTTCGAGAGTGAGGGAACTGCGAAAACAAGATCCGAAGTGGGAGGGTATCGGAGACCACGGAAAACCATGCCGACCCCACCCCATATTGCAAAGCATCTGTTGTGTTCAGGGGCTGTTTAACATATGATGGAGTTGGAACCCTGACACCAGTTGATGGTAATATCACTTCCAAGAAATATATTGAAACTCTAGTTACACATTTGTGGCCAGTTATTGTTAAAAAACTCTTAAATAGGCCTTACAGTGCCCAAGATGACTATGCTAACCGGCATAAATCCAGACTCGCCATCGAATGGTAAAGGAACGGTAATATGCCGACAATGGTTCGACCAGCCTAAAGCCCAGACTTAAATACAATAAAAAATATGTGGAAATCTTTGAAAACTAACTTGTGCAAGCGTGCAGTGAATATCAAAATTGAGGATGAGCTCATCAGACATGTTCTTGGCATTTGGGATCGTTACAGTCAGGCCTATGTACAATCACTTTATGAGGGTATTCCAAGAATAATTTGGCATATTCTGAAAGAAAACGGGTCTATTTCAAAATACTGAAAGTTTCAGGTAAGTTGGAGTTGCCGTTTTGAGTTGGTTGATGTTTAAAGTTTGCATGTGCTTAGAGTAGAGAACAAAACGGCAGCCATTTTGGGGAAAGACTTATGAGCCTCGGCTGTACATGCATTTAAAGGGAAATGTCCTCTCCACTTTATATATAATACAGTGCTTCTTCAAGCCAAAACATTAACCATTTCCCTCTCAATGACGCTTAAAAGCGCGTTTGCAAACAGTTTGGATCCTGGTCAGACACTGCATGACTCGCCTCTTATCAGGACTCAAACTGTTTGGCATTCGTTTTGAAATTGCTTCAGTCATACTGCCGAATTTTTTTTTTCACTTTTGAACGATATTGCAGACAACAAAATTGGAGCGGACGACAATGAAACGGTGAAGGGGTAAAAATCTCACGACAAATTTGGCAGCGAAAGGGTTAAGCAGAATTAACCCACCAAAGCAAAGTTCAGGTGATTATTAAATGAAAACAAAATAAATGAAACAAGATAATTTGTACCTCCAGCACCTAACCCGCTTCAACGTTTCAAATATATGCGTTGCGAATTTGTTTTAAAGGTTCTCCAAATGAGAATATGTATTTCTTTTATGCACGCCTATCATGATTTCTGATCATAACACGTCCTCTAGCAAAATTATTTATTGTTTAAAATCTATTTTGTGTTAGGAGATCATTCATAAAAGTAGCACGGAGTTCTGTGAAGAAAATTAATTGCTTAAGGGTGTATCAATGTCATGAATTTGGGAACTTTTCAAAGTATATGAAAACACTCTATGATGGTTTTGTATTGAAGAGCTATTTAAGATGAATGAAAAAATAGAAAAAGTGTACATTTTGGTGAACAACAGTTGGCTCTACGGCCATGTAAAATTTACCCCACCCACTTCCTCTTATTTTGTCCTTTTCAAACAGCCCGCTTCAATAAAATCCATTGTAAATGAAAACAAATATGATAATTTGGTTTTGTGTTATTTATTTCCTATCTATGGTAGTATTTCTTCATACAAAAACTAATTTAAGAAAAAAAAGGCACCAAATGTGAAATTTATAAAGCTCTAAATATCATCGATATGGTACTTTTTTGTAAATTTTGTAAGGGACGATAACTCTTTTTACTTTAATAACACAAAATTTTCAACACTGACCTTTCAATTTCTTTTCATATTTTGAACTGCCTTAGTATGGGCTTTCATCTGGTAGAATTTAAGAAAAAGTTAAATACTAGAACTATTTCATTTTCAAACTTTTTTACTTTTTTTCATAAAATAAAAAAACTAATAAAATTATGCCCTATATAAAGCATATTTTTGATATTAAAGGATCCATATTGTTCAAACCTGGTGCCTGCTTTGTCTAAATTTGGTTTATATATGTGAACATACCACCGTAGACATGAAATAAATAAAGAAAACCCAAATTAACATTTTTGTTTTGTTTTGAAATAGATTTTACTGAAGCTTGTACTCTGAATGGGTAAAATTTGAGAAAAAAAATCCAAATTTGACATACCTTTTTCAAATCGCTGTAGCTCAAAAAAAAGGACACCACCATATATAATTTTTTTCATTTTTTTATTCACCATAAATAGCTCTTCCAAAAAAACAATGATAGACAAAAAGTTAAATACTTTGAAAAAAATGGCTCATAACATTGATACACCCTTAAAGCATTGTAAAATAATGCAGAGAGCTACAATGGGAGTGTTTTTCTAATATCATACAATGTTCCCTCCCTACAACGGCCCTCCCAACAACGACTCCCTCCTTACAACGACCCTTGCCAAAGTTCCCTTAAAAGGACACTATTTCATGTCTTACGCTTTTACTGATGCTGCAATATCGTCTGCCTAAACGTGTCGTCTGTTGTTTTTCTCTATGTTACATATTTGACCTTTGGCAGAAAAAAACCCATAATGACGATTAACAAACAGCTTGAATCCAACGTGGCGTCTGATCTGGATTCAAGGTGTTTGCAAATGTAAGCCAAGTCTTAATTTCCCCTCACTATAACGACTCCCTCCCAACAACACACACAATATGTGTCTACCATTGGGTTTCGTTCTAGAGAGGGAGTACTGTAAAGCTTTATCCGCAGTTTACCAACCACATGTGCACGTTTCACCTTTGCACTGCCCTGGTTTCACCTGCTTTACACCTTTGTTTTCTGATTTTATTTGTGAAACTTAAAGTTGACTGAAATAATATGCCAATGAGTGTCATTCAGTTAAGATACTACTCAAACGCCGCGCTTGCATTTAAACGGGACAATAACGTCTTCTACACTGTAACGATAACCATCTGAGTAAGATCTCAATATATGATAAGATGATACCTTGCTACCCACCTGTAACGCCATTCATTGGGAGAAAACTGTTATCTTAAAATGTAGTTTGCTGCTTAATGCAGGACAAATATAATGCAGAGCGTGCCTGTATGAGACTTCGCCATTACTTTTGTGTTGCATTAAGCTGTCACCTGTCTTACACGTGTACAGTAATAGGACATGAACAGCGTTTTGCTTACAAGGGTAGTACTGTAGAGTACACAGTTACCTATTTGTTTTTTGCCATGGAAACGCAACTCGACCTAATGTATCGTACTGTCATGTCATCTAGCGAATTATTCCGTGATCGTGATATCATATACACATTAAGAAAAGTATGTTATGCAAGAGCTATCTGAAGACAAGACGGCTCACCTGTGGGAGACTGAACGACTTGGGTGATACGTTTATCCTTATACATGTATAAAACGAAAGGTGATCTAATTGTTTGTGCAATGTGCTCCATAACTCATTCAACAATAAAGACAAGCACAATCGCCCTTGTCTAACATTTTACCAATGAAGTCTACTTTTTGTTAAAAATGTAGACCCAGATTAGACGGCTCCTGATCAGAGTCTGTACCATTTTGTCAATGTGCAGTTGATTCTAAAAAGCAACCGTAATTAGTCGAAACTGGACTGGACTTCATTTAAAGCTGTAACTTTCTATTTGTCGTCTCAGGAAGGAATGATGAAACAAGAGCAAAACTATTATATTATCTTAAACATAATTTGCTCTCTGTTAACATGATACTAAATTATCCGCAGGACATAGCTTTTAATTTTATTCATATGATATGCATTTATGAAAAAGACCATGACAACACTTTGTTGACAAATGAAGCATTGTTGATTGATGCAATTAATATGAGCCGTGCCATAACAAAACATGCCTTATTGCATTGCAACATTGTACAGACCAAGCAACATTGTCATCCCACGTATTTGCATTTGGATAACACTGCCAAAAACGTAAACACGAAACACAGCTACATAAAATGCGTTATATGAGTGTCAAACAGTGTGGATCAAGACAAACCGCCGCGTCAAAAACACGGCGGCTGGATTTTGATCTCCACTGTTTGCAATGCAATAAGTCAAGTTTTGACACTGCATGGTTCATGTTTATTGTTGTATGTATATATGTCCGCCCGTCCGTCCGCTTGTCCGTCTGTGTACACGTGAATCTCTGACGCACATGTCCTACTCCAACTCTGCTAGGGATACCACATTTGATTCATGGGTACATTTATTTGATTGTCGCATTCTGCATGTATACAGCATCAACTATAGTGATATCAATTTTGATAGCCGAGTATCTCGTGTCATTGTAATGTAACTGTGATATTGACCTTGACATGTTTTTCTTCACTTATCAAGACAGCCTGCCGTGGCGTATAAAGTTTACTATAACACATTAGATTTTGAAACAAAACTATGTGTGTGAGTACATCTCGGGATGACCGAATTTTGTGTTAATTTTACGTATGTAGGCCACTGTGAAACTGACCTTGTATAACAGCTTCCCCAATGCCTATTTCTTATACAAGTATACCAGGTAGTAATACCAGTTTGGTGAATGCGTGCATTATTGCATAAATACATTTATGATGATTCAGTGATTATTTGTATCGTTGTTTTACATGCCAGAGTCTTATAATAGATTGAATATGTATATATATTATAATGATCATTTGACATTCAGATCTACTAGATATTCAATCCATTTAATTCCAAAATCCAATCTTCAAAGTCAGCAATCTGGGCAGGATACCTATATAGTATTATATGTAATACTGACGCCATGACGTTGTATATATAGCAACGTTCAAACCCTGATGAGCAAGTGCGAAACTGGTTGGCTGTTTGTGTTTATGTAATAATAATATATATAAACTTAGGCATGTAAGTCAATTTTCTAAATTTTGATATATTATTTTATGTACGAGTATATCAAACATCCACGTGGCCATACCCACGTGGCTTTACTTAAAAGACAGTTATACTAGTGAACGGCATTTCCTAAACTGTGTGTATTTATTTATGTTTTAGGGACGCCGTGTCATAGCCAGCGCATGTAATATGTTTAACAAGCAAGTGTATACATAATTATCTAAGTTCTGGGTCATATAGGTTATAACGAGTTTGAGATGAGTCTGCGATCGTTCTCAATTGTATGATTGGTCAGATTTGAGCTTTTGTCTATGAACGATTTCAGACTGAACTCAAACTCATTATAACCTTGAGGCCAGATCTGTGTTGTATCTTCGGCCTAATGTATGTATTTTATTTTGTTCCACAACTTTGCATGACGAAGTGTCAGGAACAAATGTATCATTTTCAGGTAACTGTCACCTTTTCATGTTTAACCTTAATCAAATATTGGCCGTAACATATATCTTATACAATTTCAGCTAGATGTATCAAGTTCAATATGTTAGTACATCTTGGTATGATCATATTGACATTGAACTTAGGGCTTAAATAGAAAAACTTGTCCGGAGAATATAACCTACACAACGTCAGCAAGGTTTACTAAAACTGAGTACATGAATTTAAGCAAGTCGTGGAAAATCAGTATATATATATATCATTATATATAATATTAAAATTACTGCAATTACTGCGTTGGCATTTGATTTTCGCTTTTAAGTCAAAAGTATGGCCGATGCTACTAAACACAAGTCGTCATTGCAAACAATTCGAATCCTAATCAGATGCCGTTTCGAACAAGATATAGACTGTTTTATCGTCTTCCTAATACCTACTTGGTCACAGTCCTTTAAATTTACTTTTGAATAAAAGTATAGATAAAACTTGCAAAGCACGCGATACATTGGCGATGGAAAATGTGGAGAAATCCTTTGAAATGGAAAATATTCAAAGGGAGATAATTCAATCAACCAAACATACCTCAGCGAAATAAGTCAAACATTATTCTGCTCCCTTCATGATCTCCCAGACCCATCCTTATTGCACTTTGGTACTAACGGTCTCCGAGTTGATGTCAGTTTTAGAAATTATTCATGACTGAAAATGTCAACCAGTTTGAATGGTCATACACCCCGAATACAGTGAGTGACGTAAACGCGAGTCCTTGCCAATACAATTAGTCGCCATGCAAACAGGTGTGGAATCAGGCCAGACGCCTATGTGATTTTCTAAATGTGTTTGTGTTTGTGTTTCAATTCGTTTAACCCTTTACCCCATAGCCTGTTTCTAGTTTTGAAAATAAGTGACTACTTAAAGCAGGCTGAAAGTAAAGCAGAATGCGCCTTATGGCGCATTCTGCTTTACTTTCAGCCTGCTTTAAGCTACCACCTGCTAGAATAAGGAAATTATTCAATATGATATATATTCATAACTGTATAGATTGGAACTATTTTCTTTAGCGGAGGAATAAAATGCATGTGCTAAAAGCCGCTTCTATAAGGTAAAGGGTTAAATGGTAAATCTAACAACTCTACCGAAAGTAGCTTTCTGATCTGTTTGGCATTCGTCAAAAGATTGTTATGGGCATTCAGAATAGTTTCTATACTGTGCATAGGATATTGTTCAACGATTTATCGCACGCAAACGCGTGTATCAAATCGTTGAACGATATCTGGCTTGTTTCCATACGACATCTTAGAATCATTTCTATAGCCAAATAACATGCTCTGATGAATATCCCCTAAGAGATTAAATAAGTCACCCATTACTTTAATGAGCATTGTCAGTTCCATGATAAGATACAACGATCTGGTTGCAATCTGCTTTTGAAGAGCATTTAATTTATTAACTCTATGAGAAATTAAATACGCATGCATTCAGTAAAGCATTTAGCAAAATGTAATGAAGTCGCTACCTAGTATTCCATCTAAGTCAAGATTTGCAACATAGAACTCATGTTAAAAAAGTAGACCATCTAAACTAAATGTCAATGTTACAGAGCCCTTAACATCAAGAGCAGTGCCATTTGCTGCAGTAAGTTTCAAGTGTAATGTTTTCAAAATCAGATCTTGAATTTGCGTTAACAAATACTTGTAACATCCTTCTGATATCAAGCTAGAAACAGATCCAGAATCTATTAACACTCCAAAGGACTTGCCCTGAATATTTACATTTGCAAATGGTGTGGCTCTTACAGCATCAGATTTTTCAGTTGGCCTTAAATCTTGAGTAGCCTTTGCTGAACTTTCGGCCGCAAATTCAACCGAATCTAGTTTTCCTGCGATGAAGACTGACTTTGATTTCTCTTGTTTATACACGTGTTCGCGTAATGAACTTTAAGATGACACCTAAAGCATTCTACGTCTTCAATGTTTCTTCTAGACCTACGTCTTTGCTGACTTGTGTTGCTTGAAGTCAATTGTTCCATGCATTTAAGTAATTTATCTAACATAATTTGTATAAATCTGAATAAGAGGAGATCCTTTGAAAGCACAGAAAACAAAGCAAATACTGAACATTGTAGACTCGGTTTAATTGAGTCTGTTCATGAGCAATACTGAAATGTGCAACAGTGCTCACGCCCCCTAGCACCGGCTTAAGCGGAATTCAACCTTCAACTGTAAATACGCTGAAATCAATGATTCCAAAGGACCAGAAAGTATAACAACACTGAGAATGAAGTACGGGGCGACTTTTTACAGCCGCCACACAAGCACTTAACACTTATGTCTGTGTTTGTTTGCATGTTTGTGTTGTCCTGCTCATTAGACGTTGCTTGTTTAACCTTGACAGCATTACTATGACCTTTGTCCTCTGAAACAGAAGGCTTTGACGGACTGCAATGAGTGCCTTTCACTGCCGCATACTCAACCGTGAAAGAAATTGCTTCGTCAACAGTTATTGGATGTCTGAAAATTATATGTTCTCTTAAGTCATTGTTTCCTACACCCAATAGATACTGTTCTAAAACAGTCATTTCTCTGTACTCGTATGGTACGTCTGTAAAAGCTAAGCAATCAATGCGCCTAAGTGTATATGCGTAATCAGCTGGACTTTCTTTTGCATTTTTGTCCTTGAT
Organism: Gari tellinella; assembly: GCA_922989275.2. Classification (NCBI taxonomy): domain Eukaryota; kingdom Metazoa; phylum Mollusca; class Bivalvia; order Cardiida; family Psammobiidae; genus Gari; species Gari tellinella. The sequence continues at coordinate 77,423,401 of OV277868.1, read as the reverse complement.
CTGAATTCGCATTTATAGGCTACGCCCCTTTCTTGTGGGTCATAACGTTTTGTCAAAATTTCTTTAAGTGCTTGATCATCTGACAACTGAGTTTGTGTCAAATCTCCTTAAAGTTTTTGTGCTTGACCTCTAAGTGAAATTGCTAACTGTTGAGCCTTTTCCTTTTCTGACCACCTATTCCACAATGCAACTTGTTCAAAATGCATTAAATAATCTTTTAACTCTACAGACTTCCCGTCAAACTTCCCGTCTTTCTCTTTCCTATCTCTTTTATGAGCACTGTGTGACCTTGTGTGAGTTTTGCTAAATTCTGATGAGTACGTACTCTGTTGTACCGGTGTGCGATCATATTTATTGTGTCATATCTAGCCAAAAATGATTTGGTATCACGATATGCAGAGGGTGTACGATATTTGTACTTTTCATCTAATTCTTTAGACTGCATTAAACTTTCAACTTGTTTTTGCAAAGAATGTAAATACGAAAGAAGACTCAAGCAGGAAACGCAACACAAACAATACACCCATCTCTAAAGCAGAACACACACACAGCCATACCATAACAAGCACACACACACACACGCAATACCATTCCTTCATCTACACACTAAATAGAAAACAACACGCAAGACAAACATAAAGCTAAGTGAACATAGGAGCCCGCCTTGGTACGGTCAGCCGCCATTGTTTCATCTTTAGGGTTGCTTAGATGTAAGCTTTTGTCTAGAGTATCTGAGCTTTTTCTGCTTTTTTCTTTAACTGGCGTATTAAGTTCTTTCCTGATAAATTTCTGCATATCTTCGTTTGTTTTAAAAGTGGTGATTGTACAGAAGAAGAAAGAAATGTCTGTTGTTCAGGCATTTTAGGTTTATCCTTACGCCTACGTGTAACATTTAAATCATCAAAAGACGAATTGAGTTTTCCACCAGTTGCCATTTTTGAAACAAATGAGATCTATTTAATTAGTGTAGAAAAGAAAAATCAAAATCCTAAACTGAAACAAACTTCTTCCCAAAGAGTCTGACGAGCCCCCCAAATTTGTAACGGGTTAGCACTTAAAGTGTGCCCGAAAACACCAGATTCTCTCTATGGGTGAGTTTCAGTAAGGAAGTTGAATAAAGACAATAAGAAATTAACTAGTTTGAATGTTTAATAATTACGCCATAAGTTTAGAAGTACTATAATTAATCCCTAAGGTTTAGTATTAGGATCAGACAACATACTGTCTTTGTCCTAAAATAGTGGATCAGAGTAAGTGAAGCAAACCTAGTGCTATTTCTTACATTATTTTGTAATTCAAACCCTGACCAATTAACATTGTAAAATATGTACGTTAAGTATAAAATAAGTGTAACACTGTTTAGGTTAAGATGTTTACCGTGTAAAATTACCAATGAAATAGATAATAGATGCAGGGCTACCTGGACCCTAGGTCCCCCCCCCCCTTGGCGGACTTTATGAGACCTATATCATGTTAAAGGTGGAAGTATTGCCTACCAAATGGCACTTGTTGGATATTAAACGGCCGCCGGATAAGTAGAGAAATTAGTATTGATTATCTGCCCCTGAATGATGAAATTACTGCTTCTTTTCTCCAGTATATGCACTTATTTGTAGGGGTGCTAAGTGAGTTTCCCTATAAATCATACTGCAAATGTTTTCGATTGTATGGAGATGACATAAAATCATAGGAAAATAACAAAAACAACTTTAAAAATCCAAGATGGCTGCCGTCGGCCATTTTGCCGGCCATTTTGAAAAGATAAACAATACCCGGAAATAATTTGGCCTTGCAACTATGTGCGATACATGATTTCAAGCTAATTTGTGGTCGATAAGTTAATTTCTGACGTTAAAAATGACTTTAGACTGTGCTGGTAAGGTCAAATGAGCAAATTATAGCAAAATGTGACGACATTGCATTGACAAAATAACAAAGGTTTCGACATTATAATGCCATCACATAGCATCGTGTTATTAATAACGTGTTGTTCCAATTAGTAAGTCATTAAATCATCATAATACTGCTATTCACGTTCATGTCTTGAGGATCAACAACCAGTATACTCCTCTATCTTTCAATCACCCAAATAGTATACAAGAAGATCATGTATTGTTGAAACACGTATAAAGCCTGTTGTAGAAACTATTCTTTGAAGCGGATGACAGGATTTTATAGGCAGCATACTTTGCTAGTATCACATAGATTCAAGCTACCCACCATCTAGGTCATACATGTTTGTTCAGTTCATTGAATTTTCTCAAGGAATGAAAGTCCTCCATAAGGTCAGAAACATCACCAATGCACGTCAGTCACCAGTAATGGTAGCCGATCAGCCTGTCTTCAATTTTGAAAAGAAACGTCAGTGGCAATATCACGGTGAGGCATAGCACGGTGAGGCAGCAATCCTTGTTGCACTTGGAGCAATGAACATTGGTCATTATGATGCGATGAGTGACTTGAGTCTGTTTAAACTGTATTGGGAGGACAACAACACGCACTAAATGTGCTTGACTAGTGGCAGAGCTCATTCCTTCAATGGCATCCATCACATTTTGAAACCAAAATGCGTACGACAGGCCTCAGTATATGCACTGTACAATTTCTAGAAAGACACTGAAGATTGATATTGCACCACAAATGCTACTGAAAGTTTGTCATCACTGCAGAATTTAGATTTCATATTGAACCGTTTGAATTTCTGATGTTATGAGTCTTCAAACATATTGGACTATTTTCAGTATGTTATAAACCTGCCAAACCACATCCGCGATATAGACTATAAAAGAGACACTTTGTTGTGCATAATGAATTTAAAAAGGGTAACTACATGGACTTAGAAATCAATAAGGGCATTTTTTAATGTCACACGTGCTCGCTATATGATTGATTGATTGATTGAGAGAGATTAATGTCACCGATAAACATAAAAGTGTTATATGGTGCCGATATTAGTATGTAAATATTTAAAAGAAATCCATCGACGAGTGTGAAAAAAAATCCTACAAAAGAATCCAAATATATAATAATGTATCAGGATTCAAGCTTTTTAAACAAAATATTGTTGTATGGACTGGACGTCAAGACGTTCGGTTACCCTAACCCTAATGCTAGAGCCCTAAGCTTGAACTGTGTTTAAATCGGACGTTCTATGAGGCGACAGTGTCTTTAGCCGGACACTAGTTAAGGCATGAACAAAATATACAAACTATATGAAATATATAAGAATTTTCCTTGGGCTATCTTGCCTGATGATTGAGCATGAAACTACATAAAAAACTATATAAAATGGATAAAACTAACTAAAAGTGGATGAGCTACTTTGCCTACAAAACCAAAAACTAATAAACAATATCCCCGTACTCTCAGACTGTTTGAGCACGGTGCAGGCTGAACCATTAACCGATGTATGCTCAGCGTTACTTCTGCTGAGCTATACTATGATGAACTGATGCTGAGCGCTATTGCTCAGCATTGGTGTAGCTGATGATACACTGTGGCACCAGCACTAGTCTCAAGTAGACTGCTCGGCGTTGTTGAACGATATGATGAGAACTCGAACAGATTGCTCAGCGTTGTTTTTGCTGAACTACCAAACCTTGATTCCACTACCGTTCTATAACGTCAATGTTCCAGCTTGACATGGAACCTCTATGGCGTATCGTCGATCTGTAGTAAACCTTCACTCTTCAATAATAACTGTTTTCGGTCCCAAACAAATCTCAATGAACTTAGAGCAACGTACTAACGAGCTATCATCAAAAGTAAGCTATCCCGTTAATAGCTTGTGGAGAGAGTTGTCGTGTGAACGAATTAGCAATCTCCCTGTGTTCAACTTCTCTACAGGTTATATTCACCAACCGTCTAACATTGAATAGTTCTTTCAATATGCATAAATTAGTCTAAATAGATGATTATTCCTAATAATTAAGAAAATGCCAACTTTTACTTTTACACCAGCAAGTTATAAGCTTTGGTTATGTTTAAAATGTGAAAAATAATGACTTTAAAGCTTATTTGAGAGAAAATACACAAAATTCAGTTTTTGGTATACAGTCAGCATAAAGCGTAGACAATTACATAAGGCAAAGAACAAAAACGTACGATGTGCGTTATCTTCGCACTGTCTCTATATAAATCAACTGGTAATATACACATATGTTTAAGAGTCTTAATAGCTACACAAAGATTATTTCTGACAATGTACCAAGAACATCGCCCTGAATTCCAAGATGATTATAATTTATTGACTGGGATGTGATGGCGTTGGTAGATGCCTTTGAAATCTTTGAAATCCCTTTAATGGCAGATAATGGTAAACTGCTGGACTTCGATAAGTCAATACAACCCATAATGTCGCGGAGAAGGTCATAGACATTTAAATGTAGCATGAAATACACTTTCTAAACAAACAAATTTGTTCCCAAAAGAAAGTATTCACTGTTAAATTCTCAAAAGTTAACATGGCGTTATTACAAGAATTTTTGTCTGAAATTTTGAGACTTCCAACACGTTACATGTACTTTATTATTACTTGCAACCAATTCGTCATGTAGTGCCAATGGGTATTTCCTTACCAATGAAAGGTTTACCTATCCACCTTCCTAACTAAGAAAGGCCGTATGCATCACTGAGGCAAGAGTAAAAGTTTTGACTGCCCGGTCTGGACACTCGCAGACCACTGATGTTATTGATGGTGCTGTGCTTGTCTAAATAGTTCATCCAATTAGCTCTGTGACCATAGGAGACTATTTCAGGGACGGGGTTGTGCCATACATTTGTTCTTATTTGAGAAAATTACAAGGTTGACATTGATGGTATGCTTTCTCGAAGATGAGTATGACAATCAATTGGAACCAAACAGGAGGTGAGTGCAGTAGTCAACTTAACTTCCTAGCACTTTGACTGTTTTCCATTGTGTAGACTTGAATCAGCAGGAAATGTTCAATGAATTTGCAACACATTGATGCATTGGTCATTTCAAAAAAGAAAATAGTTCATTTTTGCATCCTCTCAAAGTTTGTAGCTCACCTGCAGATGCTGATGTGAGTATAGTGCCGCATTTTACAAACACGGAAATTTATCGTATGTTTTTTTTTTTTTTGCATGTGATTGCAGCTTTTTTTGCTGGTCATCACCAAAGTGTTTAAAAAACCCACCAAGTAACAGTGATATTTTCGTACCATGCATGCTGGTAATTGAAACGTTAGAACTGCACACTGACAAACTCAAGACTACAGTTCAAAGTTCAAATACATTCAAGTGCATGCTATCAAACACCAGTTTGGAAGAACTCATAATGGTAGATACCATACCATGATTGTGTTGGAAGCATGTTAAGCGTGCGTGGTGTGATTTTGAGCCATGCTAATACGTTTGTAAAATCTCTTTTATGCATTCATGCCTTTACAGGCTATGGCAAAGCAACGAAACGGTTGAAATAGATTTCGGAACCCGTGCTTGTGATTGCTAGAAAATGCAAACACGTTGAAGTACAACGAGAACACATGTCTCTTCTTGAAGAGTTTTTCTTTCGTATATACCATCTAAATAAGCCAACATTTAATGAGATAAACAAGCTGCGTGTCAAGTCGACTGTTTTCAACAACAAAACCATCCGACCAAGACCATTGCATTTTCTGTCAAACAGCGATGCCATTGATCTAAATTTGTTTCCCCCTTTTCGTGTATCATTCAGGATGCACATTTTGCGTGCGAAGTATCTGTCTCTATTCTAGGAATTGGTACTGGACCATTTAGCAGATATTCCAAGCCCATATGTTTATAACTATACGAGAGATGATTGCGGACAGATCACGTACAAACGGAAGTAAGGCAACAATCTGCATCCCGAGCTAATAGAAAACAAAAGCTTCAGCCACAGATAACGGCGACATTGTTGAAGGTGTCGACTACAACAACTACATCAATATGGCCTTTAATGAAGACAATGATAGTTATGAATGTATGTATAATGTGCTGTGGATATATTGGTTAGTTACACCAAATTTAAATTGTGGTGCTATGTTTTTCCTGACCTCGCCCGCACGGCTTATCACTGGTTTCATGCCCTCAGTGGGATGAGGGAGGATATGATACAGCAACTGTCCGAACTGGGAGAGTGGTAAGACTCCACAAAAAAGTAACACTATTACATTTATATACATGTATACACACAGGCGCTATATGACCATTTTATGGCACTGGTTTAACATATAATGAATTACATTTGACCCGGCTCTGCTCCAACATAAACAAGGTGTACAAATAACATTCTGAGATAGTCATAATCCCGGTAGTATAATTATACCTTTTAATAGGAATGGTAATTTTCAACATTAAAATATTTTACTTTGAAGTCACATACTGCATACGTACTGGAAAAATAGCTATAAGCATGTGTGGCTTCCCTCACCAATCCTATCATCGCTTGGACGATACTTTTTTGATTTTCGACTTATTTTTAGTAATTTCGTAAACATTTCGTGTATAAAACATTTACAAGATATTGGTGATATTTTGGCTAACAAAGTGTATTCTCAATGTATTTTATATTTATATGATTTCACGTGAAGTGCTTTTGAACGCACAACTCCTGTGTGAAAAGAGCGCTATATATCTGATTTAATGATATTTCCAATTGCGCATTAATATACACAATCATGAAATTTCACTTATTAGCAAAACAACACATGAGACAAATTGTAAAACAATTTGCTTTGTTTAGGCACCATTAACAACGAGTTAAATTACGATGTAGCGAATGCATAACCTTATATTGCAACCTATATTAGTGTGTATTTGGGCTTCCCCCTCGCTTTGGAGGATATTTCATCATGAACAACTATCGATTGCAAATGTTTTGTTGTAAATTTGTAAACATATTGTTTACCAAACATTTACAGCCTTCATATAACAAATTGAGAGATATTGATGATATTAAGTTTAAAATGTATGTTCTTTTGGCGAAAATTCATGCTTGTTTCCAATTGCTCATTAATATGTATATCTATGCAAATTAGCTAGTTAATTAAATCACATATCAAACAATTTGCATAACAATTTTCTTTGTTTAGACACCGTTGGAAACGATTTATATCACGATACAGCAAAGATATAACACAAAATTGCATCATATATTAGTGCGTATTTGGGTATTCCCCAACCCATCCCAATATCACTTTTGGCTTTATTTTATCACTTAAACTATCGATTGCGACATTTTTGTAGTAAATGTGTAATTGTATTTTATACAAAACATTTACAGCCTTCATGTTGCTATATTTTTTAGATATTGATGATATTTACGTTGAAATAGGTATATTCACTGTGAAAATTCATGGTTATTTTCTAATTGCTCATTAATATGCATAATTATGCAAATTAGCTAATTAGCTAAATAACACATCAAACAAACTGCACAACAATTTGCTTTGTTAAGGCACCATTTAGAACGAGTTATATTATGATTAGGGAAAGATATAACACAATATTGCAACCTATATTAGTGCGTATTGGGTTTTTACCCCACCAACCATACAATCCGTTTTGCCAATATTTTATCACTTTCAAACTATCGACTGCGACTTTTTTGTTCTAAATTTGTTAATATACTGTGTTTCAATCATTTTGAGTCTTCATATTACACTCTGGGAGTGATATTGATGATATTTAGGTTAAAATAGGTGTATTTGTTTCAAAATTCATGCATTTTTTGAATTACTCATTAATATGCTTAATTATGCAAATTAGCTAGTTACCTAAACAGCACATCAAATAAATCGCACATCAATTATCTTTGTTTAGGTACCATTTTAAAACGATTTATATTGCCGTTTAGCAAAGATATAGCACAATTTGCAATATGTATGTTCTACCTCAAAAGCATGAGGGTTGCCATGGAAACGATTAAATTGTGCGCTTATCCGGCGACGATATTCCATCCAACAACCAGATTTCTTAATCGCAGTGTATATGCTACAAGAAAATATAGGTCCAACAAAGTCCGATTGGGGGGGGGGGGGGGGGGGGGGTTTCACTTATTGGCTCATTACCTATAACTAATGCATATTAATTTATAATAAAACCAATATTACATTAGTTGAAAACTATATCAAGGAAATATAACACATACTTAGATTAAGTTTATTAATTCCCTAAAATTACCTCCCTTTATATAATGAATTTCTGAATTAATTACTTCCCTTTATAATTGACCACTACAATTAGTAAGAATTGTCACCACAATTGGGTGATAAGCTTGTGGACTGGTATATTTCTATATCGCACAAATAATGTTTATTTGACGTTTAATAAAATGGTAATTACTTTCAGATTAGACTGGTCAGAATTGTTGGAAAGCCTTGCATCGGATTACTGTCTCTTCCCATATTGTGGTCTGACCTTTTTCTGGTACTTGCAGTCTGCTAAATGTTTTACTTAATTCGTTTGTTTTTATTTTCTCACAGAATAAAACATGTTTCTTCAAAAAAGGTTGCACCCATTTTACAAAAAAAAAGAGCTGTAAAGAAGAGATGCAACCTATTCTTTAACTACACTTTAACTAGACTTTCTAAGAAAGAAAGAAGCAAAGAAATATTGCCATTTCTGTTAACACATTGTTCCTCTTATCAAAGAACTGACAATGCTCATTAAGGATTTTGCTGACTTATCTATACTTGTAGCGGATTTTCACCAGATCATGTAATTGGTATATAGATTTTTTTTCTAAGGGGTCATGTGGTGACAGGTGGTGAAAAGCCGGTTATTGCATCGATTATTATCGCACGCTTTGGTGGGGTGCAATTATAATTGATTCAATAACCATTACCTGTCCGACTGCAACATTGGAAGAGAAAGCAACCCGATGCAAGGCTTTCTATAGCTTTCAGAGATGTATGTCTCTTATCAAAATGGAATTTAAGCGTTCAAAAGAATAATTATTCCTTATTAGACCATAAGTTGTGAGTCTAATCTGAATTTAATTACTATTTTATTAAGAGGTCAGATAAACATATTTAAGGCAATATAGCAATATATCAGTCCACCATTTTACATCGCGCACTGTTGGTGAATATCGCGTATATGGAGGCAATAGTAATATCGCTTAAAGCCGCATTGTGTTTTTGAGAAACCTGCATAAAACGGTTGTTTGGGGTCCCATTTGAACTACGTGGGACGTGATTCTTTCTCAAAAACCGGCTTTATCTAAGAAATTCGCTTTTAAAATTTTATTTATAATTTTTTTTTGTGCGGCACACTTTAAAGAGCCTCCCTTGTGAATGGAAAGAAGGACAACACTGTCAATACAGGGCTCCAGATAACGGAAGTATTTCGAAAACTAAAATCTTTATTTTTGCTTTTAAACCCAATGGTATCATACTCATTAAAATTGTCTCAAAGAGACGGTTTAATCAGTATTAACACCATAGCATTCGGTGCTGAAATGAGTGAAAACATGTTGGATTAGATCAGATTACTCCCGCTTATCTGGAGCGCTGAAAATGAAGCGGTTAACCCTTATTCTGCTGCACAGACGTCTGCTTTGACATTTTCGTGTGCAATATTTGTTTAGTTTAGATTTATGCATAGTTTTGAGTAAACAAACCTTAAGACGAGTGTCAAACAGTTTGGATCCAGATGAGACGCCGCGTTACGCGGTGTCTGTTCTAGATTCAAACAGTTTGTAAACTCCGTAAAGTTGCGACCAGTAGGCACATGGTTAAACTATGAGATACGGTCTAAGCGTGTAAATAATTAATCACGGTGGGTGAGCGTGTACAACAAAATACGGGGGATCTTGCTGAAAATGACTGTTTCAGCCTTGTCCGCTCTCTAACTCAACCACTTATTTTTGGATCTTCACCAAACTTGCTATAAATGTTTATTAGTATAGAATCTAGCTCCAGTTTGATAACTATCAAAGTCGCATCAGGCATGTCTGAGTTATTGCCCTTGAATAATTCAAAAATGACTGTTTCAGCCTTTTCTGCTTTCTAACACAAACACTTTTTATTTGATCTTCACCAAACTTGCTGGCATTGTGTATTTGTATTAAATATAGGTCAAGAAAAAATTCGAATACAGTTGAATGGAAATCCTTCAAGAGGTAAAGGAGGTATGGAGTAGTCATTCATTACTTTACTTATTACCAACACGGCCAAGATGAAGCACATGCAACCATTGACCAAATATTTGGCTAAAATAGAATAAAAACTATTCCTGTTACAGAGTCGACAGGGCTAAAATAAGGGTGAACTAGCAAAATTTTAATAATTGAAGAACCATAACTTCAAAATGCCTTCGGCGATTTGGGTATTCATAGAACTGGACCAAGTTTTTATCCAATATTATTTTCAGCAAATTTGGTGAAGATCCAATTAAAACCGTTCGAGTCAGAAAGCTGACAAGCCTGAAGTATGCAATTTATAATTATTCATGGGCAATAACTCCAACATGCCTTGTGCGATTTTGGTATTTAAGATGACTGACCTATGTTGTTTATATTAATAAACATTTTCCACAAGTTTGGTGAATATTCGATACAAACTGTATGTGTTAGAGAGCAAAACCTGCTGAACATTCATTTTTAATACTTAAGGGCAAAAACTCAGACATAGCTTTTGCGATAATAGTAGTATTCAAACGAAACCTTGATTTTATATAAATAAACATTTTCAGCAAGTTTGGTGAAAATCACAAAAAAGTTATTTGTGTTAGAGAGCAAAAATGGTGAAACAGGTATTTTTTAATACATAAAGGACAATAACTCATTGTACAATAGGTCCATTACTGAAGGGGTTTTCCCCCAGTGATATTGATCCCAGCTGTTCCACGTGACACTAATCCGTGTGGTAATGTTTATGTCAGTTCTACTTTCGGTTCGTTATGGTTTTAAATCGCCTTTGTTGATGATTTAGGTCTGTCTTCAACATTTCATAGATCAGTTTGGCCCATCAGAATGTTCAAGCATTATTATTAACTGTTATTGTATTTCGGATATTAAAAAAGGGTCTGTAAACACAACGGGACTTTAAAACCCGAAATGAAATTTGGTTAGGTGTACTGCAACTTGCTACGCTAGTGAACGGCATATTGCTAAAGCCTTTCAATCCAGTGTACGGCAACTTGCTTAAAGTCCCATTGTGTTTTCAGACCGTTTCTTTAAGTCTGAAATACAATAACGGTTAATAATAATGTTTGAACATTCTTATGGGCCAAAATGGTCTATGAAATGATGAAGACGGACCTCAATCTCCAAAAAGGGCGATTTAAAATCATAACAAACCGAAAATAGAACGTCTGACATAAACATTACCACACGGCTAAGTATCACGTGATACAGCCGGAGTCAACTTCACAGGGTGCAACTGTATCTACCTCCGCCCGTCCCTCCATCAGTCAGTTAGACTATCACACTTTTTTGTCCGCTCTCTAACTTGAATATTTTATTCGATCTTCCACAAACTTGCTGAAAATGTTCATTGATATAAAATCAAGGTTTAATTTGATTACTACTAAAATCGCATAAGGTATATCTGATTTATTGCCTGTTTATTAATAAAAAAAATGACCGTTTCAGTCATTTTTGCACTCTAACAGATACAATTTGTATCGGATATTAACTTAACTTGCTGAAAATGTTTAATGATATAAAATATAGGTCTAGTTTGATTATTACAAAAATCGCATGTGGCATATCTGAGTTTTTGCCCTTTATTTATTAAAAATGACTGTTTTCAGTAAGTTTTGCTCTCTAACTCTTTTTTGAATCTTCAACAAACTTGCTGAAATGTTTCGTTAATATAACATCAAGGTTAAGTTTGAATCCTACTAAAATCGCATAAGGCATGTCGGAATAATAGCCCTTTAATTATTAAAAAACGACTGTTTCAGCATTTTGTGCTCCCTAACACAAAGAGTTTTCATCGGATCTTCACCAAACTTGCTGAAATTCTTTATTTATATAAAATCTAGGTCCAGTGTGATTTTTACGTAAATACCATAAAGGTTATTTTAGTTATTGCCCTTTATGTATTAAAAAGGACTGTTTAATCATTTTTTGCTCTCTAACACAAATATTTTTTTATTGATTTTAATTAAACTTGCTGAAAATGTATATTTATATAAAATCAAGGTTTGGTTTGAATACTACTAAATTCGCAAAAGGCATGTCTGAGTTATTGCCCTTTAAATATTAAAAATGAATGTTTCAGCATTTTTTGCTTTCTAACACATACAGTTTTTGTCAGATATTCACCAAACTTGTTGAAAATGTTTATTAATATAAAATCTAGGTCAATTATCTTAACTACCAAAATCGCACAATGCATGTTTGAGTTATTGCCCTTGAATGACTAAAAATTGACTACTTCAGGCTTGTCAGCTTTCTGACTCAAACAGTTTTAATTGGATCTTCAACAAATTTGCTGAAAATAATATTTGTATAAAATCTTGGTCCAGTTCTATAAATACCCAAATCGCCGAAGGCATGTTGGAGTTATGGTTCTTCATTTTTTAAAAATTTGCTATTTTATCCTTAACTTTGCCCTGTCCACTCTGTAAAAGTACCAGTTTTTATTCTATTTTATCCAAATATTTGGTCAATGGTTGCATGTGCTTCATCTTAGCCGTGTTGGTAATAAGTTAAGTAATAAATGACCACTCCATTTCTCCTTTACCTCTTGAAGGATTTTCATTTAACTGTATTCGATTTTTTTCTTGACCTATATTTAATACCAATACACATTGTCAGCAAGTTTGGTGAAGATCCAATAAAAAGTGTTTGTGTTAGAGAGCAGAAAATGCTGAAACAGTCATTTTTAATTATTCAAGGGCAATAACTCAGACATGCCTCATGCGATTTTGCTAGTTATTGAACCTGACCTAGATTATATACTAATACATATTTGTAGCGAGTCTGGTGAAGATCCAAAAAGAACTGTTTGAGTTAGAGAGCGGACAAGGCTGAAACAGTCATTTTCAGCAAGCTTTGTAAAGATTGTCCGTATTTTTTTACACGCTCACCCCCAGTGACTATTATTTACACGTTGTGACTGGATCTCATAGTTTAACCCTGTGCCTACTGGTCGCAACTTTACGGAGTTTACAAACTGTTTGAATCTAGAAAGACGCCGCGTAACGCGGTGTCTAATCTGGATCCAAACTGTTTGATACTCGTCTTAAGGTTTGTTTAATCGAAACAATGCATACATCTAAAGTGAACAAATTTTGCTGACGATAATGTCAAAGCAGACGTCTGTGCAGCAGAATAAGGGTTAACCGCTTTATGTTCAGCGCTCCAGATAAGCTGGAGTAATCGGAACTAATCCAACATTTTCTCACTCATTTCAACACCGAATGCTATGGTGTTACTACTGATTAAATCGTCTCTTCGAGACAATTTTAATGAGTATGACACCATTGGGTTTAAAAGCAGAAATAAAGATTTTAGTTTTCGAAATACTTCCGTTATCTGGAGCCCTGTATTTACAGAGTTGTCCTTCTATCCATTCACAAGGGAGGCTCTTTAAATTGTGCCGCATAAAAAAATTATAAATAAAAATTAAAAAGCGAATTTCTTAGATAAAGCCGTTTTTGTGAAAGAATCACGTCCCACGTAGTTCAAATGGGACCCAAATAATCGTTTTATGCAGGTTTCTCAAAAACACAATGCGGCTTTAAATCTACATCGAAATCGATTGCTGTTTGATTTGTACAAGTATATATTCTGTACATTGTCATTTATTTTTTACACATTTATGGACCTGAACAAATGTTCGTACGGTAAGGAAAAACCACCCACGTTCCGGGAGGTAATTGTCCACTTGACAGAGATGCAATGCTATCAGGAATTAAAATACCTTCGCGAGCGTTGTTTTTTCCAAAAAAGTGTGCAAATTCAATACTATACCTGAACAATGTAGAGGGGAGGGGAGAGTTATGTCTATAATAGACGAAACGCAACAAATTAATCTATCTAAGAAATACTTTACACCCAAAGACTCTGCATTGAAAAAAATGTGCTAGTTTGCATATAATGAAGAACATGAGAATGTGTGTTGCAAGACACCGAATTGCCTGTTGTAGAAGAATCTCGGGAGTATAAAGAGTTACTATCCCGTATCAGAAGCGTCATCGACGAAATAAAACAGACTGGCAAACTTGAGGATTATATAGCATTCAACTTTCAACTTTTATTTACATATGCATAAGTCCCACGGATAGTGAGAAACATTAGCATTATAATTATAACTCAAAATAACATTGAACAACAAAAGTAAACAATATAAGGGAACACGGCTACACATAATTTTATAGCAGGGCTCCAGATAAGAGGAAGTAAACTGAACAAATCCAACATTCATACACATTTCAGCGCCCAATCCCTTGATGTAACCACCCACCTGAATCGTCTCGGAGAGTCGATTCTAATGAGTAGTTACACCACATGGTTTAATGCAGAAATAAAGACTTTATTCGTTTTGAGTTACTCCCCCTATCCAACCTGGAGCTCTGTTTATACATTCCATAATTATGACGTAAATGTTACGTAATTTGTATTTAAAAAACGACGTCATAATATAAGCTAGAATTTAGTGTATGGTGCAGTTTTCAGGCCACCTAGCGCTGAATACACAACAACAGCCAATTCCATATTTTGTCCCACATAAAACTCGCCGGCTGTGCCACAGCGCCAATTACCAGAAAACTGCACAACATACGATTATTAACACATTCAACCCTGGCCCCTGGCGACGAGAATACTCGTCATTTACAAACAGAGTACCTATGCGGATTACATTTGTCCTGTGCAAACAGTGTCGACCCAGATCAGAAGGCTCCTTAAGGAACCCTCTGATTAGGGTCTACACTGTTTGTCATTTTGAAATTTATTATTGAAAACAACCATAAAAAAGTCAAAAATTAACAAGACTTATTTTGAAATTGGAATTTTCGATGAAAAGTTTCAGGGGTAAATGACTTAAAGCATGTATAGCGCCAAATTACCAGAAAACTGCACAACATATGATTATTAACACATTCAACCATGACGAGGAGTATACTCGTCATTTACAAACAGTGTACCTATGAGGATTACACTTGTCCTGTGCAAACAGTGCAGACCCTGATCAGAGCGCTCATTAAAGAGCTCTCTGATCAGGGTCTACACTGTTTGTCATTTTGAAAATTAATTGTTAAAAACAACCATAAATAGACAAAAAATGACTAGACTTATCTTGGAATTGGAATTTTCGATGAAAAGTTTCAGGGGTAAATGAGTTAAAGCATGTATATTTCAAACAATTAGTATTAAATCATTTACATGTACTTGGTCCACGCCTATAAAGCATCCGAGACAAGCCCGAGACGGCCCCAACCCCATGATTTGTCAGACGTGAGCATTCTGCTCACATCTGACCAACCAAAGACCCGAGAACGATCCCAGACTCAAACCAAACGCTTCACAAGCATGGGGCCAGATATGAATTTTAGAAAACATTTAAAAATATTTTAGAATCTATAGATCTAGTCCTTAAAGGTTTGCTTAATTTTGCTGCAAAATATACTTAGATTTTTTAGTTTTTCAATATTATTATGCGTTATTAGTTCCATTAATTTTCGTTTACTTGGTCTCGTTCTAGTTTGATAATGACTATATTTCAATATTAAGTTATTAAACGTTGGACAAACAAGTAAACAGTGATACTCATCTCCGATATCTGTACAATATATACATAAATACGAAAGAAGACTCAAGCAGGAAACGCAACACAAACAATACACCCATCTCTAAAGCAGAACACACACACAGCCATACCATAACAAACACACACACACACACACACACACACACACGCAATCCCACACACCAAACAGAAAACAATACGCAAGACAAACATAAAGCAAAGTGAACATAGGAGCCCGCCTTGGTACGGTCAGCAGCAATCAATAATTAATTATAAATTAATCATTAACAACCACTGGGGGTTAAACCTGGGTTTAGGGGCGCCCAACCTCACACTTATCTCCTATATTCACCTATAAAGACGAACAGTGTACATAAAATATAAACCCTGTTCCACAACCTAACAATCAAAAATACCGCCAGCACAGTAAGTAAATACATGTAAAACATCTAACAAAATTCTCTGACAGGATTATTAGTAACATGGGAAAGAATTAAACATTCAAGCCCGTGTTAAAAATAACCCCCTATGACAACGGTCAAATTGTACTCATGCGAATAGTCTGTAGTGACGAGTAACTGTAAGACACGGGAGGGTTTAGGGTACGACAGAGAGGGAGAGAAAAACCAAAGCACGAAAATCCGACATAACTCTCCCGGTTAAGGACGGCTTTAGAGATACATCATCATGTAGTGCTAAGCCCTGTCTGTCGTCGCACAACCAAAGAGGAAAGCATAGTTATCAATTGTAGATTGATCGATAACCAAACGTGAAGTGCGCAGCAATATAGTTGGATCATAATCTTTTTTGAGGAAAAATCTAATACGTTTCACAAATAGGTTTTGAAAGTGCATATGTCCAAGAATCTTACGAAGTCTGTAAATCACATCACCATAAAACTCCGGATGTGAAATACCTTGCCGCAGAATTTCCGCTCAATGTAAGGTATATTTTGCCAGCGGCCTGTTTCAATAGGAAGTCGATGATTTCGGGTGAAGTATTTAATAATATTTTTACCAAAATAATTAGGCAACTTGTCTAAATAACAACTGCGGCCAAAGTTTTGTTTTATGTATTTATAAATACTGGAATCCGATGTTTGGTTAAGGTCTGAGTGCCAGTTTTGTATAAAGATATCTTTAAGTTTTTGATAAGATGCTTTTATAAGCCATTTGGAACTAACAAAGCTTTGACTGTACCAGATTCCAGAAAAGCCAGTATTACAAAGATACTGTTTAGTATTTTCTAGCCACTGTGATTTAATTTTATTTTTGGAATGTAGTGTGAATATTGTGACATAAAGTTTTGATGCTAATATTGTACTTTGATTTGTAGATAAATTTTCAATAAGTCGGGTCCAATATGCAATAACCCTGTTTTTAATATTAAGTATTAACGGAGTAACACCGGTTTCTCCGTATATCATATATGATGGTGTAGATGTTTTTGAATTAAAAATGTATTTGTAAAACTTAAGTTGCACCTTCTCTAGCATTTGACAGTTTCCAAACCCCCAGAGTTCACACCCATACAAGAGTATTTGTTTTATTGTTTTTCGAAAAGGTCTATTTGTATATCATATGGAAGTGACAATACTTTAATCCGTCTAATTAATGCAAACATTGCCTTACTAGCTTGAGCAGCAATTTGCAATTTTGTTTTATGAAAACTCCCACTTTTTGTAAACAATAAACCTAAATAGTTATATTCATTTACAAGTTCAATAACCTGTGTACCTATTTTGAATGAACAGTTACATTTAGCAGATCCCTTACCAAAGAGCAAAAGTTTCGTTTTATTTTCATTAATATTAAGTTTCCATAAATCGCAGTATTCCTTAAATCTGTCCAGAGCATTCTGTAGATCCTGCTCGTTATCACTAAATATTATCGTATCGTCGGCATATAATAATGCAAAAAGCTTTAGGTATATGCGTACTCCATCTACATCTATATCACTGGCTATGCCATGTACTTTATCACTTAAGTGTTGTTCAAGGTCATTTAGGAAAATAGAAAACAAAAAAGGGGATAAATTTTCCCCCTGTCTTACTCCTACAAGGCAGTCAAAGAACGGGGTAGATCCTTCTGCAGTCATAACTTTTGATTTAATATTGTTGTACATGCTTTTGATAATGTCAAAACATTTTCCATTGATATGTTCTTTTCTTAGTTTTTGCCATAGACCTACTCGCCAAACTGAATCGAAGGCTTGTTTAAAATCGACAAAACAGCAGTAAAACTTTTTCTTACTTGAACGAACAAGATCAATTAAGTGTTTTAGAATAAAAATATTGTCTATGGTTGAACAGTTCTTTCTAAACCCTGCCTGTGTCTCATGTATCAAGTTTGTTTTCTCGGCAAATTCATTTAGTCTATTGTTTAGAATACATGTAAATAATTTCCCGAGACAGCCCAGGAGTGATATCGGGCGATAATTGTCAGGTTTGTTAGGGTCACCTTTATTTTTGTAAATCGGTTTGATAATTCCGATTGTCCATTCTTGAGGTATTATACCCGTATTAAAAACTGTATTGAAGAGTTTTATGTAAACAGAAACCATGGTATTTATTGAGTATTTTATTTGTTCATTTATAATTTCATCAACGCCTGGTGCTTTATTAGTTTTTAAACTTTTAACCGCTTTAATAATTTCTTGTTCTGTTATTGGACCATTTATGTCTTCATTTAGTGCAGTATGTTCTATTTCATTATCGTTTTCGTTTTCATTTTCATTCTGGGGATTTTCATTTATTGATTTAAAGAATTGAAAAAAATCATTTAAAGGTGCTGCAGGTTGTGATTGGTCATTTTTACAATTAATTACTTTCCAATAATGCCGGGAGTCCGCGTTTTTCAATTTACGTAATGCGTCTATCTTAGCAGAATCAAAGTTATTTCTTGCATGTTTTAATGTGTTTTTATATTCTTTACTTATGGATTTTAAAAGCTCTTTAAAGTAAAGTGTTTTATGTTTATTGTATGCTTGTCTTGTTTTATGATATATATTTCTTATATTTTGGCATGATCTATCAAACCAGGGGTATTTATTTCTCTTGGGGCTTTATTATCATTTAGTCGCTGCTTAACAGTGCCAAATGATTCTTTAGAAGAATTCCTAAATACAGACGCAATGCTGGATACTATATCGTCCATGTCACTTTGTAAGACAGTACTAGCCTCTACCATTCTGTCCAGTTTCGTTTCAATATCAGATACCTTTGCTAGATCAATATTTTCTAAAAAAACCCTCTGTTTTGTTCGTGTCCCACAGCTTAATTTTATCTGGTTTTTGAACATCATTTTTAACTTTGGTTTCAGGTAAACAACCTTTAGTTTTCAAAACTGCATACAATGGACAGTGAACATCAGAATAGAGAGAACAAAAATCATCAATGTTAAAATCTAAGATATTTTCAAACACAAATGAAGAGGATAAAAAATAGTCAACTGTGCTAGCATCCTTGCATGTCAATTTAGGATGGTAAAACTCATTTTTGATTCTACCATTCCAAAGAAACATATTATTATTCTTACATAAATCAATAAATTGATTGCCATAATTGTTAGTAGTATTATCTTTAACATTTCTATCCAACGGTACATTGTACATTGAAAAATGTCGAAATATTTCATTCTCTTCATTTTGTAATGTTTGTAAGTCATATAGTTCAGAGATAACTTCATCAATCTCGATATAATCTTTTAAAATTCCACATCTTGAGTTCCAATCACCAAACAATAAACAATGTTTGCTACTAGAAAAGTACCTTATCATTTCAACCTGAATTTCAAAAAAAGGATCGGGATGCGAATATTTGGAGCCAATTGGTGGTACATAGACCAATCCACACTTTAGATCTTCGTCGCAAATGCTGTTCTGACTGCCGTACATTTCTTTTGAAATAGTAAATAATGTTACTAATTTACACTTATTACCTGTATCAATTTGGACATTAGGTGCTAAATTTTCTCGTACAAGTAGAGCCATCCCTCCTGAACGATAATTCGACAGTTTTTTCCTACTGAACATGTGAACTTCAAAGCCCGGAACACATATCTGATCAGTGTCATCAGTTTTAATCTCCTGTAAGCCTACTATATCATACTTGCTAATATAAGATATAAATTCTGGGCAATTAAGTTTTGATAAAATCCCACAAACATTTAACGACAAAATTTTTATATTATTACTATTTACAGAAATCTGTTCATTGTCATGACCATTACTACCATATGTGGCACAATAGCCGTCTCCCAATAACCGCTAGGCGCTGTTTTCTCCGTCCAACTGATCTGAGACTGATGAACGTTTAGCTACATCACCATCTCCATCAATTGGCGCTTCCCTTTGTTGCTGGGAAACATATATTGTTATAACAGGTGAATGTTGAAGTGTCATGTTTGTAGATGGTGGATCAACAAGGATATTCGCGAGTAGAGAGGGCGACTCTTGGGTGATAGTTTGTTGCAAAAATAATTCAGTTTCCATTAATGTTTCATCAGCGTCTGTGTTTTGCTCAACGTGTTGCTTCTTGAATGTCGCACCGTCCTCAAGTGGAGAAGTGTTTTTTTTCTTACCGCCATAAGTGACTCGTTGACTAACTGGAGTACTTTCTCCTAGAGCAGAATATCTGTTGTATGTTGAGATACTGTCCACTCTGTTAGCGTTAACCGTATCGTTCGTTGTTTTACGTGTATATGTTCTCTCATTTCTCACGATATTTGGATTACGTGGTTGCATTGTTCTGTTGAATGTATTCCTTCGCCAAGCGTCTGTATTTGTTTGATTGTAAGATTCACGGTATGGTATTCTCTGTGTGTCCCCGTTTGAGCGAATGTTTCCACGAAATTGCTCACCTTGCATTGTTGGTTTGTACAACTCACCATTAATGTATAATTTGTCTCTCACCATTTTCACCTTATTGTCTTTGTTTTCACGCGCCCGTTTTGCTATATGGTACAGTGGTTTGCGTTTTTCTTCTATTTCAGGAGGAAACTGCTCTGATATCCCAAACCCTGTCCCAATTAAAACTTGTGGGGTATTTAGTCTAATTAGTTCTCTGTCTTTGAAAAAAGTAAATTTCACAACAATAGGTCTAGGACGTGCGTTTCTGTGGTTGAAGCGACCTAACCGATGTGCACGGTCAATAAGTACTTCTTTGCCAATACCCATCTCATTTCTAATAAATTCTTTGATTTTTTCTTTACAATTCTCACCATTTACCCGGAAATTCTCAGCCTCTTGAATACCAAACAATAGAAGGTTTTCTCGCATGCTGCGCCATCGTGCATCGGTTAGTTTGTCATTTGTTTCCTTTATATTTTCATTCAGATTGTCATGTTTGTATTCCAATTGCCGTATGCGTGCGTCCATGTCACGAAGCTTCTTGTCCGTGTCACTATTGTTTGATGTTTTGTCGTCGTACATGTCACTGTACTGAGGTATTGTCTCATCAAAGTCTGTGATTTTAGATTTTAAGTGCACAACTTCATTTTCTACCTGGAATATTTTCGTATTTGTTTTAACCAATTCTTGTCTAATATTGGACATTTCTGATAACTGTTTATCCACTTTCTTTAATTTCTCGCTCTGCATTGCAATATTACTTTCAATAGTTTGCCACCGTTTTGAATTACCGTTAAGCATAAGCTGTATATTGCTCATTTGTTGACAAAGACCAATTGCCTATGGTGGCATGCTTGTGTCGGCCCCGGTTCCGTTAAACGTTTGTATAGCTCTCGGTATATATGGCCCGTTTGGATCACCATACTGTTGACTTTGTGTAGCGCATTGTTTATATGGCACATTTTGATTACTTGTAGAATATTGTTGATTCGGTTGCCTATTGCTATGTTATATGGTGTTAGCATTCTGCATAAATGACTGATCCCATTCCGAATTCGGTCGGATGTTGCTTAAATTCTGGAGATTTTGCATTTGTTGGCCATATTGCATACTGGGGTTCGATATTTGCAAATTTTCACCATAGAGGATTTCTCTGGATTGACCGATGAGTTCAATCGTGTCAAAAGCATTTAGATTTGTTTTGGTCTGTAATGCATTCTGTGTATTCTGTGTATCACTTGGTTGCGTCGTAGCCTGACGCTGTGTCGATTTTTGCGGTTGACCTTGACCCTTTTTCTTGTTTTGCTTACTACTCATGTCTGCTTTTTGTTAAATAAAGTCATCTTGGCTACATAGATGTGTCACTGGTAAGGGCATATATGTAGAACTTGAACGATTTACCTGAAAATCACTGTTTTGGTCTCCGATGCCTCCACATTTTACATTGTGTTTGTTACTTAGATTTAACTTTCAAAACGTCCAGCTCGCTGTTCACAAACACACGAATGTTGTTTTAAATAAACACCATTATATCTTCGTATTTCAGTCTTTTTCACTTTAGTTCTGCACAGGTATACCACAAAATAGCATTCATAGAGTGTCGGGAACTATCACATTATGGAAAAACGTTCTTAGAATAGCGAAATATTTAAAAAAAAGTAGAGATGAAAAGTCCCGATATCGCCGCCATTATGACGTCACTTCATCCTCTCTTCATTCAATCGGCTGGTCTCTGAAGGACAATTTCCCATTAAAAACATAACATAATACAATTACAATTACAATAACATGGCATTTATATAGCGCAAAAATTATAAAATATTATATTGCGCTTCACAATAACATAACACACAATTATATTCACACATAGAGAATAAACATTAAAAATATAGGAATCTAGAACTTAAGATTTAGACTTGTCTATATATATATACATACTGTTTTTGTCAATAATTTGTATTTGACAGGAGCACACTGAATGTTCATAGACTTGACTATTTGCTTTTCACAGATGTTGTTCGCTGGTTCGACTTAGAAATGTCGACTTCCTTTATGAGATACTCTGGTGAATTTAAACTGTTTTGGCGAATAGCTCGTAGGTTATTCCATGGTAGCTTAAAGCAGACTGAACGTAGCTCAAAATGCGTCCTACCTTAGCACATTTTGCTCTACCTTAAACATGCCTTAAGTACTCATCCGTCTGCAAAACTAAAACTTGCTATGGAGTAATTAAAGCTGTTTAAAGGATATACCAACCGCACAGAGCTATCCAAAAATTGTCCTCTATCGTCTGTTATTGTACACTTACTGTTATTGGAAGCCCCCTTAAGAGGGCTTCCTGAGTGCTGAGGTTGTAAGACCATTTTCTTAGAAGGAACTTCGGCTTATGGGGAAACGGTGACAAAAAAGGGAGCACTCTTGTACAACCAGTCAAAAATGAACTGTCTGCGCATGCCTGTAATTTGGTTGCATAAATTTTCCACAGCAACTGGACGAAATTTTATTTATTTCGGTTTGGAATAAAACTCGTACCGGAACTA
Organism: Gari tellinella; assembly: GCA_922989275.2. Classification (NCBI taxonomy): domain Eukaryota; kingdom Metazoa; phylum Mollusca; class Bivalvia; order Cardiida; family Psammobiidae; genus Gari; species Gari tellinella. Next base: position 77,400,324 of record OV277868.1, on the reverse strand, counting down.
ATCACTTCGGTTTGGAATAAAACTCATATCCGAACTTATCAAAAGCAGATGATAAGTGTTTGTGTTGCGGCCGTAATTTAAATCGATTGCAACCACTAAAATTACGCACATTGATTGTATGAAGGACAGGTGTCAGCTTAAAAGCAAAGTTAAAGTAAAACAGAATCCTTCTACTGGAGATTTCTGTGAACGTGTACTTTCACTTTTCCTGAAAAGCAGCATTGTCTTAAGCAGCCACCTGTCTAAACACCAACAACTAAAATCAAGTTGCATAAAATATATTCTCAAATGACTCAAATATGCCTTTCACCTGTATTCTTTTTTCCAACACAACATAGTTTTTGTTTCCTTCCTTATATAGCATGGAGTGAGGTGGATTCGGACACCTTAACCGTTTATTCGCGCATGCGCACATGCATCTTGCATGAAAGGAAAATCTTTTTCCGAAACTAAAACACAACAAAAAGTCTTAGCTAGTCAACAGAAAATCTAAAAAAATGCACTTGAAACATGTGTACATATCGTAAACAAACATGCCCCGTGATCAATCTGTATCACTGAAGTGCTTCTGGTAGGTTCGGACGATCTGATTTTTGACGTCATATGTAGGCTTATGACGACATGTTTTGCAAATGCAGTTCATTTTTAGGATGCTTCGAGATGTGAATTATTTACACACGAAGGTCAGAGAATAAAACATTTGTGGAAGTCAACCGTGACGGTAGGTATGAGAAAATAATTTTGTTTTGCAATATGTCAATGCCATAATTACGATAATGGATAACCGATCAGTCAAATTCTTTAATACAGTATGTAAGCTTGGTGTTTTCTCATTTACAAGGCGAAATGACGTCTTTCCAAAATTTTGACAAAATTCTGGCTTGGTAAAGCAAGTCGATGTGTTCCATTCTGTGTAATTTGTAAAGTGACCGAATATATCGGGTTGCCGAAACAACCAGAGTTGACGATACATGTCACATCAATACAACTGCTCGGCTTCCCTGGCTTATTTTTAAAGAAACCAACTTGTTGTTCATTATTACAGGCGTGTTGTCCGCGCAGAGCAACATGTGTGCCAAAGATCAATTTTAACTCTTTCATTCGAATAAACGTAACCCTAAGTGCTCATTGGATAACATTTGCAAACTGTTTGGAACAAGACAATACGCCGCTTTAAGTCATTTGATGCACCCCGTTGTTCTAAATAGGCGTGAAAATACAGGTAAAGCAGGAGTACAGTGTGCTTAGCAGATGTCACTTATCTCAAGTTGTCTAGAGAGGCCCTGACATACTCACACCCAAGAGTTATTCCAATGTTTTTTTAACCAAACTAACAAATTTAAGGTACGGGCCTCACATGAAACGCTTCAATGAATTTATCCCTAGAAAAGTTAACACTAACTGCACAACTTCCACAGGGTTGCATGCTTTTAAACCTGGTTTTGTGTTACCACCGAAAGTATGTCAGGAAATGTCTTTAATGCGACTTCTAAACTATATTCAAACTGGTTGGCACTCACGTTGAAAAAAGGATTTAGTGGACTCCCCCATAGTTCTCACTCTGTGTGAAAATACAGGTAACACAGTAGTCAAGTGTGCAAAGTCAATGTCAGTAATCTCAAGTTGTCTAGATATGTCCTCAAATACCCCTCAAGGGTTTTTTCAATGGGTTTTACTAATCAAACTAACAAATTTAAGATACGGCCCTCACATGAAACGCCTGGATAAGTATATCCCTGGAAAAGATAACAGTAAGGACAAAACTCGCATATGGCGCATGATTTTATACCTGGTTCGGTGTCACCACCGAAAAAAGATCAGAAAATGTCTTTAAATTGAATACCGCACATTTTAAAGCGGGCAGCTTATTCTGATTGCACTGTGCTAAATGATACCACATAACCCAGTAAACATACTGCATGATATGTTCGTGCAAAATGTAAACACACAGATGGAAATTATAGTTGTGTACGTGTATTTCTTGGTGTTCACTCACTTACTAGTAGTAGTTTATTCATTCCTCCATTAATGGAGATCTATAACATATATACAATATAACAAATGAACAATTTAAACATATCTGCGAAATAGCATCTTGCCATGCAAACAGAGTTACTATCATAGATACCAGTATCTCAGTTCGATGTGTTACTGTACGAATAGTATACAAGGTCATTGCATGTATAGCAATGAATGAATATATACATGTATACTCTGTTCCATATTCCAAGTTACAATTGATAATCACAATAGACACCCGTTTAACCACTCAATCCAGACGAAAGAAGAAGTTAAACATTATTCAGAGACAACAAATGAGGCAGTTAACCCCCTCCTCCACAAAAATCACCTCTTACTTAGGGCACAGGTGCCAGTCCAAAGCAAGATGAATATAAAGCAGATAAGCTCATAAAGGAGTTATCTGCTTTACAAACACTCGGACTCCGCTATAAATAGTGTCCCTCTCCAAACACAGGTGGATATCGGCAATTTGCACTATTGCTTATTGAGGAAAGGGTTAAAGTTATGACGTATAGTGGACAAAGACAACATGCACTTATAACTGGACCCCAGACTAGAGGATTTAAATCAAGGTTTCCCTTATATTATTATGTCTGCAGCAAACTGAATAATGTGACCACCAATCAGAATCGCAGCAAGGAGCTATTTTTAATGATTAGTAGTCACAACATGTAGTGCTTTAGATATCCCCTTGTATGGAGTTCTGTTATAAGATGAAAACAAATCATTATGAACCCATGTATACTCTCCATCGAAACGAAACATGGACATGTAATACAGGTACGATGATAAAAAGGTAGAAAATGAGGTACATAATTATGTTTTGATCAAGACCAAACGCCTCCTAGCATGCCGCTTGATCGTGGGCAAAACTGTCTGATGCTAGTACTGATGTATATTAGGTGTGGGTTCAACCATTATACCTAATAAACGTAATTTACCCATTAGCTTTTCTAACGAAAATGTACGAAATATGAAAAGGATGGGTTATAAATGTAAACCTCTAATCACGTGGTACAATACTCAGGATAACTACAATCAAACCTAAACCCGGCGGACAGTCGGGTAACATGTAAATATCCACATAGAAATTCCACAAAGGTGAACTCAGGCTCTTGCTAACTTAACGCAAATACAATATCGATCTCTTGATTAACCCTTTACTCTATAGAAGCGCAGTTTAGCACAATTGATTTATTCCCCCCAGTGAAGAAAGTAGCTCCAATCTATACAGTTATAATTATGTATTCTAAGAATTATCTCTTTATTTTATTTTATTTTATTTATTTATTTTTTAGCAGATGTTAGCATAAAGCAGACTACAAGTGGAGTAGTATGCACATTGAATCGCATTCTGCGTTTGCAAACAAGCAGGATCCTAATCAGACGCCGCATAACGCGGCGTCTGATTAGGTTCCTAACTGTTTGACACTCGCATCTAAATTTTGTCAGCCATAATTCCTTAATTTTGACTTTGAAACGATATTGAATTTCATTCAGTTATGTACTTGCTTACTCGCGAACTCGCTTTCTCACTCGCTTACTCACTTACTTACGAGGGATGCTCAAATATGAATGCAGCTTGATTAATAACTTAGAGATAGTACGTGTAATATGCATGCGTTATATATCATTGAAAAGAAAAAAGCTTCACCTACACGATGGTATAATGCACGATATGATACATGTATTAATTTCATTTTATTTTATACTGTGACTAAGTTCAGTGGTTTGTTCATTCAAGTTTGTTTCTAAATATGAATATAGGTTAGTATAGTTTTATAAAGTATGTTAGCAAATACGAATGATATTTTTAATACTAAAATTTAAAATGAAACTAAATTAATTGTAGTGTTAGTCATTGGCAAATACTGAATACTAGAACATTCGTCTATAATTTGTGTTCTTATGTCTAGAAACTCGTCCATGTCTCAACGTTATCGTTTAATGATTTGTTGTTCTATGTAAGAAGGTTTTCGCGGAAAAGAGATTAGATTATGACAGCTTGAGACATTCTAAATTATGACATGAACAAAGATTAAAATATCATGTACAACATTTTACCTTTAAATATGAGCTATCCCGAACGAATTGTACATAACTGAACAAGAGCATTAGCAAAACAGTAATAACAAGACCTGCTGGTTGAACCGCTTGTAAGTACGAACATACTATTGTTATTGTGTAGCTTTAATTAAGTATTAATAGTATGTGTAAATTAAAAACTACTGTAAAATATTTACGATGCGCTTTTGCTGTATTTTATGTAGGTTTTGAATTGGTTTCTTATCTGTCATTTACCTCATAGGTACATAACAGCGATCAGCAGCAATGTGCATTTATTTATGAAACAAAAGCTTATCAACAGAAAAGTGTATGCTTGACAATCAAATCTGTCGGCCTATTTTGTTGAGTTTTTATCATTATTTAATTATGCACTTATTCCATTATTTATTCATATATTCATTTGTTTACACATTTATATCTTCATTTATTTATCTAATGTATCTATTTTTTAAATTGCTTTCAACAAACGCAAAGTCAATCGTAAAACGCACAGGTACTTGACATATACATCTAGATCTATCACAAAACATTTTCTTTTTTTTCTTTTTTACTAGACTTCTATTATAGATACAATGTAAACAGCGCAATCCAACACCTAGTCTTAACTATCGACTAAACTGATGCTAAAATAGACTAGATCGCCGATATTCTCTTGTGGTACCCTCGGGAAATGATTAATTTATCAATATCTACTTTTTATTTCATATGGGCTCCTCAAGTACATGTTTATTCACCAGTCTACTGTTACATTTTTTGGTATGACAACAAAAAACAATGAAAATATCAAACAGTGCAGAATCTGATCAGAGGGCTCCTATAGGAGCCCTCTGATCAGGGTCTACACTGTTTACTTATGTAATCAGTAATCTCTACAGAGGGCTGCAGGGTTGAAAGGGTTAAACAAGATTGCATCTATCATAGAGTCATTTTAAAGAATACCGATTTAATATACTAGAGTGGGCTTACATTTGCGAACAGCTTGAATCCAGAACAGGCGTCGCTATGCGCTTTTTGAAGCGGTACGTTTGAATAAAAGATATCCTTTGAAAACATCGAAGTTGAAAGTTGCAGACTCGGTTTTATTTAGGTATTTTACTGCTTTACCGTGATACATTTTAAACACTGACTGAATAACACTATGAAAGCAAACTTTACTATTACAGTATTCCCTCCCTACAGCGACGATACGAACAATTGTCCCCTCCCTACAACTATGCTAGCCTCTGTTCCCAAATCAAGGCAATTCTTTACAACGCATTCTCTGCTACAATATTTTCTGATTAAAATTGTCGTCTGCTGTTTTATATTTGACATTTTGAAAGAAATGTAACAATCAATCGAATTCTGAGAAAATAAGGATATAATATATATCTTGAGATTTTCTATGCTTCTTTTAAGTTATGTTCTAACGGTAATAGAAATAGCAACATTTTGGAATAGACATAGACATAGACAATAGACATAGACATAGACAAATTTTATTTTACGTCGGATAGGTTTAACAAAATAACATAAGCCCTGTAGGGCTTTTACTCCGACAAACATAGGTAAACGTTATAATAAACAAATAACAAATAAAACAGATTTAAACAGGATCACAGGCATGCATGCAAATAAATACAGTAGGCAAGTTGGTCAAAGCATGTTAAAAAATAAAATAAATAAAATATTTAGTTGGTCAATGGGAGACAACCCATGCCTTACTGCATTTAAGTAATTCATATCTTGTCTCCCTTGACCAGTATATTTACAGTTACACAGGATACAGTGGAATGTAACCTTTTTAATACGTTAAACTTATCTAGATTCAAAAGTTTCATATGATATCAGATCTAGTATTGACCTAGAACGGCCTAGTACCTAGACATCCCTGATGCATTTTGGTTGACACCTTACCCCATAGCCTTTTTTCTAATATTGAAGATAGTTTACCGCTTAAAGCATGTTGAAAGTAAAGCACAATGCGCCCTAGGGCGCATTCTGCTTTACGTTCAGCCTGCTTTAAGTTACAATCTGCTAGGGCATAGAAAATAATTCTTATGGTACATATTCATGACAGTATAAAATGGAACATTTTTCTTTGGCGGATGAATAAACTGAATGCGCTAAAAGTCGCTTCTATAAGGGAAATAGTTAATTAAACAAAATTGGTCCTTCATATTTTGGTACGGGCGACAGTATACCAAGGACATCGCCATCTCAGTGAGTCAATTAGAATAATATCGTAAACTCTGTAACCTTAACCTTTTCACTGCCGTGACGTCATCAAGTTCAAACAATTGACGTCTGCTTTTATTTCTTAATTTAACTGTGTGCAAAAAAAATGTTGTGCTCGGGGTAAGGCAGTGCAGGGGTAAAAAAGAAACGAATATACTCATATCAGGGTAGGTCTATATTTGACACATTTGATGGACTATTACTATATCTAACTTATTTACCATCCTTATGTTTATATTTTTTATTTGATATTCTTGTTACAGTTGGTGCCTCGGTAAAGAGAAAGTAGAACCTCAGATCCGTGCCTGACGTTTTGAGATATACTCAGATCACAACACCTCGAGACTGATCCTTTGATAGATCATGGAGAACAATGTAAGTGTGACGGTTATTTGTAAGATTATATCACAATCGGAACAGATATTGCAATATTGATTATTTACCACCTGTACGCAACAAAAATAAATTTGCCCTAGTTTTGATTACAAGTATAATACAGGTGCCCGTTTCATAAAACTTCTTACGACAAAAACGATCGTAAGTCAAAACTTTAAAACACATTTAATTTCTTATTTCTCTATCTAATCCTGTCTTGTGACATCTCTTTGGAATCGTCTTTTCAAGACGATTCCAAAGAGATATCACAAGAAATGGTTAGATGGAGAAATAAAGAATAATTGAAACTTTTATAATCTGACTTACGACAACGTTTGTCGTACGAAGTATTATGAAACGGGCCAAAGGATTTCATTACTTTTAAGATTGTATCGAGTTTACGTGGTCTAATCATCGATAATCAATACAGAACAAGCGCAAAATTTGTGAAATTTACCAAAAGAATTGTTTATTCGGTATTTATATCGGTGGAGTTCAAAATTTATTAGTGCGTGTTCCCACTGGCTGCATCAATGACTACTATTAACCTCTTCACTGCCGTGACGTCATCAATTTCAAAGAATTGTCGTCTGCTTTTATCTCATAAATTTAATTTTTAGGTATTTTGATTTAAAAAATATTGAAATGAGTGTCAAACAGTTTGGATCCTGATCAGACGCCGCGTTACGCGGCGTCTGATTAGGATCCAAACTGTTTGCAACAAACTATTGTACTCGGGGTAAGGCAGTGAAGGGGTTAATAGCGTATCGACAGCATACATTTGTTGATATTATATTTTGGGATATTACGACCCTCATCAAACAAGACTATGCGCAAGTGAATGGCCTTCGCAGGCAGATTCAGATATAGTGCATGCACGTGTCATGTTTTTCTCAGTGCCAAGAGATATTCTCGGTGGTTTAAAGCTGTAATATTTCACACAGGTGGTTTTCTCGAGTTATGTTTACAAACTACATGTATATAGTAACAAGGTATACAACACACAAGCATGGGTTCCAGAAAATTCAAACAAAATAGATTTACCCTGAACACAAACACATTCATTTTTATAAAATATACCATATTCATCTGGACAGTCTCAAAGTACAAACTATTCAACTTATAAGAAATATATATGACAAAATATGTGTCACGAACCATTCGGACATGAGCTCGTCCCAAATTTATGTTTAAAAATGCTATCTTTGCAACGAGCAATTTCATTGGCTTTTCGGTTAAGCAAAGGAAACATGCCGTCTTAGCAGCAGCCAACGAAATAACTTGTTTAATATCGTTTAAGTTTGATTATAAAATCAACAAAACGTAACGGATAGATTCTGATTGAATGTTTGGACTAATGAACAATGCTCTTGTTTGACATTTGCCGGTAATTGGCGCTATAGCTTAATGTTCATATTGTGTTTGTTAAATGAATTATTGCATTTCATAAATATAATTGCGAGTATAAGCTAATTTTACAGTCGTGATACGTCGATATTTTCAGGACGAGTTTATGTCCACTTTAGACATGTCGTGTTGTATATTATAAATAGAAAAAGGGTACAAACAGTCTACTCGGGAGAATTTTGTACAGTCATTGCTGACCCCTGTGATTATTTTGACAGGCACATGAACTGGGGCCCGTTTTACTAAACTACTTACGCAAATTTTTGCGTAAGTCAAAATCGTTTTACTCTTATTTTTCGATCATTAACGTTTGCAAACAGCAAATAGCCAGATCAGAGGACGCGCTAAAAGCGCGTCCTCTGATCTGGGTATTTGCTGTTTGTAGCAAGTGATTATAAAACATATAAAATAAAATTTAAAATTTTTGCGTATGTAGTTTAGTAAAACGGGCCCCTGGCATCTAAATCCTCTTGATGACGTCAATGAATTGAGATTAGCCTTGCTTCTTAAGCAGTGGGGTACTTCCCATAAGAAATGATATCAACAGTCACTGAAGCTGATTATTTTTGACCGTAGCTTACATTTGCAATTGTTAACAATAAAAGATTACACCAAATATATTCAATATTGAAATACAAGTAATAGTTTTCAAAAGTAAAAAATGCTTACTATCAAAACCTAGCAAACATGCGTTTTTAGTTCAGCCTAGTTACAGTGGAGAAAACGTTATTCTTTCCCAATAAACGCGTTGACGCTAAAACTGTTATTTCTATTGCAAACGGTTTGGAGCCAGATAATACGCCGGGTAACCCGGCGTCTGATCAGACTCCAAGCTGTTTGCAACCAAGATAAACATGAATTATCAGAATTGTCCAAAAGTGGCACTTTTCTACGTTTTAGTGTTTTGCGTTTGCGTTTCGTTTTTGTTTAAACGGGAATGAATAACAAATTCTCCACTGTATTCAGTGCATTGAAATCAATATTTGCAGCTATACGTCGTATCCTCGTAGTTTTAAACACTCGTTTGTTACTGTTTCATTTAGTTTAACCCTTTCCCTTATATAAGCGACTTTTAGCACATGCATTTTATTCATCCGCTGAAGAAAATAGTTCCAATATAAACCGTAATGAATATGTGTCATATTTAATATTTTCCCTATTCTAGCTGGTAAAAGCTTAAAGCAGGCTGAAAGTAAAGCAGAATGCGCCATATGGCGCATTCTGCTTTACTTTCAACCTGCTTTAAGTAGTAACCTATTTTCAATTCTAGAAATAGGCTATCAGGTAAAGCGTTAAATTAATAACCCAATTCAACATTTATACATAATTGTTTGTTTAGGGGTAAATTGCTTTTTAAACTTCCTGCCAGTTAATATACACTATTTTAGTTGTATGCATGCAGCCCGTAAGACATTCATTGTTCGAAAAGGAATCGTTAGAGAAGTGATTTAAAGAAAAAATAGAGAATCTTATATATAAGTGCTCATTATTTATCATTTTTAATAAACGAGTTGACTAAAATAATATGACGCAAGCGTTGTAAACACCTTTTTTAATAATGATAAATAATGAGCACGAATGTGAGGTTCTATTTATCACATAACTTGTTTAAGCATATATTAAATTGATTGAAGCCGTAGTGTGTAGACCCTCCGCTATTTACGTTTTCCGCCAAAACGTTACGTTGTTTACGTTAACGGTGTCGCAAATGACGTCATTTGGCGTCCCGCTACATACAGCGCTTGTATACATGTACGAACAATTTTGGCAGAAGCAAAACAATACGATATTTCACTAGTGGATTACGATATTTACATAATGGCTTTATATCACTCCGAGACCGCAAGTTATGTGATAAAACATGTTATTCTGTATCGTTTAATGGATTCTGAACGCAAAGACAGTTTTATAAAATATACAACAGGATGTCTGTCATACACATATGTTGTTTTATTTCCTTTTTAACCGTAATTTCAAAGTTTTTTTTTCGGCAAGGTTAATGAAACATTGATCCAAATGAGATGGTGTAGATTAAAATTCACCCACTGCCTACCAGTGTAGAGCTGTCAGGCACCACAAAACTGTTTCCTCGTCACACAAATGCAATCGCAACATACACAAAGAGCCGCCGACAGGATGAGGGGGATAACATTCACCACTGCCTGGTATTGCACAATGGTAATACTCCCCCATACTGCCTAACCACTCATTATTACATTCACTACATACATAAACAGTCCTACGGGGGACTGGGAGAATATACGTCATTTTCCTCATGTTTTCATGTAAAATCATGAACTGAGTGTAATAAAGAAATTGAAAATCGTCACCCACTATCTACCATTGCAGAGCGATACGATTCCGCCAAACTATGTCACCGACACACTCATGCATTCATTACATATTACATGTACACACTCAGTGGAATTGGGGAGGATACAGATCACCCACTACCTACCAGTGCAGAGTTGTAAGACTCCAACCAACTGTGTTACAGACACACCATTGCAATCAATACATAATGCATATACACATCCCCAATTGGATGGGGAGGATACAAATCGCAAACTGCCTACCAGTACAGATTGGTAAGACTCCACCAAACTGTGTCATCCACACACTTATACATTCACTACATACTTCATATACACATCGCCCAGATGGGATAGGATACAAATAACCCACTGCCACAGTGTGGGAAGGTGAGGGTAGAATTCGCACAATATCTACCAGTAAGGAGTGGTACGACTCCACCTAAATGTGTCCTTACATACTCGTACATTTACTACATCCATATATAAAATAAGTTATATATATTGCATAGCTCCCACGAGTTATCTCAATTAAACGCGCACACTGTACATGAGTGCGCGCATGCGCACGAGTGTATGTGGGCGTGTTTAATTAGATAACGAGTTGGAGATACTGCAATATATTGCTTGTAATATGGCTAAATATAGACAAGAGGTTGGGCTCTGTGCAATTTACATCAACTATTGAGCGCTTTTGACATCTATTAGAATCCCCATTTGAATGACCAATCAGTGACAGGAACAACATCGCTATCTGCGCAAGTTATACCAAATGTTGAGCGCTTTGCTAATCAAAGGTAGTGTAAACCCCATAAAAGAGACCAATCAAAGACTGGAACGTATACTCGTTAACCAATCCGACAACTTCCAGCATAGATCGCTTTCGCGGGCAGTGTGTTAAAGTTTTGCTGTAAAGACGAATGTTCTAGTTTCTGGGAATATTTGCAGGGTTGCCATTTCTCCGGATTTTTCCTAAATCTTCGGATTTTTTTTCTAGTACATGGTAGCTTAAAGCAGGCTGAAAGTAAAGCAGAATGCGTCTTAAGGCGCATTTTGCTTTACTTTCAGCCTGCTTTACGCAGTCACGTGTCAACAAAACTAGAAACAGGCGACGGGGAAAAGGTACGATTCGTAAAATCGCACTTGAAAAATGCAAATTTGGAAACCTTCGGGTTTTTTTGTCATCTTATGGCAGCCCTGTATTTTCGTCACTAGCTTTCGCGCGTGTTTACTTAAAATGATTAATATGGATATCGGCACAGTGATGACGGGACGATTTGCAGTAGAGAACACGTTGCATTTCTCAATCAAATATTTAGCAATTTTTCCTTTGCACAATATTTGGACCCAGATAAGACACTTTGTACAAGGCGTCTGGTCTGGATCCAAACTGGTTGAAAAAGGAATTATCAATTTTGCACAAAATCGTTTATTGTTCAAACAAATCGTGTAATTTCTCCATTGTGACTTGTGCTGCTATTACTATGCCAAGGCTCCAGATAAGAGGAGTATTTCAAGAACTAAAATCTTTATTTCTGCATTAAACCCTATGGTGTCACTACTCACTAGAATCGTCTCTTCGAGACGATTCTAATGAATAGTAACACCATAGGATTAAATGTTGAAATGAGTGAGAAAATTTGGATTTGTTCCATTTACTTGCTCTTATCTGGGGCTTTATATCTGCCACACCGGATGTGCGCCAGACTGTGCGGTTAACTAGATGTCCGCCATTACTGTGCGGTTAACTAGTTAACTGCATGGTTTTCTACCAGTTATTGCATGGGCGGGGAAACTCCGCCCACTACCAAGTGTGCGGTATCCAACTTAAACTGGGATACTTTTCTATAGAAAAATGCCGCAGCCGTGTTACAAAAAAGTAATATACCATGTTAAAGTCTACTTTCAGTCCGAATGACCACTCAGCCGACTGTACATATACTCTCCTGGGGCCTGTCTTACTAAACGTCGTACGACAAATGTTGTCGTAAGTCAGTTTCTAAAATTGTAAATTATTACTTATTTTCCAATCAAATCCTTTCTTGTCACATCTCTTTGGAATCGTCTTGAAAAGACGATTCCAAAGAGATGTAACAAGACAGAATTAGATGGAGAAAGCAGAAGTTAGGCGTATTTTAATGTTATGACTTACGACCATTTTTATCGTACGACGTTTCGTAAGACAGGCCCCAGATCATTGAGCCATCTTGACTACAATATTGAGCACTGCTAACATATAGCGCAGTCAACTGCAGCTGCAGTACCGACTTAGACCTTTCACAGGTACCCATTTCAACCCCTTGGTGCAGAGGAGCAATTCGCGGTACATGTCTTGCCCAAGGACATTCCTGTACATCATCGGGGATTTAGAAAAAATCCCCTAGTCAGACAACTGGTCCGGCGGGGGATCGAACTCACGACCCATGGTACCGTAGTCCAATGATGTAACCATAGGGCCACTACCGCCGGTATATTTAAACAACCCAAGGTGGGATGGGGATCATGACAAGACTCCAAAACAACTGTGTCGACTGCCCGCTTATGCATTCACTACATTTATGTACATACATGCACCTCAGTAATATAAAGCAAATATTTCTAATTGCATTAAAACAGTTTTGGTATTTTTGGTCTATTATCAGAATTACGAAGGAGCCGCTAATCTGCAGCAGAGACACGACCAGCAGAATATTGAGCACAACCTCCAAAGGAACACTGACTCTATCAATGAACCACTTCCAGTCAGCAATAAATGCAAGTGCGGTGTCGTTGTATTGACTATTTTGATACCAAGTATCATGTTACTTTTGTGCACGTTACAATTGGTAAAGGACATAGATGACCCACTTAACAATTATGGATATGTTCAGCTCGTTGATGTTTGTTTGCTCAGTTTTTCTGTACTCGTTCTCTGTCATTTACTTTCAAAAACAATCAAATTGGAGTTGAACTGTAGAAACTTTAACATAGTAAGACCAATACTGTGTGTTTTGTGCTCGTTTTGCATCCTTGTGGTACCAACATTTAAGATTATTGCTATAACAACCTGTTTGCACACCCAACATGGGGCTTCTGAAATACTTGGTTTGTTTAGGAATGCACTGGCATGTGCGTTTCTCTTACTTCAATGCATTTTCATAATTTTTGGGGAGGATATTCAGTGCAAGTCAGTGTCGACGTCCGTTATGATTATGATAGTTGCTTCAACCAATGCCGTCATGTGTGTTCGAAGTATTATTGACACTGCAGACCAAGCTGTGCATGCTAATAAAAATATGTTCGGGAACATAACAGAGTTTTGCAAAGATCAGTCTGATTGGGTTAGCGAGGGATACACAATTGTGAACAGGTACTTTTTTACGTTTGTATTCATGTTCTGTCTTTACTCTGTACAAGTCATGTGTGTTCGAGGGCATCTTTTTATTTTTTCAAATACGCGATGTAGAAATAGAGACGAAACCGTACCTGAAAGTCGTAGCTTACTACCGTCTAGTCCGCCGGAAAGGAAACGCGTTAAGCATAAATTAGGAGACGTGTTCGCGATTTTAATGGAAAAGTATGTTATACAGCTAATGGCTTCATTAGCTGTTTTTGCAATATTTGTATGGCATTTTGATATCGCTGTCAAAAACAAAGAGTTTAAGGTCCCAATAAATGAAACACATTTACAAAAGGAGTTTGCATTTCAGGTAACTCAATTTGTTTATGTTAACTTCATTTGTGGGGCGGCGATATTAGGATGGATTATTACACGAAGAAAGAATGTATTACAGCGCAGTGACGTACGACCCAAGCATATACTGTTGATATTTGTTTCACTTTTTCATTTTGCTTTAGTTATTGCTGAAATTATTGACGCCGGAATGAATCTAAAAAATCACAATACAGCAATGGCTGTAATTGTTTTTGTGATAAAAACAATTTTCCACTTTGTAGCTACATGGTGGCAGCCATATTTCATTTTGAAAACTCAAGACCTTGGCATATACGCAATACTGAAATATAGAAAATACTTCATACGAGCCCTACTTTACTTTCTGGCAGTAAGCAATTTAGAGAGAGCGGTTTCTGATATATTGTTTATCCCTGCAGTGTATCGCCATACCTCAAACATAGCTGATGACGCTTTTGGAATTCAAGTTTGGAGATTACTTGTTTCGGTCTTATTCCCTGGCGTTGTTTTCTATAGACTGCTATCATCATTTCTCATTTTTGGAACATTACTTATAAAACAACGCACTGCCCAGAAAACAGAATATCAAAGATTAAGCGATACTGATTCTCAATAAGTAGGAACACTGCATGTTCCTGCTATTGTAAGAATTGTTTTACCTTCCAGATTTTAATTTGAAGTATTTTATGGTAGCTTCACATTACTTCAGATACTTGAATAGAGTTTTGTCAGTTTATAGCACAGTGTAAGAAAAATATTCGATTTTTAACCCGAGAAAATCAAATTTCCGTTACTGTCTCCGTCTTCAAATCTAGTTTTGTAAAGCATTTTCTGATAATAAAATCACATGGTAACAATCTAAAATAAGGCTAAATTTTTGCATTTATATGTGTAGTCACTTTGTTTCAAGCCTAATGCACCATGAAACCAGAGAGTGTAACAATACCATTGAAGAAGTAGTTGTCCCCAGACTTTTGAGTTTCTAAAAAATCTCCGTTATCGCATATTTGTGTATCTTCAAATAATAGAAATAGCTTTGCTACAGCTGCCAATTTATATTTATTTGGAAGTATATGAACTTGCTATACCATCTAGGTGATATATTCACTGACTGCTTTTCAATGTTGTCGATCTATAACTGCCGAAGGTAAAGTGTGGTCATTTTGTTATACAAACCTAAATATCCGTTACCGTTATTTACACACATACTGTTTAGATATTGGGTATTCTAGATTTTAAACACAATGTAAAGAACACTAATGATTAAAGCAAGCAGCCTTTACCAATTATCAACTCCTTTTCAAATTGCTAAAGTTGATATTTATGACAAAAATTAAATTTCCGTGATCAAAATTTCCGTGATCAAAATTCTAAATTCAGAAATACAGGGATATAAACTTGTATTTGATTGCATGACAATATTTTATGATGTCATTGCATGATGTAATTATACTGTGAATAGACTGCCATGATAATAAGAGTTTAATTGACCAGCATGATTAACAGAGAAGACACGAAGATAAGTGATCATTTATATAAAAACTCATTTGTGTAAAGACATTCATGAAAATGTCATTGGAATCACTCTTTCTTTTCTAAATACCCCAATTACTTAGATAAAACTAATGGTGATAACACATTGCAAACAGTGATCTTGTTGACATCAATATATTGGAGGTAAAATTTCCGTTACTGGGCGGTAACGGAAATTTTTATTTCATCATCACTGACAAATTGGACGCATTCCTTTGCATTTCTCATTAATGAAGCAGAATATAACTTTTATTCTACTTTATGCTAAATTGCAGACACATTGGCGCAAAAATAAACTGGGTTCATAAATAAGAGCGTTCAACATTGCCATTGCCTTTCTTGGCAGTAACATAGGCCATTTATGTTTTGTTGAAAGATGGTTACATTGCAACATAACATTACTAGAGTTTCTTTTGACATTATTTAAATTAACAAATACAAAAAGAGTGTAAGGTGACATAGTTGTGTATCGAAAAATAGACCAGTTTGACACACAGGCCATGTTCCATGTTAGTAACGGAAATTTGATTTTTGGTAACGGAAATTTATTCTTTCCAGAGACAAAATTGTGCCAAAAACAAGGGCAAAACCCCAAAAAGCATATCTGTTTAAACATATTAGTTTGTTTCTAAAATAAAAATGTATGTCATCATTGATTTATAACAGTTTAAGTGTTTGATTGAAATGTCCGTTACCGAACCTGCTATTTTTTCTTCTTTGCTTTACTTATGTCCCATTGTAAATATCGACTCAAAAATTCAAAAAACATGCACAAGATAGTTAGAGTTTTAGATTAAAGTGACAAAATATGATTAAAGTAAACAATCATTAGATTTAGAATTTCTGAAATACTAAAATATGTTGAATTGTCTACAAAAATACCCCCCAAAAATAAAACACACTTAGTTCCATGTGATATTCCAGTAGATTGGTGGATATTTCATGCTATTATATCTAATTTTGGATACAGATAAACATGTTGAACAAAAAAAAAGTATTATTTTTTGCATTTGGTCTACAGCACATATGCCGTTTTAGCAATATTTTGTATACATGCACATAACGGATATATGATTTTCTTTCCATAATCCCTGGCTAGTGTCGATAGATAATCATTCGTTAAATCAAAACCATAAAAGATTTGTATTCAAAATTTTAGATAAAATTCCTGAGATAACTCTTTAAGGTAAAATCAATAGGACATATGTATACGCTGAAGTTGAATTTTTAACATCTATATAGCTGCTGTGTTCCTTCTTATTGAGAAACAGTGTTAAATGTTTTATCCCCTTCCGACGGCGTATGGGATATTGTTTTATGTTGTGTGGCTGCAATTACTTAACTGGCACATAATTAAAGAAAACAATTACCTAAACATCTCTTGTGATATCAGCCTAGCCATTTATTTTGGTATTAACCTGGCCATTAGTGGGCATATGGTTAGGGTCAGCTTCCAGATCCTTCTATTCTTGAAAGCTAAAGCCAAGCGAAATTTCGGTTATATTGCTAGCCACATTAAAATGAGAATAGGGAACAGCCACATAACACACAGTCGTTGAGTACGTCCGTCCGTTCGATTCCGTTCGTAGCTTTATATTTGAATTTGTACATCATATTTGTATGAAACTTGGTATTGTTATTCTTCATCACTGGTACGTCACCGGAAATTATTATTTTGCCATATAAATAGACGTTTTTAGGAGTTATCTACCCATTATGTATCCAAAAAAGCAATTGAACAATGTTTGCACTCTAGCAATTACAGTTTCAATTGCTTTTGGCTATTTTTGCACCCAATGTATATATTAAGTATAAGTTCTTAAAGGGTTGCAATTATGATAGAAATAAGATACATATAACCAGAGTCCTCTGCATTGCTGTACGATCGTACTTAGAAATGCTAGAAAAGGCTTTATTTGTTTGCACACGCTAGTGAGTATAATTTTGAAATGATTTTGATAAAAACTTTATTTAACTACGTTTGCATATATATGGCAAATAGGTTTCAAATGAGTTAAATTATTGTCAAAAAAATGCAAATTAATAAAGCGTTTTTCTTCCCTTAGTGAGTTAAAACTGTCATACTCAAAAGCGTTGCACTTTAGCAACTTCAGTTCTGAATTTATTTTAATAATACAAATGTACTTAAATTCAATTGTATATTAAGATAAATTTTTAAGGTGTACAATTACTGTTAAAATTGGGTCATTGCGTCAATAGTTATCTGCCCCCGACATAATGCCCAGATATGCTAGAAAAGGCTTTGTTCTAGTACTGTCTATGCGTAAGTATGTACATATTTGAACGTATTTTATACATGTATTGACTCAATGTATTGTATGGATCCTATGTATTGTCACCGGTATATGTTGTCTATCATCAAAGAATCAATATTTCGTACATAACAATCGACAAAATACGACTAACCCCTTCGCCAGCTTTTCGAGACAAAGTAAAACTCTATTAGGCGGCTTGGATCCTGATCAGATGCCGGAACAGTCGGCATCGGATCTGGAACCATGTTGCATGTAGTTTGGTACTTGGCCGAATAATTATATGAAGTTTGTTTTGTTCATAACCACTTTAAAGTTTTACAATGGAATACTGTGAAATTTTAGCAGACGACATTTGCCTCAGACAAGGGATCAACTCATGTAATAATTATATTATATACAATCTAACATATTAGTCTCCGTCTAGTATGATATCTTTAGTAATATGCTTACTTCAATTTCATATTCAATGATACACGTTGAATATTTCAATGTATAAATGTCTGTATGCAAACGAGGTGGATCTTGACCAGTCAAGTCCTACAGGATCGATCAATATTTGATGATTGACGATTACTGACAGATGCTGATTGATAGATGATATTGATGATAATGTCAGGATTGAGGATTGTTTTGTTATTATGTATTGTACGTATAGTTTCTGGTTCGATGCATGTTGATGATGACGATGATGATGATGATGATGCTGATGTTCGATCAATAAATTGAAGACCAACAGTTGATGATTGATTGATGCTGATAATAATGTCACGGATGTTGAGAGTTGTACTTTGTAAACTGTATATGTAACTTCTAGCTTGATGTGTGGTGATGATTAAGATTATGGATCGATCTTTCGATCGATTGATCTTTGATGATTGAGGATGACTGACATATGGTGATTGATAGTGTTAATGATGTCATGGTAGTCGAATGTTATGGTGTTATATATTGTATATTTAATTTCTAGTCGAGTGTATGACGATGATGATGATGATGATGATGGTGAATCAATCGACCAATCAATCGACCAACCTGCAGAAATTGATGAATGACAGATGGTGATTGATTGAATTAGTTTAAAACCATGATCGATATGTGATGATTAATAACGAATGTCAGGAATTGGTCGATTGATTGATTGATTGATAGATTGATGGTGAAAAGAATGTCACAGTTGATGATTATTGTATTTGCTGAATGATGATCATAAATCGTAAATATTCTTGAATACGGACTGCATCTGAACAATACATCGATAAATTCGACGTCTTGTTTGGCTGCTGACCCGTTACATCTTATTCTGTCCTAAACAAGGTATCGAAAGAACCTATGCAATTCGTTTATGATATATATCGGGTTTTTTTTATGTTGCACAATGTTTGGTTCCAGATCAGATATCGCTATTATTATGTCATATTCTCGGTTACCTACATACTATCTAGACCAAGATCAGACACCGTGTGATGGTTTATTACAAAAATCTGATGTTTGGATCCAGACCAGACACCGCTATAGTCGATGTCTGGTTTGGATGCAAACTATAAATATGTCCTACTCTCATTTACTCCACATACTATATAGACCAAGATCAGACACCGTGTGATGGTTTATTACAAAAATCTGATGTTTGGATCCAGACCAGACACCGCTATAGTCGATGTCTGGTTTGGATGCAAACTATTAATATGTCCTACTCTCATTTACTCCACATACTATATAGACCAAGATCAGACACCGTGTGGTAGTTTATTACAAAAATCTAATGTTTGGATCCAGACCAGACACCGCTATAATCGATGTCTGGTTTGGATGCAAACTATTAATATGTCCTTCTCTCATTTACTCAACATACTATCTAGACTCAGATCAGACACCATGTGATGGTTTATTATAACATTCTGATGTTTGGATCCAGATCAGACACCGCTATAGACGCTTTCTTGTTTGGATGCAGTCTATTAATATGTCCTATACTCTCATTTAATCCACATACTATCTAAACCCAGATCAGACACCATGTGATGGTTATTACAAAAATCTGATTGGATCCAGAACAGACACCGCTTTAGACGATGTCTGGTTTGGATGCAAAATATTAATATGTCCTACTCTCATTTACTCTACATACTATCTAAACCCAGATCAGACACCATGTGATGGATATTACAAAAATCTGATGTTTGGATCCAGACCAGACACCGCTATAGACGATTTCTGGTTTGGATGCAAAATATTAATATGTCCTACTCTCATTTACTCCACATTTTATCTAGACCCATATCAGACACCGTGTGATGGAATATTACAAAGTTCTGATTTTACTTGTCTCCAAATTCCGTTAGTTAGAGAGAGTTTATGGGTGAAATTACTTTGATAATCCAGACAGAATATTCTTAGCTTTCGATTTTTTATTTAGTTACTGGAGCTGGATCCATACATGAAATGTTCTAGATTGATGATAATTCATATTTAATTAGTTTAGTTTACTACCTTCTGTTAAACTTCCCTTCCTCGTCTTTTCTGCATTGAGAGAGACAGGCAGCCAGTACCCACTTAATCCATTATTGATTTACTGTCCACTGGGCTCACTACACACTGGCGTCGCTTTACAAAGATTGTAAAACGTTATACACCGATAGGTAATGCACGTGCATTTTGTGCTACGGTTGTTGTTTTTTTGTATATGAATGTTGTAGTTCCCTTTATGATGGACTCTTAGTCAAAGGTGATTACTTGAAGGGGGACAATCCTTTTAAATTTATGTATTGTACAGTATGAGTTACCGTTTAGAACTCTATTTTCAGAATAGTTTTAGGTATAAATAGTAAACAATCAATTAAAAAAACAACAACTTTATCATTCCTTATAAAAGTAGTTTTCCTTCGAATTTCCAGTTTCAAAATGGTAAAATCGGAGATGTACTGTATCTCCTTTTCCCTTTTATTCCATTTCATGTTGTTTTTTTCATCAGTTCAATTGTTGCTTGTTGTGTCGCTTGCTCGTGGATGTACATATGGACATGTCGCTTCTTGTTATGGCAGCTCGGAAAACTTCATTTATGACAATGGTTAATGTCTGTATACATCATGTTATACCGAGCTGCCATAGGAACATTTCATAGTAAATGTTATTGTCGAATCATCAAGAGGTGTTTGTTTCAGTCAAGATGTTGTGAAAATAGTTTTTTGAATTTGTTTCTAGTTATTTTACAAAAATACATAACAGAAACATTAAGCCGACTAAAATTTCTTGCTGTAAAAAGCTATTTTCAGAATAGCCATTTTTATCTTCTCATCATGATTCTTATTGTTTTGTCAATGGACGTTGAAATAAACCCAGGCCCCATTTCCGAAATATCTATTTTTAACTGGAATGCACGAAGTATTAGAAATAAACTTGATTATCTTGCAGACATCGCAGACGAATATAATATACTATGCATCACTGAAACTCACTTAGACAATAATATACACACAGATGACATTTTATTAGATAATTTTTGTGCTCCTTTCAGGAAAGACAGGAACTTTGCGGGTGGGGGGATTTTAATTTACTGCTCGGACACTTTGTTTTGTAAAAGACGCACTGACTTAGAATCGCCATTAGAGGAAACAATCTGGCTTGAAGTTAGACTTAATAATATAACTCTAATGTTATGTACTGTGTACAGACCCCCTAATGCAAGGGCTATATTTTGGGAAAATTTTATCTATTCTGTTGATAAAGCTTGTGAAACATCCAGTCATATTCTTATAACTGGAGACATTAATGTTGATATGCTTTCCGATTTAAGTAGACATCCATTAAATAATGTAATTGTTCAATTTGGTCTTTCTAATATTATAGATGAACCAACTCGTATTGGTGCTACTAGTAGTACACTGTTAGATCCAATTTTAATAAGCGAGTGTTGCTCATATACTAGTGCCTATGTTGTTGAAGTTAATAGAGCAGTGAGTGATCATAATGCCTCTGTTTGTCATCTTAATGTACCTGTTAAAATACGCAAATCTTACAAGAGAAGTGTATGGATATACAAAAATGGCGACTATGTTAAATTCAATAATCTGATATCAAACTTTGACTGGGTAACCTACTTTGAAAATTCTGATATAAATGAAGCGTGTGTTAAATTTACTGATAAATATATTTCAATGGCTAAACAGTGTATTCCTTTAAAAGAAGTAACCATTAGAACAAACGATAAACCCTGGATGAATAGTGACATCAGAAGAGAAATAAGAATAAGAAATAGACTGCATGTTAAATATAAATCTACTAAAAACTTAACAAATTTAAATAAATTTAAAGCACAAAGAAATAAGATAAATAATATGAAAAAACACTCCAGACTTAACTTTTTTGAAAACGTTAGTGGATTAATTGACACTTTACACACTAGTGATCCAAGGTCTTATTGGAAATTAATTAACAGAATCACCCGTCAGTCAGGACACTCATCAACAATTCCCCCTCTTTTGGATCTAAATTCTGGTTCAGTGATAATGGATGACTCAAAAAAGGCGGATATCTTAAATAAATACTTCTGTTCAATTTCAACTATTGATGAATCAAACACAAATTTACCAGACTTCATAAATCGTACTAACGCTTCCTTTGACTCTTTAACTATTTTAGAAACAGACGTTCATGACATCTTAGGAAATCTTAAATTAGGAAAAGCAACAGGCTGTGATACGATTAGTCATAATATGTTGAAAGCCACTCGTGATTCTGTTAGTAAACCTCTTTCTATTTTGTTTAACTTATCTCTTAATTCTTCAACATTTCCTAATATATGGAAAAAAGCTATAGTATTTCCTTTTTTTTAAAAAGGGAGATAAACACGAAGTGTCGAATTATAGACCAGTCTCCCTTCTGTCATGTGTGGGGAAGGTTTTTGAACGTGTTGTTTTCAAATATATGTATAATTTTACTGTAGAACATAATCTTATCTATAAATACCAATCAGGATTCCTTCCTAATCATTCAACTGTTTATCAACTTATTGAAATGTATGATTCTATTTGTAATTCTTTAGAACGAAAGCAACATACTTGTGTGATTTTTTGTGATATTTCCAAAGCTTTTGACAGGGTTTGGCATAGAGGTCTTATACAAAAACTTAAGGGATACGGTTTCAGGGGAATATTTTTAAAATGGGTAGAAAATTACCTCAATAATCGAGAACAGCAGGTTTTGGTTAATAACCAAAAATCATGTTTCAATAAGCTAAATGCTGGTGTCCCCCAGGGATCTGTACTTGGTCCTCTCCTTTTTCTTATATACATAAATGATATTGCAGATTCCTTGGAGACACTAGCACGTCTATTCGCGGACGATACCTCATTGTCATTTTCTTCTCAAAACGTTAATGAAATAGAAGCTGTAATAAACAGAGATTTGGAAAGGGTATCTTCTTGGTCCAAAACATGGTTGATAAAGTTTAACCCAAATAAAACTAATGTGTTATTCATAACAAATTCAACTAACTCTTTCAATTTAAACTTAACATTTGATGACAACTTACTCGAACCCGTTTCTTCTCATAGACATTTAGGAGTAAATTTATCTTCTGATTGTAAATGGTCTTCCCATATAGATAGTATATATCAATCTTGTATGAAAAAGGTCTCTGTGTTAAGAAAACTTAAATACATTCTAAACCGACGAACTTTATTAAAAATTTTCAAATGTTTTATCCTTCCAGTATTAGAATACGCATCAGAATTATGGGATGGCTGTTCTCAGGTCGATAAGCAACGACTAGAAAGCATACAATTAGAAGCAGCAAGAATAGCATGTGGGTTACCGATATTTTGTAAAAAAGAGTTTATTTATAGAGAAGCAGAACTTGAGACTTTAGAATTTCGAAGAGAGAAAAAGAAACTTGTTTTGTTTTATAAAATGCACAACCAGTCTGTTCCACCATATCTTAGCAATATACTACCTCCTCTTGTAAGCGAAGTATCTAATTATCCACTAAGAAATAATAATGACTATAATATCCCAAATACACGCTTACGTCTAACTGAACGTGCATTTATAGTGTCAACCACACATAGCTGGAATGCCTTAAATCAGGATGTTAGAAACAAAACTACCATACAGTCTTTTAAGACCGCACTAGGGAGTAATATAGATAAATTACCAACTTTCTATCAATGTGGAACACGTAAGAATAATATCCTACATACCAGGCTAAGACATCAATGTAGTTGTTTAAACTACGATTTATTTCGTTGTAATCTAGTTGCAGATCCATCATGTAGATGCGGAAGTCCATGCGAAAATTCATTTCATTTTTTTCTTGAATGTCCCTTATACACACAAACACGAAACATTATGTTAAACAACCTATCTCATATAAATCAAGTAACCTTAGATCTCCTATTATCTGGAGATGAATCGAAACCTCTTGATTTTAATATGCATATCTTTCAGACAGTCCATAAGTACATCCACGATACCATGCGATTCTCAACAAACACGCAACAATAAGTTTATGCTATTGTTATATATAGTTATGTTGCTTTGCTTTAGTTTAACCGGTGGCACTCTAAAACCAATATTTTGCCATTAAGTTGTACCTCAAAGAGTATTTGAAACTTATCCTACTTATCCTATTAAACACTTTACTGGATACAATGACTATATAGTCGATTACAACTTTTTTTGAAAATCGTTAAACAATTTGTATTAATGTAAATTAGTATAAACATCACCCGGTTGTGCCATCGATTGCTATTCTAACAAAGTAACTATTGTAATTTCTACTTTATTATGCTATGCCACTGTTTTGTATATATCTAGGGAAAGGGCCATTGATAATGTTGTAATAACTTGTAGCCCAATCCCTTTGCACATGTTATTATGCAAATAAATATGTTTAAACTAAACTATTTGAACGGACTGTGTACAGCTTTGAATGGACTTTTACAATCATTGCTAGTTGCTAACTATTAGTTGTTGTATGTTGCCCGTTTTAGTTATTTACATGTATTTAAATGTCTTCATTAAATTTTGTTGATAATTTTCTTAGTATTGATAATGGTCTTTCCTGATAACCGCAGCTAACATCAATTCATGCAAATCGATAACGTTAACTGGAATACTATTTGTATATAGGAATGTGTTTACATAATATAATTTATTAAACAAGAATTCTTCAAGATACTAACATTCACATTGTGTAGAATAATTTTGTTGTACATGTAAGACTAGTCAAATCACAAGTAAAATATCTAAAATTGTAATGTATTGTCAGCTTCTGGTGAGTTATCGTAAATATGCATACATATAGTTGAAACCACAAGGACACGCCTTACAGGCTATGTGAACTTAAAACGATTGTGTTAAAGGTAAACATGATTTGCTAAGCATTATAGTATATTTCAGACATCCGTTATGAGGAGACCGAGCGATTTTTTAAAGTGGTGATTCACTCTTTCATCGCATTAGCCCGAGAACAATTATCAGTTGCAAATATTTTGAATCCTGATAAGTCCCCGCTGACGCGACATCTGGTCAGGATACACACTGTTTGACACTAATTTTAGCATTTCTTAAGCCAAAATACCAGAAATAAAAACACTCAACAATTGTTTAAAGCAGGTGACTTTTTGGCAGTGAAGGCGTTTACAGTAGGCATATTGTAGTTATTTTGTCTTTTCTTGTTTGTAGGTACATTTGTGTAACTTCATATGAAGCGCTTTTGAACGCACTACCCCTGTGTGAAAAGAGCGCTATATAAATCTGGTATAATAATAATAATAATAATACAAACACTGAAACGAGAATATTTAATGTGAATAAAATATAACAATAATTCATTGGTATATCTCAATATGCCATTGCTTATAGTTAACTATAGTTGCATTGCATTGTGTAACAATTCTACGCATAATAAAGCTTTTACAAAGGCAAAGTCTTACTTAACTTTTGTATAGCTAAAACTGTGTTGCGCAATAGAATGAATGAATCAATGAATAAATGGTGTTTTACAGCCGATCGACACAAAAAGGTCATTTAGAGCCGAATGTGCAAAAGAAGATGACATACAAGGCTGAATAAATTCCCTTTCAGTGACGTCATCAGCTTTAGACAATAGTCGTCTCATTTTATTTCTAAAATTTAAATTTTAAATTGTTTAACTGAAATAAATATATAATTGAGTGTCAAGACATTTTGAACCTGGTTAGACGCCGCGTTACGCGGCATGTGACTTGGATCCAAACTTTTTGCAAAGAAACAATAATTGTACTCGGGCTAAGGCGGTGCAGGGGTTTATAGCGGAGCAGATAACTGTAACTAACTTTCACTTCCGGAAACAAGCACCAAAATTGGCACACATTCTCCTTGGGAGCTGCTCTTTTGAAAAAAACCGCTGGCCACTTTAAAATCCAAAATGGCCGCCATTTTCCAAGATGGCCGACAAGGCATATACAGAAATATTGATTTTCGCCAAAAATATGCAATACCCTGTGTATTTCAATGGTTTGTGTGTCAAATAATGCGTTTTGACTATGTAGAATTCAATATGGAACAATGAAATAGTTGTATGGCTTAATTTAACCCTTTATTCTCTTAAAA
The DNA here is from genome assembly GCA_922989275.2 of Gari tellinella. Classification (NCBI taxonomy): domain Eukaryota; kingdom Metazoa; phylum Mollusca; class Bivalvia; order Cardiida; family Psammobiidae; genus Gari; species Gari tellinella. The sequence continues at coordinate 77,373,850 of OV277868.1, read as the reverse complement.
ATTCAAAATGGCCGCCTTTTTTAAGAAGACCTCCACAGAAGTACTAGGTTTAGCAATATATTTGCAAATACTTGTCCTATATCAAACTTTTGACCATGTAGATTTCAAGTTTGGAGCAATCGAGTGACTCAACGGCTTCCTTTACTACTTGAAACTTCAAGATGGCAGCCATTTTGTCAAGATTGCACTCACAGATACATATGCATTTCGAAATAAAATGATCAATACTTATCCAGTATCATTGATTTTGTGTCAACTATACTTTTGTAAAATTCAAGATTAAAACCGTTGTTTGCTCAATGGCTTCTTTTTACGAGGTAGCAATTTAAAATCAAGATTGCCACCATTTTTCAAGATGGCCGCCACAGAAGTATTGCATTTCCCAATAAAAGTGCACTGAACAAACTATGTCCAGCATTGCAAATGGATGATCATGTATATGCGTTGTATGCAAATATATATTTACATTCGCCGATTCAATTCCATTGACAAAAAGGGTGTTCATTTCGTATTAACATCATTTCTCGAGAGGGCCGAAATTGTGGAAAGGTTTCGAAGAGGAGGCGGGGCATATGCAGTTTTCTTTCGCGAATAAATCTTGGGAACTTGGGACAGCAAACATTTGGCGGATTTTTTCAAAATTTGTTCTTAACCAATCTATGCCTTCATATTAGTGGAAACCATGATTCCCGACTAATATTCCTCCTTATTAATTAGATAAATTGCAAGAAAAGTGACATATCTTATAAACAACAACTGTCTGCATTCCTTTATGCCAAACAAACTCCGATACATTTATCCTACTTTAAAAATGACGTCACTTCTAATGACGTCAAATACGAATTTTCGCGCCAAACTGTCAAAGTTGTTGCCATCTTGAAGTTTCAAGTAATTAACCGTACAAGGAAGTCGTTGAGTCACTTGGTTGCTCCAAATTTAAACTGTACATGCTCAAAAATGTAATTTCAATCAAAGATCATTGATATAGGACACGTATTTGCAAATATATTGCAAAACCTAGTATTTCTGTGGCGGGTATATTAAAAATGGCGGCTATCTTGAATTTTTAAGCGAAAAAAGTAGTAAAAATAAGCCATAGAGCAATTCCATGGTTCAAAATTTTATTCTACATAGTCAAAACGCATAATTTGACACACACACACCATTGCAATAGACAATGTTTTGCATATTTATTGCGGAAATCAATATTTCTGTACATGCTTTGGCGGCCATCTTAAAAAAGGGGGGCCGTTTCGGATTTTCAAGTGGCCAGCGTTTTTATTTAAAAAGAGCAAACCCTAAGGAGTATGTGTGCCAATGTTGGTGCTTGTTTCCGGAAGTGAAAGATTCTTCTGATATTTGCGATTATCTGCTGCACTATTAACACTGCTACTGCCATTAAAACACCCACCATACTCTCTAATATATTCTGCCCTAATATCGCCGGTGTAGATTCTAATACGAAATGTGTTCCCCTCAGAATTGTGTCCACCGGGTCACTTTTCCGCTTGCAAACACATCGTCTACAGTTTTTAATTATAGAGCAGTTGACACATAACTAATTCTGCCTTTATAGAACGTGGTCATGACTGTAACTCTTTGCATGCTGGGTAAATCTTTCGTCTGAAACACTAAGTCTTGTCGTGTGTTGTTGATCTAAAATTAGAGTTTTCTAATTTTCTTTCCAAAACAGGGTCAGAGTGTCAAACAGTTTGGATCCAGATGAGATGCCGTGTAAAGGTAATCACTGTGGCACCGTTAGCATGCAAAGAGTTAAAATGCTCAATAAAAAGAAAACCTCTATTACGACCAGATACAAGAAGGTTAATAGATTGTATGAAAGAAAGCTGGCAGCTTATTTTAACCCTTAGCCCGCCAAATAAATTGTCGTCTGCTATATTTCTCGTCTGCTTCAAGTTTCAAAGTGCTTCAAAGTTGCTCAAAATTGCTGAAAATGTTGTCCGAGTGTCAAACAGCTTGGATCCGGATGAGACGCCGAGTTACTCGGCGTCTCATCCGGATCCAAGCTGTTTGCATATGGAGCTATAGTCGTGAGTGGCAGGCTAAGGGTTAAGACTAAATTGAAAGTAAAGCTTTCTGTTTTATTTTCACCTTGCATTAAGCAGCGATCTGCCCTAAACACCAAATAACTAACATTATTTAGTGGTCATGTAAGACAGGTTTTGTTGTTAATTCGAATAAATGATAAGGAACATTTGTGATAAAACTATGACATTGCGGTTTAAGATTTAAAGCAAGACGATATGCATTTGCTAGAAAGGATTAATATCCAAAGGGAGATAATCATTCCAACTAAACCTACATCAGCAAACAAGTCAAACATTATGCGCACCCTTTAAAAACCTTTCTAATATGCACCGTACTGTAAATTTCGTTTTTACAGTCCTCAAGTTGATATCAGTTTAAGCTCTTCGCACACTTGTGACGAAATCGTGATGATGATAATGATGATAATGATATTTAAAGGGGATTTTCGTGCACTCAATTCCGTATAATGACCAATCAGTGCATCTTTACGATTCTGATCAGCATCAGCATATTACTGTTGGAAAGGTCAATACCAGATTTCTTTTGCAAACAGTTTGAATCCAGATGAGACGCCACGCTACGCGGAGTCTAATCAGGATCCAAACTATTTCACACGATGTAGTTTGCATGTAGCTTTTTAAAACTCTTATTTAAAGAACATTAGCCGATGGCAGTTGGGCAGGGCGATAAGTACAAAGAGTTTGCGTGTAAGGTCGATTAAAACTCTCTGTATGGACGCCCTGGAGGGCCCTTTTGACTTATGACTTGTGACTTTTGACTTGTGACGTACGAGTTATGAGTTATTATCGCGGGATTTCAGTCTATATAGCTCCCACTACCTAGTGGGTTATAATAATATATAGATTTTACAGAGAAACGCTACTTAAATCGACCTACAAAATATGCGTCCTTTACCACTAGGCCACTTTCAAAATGGCGGTATTGAAATCGTGCCATAATGACTCAAAATTCATAAGTCATAAGTCTCAAGTCATAAGTCATAAGTCACAAGTCATAAGTCATAATGGCCCTCCAGTATGTATAGTATCATGGAATGCTATATATCGTCTTTACAGAGAAACGCTACTTAAATCGACAGAATATGCGTCCTTTGCCACCGGGTCACTTTGGCGATATTGAAATCGTGCGATAGGCGGCGTCTGGTCAGGATCAAAACTGTTTGCAAATTCAATTTATGACGTCATTGATAATGAAAGGGTTAACACGTTGCATTTAGATATAATCGGTGAAGTTGTTTATAGAATTATAAAAATATATAAATAAAAATAAATGAAATTCAACGACTTTTATTTGTAGATAAAACTATCAAGAAAAATATACAGCAATGCAAAACAATGCAAAGAAATAAAATAAAAAAAGAAAATTACACAACAATACAAATTTAAAATCTCAGCGTTGTCCCAAAAATTTTTAGATTGTATTTGCATGTGCATATATACTGCATTAAAACTAGTCTGTATTTTAAAGATTCATGGTGTTAACTGTTGATTTCTAATAATGCTTTACTTGTGTAGTAATAAACCTTTGAAAAGTCTCACATTAGTTTCTGTTTGTGTAAATGACCCTTTCAAGTGCTTACCAACGTTTCTGCGAGTGCAATGGTTATTTGCAAACAGTTTGGATCATGATTGCAACGCGGCATTTGATCAGGATCCAAACTGTTTGCCACTCATTTTAATATTACTTAGAGACATACATGCCCAAATGAAATTTCAATAAGAATGTCTATATACACTTAACCATTCTAAGACAAAATAGATAGAAAGTATTAGTTTATTGACCTAAATTTTGAAATATAAGCTTGAACAAATATGACCCTTGATTTGTTTTAATACCGCTGATAAATAAATGTCAAAACTGCAGCTGATTACCTTTATGTTTCTTACTTTGTCAATTTGGTGATAATTAATGTTAGTTAAGTGTTATTTCATAAAATTAATATAAATAATGTATTCTACTGGTAAAATGTAACAATGAAAGAAAAACTGGGAAGCAAAGTTTACTCTGAAAACTTTTTCCTCTTTCGAAATCGAATTATCATGAAAATTACTACTTTATTATAATCACTTATATTCTTTCGTCTTAAGGTGGCGGAAATAATGAATACTCCAATGCCCATCAGCAAATGTAAAGAAACATAGCTGTCATCATGCTTATTCATGAAATATGGTCAAAATTCTAACCCTACTTCCTTGATTTTATACAGAAAATATTCCTCCCACACTAGCCAAATATAGTCCGGAGGATAAACAAAAAATCGTGCATTATTTGATACACCTGTGAAATTTGGCACACAGTTCACCTAGCACCTACAATGTCATTTAAAAACGGGACCCCGTTTTGTTTAGCTGCCATTTTAGTAATTTATACGTACATCGGTAGCCATTTTGACCTTTCTTCCTCAAAATACCCTTTGTTTTTATATTTTAATTCATTAACCCTAGCAATATAGGTATAGCTGCCAACATTTACTTGATATCCCTATTATTATCAACAAATGAAATGGCGGCCATTTTTTAAAATGGCCGTTACAGTCGCCATTGATCAAATCTGGCCGGGGTCTAATTTTTAGATAAACCATAATAGGTCCAAGTTAATGTGTGCCGAATTTCATGAAATTCGTCAATTCTGTTTTTCATTTTTTTCTACTTTGAGAGGATGTATTTGAATTTTGTTTACTTATTTTGAGGTAACATGACTGCATTTTTAAAATTTGATTTAGATATAATAAATGGCAATCATTGCATTTTTTCTTCAAAATACAGACTTGTGATTATACCTGAACTAAATGACCCTAAGGGCAGAGGTATAGATGCCGACATTAACTTTCTACCACTATTATTAAACACGCTACATGGATTTGAAATTTGAATTGGCGGCCATTTTGAAAATGGCCGACCAAGTCACCAATGGTCAAATCTGACTGGGGTCCCGTTTTTAAATAAAGCGTAGTAGGTCAAAGTAAGTATGGGCCAACTTTCATACGTGTATCAAAAAATGCACGATTCGGCCCAAAACCGGCCTTAATCCTCCGGACTAATAAGGTCTCTGTTGACCTAAAAATGAGGAATAATCATACAATATTTGCTTAAATTGGCAAATATATGAGTGAATGTTAAAACAACAGCATTTGATAAACGTTCAGTTACTTCATGAATTTACAATGCTGCTGATAAAAACAGAAACATGTTTTTAACAAGAAATGCAACTCGGGACAGTTCTTTCAAATCTTGAAACAGTGCCTTTACGGAAAGGACTATATTTTACATAACTTACCAACAAGAACTTTTCAAATTGATTTTTGTGGTTATAAATGAATTATAAACCAGAAAAAATATATAAATCAAGGTATTTAAGAAGTATATTTTTCAAATATTTTTATTTGTGCACGTACAGTGGAGAATCTGTTATTCTTTCCCGTTTAAACGCAAACGTACGCAAACGCAAAGCACTAAAACGTAGAAAAGTACAACTTTTGGACAATTCTGATAATTCATGTTTATCGTGGTGGCAAACAGTTTAGAGCCTGATCAGACGCCGGGTAGCCCGGCGTCTGATCTGGCTCCAAACTGTTTGTAAAAGAAAAAGTAGTTTTAGCGTAAACGCGTTTATCGGGAAAGAATAACACATTCTCCACTGTATGTCTTTAGTCAAAATACCTAAAGTTTAGATTTAAGATAAAAGGTAGATGACAATAATTTAAAATTGATGACGTTGGAATACGAAAGAAAAATCAGCTACAGTGGAGAATCTGTTATTCTTTCCCGTTTAAACGCAAACGTACGCAAACGCAAAGTACTAAAACGTAGAAAAGAACAACTTTTGGACATTCTGATAATTCTTGTTTATCTTGGTGGCAAACAGTTCGGAGCCTGATCAGACGCCGGGTTACCCGGCGTCTGATCTGGCTTCAAACTGTTTGCAATAGAAATACTAGTTTTAGCGTAAACGCGTTTATTGGGAAAGAATAACACATTCTCCACTGTATGTCTCACACAGTAACCACTTGACACTGTAAGCCAGTAATGATTGAATATTTATAAATATATATACAAACAGTGTTGGTCCTGACCAGATGCAGTGTAACTATTTCGACGACTTTCTTAGATTGCCTCCTTTCTGTAATTGGGTCCTTACATTTATTGCACAGTCGGGTGGTATGCGTTTGCACGATAAAATAAGCTAAGTAGCCCATTCGCGAATGTTTACTGAACATATTTCTTCTCTGTTCTCCAATTTACATATATGCGTATAGGCCCTCTATGTAATACATTTAACCTACATTTATCTGTATTCTGTCGTATCGCTTTTCATGCTTAATTCCATATATAAATCAGAGCCGACTAGGAACATCTTACATCTGATACAGCATTCCCTCCTTACAACGACCCTTGTCGCAGTTCCAACAGGATCGTCTGCTTAAAGTTGTCGTCTGCTGTTTTTCTCAAAGTTTCTTATTGAACATTTTGACAGTAAAACACTTAAAGACGATTGGCAAAGAGTTTGAATCCAGATCAGACGCCGCATCTGATCTAGATTCAAGCTGTTTGCAAATGTAAACAAATTTCCCTCCCTATAGCGACTCCCGCCGAAAAACGCACACATTATTTGTCTCCCATTGGATGTCGTTGTAGAGAGGGAACGCTGTAGTAAAATAAGACATACCCGCTCCCCCACCCGAATGAGTTCTGACTCAGTGTAAGAAAACAATGATGATCCTGGTCGGACAATTCCGTCAGAAGATGCCTGATCTAGGTCAACACTGCTCTAAAAAGCATCAATATACGCGAGAAGGATTGTAGACAACATAAATAGTCTGCACCCTTGTTGCATAAACATCTTAACTGCCTTGGCCCGAGTACACCGTGTATTTGCAACGCGTAGTCTCATCAGGATGGAAACTGTTTTACACTCGTTTCATATTTCTTAAATCAAAGTACTTAAATTTTCAATTAAAAAGCAGACGACAATTGTTTAAAAATGATGGCATCATGGCAGTGAAGAATGTTAACTGTAGCCACACGGTATTTGGATGATGCTACTTGCCACCTAGGCACAGTTTCTCTCCCAATGGGTCCGTCTTGTGTTGGTCGCTTGAAAGACGAAACCGGAAGCAGTTAGGGCTGTAAGGTTTGACAGGTAACATTCACCGGTTGTTGTTGAATAATGGTAAACTTGAAAACTAATATAACGACAGACAAACATTCTGGCTGAAATACAATCCGTCTTACATTCTTCGATATCGAGTCCGTAGTACCAGATAAACTTCGTGTTTATTAAGGTGTAGTGTACTGCTTGAAAGGTGTTCCCATACATTGCACAGACTGAGAACAGATGAGAATAAATTAATTAACCCTTGTCGTCTAAATAATTAAATATTTGCTCTGCAAACATTGTAAGAGTTGTAGGTTTAGCTACATCTTTTTCAAAACAATATTTGCAAGTATCTAAGAGTTTGATCTGCATAAAACAAATGGCTTGGTGGAATCACATACATGTAAGGATCCAAAACTGTTTCACTCGATACTTCGAACTCGCTTAAATCGACCTTACCAGTATTTCAAAAGTCTTATTTCGATACCTCGATCTCGCGTAAGTAGAACATACCCGTATTTCAAGGTTAAAACGTGGCTAAGCCACGTTTTAACTTTGAAATATGGATATGTTCGAACTATAGTGATTTGAGCTATCGAGTTTCACTAAATCGCGGTTAGCATGCAAAAGAGTAACCAAATCTCTACCTAATAGCGTTTATCGACGTTTGTTTTGAAAAAGAGTGTATACTAAGACCAGTCAGCCCCTGATCAGTGTAATTGGAATTGATAATTTACTCTAATGAATAATCAATTATCATTTCTAACATGACACGCGTTTTGGTCTCTATAAACACAGAACAAGCTCATTGTGATATACCTGAGACGTTTTACAACGCTCTTCCCTACCCCACTCCTCCCGCGGTTTTAAAAATGACGTAACGTTACGTAATGCATTCATTCTTTCGTTTTTGAAATTTCTTATGTTAATTCTTTAGCCCGTAAAGACCATTTCTTACGTTATTCCTATAGCCCGTAAAGACCATATACTTTTAACGGCGTTGTGGTACGCTGGAATTGACCACCCAGGCATTTAGCCTTCGTGGTCAATTCCTGCGCACCACAACTCCCAACCGTTGTAAAATACCGTTAAACTTTAACAACGGTAGAACATTATTTCTTAAATATTAAATAATTGTTAATAAGGCACTTCGTATGATAATAAGGCAATTTAATCATTATATATCAAGAAGTGATTAATTGTTAATTGCATTTCAACTACTTTTCAAGTGTTTGCATACAATAATACAAAAATAGTTTTGTCCCAAAATAAGTTTACTTTTGCAAACAAATCACTCGTCATTATATATATTCTATCAAAATGTCCACTTACATGTACATTTGAGAACAATAGCAGACGACAAGTTTAAGTAGACGACATTGCAGCCATGAAAAGGTTGGATATAAGTGTCTTGTTTGGGGAACAGCGGCAAGAGTCCTTGTAAGGAGGGAGTCGTTGTTGGGAGGGTCGTTGTAGGGAGGGAACACTGTATATCCTGAACAGGTCGTGCATCGTAATTATTCGTGTACACTCGTACAGTATCAATATGAAGATGTACTCAAAATTACTTTACAAACGGACACCTATGACATGCTTGATAAAACTTTACTACACTTGGAAACTTCGCTGCACACTCACATGTATTTATAACTACTAAACGGGAAACATAATCAACCAAAAGTGCTAAATTGTTGGTTTGTTAATAATTTCAGTGAGATGTTTGAACTGAGCAATCTATGTACAGTCTGGCATATAAACGGTCTTACATACATGTTGTATGTAAAAACACCATGGAGTAATCGATATGTTTATCATAGAACACATATGGAGAAGTCTTGGTAAATTGTTACAGGTCGCATTTATGTAATATTTTGCCTCATCAGTCCAATCGTGACATGTTTTAATCCGTATTTTCCATACCGGTATGCCTGTGCTTTTAACAGAAATGGGTTCACTAATACTCATCAAAAATGTAAATCATGTGTCAATATGAAGTATTTGATAAGTTCAGGTGCCCGCGGAAGCATAACACTTGTTTAAGATTGTTATTACATTGTGTAACCTCACTACACAACGGGTAAGGAGGGTTCAACTCAAAGTGTAATAACCTACTTTGTAGTAATTTCTACAATTTGCAAAGTTAATACAAAAAATGTCGCATAGTTCACTACAAATCATTAGTGGGGATAGTCCTTCGAAAAGGCTGTGTATCGTAATCGTTATTCTTGTATACTGATATAGCATCCATGGAAAAGGATCACCCAAAATAACGTCGCAATAGAACGCCAAATGCATGATTTAAAAGCCAACCAACTTTTTATTAATTATTTCAATATGCAACATTAGAACAAAGCGATTTGGAGGGTTCAACGCAAAGTGTAGAAACGCACTTTATAGTAAATACAACAACTTGCAACACATTACATGTACTACAAAACGGGTCGTAACAGTTCTCTGATCAGGTATACTATTTAAATAAGACAAATGTACTCTTTACATTTATACGGTTTATTTATGACGAGTAGGTAGATATATGCACGTCGCTAGGATTGAATGTGTTCATACAAGTTTGACTGAAACGGCCTAAGTAGTACAAATCGTTAGTGTATGTAATTAACGCTGATCAGGGTCCAAGCTTGTAAAGCGTTTGAGATAAGTCTGAGTTTGTTCTCAAGCACTTGATTAATCAGAGTTGAGCTTTAGTTTGCAAACGTTTACATTTGACCAGTCAAATGCTTGAGAACGATCTCAGAATCAACTTAAACTTTTTATAACCTTTGGACCTGGTACCACATGACATAAACTATGTACCTTTTTAATTTCTCCGTATTTTACGAAGTTATCGCAGGAACTTCTATATACAGTGGAGAATCTGTTATTCTTTCCCAATAAACGCGTTTACGCTAAAACTATTATTTGCAGTGCAAACAGTTTGGTGCCAGATCAGACGCCGGGTAACCCGGCGTCTGATCAGGCTCCAAACTGTTTGCCACCAAGATAAACATGAAATATCAGAATTGTCCAAAAGTTGTTCTTTTCTACGTTTAAGTGCTTTGCGTTTGCGTACGTTTGCGTTTAAATGGGAAAGAATAACAGATTCCCCACTGTACAGCCATCTTTTCTGCATCTGTGCGACATTCGTTGTTAATGGGGTTGTACTGAAATGATTGACACTCTGGATCCTCAGAGCACAGAGAGCTGCAGTCTATGACAGACATTGTGTTCTTGTAGGTGGCCAAAGGACGTCCATAGCAGCATTGAGGGCAAGTACGCTGGATGTCATATTTGCCGAGACATGCTTCCTCCTTTGTGTAAATGTGTTCCAAGATGTGTAAGAGACTCAACAAGATTAGCCACAGCGTCGTCATCACTTTCGTTACAAATACCTGAAAGACACATTTACACGTGTTCAACCTTACTCAAGCAAATTAGTACATCCCAACTTAATACTTGGACTACGATAGTCATATGCCGTTCTCTTCCGAATAAAATGACAAGTTTGAAGTACATGGCGGCAGAATATTATGTTGTATACGTATAATGTATCAGACGTGTGTACTGAATCTAACGTTATGCAATGGAGTTCCTGATGGCAATTAGAGAGTTGCGCAAATTGTTTGCATAGGAGACAAATTGTGTTGACTAACGGTTGAAATTTAACGGTCATGAAATTCAAAATACACCGAGGTGAAACTACTTCATATAACATTAAACGTTTGCTTGAATAAGTAAATGTCTGCTATAGAAAACCTACCATACTAGTAAGAAATCGGTGTGTATATCTATTAAATATCGATTTAAACCTCAATAATTCAATGTTAAATCGGTAAACATAGAGCGAACAGCTGATTAAGATTATATATGGTTGCTATCGCATGGATAAGTTGGTGGACATTTGGACAACATATATCTATTTGAGCGACCGCTTAATAATTTGTTACTTTGAACAGATGTTGTCTGTAAATACTGTATCTTATTAGATCTAGTTCTACCATGAATGAATTAACATTAGCAAAGTGCAAACCGTGTTTTACGTGTTACTTGTTTTGTCGTCTGAAACGAGTAGGCATACTGTAAAACAGGCATTTTTCGCGTCATGAATATTTCGCGTAATGCGATTTTGTATTAATTCGGGACATCATGTAATATTTCTAGCAGGTGGTAGCTTAAAGCAGGTTGAACGTAAAGAAGAATGTGCCTTAAGGCACATTCTGCTTTACGTTCAACCTGCTTTAAGAAGTCGCCTATTTTCAACACTAGAGACATTCGCGAATTTACGCGTAAATTATATCCTCGCGAATAAAACCGGTTTTACAGTATTAATTCTCTGGACGGAGTAGACATTATGTTTATTCCTTCTGGATACATGTTTACAATTGAGAAGACGCCATAGTTTTTCTTTAAATGAAATCAAACGCAAGCGCAATGAGATACAATGTAAACACCAACGAGTCGTTTTAACCCTTTCATGATCAAATGTATCGTGAGTTTTTACCCCTTCACAGCCGTATTGTCGTCTGCTTCAATAGTCTTGTTTGGAATATCGTTTCAAAATAAGTTTTAATCCAGTACAGTATAACTGACGAAATTTCAAATCAAGTGACAAACAGTTTTGATCCTGATCAGACGTCTTTTTACGTGGCATATGATTAGAATAAAAATGTGCTTTATGACGTCATTGAGAGTAAAAGGGTTAATCTGATTGAAAGTCTGGAACCTAACCAGTTGCCGGGTTACTCGGCTTGTGATTTTTGTCCAAAATTATTCCGTTTATTGGGCAATAACAATTCAATAATACCTTCCCAACTATAACACAACAAGAGACAAGTGAAACAAAAGAGAACATACCTCCGTCTTTATAGCGGATACAGCCTTCAAAATGCGCCCGTCGTGCTGGAAACGTCTATTATATATTATGAGTACCTCAGTTTAGCACCATGCGTTTGAGAAGTGCGACTGCTCCTTTCAATGTGAAAATTGGTCTGAATGTCAGTGAAAAACAACGATTCAAAACTGTATATACTGAGAACCATTTAAAACATAAAACCATTGATTCCTCAAATATGTACAGTAGAGGAGATGTTATTCAGTCCCGTTTAACCCTTTCCCTTATAGAAGCGACTTTTAGCACATTCATTTTATTCATCCGCTGAGGAAAATAGTTCCAAATTATACCGTAATGAATATGTGTCATATTTAATACTTTTCTTATTCTAGCAGTTAATAGCTTAAAGCAGGCTGAAAGTAAAGCAGAATGCGCCTTAGGTCGCATTCTGCTTTACTTTCAACCTGCTTTAAGTAGTCACATATCTTCAATACTAGAAACAATGCTATCAGGTAAAGGGTTAAACAAAACTATGCATTACAATATAAAAAAATGGATATTGTTTAAACATTTTAGCGATTATTTTTACTTTAAATGTCAAACAGTTTTGAAACCTGGTCATGCAATGTACGTTGGGTAACCCGACCTTTGAGCAGGTTCCAAATTTGTTTGCTATAAACCTAATATTTCTAGCATAAAATCATTTACTGGTAAATAATGCCGTATTCTCCGCTGTAATACGTATCTGTTGGTATTTTTGAAAACTGCAAAATATGTTTAAAGTCTCTTTTCTGTAACAGACAGTAGACTAATGAGATGAACGCAACAATGTTCCACAAGAGACCAGTATATTGTCAGAAGCAGACGGTGTTCTTTATTACAATCATTTATCATGCGTGTCTTTTTTCTTGCGGCAACATTATTCAAACTGCTTGCAACTGCCATAACAAATTCACCCGCAGTGAGGGGCATGCACATTAAATATACATGTACTTCGTTTGGCACTGACACTTATTTGTTTCTTAACCCTCCCAGTGCCAGTGCCAGTGACAGTGCCAAGTAAAGGGCTCTTACTGTGTATAATACTTTTACTGTGAAATAGTGTAGGGGAATGGCCACAGCTTATGTTGTGAGAACTTGGGGCCCAACCCCATATCGCATTTTAAATAAAATATAATTAAACTAAAGTGCCAAGCACAACAACGTTAAAATTTGCGTAACACGACGTCCTATCAAGGTCTAAGCTATTTGACTTTCATATCATTATTTTAAGTCAAACTACGTAAAACTCTAAACTTTAGAAATAAATAGATATATCGGTGAGCAGACGACATAATGACAATGCAATTGCTAGCCGGATTATGACTTCATAATGGCAAGGTTTAACCCTTTCACTCTCAATGACGCTTAACAGCACGTTTTTAAACATTGTGGATCCTGATCAGACGCCGCGTTACGCGGTGTTTGATCAGGATCCAAAATTGAAGCATACGACAATGAAATGGTGATGTGGTAAAACTGTCACGAAAAAGGTGGCAGTGAAAGGATTAATTGCCATTTTAGCAATAACTTAGTATTATTCAGCTTTGAAATTTTTTAGATATAGTTAAGGCCCTACCTCCTTAACAAACAGCATACTAACGACATGAAAGGCCCCATGTTTCTGCAAGGAACGAATGTATCACGAGAACATGGAGAGCTTTATTACTAGTATTTATCAATCTGTTTGCAGCTGTCATTACAAATTGAGGAGTGTTCAGTATGTACAATATATAGAGGATATTGTATGAGTGCTCATTATTTATCATTTTTAATAAACGAGTTGACTAAAATAATATAACGCGAGCCTTGGCGGACGAACAGGCTGGGCCGGAGCCCAAAAAACGACATTCCACTAGTGGATTCCGATATTTACATAATGGCTTTATGCAACTCCCAGACCGCAGGTTATGTGATAAATAATACATATCACTGTTTCTCATGATAAAAATATATATTATTACGCTCTGAAATGAATTCATTTCTTAATGGCAATTTTAGCAATGACTTAGAATCTTTCAAATTACAAGGTTGAAGGCGTGACAAATACATTGGAGAAGACGTTATTCTCTCAAATTTAAACCACAACAGAGTCATGAGGCCCTAAACCACTCACAATGCGGGGTCAATTTTTACCGGAGGGGAATAATTTGTTCCAACTTGATAAAGGAGCTGTAGATTAGCTGACAGACACAGGCCTGCCATAAGTTGATAAAAAAAATCCTAAGATTTCAAACTTTTCAATTTTTCAAGCCCAGTTTTCCTAATTATACCTTTATCCCTTGGTCTGTTTCTAGTTTTTAAGACATGTGATGCTTAAATTAGGCGCATTCTTCTTTCAGCCTGTTTTAAGTTTCCATCTGTTGGAATAAAAATCCGAATATTTCGGAAAAATCCAGAAAAATGGCAGCCGTGCAGACACAGTAGTATCAAACTAGCTTACATTGGCATTATGTGCCAGGTAGGCTAAAAACGAAACGCATAATTGGCAGTGCATTAGCAGTGCACTAAAATGTAGACCATGGCATAACTTTACAATACAATGTTTCCTCTCTACAACAACACCAAAGGGGATACAACACTTGTGTATGTTGTTCGGAGGGAGTTCTTATAGGGGGATTAATGCCCTTAGAGTATAATTTCTAGCCGTTGGAACCCAGATCAGACGCCCACGTAACTGTTTGTCACTTGTTTTTATACGCCCGTCATCGACGGTCGTATTATGGTATACCCAGCGCTGTCCGTCCGTACGTCCGTCCGTTAACTTTTCTTGTTAGCGCTCTCTCACCTTCATTTATTTACCAATTTTGATTAAACTTCCTACAAATGTTCCATACCACAATAGCTCGGGCGAGTTTGCGTTTCAGACGTTGGCGGCTATTTTTAGCAGAGTTATGCCCCTTTATTGTCAAAAATAGGCATTTTTTTATTCAATTGATTTCAAATTTGATATGGTGATACAAGGAATGAAGTTACTTAACATATATTACGGGTTTTTGGTTTGACTCCGTATTTTTAGAGTTATGCCCCTTCACACAATTTTTTTAACAATATATTGTTTCCTGATAATAATTTTACTTACATTTTGTCTATTGTAACCAAATTTCATATTTATCTTTCTCATCATGCAGGGAAGGCACCTGAGAATTTTGGTTCCTATTAAAATTATTTTTCTATGAGTTATGCCCCTTTTCATACTTAATATTTAAAATACTCTCTTCAGCTTTCTTTTCAGCATGATGCTGCTTTCTGCTTTTAATGAAACAGACCCAGGCATTCAGGTCTCGTACAGAACTGATGGTGGCGCCTTCAATGTGCAACGACTGCGTGCAAAGACAAAAGTAACGAAAGCTCTTGTTCGTGACCTCCTGTATGCAGATGATTGCGGCATTGTCGCCCATTCTGAAGATGACCTTCAAAGACTTGCAGACTCCCTTTCTGCAGCCACCAAGCGTTTTGGGCTTACTATAAGCATAAAGAAAACTGAAGTGTTGTTCCAACCTGCAAAAGGATCCACTGCGAGAGTGCCCGAGATTAAGATCGACCACACAACCCTGAAAAATGTTGACTCATTTACTTACCTTGGCAGCAGCCTCTCATCTTCCAACAGCCTAGACAAGGAAATATCTAGTCGCATTGCAAAGGCAAGTGCTTCTTACGGCAGACTGCAGAAACGAGTATGGGACGAGAGGGGCCTGAGCATAGATACGAAATGTGCGGTGTACAGAGCTGTGGTCCTGAGTGCACTTCTGTATGGTTGTGAGACCTGGACACCCTACCGAAGGCACATAAAACTACTTGACCAATTTCACCAACGCTGTCTTCGCAGAATTATGCATATCAAATGGTTTCATAGGGTCTCAAATGTCAGAGTACTGCAGCAAGCAAAGATGCCAAGTATGGATGCACTGCTTACATTATCCCAGTTGAGATGGTCTGGACACATCGTGCGCATGTCGAATGACAGGTTACCAAAGCAACTCTTCTATAGTGAGCTGTCAGTGGGCAGTAGATCAAGAGGGAGACCAAAGCTCCGCTTCAAAGACACCCTAAAGCGATCACTCCAGAAATGCAGCATTGTGGTTGCTGATTGGGAGTTCAAGGCACAAAACAGGTCTGTCTGGAGGCAAACTATCAGGAGGGGTTCAGCTATGTATGAACGTTCTAGACAACTGACAGAAAGTGATAAACGTGCTTCATGCAAGGCCAGTAGTATAGCCACAGTACGCTCAACTGTGTGTGGCACATGTGGCCGCCTATGTGCTTCTGACTTTGGGCTAAGGTCCCACATGCGGATACACAGATAAAACCCCACCCATGCGCTAGGTTGGACTTTATCGATTACGATAGTCGACCATATATATATTTAAAATAGGCCACACTTCGTCCGTTAACTTTTCTTCTTAGCGCTCTCTCACCTTCATTTATTGACCGATTTTGATTAAACTTCCTACAAATATTCCATACCAAAATAGTTCGGACAAGTTCGCATTTCAGACATTGGCGACTATTTTTAGCAGAGTTATGACACTTTATTGTCAAAAATGGGCATTTAAAAAAAAAACAGAACTTTTTTATTTTTTATTCAATTGGTTTCAAATTTGATATGGTGATACAATCAATGAAGTGACTTAATATATATTACGGGTTTTTGGTTTTACTCCGTATTTTCAGAGTTATGCCCCTTCGCACAATTTTTTTAACAATATATTGTTTCATGATAATAATTTTACTTACATTTTGTCTATTGTAACCAAATTTCATATTTATATGCTTTCTCATCATACAGGGACGGCACCTGTGAATTTTCGTTCCTGTTAAATTTCAGACGTTGGCGACTATTTTTAGCAGAGTTACGCCCCCTTTATTGTCAAAATTCCGTGATATATCCAAAGTATGTAAATACGCCCAAAGAGCATTTGTTTATGAGAAAACAGTTGGTTGAAAAACTATCGTGATAGTATTGCAATAGTTTCTTGACTATCGCAATACTATCGGGATAGTACTTGAGCTATCGCAATACTACAGCATAGTATTTTTGAGATCGATTGTTGGGCCTACACTCCGGGCGACTTTTTCCAGTCGGCCTGAGTCCGTACGACTTTGACACCCGCCGACCATGTCGGGCGTATTTTGCCGCAATGCGGTGCTCTTGTTAAGTTTCTTTTGTCAAAATATCCAATACGTAACTTTAAGATTAAACAGCAGACGACAATTGTATGCTTACGATTTTGCAGCAGACAATATGTTAGACTTATAAATATCTTGTTTGGGAAACAAGCGTTGTTGAAAGGAGGGAAACGTTGTTCGGAAGGTCGTTGTCAGGAGGGAACGCTGTATTACTACAATTAGTAAGTTTTGTAACTCCTTCGCACTGTCCTTTCCCCGAAAACAACGGTTTTTGCAAATAATTTTGATTCAACGTCCCGTGACACGGCGTCTGGTCAGAAAACAAATTTTTTTACATTCATTTTAATACGACTCAAGTCAAAATACCTCAAAATAAAATTTAAGAAATAGAAGCAGCCAATAATTGTTTGAAGGACATGACGAAATGGCAGTGAACGGGTTGTTCTTAATTTATTTGTATCCCGTCACTACAGCTTTCGGTGACATGATAAAGGGGTAGCATAATAAACCTAGGTCTATCTATACAGTAGCAAGTTTATCTGTATAGTCTAGCTGTATGATTACACCGGGACTATTTTATTTGTGTTACTCAAAGCAAATAGAGGAGAAGTTGATTTTTAGACGCACCCCACCATAAATATGTTTAATAACACTTTATATCTACACTGTTATAGATCATTCTACAATCGTCTCTGATTCTGTCTTCTGCTAAAGCAATTAAATACGAAAGACTCAAGCAGGAAACGCAACACAAACTATACACCCACCTCTCAAGCAGAACTTACACACAGTCATACTATAACAAACACACACACATATACACACACACACACACACACACGCACAGTCTTACGAGACATTATGGGACGGACCTCACAGCTACATTCTAACTTTTAAACGGAATGAGCTGGAAGCTTACCCTACCCATAACCCTATGACTTAGGTCGGCAAGGTTAAACTTTTCAGTAGAACGGCCAGGTTAATGTCCCAGGCGACGGCCAGGTTAATGTTTCAACATTGTGGGTTCAAATTTTGGGCCCCGGAAATCACGCCTTGTAAGCCCCCCACATACACACACACATACCCCCCACACACACACGCGCGCGCGCACACTCCCATACCTTCATCTACACACTAAATAGAAAACAACACGCAAGAAAAACATAAAGCAAAGTGAACATAGGAGCCCGCCTTGGTACGGTCAGCAGCAGCAATCAATAATTAATTATAAATTAACCATTAACTACCACTGGGGGGTTAAACCTAGGTTTAGGGGCGCCCAACCTCAATCTTATCTTATATATTCACCTATAAAGACGAACAGTGTACATAAAATATAAACCCTGTTCCACAACCTCACAATCAAAAAGACCGCCAGCACAGTAAGTAAATACATGTAAAACATCTAACAAAAATTCTATGACAAGATCATTAGTAACATGGGAAAGAATAAAACATTCAATCCCGTGTTAAAAATAACCCACTATGGCAACGGTCAAATTGTACTCAAGCGACAAGTCTGTAGTCACGAGTAACTGTAAGACATGGAAGGGTTCAGGGTACGACAGAGAGGGAGAGAAAAAACAAAGCACGAAAATCCGACATAACTCTACCAGTTAAGTACGGCTTTAGAGATACATCATCATGTAGTGCTAAGCCCTGTCTGTCGTCGCACAACCACAGAGGAAAGCATAGTTATCAATTGTAGATTGATCGATAACCAAACGTGAAGTGCGCAGCAATATAGTTGGATCATAATCTTTTTTGAGGAAAAATCTAATACCTTTCACAAATAGATTTTGAAAATATATATGTCCAAGAATCTTACGAAGTCTGTAAATCACATCACCATAAAACTCCGGATGTGAAATACCTTGCCGTAGAAAAGACTTTAAGTTACATTTATACTTGTTAATGAGAGGAAGATTTCTATAAAATAATTTAGAAAATGTTTTACGAAGTTTATGAAATCTGTACCTCTGTTTAAGAAGCTTTTTAGTAATAGTTTTATTACGAATGTGGAAGTCCTCAACAGAGGTACAGGCAGTAGCAAAGCGAATACGTTGTCAAATATAAACCCCGTAAGATGTGGAACGGGGAACATCGCCATCTAGATGAGGATAATTAACAATACTAAAATCAAAATCATCTCGTTTATCGTAAATCTTAGAAGAAACAATTCCGTTATTTATTAAAATATCCAAATCTAAAAATGGTGCCGACAAATTTGACTCGTTTGTTTTATTAAGGCGTAATTCTTTTGGGTAAATGAAAGGAAACAACGTATCAAAAATGGGTTGTCTATATAAAAAATATCATCTAGATAGCGCGATGTATTGTTAAAGGCTTCGATCATATCTGCCTGTGTATCAGGTTTTAGACTTAGCATAAAGACCCTCTCATAACAGTACAAAAATAGATCTGCGACAAGGGTCGCACAGTTTGTACCCATAGGGATACTAATCACTTGGCGGTATATGGTACTCCCAAAACATATATAAATAGTATCCAGAAGAAATGATAGTGATTTACAGACATCGGTGCAAGACCACATAATGTAATGCTTAACCGTGTCATTTGTAAAAATGCACGATCAGTATTCTTTTCAATAAGTTGTATAAGTTAAGCTTTTATTAGATTATGAGGTAAGGTAGTATATAGTGTTGAAAAGTCATACGTACTTATATTGCAAGCTTGGTATTTTCTATATTCAAGCTTCGCCAAAATTTCATTCGAGTTTTTGATAGACCAAAACAGATTAAGTCCAGAATTTTCGTAAGTCTTGTCACAATACCTTTGAACATGTTCTTTGATTTTAATGAAAGACGGTATCAAAAGTTTGGAAAGCTTAGTAGTAGTACATGCACTTGAATTAGCAATAAAACGAGACTTATAAGGTGTTTTGTGGAGTTTTGGTATCCAGTACATTGTAGGAAGTTTGTGACATGTAATGTTGACATCAGCTTTTAATTGTTTACATGTATCAAGATGATCAGATACTACATTACGCTCCGTTAAATTTGTAGATATATAGGAATTGGTATTCACAAGTTCCTGGTTTAAAGTATCAACATAATGTAATCGTCATACAATTATCACATTATTGGATGCTTTGTCGGCAGGAACGAGTACATACTTGGAATGAAAATCTTGTATGCCCTTACAAACTGTTTAAGTAATCTACACGCTTATGAAAACGTCATCATTGCTAACCGACCTATTAACACTGGAAATGTTAACCGAGCTAATGTCTCGATTCCTTAACATAGAGATTGATAATGAATAGGTCCATTACATATGTTGGAAGGTTTCATAAAGAAATCATCAGATTTATAAAAGGAATGCACAATGTATGCATTTAGTGTCAAATTACAAAGCACATCTTCTCTGCTTTGATAAAACCTATTACAAATACAATGCAATCAAAAGGATATTTTGCACCTGAATAGCAAACAGTTAGAGCCTGATTAGATACTGCGTCACATTGCATCTCTTCCGGATCCAAATTGATTGCAAAAGAATGTGTAGTTTAAGAACAAACGCTTTTGATTTGATATAAACAAACATGTCTCCCTCTCTGTATAATTTCCCTATTAAACAATGAAGGAGACAGATGAGACGCCATATTTATGACGTCTCATCTTTGCCTACACTGTTGGATGGTGGTACAATTTCACGGATATCATGCCAAACTTTTACAGAGTGTTTTACCCCCTCACGGTTTCATTGCCGTCTGCTTCAATTTTGTGGTCTGCAAGTTAAAAATAAAGCAGTATGACTGACGAAATTTCAAAACTGGTGTCAAACAGTTTTGATCCTGATCAGACGCCGCGTGACGCGGCGTCTGATAAGAATCTAAACTGTTCGCAAACGCGCTAGAAAGCGTCATTGAGAGTGTAGGGGTTAAATGGATATTCACTATTTGCTACAATAATTCATTGAACATCAGTTGAAAACATCCGTAGTAAAAAGTTAACTCGGTTCAGTAACTTTTAAACTTTAAAATCAAATCATACGTTCAGCAAACATCTTTGAAATACGGACATGATTAACTAACGAGAGAAATGTGTATTTTATATGTTTGTTTATGTATATAGATCAACCATACTGTACATTTCTCTTAATACTATTGTTGAAATTAGAGGTTAAAATGTGGGACACCTTGGCCTAACCAACCCCGAGATTTCGTTTGTATGCTTTGTTTTCAGGTATTTGGGTCGGTGTTTGGTTAAAGAGTACATATAAACAATCAGATTAAATGGGGATTCTCACAATGTCATAAAAAACAGTGTATGAATTTTACCCCTTAATCGCCATATTATTGTATATCTCAATTTTGCTGTTTGAAGTATTGCTGGAACGTTAGATGTAAGGCAGTAATATTGTCTTATTTAGTTGCATACATGTATTCTAACAGTAAATATCGATACAAGTATAAAAGAGTTTGGGTTTGATCAGACAGCGCATTACGCTGAACTGATACAAAACTGTTTGCAATGTCGATTGAATTACCAAATGCGGAGAAAGGGTTTAGTAGTGCATTCAAACAAAACAATAAAATGGGGACTTTAAACAAAGAGAAGCTGTTGATGTCTGTGTATTATTTTTTGTTGATACTTCAAACACATACTTCCTGTACTAGTTCTCAAACATCTACAAAGCATTACTCAGGCAACAAGGTCAAACCAGGGTTATTCCCTACATTAGTAATCATCTACAATGTACTCTTGGCAACCAAAGTTAAACCTTTCCAAGCCAACTGTTATCGTCTGTTTTTCACGGCCATATTATTGTATACCGTGATACTGTTGTCTGGGTTTTTTCAAAATTACATGTAGATCTAAGACAAACGGGGTTCCCTTTACTGCTCACTTTGGAGCTTTATGCATTGCATTAGTCCTATATTATGGTTCCATCTTTCGTAGTGAGTTGTTTTTTATCTTTCGTCGATTATTTGTAGTCTTTAATATGTAATGTACCTACACTTAATGTATGTCAGTATATCATCACACCAGGATAACCCCATGATGAGTCACATCTTCCGTAGTACCCACTTCACTTGCATGACAGATACAATTGAGAAGACGCTGTTCTTTCCCATAAGCATAAATAAACACAGATATAATGCAACAGAACGAAGAAACGTACGTTGTATGATAAATAAGTCGATTTGTTTTGAACTGATTGGCAAACAGTTTAGAGCCTGACCAAAGGCTTGGTAACTCGGTGTCTTATTAGGTTAGCGATGAAAGATTTAAATTAAACAATTTGTAATAGCATGTACACGTAATATAGTGTCCGATTTTGACAGCGAACAAATAACTCACTTCGGACAAACACAATTACAAAAAAGCGAAAGTCCCTTGACAAGATTTATTCATAAAGCTCGGTCAACCCTCACCCTGTTCATTTTCCGAATGGGTTTCCATTTGTAAAGAACAGCCTTTTTACATTAATTCTTGAGAGGTTTGACCAAAAACGATTATGAGTATTAGTTATAGTGTAGGCCCTTATCAGAGGGTTTCTTCTACACTATTTGCAGATGATGAATATTAACTTTTGAAGCCGGTAAACATGCAAAAATATTAGATAAACATATAAAGACCAAACCGTTCCAACCAGAGTAAAACGTTTGGTTCAAAGAAATTTCAAGAAGCAAACGTGCAAAGGTATTAAATAGTTACTCTTTAAATATTTGGCCACTGTTTGCAATATTCCATGCCTGGTATTTAATCCGTGCATGTTTTTCTATGCGTTTCTGTAGAATGGATAGTATCAAGCATACCATTTTGGACTTAGACTTTAGTTTGACTTCCGTTTACAAAGACATAAAATCACAAACAAAAAAATAGCAGAGAATGTCACGAGTAGATGTTAATTGCAAATTAAAAGTGTGCCATTAGAACACCTGCCTTATCGCAAA
Organism: Gari tellinella; assembly: GCA_922989275.2. NCBI lineage: Eukaryota > Metazoa > Mollusca > Bivalvia > Cardiida > Psammobiidae > Gari > Gari tellinella. The sequence continues at coordinate 77,350,769 of OV277868.1, read as the reverse complement.
AGACACAGATGCTGATCTTCATATACACGTGACTCTAAATCGTTTAATGTAGATGTTTTATATTCGGTTTTAGGCAGTACAGGCCAATCTCAGCTACAGAGCCTGAAATGAGGAAGGTGCTTGATCTGGACAATGTGGCAATGTCATGGCAGAGCTAAAACTGAATTTTTGAGTAAGTTTATGTCGGTGTATGCCATTCGACACTCAAAAAAGAATTACCGTGAACATTTGCAAGGTACTGCCCAATGTATTTAAAAGTTAAAAGTTGTGTTTAACACATTTTATCTGTTGAAATGTGTTTACATGTACGAGTCATTTAATAAAAGTGTGCTTTGTGAATAGTACACCTGAATTATGCAAAGAAAATATACTTTGATCGGGAATCGCCTTTCTGTGATGTTGCAATACATTATAAAATCAAATATTCTAACCTGGACGAGACTTAATGCAAGGGTTGAGGGGTCAATGAGTTTAACATAAAACATTTGTCCCAGCTATACGAGTCTATTTGGTATTATTGGGGAGACATTATTCTGTTCATATATACGCATTTATGTTAAAACTATCATGTACACATGTATTGGCAAACACGAGGGACACTACGGCGTATGATTAGGCTCCGGATTGTTTTATATTCATAACAAAGCTAACCGTGCGAATGTTATCATACTTCAATGTTTCATCTCTGCGTTCAATTTTGTTTTAACAGGAAAGATTTGCATGTTCTCCTCTTTACATGTTATATTATAGATTGGTGACCTGTATTTCAGGCTGTACTTCACGTAACTCGATGGACCTGTAATTCTCGATCGATACCGCCCTTATCGGGGCTAGCAATGCTAATGTCGTTAAATCTTTGAAGTACGGGTATGTTCGACTTACACGAGGTCGACTTATCAAAAAAGAACTTATGAAATACGGGTACTATCGATTTAAGCGAGTCCGATGTATCGAGATTCGACTGTAAATCATTAGCGTGATTTCACTGAATTTTGTCAACAGTTAAGATTATCACAAGGAACAAAACTACATGTGAGTTTGAATTATGTCACAGATATTTTCAAAACAGAAATAAACATAGAAAGTGTTAAGTATTCACCAATCAAGTAAACTCATTCGTTTTCTTTTACTCGGCCTGAACGTTTACAATAACATGTGCGCAATTTGTTCCATTCATACTTGAACTTATTCAACCTTTTCATACAGGACCCTTGTGATAATGAAATTCTCTATAGGAAATATATCATAGCTGCGTTCACCGGCAGACTATATTTGTTTGTCTGAGTAAGCCGACATTCACCTTTATCTTGCGAGGCGCTAACTTGTTTGCATTTACAAACAGTTTGGAACCAGATCCCAACGCCCAATAACTATGCATCATATCAGGGTACAATTTATTTGATAAACTCAGTTGGGCGTTTTTGTTTTGTTTTGTTTCGAAATATACCCATTCTTTAACAAGCTTATTTTAACCAAAAGGATGCAGGAAATACTGATGCATGTGGTATTTAACCGCAGGATAAACGTTAAATTAATCAAAGAATTGTTATACCTGGAAGCGGATATGTTCTCTAATCTAGGTGCGATAATTGTCATCAGTTTTGATAAGTCTAAACATATAAATACAGTAAGAGTCGCAGCTACATCAGACAGAAACTAAATTCGAAGCTGAGAAGTCCAAGTCTTTTCTTGTAGCATTATTTACAGTTATACAATTACCGTAGGGTACTTAAGTGTGCGTTAATACTCCTAACAACTCTGAGGTAAGACTATTTTTGATTTTACTATCTAACTCTTAGCACAGTTTATGTGGAATTGTGATACTGTTTGCGAATGATTCAAACATTTTCTAAAATAACTGTAAATGATTATTTTTCTGAACAAATTTGTCTTGAATGTTAATGTTAAAATATCAGGTTACGGTGTGTGTGACATTGTTTCTCCTCAATCAACCAATATGTGTCTAGCGCTCTATAAAAAGGACATAGGCAAACAGTGAAGAATCTAATCAGACGCCGCATCATGCGGCGTCTGATTAGATTCTACACTGTTTTCTTATAGGAATTTCAACATAAAGTAAAACTTAAGCTTGCGTTAATACTCATAGTTACTCTGAGGTACGTCCACGTTTGTGTTACAGTGGAGAAAACGTTATTCTTTCCCAATAAACGCGTTTGCGCTAAAACCATTATTTCAATAACAAACAGTTTGGAGCCAGATCAGACGCCGGGTAACCCGGCGTCTGATCAGGCTTCAAACAACTGTTTGCCACCAAGATAAATATGAATTATCAGTTTAGTCCAAAAGTTGTACTTTTCTACGTTTTAGCGTTTTGCGTATGAGTTTCGTTTCGTTTAAACGGGAAAGAATAACAGATTCTCCGCTGTACCATCTAACTCTTAGCACAGTTTAGGTGAATTTGTGGTACTGTTTGCAAACGATTGCGATTCAAATAAAAATAAATTGGAATGATAATTCAATAATTTCTAGATTTGATGCAGACGACATTTTTCCCGACCATGTCAGTCTTAATTGCTAACGTCAAAATATTTGTATCAGTGCGTCCTATCAAAAGTACTTAGGACATAGGCAAACAATGTAGACACTGATTAGAAACCACATAATGCGGCATCTGATCATAGTCTACACTCAATTTAAAACAAACCAAAAATGAACATTAAGACCAGGTTCAATTTAGATAAAAAATTGACTAATCCCATCTACATGTATAAGGATGGACTGCGTTTAGACTAAAGTTATTATGTTCACTGCAAACCGTTGAGTCTGATCAGATACCGGGAAACGCGGTATCCTATCAGCCCTCACACTGTTTTCCATATAGTTAAAACTAAATCTTCAGAATGTTGAAAACCTCACATTTTCTACAGTTTGTAACATTATGTTTGATTTCCGTATCGTTAAAACAGAAGAGAATAACGTCTTTATCACTGTGCTGCTTTAACGTGCAAAAGTCACTTGTGTTCTTTTAAGCAGTTGGTTGATTTATTTTTATTCCATGTCAAAGGTATTCTCAAAACTAGATATGGAGGTAGAGAGATTCCCAACTCTTATTAACAGGGCGCATATGTGTTAAAATATAACAGTGATCATTATAAAAAGTCAGGATGAAAAAATGTAAAATTTTCATCTAAATTCGAACATGGGAATCAGGTTCCAAACTGCTTACAAAAATACTCAGCTTAAATTGAATCGTTGAAAATTTCTTAACATTGACATTTCATCTACTTTATTGAAACGTATATACGTCTTGTTTGCGTTTAAACGAGGAGTATAACCTCTTGTCATTGCTCAAACAGTCACTTTTTAACGTGTATATTAATGTAATGCTTTCTTTTTTTTAACAGATTGTATATTGTATAAGATGGAAAGTGCAATGCAAAGAGCTATCTTGGCAATAGTGATCTGTGTCAGCCAGACGGACGCTCACGGACGTCTCATTGAACCGCCGTCTAGATCAAGCATGTGGCGATACGGATTTAACACAATACCAAACTATAACGACAACCAACTCTCATGCGGCGGATTTAGCGTATGTTTAATTTGTAACTTTTCACTGCCTAACCATTTCCTTATAGCAGTTTCCATCTTATTAGTCAGGTAGTTGCATAAAACAGATTAAAAGTAAAGCACTTTACCATACATGATATTCAATAATTTCCTATCATATTGTCTGTCACTTAATGCATCAGCTGAGAGCCAAGCAGTGACGCCTTAGTGTTCAGTCTACAGCGTAGGATCATGCTGTTAATTACAGGCCTTTGGCAAAGTTGATAATGTAACATATTTAGGGGTTATCGAATAAAGCGATTAACACATGCCATGCCAAGCGAGACTTTCCTTACACTCGAAAACAGTTTCGATCATGCATAGATGCCGTGTGATTCAGCGTCTGTGCTAGATCCAAAACTGTTTGGCACTCATATTCAACGTCTTTTTTCAATTAAAAACCATAATTATATGTTAAGTAGGCGATATTTACGCATAGTAAGGGTTAAAAAGAAGATAAAGAATACAACCGCGCTGAGCATCAACAAGAAAAGTGTTCTCCTTTTTACCATAACGGCTATTTTATATAAAAACCAACAAACAATATAGATATTCTTATGAGACCGTTGATATATATCTATTGTGACGTAATTTCATTCTTGTTCAGGTGCAATGGGGTCAAAATGGCGGTCGATGTGGAGTGTGTGGTGATCCATTTAATGGTGCTCGCGAAAACGAGGCTGGAGGGAAGTACGCCACCGGGACTATTACCCGCCATTATTCAGAAGGGGAGACAATTACAGTAACGTTAGATATCACCATGAATCACGGGGGATATTTTGAGTTTCGCATGTGTCCAAATAACAACACCTCTAGTCCAGTAACAGGTATGGTGTTCTACGTGGTTTCGGTTAGTGCTTTTTGAAAAGTATTAATTACTTCGATTATTACAGTTTCAAGGAATTCATTCGTTCCTCTTTTTCCAATAGAAAGTTTTTGAAGACAGATGACTACTCACAGTAGGTAGAAAGTAAAGCAGAATATACCTTTCTGCTTTAAAGCACTAATTGCATGGGTAATGATAATATTTCCTTTGGTTGTTATTCATGGACTGTACATAATGTGTATCTATGGAGTGCTGGTTTAATACATTCGTTGGTACACAAATAATTATATTTACTCGAAAAGAAAACTCGAAACTTGACTAGATGTCGGGAAACACTATTTACTGCCCTGCCGCTACAGTGGAGAAAACGTTATTCTTTCCCGTTTAAACGAAACGAAACGCAAACGCAAAGCACTAAAACGCAGAAAAGTGCAACTTTTGGACAATTTTGATAATTCACGTTTATCTTGGTGGCAAACAGTTTGAAGCCTGATCAGACGCCGGGTTACCTGGCGTCTGATCTGGCTCCAAACTGTTTGCAATAGAAATCATAGTTTTAGCGTATACGCGTTTATTGGGAAAGAATAACGTTTTCTCCACTGTATCGACTTTGAGCAATTGGCGTCTGTTTTTTTTATTATATAAAATTTAGATTGAAACTATATTTTTAATTGTAACTTGACTAAATTAGTATACTAATGTGTATAAACAGTTTTGATCCTTATCAGACGCTGGTTTACTTATCATCTATTCAGGATCCAAACTGTTTGAGAATAATAATTGTACTTAGGGTAGTGATTAGCAAATGGGCAAACTAGGTATTATCATTAAATGTTTTGCTACGACCACTCATATGGGTATTAACAGATTTGTATTCCCACCAAGGCAACTTTGTTGTCGTAGGAAAACATTGCCTAGTACAATTATACAATGACTTCCTAGGAATACAAATCTATTATGATACGCATATATGTTGTCGTACCAAAACATGTTGATGAAAATACGTAGTTGGCCCCCATTGCCTAAGAGGGGCTAATAATAATTGGGCTCTTACTTACTTTGATAGAAACGTGTTTGAACCAACATTTACTGGGACAACCCACTGGAGAAACAAGATGGACACTGTCACCATCATACGGCAATTCAAAAGTCTCGATAAATCTTGTTTTACCACGTGGACTGACGTGCTCACAGTGTGTTCTACAATGGAAATGGAATACAGGTATGTTACATTTGGACGCCATTTAAAGTTTGATAATAAGCTATATAGAACTCCTAATGTAAATGAGGACACAAACAGACACTACAAACACTAAGATAAATATACGTCAAAACTAGTATCCCTCATTATCAGGGAATACATTATACAGTTAGTTCATGTGTGTTAGGGAAACAGTCAAAACTATTGGCCCGATGTATCAGGGAAGACTTTCGAACTGTTGCCCCAGGCCTGAAAGGCCGAGGGCAACAGTTCGAAATGTCTTCCCTGATAACTTCCCTAATACTTTATATAGGGCTAACTAGATTTCAAACAGAATCAATCTGAGCCAAAGTACATTTATGAAATAAGATTTATTATTTCCTGTCATCATAAATTATTGGATTCATTTCAGTCGAACAGTGGCTATGCCACCTTTTAAGCTTGAAATACGGATATTTTCGACAGAAGCGGTTTATAAAGAAGGCCTATCTGTAGAAATGCAGGTAAATTCCACTTATGCGAGTTCCAGACAACGAGGTTCAACTGTATAAATGTGTGTAGTTTTCAGTGACACGATGTCAATTTCAAGTGTCAACTTTTAGGGTAAATTCACAGGTTCTTGACACATACTTTATTATCTATTAAACTTTTTGATGCACATTTTCGTTATAATTCACGTACTGTGGCGTTATTTGACGGAAATTTATTAAATAAAAAGTAGATATTGATAAATTAATCCTTTCCCGAGGGTAGCACAAGAGAATATCGGCGATCGAGTCTATTTTAGCATCAGCTTAAGTCGATAATAAAGACTAGGTGTTGAATTGCGCTGTTTACCTTGTATCTATAATAGAAGTAGATCTATAGTAAAAAAAAAAAAATTAAAGGGGGAGGGGGGGGGGGGGTAATAAAGTATGTGTCAAGTACCTGTGGGTCAATTGAGTAAAACTTTGTCAGATTTTGTATGTTTCTTATATTGGATTTAGACTGGAAATAAATTCGTTACACGGCATTCCGGCAGGGTGTCAAAATACCGTGTAACAAATAATATACATTTTGAGTTTTTGACAGATGTCTGATGACTGATCAGCGTCGTCTTGTAAGCGCTTGCATGTTTACATCCGCACATTATTGTAATGTTAGTGTCCGTGTTATTTTCTGTATAAAGGATAGCGAGGAAACTTGATGTGTATTATGAACTCGTCTCATTGATTATAGTATTGCTATAAATAATGATAAAGCATGAAATAAAGAATTAATCCTCCAGACACCAATCAATGATAATTATTCAATACTGTTTCATTACAGTACGGCAATTCTGGGTACGGAGAAACTTCTCAACGACACTGATTTTAGAACTTCTACGCATCTGTTTCGCGCATGGAAACAGTTCGTCCGAGCGGTCAATAGTTAAAACTATTTCCCCCGGATAAGGCAATGTCAATACAACACAGTAAAACAGTCAAAATTAACGAATTACAAGTTATATAGAGCATTAGGTAATAATTTGAACTGTTGCCTGAAGCCGATAGCCTCGAAAACAATTCAAACGTCTTCCCTGATACGTCTCACCAATCATTTTGGCTCAAACCTTAACACACAACTGTAAACTGTTACATAATATGTATTTAGGCTTTGCCTATGGACGGAAAAAAGCAAAATTGTACTAATGAAAGCGGAATAGATCTATCACCAGTGTGTGATCAGCGCTCTTGTATCAGTTTGTTGTGTATTCCAGATCACACTCGAGGCTACGCCTCTCGTGACTGCATGAGAGCTGGATTACACAACCGACTCGAACTTTTATTGTATACCTAAATTGTTTGGGACAAAATCTATATGTTGTTAAACCAAATAATCAAATAGATCTTTTTATAAGCACCCTAAAAGTTAAAACTCTTCCGTACAGCAATCTGAAACTATTTTTGGAAGTTATATGACCACCAATAATGACGTCATGACGTCATTACTTAAACTGATGACGTATTGATAATCCGTTATTTTATCGGTTCGATTGAGAAGTAGCTTTTTGCAAATAATGTTCATTTAAGCTTTTAAGGGTATGAATTGAACTGTTTGAAGCTTTTTCCTTTGGAGGAAATCATTACAAGTGAGTGTTGTGGGTTATTCATGCTTACAATGGTTTAAAGATAGCATCGAATTCTGGAATTCCGAAACGTCACGCACAACTCTTCGTAAAAGCCGTGACGTCAACATCCAAGATGTCAGCCCCCATGTTTTGTAGTTGCCTAGTTTTGAGGAAATTATTCACGCGCAAATCAAACACTTTTCAAAGTCTGTCAGTGATTGAAAAGAATTGGAATACCTTTGATTTTATCATGCATTACTTAAGAACGGAAAAAAGGCAAGCCTTTTTTCCGTATAACTGCTACATGTTAATATGTATGCCTAAACGTTTAACGACCATGGGGGAGTTTAACCTACACCACGGAGAAGACACATATCTGTAATTTCTCCATGCCTACACTATCAGAAACAGAAATGTAGAAAACATAAGTATTTCCCAATAAACGAGTTTATAGCCAGACGGCACATCGGGTTACCCGGTGTCGTATCAGTCTTCAAACTGTTTGCCACTCAGATTATTGTAAATTGTTAGAGACATCTTAACATTATTTATTGTTTTAATTACTTTCAAATGCGTTTGCGATTCATTTCCATTTAAAGGCAGAAAATTAGCATCTCAACTGTATGTTTGTCATAATTATCGAAACCTTGACCTAAACTGAAAAGGCTTTATGGTATTAACATTTTGTTAACTATCTCTTTGTCGTATTTTTGTCTGACTAAATAGGGTCGCTTGCAATTAAAGCCAAATGAATATTTGCCAAACAAACACTTATATAACAGTCAAGCGGTTTGGTTCCTGATCGCCGAGTAACTACAGCATGTCTTTCCCAATAAACGCGTTTATGCTAAAACTATTATTTCTATTGCTAACAGTTTTGAGCCAGATCAGACGCCGGGTAACCCGGCGTCTGATCAGGCTCCAAACTGTTTGCCACCAAGATAAACATGAATTATCAGAATTGTCCAAAAGTTGCACCTTTCTGCGTTTTAGTGCTTTGCGTTTGCGTTTTGTTTCGTTAAACGGGAAAGAATAACAGATTCTCCACTGTACCAGTCTGATAATACTCAAACTCAGCTTGGATATGCATCATTTTGCAAACTGTTTTTGTGATGACATTCTTATTACATGTAGTTTCATTCTTTCTGGTACACAGCCAGCAGTTGGGGATGCGATGGAGGTCAATGCGGAAAAGGTCTCGGGAAACAAGAGCAGTTCTATGGATGTGCAGATGTTGGTATTACGTCATCATCTTCTTCCGGTTTTGTTAATCCGGGTTCAAGCTTTGTGCAAGGTCCTATTGGTGGAAATGTTGCAACTCATGCACCTTCCGTTGGTGGAAATGTCGTTACCAAGGCGCCACCATCAGGTGGAAATCCTGGAATTGCCATCCTGACAGGACATAATATTGGTGGATTTTTACCGATGGGGAATTTTGGAAAACCGGCAACCAGCACTAAATGTGAGGCAACTGCTGATTGGAAGACAAGGTACATTTGGGCCGACAAATGGTGTGAGACGCAGTGTGCCGCTGGGAACTGTCCTCCAAAATACTGCCAAGATGGATGCCGTCAATTGTTTGGCAAATAATGAAACATTACAAGTGATATAAAGTTTTAAGCGGCTATTAAATAAAAGAAATTGATGGTTGCTATAAGAGCAAACTCTATTTACATCGCTTAAATGTATGTATTGTCTTACTCTTTGAATGTTGGGTAATTGTTCGGTCTGCAACAAATTTTATCTTATACTGTTCTAATAAAATTTCCAAAATTCCTTTTCAAAACAGGTCAGAGTGTTATTCTGTTTGGATCCTTAAAAGGCACCGCACGCGGCGCCTCATTATGACCCAAATAGTGTACATTGGCTATCATAGTTTCACTACTAGCATTCTAAGAGTTATATAGCGCCAACATATAACGATTTAGTAACCGCTTTCAAGACACATTGCTTGAATTACTGGCATCATTTATACTTGCACATGTGCTTTCCAACATAGAACTAGTCCTTATAGTCAAACAAGTTTGATCTACTGTTCAGGCCAAGGAACTTGACATCAGATCAGGATAGATATAAGTTGATACTATAATAGTAAAATCTGCACATCAAGACCTATAAAATTTTTGTTATCTGATGTATTGCTGAACGAGTACTTGTACATGTTATTTATGCTCAAAACGTTTCGTTAATTTATTGTATGTCGTCATTGTAGAATCATTAGTGAAGACGTGATTCCTTCTCAATAAAAGCGTGGATGCTACAGTGGAGAAAATGTTATTATTTCCCAATAAACGCGTTTACGCTAAAACTATTAATTCCATTGCAAACAGTTTGGAGCCAGATCAGACGCCGGGTAACCCGGCGTCTGATCAGGCTCCACACTGTTTGCCACTCAGATAAAAGTGAATTGTAAGAAATATCTTTACATTGACATTTTCTACGTTTTATTGCTTTGCGTTTGCGTTTCGTTTGCGTTTAAACGGGAACGAATAACATTTTCTCCACTGTAACAGAAACATCGAAAACAATGTTTTGCCCCAATCATCCGGCGACTATCTCGGCGTCTTTCCAGGCGCCAAACACTAGTCACTCAAATTGAAATTTATTTTCTATTATATGGCTCTTGCCTGTAGTTTTGTTTAAGGGACAAAGAATAACGTCTTTTCCCCTGTAGTTACTGTACATTGCTGTCATGACTATTGACTTTATTATATCACGCTCATCCTTTCTTACTCTATATCTACGATACATGTCTAAAGCGTATCTGACCGTTAACTATCCTATCCCGAGTGCAATAGCAAATAATTTGGATCCATATCAGACGGCAAACTACTCGCTGACTGATTCGTTTCTAAACTGTTTGACACATATATCAATAGTGTCTGGGTCCGAGATTATAAAGCGTTTTAGCTGCGTCTAAACTCGTTTCCAAGCATTTGATTGGTCAAATCTGACCAATCAAATGCTTGGAAAGACTCACACCCAACTAAAACGCTTTATAACCTCAGAGCCAAGTCCCTTTATCATAACTAAATTATGACGAACATTCAAATAAGCAAATAATGTCACGGAAACGGAAATGTTGATCTCTATTTAAATTCTGAAAGAAATGAAAGAAGCGTTTTGACAATAAAAGACACAGAATAATCTCATTTCATGATCATAATCAAATCTGTTTCGCATTACTATTTATGCATTATTTATTAACCATACACATATATTTATGTTTCGTCAAATAAATCAAGTACACTACATAATGTGTATAACACTACAGAAGATATACGAGATGTACACTGACGAAGACGTTATAATTTCCTAAAGAAATCGTTTTAAGGAGAGAAACTACAATAAGCTGTGTTGCTTTCGTTTCAATCCTAAACTTTGTTGTATGTTTGTATAATACATGTAAATTATTGAAATAAAATATGTTTAAACCAAAGAATTCGTTTTGTTCTAATAGATCTGTTTTAATTGCAAACTTGTAAGAACCAGACCAGATGCTAGGTAACACGGCTTCTGACCAGGTTTCAGACTATTTATAACTCAGATTTAAACAAATCTTCAAATTTTTTGATAACCACTAAATTAATGTTCTACATTTACCTGAAATAGGTCTATGTTTGCATCTAAATTCGTTAAAACGGAAACAATAACGGCTAATTCCCTATAGAAGACGACTTTCAAGAAGTGTTAATTTTACTGCGTCTTCAAATGTGTTTTTGATCTGTAAATAAATCCGTGCCAAAGTTAGCAAACCTTTTGCATTATTTAATACATATTTGAACACAATCCAATTTGTTCTGTTATACGGTATTTGTGTAATATTTACATTGGCCCCGCATTGTCCTTATATAACACTATTCCAAAATGAGACTTGCATTCGTCGACGAATGTTAATCTCAAATCCAGTTCTAGTCAGTTAGTGTAAGGGTGGAGCTATACTGATCACTTTCAAATCGATACAGAAGTCGGTATAGTAGGCGTGGTTTTTAACGTGGAGTAATACTGACCCAGTTAGGACCTACGTTCAGGTTTATCAATTTGGAATCGATACGTGACAGAGTAAAGAAACACTCCACCTACATCACGAAGTACTGACACTGAGTACTTCGTGCCTACACGTAGAAAGTTTATTTAACAATGCACAAATTAAAAATAAAATCAATCTAATACCATGCCCTAGGGATTTAAAAAAATACTGAACACATATATGTTTTTGGTGATTTGTTTACCCTATGATCAATACAAATCATTATACACGTATAGCATTCGTCTCACGGGCTGCAATACACGAAATACGCTGACTTTGAGGCACGACATATAATGTTCATGTCTGATCACAGATATGAAAGTTCAATCCGATTCTTTATTAGGAATGTATCTTCCAAACAAAAACAGCTGCTTGGTAGACCCCTTTGCTCAGCGTCATCTGTAACAACCATGTCTGAAAATGCATAAAACAAGCAAGTTTAAGAGTCAAAAAATGCTAATGCAAACAGATTGGCTGTACACAATTATCTTGAAAATGTTTTTAAATTTATGTTTTGATAGGAGCATTCTGCTTTACTTCCAGATGCTTTAAGCTACTACCAGGCACCTGGTCCTTAATCAGGCACAACAGTGATATAGCCTCTCAAAATAATATAAAGCTCCACTTATCAGTGTTCTAAAGAAGCTGTCATTATGAATATTTTAATACATTTCTGCTCTCATGTGCATTAGGTTATGTGCTTCAAATAAATTTATCTTTGCTCAAAAAAGCTATGCGTTGAAAGGAGCAGTCTGCTTTACGTTCAATTGCGTTAACCAATTACCCCATAAATATGCCTGTTTACTCCTTTGATTTATTCCTCCACTAAAGAAAATATTGCAATGTTTAGCCCAGTTCTCAGATTCACGGTGCTGGTTCCGGTAGGTCTCGGTAAAGAAGCGGGATCTCCCCCGCCTATCCCTGTTAGTTCCAGAACCAGCATGATCCCGGTTTAACACGATGTAACCCCGGTCGTCGCCAGTGGTGTCCCGTCATAGCCCCCGTGACATTCCAACGTTACCATGTGCTGGACGGAAATAACATGAACCGGGATGATCATGAATCAGCATCAATTATTATTTTGTCTCTCAAAGTAAAAACAATAAAAATCAGCTGAAGTGAAATAAAAGTAAAACAATAAAATGTTTCAGACTGTTGTTAAATCATTTTAATTTGAGTGGCAAACAGTTTGCCAGGCATCTGATCGGCTCTTTACTGTTAGCAGTACATGTAGGCATGAAGCCATTTATTTAGAAAGAATAACCTCTTTTCCAATGCATCAGATTTACTCTATACAATTGAGAAAACGTTTTTCTTTACCGATGGATGTAGTCGAGGGGTAAAACGCTCGATTACGACGCCAGGGGTCATGAGTTCGATCCCAAGCCAGTCCAAGTCCTCCGGATGAAACTGTATTAACCGATGACCTCTGTATCAGTACTTTACACTGCCCCCCCCCCCCCCCTCTGTATGGGTCATCCAATTAGCCCATAGATGGCATAAACGGACATTATCAAACAAAATGAAACGTTTTTCTTTCCTATTTAATAACGAACAAAACGCAAACGATAAAAATTAAATGTAAACATTTGATTTTTTAAAATGTCTTGAATTCTATGTTCGCCAACACCGCAGTTTGTCACGGTAGAGACCCTGACCTGTGCCGGTATTGCTACGGTTTTCCCAGAAGTTGCGCCGGCATACCCCAGATTTAGCCGTTTCTGGTTATCTGTCCAGGTTACTCTCGGTGACCACCGGTTGTATTAATTATTTCAAAGCATCCGAATCTGCTTGCCGGTGGGAGCCGGATGAACATTGTTTCTACCTAAAGGCGCATTCTGCTTTACTTTCAACCTTCTTTAAGTGGTTGCCTTTCTTAAGTACTAGAAACAGGGTATGGGGTAAAGGGTTAAGCAACTATAAATGTATCAGAGAACAGGAAACCAGTTTTCTCAGCAGGCTCCAAACTGTTAGTCTATCAAATAAAAAAAAGGTTAAAGTATTTCAAGTCATTAGTTCAATAGAAATTTTGTTAAAATGGGAAAGAATAACCCAAATTATTCTTTTCCAGAACTCCAGATAATGGGAATATTTAAAAAACTAAAGTCTTTTTCCTGCAATAAACCCTATGGAGTGACTACTCATTCGAATAATCTCTTTATAGAGCAATTCTAAGGAGTAGTAAAAGCATAGGATTTGTTGCTGACATGAGTGAGAAAACGTTTGATTTGTTCAATTTTCTCCCTCTGTTCAGAAGCTTCTTTTTCGTGTACATCAATGAGGGAAATGGTGGTTGAATGTCCCTAAAAAGATCAGGTCAATGTCTGTATTGTTTATAGAACAAACGATAATTCTCGTCAACGGACGGTCCGTACCAAACTGTGCTAGCCGACTGTCATTTGACAATAACGACTAATCGCTAGATACTTTGATAACCGAAATTGAATGATAGAGATGATCTGATCTCATTAGGGCCGTTCAATCTTATATGCATCAGAAAAGGTTTCTGTACAGTAAATGGTTCAGCTGCCAGTCGGCCACTCATCTTTTACCCATTCCTTTGCATAATGATAATCAAATATTTATGATTATCTCATCAATCACGGAAGTATACAAGTGTTGTATAATTCCGTGCACCAATCAAAGCTCAACTCAAAGAAACAATAAAAGTGTTATTACGTTGTTTCAACTTAGACTGTATATTCTTTTCTACAAGAGCTAACCATGCAGGGCTGCCATAAAATGACATCAAAAATCCTAAGATTTCCAAATGTGCACTTTTCAAGTGCGATTTTACGAATCGTACCTTTACCCTATAGCATTTTTCTTGATTTGTTGACATGCGACCATTTAAAGCAGGCTGTAAGTAAAGCAGAATGTGCCCTAGGGCGCATTCTGCTTTACTTCCAGCCTGCTTAAAGCTACCATGTACTGGGAAAAAATCCGGAGATTTAGGAAAATTCCGGAGAAATGGCAGCCCTGACCATGTTCGAATCAATGCTTTGGCTTTGGCTTTGTGTTCATGCTTTACAGTTTCTCATGACAAGTCACAACATAATCTGAAGTGATACAAAGTGATAAACCGTTTATGAACGCTTTCAAATATCATCATCATGGATCTGAAATTCTTAATTGAATGGTATTCCTTTTAAAAATTTCACTCACCCTTCTACATAACAACTTTAGTCGTTTGGAACTCATATTGCTTTCGGACTATGTGTCTTGTAATTTAGTTCTACACAATAACAACAGCGTGTTAAAGGCATATGTGGTTCTTTCGAGTTGGGTATACATACTATATAGTGGGTAGACAGAAGTCTACACGGGAGAACCACGTATGGTTAAAAAAGTGGCTGGGTGGTAGCCACGGTGCCTATTTGTTTACAACAGGGATCATATATGGTCCCTGTTTACAGAAACATACATATTGAATACATACTATTGCAAACTTTAAAAAACCGTAGCGTATCCAACTATTATATCAAGTAATGAGTAAAGCATAAATATTCAAATGTCCTTACCGTGAGCATAGAAAAATCCGATGAAAAAATACATCGTATGGTGTCTACAATGACATTCATTCCCACTTTCGCCATATTCGATCAAATAATGGCGTGTGAGTAAATCGGTTGTAAAATACGCGACCTATATTTAAGATGCTTTTAATACCAATATTGCGTTTTATATGATTTTTAAACATAACAAGAAAGTTTACCAGTTTAAATAAATACGAAAGAAGACTCAAGCAGGAAACGCAACACAAACAATACATCCATCTCTAAAGCAGAACACACACACAGCCATACCATAACAAACACACACACACACGCAATACCATTCTTTCATCTACACACTAAATAGAAAACAACACGCAAGACAAACATAAAGCTAAGTGAACATAGGAGCCCGCCTTGGTACGGTCAGTAGCAATCAATAATCAATTATAAATTAATTAACCATTAACAACCACTGGGGGTTAAACCTGGGTTTAGGGGCGCCCAACCTCACACTTATCTCCTATATTCACCTATAAAGACGAACAGTGTACATAAAATAAAGTCTGCATTTATCCTATATTTATAATATTTGTTTGGAACTATTTTTATATCATATATAGAGATCGTTACTACGATTGGCAACGCATAGCAACGGACAGTGCCTATACCAACGTTTATGTACAGTTATCTGTTGACACTGAAATATAAATATAAGAAATAAATTGCGTACTTACGATATTCATGCGGTTATGAAACTCAGTCGCTTTTACTAGCAAAGAATAACGTGAAGCCCCTCGGGCTTCACAATCTCTGCTAGTAAAAGCGACTGAGTTTCATAACCTCATGAAAACCGGAAGTACGCAATTCATTTCTTAAATGATTACTACTACATGTCAAATGTTTCGAGAGATTACTGCCGTGTATAACTTAGCTCTTTGGATGCCCAATAAATACAACGTTATTGTTTTTTTGCTTCTGATCAAGATCCAATTTGATGTCAAAGTCAACGTTACTCGTCTATTGCGGTGAAATGGTAAACCTGTTGGGTGATTATATTTCCATAAATGAACAACGCTGTAAAACACTAAAATAAACCGTGACATGTATTCAATAATTTTCAATTGTGATCTAGTATTAGAATTGTGGAGTTATAACACAGGCATAGCTGGTTCAAATCCTCGCTGCAGCACTAATGTTTCTAATGATTTTTCTTAGCATGCGACCTTATACAGATTACAAATGTACCGGCGATATACACCTGGTGCCCGTTTTACTAAACTACTTACGCAAAAATTTTGCATAAGTCAAAATTTTAAATTTTAATTTAAATGTTTCATTATCACTTGCTACAATCAGCAAATAGCCAGACCTGGCTATTTGCTGTTTGCAAACGTTTATGATCGAAAAATAAGAGTTAAACGATTTTGACTTATGGGCCCGTCACACCATAACGTTCTGGCTAACGTTCTCTGAGCGTTTCAATCGTTCAATTTTCGAGCGTTCTAGAATGAAGATGACACTTCTGGCGTTTGATTAACGTGTGCCTAACGCATGACTAGCGTGTTTCTAACGCATGAGAAGCGTGTAACAGCGACCAAGTAAGATACCCCCAAAAACCATAAGCGTGTGCTAACGTGTCACTGGCGCGCGACGAACGATTTGCCATCGTTAGACGAGCGTGTTGAGCGTTCGACTAACGTGTGACAAACGTGTGACTAACGACAGAATAACGTCTTGCTGGCGTGTGATTTTTACGGTCGAACGGGTACAAAACGCTGGGAATTTCATAGTGAATTCAGTTGATCTTGTGAGATTGAACAGACAGCATCATGCCGCCATGACGCAAAAAGGTTGGGAAGGTGACTTCTGCTACTAGTGCTGCAGGTAAGGAGAAGCTTCTTCCACTAGCAATATCTTCTGACGAAGAAGAACACCATGAGGAAGAGCACTTCTGAGAAGTAATGGACCATGTGACACCCCCTGAAGACCCTAAACACCCTGAAACCCCCAATGATGACGGTCCGACCATTGCAAAGAGAGGGAAGAAGCAGAGAAGTGATTGTAAAATCGTGGACCGGGCGGTGGAAGAAGGTAGTCTGGTAGAGTTTTCCCGCGAAAACGAACGGCTGTGGAACACGCAGAAGACAGATTACAGGAACAAGGCAAAGAGGCAACGAATACTCGAGGGAAAGGCAACTGAACTGGAGATGAGCATGGACCACTTGTGGACCTGGTTAAAGTCAATCAGAGACACGTTCACAATGCAAGTATTTACGTTGAAATTTGGGAAAATACTTCAAGAAATCGCCCTGACTTTAACAATAATGGAATTTTTATACTTATAGTCAAACAACGAGGTCTGACGTGTCACGGAGTCGCCGAGTCCATTTTTAAGGAATAACAGCATTTCAGATATCTTCTTCTCATTCTTTTAAAGAAAAGGTTAAGTTATAGCATAAACAATGAGCGAACTAGTTATCATAAAACATAGCGTAATGGATATGTCGTAGGGCCATAAGCAAGTACCGGTATATGATCGGGGAAATTTTATCTGGCGTGGGTTCGAATCTCGCATCAACCTAAAACTGTTTAATTTTGCTAAAACATATTAAGGATTCTATAATTACAATGTACCTTGTTTCTAATTTTATTTCAACCATCATATACTTTCATTGTAATGTAGATCTATGTAGATCTACGGTAAAATATCTCTAAACATACGTCACTGTTGGCCTTTATGGTTGGTGGCAGCATAATTGTGTGGGGGTATAAGTAATACATAAAGCAGTCTCCGTTACTTCTGTTTTTCCTTTCAGCAGCAGTCTGTCTAAAAAGCCCTTTTCGTCCTTACCCTTTACCTGATAGCATTGTTTCTAGTATTGAAGATATGTCACTACTTAAAGCAGGTTGAAAGTAAAGCAGAATGCGCCCTAAGGCGCATTCTGCTTTACTTTCAGCCTGCTTTAAGCTATTAACTGCTAGAATAAGAAAAGTATTAAATATGACACATATTCATTACGGTATAATTTGGAACTATTTTCTTCAGCGGATGAATAAAATGAATGTGCTTAAAGTCGCTTCTATAAGGTAAAGGGTTAATGAGTGGCACCTTCACAATGAGGGACGTTCCACCTTGTCATGAACTGGTCGGCAATCTCACGCCAGGCTTCAAGGGCCCGTTTCATAAAACTTCGTACGACAAAACATGTCGTAATTCAAAACTTTAAATACATTTACATTCTGTTGTCTCTATCTAATCATGTCTTGCGACATCTGTTTGAAATTGTCTTTTCAAGACGATTCCTAAATGATGTCACAAGACAGGATTAGATAGAATAATAAATAATAATGGAGACTTTTATAATCTGCATATCGACAACATTTGTCGTATGAAGTTTTATAAAACGGGCCCCATGAGTGCTTGGAGGAGTCATTACCTCAGGCATATCAATGATAGCCCGGCACACTTCACAGTGAGAACGGAGACGGTGTGCCGTTTTGTCAATCTGTCCCTGACACGTCCAAGGATTTCATCAAACATTTCCGGTGGCATGCGAGTGAAGTTGGTGAAGGTACTGAGATCGTCCTGGCGAACTTCATCTTTAAGTTGGTTGTACAGACCATGATTTACTCCAGCACTGTCGTCTTCGTCAGGGTCTTTTTCTCTGCGGGCGAGGTCCCTCAATGTGTTCAGCTATGTTCAAGTCCAATACATCTACATGTACTTCATGCTGGACTATATAACAAGCACATATAGCCTCCTTAGTCTTTCTGGATCCTCCATAGTAGGTGTTCTCTACGGTAGTCCAAAATCAAAAGAACCTTGCTTAAAAAACATTAGTTTATATACCCATATACATGGACGTTCGGAAAACGTTCAAATAACGCCAAACGGACGCAAAAGGACGTTCGTTTGACTTTAGTCACACGCTGCGAACGCTAGGGGACCGTTCACCGGTCGTTGACAGGTCGCCAGTAAGTCGTTCACTGCAAAGCAAACGATAAGTAACAAACAAGTAAGTAGAGTAACGACTGACTAACGATAGCCGAACGCGTGCAACGATCGATGAACGTTAGTAAAACGTTCACCGAACGTTCTTAAACGATCTCCAGCGTTTAACACTAAACGTTAGAAGAACGCTGGTCTCAGAGAAAATTTTTGTGCATGTTCAAAACTTTTTTTTCGGACCAGCGTTCTCCGACGATTACCGACGATCACCGACGTTTACCAGCGTTTACTAGCGTTCACACAACGTTCTTCTGGCGCTATCCCAGCGACCTTGGGCGACTACCAACGTTTCCTCAATCGTCAGAGAACGCTGGCCAGAACGTTATAGTGTGACGGGCCCATTACACAAAATTATTGCGTAAGTTGTTTAGTAAAACGGGCCCCATGCATGTAAAGGAAGCAGGGTGTCTCCAGCATTGTAATTCCATCTGTATCTGTACTTGACGTTCTTTCTAAAGCAACCCTCTGACATGAGATAACGCATCATTAAGTAGAGCGACGTTAACCATATTCTGATACGACGTAAGAACTACTACTACTACTACTACTACTACTACTACTACTACTACTCTACTATTACTAATACTCCCCGGGTTGAATTCAAAATCCAACAATTGACGACACCACAGCATGCTACCATATTCCAAAACTACAACCATTAGCCACGTGATACAGTCTTAAGATGTTGCATGGCCGCCAGGTGAAGACACGTACGTCGTGCGGCAGACACGGTCCCGAACTTGAACACGGACCTGGGCCCGTTTCATAAAGAATCTGAAGCCTTAACTTAGCGTAAATCCTCACATAGGCCGCCATTTTTACGATACTACCATTTCATTTTAGAATCTTAACCCCGATCATTGCTGCGAAAACGGTGCAATTTGTCGTAACTTTACGACAGCCTCAGACCACTCTTAACTCTAGCTGCAGTGTTGTACGTAAGTTTTGCGGCTAAGAGAGAGTTAAGTGAGGTCTATGAAACGCTTTTAACTTAACTAAGATATTGGCGTTAGTCCAGGAGTTGCGATAAATAGTAAAGTTAAGATAAGATTCTCTATGAAACGCTACCCTGACACTTAAAATTCTATTGTAAGGAAAATCCTGCTATGAAAGGACAGTCTCAAATGTATGGCCGACGGAAGGAATCAATATCAGCAACCAGTAAAACAAAGTGCTAAAACAAAATCTTATTTGGTAAAATCGTGCTCTAACAACCTACGTTAACGATCTATGAGTACAGCGCTTCCTCTCTACAACGACATCCAATGGGAGACATAGATTGTGTGAGTTGTTCGGAGGTAGTCGTTATAGGGAGGGAACATTTAGTATTTGCGTAACGCGGCGTCTGATCTGAATTCAAGCTGTTTGTCACTCGTCATTATATCTATTCTATCAAAATGTCCACTTATATGTAACTTTGAAAAAAAACTGCAGACGACACATTTAAGCAGACAGTTTTGCAGTCATGAAAAGGTTGGAAAAACACGTCTTGTTTGGGGAACAGCAGCAAGGGTCGTTGTAAGGAGAGAATCGTAGTTTGGAGTGCTGTATATAGCATTGCTAGAGCGTACACATTTTTCAAACCTTCGACATATACGTAGCTTTTGTAAAATGTTATATATGAACCGACTTTAAATACATTTGAATTTAATTGAATTCGACAGAACGGGAGAAACGACAGAGGCCCATAGATACGAACGTAACCGACTTAGATGGAACGTACTTCCACCTGTCCGTTGTAGACGGCGGGGTGAACAACAGAGCGTCTTATAAAGTCCCCATCCCTGACTGACGGTGATAAAAGTTGCTTTTCTAAGACTCGAACACAGTGACAAAATAGTTAACGTAACATAGTGAAAACGTTGCTTACAAAGCATATTTTAGGCGTATATGACAATGACAGTCATTCCTTGAATGGGTCCTATTAACGCTTTTCAATAGATTACATTTCAGGACCTGCTTTTACAATTCACACACTAAGCTGTATAATTATAGTCTTACCTTATTGAACTTCTGTGAGTTGTTTATTTGTAAGTGGAATTATAAATAGTTAAACGTTAGTTTTGCTCTTCCTCCTAGAACAATAAGTGTAAGTTGTCTAATCTAGGTATCTCGAACTCACTTATGTATTCAGGGCTCCAGATAAGAGGGAGTAAACCAAACAAATCCAACATTTTCCTACTCCTTTTAGCACTAAAACATATGATGTTACTACTCATTAGAATCGTCTCGAAGAGACGATTCTAATGAGTGGTAACACCATAGGGTTTAATGCAAAAATAAGGATTTTAGTTTTTGAAATACACCCCTTATCTGGAGCTCCTTGTATTTCATCCCGGTATTTTTATGTCCCCAAAACTAGCATTGGGCACATGATACGATTGAACTCTTTCCGTCCGTCCGTCCGCCCGCCCGCTTTTGTCCCTTTTGTCTGGAGATTGTTTTCCATACTACTTCAGCTAGTGATGAATACCAAATTTGGTTTGAGCGTAAATATTTGAATAGCACAATATATCATGCTACTGTCATGTCACTATGCCCTCAACCTTGATCTTTTGCCTTTATTATGAAAAGATGAATTGCATTAAGTTTACAACTAGACATAGAGAAGTTTACCAAATTTTGTATGTGAATAGATCTTTAGATAACATAGTGATTCAGACCATTTTGAATTTACTGTTACCGTCATCCTTAACCCTCATCCGGACCTTTGGGGTCCATTGGACCCCAGCGGCTTTATTTTTGCTAGAAAAAAGTAATCTGCCTAATGACGCTTATGACCTTTTTAGACATTGTTCCTATAGCTGTTTTTGACACTTCTATGAAATACGTTCTAAATAGGTTAATTTGCATAGATTTTATTTTCAAAACACTTCTGGTGTCCAGCCGGACCCCAGAATTCTACAGGTAAGTAAAATGTATTTCAGACCATTTCAAAACCGTTCCTTGTTGTTTACAACTGCAATATTGGCATTTATTGAATACTAGATAGCCCCGACAATACTGTTCCTCAATTGTACATATCAAAATATATATTTCATGATATTGTGGTTGAGTTACTTCCCTTGGATATTATAATCCCGGAGCGCAAACCGCGATTCAAGGGATTCGCACTGTATGGAACGAATACAATTCTATCCGACGTCAAATTATCGAAATGGTTTCAAGATTCAAATAAGTGTACTGTATTATTTTTGGTTCTGGTCCTTTCTGGAAGTTTCAATAGCAGTCATGGGCCAATATTGGTGACCTTGACCTTTGACCTTGACCCTTTTGATCGTTGGCCAACGAAATCTGGTCGGTCGGTATTGAAGACGTCTATTTCAATGAGTTATTGCCATTTTTCAGTATATCAGATTCAACTATATAGCTACAGGGGAAGAAAGTCATACATTAGACAAACGTGCTCCATTTAGGATGTATGGCAAACGCTTGTTCAGCATTGGATTAACCTAATGTTTTATACAATTTCTTGTTATTTCATTCATTAATAAAAAAAATGTGCTAGATGATGATCGCAGGAAATTGACGATATTGTTCAGCTGGGAAGCTGTTTTGGTTACATATGTTCCACTAATAATGTTTTTAAATCAGTCCTGGTTAAAAGTTGTAAAGTAACCCATGTTAATATGCATAAATATTAGTTGGGGTCCACTGGACCCCAACCATATTTTTGTTATTTTCTTCCAAATATTTACATAGTTCTGTACAAGATACACCATTAGTGTAACAAAAGGTATATCTAGTCATAAATATGTCCACATTTCCCAATATGTACATTTTCTGCACAAGTTATTAGATAAAATTCGATTTTAGAGAAAAAAACTTAGTTTTTTGTGTTACTATGGTCACTGGTTACCATGGTAACAGTAAGAGCAACGTTCGGGTTTTATCACTACCATATAGCATAAACACATCAATTTATAATGCGGCATCAGTTATGTTTCAAATGCCCATCTTGACTTAGAAAAATAACAAAAATGCACAGTGGGGTCCAATGGACCCCAAAATTCTCAAAACGGAAGTTTTTGCAAGTTCCGGATGAGGGTTAAAATTTGCCCTCAATCATAAAACAATCATATAATAGAGCACAAAACACGTATAACGCATTCGGATATTGCATAGTATTGAATATAGAATAAAACAACAAAATATAGTCCCTATCTCTAGTGAACATAATAATGAAATAGACCTAAGATAACGAAATTTATACACGACGAAAGAAATCAGACGTTAGCGAATGCTTCAATATAAGTGAACTTCCTAAATAATACTACATGTAGTTAGGGACACCATATGTGGATCTTTGAATTTAGTATGTCCAGTAATAGTACCATTTTCAGGTCGCTGTGCCCTTGACTTCAAGAATAGAATGTATTTATAATATGAGTTATACTTCATTGCCTATGAATACCAACTTTGGTGTAAAAGTTCATTTCAGGACAGCAGAAATGAAGGTGAATTTGTCCGGAAGTCTGTTATTTGACCTTGACCATTGACTTCAGTAATAGAAGGGCATTGTCTCGGGTGTACCATTTTAAGGTCACTGTGACCTTGACCTTTATATTTAATCTCAATTATGGCAAAATAAATGCCCGGATCAAATGTTTTATACGGCATCAGCTAGGAATACCAAGTTTAATGTTCAGCATTTTTGATGTGGCTCGTACCATGTTAAGGCCACCTTAATAATGACAACTTGGTCTCAGTTATGAAAACGCTTGTCACAAATATGTCGTTATACTACATTGGCTAGAGATGCCAATTTTTGTGTATTCGAGTACATCTAGGGATAATGAAGCGTTGCGTACATAAATGTTTGAGTATAAATACATTTACCGGTGTGAATATATCAACAACATGCATTCAAAGGACATTAACGCTTTATACGGCATGCCACTGTTCTTGTTTTCATAAATGATCCCTTTGGAAACTGATTTTCATTTCCCTAAATAGCATTTCACATCTCCCACGTAAAAACTTTACGGAAGATCTATTGTACCTAATTTCTTTATTGACTAATTTAATATGCACAGATTAAACAAAACAGTACGGTTACCAGTCAAAATACAGTCGACTCTTGACAACTCGATATCGTTTAAGTCGAACTCATCCGAATGTCTACTTTTAAAAAATCGTATTTTCTTGAGTCAAACGTACACTTATTTTAAACAAACAACGCGACTGAACTGAATTACGTGACAACTGGAATTAAGCGAGAACAAATTATTAATATTCGACTGAAATAAAAGCCGATTTTATTCACCTGGCAAGGCATAGTTTCGATGAGGACCTTTGCATTTCAACTTTTGGGGCGACAACACGTTCGCTTTTTATCAGAATTTACCGTGTAGTCTGCCGTTTTCTCTCAACGTTACCTATAAGTGTACATTTCGACAGAAGGAATACAATGACGAGTGATATACAGCTTACATCCAGATCAGACGCCGCCTTCCACGCGTCTGATCTGCATTCAAGCTGTTTGCAAATGTAAGCAAAATCTTAATTTCGCCTCCCTATAACAACTCCCTATGAATCACACACGGAATCTTAGTATTCCCCTTTTGGTGTTGTTGCAGAGAGGGAACACTGTATATAACTTTTTCTCGTACATATAACTGCACGCATATTGTGTTTCTCCATGTTGAAAGTATCACAAAATGATATTTAACTCAGAACTATACCTATCACTACTAAAATAAAATGAAAAGTATTGTATTGTTGCTATACGAATAGGTTAGCTTCGCCCTGCCAGGTAAAAAAAAGCAACTGGCCTATACATCTGTTCAGGGAGACAGTAAAATATATAAAGTAGGGCACCCTGTTTAACTGCTGTAATAATCCTAAATGTTGGACAAATTGCCAATATAACACAATGAATGTGTCAAAAAGGTGTGAACTGAATGGAAGTGTAGACCCTAATCAGACCTTTGTTTGTATAACTTTGAATCCAGATAAGCGCCGAGTAACCCGATGGGAACAATACGACCTTTTCCCATTACGAAAGTGTAGTGATCTTGACATAAGGGAATAATCAATATTTTGTATTGTAAGTATCTAGATCTGATGCTGCAGAACAATACACAAAACCTAATCAACTGCGCACCTGGTAAATCAGTCTTCGGCCATTCTCATGCAATATCAAAATACTATAGTATGCAGACCAACCTCGAAAGTTTAAATTCAAACGTCGAATAAAGCGACTTTTAGTCAATGTGTAATCACAACATTAGAGTTCCTAAATCAGCAATGTTAGGGTTAAAAGCGTCTAAATGTTAGATTTTACACCATATATACTAACCCGGTGTAAAAGCTTTCAACCACAGGAAGGACAAATCGTACAATTTATAATATCTGAGTATTTACAGTAGTCTACCGTGAAAGCGTAATGACGAAAGAATGCAGCAGAATGTAAACACCAATTAAAGCAGATATCAACTATTCGAATTAGTGAACAGGTTGCTAACAGCTGTGAGCGCACTAGAATTTTATTAAATGTAGTTTATGCAAGATTCCGCTTCACCAAAATCGCACCAATATTTTAAAGGGAATCTGACAAATTATATAAAACATGCCTCTCTATTCAGCTCTATAAACGTTTCATTGTTATCATAGTTAATGGAATATGACCAACTCGTTGCTTGTTGGGTGACGTTTTAAGATTCTTTTCTTATGACAAATCAGAAACCAAATACATATACAATGTCTTCCTTTGGATATTCAAATTACAGCGCTCCCTCTCTACAACGACAGCCTATGGGAGACACGCATTGAGTGCGTTGTACGGAGGCAGTCGTTATAGGGAGGAAAATTGGTAAATATTTGCAAACAGCTTGAAACCAGATCAGACACCGCGTAACGCAGCGTCTGATCTGGATGCAAGTCCCTTTGTCACTCATCATTAAGCTTTTTCTGTCAAAATTATCATTATATAACTATTTAAAGAACGGCAGACGACAATTTTGAGCAGACGTTAATCAGTTTTATTTCATAAGGTTAAGATGCATATAAAAGATCCAGTCTATTCTTGCGGTTGTCGTGTTCTTTTGGCTATATCAGCGTTGAAATACAGTTTTCCCTCTCTACAACGGCCCTCCCAAGCATGACTCCCTCTTTACAACGACCATTGCCGCAGTTCCCTAAACAGAACAATTATGTCTAACGTTTACACTACTGCAATATCGTCTGATTAAAATTAACGTCTACTGCTTTTCTCAAAGTTACATTTTGATAATTTGACAGAAATATACTTAATTACGAGTGACAATCAGCTTAAATCCAGATTAGACGCTGCGTTACGCGGCGGCTGATCTGGATTCAAGCTGTTTGCAAATGTAAGCCAATTTCCTTCCCTAGAACGACTCCCTCCGAACAATGCACACAATATGTGTCTCCCATTGGGTGCCGCTGCAGAGAGGGAACGCTGTACAATAATGCGAACAATTCTGTCTGAGCTCGGTGTAACTATTGTTCTTTACACTTGTTTACTTTCATCGACAACTTGCGCTGTGCATACTTTCAGTATGAGTCTCAAATAGGCAAAGGCGTTTCGCAAATCTACAGTTGCAATACTAGTAATGAAGTTTTCCAACAGCTACGAACGTCGTCTAACAGTTTTGTATGACCAGTTTGAAGTTGTTTGGCATATACTTTATGATTCAGAAATCTCTTTTTAAATTATTTTCCCCGCAAAGGTTGACCGAATATATCTTTAGGGTCTCCCTTTATTCGGTCTGGTGATAAAACAGGGTAATATAAAACCTTGCAGTCTTTTATCTTCACACAATCGTGTGTCTTTTTTCGAAAGAGTGCTATAAATCACCCGGACACTTTAGCTCAGGCTGTTTCCGTTATGGTTTATAAGAACAGCTGTATTTATTACACATTTCTAAGAAATCGCATGACGGAGATGGCCGAGTTTCGATTTACTTTTACAATTTCTCAACTTAGTTCACTGATTAAACGAATGGGACCAAACACTCCATAAGTGACATTCTGCACGTTATCAGTAAATTCGTGCTAAATATTGTAATCAGTTTGGATACAGGAGTCACAAGTCTAATCAGGAAACAAACAGTTTGACCCTCTAATGGTATATTTAGAAAAAATATATTAAACATTATACCCGAGAACTGTTGCAAATGATGCAATTTACAAACAGCAGTTACATAGCATACTAAAGGTAAAATGTAGATTTGACAAGTTGTGATAATTTTAGAAAGCTCGAAACTACTTCCTGTGTTGTTCCGTGATGTTTAAACACTACTGCGAAATTGCTTTTCGCAGAACGCAACTCTCCAGTTTGAAATTCAGAACAAAATCTCAATTAAATAGACTTGGTCTAAGAATAAGACCTGAACAAACTGCAAAAAAATCTAATAAACCTGCATGTTATGTCCAAATTCGTCTTAACTGTTGAAAACAGTTTGGATCCAGATGAGTCGCAGATTAACATATTTCGAACTAAAATGTGAAAAGGTTGATCGTTAACTCTGTTTAATTTGTCTTATCACCTCGGCAAACATTTGTTTCTAGCTGCCTTAAATTGGACCAGACAGATGGGGAGCGGATATGGAGAACCCGGGCGCTATGTCCTAATCTTATTATCGACAGATTTATCTGGTTCTTTTAGATGGCTAGTGTAAAGTAGTGATACACCGGACCTCGGCTTATAAAGTTTCATCCGAAGGACTTGGACTGGCGGGGGATCGAACTCATGACTCCTGGTGTCGTAATCGAGCACTTTACCCATCGACTACGTCCGTCGGTAAAGAAAAACGTTTTTTCTATGATATAGAGTAAATCTGAGGTATTGGCAAAGATATTATTTTTTCTAAATAAATGGCTTCATGCCTACATGTACTGCTTACAGTAAAGAGCCACATCAGATGCTTGGCAAACCCTTTGCCACTCAAGTTAATATGATTTTATAACAGTCTGAAACATTTTATTGTTCTAGTTTTATTGCACTTCAGTTTGTTTTAATTGTTTTTACTTTGAGAGACAAAATAATAATTGATGCTGATTCATGATCATCCCGGTTCATGTTCTTGGTAACGTTGGATTGTCACGGGGCTATAACGGGACACCACAGGCAACGACCGGGGTTACATCGTGTCAAACCAGGATCATGCTGGTTCTGCACAGTAAGTATACCGGGCCAAACCGGGAACTAACAGGGATACACGGGGGAGATCCCGCTTCTTTACCGGGACCTACCGGAACCAGTACCGTGGTACTGAGAACTGGACTAAACATTGCAATAGTTTCTTTAGTGGAGGAATAAATCAAAGGCGTAAAAAGGCATATTTATGGGGTAATTGGTTAACGCAACTGAACGTAAAGCAGACTGATCCTTTCAACGCATAGCTTTTTTGAGCAAAGATAAATTTATTTGAAGCTCATAACCTAATGCACATGAGAGCAGAAATGCATTAAAATGTTGATAGTGACAGCTTCTTTAAAACACTGATAAGTAAAGCTTTATATAATTTTAAGAGGCTATATCACTGTGGTGCCTGATTAAGGAACAGGTGCCTGGCAGTAGCTTAAAGCATCTGGAAGTAAAGCAAAACATAAATTTGAAAACATTTTCAAGAGAATTTGGTACAGCTAATCTGTTTGCATTAGAATTTTTTACTCTAAAAATTGCTTGTTTTATGCATTTTCAGACATGGTTGCTGCAGATGACACTGAGCAAAGGGATCTACCAAGCAGCTGTTGTTGTTCGGAAGATACATTCCTAATAAAGGATCGGATTGAATTTACCTCTCTGTGATCTGACATGAACATTATTTTAAAAGCCACGCCTACTATACGGACTTCTGTATCGATTTGAAAGTGATCAGTATAACTCCGTCCCTAAACTAACCGGCTAGAACTGGATTTGAAATAAACATTCATCGACGAATGCAAGTCTCTTTTTGGAATATTGTTATATAAGGACTATGCGGGGCGAATGTAAATACTACATAAATACCGTATAACAGAACCAATTGGATTAAGTTCTAATATGTATTAAATAACGCAAAAAGTTAGTTAATTTTCGCACGGATTCATTTACAGATCAAAAACACATTTGAAGACGCAGTAAAATTAACACTTCTTGAAAGTCGTCTTCTTTTGTGAATTAGCCGTTATTGTCTCCGTTTTAACGAATTTAAATGCAAACATAGACCTATTACAGGTAAATGTAGAACACTAATTTAATGGTTATCAAAAATATTGAAGATTTGTTTAAATATGAGTCATAAATAGTCTGAAAGCTGGTCAGAAGCCGTGTTACCTAGCATCTGGTCTGGTTCTTACAAGTTTGCAATTAAAATAGATCTATTAGAACAAAACGAATTCTTTGGTTTAAACATATTTTATTTCAATAATTTACATGTATTATACAAACATACAACAAAGTTTAGGATTGAAACGAAAGCAAAACAGCTTATTGTGTTTCTCTCCTTAAAACGAATTCTTTAGGAAATGATAACGTCTTCGTCAGTGTACATCTCGTATATCTTCTGTAGTGTTATACACATTATGTAGTGTACTTGATTTATTTGACGAAACATAAATACATGTGTATGGTTAATAAATAATGCATAAATAGTAATGCGAAACAGATTTGATTATGCTCATGAAATGAGATTATTCTGTGTCTTTTATTGTCAAAACGCTTCTTTCATTTCTTTCAGAATTTAAATAGAGATCAACATTTCCGTTTCCGTGACATTATTTGCTTATTTGAATGTTATTTGAATGTTCGTCATCATTTAGTTATGATAAAGGGACTTGGCTCCGAGGTTATAAAGTGTTTTAGTTGGGTCTGAGTCTTTCCAAGCATTTGATTGGTCAGATTTGAGCCTAGGCTCAAATCTGACCAATCAAATGCTTGGGAACGAGTTTAGACTCAGCTTAAACGCTTTATAATCTCGGACCCAGACACTATTGATATATGTGTCAAACAGTTGAGAAACGAATCAGTCAGCGAGTAGTTTGCCGTCTGATATGGATCCAAATTATTTGCTATTGCACTCGGGATAGGATAGTTAACGGTCAGATACGCTTTAGACATGTATCGTAGATATAGAGTAAGAAAGGATAAGCGTGATATAATAAAGTCAATAGTCATGACAGCAATGTACAGTAACTACAGGGGAAAAGACGTTATTATTTGTCGTTTAATCAAAACTACAGGCAAGAGCCATATAATAGAAAATAAATTTCAATTTGAGTGACTAGTGTTTGGCGCCTGGAAAGACGCCGATATAGTCGCCGGATGATTGGGGCAAAACATTGTTTTCGATGTTTCTATTTCAGTGGAGAAAATGTTATTCTTCCCCGTTTTAACGCAAACGAAACACAAACGCAAAGCACTAAAACGTAGAAAATGTCAATGTAAAGATTTTTCTTACAATTAACTTTTATCTGAGTGGCAAACAGTGTGGAGCCTGATCAGACGCCGGGTTACCCGGTGTCTGATCTGGCTCCAAACTGTTTGCAATGGAATTAATAGTTTTAGCGTAAACGCGTTTATTGGGAAATAATAACATTTTCTCCACTGTAACATCCACGCTTTTATTGAGAAGGAATAACGTCTTCACTAATGATTCTACAATGACGACATACAATAATTTAACGAAACGTTTTGAGCATAAATAACATGTACAAGTACTCGTTCAGCAATACATCAGATAACAAAAATATTTATAGGTCTTGATGTGAAGATTTTGCTATTATAGTATCAACTTATATCTATCCTGATCTGATGTCAAGTTCCTTGGCCTGCACAGTAGATCAAACCTGTTTGTCTATAAGGACTAGTTCTATGTTGGAAAGCACATGTGCAAGTATAAATGATGCCAGTAATTCAAGCAATGTGTCTTGAAAGCGGTTACTAAATCGTTATATGTTGGCGCTATATAACTCTTAGAATGCTAGTAGTGAAACTATGATAGCCAATGTACACTATTTGGGTCATAATGAGGCGCCGCGTGCGGTGCCTTTTAAGGATCCAAACAGAATAACACTCTGACCTGTTTTGAAAAGGAATTTTGGAAATGTTATTAGAACAGTATTAGATGAAATTTGTTACAGACCGAACAATTACCCAACATTCAAAGAGTAAGACAATACATACCTTTAAGCGATGTAAATAGAGTTTGCTCTTATAGCAACCATCAATTTCTTTTATTTAATAGCCGCTTAAAACTTTATATCACTTGTAATGTTTCATTATTTGCCATACACTTGACGGCATCCATCTTGGCAGTATTTGGGAGGACAGTTCCCAGCGGCACACTGCGTCTCACACCATTTGTCGGCCCAAATGTACCTTGTTTTCCAATCAGCAGTTGCCTCACATTTAGTGCTGGTTGCCGGTTTTCCAAAATTCCCCATCGGTAAAAATCCACCAATATTATGTCCTGTCAGGATGGCAATTCCAGGATTTCTACCTGATGGTGGCGCCTTGGTAACGACATTTCCACCAACGGAAGGTGCATGAGTTGCAACATTTCCACCAATAGGACCTTGCACATAGCTTGAACCCGAATTAACAAAACCGGAAGAAGATGATGACGTAATACCAACATCTGCACATCCGTAGAACTGCTCTTGTTTCCCGAGACCTTTTCCGCATTGACCTCCATCGCATCCCCAACTGCTGGCTGTGTACCAGAAACAATGAAACTACATGTAATAAGAATGTCATCACAAAAACAGTTTGCAAAATGATGCATATTCAAGCTGTGTTTGAGTATTATCAGACTCAAACAGTGGATAATCTGTTATTCTTTCCCGTTTAACGAAACAAAACGCAAACGCAAAGCACTAAAACGCAGAAAGGTGCACTTTTTGGACAATTCTGATAATGCATATTTATCTTGGTGGCAAACAGTTTGGAGCCTGATCAGACGCCGGGTTACCCGGCGTCTGATCTGGCTCCAAACTGTTAGCAATAGAAATAATAGTTTTAGCATAAACGCGTTTATTGGGAAAGACATGCTGTAGTTAGTCGGCGATCAGGAACCAAACCGCTTGACTGTTATATAAGTGTTTGTTTGACAAATATTCATTTGGCTTTAGTTGCAAGCGACCCTATTTAGTCAGACAATAATACGACAAAGAGACAGTTAACAAAATGTTAATACCATAAAGCCTTTTCAGTTTAGGTCAAGGTTTCGATAATTATGACAAACATACAGTTGAGATGCTAATTTTCTCCCCTTAAATGGAAATGAATCGCAAACGCATTTGAAAGAAATTAAAAAAAAATAATGTTAAGATGTCTCTAACAATTTACAATAATCTCAGTGGCAAACAGTTTGAAGACTGATACGACACCGGGTAACCCGATGTGCCGTCTGGCTATAAACTCGTTTATTGGGAAATAATTATGTTTCTACATTTCTGTTTCTGATAGTGTAGGCATGGAGAAATTACAGATCTGTGTCTTCTCCGTGGTGTAGGTTAAACTCCCCCATGGTCGTTAAACGTTTAGGCAAACATATTAACATGTAGCAGTTATATGTAACAGTTTACAATTGTGTGTTTTCTAGGGTTGAGCCAAAATGATCGGTGAGATGTATCAGGGAAGACGTTTGAACTGTTTTCGAGGCTATCGTCTTCGGGCAACGGTTCAAAATGTATTCCCTGATAATGAGGGATAATAGTTTTGAGGTATATTTATATTAGTGTTTGTAGTGTCTGTTTGTGTCCTCATTTACTTTAGGATTTCTATATAGCTCATTACCAAACTTTAAATGGCGTCCAAATGTAACATACATGTACCTGTATTCCATTTCCATTGTAGAACACACTGTGAGCACGTCAGTCCACGTGGTAAAACAAGATTTATCGAGACTTTTGAATTGCCGTATGATGGTGACAGTGTCCATCTTGTTTCTCCATTGGGTTGCCCCAGTACATGTTGGTTCAAACACGTTTCTATCAAAGTAAGTAAGAGCCCAATTAGTATTAGCCCCTCTTAAGCAATTGGGGACCAACTACATATTTTCATCAACATGTTTTGGTACGACAACATATATGGGCATTATAATAGATTTGTATTTCTAGGAAGTCATTGTATATACTAGGAACTGTTTTGCTACGAAAACAAAGTTGCCTTGGTGGGAATACAAATTTGTTAATACCCATATGAGTGGTCGTAGCAAAATATTTAATGATAATATCTAGTGTGCCCCAAATGCTAAGCACTACCCTAAGTACAATTATTATTCTCAAACAGTTTGGATCCTGAATAGATGATAAGTAAACCAGCGTCTGATAAGGATCAAAACTGTTTTATACACATTAGTATACTAATTTAGTCAAGTTGCAATAAAAATATATTTTCAATCTAAATTTTAGAAAATAAAAAAACAGACGCCAATTGCTCAAAGTCGATACAGTGGAGAAAACGTTATTCTTTCCCAATAAACGCGTTTACGCTAAAACTATTATTTGCAGTGCAAACAGTTTGGAGCCAACTCAGAGGTCGGGTAACCCGGCGTCTGATCAGGCTCCAAACTGTTTGCCACCAAGATAAACATGAATTATCAGAATTGTCCAAAAGTTGCACTTTTCTGCATTTTAGTGCTTTGCGTTTGCGTTTCGTTTCGTTTAAACGGGAAAGAATAACGTTTTCTCCACTGTAGCGGCAGGCCAGTAAATGGTGTTTCCTGACGTCTAGTCAAGTCTTGGGTTTTCTTTTCGAGTAAACATAGTTATTTGTGTACCAACGAATTTACTAAACCATCACTCCATAGATACACATTTGAACGCTCAATTATGTTACAGTTCATGAATAACAACCAAAGGAAATATTATCATTACCCATGCAATTGGTGCTTTAAAGCTGAAAGGTATATTCTGTTTTACTTTCTACCTACTTTGAGCAGTCATCTGTCTTCAAAATTTGGAAACTTTCTATTGGAAAAAGAGTAAGGAAAAAATAACTTCCTTGAAACTGTAATAATCGAAGCAATTAATAATTTTCAAAAATCACTAACCGAAATACCTATTTTTGTATAACCACGTAGAACACCATACCTGTTACTGGACTAGAAGGGTTGTTATTTGGACACATGCGAAACTCAAAATATCCCCCGTGATTCATGGTGATCTCTAACGTCACTGTTATTGTCTCCCCTTCTGAATAATGGCGGGTGATAGTTCCGGTGGCATACTTCCCTCCAGCCTCGTTTTCGCGAGCACCATTAAATGGATCACCACACACTCCACATCGCCCGCCATTTTGACCCCATTGCACCTGAACAAGAATAAAGTTACGTCATAGATATATCAACGGTCTCATAGGCATATTTATATTGTTTGTTTGTTTTAATGTTAACCCTTTACACAATAACCCGTATATAACATTGAAAACAGGTGATCACTTAAAGCAGGTTGAAAATAAAGCAGAATGTGCCTTAAGGCACATTCTGCTTTACTTTTCACCTGCTTTTAACTACCATCTGCTAGGCTATATAAAATATTTGTTATGGTGATTGTTCATGAGGGTATAATTTGGAACTAAGTTCTTCAGTGGAGGAATAAATTTAAAAGTGCAATGTTTTAATTGGTCAGTTAGATAGTTGATTTACAGCTGATCTATGCCCTTGATTAAATCCCTAATCTTCGATAAAATAGCAATCCAATTCAACGAACTAGATATAATGAACATCTTGATAACAGTAATAGAACTCAGATCGACTTCTCCAAAAGTAAGTTATTCCACTTCTTCAAACAAAAGCATGAATAAAAATGTCCCTAAAGTTTAAAAGTAACGGCTTAGTTTTACCGGTGTAAACGTAAATGTGATCAAGTTTTAACTGTTATAATGATGTCGAGGTAAATTGACATTCTCTCGCAACTGCGGGTAGAAATCGAACGGTTAACCGGTTAATCGTTCGGAAGGATAAACGGTTAACCGGTTAGTCAAATGACCGATTATTGCCATCCCTACTAAAAATCGCTTCTATGGGGGGAAAGGGTTAAATAGCCGTTATGGTAAAATGGAGAACACTTATCTTGTTGATGCTCAGCGCGGTTGTAAAATTCGTTATCTTCTTTTTAACCCTCACTCTGCGTAAATATCGCCTACTTAACATATATTTATGGTTTTTAGCTGAAAAAAGACGTTGAATATGAGTGCCAAACAGTTTTGGATCGAGAGCAGACGCTGAATCACACGGCATTTGTGCATGATCGAAACTGCTTTCGAGTGTAAGGAAAGTCTCGCTTAACATGGCATGTGTTAATCGCTTTATTCGATAACCCCTAAATATGTTACATTATCAACGTTGCCAAATGCCTGTAATTAACAGCATGATCATACGCTGTAGACTGAACACTAAGGCATCACTGCTTGGCTCTCAGCTGATGCATTAAGTGACAGACAATATGATAGGAAATCATTGAATAGCATGTATGGTAAAGTGCTTTACTTTTAATCTGTTTTATGCAACTACCTGACTAATAAGGTGGAAACTGCTATAAGGAAATGGTTAGGCAGTGAAAAGTTACAAATTAAACATACGCTAAATCCGCCGCATGAGAGTTGATTGTCGTTATAGTTTGGTATTGTGTTAAATCCGTATCGCCACATGCTTGATCTAGACGGTGGTTCAATGAGACGTCCGTGAGCGTTCGTCTGACTGACACAGATCACCGTAACAACTATTGCCACGATTGCTCTTTGCATTGCACTTTCCATCTTATATATTATACAATCTGTTTAAAAAAGAAAGCATTACATTAATACATGTATACACGTTAAAAAGTGACTGTTTGAGCAATGACAAGAGGTTAATATACTCCTCGTTTAAACGCAAACAAGACGTATATACGTTTCAATAAAGTAGATGAAATGTCAATGTTAAGAAATATTCAACGATTCAATTTAAGTATTTTTGTATGCAGTTTGGAACCTGATTCCCATGTTCGAATTTAGATGAAAATTTTACATTTTTTTATCCTGACTTTTTATAATGATCACTGTTATATTTTAACACATATGCGTCCTGTTAATAAGAGTTGGGAATCTCTCTACCTCCATATCTAGTTTTGAGAATACCATTGACATGTAATAAAAAAAATCAACCAACTGCTTAAAAGAACACAAGTGACTTTTGCACGTTAAAGCAGCACAGTGATAAAGACGTTATTCTCTTCTGTTTTAACGATACTGAACTCAAACATAATGTAACAAACTGTAGAAAATGTGACGTTTTCAACATTCTGAAGATTTAGTTTTTACTATATGGAACACAGTGTGAGGGCTGATAGGATACCGCGTTTCCCGGTATCTGATCAGACTCAACGGTTTGCAGTGAACATAATAACTTTAGTCTAAACGCAGTCCATTCTTATAGATGGGATTAGTCAATTTTTTATCTAAATTGAACCTGGTCTTAATGTTCATTTTCGGTTTGTTTTATATTGAGTGTAGACTCTGATCAGATGCCGCATTATGTGGTTTCTAATCAGTGTCTGCATTGTTTGCCTATGTCCTAAGTACTTTTGATAGGACGCACTGATACAAATATTTTGACGTTAGCAATTAAGACTGAAATGGTCGGGAAAATTGTCGTCTGCATCAAATCTAGAAAGTTATTTTCGTTTGAATCGCAACCGTTTGCAAACAGTACCACATATTCACCTAAACTGTGCTAAGAGTTAGATGGTACAGCGGAGAATCTGTGTTTCTTTCCCGTTTAAACGAAACGAAACGCAAACGCAAAACGCTAAAACGTAGAAAAGTACAACTTTTGGACAAAACTGATAATTTATATTTATCTTGGTGGCAAACAGTTGTTTGAAGCCTGATCAGATGCCGGGTTACCAGGAGTCTGATCTGGCTCCAAACTGTTTGTTATTGAAATAATAGTTTTAGCGTAAACGCGTTTATTGGGAAAGAATAACGTTTTCTCCACTGTAACACAAACGTGGACGTACCTTAGAGTAGCTATGGGTATTAACGCAAGCTTAAGTTTTACTTTATGTTGAAATTCCTATAAGAAAACAGTGTAGAATCTAATCAGACGCCGCATGATGCGGCGTCTGATCAGATTCTTCACTGTTTGCCTATGTCCTTTTAATAGAACGCTAGACACATATTGGTTGATTGAGGAGAAACAATGTCACACACACCGTAACCTGATATTTTAACATTAACATTCAAGACAAATTTGTTCAGAAAAATAATCATTTACAGTTATTATAGAAAATGTTTGAATCATTCGCAAACATTATCACAATTCCACATAAACTGTGCTAAGAGTTAGATAGTAAAATCAAAAATAGTCTTACCTCAGAGTTGTTAGGAGTATTAACGCACACTTAAGTACCCTACGGTAATTGTATAACTGTAAATAATGCTACAAGAAAAGTCTTGGACTTCTCAGCTTCGAATTTAGTTTCTGTCTGAAGTGGCTGCGACTCTTACTGTATTTATATGTTTAGACTTATCAAAACTGATGACAAATATCGCACCTAGATTAGAGAACATATCCGCTTCCAGGTATAACAATTCTTTGATTAATTTAACGTTTATCAAGCGGTTAAATACCACATGCATCAGCATTTCCTGCATCCTTTTGGTTAAAATAAGCTTGTTAAAGAATGGGTATATTTCGAAACAAAACAAAACAAAAACGCCCAACTGAGTTTATCAAATAAATTGTACCCTTATCTGATGCATAGTTATTGGGCGTTGGGATCTGGTTCCAAACTGTTTGTAAATGCAAACAAGTTAGCGCCTCGCTAGATAAAGGTGAATGTCGGCTTACTCAGACAAACAAATATAGTCTGCCGGTGAACGCAGCTATGATATATTTCCTATAGAGAATTACCTTATCACAAGGGTCCTGTATGAAAAGGTTGAATAAGTTCAAGTATGAATGAAACAAATTGCGCACATGTTATCGTAAACGTTCAGGCCGAGTAAAAGAACACGAATGAGTTTACTTGATTGGTGAATACTTAACACTTGCTATTTTTAATTCTGTTTTGAAAATGTCTGCGACATAACTCAAACTCACATGTAGTTTTGTTCCTGGTGATAATCTTAAATGTTGGCAAAAGTCAGTGAAATCACGCTAATGATTTACAGTCGAATCGCGATATATCGGACTCGCTTAAATCGATAGTACCCGTATTTCATAAGTTCTTTTTTGATAAGTCGATCTCGTGTAAGTCGAACATACCCGTACTTCAAAGTTTTAACTTTGAAATATGGGTATGTTCGAACTAACGCGAGTTCGAACTATCGAGTATCGGAAATGTGAACGTTCTTGATTGAACAAACCCAATTTGAGATAGATTATGCAGTTTTAGAATAACTATTACATAAGCTTTGCCGACACGTTTCATTTATCCTAAAGCATGTGCACTACAGCGTCCTATTCGAATCACCAGGTGCATCACAAGTAAGTTAATTTAAATGAAGTATTATCTAGATTCGTTAAAATAATTTGTACAGTTTGGATTCTGATAAGATTTAATTTCAGACTTTTAGCAAATATTTTTGTCGTCAGTTTTGAAAGTATAAAGGTTTTCATTTATACGGTAGTATTGACGACTATACCTGCGGAAGTGATTGGAGTGAATTGAAAGATAAATAATAATACTTCCTATCGATGTACTTTACGCATGTTTGTAAACATTGACGACCAGAGTGACAGGATTCTGATAAGATTTAATTTCAGACTTTTAGCAAATATTTTTGTCGTCAGTTTTGAAAGTATAAAGGGTTTCATTGATACGGTAGTATTGACGACTATACCTGCGGAAGTGATTGGAGTGAATGGAAAGATAAATAATAATACTTCCCATCGATGTACTTTACGCATGATTGTTAACATTGACGACCAGAGTGACATACTGACGTCAGATTTAACATTTTGACTGGACATCGTGTCGAACTAATTTGATGCATGCTGACGTCAGTACTGTTATTCTATAAAATGCATTGACTGCTGACAAGGACATAAATGATTCTTTGCAAACCGGATCAACCGCCGAGTGACTCAGCGTATGATCTAGATAAACATTTATTTCAAACAAAATATATTTCTTCAAAATAAAGCATGACTTTCGCAAATTACGAAGGTGTTAATGTTTTAAAAGAATGCATACGAATTCAGCGCGTACAAGGGTAATTGATATAAAGAACGACATACATGTCTGTCTGCATAAAATATGAAAATACCAAAGTCAATAATATCTTAACTGGTACTAATATGAACTCCTACTATATATGTAAAAACGTCACTACAAATAATCAGTTTAATTTTTATTCTTAATCTAATTTACTGTCAACCCAATGTCGACAACACTAACATAGCAAAAGGGTTCGAGTAAGAGGCCGATGCTCCATGTAGCTATGTTTCATTGGCTGAGTCCATATTGAGGTGGTCGCTCAGGTTGACGACAAAACTGAACACGACATTAGCATTGCTAGCCCCGATAAGGACGGTATCGACGGAGAATAACAGGTCCAGCGAGTTACGTGAAGTACAGCCTGAAATATAGGTCACCAATATGCATCTATAATATAACCTGTAAAAAGGAGAACATGCAAGTCTTTCCTCTCAAAACAAAACTGAACGCAGAGATGAAACATTGCAGTGTGATAACATTCGCATGGTTAGCTATGTTATGAATATAAAACAATCTGGAGCCTAATCAGACGCCGTAGTGCCCCTCACGTTTGCCAATAAATGATAGTGTTAATATAAATGAATAAAATAATGCCTCCCCAATAATACCAAATAACCTCGTACAGCAGGGACAAATGTTTTACGTTTAACTCATTGACCCCTAAATCCTTAACCAATTAACACATAAATACGCCTTATTACGCCCTTAATTTACTATTTCCCTGGAGAAAATAGTTCAACTATAAACTGTCATAAATATGTATTATCAGATATATTTTCTCTATACCAGCAGATACAGGCTTAAAGCAGGCTGAAAATAAAGCAGAATGTGCCATAGGACACATTCTGTTTTACTTTCAACCTGCTTTAAGTGTAGTCACTTCTATTCAAAACAAGAAACAGACTATGGAGTAATGGGTTAAATTAAGTATCGTCTAGGTTAGAATATTTGATTTTATCATGTGTTGCAATATCACCAAAAGGGGATCCCCGATCAAGGTATATTTTCTTTGCATAAGTCAGGTGTACTAGTCACAAAGCACACTTTTATTAAATGACTCGCACATGTAAACACATTTCAAGAGATAAAATGTGTTAAACACAACTATTTAACTTCTAAATACATTGGGAAGTACCTTGCAAATGTTTACGGTAATTCTTATTTGAGTGTCGAATGGCATACACCGACAAAATATTACTCCAAAATTCAGTTTAGCTGTGCCATGCCATTGCCACATTGTCCAGATCAAGTACATTTCTCATTTCAGGCTCTGTAGCTAAGATTGGACTGTACTGCCTAACACCGTATATAATACATCATGGCAACTGCCTATTGACAGCAGGGATCCGAATGTGTAATTCAACAACACCGAACTAGCCAACCCAACATGGAAACCGCCTATAATTGACAGTAGAGCATATTCCAACGATACTGAAGTCGACACAAGCGACCCAGAGGGGAACACAGATGCTGTTTTCCCATCCCCACAAATTGGAGTGCATAGGGAATCGCGATCGCCACAGTCTCAAAAGATCGAGGACAACGCCCACTCAACAGCTGATACTAACATAAACAAGAAACAAAAGTCACGTGACAAGTCAACAGGCGAGTGTTCGAAGCAGCATGTTGAAGATAAAAAGAACTTACCGAAAGAGCAGGATATCCCACGTAATGTTCCAGCACAGAATGAAACCACTGTAAATCCGAACACAAGTTACTCGAACACTTTAATAACTGGTAACACACTTAATCCCAACACATGTGACACACGTCCTTCCGCCGAACTTGAGTCTACAACTACACCGGCGTGTTACAGTGTTACTATAAATAGACCTGGGGGAAACCACGATGTCGACACTGGACAGGCCACCCTTTCCGATACAGTTAACT
Organism: Gari tellinella; assembly: GCA_922989275.2. Taxonomy (NCBI): domain Eukaryota; kingdom Metazoa; phylum Mollusca; class Bivalvia; order Cardiida; family Psammobiidae; genus Gari; species Gari tellinella. Next base: position 77,309,503 of record OV277868.1, on the reverse strand, counting down.
CCGCCGAGTCGGATCCCTAGGAAAGCGCAGAGAGAAATGAAAGCATCTCTTTTTGTCTCTTAAATGTTCAAGGGTTAATTGGTAAAAACTATGATAAACTTAAACAAGCAGAACTAAGATCATTATTTAATTCTAAAGACATTCTACTGTTCACCGAAACGTGGCTAAATGACCATTATGTACATGACGTAGAAGGATTCACCTGCTTTTACCAGCACAGAACTGATAAACACAAAAACAGTCGTAGGGAAAGTGGCGGTATTATTGTTTATATTTCAGATAGATTAGTTTGTAAAGATATGCTCCTTCGTTCGTCTTACGATGGCATTTTATGGCTTAGATTAGAAGGAATGCATTTTAATATGAAAGAGGATTTGCTATTATGTTTAGTCTACAATGTACCTATTGGGAGTAGCAGACAGGCGTTTATAGATAGAAATGTTTTTGATATCATCGAAGAAGATATTCAGTTCTTCAAAACAAAATTCAACGACAGCTGTACGTTTTTAATCTCTGGCGATTTCAATGCAAGAGTTGGTTCCAGGCCTGATTATGTTAGTAATGAATCTCTCATGAATTTTAATATACTGCCTGATGACTATATTCAGGACATAATTTTACCTAGGATCTCTCGTGATCAAACGGTGAATGAATATGGTACACATTTACTAAATTTTTGCAAACAGACTGGATTGAGAATAGCAAATGGCAGGATTGATAGGGACAGCAGCAGTGGGAAATATACATGTGTCAAAAGCGCTGGATGCAGCGTAGTAGACTACATTTTATGTTATCCGTCATTATTCGAGCATTTTACTGAATTTTACATTGATGACCCAAATATTATATCAGATCACTGTGTCATAAATTTTTCTCTTGGTAACCGGATCCAGACAGAAATAGTCAATAACGTTTGTCATGAAAATGAACAAGTTCACTCAAAATTTGCATGGGATAACGATAAAGCAGATTTGTATATAGACGCTTTAAATTCTGAATCATCGAGGGAGAATCTGTTCTCTATTACGGAAAATTTAAATACGGACTTAAGTAATGAAGAAATTGACAATAACCTTGATGTTTTTTACGATTTTTTAGGAAAAATCTGTAACTCGTTCTGCAAAAAAGTGCATAAATCTTCATCAGTTAAAAACCCTGTTAATGAGCCTTGGTACGACAAAGAATGTAACGATAAAAAAAGAGATTTTTATGCAAAGCTAAACACATATCGTAAATTCAATAACGAAGACAATGGGAAGATATTCACAGAAGCCAGGTCAGAATATAAAACAATGATTACTAATAAAAAATCTCTACACGACTATAAACTAACAAAGAAACTTGAATCAATGCGTTACCGCAATGCAAAAGAATACTGGAAATTATTGAAATCTGCATCTAATGCAAAGGCATCAACCTCTTTAAATACCTCTAATTTTGCAGAATACTTTAAAGCTATCAACGATCCAAATTCAGTGTTTTTTCAACCTGACGACGATATTTTACAGTTTAACGATAGATACATAAACGAGGAACTGCAAGAAATGTTTTCAGAACTTAATATCCAAATATCCGACTAAGAGATTTTGCAAGCCTGCAGAGAACTAAAATCAGGAAAAAGCGGCGGTCCCGACCTTTTACTTAACGAATTTTTCAAATACGGGGCAAGCAATTTAATACCATATTTAAGTAAATTATTCAATGTGTTATTTGCCAAAAGATATTTCCCTCAAAAATGGTCAGAAGGATATATAATTCCGCTACACAAAAAAGGTAATATCAACGACCCTGAAAACTACAGGGGTACAACTTTACTCAGCGCTTTGGGTAAGCTGTTTACTAGAATTTTGAATACGAGGCTTGATAAATGGGCCGAAAATTATGGTGTATATGTAGAGGCGCAAGCAGGCTTCCGTAAAAACATGGGTACAGTAGATAACATATTCATATTACACGGTGTAATTAACCACCTTCTGAATGAAAATAAGAAACTCTATGCTTCTTTCATCGATTTCAAAAAAGCTTTCGATTTTGTTGAGAGAGAAACTTTGTGGTATAAATTAATAAAATATGGAATAAGAGGAAATATTCTTGATATAATACAATCAATGTACAGAAACTTTAGATCGAGAGTTAAATACGAAAACGAATTAAGCGACAGCTTCTCCTGTGAACTTGGATTAGCCCAGGGTGAGTGTATTTCGCCATTCCTGTTTTCTATGTTTCTTAATGATCTTGAAGAAACTTTTATTTTAAAAGGCTTTGAGGGTATAGATATGGGCATGCTTAAATTATGTTTACTCCTTTATGCAGATGACATTGTTTTATTTTCCTCCACTGAGTTAGGGCTTCAAAATGGTCTAAATATTTTACAAGAATATTGTCAGAAATGGAAATTAACTGTTAATGTTAAGAAATCCAAAGTTATGATTTTCAAAAAGGGAGGTAATTTGAGACGAAACTTGATGTTTACATATAACCAGCAAGTTGTTGAAATAGTCACTTCTTTTACATACCTCTGTGTTGTGTTTACAACTGGCGGTGCTTTTAGCGGTACACACGAGGCTTTAGCCGGACAAGCACTTAAGGCTATCTTTAAGTTAAATTCCTATAGATGCAAATTTACAAACTTATCAGTAAGTCATACTTTAGACCTGTTTGACAAACTTATTTTACCGATTTTGAATTACGGTAGCGAGGTCTGGGGCTTCTCAGAGGCTGTCAATATTGAAAGAATCCATCTCCGTTTCTGCAAAAATTTATTGGGTGTCAAACCTCAGACACCAAACAATCTTATATATGGAGAACTTGGGAGACTCCCACTTAAACTATATAGAGTTCATAACATAATAAAATACTGGCTAAAACTCACTACATCTCCAGAGCAAAAATATACAAAACTAACCTATAATATGATGCTGAATGACCTGCATTTAAAACCAAATAAGCGCTCTTGGGTAACAGATATAAAGAGCTGTTTGGAGAATTTAGGGTTCAATAATGTTTGGCTATCACAAGGGGTTGGTAATACTAAAATGTTTCTTGCTACACTAAAACAAAGACTTTCAGACATTTATTTACAGTCATGGGATGAGAACTTAACACTCTCAACTAGGGGTAAAACGTACAAACTTTTCTCAGACTTTGGGTTTAAGGTTTACTTAGACAAATTAGAAATAAGAAAATTCAGACAGGCTTTAACAAGACTAAGACTGTCGTCTCACAGACTCGAAATCGAGACCGGTCGGTGGCACAAACCACAAAAAATACCTCTTAATGAAAGAAAATGTCACATATGCAACTTAATAGAGGACGAATTTCACTTTACTCTGGTCTGTCCACTAAATCAAGAACTTAGAACTAAACACATTAAAGAATATTACTGGAAACACCCAAACAATGAGAAATTCATAAGCCTATTAAGTTCAGATAACTTCGAAACTCTGAAGAATTTGTCAATATTCATTCAAAAATCTTTCACCAGCAGAGATCCAAATATGCACCAAAATTAAAAAAAAAAAAAAATAAATAAATAAAAGAGAATACAAATTTCCTGATAATAGTCTAAGCTACTAACTTAGTGGTAAATATAGAAATCTTATTCACCCTGTTGCTATGCCTATACTTATTCTTACAATGTGTTGCAAATCCACAGTCGGTGCGGATCCTGACCGGATGACTCACTTACCTGCCCTCCGGCTAGGATCTACACTGTCTGCTTAGGAATGGTTTTTTATCCATAGTAAAACTGTAATACTAAACGACAGACAGTGAGGAAACGAGTTGCATGGCACATTTACGTGGCATCCGATCCGAACCTGCACTGTCTGAACAAGAAAAGTGTACTCGTCACACAGTTCCCTTGTAATGAAATATAATAGGCAGTGTAGACCCTGATCAGAGGACTCAGTTAGGAGCTCTCTGATCTTGGTCTACACGTTATGTATAGTTATCACTATCCGCATAGGATACTAACTGTAATGTAATATAAAAGCCAGTGTAGACCCCTACCAGAGGACTCAGTTAATAGCCCTCTGGTCTTGGTCTACACACTATGCAAAGTTATCACTATCCGCATAGGATACTAACTGTAATGTAATATAAAAGCCAGTGTAGACCTTTACCAGAGGACTCAGTTAGGAGCCCTCTGCTCTTGGTCTACACAATATGTATAATAATCAATATCCACATAGGATACCAACTGTAATGTTATATAAAAGCAGTGTAAACCCTGATAGGAGGGCTCGGTTATACGAGCACTCCGATCTTGGTCTGCACAATATGTATGGTAGCATTATCTACATGGGGAATGTATAAACTTCATGGTTGCAATGTAATGCAAAATAACAGACAGTGAAGAAACGGATCTGATGGCTCATTTGCGTGTCATCTGATCCGAAGCTACACTGTCTGTATAGGAAAAACGTACTCTATACAGTTACCCTGTAGTGTTGATTAATAGTTAGTGCAGACCTTGACCAGAGGATCCTTTTAGAAGATCTCTGATCTTGGTCTGCACGGTATGCTTGGTAACACTATTTGAATAGGAAATGTATACTATCCATAGTTACACTGTAATGCCTCTGTTTTACTTGTACAGTATATGTGACTAGTTGATGCATGGCAAACAGGTTGTATAGTATAGCCATATTTTCCTTTTGATTTGCTAGTGATCTAAATTCTTAGAAAATCTTTTCATTTCTCTCTGGTATAAGCGTTTACAAGTCAAAACTCTACATTTAAAAGTTTACATTTTGCAACTACTTTTCGATACATCGTACTAGCTTTAATTGAGATCAATACATATTACTGTTCCACCATTGACATGACCATTATTATATGTATGTAGCAACTGTGTACTGATAAGCCGATGGCTTTTGTACTGAATAAAGTATCATATATATCATACATCTACATTAAAAGATTTAGAGACACATAAGCACCAGCGTCCGCGTCTTTTGCAATAAGTCAGGTTTTCTAATGGCACACTCTTTAATTTGCAATTAACATCTACTCGTGACATTAGGCGTTTTCGACTGACAAATTTTCGTGGAGCAACCAAACCTCGTGGAGCACATATTGTGTTCGACTGGTAGTGTGACGCCATGGTCCGACACGCCGTGGAGTACGAAAGATATCCGTTGTAAACTTCGTTGAGTTCGTGCAGCAATAGACGCCAAACATAATCCATAAACAATTTTTTGATTGGTCAGATTTGTTTCGTGGTGTTATCTCAATTGATGGAATAACTAACATTTTGCCAGTCGAATACGACTATTCTCTGCTAACTTTTGTTTGAGATTGTATGCCTTTGTAAAGGGAATTCGAACTAAACTCTAAGTCCAAAATGGTATGCTTGATACTATCTATTCTACAGAAACGCATAGAGAAACATGCACGGATTAAATACAAGGCATGGAATACTGCAAACAGTCCCCAATTATTTAAAGAGTAACTATTTAATACCTTTGCCCGTTCGCTTCTTGAAACTTCTTTGAACCTAACGCTTTACTCTGGTTGGAACGGTTTGGTCCTTATATGTTTATCTAATATTTTTGCATGTTTACTGGTTTCAAAGGTTAATATTCATCATCTGCAAATAGTGTAGAAGAAACCGTCTGATAGGGGCCTACACTGTCACTAATACTCATATTCGTTTTTGGTTGACCGAGCTTTATGAATAAATATTGTCAAGGGACCTTCGCTGTTTTTTTGTAATTTTGTTTGTCCGAAGCGAGCTATTTGTTCGCTGTCAAGCACGGATACTTAATTACATGTACATGCTATTACAAACTGTTTCATTTAAATCCTTTGGTCAGGCTCGAAACTGTTTGCCACTCAGTGAAAAGCAAATCAACTTATTAATCATGCAACGTACGTTTCTTTGTTAGGTTGCATTAAATTGTGTTTATTTATGCTTATGGGAAAGAATAACGTCTCCTCAACTGTATCTGTTGTGGAAGTGAAGTGGGTACTACGGAAGATGTGACTCATCCTGGTGTGATGATAAACTGACATTAAGTATAGGTACATTAAATATTAAAGACTACAAATATTCGACGAAAGATAAAAAAATAACTTAATACGAAAGATGGAACCTTAAATTAGGACAAATGCAAAGCATAAAGCTCCAAAATGAGCAATTAAGGGACCCCGTTTGTCTTAGATCTACATGTAATTTTGAAAAAGAAAATTCAGACATCAGTATCACGGCAGACGATAATATTGCTGTGAAAAGCTTGAAGCAGACGATAAAACTTTGGCTAAGAAAGGTTTAATTTTGGTTGCTAAGAGTACATCGTAAATGATTACTAATATAGGGAATGAGGCTGGTTTGACCTTATTGTCTGAGTAATGCTTTGTGGGGGTTGAGACTGGTGCAGGAAGTATGTGTGTAAAAATATAAAAGAAAATGATACACAGACATCAACAGCTTCTCTTTGATTAGAGTCCCCATTTCATTGTTTTGTTTGAATGCACTACTTAACCCTTTCTCCGCAATAGGTATTTAAATCTACATTGCTAACAGTTTTGTATCAGATTTGACGCCGCGTAAAGCGTTGTTTAATCAAATCAAAACTCTTGTATCGATATTTACTGTAAGAATATGTAACTAAATAAGACAATATTACTGCCTTTCATCTAACGTTGCAGCAGTACTTCAAAACAGACAATAATATGGCGATTAAGGGGTAAAATCCATACACTTTTCGTGGTGACATTGTGAGAATCCCCATTTAATCTGATTGTTTATATGTACTCTTTAACCAAACATCGACCCAAATATCTGACAACAAAACATAGAAACGAAAACTCGGGGTTGATTTGGCCAAGGTGTCCCATATTTTAACCTCTATTTCAACAATAATATTAAGAGAAATGTACAGTAGGGTTGATCTATATACATAAACATACATATAAAATACATATTTTTCTCGTAAGTTAATCATGTCAGTATTTTAAAGATGTTTGCTGAACGTATGGTTTTATTTTGAAATTTAAGGTTTGCTGAACCGTAGTTTAATTTTGTAAATAGAGGATATTGTATGAGTGTTCATTATTTATCGTTTTTAATAAACGAGTTGACTAAAATAATATGACGCGAGCCTTGGCGAGCGTCATATTCATTTTAGTCAACGAGTTTATTAAAAATGATAAATAATGAACACGAATGTGATATTCTATTTATCACATTACAAGTTCAGGCACCTATTAAATTGATTTGAAGCCGTAGTTTGTGACCCTACGCTATATAGATTTTCCGCCAAAAGTTACGTTGTTTACGTTAACGTCATAGTAAATGACGTCATTTGGCACCCCGCTACATGCAGCGCTTATGGACATACAAGTTAGGCCGGAGCCCAAAAAACGATATTTCACTAGTGGATTACGATATTTATACAATCGCTTTATGCAACTCCCAGACCGCAAATTATGTGATAATACGGATGTTATTAACTGATGTTCAATAAATTATTATAGCAAACAGTGAATATCCATTTAACCCCTACACTCTCATTGACGATTTAAAGCGCGCTTGCAAACAGTTAAGTTTCTGATCAGACGCCGCGTAACGCGGCGTCTGATCAGGATCAAAACTTGTTTGAAGCTTGTTTTGAAATTTCTTCAGCCGCACTGCCTTTTTAATTTTTGAAACGATATTGCAGACAAAAAATTTGTTGCAGACGACAATGAAACCAGGAAGGGGTTTAAACACTCTCGAACAGTTTGGCATGACATCCGTGAAATAGGACCACCATCTCAACAGTGTAGGCCAAGATGAGACGTCGTGAGATATGGCGTCTTATCGGTCTCCTTCATTGTTTAATAGGGAAATTATGCAGAGAGGAAGACATGTTTGTTTATGTTAAAATTAAAAGCGTTTGTACTTAAACTCAATTTGGAGCCGGAAGAGATGCAATGTAACGCGGTATCTGAGCAGGCTCTGTTGCTATTCAGGTGCAAAATATCCTTTTGTTTGCATTGTATTTGTACTAGGTTTCATCAAAGCAGAGAACATTTGCGTTGTAATTTGACACTAAATTCATACATTGTGCATTCCTTTTATAAATCTGATGATTTCTTTATGAAACCTTCCAACATATGTAATGGACCTATTCATTATCAATCTCTGTTAAGGAATCGAGACATTAGCTCGGTTAGCATTGATGACGTTTCATAAGCGTCTACATTACTTCAAATCATTATGTGGCAGCTAGAAAATAAAATCGTCGAGGGGGTAAGAAATTGATTCGAAATTGCCAATTTAGTACATAATTATACAATATTAATCATGAAACTTATTTTAAAACCTCATGAAAATGATGTATTCATTCGACCAACAATATCTCGAACTCGCTTAAGTTGAACTTACTTGAACTTTGTCAATTGTGCTTCTAATTTCCAATTGCGCTTTTAATTTCAAATATGTTTATGTCGACTTGAAAGATTTTAATTTATGTCGAAGTATCGTATCCATAAACACATTGTATTCAGTACCATTTGCAACGCTTAAGATCCACATCAGGGACCCGTTTCATAAAACTTCGTGCGACAAAAACGATCGCGAGTCAAAAATTTAAATACATTTAATTTCTGATTACTCTATCTAATCCTGTCTTGTGACATCTCTTTGGAATTGTCTTTTCAAGAAGATTCCACAAAAATGCCCCAAGAAAGGATTAGATGGAGAAAAAAATAATAATTGAGAATTTTAGAATCTGACTTACGACAATAATTGTCGTAGGAAGTTTTATGAAACGGGCCCCAGATGCCGAGTATTTCAACGTCTAGTTGGAATATATAGGATCTGTCATGAGTTGATGTTTAAATGTTATTAAGCGAGCCTTGGCGAGCTTAAAAACTTTTCTATTCTAGACGAGTTTGAGATCAACTTGTCTTAAACATCGACGAGTGGCAGATTCTTTTTCTCACATTACCAATGATTTAAGCCATTTTTAAAGCAAAATGCATTTTTAGGAAACCCGGTGACGTCAAAACGCCGTTATAAACAGTGACGTTATAGTGACGTCATCAAAGTGATCTTACACATGTTGCAGATAAGGATATTCGTCATCGTTGTTCGCTATAGAAAACCACAGGGCCCCGACACGATTAATTTTTAGGGGAAAAAATTGTCAGAAAGTATATATAGAGACAAGGGATACAACTGATTTTCAGTATATTCTCACCCCATCTCGACAAAACCGAGCATATCATGAATAAATATTGATGAAACGACACCATTTTTGCATTTCTGTCTAGCTAATATAATACCCTTCCATAAAAACATAACATAAAACCAACTGTAAGCATACAATTTTAACAGTAACTGCGTCCACTCATTGAAATCACCGATTTTCGGAAAACGGGACAGGTGTTCGTTGATAGCCAACACAGCATCAGACACCTATGTACGCTTGTTTAGGCGGTATTTTCGAGCATTACAGTAATACAGTTGCATAGATATCAATTTTGACACATATAAAAGCTGATTTGTACTCAAATCATTGCCATACCATCAACAAATAAGCATGTTTTCATCGGCAGTAAAGTTATTCTTGTACATGTAAGCTTTTTTGGTACGGCAATGATTTAAGAAGAAAAAATCAGCTTTGATCGGTGTCAAAAATGTGTATCTATGCAACTGCATGACTGTCATGTTCGATATTACCGCCTAAACAAGCGTGCAGTAGTGGCCAATGACTGTAATGCTCGAAAATACCGCCTAAACAAGCGTACAGTAGTGGCAAATGCTGTGTTAGCTATGAACGAACACCTGTCCCGTTTTCCGAATATCGATGATTTCAGTGAGTGGACGCAGTTACTGTTAAAATTGCATGCTTACAGTTGTTTTTATGTTATGTTTTTATTGAAGGGTATCATATTAGCTAGACAAAAATGCAAAAAGGGTGTCGTTTCATCAATATTTATTCATGATATGCCCGGTTTTGTCGAGGTGGGGTGAGAATATACTGACAATCAGTTGTATCCCTTGTCTCTATATATACTTTCTGACGATTTTTTTCTCTAAAAAAACAATCGTGTCGCGGCCCTGTGGTTTTACATGGTCATGGAATGATGTTTCTACTGAAAAAGTTAAAGTTACATTTTATTCATTGATTCAAAGAAATAAATGCAGGCGACACATTTCGCATAGTAGATATTTAAGGAGAATAAGCTTTCTGGGAAAGGTGTGAACATACCCGTGTACATTTCAAAAGGAATGGCTGTCTTAGGTCACTGGTAAGGTTCTAGTAGATTTTACTTCCGGGGTCAATGAATGTTCAACTTTCGCCGCGACAGAAATTGTGTTTGACTGTCTTATCCTCAGAACCCTAGCTAAGAGTTTGAGCTTACTTTACAATGATCAAATAGTTCGTGCAGTGTTCGGAAATGTTTGCAATAGTTGTTTATTGTAAAATCAACCGTAACTACATTGCTCCTTCTCTAAAACGACACAAAGTTGGAGACACATATTGTGTTGTCGGAAGGGACTCGTTATAAGGAGTTAAAAATTAAGATGACTTTATTTTCAAACAGCTTTGAAACCAGATCAGACGCCGCGTCAAGCGGCGTCTGATCTGGATTCAAGCTATTTGTCACTCGTCATTATATTTATTCTGTCAAATTTCCCAGCTATATGTAAGTTTGAGAACAAACAGCAGACGACGATTTCAAGCACTACAAGCAGACGATATTGCAGCAGTGCAAGCGTTAGACATAAGTGTCCTGTTTAGGGAACTGCGACAAGGGTCATTGTAAGGAGAGAGTCGCTGTTTTGAGGACCGTTGTAGGGAGGGAGCACTGTAGTACAAACTAGGGGAAAGGTTTATATAGGACACTAGAATGGTCCATTTGAATTTTAAGGAGTGAATGGCTTGAGCCTCCTGCGAAACATGTCGTATTCGAGTATCTTTGTCATATATGTCAGAATAATAGGAGTTTGTTGTGCAAGTTCTATGCAACTTTGCTAATCTTCTGCAATCTATATAATTGTCGTCTGCATACTTTGCCATCTGCACAAATGTCTGGAAGTTAATTTATAACGCGTCAGCGTGTCAAACATTTTAGATCCAGATGAGACAAAAAGTAACTTCGAGTCTCAATTGCGTCAAAACTGTCTGCAACTGTAGCCACAATGTAGCCCGTATCTTGTAGTAGTTTATCATTTTCCTGAGATTGGCGATCTCAAATGCACTTATACTTGAAAATAGTTTGGATTCAGAAAAAACGTTTCCTTTCGCTATGTGACCATTCAATGTACGTTTTATACATGTTAGCTAACGAACTTAACAATCATGGCTAAATGAGTTTTCAATTATAATTCTAAAATGTAACTTTGAAGCAAGCGGTGGAGATAAGTGTGAGGTTGGGCGCCCCTAAACCCAGGTTTAACCCCCCAGTGGTTGTTAATGGTTAATTAATTTATAATTGATAATTGATTGCTACTGACCGTACCAAGGCGTGCTCCTATGTTCACTTAGCTTTATGTTTGTCTTGCGTGTTGTTTTCTATTTAGTGTGTGGATGAAGGAATGGTATTGCGTGTGTGTGTGTGTGTGGTTGTGTGTGTGTGTTTTGCTTTAGAGATGGGTGCATTGTTTATGTTGCGTTTCCTGCTTGAGTCTTCTTTCGTATTTATTTGTACCAGGCGAACCAATCCGATGCGCAGACAAGCTTATCAAAATGCCCTTGTCCTTATGCCGTCGTCGCTAAAAAAAGCGGTCACGTTTACAATGAAAAAAAACGGCGTTAGTAGCTATAATCTTAAAAAAAAAATCTTAATAAGGGGAGATCCTTTGAAAGCACAGAAAACAAAGCAAATACCGAAAATTGCAGACTCGGTTTAATTGAGTCTGTTCATGAGCAATACTGAAATATGCAACAGTGCTCACGCCCCCTAGCACCAGCTTAAGCGGAATTCAACAGTCAAGACAGATTGACACGTCTTTTCACGGCGTCTGGCCTTGATCTACACCGTTTGCATTGCAAAAATAATTTGTCGTGACACGGCTCAATTATATTTTGGCTAAATTATGTATTCGGCTTCTAATTTGCCACATATATATTTACTTCGGGACATTATCTGTATTAATCGATATTTTAAATCGTCAACAAGCAAGGAGTGCGTCATATTCCATTCATTTAAATAACAATAGCACAATGAAACGCTATTAATGGAGCTAAATAAAGGCATGTTCTCTATAGTTTCACACAATCGCTATTGAATATCGGTGAAGAGAAATCTTGCATGAAATACAAATTTAAATGAAAACCAAGTGCGCTCACAACTGCTATCAAACTGTTTCACTAAATCCAATATTTAAATTCCCGTTTTAATTAGTTTTGATATACTATTGTTTTAAAGGGAAACTACGGTAAATATTCAAACAATATAATGTTTACGATTTGTCTTTTCTGTGGTAAAGTAGTTGCACCGTTTTAATAATGCATCGTGTACAATTACACATTTAGACGTGTTTAACCTTACAGTAGCTCACTTACGGAATCTAATGTTGTTGAGACATATACCTCAAACTTGCTTTATTGAACTTGGGCCCGTTTTACTTAACAACGTACGCAAAATTGTTGCGTAAGTCAAACTCGTTTAACTCTTATGTATCGATGATAAACGTTTGCAAACAGCAAATAGCTAGATCAGAGGACGCGCTAAAAATGCATCCTCTGATATGGCTATTTGCTGTTTGTAGCAAGTGATAATAAAAAATATAAATTAAAATTTTAAATTTTGACTTACGCAAAAAACTTGCGTAAGTAGTTTAGTAAAACGGACCCCTGTACCTGTATTTCAACAGTTGAATTTCAATAACGTGAGCTGACTTAAGTCATACATTTATTGATTTTATCAGTAAAATTACTAAATGCACAGTTAAAATTAGTCTTAGGCAAGAACATTTCAACTATCGCGGTATGCCTGTTGATTGTGATAATGAAAAAGGGTAGCCGACGGCTGAATTTTCAGCGTTTTCATATATTGTTATTCAGTAACAGATTTAATTATGTACATTGTTGTTGTAGTCTGTCTGTTTCGGATGTTTTACTGTATTGTTAATTACAGCGGATTGTATTACAACTTCCTTCATGATTGGTATATTTACTTTGAGCGAATATTCAATGCACCATACACGACAGTTAATGCCAAGGTGTGTATTGCAGTTAACAGAAACGTTATTAGTGAAATCATCGAGGGTTTTTACAATGGTCTGCTTTCCATTTCGTGTGCTATTACTGGTTTGTGGATGCCATACGTCACTGGGACAAACTGAAAAGTTTGAATATGAATGTGACATATTACAAAGACTGGACAAGGTTGAAAAGGAATTGAAACAAACCAAAGAAGCACAAGCTTTATCTGATGCTACAATTATTTCGCTAAAAAACGAATTAGAAGAGACAAAAGCAGCACAAGAGAACACAGAAACAAGACGGACGGAAGCTTTGGAAAACCAATCAAAAGGTACTAAAGGTAATCTGTATTATAATAAAACTATGTTTATTATATACCTATCAATGATTTATAGAGATTTATTGGTTAAATATATATTACATATGCATCACAGTTGATATCATCACTAATGACGATATCACCTTTTTAGTGATTATATCAATTTTGCCGGAACTTCTTTTCTATACATGTTCTAAGGGGGGTTGCATTTACAAGACAAAAGTAGCAAACAGAGTTTTAAGCAATGCATTAGGGCCTACATCAAAATTAAAATGAATGCTTACCATAATTTTAGTTAAAGTGTCCCTCCTCCAATCCCCTTTCAGTGATATGATACCAGCTTTGTTCATTCTATGAAGCCATTACTTTTGTCTTTTCGAGAAGAATAAAATGTAATGCGGAAATGCAGAGGCAATGCAGACAATCACATTTTTCGTGTCAAAGATGCAAGAAAATATTAGATCGGTATCTAAAGCCAAACACATATATTACATTCTGTTTTCAAAATACTCTCCTCAAATATCTAGTAAAAGCTTGTATATCTGGTGAATATCCTTTAAACTAACTATGTTCCTCCTATGTGTACCCTTTATGTTGTCCTTTGTGTTTCAAGACAACTACAGCAAGCATAGTTGCAAACAAATATACATGTTCAAATAAATACGAAAGACTCAAGCAGGAAACGCAACACAAACAATACACCTACCTCTCAAGCAGAACACACGCACAGTCATACCATAACAAACACACACACACACACACACACACGCGCAATACCATTCTTTCATCTACAAACTAAATAGAAAACAACACGCAAGACAAACATAAAGCAAAGTGATTATAGGAGCCCGCCTTGGTACGGTCAGTAGCAATTAACAGTTAATTATAAATTAATTATTAACAACCACTGAGGGGGGGTGTAAACCTGGGTTTAGGGGGCCCAATCTCACTCTTATCTCCTATATTCACCTATAAAGACGAACAGTCTACATAAAATATAAACCCTGTTCCACAGCCTTACAATCAAAAATACCACCAACACAGTGAGTAAATACATGTAAAACATCTAACAAAAATTCTATGACAAGATTATTAGTAACACGGGAAAGAATTAAACATTCAAGCCCGTGTTAAAATAACCCACTATGGCAACGGTCAAATTGTACTCAAGCGACTAGTCTGTAGTCACGAGTAACTGTAAGGCATGGATGGGTTCAGGGTACGACAGAGAGGGAGAGAAAAAACAAAGCACGAACATCAGACATAACTCTCCCGGTTAAGGACGGCTTTAGAGATACACCATTATGTAGTGCTAAGCCCTGTCTGTCGTCGCACAACCAAAGAGGAAAGAATGGTTATCAATTGTAGATTGATCGATAACAAAACGTGAAGTGCGCAGCAATATAGTTGTATCATAATTTTTTTTGAGGAAAATTCTAATACGTTTCACAAACAGGTTTTGAAAATGCATATGTCCAAGAATCTTACGAAGTCTGTAAATCACGTCACCATAAAACTCCGGATGTGAAACACCTTGCCACAGAAAAGACTTTAAGTTACATTTATACTTGTTAATGAGAGGAAGATTTCTATAACAGAATTTAGAAAATGTTTTACGTCGTTTATGAAATATGTACCTCTGTTTAAGAAGCGTTTTAGTAATAGTTTTATTACGAATGTGGAAGTCCTCAACAGAGGTACAGGCCTTAGCAAAACGAATACGTTGTGAAATATAAACCCCGTAAGATGTAGAACGGGGATCTGTGCGTAAAATTATTCCATCAGCCTTGTCGTCAATATCTCTTAAAGACGACAGTGACAACGAAGAAAGCCGAGAAAGCATTTTATGTTTACCAGAATGTAACAGCAAATTATGCAAATTTGTTATAGAAATCGACTGTCAGAAATGCAAGGATGTGTTCTAACAAGTACTTTAGACCAATAACATGTTATTTTCCCGTTCATGAGTGTTGTCCTGTCCGGTAACTTTGGGTACTTATATATATTTGAGTCATTGTCTTAATACTTTTGGGTTACTGTCAACTGTATCTAAATATTGTGTCGTCAGCAAAAACAACAACACTTAAAATGGCTGACTTTCTTTAAATTAAGTAGAATATAGTTTTAAATTTGAAGAAAAATATCCTCGTTCAACGAATAGCAACCTGGCTAACGTTAGGAAAATTTTATCAATGCGAAATTACAAAATTCATAGCAGCTCATGAAAGCTAAAATGAGGTGACATTGATCTTTGTTTTTACGATAATGTTGAAACATGTATCAAACATACTAGTATCAGGGAAAGACAGACAAAACCACGGAATATACTATAATTGATAATCATGAAGGAGAACTCTTGAATAATAACACCTGTTACAGAAATTAAGACTGGTATGACCAGAATTAAAGAAAATAAAAAAAGGTTGTCTAGAAGTAATTGCCTATACAGAATAATCTAGGGGAACTAACTATGCCGTGTTACTACATCGTGAAACGACGGAAGGGACTGTAATAATTACGGTCACTTTGTCTTTCACCTCAATTGTAAAGCAAAAGCTTGACATCGATATATTTTCTGCACCACATACGCTGACTGTTTTTGAGCACATCTTGGTTTAAAGTGCGCTCACATTTGCTCTACGGCTGCCGTACGGCGGCCGCAGAAACGTGAAATCGGGAAAATATTGCGACGGCCGCAGAAATTCTACGGCGGCCGTTCGGCGGCCGTACGGCGGCCCCACGGCGTATCCCAATATTTTACAGACCGTAGAGCTCGCCGTAGAATTAAAACGCGGAGTTATAACATTTCTTCTTTTCTACGGCGGCCGTAGAAATCACACGCCGCAGAATGGTTCTGCGGCTGCCGTATGGTCGCCGTACGGCCACCGTGAGGCCGCTGGAACACAATGTTCATATATGTAAAACATGTATATTATCTAAAAATGAATTTAGATGTTCTTAAATGCTGTCCAAATGTGTCCTTTCAGTTCACGGTGTAGTTGGGCTGATATGAGTTGTGTGAACATGTAGCAAAACCAAGTTGTGTAGCAGGAGCAGCTTTTGGTCGCAGAGCATCTGGTGGGACTTCCACTGCTGCCATACGACGGCCGTACGGTCGCCGTAAGGTCGCCCTGTGTTTTATAAGAATTTACAGTCGCATCAGAGGCGCCGTACGGTAGCCGTACGGCGACCGCGCGGTGGCCGTACGGTGGCCGCAGGTTTTTTACCCCAAAAAAAGAAAACTCGCCGCGCGGCAGCCGCAGCAAATGTGAGCGCAACACACGGCGGCCGTAGAAATTCTGCGACAGCCGGGGAATTGCAACTCCCCCTAGAGATAATAAGCCGTGCGGCCGCCGTACGGCAGCTGCAGCTGCAGCAAATGTGAGCGAGGCATTAGCAACATAACTTCAATTATAGAATAAGCTTGTTTGAGCATATTTTCTCTACAACATAAGCAACGGATATCATAATTAAGAGTATGAGTGTATTTTGAGATTTCCAAGTAATGCATACTACTTTTAGATCACTGTACCCTTGACCTTTGACCTCAACGATAGAATGACATTTTCCGGAGCATTCCAACCAATCCATATAATTTATAGATACCTCATTTACTGTGTTAGTAAATATTCTTTGCAATTTTATGTTTCGACTTCCATTTGACATATTCAGTCGACATTAACCAACATACTACTCGTAAAGAGTATATATTTCCTATGCACATACTGTAGATCATAACTAAAACACATTATATAGTTCACCTGTGTCTGAACATATTTAGTTTCCGCTTGCTTTTTAAATTGTAAAAAATCCGTGTGTTGAAAGGAAGACAGTTTATTTATATGACTCTTTTACAGATAATGCGAATGTGGGATCTACATATGTCCGCTGGGGCAGAACGACTTGCCCTGGAAACGGCACGGAGCTTGTTTACTCGGGTGTTTCTGGTGGATCCTGGTGGCAATACACCGGGGCTCCTGTCGACTATCTATGTATGCCTAAATCACCTGTCTACGGAGACCACTATAACGACACTCGGCAGTATGGTGGCCATGTTTTCGGAGCCGAATATGACTTTTATCAGAGACAGGATCGAATGGATTTCTTCCCTGACCTTGTAGATCGTACCGATTTGCTCGACAACGATGTTCCTTGTGCAGTTTGTAAAACGCAAAGATCCGCCGTTCTGATGGTCCCAGCTCAGAATATTTGTATGGAAGGCTGGACGTTGGAATATACAGGACTTCTAGTTAGCGGTTATAGTTTGCATAAAGCGGCCAGTGAATACATCTGTCTAGATGACCAGCCGGAATACATTCTTGGAGGCGGTGCAAATGATAATGGAAAGCTGCTGTACTTTGTTGAAGGCCGATGTGGCGTTCTGCCATGTCCGCCTTATATTGATGGTAGAGAACTCACATGTGCTGTTTGTACCGAGTGACCATAAGTGTATCTGACTTATGTTGACGGCCAATGATTCGCATAAAAAACATTTTCTTTGTTATTGAAAAGTTTATTGAACACGTTTCTACCTTGTTCTGTTACAGAGCCATTGCGACTTCTTAAAGCAGAATAAAAGTAAAGCAAAACGTTATTATTGTAGATTTCTGCCTAACTTTTAATCTGATTTAACCCATTATACCATAGCCTGTTTTAAGTTTTGAAGACAGGTGATAACTAACTTGACTAAAAGCAGGTTGGAAGTAAAGTAGAATGCGCTTTAAGACGCAATATGCTTTACATTCAGCCTGCTTTAAGCTACATGTACTGTTGGCTAAGATATAGAAAGTACTTCTTTGGTTGCATATTCATGACAGTAAAAACTGTAGTTCTTTTCATTAGTGGAGGAACCAATTTAAGGCGTAAAAGGTGTGTTTATTCGGTAATGTTATATATCAGCACCTGTTTCAAACACTAAAATAATGTTATAGTTTTACACGGATTAAAGGGGATCAACTAATCAAAGGCTGATTTTAATTCAAAGGCCATGAAGTGGACGACAGGATAAATATCAACCACATAATATCATTAGAATTAATATGTTCAAAGATTAATATCTAATGCAGACATAAAACATCCGATTGTATATCATAAATACGAAAGACTCAAGCAGGAAACGTAACACAAACAATACACCCACCTCTCAAGCAGAACACACACACACAGTCATACCACAACAAACACACACACGCAATACCATTCCTTCATCTACACACTAAATAGAAAACAACACACAAGACAAACATAAAGCAAAGTGAATATAGGAGCCCGCCTTGGTACGGTCAGTAGCAATCAATAATTAACTATAAATTAATTAATTATTAACAACCACTGGGGGGTTAAACCTGGGTTTAGGGGCGCCTAACCTCACACTTATCTCCTATATTCACCTTTAAAGACAAACAGTGTACATAAAATATAAACCCTGTTCCACAACCTCACAATCAAAAAGACCGCCAGCACAGTAAGTAAATACATGTAAAACATTTAGCAACAATTCTATGACAAGATCATTAGTAACATTGGAAAGAATTAAACATTCAAGCCTGTGTTAAAAATAACCCACTATGGCAACGGTCAAATTGTACTCAAGCGACTAGTCTGTAGTTTATATCATAAAACCGTTTCCATCAAAGGGGTTATAAAATACATGTATACATTTCGTTGGTCACCAGTATTAAAACATTCAGTATAAACTAAGGAATCTTTAAAATGAACACTTATACATGTACGACTTATCTATTGCATAATTCCGTTTAGTCATAATATTGTTTAGTGAATAAGAAACATTTTTTTAAAGTTGTCAGACCAGTCTTTTCACAGCATATTAATGTTGGTTTTCTTTATTCTATTTTCGTAGGGTTCATCTATGTATAAATAACATCAAATAACAAAATCATGAATATCATTTATGACGAAAAGTTTTCTTTAAGTCTTGGGCAAAATGGAAAGAAAGCGTAATCAGGTTTGTGTGCTAGTTGTTTCTTATATGTTGCATAGACTATTACATTAGTGTGTTCCAGTATGGAATTTATTTAACAAGTAGGATGTATTATTATACTGCAAAGAAATTTCCTCACTTTTGATTGGACAGTGGAACCTGGACTTGAACCATGTACCCTGTGAACTGCGGAAAAAGTCGTTGTAAGGAGGGAATCGTTGTTTGTTGGGAGGGCCGTTGGAGAGAGGGAGAGTTTTAACATATATATGTAAAAACAAACGGCATTTGACGTCATTGAGGAATTTGTTGCAATCTGTGTTGAAAGGTGGCTGACGTCTGGTTAGGCATAAGGTTTCTTAGCGTCTGGTCGGATTCCAAATCCAAAAAGTTTGATATTGAAATCGATATTTTGGGACAAACACATCAGTGGGGAGAGTAATGTCTTGATCAATGTACAACTAAATCTTCTGTAGTGTGTTTGGTTTATTTGAAACCATTATAATTATAAATAGTATCACGAAACAAACATGGTTATGAAAATGAGGTGAGATATTCTGAGACTATTATTGTCTGGACGAGTCTTTAATCAACACTTTTCGTTTTAATGACGTCAACTGCTTAATACATTTAGTAATATAATTAATCAGTGCCACGCTCTATAACACCGTTTTGAACAAGACCATAGGCCACGTGACGCAGTGTCTGGTCATAAAGAATGCTTTACATTCCTATATATGCACTTGTAGACAAACTGAACAAAAACCTAAACTTTAGAAATTAAAGCAGACGCTAAGTTTGTGTGCAGACGATAATATGGAACTGAACGTGTAATATGGAAGTTAATTAACGCCATAATGGTACTGAAATGGTTAATATTCAAGACATATTGAACTATTGACATATAGTGGAGAAAACGTTATTCTTTCCCAATAAACGCGTTTACGCTAAAACTATTATTTCCAATGCAAACAGTTACCCGGCGTCTGATCAGGCTCCAAACTGTTTGACACCAAGATAAACATGAATTATCAGATTTGTCCAAATGTTGTATTTTTCTACGTTTTAGTGTTTTGCGGTTTGCGCTTCGTTTTCGTTTAAACGGGAAAGAATAAGGTTTTCTCCACTGTATGTGTCATCAGTCGGCAAGCATTTTGCTGTCTGAATATGATCCAATTTGTTTTGCGATTTCCCTCTGGATTGGACAGTGAATATTCGAATATACCCAAGACACATCTAGCAGACGTCATTTTGAAACAGAATATATAACGGTATGGACAGGTGAGTGTGACATGAAACATCAATTTGCAATACATATAGCGGAGTAGACGTAATCTTTCCCCGGTTAACCCTTTCACTCTCAATGACGCCAAAAAGCGCGATTGCAAACAGTTTGGGTCCTGACCAGACGTCGCGTCACGCGGCGTCTGATCAGAACTGAAACTGTTTGACTCTCTTATCGATACTTCTTAAGTTATATAACCTTAACTCTAACTTTGAAAATTGATTGCAAACAACAATACTAAAGCAGACGACAAAAAAGCGGCGAAGGGGTAAAAATGTCCCTAATAATTTGATCATGAAAGGGTTAAAGAAACTTTATCGCAAACGCAACACAAGAAAACGTTGACACTATCGTCGCTGTGAAACGTTTACGGCTTGCTTTAATATTAATGACAAACAGTTTGGATTCTTAACAGACGCCGACTTACTCGGCATCTGATCTAGCACAAAATTGCTTGCACTGTTTAGAATAAATACGTTTACTGAGAAAGAATAACGTCTTCACGAAAATACAATGGCGACATACAATAAATTAACGTAAAATGTTGAGCATAAATAAAATGTATAAGTCCTTATCCAATGTGATATCGTTTGTTAACTTGTCACGTGTCTTTGTATGAAGTTTTTATTATATATATTGCTAGTGGTTTCAAACTATTTAGCTACTGATAAGACGCTAAGTTTCTTAGCCGCCGATCAATATAGTTAGGTCAATAAGAGCCAAAAAATAGTCAAGATGCTCGCTTCCGGAAGAAAGCACAAAACTTTGCATATAAGTACTTTAAAGTATGTAGATTCCAAAAATATTAAGATCCAAGAGATTCAAAGAAGGGATCTTAAAAATATTAGGGTCCAAACAAGGGCACCCTTTTCCTACATTTTTCTGGATATGCTGAGGCAAGTATTACAATGGTTAGAGTATACTGACAGTATATATTTTTTTACATCAGAAGCACATCAACTAAGAGACTGAAACTGTTGTCTGTACATTTGCAAAACAAATTTGATCTACATATATGAAACAAAATATACAATAACCTTTAGCCTTGACCTTTGACCTTTAACATGCCATACCGTATGTAAGATGTTAGGACTTGAACAGTATTTTAAATACATATAACTTGAACTTCGGTTTTCCAAAGCATAATCTTAAAATGTGCCAATAGAATGAATCTACATATATGACAGCATAATACAATGACCTTTAGAATTTACCTTTGACCTTTAACATGTCATACCGTACGTTAGATGTTAGGACTTAAACAGTATTTTCTTTAAGTAAATATAACTTGAACTTCGGTTTTCCGAAGCATAATCTTAAAATGTGCCGATAGAATGAATCTACATATATGACAACATAATACAATGACCTTTAGCCTTGAACTTTGACCTTTAACATGCCATACCGTACGTGAGATGTTAAGACTTGAACAGTATTTTCTTTAAGTAAATATAACTTGAAATTCGGTTTTCCGAAGCATAATCTTAAAAGTGCCAATATAATGAAAATAAATAAGATTCTTCTACATAAATAGTAATTCTCTCCATTACGGCCACTAAAACTGTTAATAATTTACTATATAACGGACAAGTAACAGGTTAAAGAAAGGTGAACAAGAAGTATCCTAAAGGAGCTTCTTGTTTTACTTTCGAGTTGATTGAACAATCAGTCGTCTGTTTGAAGCACCTAGTAATAAGCACAATCAAGTGGCCGTAAAAAATACATTTTACTTTCACATTTAAACATGAATGGCAAAAAATACTGCAGACAACAATTTATAAGGTTCATATGTACTAAATTACGTCCAGCGTCTAAATAACCGCTTTTACATGTCAGTGCTGTAAATATTCTTAAATATTGGGACATCTTGTATTACTACTGTAATTATATCCTAAAAATTACACCTATAATTGCTACAAAGTAATTTGTCCAATAGGTACAAACTAAATGGCAAACAGTGTAGACCATGAGCAGGGTCTACACTGTTTTCCCATGTATGTGTGTCCCAATAGTTAGGTTCATTACGTAAATACATGTACAGTAACTATAGCACTACTTATATTTTCACAATGCTACAGTTTGTTTACGAATGAGACATGCATTTGCATTATCCAATGTTAACTATTACCTGTCTTTAGGTTTTTCTTTAAATAGTGTAGATCCAGATCAGAGAGCGCCTTACGGCACTCTTTAATCAAGATTTGTACTGTTTTAGTATTGCCTGATACAAATATGAGTTTGTACTTCCTTGGAAAAATATCATTCCTATTCTATTAACCGTTATAATAGTTAAGTTAAAGATATTCATAGAGAGCTGAGTTATATATAACTATTCAGCGACAGAAGGGTTGATAAGTAGAGCTGATCTGTTACGCCCTATCACAACCTGTCTGACAGAAGCAGAGAAATAAGCATGGTAAATTTGCTTTATAGCATTTACAATGTCCAGCACATGCCGTTTTACATCCACACCTGATTAATTCCCTGCAACTTTTTGAAGCTTCTAGAAGTGTGCTCCATCTCGGAGTCCAAATATTACTTTCTAATGTCCATCCCCAGTCTGTCGTTGAATGGAGGGTCTGCAAATATTTCTCATTCTCTGTTTCATTTGATATGTCATTTCCACTTAAGATCAATTGGATAAGAAGTCTAAGTGTTTCAGGTATGTCACTATACTGACCGACTAATAGAGAGCCGCGAAACTGATACTTTGTTTGGAAAATATCCTTTCTTACTATACTTGCTGCGCGCATCAATATAAGTCTGTCAGTTTCAAAATTATTCTGTTTAGCTGCAAGTAAAGTGTTTCCTATATGCTTTCTGAATGACAGAACAGCTTCATATTTACTCTTGTGCTCTGAAAGTTAAGGCATGTCTGAAAGGAGCTTATCTTTCATATGTGATGAATTTGATAATATTTCTGTTCCTAACTCTTTCAAACGATTTGTGTACATCCTATTCAGGTCAGAAAGTTTAAAAATGTTTTCTTTCCTTTCATCGCTTTCAAAACTCTCTATGTATGTCACTAATTCTGCAAAAGCAATAACCTTGTTATTTTGAAAAGTTTCTTGGTCCACTGTGCTGGTTTGAATGTTTCTTCGAACAAGTTGTAAAACGAAGTCAAACACTTTTTATGATAAACAGCGTCAGTAGCAGTATGTCACCTGCTGCCAACTTGGTCAGAAGTTGGTGGTCTTGCAGTTCAGTTGCCAATTTTTTGATTCGTTCATCAAGTGCTAACATTTCCAAACGATGGAACTCTCCTATTTTGCTATCGTCCTTGTTACAAAAGAAGTAACCAGCGGTTTTACACCCATCTTCAATCAAACTTTTCCTCAACCTTTTCTTAACTGAACAGAGCTCTACATTGTTCGACTGTGTTGTTTTTCGTTTCCTTGCTCGGTCAATTTTAGCCTCACTACACATATCAAAACATAGTTTATGCCACACAGCACCATACTGCTTCAGAGTGTTTGATATGCCATTTCAATGGTCGAGTCTGTCAATGTTTCCAAAGGATAACGGTATGGCACTCAAAACATTGAGTATATCTAAACGGTCCGCCAGATGGTCATAGCTGCTATCTTTAGAATACCGCTTTACATTAGCAGGATTAACAAGAGGAGTATTGTTTTTTAGTTGGCATAAACAGCAAATAGACCAATCTGTAGATGGATCACTGCCCATTTTATTGTATGGAATTCCTGTGGTTTTTCCTCATATATATATATACGATTATCCCTGAAGAAAAAAAGGACAGTGGATTAGTGAACAGTAACAGTTGCAATGCAAACTACTTTAATATACTAGGCCAAACTGCCAATGCAACACCTCCGAGTTCCCTTCTATTTTCATATCAGAGTGAGTGTTTTAAATCGATGGAAAAGTTGACACAAAATTTTTAAATTTTTTATTTGTGTTTTTAAATTGATGTACTGTCCTCAAAGTTGTTAATATTGGCAACGAATTTTCATTGACACTTCTGACGAATAATAACCATCTATCCAAACGTATCGCTAATTTCTGGTTAACATTCCCTATTGAAATTGCATTGAAATGAGATTTCTGAAAACTTGTTTTCACAAAATTCCATATTTTTGGGGCCAAATGCCGATTCATTTTGTTTACCAGGAGTATTCCCATGTGATAATGATCTTGTCATAGAATTTTTGTTAAATGTTTTACATGTATTTACTTACTGTGCTGGCGGTCTTTTTGATTGTGAGGTTGTGGAACAGGGTTTATATTTTATGTAGGACTGTGTGTGTGTTCTGCTTGAGAGGTGGGTGTATTGTTTGTGTTGCGTTTCCTGCTTGAGTCTTTCGTATTTATTGTCCATTGATCACTCTATGAATTGCAGAAGAAATCTATTCAGGATATACACACATTACAGAATTGACCATTCTAATTTAAGACATGTTTAACATTGGAAGTAATGGGAATATCCGGAGTGTTAAATGTATGTAATTCTTCTGTCTCTGGGATAAATATGACTCTGAGATATATGGGAATTATTTTTTCACAAAGTCACATATTACATGTAGTAAAATCAATAAATTTTGTCAAAATAATATCTGTAATAGCCTAACATCCGTTTCAGCTAAATATATTGTGTGTGCGCAAGTTCGTGTGCTAGTTATATATGAAATGTTAGGACATTACAGATATGATTTTGACGAAGTTTATTGATCCTACTACATGTAGTATAGTATCTGAAATTGTGAAAAAATATTTATGTGTGTGTGTATTATTTCATGGTCAAAGAGTTTTACACGTACCATATTTTTTATAATCCTGGTTCTCTGAAGTGGCAACTGCTCACACATGCCATCCAGCAAATGCTATGGGATGCTGTCGGGAGTTCTGTAAATAAAAATGTTTAATGTATTAAAGTACCAAGTCAGTCAGAAGTCTACTTAATTACTTATAAACGATTAGAACTGTACAGATATTCATACAAAAGATTTGGGTTATAATGGTTTTTAATATCAGACTAAAAACGAGCAAAAAGATCGAGAAATTTGATGTTAATAGAATTTTTTAATTTATTTTTATGGCACGATTCAGCTTCCGTAGATTTATTTTCGCACAAACCCCATGTATACATGCTATAAAAATTTTTTCGAAAACGTGCAATTTGGCTTTAAATAATGCAGTTATTATCATAATATGGCAGAAAATATGTTTAATAATTATTACATTCATTGTTTTAAAATTGTTGAATCACAGTCACCTTCGCTGATAGAGGGTGTGCGCCAAGCACAATGGACGTCGCATTGATAAGAAAGAATGTTAATTATTAGGTGTTTTTTTTACAGAAATAGGTCGATCATAGTATATATTATTCATGAATAGTGAGAAAAATTATATTGTATACGTACTTATTCGGTTTCGATGAAACATTCCGATGTTTTCTTTTCCTTGGCTTGATGTTTTCCTTTTTCCGCCATATTGATTACGTAATAAAATAATGACGTCATATGACGTAATAGGATTAAATACCGTGTATGGTGGCCAAATAGTGCCATGGAGAAAATCATGTTTTTGCTGGACTTTCGGGTGGATATTTACCCGGATCTCTTTGCAGAATTCGCTGGATCTTAATGTTTTATGATTCTACACATATCAATATACGTGTATGCAAAATTTGGTGTTTTCTTCCGGAAGCGAGCATCTTTTTCACTTATGGACCTAACTAATATCAAAGTTGTTTGTGTATCAGAAAACTATGTATTACTATATATTTTGAAAATGTATTTGTGTGTATGATAGGCCGGTGGTGGCCTAAGAACGTGAATAAAAGTTTTGACTTTGACTTTGAAAGGACTAGTACTATGATTGAAAGCACGTGTGTACGAGGGTAGTTCAAAAAGTGTTGATACTGGATCAATAGCTTCATTATTATAGGTGCAAAATGTATGTGTGATATATCCTTTTCAAGATATTTTCTTTGCCGACACGGTGATATCATGCACGATAAGATCGCATTACTCGATCATCCCTAACATGAACCTAAATGACCCCTCCTCGAGGACACTGGACCTATATTGTGTATATTTGAAATAATTTTCTAAACACTATTTGGTACTATAATTATTATTACGGCTTTATTATTTTGAATAATTTTATGAAATTTTCTGTTAAATACAATACGACAATTATGCAAACACTACACATTTTTATTTGTTATTATTACATAACATATAAAAAATAGAGCTAATTCTAAACACGTACTGAAAATATAATAAAAAATATATCTTCTGTTATGTATAAAAGTAGTTAGATAAACTACTAACTCTTTTTTTATAATTAAACCAGGCTATAATTGAAGCCATTGCAAAATGGTTTCCTGTTTTAAAATCAAAATGTAGATATACTGATCTAGAACATTTTCATAGCTTTCGAAAAACATGTCCAGTTTCGTCATTAGTAAATTATGAAATGTTGATTTTGAAAAAATGAGATTTTAGACAGTTAACCCCTTCAATAGAAATAAAATCTTATTTACATTAAAATTTAGACATAAACTGATATATTTCGAAATCAAATCTGGAAATTGCACTCTTTACGGAGTTATTACGTCAAAAAGTAATGTCTGAAAAGTGCTATGTTCAAGTGTCCTCGAGTAGGGGTCATTTAGGTTCATGTTTTGACTCATCGAGTTATGTGATCGTATCGTGTATTATACCATCGTATAGGCGAAGAATTGCTCTTTAAAATGATATATACACATGAATTTTGCACTCATTATATTGAAGTTATTGATCCAGTATCAAAACTATTTGAACACCATCGTATAAATATTGACAGTAATGCAAACAATGTATGTTGCAAGTGGTTACTAAATTAATAAATCATTTGGCGATATTTAAATCTTAGAATGCTAGCGGTGAAACCATAATGTTGCAAACAACTTGAATCATAATGAGACGCCGCGTTACGCGCGTCTCATAAGGATCAAAACAGTTTATCGGTTTGACACTATGACCCTGTTTGGAAACGATATCGTGACAAATTTAATTTTAGAAAAGTAACAGACGGAAATTACTGCAGACGAAACAAATATCCAGCATGCAAAGTATTAAGAAACATATTTGAGCAATTGAAATGGAGTCTTCTCCTTTAGCAACAATAACGTTCTTATTTAAATAGCCGCTTAATATTCTAAATCACGTAGAAAAGTGTCTTTATTTGCCATACACTTGACGGCATCCATCTTGGCAGTATTGTGGTGTACAGTTCCCGGCGGCACACTGCGTATCACACCATTTGTCGGCCCAAATGTATCTTATCTTCCAATCAGCAGTAGCCTCACATTTAGTGCTGGTTGCAGTTTTTTCCAATTGGTAAAAATCCGCCGATATTAATTCCTGACGGAATGACATTTCCAGGCTTTCCTCCGGAAATTGGCGCCTGGTTAACGATATTTCCACCGACATATGGCGCATGAGTTGCAACATTTCCACCAATAGGACCTTGCACAAAGCTTGAGCCCGGATAACCCAAACCGAAAGAAGATGATGACGTAATGCCTACATCTGCGCATCCGTAGAACTGTTCTTGGTTCCCGAGACCTTTGCCGCAATGACCTCCATCGCATCCCCAACTGCTGGCTGTAGAACAGAAACAAAGAAACTACATGTACATGTAATTAGAATTCCACCACAAGGTCGATTTGCAACCTATGGAATATTGAAACTGTTATAATCATCATCAGGTGCCTGTTTCATAAAACTTCGTACAAATGTTGTCGAAAGTCATATTGTGAAAGCCTCAATTACTATATATCTCCATCTAGTACTGTCTTTTGACATCTCTTTGGAATCTTCTTGAAAAAAGGATTCTAAAGAGATGTCACCTGACAAGATTAGATAGAGAAATCAGAACCTAAATGTACTTCAAAATTTTGACTTACGACCTGAGCCCTGGTGCCAAGTAATTCGCCGTATGATAAGTATTCAAACCGTTTCAGAGTTGTATATATATTTGATTCGTTAAATACATTTGACAAGTAGTTACAATAGACACTATTTAGCCAGACAAGTATATGACAACAAAACAGTTAACAATGGTTCAGACGATAAGAACTAATGGCTACTGAGTATAAGTCATCGTTATAGTTTGTCGAACGTACAATAGAAATATTATTAATTCCCGATTAACAAAAATGTAACACAAATGCGCTGCAATCAAATTTAGAAAATGTATCGAAGTACCTAACGATTGACCTTAATCTCAGTGGCAACCCGTTTAGAGACTGATCAGACGCCGGAGTCCGGTCTGACTCCAAACATTTTGCAGTGGTCATTTATAAACTAGTTTATCGAGAAAGAATATCGTGTTCTCCACTTTATCTATACATTTATGTCACTTTTATTGTGGGTTAAAGTAACCATTCATCATCTAAAGCCTAGGCTTAGAGACATCTAAAGGCAACATAATTAGTTGACCTTGCATCACAATATAGTCCATACTAAAGTACAATAACTCTAGAAGTTTAATAGTTATCTAAACACACATGTATCTATTGCCAGAATGTATACATTATCATCCCTCAATAACACCAACTACATAAGTGTTCCTTTTTAGTATTAAATGCACGTGGCTGCAACAAGCAAGATGAAGGTTAACCAGAAATGTCATTGGACAGCTTTCTGTTTTACGTTCATCTTGCTTTAAGCTGTTATACGTATTTAACCGTTTTACTCTCAACGACGCCTAAAAGCGAGTTTTAAAACAAACGACCCAATCTGTTTGACACTATTATCCTTATTTGTTAAACCAGACAGCCTTAAAACTAACTTTGAAAAGAGTTTTGCAGACAATAATACTGAAGTAGACGACAATGAAACGGGAGAAGGGGTAAAAATCTCAGAGAAAATTTAGTAGTGAAATGGTAAGTACGATCAAACATTCTACTTTTCAGTGGTCAGAAATCTTACCGTATATATTTATTTATTTTTTGAAGTGTACTTATGTGTCCTGATCAATATTCAGATTCTTATTTGATCATTACCAAACTTTAAATGACGTAAAAATGTAACATACCTGTATTCCATTTACATTGTAGAACACACTGTGAGCACGTCAGTCCACGTGGTAAAACGAGATTTATCGAGAGTTTAGAATTGCCGTTTGGTGGTTACAGTGTCCATCTTGTTTCTCCATTGGGTTGTCTCAGTAAATTTTGGTTCAAGCAGGATTCTGTTAAAAACAAGTAAGCGTCCAAATAAAAGCATTTAATTTATACTTCCACTAAGGACACATTTTCAGTTTTATACCACCTTATACAATTATGGATTTGCATCTGAAGAATCAATTTCTTTCTCCTAGCAATTTTCAACATCAGAATCGGGCTATTTGTTTAAGAGAAAAAATATACTAGTTACATTAATTAATTATTATCAAACTAGCACTAACCCAAACACTGAACTGTACAGTATATTTGGAAACGCAATTAGGGTACCATACCTGTAACAGGACGAGAGGGGTTGTTATTTGGACAAATTCGGAACTCAAAGTATCCCCCATGATTCTTGGTTATATCTAACGTCACTATTATTGTCTCCCCTTCTGAATAATGGCGGGTGATAGTTCCTGTTGCGTACTTCCTACCAGCCTCGTTTTCGCGTGGACCATTGAATTGATCACCACATACTCCACATCGACCGCCATTTACACCCCATTGCATCTGAACAAGAATGAATTACGTTCAATGAAACGTTTTTAAGGCTAAATATAGGCATGGTCTATTTAATTTGTTACATTCCCTTTAAAATATTGGTGCGATTTTGGTGAAGCGGAATCTTGCATAAACTACATATGATAAAATTCAAGTGCGCTCACAACTGTTAGCAACCTGTTCAGTAATTCCAAAAGTTGAATTCCTGTTTTAATTGGTGTTGACATTCTGCTGCATTTGTTCACGGTAGACTACTGTAAATACTCAGATATTATAACTTTTACGACTTGTGCTTCCTGTGGTTGAAATAGTTTACACCGTGTTAGTATATATGGTGTAAAATCTAACATTTAGACGCTTTTAACCCTAATATTGCTGATTTATGAACTCTAATGTTGTGATTACACATTGACTATAAGTCGTTTTATTAGACGTTTGAATTTAAACTTTCGAGGCTGGTCTGCATACTATATTATTCTCGCTTTTCAGGGGTGCTAGACCACATTTTGTTACTATAAATAGCAGTGCGGCAAACCTTGTCTGGTACGGTATCCTTCCGCCCGATTGGCTAAAAGCAAGGGAAAGGGACGTTACTCTTACAGAAATTCCCTAAAACTTAAATTGACCACAAACTACGTTTATAGAGAGAAATGAAACCTATAATTTTACAGTAGACTCTACAGTCGTCTATGGCTTTCGACAATTCAATGATCCGAAGTTTAAACCATAATTTATGTTGTTGTTGTTGATTGTTTCACATGATCGAGTATACGCGTAAGGTCACGTTCTTATATGACGTCGTTGACGTCGGTTGTTGTTATGGCTTGAAAGTAGAACGCATATAAAGGAAGAAATGGACGTTTTGATAACTTTTTCTATTCACAATCGCTTGGATTCAATACAAACGTTTGTATTTCTGAGTTGTGATCTCAAATGGGACATGTTTTCTTCTTAAATCGTGTGTACATATGAAGTTAAAGCCAAGCTGAAATAGCGCGACTTTTAAACAACTGTTTGTTGCTATTGGATATGGAATGTGTGATTCGGATAAAAAGTAGGTCTTTACAATTCCTTTAATTAACTCGTTTTAAAGGTAATTTTAAGCGAGAAAAATAATCAAGCACGGCTTTTGGTAAAGACGGGGGATTCTATACCCTCGGTTTGTCTGTTCCTGTCGGAAACTCGCTAAAGCTCGTTTCCGACTTGGAACAGACAAACCTCGGGTATAGAATTCCACGTGATCCATGATCTGGATTTAAGCTGTATATCACTCGTCATTGTATTCCTTCTGTCGAAATGTACACTTAGAGGTAACGTTGAGAGAAAACGACAGACTACAACGGTAAATTCCGATAATAAGTGAACGTGTTGTCGCCCCAAAGTTGAAATGCAAAGGTCATCATCTAAACTACGCTCGAATCTTAATAATTTGTTCTAGCTTAATTCCAAATATCACGTAATTCAGTTCAGTCGCGTTGTTTGTTTAAAAAAAGTGTACGTTTGACTCAAGAAAATACGATTTTTTAAAAGTAGACATTCGGATGAGTTCGACTTCAACGATATCGAGTTATCAAGAGTCGTCTGTATTTTGACTGGTAACCGTACTGTTTTGTTTAATCTGTGCATATTA
The DNA here is from genome assembly GCA_922989275.2 of Gari tellinella. Classification (NCBI taxonomy): domain Eukaryota; kingdom Metazoa; phylum Mollusca; class Bivalvia; order Cardiida; family Psammobiidae; genus Gari; species Gari tellinella. Next base: position 77,277,501 of record OV277868.1, on the reverse strand, counting down.
AATTAGTCAATGAAGAAATAAGTTCGATAGATCTTCCGTAAAGCTTTTACGTGGGAGATGTGAAATGCTATTTAGGGAATTGAAAATCAGTTTCCAAAGGGATACTTTATGAAAACAAGTACAGTGGCATGCCGTCCAAAGCTTTTATTGTCCTTTGAATGCATTTTGTTGTTATATTCACACCAGTAAATGTATTTATACTCAAAGATTTATGTACGCAACGCTTCATCATCCCTAGATATACTCGTATACAAACATTTGCATCTCTAGCCAATATAGTATAACGACATATTCTTGATGAACGTTTTCATAACTGAGACCAAGTTGTCATTATTAAGATGACCTTAACATGGTACGAGCCACATCAAAAATGCACTGAACATTTAACTTGGTATTCCTAGCTGATGTCGTATAAATCATTTGATCCGCGCATTTATTTTGCCATAATTGAGATTAGATATAAAGGTCAAGGTCACAGTGACCTTAAAATGATACATCCGAGACAACGCCTTTGGATTACTGACGTCAAAGGTCAAGGTCAAGTAACAGACTTCCTGACAAATTCACCTACAGCTCTGCTGTCCTGAAATGAACTTTTACACCAAAGTTGGTATTCTTAGGCAATGAAGTATAACTCATATTATCAAGACAATTGCTTTCTATTCTTGAAGTCAAGGGCACAGCGACCTGAAAATGGTACTATTACTGTAGGTCGTACACACTGAATTCAAAGATTCACATGTGGTATCCCTAACTACATGTAGTATTGTTTAGGCTGTCCACTTATATTGAAGTATTCGCTACCGTCTGATTTATTTCGTGTATAAAGTTCGTAATCTAAGGTCTATTTCATTATTATGTTCACTAGAGATAGGGAATATATTTTGTTGTTTTATTCTATATTCATTACTATGCTACATGTATATCCGAATGCGTTATAAGCGTATGCTCTATTATACGGAAAAAAGGCTTGCCTTTTTTCCGTTCTTAAGTAATGCATGATAAAATCAAAGGTATTCCAATTCTATTTAATCACTGACAGACATTGAAAAGTGTTTGATTTGCGCGTGAATAATTTCCTCAAAACTAGGCAACTACAAAACATGGGGGCTGACATATTGGATGATGACGTCACGGCTTTTACGAAGAGTTGTGCGTGACGTTTCGGAATTCCCGATTTCGGTGATATTTTTAAACCATTTTAAGAATGAATAACCCACAACACTCACTTGTAATGATTTCCTCAAAATGACAAACTTTCAAACAGTTCAATCCATACCCTTTAACGCTAAAAATGAACGTTATTTGCAAAAAGCTACTTCTCAATCGAACCGATAAAAATAACGGATTACCATACGTCATCAATATAAATAATGACGTCATTATTGGTGGTCATATGACTTCCAAAAATAGTTTCAGATTGCATTATAATACAGGGCTGCCATAAGTTGAAATGAAAAATCCTAAGATTTCCAAATATGCATTTTTCAAGCGCGATTTTACGAATCGTACCTTTACCCCATAGCCGATTTCTAGTTTTGTTGGCATGTGACTACTTAAAGCAGACTGGAAGTAAAGCAGAATGCGCCTTATGGCGCATTCTGCTTTACTTTCAGCCTGCTTTAAGCTACCATAACCTGGGGGGAAATCCGGAGATTTAGGAAAATTCCGGAGAAATGGCAGCCCTGATTAATATAGCTGTACGGAGGAGTTTTAACTTTTAACATTGTATACACGGGTGCTTATATATCTATTTGATTATTGGGTAACAACATACATGAACATATAGATCTTGATCCAAACAATTTAGGTTTATAATAAAAGTTCGAGTCGGTTGTGTAATCCAGATCTCAGTCACGAGAGGCGTAGCCTCGAGTGTGATCTGGAATACACAACGAACTGATACAGAGCGCTGATCACACACTGGCGATAGATCTATTCCGTTTTCATTAATACAATTTTGCTTTTTTCCGTCCATAGGCAAAGCCTAAATACATATTATGTTTGTTATGATTGAGAGCAAAGTTCAAGGGTGACGGTAACAGTAAATTTAAAATGGTCTGAGCCACTATGTTATCTCAAGATGTATTCACACACAAAATTTGGTAAACTTCTCTATGTCTAGGTGTAAACTTAATGCAATTCGTTTTTTCATAATAAAGGCAAAAGGCAAGGTTGAGGGCATAGTGACATGACAGTAGCACGGTGTCCGCTATTCAAATATGTACGCTAAGACCAAATGTGGTATCCATCACTAGCTGAGGTAGTATGGAAAACAATCTCCTAACAAAAGAGACAAAAGCGGGCGGAGTTCAATCGTATCATGTGCCCAAAGATAGTTTTTGGGACATAAAAATACTGGGATGTAATGCATAAGCGAGTTCGAGATACCGAGATTAGACAACTTACACATTGTTCTAGAGGGAAGAGTAAAACTAAAGTTTAACCATTGATAATTCCACTGACAAATGAACAACTCACAGATGGTAAAGACATCTCCTGACGACATTCGATCATAACGCCTTGCCAGACAATTACTTGCAAAAACATGGGTATTATGGACATGTCGGTAGCAAGGAACCATTGACGCTTCTTTTGTGAGACCCGACCTTTATATTTGATAGTTTGGTTAGACATAACCACTGAAAATCACTAGAGCATGAGCATAATCTGGGCCTCACCAGGTAAATTGAGATTGGTATAGCATGTGCTGCATGCTCTGACAGTTAAATTCACACCTATCGAGACAATTGGGGGGTATTCCATTAATGGACTGAGGAAAAACCTTTAAATAAGGTAAGACTATATACAGCTTATTGTGTGAATGGTAAAAACGGGGAAATAAAACATCACCTGAAATGTAATCTATTGAAAAACGTAAATAAGACCCATTCAAAAAATGTCTGTAATTGTCATACACGCCTAAAATATGCTTTGTAAGCAACGTTTTCACTATATTACGTTTACTATTTTGGCACTGTTTTTGAGTCTTAGCAAAGCAACTTTTATCACCGTCAGTCAGGGATGAGGACTTTATAAGACGCTCTGTTGTTCAACCCGCCGTCTACAACGGAGAGGTGGAAGTACGTTCCATCTAAGTCGGTAACGTTCGTATCTATGGGCATCTGTCGTTTCTCCCGTTATGTCCAATTCAATTAAATTCAAATGTATTTAAAGTCGGTTCATATATAACATTTTACATAAGCAGCGTATAGGTCGAAGGTATGAAAAATGTGTACGCTCTACCAGGGCTATATACTGATCGTTAATGTGGATTGTAAGAGCACGATTTTACCAAATAATATTTTGTTTTAGCATGTTTAATGGTTGCATATATTGATTCCTTCCGTTAGCCAGATATTTGAGACTATCCTTTCATAGCATGACTTCCTTACAATATAATTGTAACTGCCAGGTCCGTGTTCAAGTTCAGGACCGAGTCTGCCGCACGACAAACGTGTCTCCACCTGGCGGCCATGCAACATCTTGAGACTGCATCACGTGGCTAATGGTTGTAGTTTTGGAATATGGGAGCATGCTGTGGTGTCGTCGTGTAGTTTTGGAATATGGTAGCATGCTGTGGTGTCGTCGTGTAGTTTTGGAATATGGTAGCATGCTGTGGTGTCGTCGTGTAGTTTTGGAATATGGTAGCATGCTGTGGTGTCGTCAATTGTTTGATTTTGAATTCAACCCGGGGAGTAGTAGTATTTGTAATGATAGTAGTAGTAGAAGTAGTAGTTCTTACGTCGTATCAAAATATGATTAACGTTTCTCTAGGTTATTGATGATGCGTTATCTCACAGTGTATAAACGAACTGTATGAATAACCGCTTTTGCGACTAGATTGTAACGATTCTGTTGATTCAGTGCGACACGCGGACATATACGGTAGGGTTTTCCCTCTTTTTTATTGTTTTCTAGGTAGATCACTTAGAAAAGCAAACGTACATTATATTGTGCATTGATTGTACTTAGCTGTCATTGTTTCGTTATCAATCTTTCAAAAGAAAATATCTCCATTACATCACCAAACAGCTGGCAATGTTTACACGGAGCCGTGTTTAAAAACGTGTCAAATACGCAATTTTTACACATCCTGACATCTAGTAGGGCGTTAAAACTTGAGAAAAATATGTTCGATTCTTTCGAAAGCAGTGCAAACACAATAGCTGTGAAATTTAACAAAACACTCACGTTGAAAGTACTGCACAGATGAAACTGAAACTGTATGGTTTATTGGAAAGACAACATGGTGATCTGAATGATTATAGCGACTATACTGTATGAATTTTAGCGATGTTACGGTAACGATTTCAGACGTTTCTGGGATCACTTTTACGTCCAAAACGCTCCTTTGTTATTTAACAAAATTAAAAGAATCTCTTCTCAACCCTTTACCAGACAATGCCTCCCTTTGACAATTTGCTTTTTCAGAAAAAATTGAAGCGGTGTGGATTGAAATTAATCTCTTTAGACCCATTTAAAGTCATTAGGATATAGCAATTTCAGTAAATCATCACCAAATATTGTTCTTAAAATAAAAGATCGTCTTTGTTTCAGAACAGACTCCCGACAGCTCCAAATTGTTTCAATGCAGCGTATTTACATATTTTCTTTTTTATAAAGGTAGAAACCCTGAGTCTAAATCGTTTAAACTCCAAGCAGTCCCGAACATTTTGTTAACAAATAATTGTGTAATTTGAAATTCTAAAAAAATACAGGATTGGACGAAATACAGGCACGATTTCTGAAGGATTCAGCATCCTTTATCAAAATCCATGTAACATTTTTGATAAATAGCTCTATTGTACATAACACAGTACCAAAATTCATGAAACGTGATCAAGTCAAACCCCTTTTTTAAAAAAAAGCAAATAGGTCTGACGTTTGTAATTATAGACCAGTCAGTATAATAGCGATTGTATCTAAAATTCTTGAGCGTGCAGTTTACAGCCATCTGGAGCCTTTCTTTGTTAAGAATGGTATATTGAACATGTATGAGCATCAAAGTTGGTTCAAAGGGAACTACTCTACCGACGCCTGTCTCATCCATCTGACAGATTATATCCGTACACAGACGTCAAAGGGTATGTTTACGGGTCTGAAAATGCTTGACACCGTAGACCATGAAATCATGTGTCGAAAGCTCCGAGAGATGCCATAGGGTGTGGAGTCGGTGGATTCGTTCCGCTTAAACTTGTCTTGCAGGACTCAGTGTGTTCATATAAATGGCCCAAAGTCTTATGTTTTTAGCATGCGTTAATACTATGAATACAAGCATAAGCTTAAATTTAGTATTGTTGCAGACAACAATGCGGCATTATTCTCCCACAATTATCCATTTTACATCAGTCGTGTTTTAGGACGAGAACTAGAAAACTGTAGCGTATGGTTAATCGATAACAAGCTCTGGTTACATCTCGAAAAAACAGAATGTATTTTGTTTGGATCTCGAATAAAATTGAACAATATCAAAAAAAATCCGTTGAATCTAACGGTCATGAAATCAAATCTATAAGTACAGTTAAATATCTGGGCTTATATTTAGATACAGGCATGTCAGGAACATCCATTGTAAATAATATTATCAAGGGAGTAAACTCTAGAATTATATATTTATATCGCCAGCAAGATTGTTTTTACAAATCTCTTAGAAAGACACTTTTCTTTAATACAATGCCATATAAATTACGCATCCTTCTCGGGGTTCTGCGGTCTCAAATCCTAAGAAAACAAACACAAACTACAGGTTGCACAAAAAGGTGTGTTTCAATTATATTTAATATTGTAAAATATCTCTTCGAGTGGCAGATCTTAGATTTTAAAATTGAACTACAGATGTAAACAATTACGACTAAGTCATGTATATAAAAGATTTAACAACCAAGCCCCAAGCATGTATGAAACTTTACTGAAATGATAGTGATCCAATGTTATGCAATCAAATATATTATAAAGATAATTGTCTTTGTCCCCAGTTGATACTTTTACTTTTACTTCCAAATCGTTTTACTATAATGTACATATGCTTAATTTCCCTATGTTACAGCTTGGGCCCTGTTGGAAATAAGTTTTGTTATTTATGGGCAAAACCTTACAGTAATCCTGTGCGCCCTTTCTTTTCCAAAATCTCATCATATACTAATTATATAGTGGCGTAAGATAACAACTGAACTAGTCTATTTGCGATATTTTCTTCTACATGTGATATCTATTTTATACCGTGAATTCAGTCTTTCAAATGTTTTACAATATGTTTATTTATTATCATATGTTTTCATAAACATGTGCACAAATAAAATTATTATTGTATTGTTATTATTACAAAGTAGACCGAGAACAGAGCTGCTACTAACCATTTTACGGCACTGGTTTGTCGCAACTGGCAATCCAACCCGCTACCTTCCAATCCCAAGCTCATGCCGAAATTATGTTTATGCAAGCACACGCAATGAAGTCCTTGATTAAGTTTATCTATAGTTTACCCTTTCCTCCCTCAAACCGCAAATTGACAATTCTAATTTTCAATTTAGTCTAGTCCATTTTATTTTTACTTTTTAGGGTTGACTTTTACATTATAGGTCAAAGAGACAAACAGTGAAGAATCTGATCAGAGGGCTACTTTGACACTCACATCAATGTTTTCAACGCGAAATACGCTTGAGATCCAAATTTTAAAGGTAAGATCCGAAGATTTTGGAAAAATTCCATATGTCCTAAGATTTCTGAAAAATCCGGAAAATAACAGTCCTTAAAAATTATAGTACATTATGCAGAATTGGTGAAATCATATTTAGCGAGTCGCAATAAGTCATTCACATTCTAGAAAATTGGGTCGAAAATCTTCATTTGCATGTACACACTATAAATGGTAGTAAATGTTTGCACGTACATATACGTATCACTCTGATACAACTTTTAAGAAGAAATCATAACAATACATCAAGCAGAATTTACGAACTCGTATATAGCAAGTCGCTATATATCATACAACTTTCAGGGGAATCTAGTTCCTATATGTCTTACAAACACATTGGTGGATAGTCGCTATAAATGATAGTACATACTTGCAATATATGATACAGTCTACATGACATTGTAGAAAGTTTGCATAAATATATAATCAAATGACGATTTAAAATAAACAAAAGGATGTTGCTTTGTTTAGCAATCTATTTAGATACCGTACAGTACAGTCTTGTAATATATGCGATGTTAACAAAGGACATTTTCAAAGACAATGTTCCCAAATTTGACAGGGAAATCGACACTCTGTGTTGATTTTCAATTAGAGCACTATTTCCCCTCTACGTACACACTTGCAAGTGTACTACGATAAAGTGTATATGTATAAATTACATTATTACTTGCGTTGGCTCGAACTGGTTCGAAGAAAATATAAAACATTAATAGGTTTAGTCGAGGCCTGTGAACAAATGTCAACATTTGTGGTTAAATCTAGTCGCTATATCCGATAATCATACAGTTCGTTTATACACTGTATATCTCATGCCATAGGGTTGCGTTAGAAAGAACATCAAGTACAGATACCGATGGAATTACAATGCTGGAGACACCCTGTTTCCTTTACATGCCTGGGGCCCGTTTTACTAAACAACTTACGCAAAATCTTTGCGCAAGTCAAAATCGTTTAACTCTTATTTTTCGATCATAAACGTTTGCAAACAGAAAAAAGCCAGATCAGAGGACGCACTGAAAGCGCGTCCTCTGATCTGGCTAGTTGCTGTTTGTAGCAAGTGATAATAAAAATTATAAATTAAAATTTAAAATTTTGACTGACGCAAAAATTTTGCGTAAGTAGAATTTTTGCGTATTAAGTAGTTTAGTTAAACGGGCCCCTGGTGTGTATCACCGATACATGTGTAATCTGTATAAGGTCGCATGCTAAGAAAATATCATTAGAAACATTAGTGCTGCAGCGAGGATTTGAACCAACTATCCATGTGTTATAACTGCACAATTCTAACACTAGATCACAATTGAAAATTCTTGAATATTTACTGTTTTACAGCGTAGTTCATTTAAGGAAATAAAATCACCAAACAGGTTAACAATTTCACCGCAGTAGACGAGTAACGTTGACTTTGACATCAAATTGGATCTTTATTGGGCATCCAAAGAGTTACGTCATACACGACAATAATCTCTCGCAACATTTGACATGTTGTAGTTATAATTTAAGAAATGAACTGCGTACTTCCCGAATTCATGAGGTTATGAAACTCAATCGCTTTTACTAGCAAAGATTGTGAATAATAACGAAAGAAGACTCAAGCAGGAAACGCAACACAAACAATACACCCATCTCTAAAGCAGAACACACACACAGCCACACAGCCCGAAGTTATTCTTTGCTAGTAAAAGCGACTGAGTTTCATAATCGCATGAATATCGGAAGTACGCAATTTATTTCTTATATTTATATTTCAGTGTCAACCGATAACTGTACATTAACGTTGGTATAGGCACTGCCCGTTGCCAATCGTAGTAACGATCTCTATATATTATATAAAAAAAGTTCCAAACAAATTTTATAAATATAGGATAAATGCAGACTTTTAACGGGTAAACTTTCTTGTTATGTTTAAAAATCATATAAAACGCTATATAGGTATTTTAAGCATCTTAAATGTAGGTCGCGTTTTTAAAACCGATTTACTCACACGCCATTATTTGATCGAAGATGGCGAAAGTGGGAATGAAGGTCATTGTAGACACCATACAATGTATTTTATCATCGGATTTTTCTATGCTCACGGTAAGTACATTTGAATATTTATGCTTTACTCATTACTTGATATAATAGTTTGATACGCTACGGTTTTTTAAGGTTTGCAATATTATGTATTCAATAAGTATTTTTCTGTAAACAGGGACCATATATGATCCCTGTTGTAAACAAATGGGCACCGTGGCTACCACCCAGCCACCATTTTAACCATAGGTGGTTCTCCTGTGTAGACTTTTGTGTACCCAATATATAGTATGTATACACGCTGTTGCTATTGTGTAGAACTAAATTACAGGACACATAGTCCGAAAGCAATATGAGTTCCAAACGATTAAAGTTGTGATGTAGAAGGTGGAGTGAAAATTTTAAAAGGAATACCATTCAATTAAGAATTTTAGCTCCATGATGATGATATCTGAAAGCGTTCATAAACGGTTTGTCACTTTGTATCACTTCAGATTATGTTGTGACTTGTCATGAGAAACTGTAAAGTATGAAAACAAAGCCAAGACCAAAGCATTGCTTTGAATATGGTTAGCTCTTGTAGAAAAGAATATACAGTCTATGTTCAAACAACGTAGGTACACTTTTATTGTTTCTTTGAGTTGAGCTTTGATTGGTGCACGGAATTATACAACACATGTATAATTCCGTGATTGATGAGATAATCATAAATATTTGATTATCATTATGCAGAGTAAAGGGTAAAAGATGAGTGGCCGACTGGCAGCTGAACCATTTACTGTATAGAAGCCCCTTCTGATGCATTTTAAGGTTGAACGTACCTAATGAGAGCAGATCATCTCTATCATTCAATTTCGGTTATCAACGTATCTAGCGATTAGTCGTTATTGTCAACTGACAGTCGGCTAGCACAGTTTGGTACGGACGGTCAGTTGACGAGAATGATCGCTTGTTCTATAAACAATACAGACATTGACCCGATCTTATTAGGGACATTCAACCGTAATTTCCCTCATTGGTGTACAGAAAAAAGCTTCAGAATAGAGGGAGTAAATTGAACAAATCAAACATTTTCTCACTCATGTCAGCAACAAATCCTATGCTTTTACTACTTCTTAGAATTGCTCTATAAAGAGATTATTCTAATGAGTAGTCACTCCATAGGGTTTATTGCAGGAAAAAGACTTTAGTTTTTTAAATATTCCCATTATCTAGAGTTCTGGGTTATTCTTTCCCATTTTAACAAAATTTCTATTGAACTAACATTTGGAAAATGACTTGAAATACTTTAAACTTTTTTATTTGAGTGACTAACAGTTTGGAGCCTGCTGAGAAAACTGGTTTCCAGTTCTCTGATACATATATAGTTGCTTTACCCTTTACCCCATACCCTGTTTCTAGAATTTTGGAAAGGCAACCACTTAAAGAAGGTTGAAAGTAAAGCAGAATGCGCCTTAAGCTAGAAAATATGATCATCCGGCTCCCATCGGCAAGCAGATTCGGATGCTTTGAAATAGTTAATACAACCGGTGGTCACCGAAGGTCACCTGGACAGATAACAAGAAACGGCTAAATCTTGGGTATGCCGGCGCAACATCTGGGAAAACCGTAGCAATACCGGCACAGGCCAGAGTCTCTACCGTGACAAACTGGGGTGTTGGCGAGCATAGAATTCAAAATATTTTAAAATTTCAAATTTTTACATTTAATTGTTAGCGTTTGCGTTTTGTTCGTGTTTAAATAGGAAAGAAAACAATTCATTTTGTTTGGTAATGTCCGTTTCTGCTATCTATGGGCTAATTGGATGGCCCAGACAGATGGGGAGCGGCTATGGAGAACCCGGGCGCTATGTCCTAATCTTATTATCGACAGATTTCTCTGGCTCTTTTAGATGGCTAGTGTATAGTAGTGATACACCGGACCTCGGCTTATAAAGTTTAATCCGAAGGACTTGGACTGGCGGGGGATTGAACTCATGACTCCTGGTGTCGTAATCGAGCACTTTACCCATCGACTACGTCCGTCGGTAAAGAAAAACGTTTTCTCTATGATATAGAGTAAATCTGAGGTATTGGCAAAGAGATTATTCTTTCTAAATAAATGGCTTCATGCCTTCATGTACTGCTAACAGTAAAGAGCCAGATCAGATGCTTGGCAAACCGTTTGCCACTCAAATTAATATGATTTTATAACAGTCTGAAACATTTTATAGTTCTAGTTTTATTGCACTTCAGTTGGTTTTAATTGTTTTTACTTTGAGAGACAAAATAATAATCGATGCTGATTCATGATCATCCCGGTTCATGTTCTTTCCGTCCAATACATGGTAACGTTGGAATGTCACGGGGGCTATAACGGGACACCACAGGCGACGACCGGGGTTACATCGTGTTAAACCAGGATCATGCTGGTTCTGCACAGTAATTATACCGGGCCGAACCGGGAACTAACAGGGATAGACGGGGGAGATCCCGCTTCTTTACCGGGACCTACCGGAACCAGCACAGTGATACTGAGAACTGGACTAAACATTGCAATATTTTCTTTAGTGGAGGAATAAATCAAAGGCGTAAAAAGGCATATTTATGGGGTAATTGGTTAACGCAACTGAACGTAAAGCAGACTGCTCCTTTCAACGCATAGCTTTTTTGAGCAAAGATAAATTTATTTGAAGCTCATAACCTAATGCACATGAGAGCAGAAATGCATTAAAATGTTGATAATGACAGCTTCTTTAAAACACTGATAAGTAAAGCTTTATATAATTTTGAGAGGCTATATCACTGTGGTGCCTGATTAAGGAACATGTGCCTGGCAGTAGCTTAAAGCATCTGGAGGTAAAGCAGGATGTTCCTATCAAAACATAAATTTGAAAACATTTTCAAGAAAATTTGGTACAGCCAATCTGTTTGTATTAGAATTTTTTACTCTAAACATTGCTTGTTTTATGCATTTTCAGACATGGTTGTTGCAGATGACACTGAGCAAAGGGGTCTACCAAGCAGCTGTTGTTGTTCGGAAGATACATTCCTAATAAAGGATCGGATTGAATTTTCGTCTCTGTGATCTGACATGAACATTATATGTCGTGCCTCAAAGTCAGCGTCATTCGTGTATTGCTGACCGTGAGACGAACGCAATACATGTATAATGATTTGTATTGATCAGAGGGTAAACAAATCAACAAAAACATATATGTGTTCAGTATTTATTTAAACCCCTAGGGCATGCATTTAGATTGATTTTATTTTTAATTTGTGCATTGTTAAATAAACTGTGTACATGTAGGCACGAAGTACTCAGTGTCAGTACTTCGTGATGTAGTGTTTCTTTACTCTGTCACGTATCGATTCCCAATTGATAAACCTGAACTTAGGTCCTAACTGGGTCAGTATTACTCCGCGTTAAAAGCCACGCCTACTATACGGACTTCTGTATCGATTTGAAAGTGATCAGTATAGATCCACCCCTAAACTAACCGGCTAGAACTGGATTTGAAATAAACAGTCATCGACGAATGCAAGTCTCTTTTTGGAATATTGTTATATAAGGACTATGCGGGGCGAATGTAAATATTACATAAATACCGTATAACAGAACCAATTGGATTGCGTTCTAATATGTATTAAATAACGCAAAAAGTTAGTTAATTTTGGCACGGATTCATTTACAGATCAAAAACACATTTGATTTGATTTGATTTGTTTTGATTTTACGTCGCTTTCAACAGTATTTCAGTCATATCGCGACGTCCAGCTAATTATAGGTGGAGGAAGACCCCAGAAGTCCTTTATGCACTGTTTCAGGCACAAATCGGCAACTGGGTAGAACCACCGACCTTCCGCAAGCCAGCTGGAAGGCTTCCCCACATGAAAAATCCGAACGACCCTACTGGGATTCGAACTCACAGCGGTGAGGAGCTTAGTGATGTAAGTCACAGTGACTATACCACTAGGCCACGGAGGCCCCAAAAACACATTTGAAGACGCAGTCAAATTAACACTTCTTGAAAGTCGTCTTCTTTTGTGAATTAGCCGTTATTGTCTCCGTTTTAACGAATTTAAATGCAAACATAGACCTATTACAGGTAAATGTAGAACATTAATTTAATGGTTATCAAAAATATTGAAGATTTGTTTAAATCTGAGTTATAAATAGTCTGAAACCTGGTCAGAAGCCGTGTTACCTAGCATCTGGTCTGGTTCTTACAAGTTTGCAATTAGAATAGATCTATTAGAACAAAACGAATTATTTGGTTTAAACATATTTTATTTCAATAATTTACATGTATTATACAAACATACAACAAAGTTTAGGATTGAAACGAAAGCAAAACAGCTTATTGTGTTTCTCTCCTTAAAACGAATTCTTTAGGAAATGATAACGTCTTCGTCAGTGTACATCTCGTATATCTTCTGTAGTGTTATACACATTATGTAGTGTACTTGAATTATTTGACGAAACATAAATACATGTGTATGGTTAATAAATAATGCATAAATAGTAATGCGAAACAGATTTGATTATGATCATGCGATGAGATTATTCTGTGTCTTTTATTGTCAAAACGCTTCTTTCATTTCTTTCAGAATTTAAATAGAGATCAACATTTCCGTTTCCGTGACATTATTGGCTTATTTGAATGTTCTTCATCATTTAGTTATGATAAATTGACCTGACAATATTGATATATGTGTCAAACAGTCTAGAAACGAATCAGTCAGCGAGCAGTTTGCCGTCTGATATGGATCCAAATTATTTGCTGTTGGACTCGGGATAGGATAGTTAACGGTCAGATGCGCTTTAGACACGTATCGTAGATATAGAGTAAGAAATGATGAGCGTAATATAATAAAGTCAATAGTCATGACAGCAATGTACAGTAACTACAGGGGAAAAGACGTTATTCTTTGTCCCTTAAACAAAACTACAGGCAAGAGCCATATAATAGAAAATAAATTTCAATTTGTGTGACTAGTGTTTGGCGCCTGGAAAGACGCCGAGTGAGTCGGCGGAGGATTCGGGCAAACTATTTTTTTTCGATGTTTCTGTTACAGTGGAGAATGTGTTATTCTTTCCCAATAAACGCGTTTACGCTAAAACTAGTATTTCTATTGCAAACAGTTTGAAGCCAGATCAGACGCCGGGTAACCCGGCGTCTGATCAGGTTCCAAACTGTTTGCCACCAAGATAAACATGAATTATCAGAACTGTCCAAAAGTTGCACTGTTCTGCGTTTTAGTGCTTTGCGTTTGCGTTTCGTTTCGTTTAAACGGGAAAGATTAACGTTTTCTCCACTGTAGCATCCACGCTTTTATTGAGAAGGAATAACGTCTTCACGAGTGAATCTACAATGACGACATACAATTAACGTATCGTTTTGAGCATAAATAACATGTAAAAGTCCTTGTTCAGCAATAAATCGTCAAATAACAAATGCATAGGTCTTGATGTGCAGTTTGTGCTATTATAGTATTAACTTATATCTATCCTGATCTGATGTCAAGTTCCTTGGCCTGCACAGTAGATCAAACCTGTTTGTCTATAAGGACTAGTTCTATGTTGGAAAGCACATGTGCAAGTATAAATGATGCCAGTAAGTCAAGCAATGTGTCTTGAAAGCGGTTACTAAATCGTTACATGTTGGCGCTATATAACTCTTAGAATGCTAGTAGTGAAACTATGATAGCCAATGTACACTATTTGGGTCATAAAGAGGCGCCGCGTGTGGTGCCTTTTAAGGATCCAAACAGAATGACACTCTGACCTGTTTTGAAAAGGAATTTTGGAAATTTAATTAAACAGTATTAGATGGAATTTGTTACAGACCGAACAATTACTCAACATTCAAAGAGTAAGACAATAAATACTTTTAAGCGATGTTAATAGAGTTTGCTCTTATAGCAACCATCAATTTCCTTTATTTAATAGCCGCTTTAAATCACTTGTAATGTTTCATTATTTGCCGTACAATTGACGGCATCCATCTTGGCAGTATTTTGGTGGACAGTTCCCGGTAGCACACTGCGTTTCACACCATTTGTCGGCCCAAATATACCTTGTATTCCAATCAGCAGTTGCCGCACATTTAGTGCTGGTTGCCGGTTTTCCAAAATTCCCAATCGGTAAAAATCCACCAATATTATGTCCTGTCAGGATGGTAATTCCAGGATTTCCACCTGATGATGGCGCCTCGGTAACGACATTTCCAACAACGGATGGTGCATGAGTTGCAACATTTCCACCAATAGGACCTTGCACAAAGCTTGAACCCGGATTAACAAAACCGGAAGAAGATGATGACGTAATACTAACATCTGCGCAGCCGTAGAACTGCTCTTGTTTCCCGAGACCTATTCCGCATTGACCTCCATCGCATCCCCAACTGCTAGCTGTAGAACAGAAACAATGAAACAACATGTAATAAGAATGTCATCACAAAAACAGTTTGCAAAATGATGCATATTCAAGCTGTGTTTGAGTATTATCACACTGCTACAGTGGAGAATCTGTTATTCTTTCCCGTTTAAACGAAACGAAACGCAAACGCAAAGCACTAAAACGCAGAAAAGTGCAACTTTTGGACAATTCTGATAAGTCATGTTTATCTTGGTGGCAAACAGTTTGGAGCCTGATCAGACGCCGGTTACCCGGCGTCTGATCTGGCTCAAAACTGTTAGCAATAGAAATAATAGTTTTAGCGTAAACGCGTTTATTGAGAAAGAATAACGTTTTCTCCACTGTTCCTGCTGTAGTTACTCGGCGATCAGGAACCAAACCGCTTGACTGTTATATAAGTGTTTGTTTAGCAAATATTCATTTGGCTTTAATTGCAAGCGACCCTATTAGTCAGACAATAATACGACAAAGAGATAGTTAGCAAAATATTTATACCATAAAGCCTTTTCAGTTTAGGTCAAGGTTTCATTATGACAAACATACAGTTGAGATGCTAATTTTCTGCCTTTAAATGGAAATGAATCGCAAACGCATTTGAAAGAAATTAAAAGAAAATAATGTTAAGATGTTTCTAACAATTTACAATAATCTGAGTGGCAAACAGTTTGAAGACTGATACGACACCGGGTAACCCGATGTGCCGTCTGGCTATAAACTCGTTTATAGGGAAATAATTATGTTTTCTACATTTCTGTTTCTGATAGTGTAGGCATGGAGAAATTACAGATCTGTGTCTTCTCCGTGGTGTAGGTTAAACTCCCCCATGGTCGTTAAACGTTTAGGCAAACATATTAACATGTATCAGTTATATGTAACAGTTTACAGTTGTGTGTTAAGGTTTGAGCCGTATCAGGGAAGACGTTTGAATTGTGTTCGAGGCTATCGGCTTCAGGCAACAGTTCAAAATGTATTCCCTGATAATGAGGGATACTAGTTTTGACGTATATTTATCTTAGTGTTTGTAGTGTCTGTTTGTGTCCTCATTTACATTAGGATTTCTATAAAGCTCATTACCAAACTTTAAATGGCGTCCAAATGTAACATACCTGTATTCCATTTCCATTGTAGAACACACTGTGAGCACGTCAGTCCACGTGGTAAAACAAGATTTATCGAGACTTTTGAATTGCCGTATGATGGTGACAGTGTCCATCTTGTTTCTCCATTGGGTTGTCCCAGTAAATGTTGGTTCAAACACTTTTCTATCAAAATAAGTAAGAGCCCAATTATTATTAGCCCCTCTTAAGCAATTGGGGACCAAATACATATTTTCATCAACATGTTTTGGGACGACAACATATATTGGCATCATAACAGATTTGTATTCCTAGGAAGTCATTGTATATACTAGGAAATGTTTTGCTAACGAAAACAAAGTTGCCTTGGTAGGAATACAAACCTGTTAATACCCATATGAGTGGTCGTAGCAAAACATTTAATGATAATATCTAGTGAGCCCAAAATGCTAAGCACTACCCTAAGTACAATTATTATTCTCAAACAGCTTGGATCCTGAATAGATGCTAAGTAAACCAGCGTCTGATAAGGATCAAAACTGTTTTATACACATTAGTATACTTATTTAGTCAAGTTGCAATAAAAATATATTTTCAATCTAAATTTTAGAAAATAAAAAAACAGACGCCAATTGCTCAAAGTCGATACAGTGGAGAAAACGTTATTCTTTCCCAATAAACGCGTTTACGCTAAAACTATTATTTCTATTGCAAACAGTTTGGAGCCAGATCAGAGGTCGGGTAACCCGGCGTCTGATCAGGCTCCAAACTGTTTGCCACCAAGATAAACATGAATTATCAGAATTGTCCAAAAGTTGCACTTTTCTGCGTTTTAGTGCTTTGCGTTTGCGTTTCGTTTCGTTTAAACGGGAAAGAATAACGTTTTCTCCACTGTAGCGGCAGGCCAGTAAATGGTGTTTCCTGACGTCTAGTCAAGTCTTGGGTTTTCTTTTCGAGTAAACATAGTTATTTGTGTACCAACGAATTTATTAAACCAGCACTCCATAGATACACATTTTAACGCTCAATTATGTTACAGTTCATGAATAACAACCAAAGGAAATATTATCATTACCCATGCAATTAGTGCTTTAAAGCAGAAAGGTATATCCTGTTTTACTTTCTACCTACTTTGAGCAGTCATCTGTTTTCAAAATTTGGAAACTTTCTATTGGAAAAAGAGTTAGAAACGAATAACTTCCTTGAAACTGTAATAATCGAAGCAATTAATAATTTTCAAAAATCACTAACCGAAAGACCTATTTTTGTATAACCACGTAGAACACCATACCTGTTACTGGACTAGAAGGGTTGTTATTTGGACACATGCGAAACTCAAAATATCCCCCGTGATTCATGGTGATCTCTAACGTCACTGTTATTGTATCCCCTTCTGAATAATGGCGGGTGATAGTTCCGGTGGCGTACTTCCCTCCAGCCTCGTTTTCGCGAGCACCATTAAATGGATCACCACACACTCCACATCGCCCGCCATTTTGACCCCATTGCACCTGAACAAGAATGAAATTACGTCATAGATATATCAACGGTCTCATAGGCATATCTATATTGTTTGTTTGTTTTAATGTTAACCCTTTACACAATAACCCGTATATAACATTGAAAACATGTGATCACTTAAAGCAGGTTGAAAATAAAGCAGAATGTGCCTTAAGGCACATTCTGCTTTACTTTCCACCTGCTTTAAACTACCATCTGCTAGGCTATATAAAATATTTGTTATGGTAATTGTTCATGAGGGTATAATCTGGAACTAAGTTCTTCAGTGGAGGAATAAATTTAAAAGGCTAAAAATCGCTTCTATGGGGGAAAGGGTTAAATAGCCGTTATGGTAAAAGGGAGAACACTTATCTTGTTGATGCTCAGCGCGGTTGTAAAATTCGTTATCTTCTTTTTAACCCTTACTATGCGTAAATATCGCCTACTTAACTTATATTTATGGTTTTTAGCTGAAAAAAGACGTTGAATATGAGTGCCAAACAGTTTTGGATCGAGCGCAGACGCTGAATCACACGGCATTTTTGCATGATCGAAACTGCTTTCGAGTGTAAGGAAAGTCTCGCTTGACATGGCATGTGTTAATCGCTTTATTCGATAACCCCTAAATATGTTACATTATCAACGTTCCCAAAGGCCTGTACTTAACAGCATGATCATACTCTGTAGACTGAACACTAAGGCATCACTGCTTGGCTCTCAGCTGATGCATTAAGTGACAGACAATATGATAGGAAATCATTGAATATCATGTATGGTAAAGTGCTTTACTTTTAATCTGTTTTATGCAACTACCTGACTAATAAGGTGGAAACTGCTATAAGGAAATGGTTAGGCAGTGAAAAGTTACAAATTAAACATACGCTAAATCCGCCGCATGAGAGTTGATTGTCGTTATAGTTTGGTATTGTGTTAAATCCGTATCGCCACATGCTTGATCTAGACGGCGGTTCAATGAGACGTCCGTGAGCGTTCGTCTGATTGACACAGATCACCGTAACGACAACTATTGCCAAGATAGCTCTTTGCATTGCACTTTCCATCTTATATAATATACAATCTGTTAAAAAAAGAAAGCATTACATTAATATACACGTTAAAAAGTGACTGTTTGAGCAATGACAAGAGGTTATACTCCTCGTTTAAACGCAAACAAGACGTATATACGTTTCAATAAAGTAGATGAAATGTCAATGTTCAGAAATGTTCAACGATTCATTTTAAGCTGAGTATTTTTGTAAGCAGTTTGGAACCTGATTCCCATGTTCGAATTTAGATGAAAATTTTATAATGATCACTGTTATATTTTAACACATATGCGTCCTGTTAATAAGAGTAGGGAATCTCTCTACCTCCATATCTAGTTTTGAGAATACCATTGACATGGAATAAAAAAAATCAACCAACTGCTTAAAAGAACACAAGTGCACGTTAAAGCAGCACAGTGATAAAGACGTTATTCTCTTCTGTTTTATCGATACTGAACTCAAACATAATGTAACAAACTGTAGAAAATGTGAGGTTTTCAACATTATGAAGATTTAGTTTTAACTATATGGAAAACAGTGTGAGGGCTGATAGGATACCGTGTTTCCTGGTATCTCATCAGACTCAACGGTTTGCAGTGAACATAATAACTTTAGTCTAAACGCAGTCCATTCTTATAGATGGGATTAGTCAATTTTTTATCTAAATTGAACCTGGTCTTAATGTTCATTTTCGTTTTGTTTTATATTGAGTGTAGACTCTGATCAGATGCCGCATTATGTGGTTTCTAATCAGTGTCTACATTGTTTGCCTATGTCCTACGTACTTTTGATAGGACGCACTGATACAAATATTTTGACGTTAGCAATTAAGACTGCAATGGTCGGGAAAATTGTCGTCTGCATCAAATCTAGAAAGTTATTTTCGTTTGAATCGCAACCGTTTGCAAACAGTACTACATATTCACCTAAACTGTGCTAAGAGTTAGATGGTACAGCGGAGAATCTGTTTTTCTTTCCCGTTTAAACGAAACGAAACGCAAACGCAAAACGCTAAAACGTAGAAAAGTACAACTTTTGGACAAAACTGATAATTAATATTTATCTTGGTGGCAAACAGTTGTTTGAAGCCTGATCAGACGCCGGGTTACCCGGAGTCTGATCTGGCTCCAAACTGTTTGTTATTGAATTAATAGTTTAAGCGTAACCACGTTTATTGGGAAAGAATAACGTTTTCTCCACTGTAACACAAACGTGGACGTACCTTAGAGTAGCTATGAGTATTAACGCAAGCTTAAGTTTTACTTTATGTTGAAATTCCTATAAGAAAACAGTGTAGAATCTAATCAGACGCCGCATGATGCGGCGTCTGATCAGATTCTTCACTGTTTGCCTATGTCCTTTTAATAGAACGCTAGACACATATTGGTTGATTGAGGAGAAACAATGTCACACACACCGTAACCTGATATTTTAACATTAACATTCAAGACAAATTTGTTCAGAAAAATAATCATTTACAGTTATTTTAGAAAATGTTTGAATCATTCGCAAACAGTATCACAATTCCACATAAACTGTGCTAAGAGTTAGATAGTAAAAACAAAAATAGTCTTACCTCAGAGTTGTTAGGAGTATTAACGCACACTTAAGTACCCTACGGTAATTGTATAATAGTATAACTGTAAATAATGCTACAAGAAAAGTCTTCGACTTCTCAGCTTCGAATTTAGTTTCTGCCTGATGTAGCTGCGACTCTTACTGTATTTATATGATTAGACTTATCAAAACTGATGACAATTATCGCACCTAGATTAGAGAACATATCCGCTTCCAGGTATAACAATTATTTGATTAATTTAACGTTTATCCAGCGGTTAAATACCACATGCATCAGTATTTCCTGCATCCTTTTGGTTAAAATAAGCTTGGTAAAGAATGGGTATATTTCGAAACAAAACAAAACAAAAACGCCCAACTGAGTTTATCAAATAAATTGTACCCTGATCTGATGCATAGTTATTGGGCGTTGGGATCTGGTTCCAAACTGTTTGTAAATGCAAACAAGTTAGCGCCTCGCACGATAAGGGTGAATGTCGGCTTACTCAGACAAACAAATATAGTCTGCCGGTGAACGCAGCTATGATATATTTCCTATAGAGAATCCCCTTATCGCAAGAGACCTTTGTGTAAAAGGTTGAATAAGTTCAAGTATGAATGAAACACATTGCGCACATGCTATCGTAAAGGTTCAGGCCGAGTAGGAGAAGACGAATCAATTTAGTTGATCGGTCAAGACTAAACTCTTAATATGCTTAATTATCGGGATGTTTTGAAGTTGTCTGCGACATAACTCAAAATTACATATAGTTGTGTTCCTGATGAGGGTCTTTATTTTTTGCAAATGTCAGTTACACCACGCTTAGTTCGATAATGATTTACAGTTGGAACTCTATATTTCGAGCTCGTTTAAATCGATCGTGCCAGTATTTCATAAGTTCAATGTTGATAAGTCGATCTCGTGTAAGTCGAACATATCCGTATTTCAAATTAAAAACGTGGCTAAGCCACATTTTAACTTTAAAATATAGGTATGTTCGAACTTACGCGAGTTCGAAGTATCGAGTTGAGACTGTATGTGTTTTAGTCCGATTCGATAAAACATCAATTGGTGTATTTATTATCATATCAGTTGGATCCAGAGAAGAGGTTGACCAGTTGATAGGACGTCTGATCAGGAACAAAACTGTTGGGTACTCGTCTTTAAGTTCCTCTGATTTATCTGTATTCGTTTTTGACCAATATTACAGAATGATCGCAACATGAAAGCTGATACATGATTTATTAGTGAAGGCGAAGTGTTACTACTCTTTCATCCTTATAGACGCCCTTTGTACATATCTATTCCAAATATCATCAATTTAATGAAAAATAGTACATATTTATTAATTTTCAAAAACAAAACACACGTCAAACACAACATTGGCAATCAAATGTCGGAATATGAACCACATACATGTATGTAACTGCTTCGCCTTCCTTTGCTAAATTGTTCATGTCATTCGTTCGTCATACTCTGATTATTGAGTGAAAGATTAACTATAACCTTAATAGTAAAAAGGTTTACTTTGATAGGGATAGTTGTGACGGGTATACATTTGAGGTCAATGGTTAATTTACCCCGGGTAGAAAGGTAAATAATAATACTTCCTATCGGTGCTAATTATGAACTTTACGCACGTTTGTAAACATTGACGGGCAGAGTGACATACTGACGTCAGACTTAACATTTGACTGGACTTCGAGTAGAACTAATTTGATACATGTGTACGTCATTTATCTTATTCTATATACGCTTTGATTGCTTAGAAGGCGATAAATGGTTCTTTGCATACGTTTTTGATCCTGATCAACCGTCGAGTGTCTCAGCATCTGATCTTGATAAAAGTTATTTTTCAAATGAAAAATAATTCTGCCAAAATAAAGCATGACCATCGCAAAATATAAAAAAAGTTGTTAGGTTTTGAAAGGGGGATGGGCGTACAAATTAAGTACGTAATATGGTAAGTGATATAAAGAACGTCAAACATTGTTGTCTATATACAGTATTGAAATATCAAAGTCAATAATATCTTTGCTGGTACTAGAGTGAACTGGTACTATATTTGTAATGACGTCAGTTCAAATAATTAGTTGAATTTTAATTCTAATTCTCTTATATTTTCTTAACCCGTTCACTGCCAACGTCGCCAACACTAACATTTTCAAATGGTTTCGATTTAAATTCCTCCGCTACAGCCATTACCGCTGGTTTGTTTGGGCAGGGATCCATGTTGAGATGGTCGCTGAGGTTGCCGACAAATGTAAACACGGCCATGTTGAGGTTGTGACTCAAGTGCCGAAAAAGGTAAACACGGCCATCTTGAGGTTGTCGCTCAAGTTGCCGACAAAGATTAACACGGCCATGTTGAGGTTGTCGCTCAGGTTGCCGACAAAGGTAAACACGACCATTTTGAGGTTGTCGCTCAAGTTGCCAACAAAGGTTAACACGACCATGTTGAGGTTGTTGCTCAGGTTGCCGACACAGGTTAACACGACAATTTTTATGTTATCGCTCAAGTTGCCGATAAAGGTTAACGCGGCCATGTTGAGGTTGTTGCTCAAGTTGCCGACAAAGGTTAACAGGACCATGTTGAGGTTGTTGCTCAAGTTGCCGAAAAAGGTTAACACGACCATGTTGAGGTTATTGCTCAAGTTGCCGACAAAGGTAAACACGGCCATGTTGAGGTTTTCACTCAAGTTGCCGATAAAAGTAAACAAAACCATGTTGAGATTGTTGCTCAAGTTGCCGACCAAGGTAAACACGACCATGTTGAGGTTGTCGCTCAGGTTGCCGACAAAGGTTAACACGACCATGTTGAGGTTGTCGCTCAAGTTGCCGACCAAGGTAAACACGACCATGTTGAGGTTGTCGCTCAGGTTGCCGATAAAGGTTAACACGACCATATTGAGGTTGTCGCTCAAGTTGCCGACAAAGGTAAACACGGTCATGTTTAAGTTGGTGCTAGAGTTACCTACAAAGGTTAACACGGCCATGTTGAGGTTGTCGCTCAAGTTGCCGACAAAGGTAAACACGGCCATGTTGAGGTTGTCGCTCAAATTGCCGACAAAGTAAACACGGCCATGTTGAGGTTGTCGCTTATGTTGCCGACAAAATAAACACGGCCATGTTGAGGCTGTCGCTCAAGTTGCCGACAAAGTAAACACGGCCATGTTGAGGTTGTCGCTCAAGTTGCCGACAAAGGATAACACGGCCATGTTGATGTTGTCGCTCAAGTTGCCGACAAAGTAAACACGGCCATGTTGAGGTTGTCGCTCAGGTTGCCGACAAAATAAACACGGCCATGTTGAGGTTGTCGCTCAAGTTGCCGACAAAGTAAACACGGCCATGTTGAGATTGTCGCTCAAGTTGCCGACAAAGGTTAACACGGCCATGTTGAGGTTGTCGCTCAAGTTGCCGACAAAGGTGAACACGGTTATGTTTAAGTTGTCGCTCAAGTTGCCGACAAAGGTTAACACGGCCATGTTGAGGTTGTCGCTCAAGTTGCCCACAAAGGTAAACGCGGTCATGTTGAGGTTGTCGCTCAAGTTGCCAACAAAGGTTAACACGACCATGTTGAGGTTGTTGCTCAAGTTGCCGACAAATTATAACACGACCATGTTGAGCTTGTCACTCAAGTTGCCAACAAAGGTTAACACGACCATGTTGAGGTTGTCGCTCAGGTTGACGACAAAGGTTAACACGACCATGTTGAGGTTGTTGTTCAAGTCGCCGACAAAGGTTAACACGACCATGTTGAGGTTGTCGCTCAAGTTGCCAACAAAGGTTAACACGACCATGTTGATGTTGTCGCTCAAGTTGATGACAAAGGTTAACACGACCATGTTGAGGTTGTCGCTCAAGTTGCCAACAAAGGTTAACACGACCATGTTGAGGTTGTTGCTCAAGTTGCCCACAAAGGTTAACACGGCCATGTTGAGGTTGTCGCTCAAGTTGCCGACAAAGGTAAACACGGCCATGTTAAGGTTGTCGCTCAAGTTGCCGACAAAGTAAACACGGCCATGTTGAGGTTGTTGTTCAAGTTGCCGACAAAGATAAACACGACCATGTTGAGGTTGTTGCTCAAATTACCTACAAAGGTTAACATGACCGTGTTGAGGTTGTTGCTCAAGTTGCCGACAAAGGTAAACACGGCCATGTTGAGGTTGTTGCTCAAGTTACCTACAAAGGTTAACACGACCATTTTGAGGTTGTCGCTCCAGCACACCAGGTCCAGCGATTTACGTGGAGTACAGTCTGAAAAACATTGAAATGTGATAAATTCAATTTTTTTCAACTTCTCACGTTCAGTTTTGTAATAAATATAAAACTAGTTGGAGCCAAATCAGACGCCGGTTTCCTCTGCGTCTAAATAAGGCGTTACGTTGTTTACCAATAACTGCTTGTTTTAACAAAAATGCGTGTACGTGAACAGAATAATTTCTCCCTTACTATACAATATAATCTCGTACAGCTAGGACAAATGTTTTACATTAAACTCATTGACCCCTAAACCCTTGAATTAAGTCTCGTTCAGGTTAGACGATTTGATTTTATAATGTATTGCAACATGACAAATATGTATGCGATCCCCGATCAAGGTCTATTATCTTTGCATAAGACAGAGCACTATTAAATTAAAGTGTGTTACACAAAACGATTTAACTTTTGAATGCAGTACCTTGCATATGTCTACGGTATTTCTTTTTTGAGTGTCGAATAGCCTACACCGACGCAAAATTACTGCAAAATTCATTTTAACTGTGCAATAACAAAACCAGTCTTATTGCATTGCCACATTGTCCAGACCAATCACCATTGTCATTCCAGGCTCTGTAGCTGAGATTGGCCTGCACTGCCTAATACCGAATATAATACATCTACATAAGACGCTTTAGAAACACGTGGTTGTCAAACAGTGAATATCAATATCAGCCTCTGCGTCGTTTGCGATAAGTCAGGTTTTCTAATGGCACACTCTTTTATTTGCAATTAACATCTACTCGTGACATTCTCTGCTGTTTTTTTTCTTTTTGATTTACTGCCTTTGTAACCGGAGCCAACTAAAGTCTAAGTCTAAACGGGTATGCTATCAATTCTACAGAAACGCATATAGAAACATGTATGGATTAAATACAAGGCATCGATCTTTAAAATATTGCAAACAATTGCAAATTATTTAAAGAGTAACTACAGTATAACCTCTCTATAACGGCCACTATTGTTTGTTGATTATTGGATGTTTAAGGCAGGTGACTGCTTAAAGCAAGGTGACAGTGAAACAGAAAGCTCCTTTAGGAGCTTTCTGTTTCACTGTCACCTCGCTTTAAGCTATCACCTGTCTTTTATACTATGAATTATCCTTCGTTTTAGTGGCCGTTATAGAGAGGTTTTACTGTATTTAATACTTTTGCACGTTCGCTTCTCGAAAACTCTTTTAACCGAACGTTTTACTCTTGCTAGAACGGTTCGGCTCTATACGTTAAATTTATATTTTAGCATGTTTACCGACTTCAAAGGCTTATAGACATCATTTGCAAATAGTGTAGAAGGAACCCCCTGATTAGGGCCTACACTATAACCTACACTCATTTTCGTTTTTGGTCAAACCTCTTAGGAGTTTATGTAAAAAGGCTATTCTTTGCAAATGGAAAAATCATTCGGAAAATGAAAAGTGTAAGGGATGACCGAGCTTAATGAATAAATATTGTCATGGGACATTCGCTGTTTATTGTTATTTTGTTTGTCCGTTGCGAGTTACCTGATCCCTGTCAAGCACATATGTACTATAGTACGCGTACATTACAAATATTTCCATTCAACCATTTCGTCGCTATATGCGACTCAAGTCAATATTGAAAAAAGAATCGCGGAGTCTGATCAGGATTCAAACTGTTGGACACTTGAACAAATTAAAGACGGTTACATCTTGCGGCGAAAAGGTTAATCCGTCAATATAAACACTATTTAAAAGTGTCGTCCGTCACAGATATTCGAAGAAGTTTACAGAGTCAAACAGAAAACAAAATGTTTAATAAGTCTATCCAGACCAGATGACGATTTACAACGCGTCTGACCTTTATCAAAACTTTATTTGAAACTATTTGTTCTTGGTAGGAAATAATACTATAGTCAGATGGGGGGAACTGTGGTTTCGCTTTGGTTTCAAAAGAGAAATGATAACCAATTGGTTGAAAGTTCTTCAGTAAACTCGAGTAGGAATTATTATCAACTATGCAATGAGAATATTGTAGATATGATAAATGTATAATAAATATGTTATTATTTGTTGTTTAAATGAAACTAAATACAAACGTATAGTAACACATTTTAAAATAGGAAGTGTCGTTGAAAGTTTTGACCATTTATTTTTATCAGACGGGTAACTGATGTGAGTACAAACTGTTTGCGTTCTGCATACTTATGCACCTTTATCGATAAGAAATAACATCTGTTTCCATCGATTACATTGAAAATACAGCGCTCCCTCTCTACAACGACACCGAATGGGAGACAAAACATATGTGCGTTGTTCGGAGGGAGTCGTTATAGTTAGGGAAACGGGTTATATTTCCAAACAGCTTGAATCCAAATCAGACGCTGCTTTACGCGGCGTCTGATCTGAATTCAAGCTGTTTATCACGCGTCAATAAGTATTTTTCCTCTCAAAATGTGCATTATGTAACTTTGAGAAAATTAGCAGACGACAATTTTCAGCAGACGATATTGCAACAGAAAAGGCGTTAGACATAAGTGTACTGTTTAGGGACCGCAACAAGGGTCGTTGTAAAGAGGGAGTCGTTGTTGGGAGGGCTGTTGTAGAGAGGGAGCGCTGTATATCATATCATTCCGCCCCAATAAACGCGTTGACACTAAAGCCCTATATCTTTTCAAAACATTTTAACCTAGTAAGACACCGAGTTACCAAGCCTCTGATCAGGCTCGAAACTGTTTGCCACTCAGTTCAAAACAAATCGACTTATTTATCATACAACGTACGTTTCTTCGGTTTGTTGCATTACATCTGTGTTTATTTATGCTTATGGGAAAGAACAACGTCTTCTCAACTGTATCATTCTGTTATGGAAGTGAAGTGGGTACTACGGAAGGTGTGATTCATCATAGGGTTATCCTGGTGTGATGATATACTGACATACATTAAGTGAAGGTACATTAAAGACTACCCATATTCGACGAAAGATAAAAAACCTTAATGCGAAAGAACGAAAGATGGAGCCTTAACATAGGACTAATGCAATGCATAAAGCTCCCAAAGGAGCAGTAAAGAGAACCCCGTTTGTCTTAGATATACATGTAATTTTGAGAAGAAAAAAAAAACAGACAACAGTATCACGGCATACAATAATATGGCCGTTAAAAGTTTAAAACAGACGATAAAAGTTGGATTGGAAAGGTTTAATTTGGTTGCCAAGAGTACATCGTAAATGATTACTAATGTAGGGAATGACCCTGGTTTGACCTTGTTGCCTGAGTAATGCTTTGTAGATGTTTGAGAACTAGTACCGGAAGTATGTGTTTGAAGTATCAACAAAAAATAATACACAGACATCAACAGCTTCTCTTTGTTTAAAGTCCCCATTTTATTGTTTTATTTGAATGCACTACTAAACCCTTTTTCCGCATTTGGTAATTAAATCAACATTGCAAACAGTTTTGTATTAGTTCAGCGTAACGCGCTGTCTGATGAAACCCAAACTCTTTTATACTTGTATCGATATTTACTGTTAGAATATGCAACTAAATAAGACAATATTACTGCCTTACATCTAACGTTCCAGCAATACTTCAAACAGCAAAATTGAGATATACAATAATATGGCGATTAAGGGGTAAAATCCATACACTTTTCGTGGTGACATTGTGAGAATCCCCATTTAATCTGATTGTTTATATGTACTCTTTAACCAAACATCGACCCAAATACCTGAAAACAAAACATACAAACGAAAACTCGGGTTTGGTTAGGCCAAGGTGTCCCACATTTTAACCTCTTATTTCAATAATAATATTAAGAGATATGTACAGTAGGGATGATCTATATACATGTACATATAAAATACATATTTTTACTCGTAAGTTAATCATGTCCGTATTTCAAAGATGTTTGCTGAACGTATGATTTTATTTTAAAGTTTAAAGTTTGCTGAACCGTAGTTTAACTTTGTAATACGGATGCTTTCAACTGATGTTCAATAAATTATTATATCAAATAGTGAATACCCATTTAACCCTTACACTCTCATTGACGCTTAACCCTTTACCTGATAGCATTGTTTCTAGTATTGAAGATATGCGACTACTTAAAGCAGGTTGAAAGTAAAGCAGAATGCGCCCTAAGGCGCATTCTGCTTTACTTTCAGCCTGCTTTAAGCTATTAACTGCTAGACTAAGGAAAGTATTAAATATGACACATATTCATTACGGTATAATTTGGAACTATTTTCTTCAGCGGAGGAATAAACTGAATGTGCTAAAAGTCGCTTCTATAAGGGAAAGGGTTAAAAGCGTGTTTGCAAACAGTTGAGATTTGACACCCGTTTTGAAATTCCGTCAGTCAATACTGCCTTATATTTAACTTTGAAATGATTTTGCAGACCACAAAATTGAAGCAGACGGCAATGAAACGGTGAAGGGGTAAAATTATCACAAAAGATTTGGCAGTGAAATGGTTAAGACGTCATAAAATGCATGCGTCTTCCTAATAGCTTGCATGATTTGCTTCAATGTAATTTTCAGTTGTACATATTGTCAGATATTTCCTAATGTACAAAAAACATACACAAGACAGGATAAGATGGAGAAATAAATAATTATTGATAATTTTAGAACCTGACTTACGACCTTTTGTGTTGAACGACGTTTTATGAAACGGGCCCCAGATGATTTCTTTATCGAACCTACCAACATATATAATGGACATATTCATTATCAATCTCTATTTTGAGGAATCGAGGAATTTGCTCGGTTTACATTTCTAGTTGTAATAGGTCGGTTTGAATTGATGACGTTTCAGAAGCGTATAGATTACTTAAACAGTTTGTGGCAGCTAGAAAATAATTATTCACTGAGGTGGTTAAGAAAATGATTCGAAGTTGCCGATTTAGTACATAATTATACAATATTAACCATGAAACTTGTCTTGAAACCTCATGAAAATGATGTATACATTCGACCAACAATATCTCGAATTCGCTTAAGTTGAACTTACTTGAATTTTGTCAATTGTGCTTCTATTTATTCTATCAAAATGCCCAGCTATATGGAAGTTTGAGAACAAACAGCAGACGACAATTTTAAGCAGACGATATTGCAACAGTGCAAGCGTTAGACATAATTGTCCTGTTTAGGGAACTACGACAAGGGTCATTGTAAGGAGGGAGTCGCTGTTTTGAGGACCGTTGTAGGGAGGGAGCACTGTAGTACAAACTAGGGGAAAGGTTTAATAGGACACTAGAATGGTTCATTTGAATTTGCAGGAGTGAATGGCTTAAGCCTCCTGCTAAACATTTTGTACTCAAGCCTCTTTGTCATATATGTCAGAATAACAGTAGTTTGCTGTGCAAGTCCTATGCAATGGGGTTATCAACTTTGCTAATCTTCTGCAAACTATATAAGTGTCGTCTGCATAATTTACCATCTGCACAAATGTATGTAAGTTAATTTATAAAGCGACAGCGTGTCAAGCATTTTAGATCCAGATGAGACAAAAAGTAACTTCGAGTCTCAATTGCATCCAAACTGTCTGCAACTGTAGCCACAATTTAGTCCGTATCTTGTAGAAGTTTTATCATTTGCTTGAGATTCACGATCTCAAATGCACTTATACTTGAAAATAGTTTGGATCCAGAAAAAAACATTTCCTTTTGCTATGTGACAATTAAATGTACGTTTTATACATGTTAGCTAACAAACTTAACATTCATGGCTAAATGAGTTTTTAATTAAAAATCTAAAATGTATCGTATACTTTGAAGCAAGCGGTTTTGTACCAGGCGCACCAATCCGATGCGCAGAAAAGCTTATCAAAATGCCCTTGTCCTTATGCCGTCGTCGCTAAAAAACGGTCACGTTTACAATGAAATATACGGCGTTAGTTGCTATAATCTTAACCCCTCGCTGTCTTATCCCAAGTACGATATTGATTTGCAAACAGGTTGGATCCTGATCAGAGGCCGCTAAACGCTGCATCTGATCAGGATCCAAACTGTTTAACACTCAATTTCTCATTTGTTAAGTCAACATACATGACGTTTGAAATTGAGAATTAAAAGCAGACGACAAATATTTAAAATGATAACGTTATGGCAGTGAAAGCGTAACAGTCGGCTGCAAAAGATGTCTGCAACATTTCCTAGAGTAGAAAATTCTGAAATGTCTTTCCACTTATGTCAAACAGAGCTGAACAGGTTAAACTTTCTGGTCCTTTGGAATCATTGATTTCAGCGCATTTGCAGTCGAAAGTTGAATTCCGCTTAAGCTGGTGCTAGGAGGCGTGAGCACTGTTGCATATTTCAGTATTGCTCATGAACAAACTCAATTAAACCGAGTCTGCAATTTTCAGTATTTGCTTTGTTTTCTGTGCTTTCAAAGGATCTCCCCTTATTCCGAATTTCTATCAAGATGAGACAACGCGTTACTCTGTGTCTCATCAGGACATAAACTGTTTTAACAGTTATCGCCAATCTTTACCTGTACAGGTTTATGTAGATGTATTACTGGTGTTTCAGATCTTATTCTTAGACCCAGTCTATCAAAATGAGATGTGTAAAACTTAAAATTGGAAATTCGGTCATCATCGAAAAGCCATTTCCTAGAAGTGCTAATGAATACATTGTACGTCATTGCCCATACGGAACAGTCGAGGAAGAACATTCGAAGTTTTTGAAACCATTGCAGTTTGTCATATTGACAGATTACCTTTAGTATGCAATGTTACGGCTGTGTCATTCGCAATAATTCCCATTTATTTATGCTTTTCGGTGGATTACCACGAAAAAGCAGTGGATGATCACTTGGTAATCCACTGCAGTGGATTATCACCAATCGCTTTTATTATGAATTTTCCCCGTAGGGCTCCCCAAGAATCGTAGTCAATCGTGTCTTATCGTTAAAATCCGGCAGTCCGATTTGTCGCGAACTACTCACCGGAAGAGCACAAATCCAAACTCGGGAGCAACGAAGTAATTCGGATGACGTCATTATACCGCCAACTGTCACGCCACATGTGTTCGACATAAAACGTGGGGCTCAACACGGGATAAATAATGTACGTTCGCTTTCAATTTTGAAACAATTTCGTTTAAAAAGTGGCTTTAAAGCATAAATAAATAGAATAACTGTGTTTTTTCAGTGTAAGATCGAATTTAATCCATTTCGTGAACATCAGACTGTTATATTTTCACTCGTGGCTTCGCCACTCGTGAAAATATAACGTCTGATGTTCACTCAATGGATTAAATTTCGATCTTACACTGAAAAAAACAGTTATCCTCTATATCTAATATTACTTTTGTTTCAAAATATATCCTAAGCGAGTCATTGGATTTAAGGAGAGACTCGTTTCACCTGAATTTTACCTTGGATTATTGGATTACAATACAGGGAAACCTTTCCATAACGACCACTAAAATGATGGTTTATTGATTGTTACTAAATTGCGTAACATATTCAATTTAGTAATATAACTATTAATACAATACAGCTACATACAATGCTTTAGATGCATGTAGGTGTCAACAGTGTGCATCAAGACAGGTTGACGCGTCTGGCCTTGATCTACACCGTTTGCATTGTAAAAATAATTTGTCGTGACACGGCTCAATTATATTTTCGGCTCAATTATGTATTCTGCTTCTGATTTGCCACACAATATTAACTTCAGGACATTATCTGTATTAATCGATATTTTAAATCGTCAACAAGCAAGGAGTGTGTCATATTTCATTCACTTAAATAAAAATAGCACAATGAAACGTTTATGGAGCTGAATAAAGGCATGCTTTCTATAGTTTCATACAATCGCTACTGAATATTGATGAAGAGAAAACCAAGTGCGCTCACAACTGCTATCAAACTGTTTCACTAATTCCAATATTTAAATTCCTGTTTTAATTGGTTTTGATATACTGTTGTATTTCTTTCATATCATGTTATAAAGGGAAACTACGGTAATTCATATATTATAATGTTTACGACTTGTCTTTTCTGTGGTAAAGTAGTTGCACCGTTATATAAACGTATCGTGTACAATTACACATTTAGACGTGTTTAACCATACAGTAGCTCACATACGGAATCTAATGTTGTTGAGACATATACCTTAAATTCGGTTTATTGAACTGTATCCGTATTTCGACAGTTGAATTTCGATAACTTGAGCTGGCTTAAGTCATACCTTTATTGATTGTATCAGTAAGATTACTAAATGCACAGTAAAAATGAGTCTTAGGCAAGAGAGTTTAAACTATCGCGGTATGCCTGTAGATTGTGATAATGAGAGAGGGTGGCTGCCGGTTAAATTTCCAGGGTTTTCGTATATTGTTCTGCAGTAACAGATTTAATTATGTACACTGTTGTTGTAGTACGTAGTTTGTAGATGCTGTAATATGAGCTCTGCACGAATTAATAAACGTATATTTCTATACTGTCATGCTATAGCAGACAGATCATGTAAAAATTGGAATTTTAATGTATGTAAAATATTTCGTGACCTAAATTGCAATGAATTTTGTATAATTGATACTGTCATAGATAAACATACATTAGTAAATAAATTAAAATGTAATGCATTATCTACATTTAAAACACAGTGGAGCAACACAATAACAAGGAAGCAGTCTGTGTCCAGAAAATGGTGGAAATAAATTGCGTTGCACCCCTGCGTATAGAGACAGGGAGATATGAACGACTAGATGTTGAAAGAAGAGTATGTTCGTTTTGTATAGCTGAAATTGAAAATGAATTGCATGTAATTACAGACTGTCCAAAATATACAGATATTAGAAATGTTCTATATAGCAAAGCATCAGAGATCGATGCGGGTTTCGAACTGAAAAGTAACTGTGATAAACTCATATTTATATTTTCATGTCCATCAATTGTACGTATTGCTGCCAAATCCGGTTTTTTAATTTAAAGGAGGCGCTCAAGCCTCTTGTACACTTCTTAAAACATGTATTCATTTACCAAGGATGTTGTTTAGTTTATATTTAATCAGTATATTATTGAATCAATTACCCTTAATTGTATATAATGACGTCATTATTCTAGAACATTTCATTTTTTTATCTAGTAGATATCACCTTTTAATCAGTTTACTTCAAGTCTGGCTTGAGGTAATATTCGATTTTTTAAAAATCACTTCATTGTATTGCTTGTTGGCCTTCTATTGCTGTCGTTAGCTTTTATTGAACTTGATCTTAGTAATTTTTTAAACACACTAAATGCTTACACTGTAAGAGTTTGGTGTGCAGCATTAAAATGTGATATGTGCATTTACCTTCTGTATATACTATATTTTGTTCCTATGATTATGCTAGGTATCATGAATAACTGTGATCGTCTCTTATAATTCAATAATGAATGACTTTGTACATATATGTAAAACTGTAATTTGCATGAACTGTAATGTAACTTTGATGTACAAAGAAGAGACAGAAATAAAGAAATGAAAAGTTTTACTGTATTGTCATTTAAATAGCGGATCGTATTACAACTTCCTTCATGATTGGTATATTTATTTTGAACGAATATTCAATACACCATACGCGATAGTTAACCCTTTCCCACATAGCATATCTCTAGTATTGAATATAGGTGTCCACTTAAAGCAGGTTGAAAGTAAAGCAGAATGCGCCTTAAGCGCATTCTGCTTTACTTTCAGCCTGCTTTAAGCTACCATCTGCTAGAATATAGAAAATATTTTGTATTATACATATTTATAAATGTATAAATTGGAACTATTTTCTTCAGGACAAGAATAAACTGAATGCGCTAAAAGGCATTCTATGGGGGAAAGGGTTAATGTAAAGGTGTGTATTGTAGTCAACAGAAAAGTTATTAGTGAAATCATCGAGGGTATTTGCAATGATCTGCCTTCCATTTCGTGTGTTATTACTGGTTTGTGGAATCAACACGTCATTGGGACAAACTGAAAAGTTTGAATATGAATGTGACATATTAGAAAGACTGGATAAGGTTGAAAATGAATTGAAACAAGTGAAAGAAGCTTTGGCAAACCAATTGAAAGGTACTGAAAGTTATATAACTATCATGTTTATTCTATACATATCAATGATTTCTTGGTTATATAGAGTCCATTTGCATCACAGTTGATATCGTCACCAGCGACGACATCACCTTTTTAGTGATTATATCATTTTTGCTGAACTACTTTTCTAAACATTTACTAACGGGAGTTGTATTTTCAAGAAAAAATGAGCAAACAAAGTATTATTCAATAGGGCTAACATGAAAAATAAAATGAATGCTTACCAGAATCTTAGTTGTTTTCCCCTCTTCCAATCCACTTTCAGTGATACGATTCTAGCTCTGTTCCTTCTCTAAAGTCATTGCTTTGGTTTTTTCGGAAAAAACATTAAATGTAATGCAGAAATGCAGAGGCAATGCAGACAATCAAATGTTCCGTGTCAAAGATGTAAGAAATTATACGAATAGCATCTTAGTCCAAAACTATATATTACAATCTTCTTTCAAAATACTCTCCTCAAATAGCTAGTAAACGCTTGTATACCTTGTATATATGCTTTCAACTTGCTATGTTCTTCCTATTTGAAGCCTTTGTTCTGTTCTTTCTTTTCAAGAAGACTACAGCAAGGCAAAATTGCAAACAAACATGTTCAAGTAAAACATGCAAGAATGTGTTCTAACAAGCACCCAAGTCCAATCATATGTTACTCCTTCCCTTTCATGGGTTTTGCGCGTTGCACGTGAAACACTTCGAGGGGCGATTATCCATAATCGGCCCACTGGGCCATTATGGATTGGTCACATGACCTCCGTAAAGACAGTTTTCAACGGCAATTTGGTTACTATTTATTGTAAGGTATACAATATTTTTATATATGTAATCGCCCCTCGAATTCTTTCACGTGCAGCTCGTTGATGTTAGCAACTTAGATCTATTCAAACATGGCAGGAGAAGGGGTTTGGCGTCGGTGTCAAATCGTATTCTAGAACTTGAATTCTAAGACAGAAGGGTCGTAGCGTAAAAAGGTACGGTTCTTGTTTATACAATGATCATGTGTTATGTGTGCCAGTGTGAAATTACTTGACGTTGTTATGGGCAGAAGGCACGCCTAGGTCATGTTTTAACCTCTTATTAATTAACTAACAGACTACTCGTGAAGAGTAGACTTTTTCTATGTAAAAAGTGTAAATACTGATCAGGGGGTTCAGGATCAGGGTCTGCAATGTTCGTAATTCTGCCATTTATTATAAGTATGAATCATAAATAGTCAAAACTGGATTAGACTCAACTCAAATGTCCAATTTTCCTTTCCAAAATTCAGGGATGAATTAGTTACAGTGTACATGTACATGTAGTTATAAAATTCAATCATAAAAGTGAATCGTCCGGAGAAATAAATATCCCGGAATAAAGATATTTAAACTAGCTGTCCGGAGAATGTTTTCCCTACTACATTAGCTAGGGACACCAAATGTGGTGTGAGAGCTCTTCTCAAGATTACAGCTTGTAAAGCTATAACTGTGATCCGACATTTGACTAGGTAAAGAAACAAACTTGTTCTGAGCATACTGTCTACAACACGTGAGCTAGGGAAAACCCAATCTTCAATTATGTTAGAAGCTTGCCCTGATCATAACTCTTATATAACATCGGCTTGCTCAGCGAACACCAAATTTGCTGTATGGATACATATTGGTTTGGCACTGTGTCTCAAACGATAAACAGGTTACTGTGACCTTAAAAAGGGCATTTTGTCTGAATTATAAAACATTACCTATACTATATCATATAGGGGAAAAAACTGTGTTGTGCAGGTACATATTAGAATGACGGAGAGTTGCGTACTTTAAAGACATGCTGTGTATGAGTATAGTCAATGGGCAACAACACCATACATTTTAGCGTTTCGGGGAATATGACACTTGCTTTACCTAAAATTTTGTTTCATATAATTCTAATAATTTTAAAGATAAAACTGTCATTACCCACTGAAAAAGTAGGTGCCTCTCTGTTGCTGCTCCAAATCGAAAAGTTTAGTTCATATAATTGCATTTCATGGTCAACGTCGAAGATTTTAACAAGATTGATCTTAACACATTATAATTCATTTGTGTTTGCACACATTTTCGTTTCCGCTTGCTTGTTAAATGAGTCCATGTGTTAGAAGGGGTTCCAGTTATGTGTATATGTTTTTGCAGAGAGTGTCAATACGGGATCTACATATGTCCGCTGGGGGAGAACGACATGTCCCGGAAACGGCACGGAGCTTGTTTACTCGGGTATTGCTGGTGGATCCTGGTGGGAATTCACCGGGGCTCCTGTCGACTATCTATGTTTGCCTAAAACACCTGTCTATGGAAACTACAATAACGACGTTCTGCAGCATGGGGGTCACGTTTACGGAGCCGAATATGAATTGTTCTACAGGTTGGAGAGAATGGAGTTCTTCCCTGACCTTGTCGATCGTACAGATTTGCACGACAACGATGTTCCTTGCGCTGTTTGTAGAACGCAAAGGTCCGCCGTTCTGATGGTCCCAGCTCAGAATATGTGTATGGATGGCTGGACGTTGGAATATAAAGGACTTTTAGTTAGCGGTAGTGATTTGCACAAAGCGGCAAGTGAATACATCTGCCTAGATGACCAGCCGGAATATATTGCTGGAGGCGGTGCAAATGAAAATGGAAAGCTTTTGTTCTTTGTAGAAAGCCGTTGTGGCGTTCTTCCATGTCCGCCTTATATTGATGGTAGAGAACTCACCTGTGCTGTGTGTACCAAGTAACCACAATTATATCTGACTTATGATTACTTCCAATGATTCGCACAAAAGCAATTTTCTTTGTTATTGAAAGGTTTATTAACATGTTTCTACCACATTCTGTTACAGAGCCATTGCAAACTGCTTAAAGCAGACTTAAAGTAAAGCAAAACGTTATAATAGTAGATTTCTGCTTTCCTTTCAGTCTGCTTTAACCCATTTTCTAAAAGCCTATTTTAAGTTTTGAAAACATTTGACCACTAAAAGCAGGTTGGAAGTGAATCAGAATTTGCTTTAAAGCGCATTTTGCTTTACCGTCAGCCTTCTTTTAGCCATCGTTTGCAAAGATAAATAAAAATGTTTCTTTTTTGCACATTATGACAATATAAATTTGATTCTTTTTCATTGGTGGAGGAATCAATTTTAGGCGTAAAAAGTGTATTTATGGGATAATGGGTTGGGCAAGCACCTATTGCAATCACTAAAGCAACGTTATACATGTAGTTACTGATTAAAAGGGAACAACTAGTCAAATACTGATTAGTAGAGGGGCTGACCCCATGAATCAAACTTTTTTTTTAACCCATCCGGTATAAAATTTCTGTTGATTCCAGGGAATAGTATATATACATACATGACACTTGAGGGTGGATGCCAGATTCAAAATTGGTGCAGATTTTTTCTACAGCATTTTTTGTTACCCCACCCACTCAAATTCAATGATAAATAACGATCTTACAGATTGTTAAATCTTATGACAGGTGGTTATGTAAACATGTTTATTGTTCGAGCTGTGCTGTTTGTTGGGTATCTAAATGCTTTATAATGCAAACTTATTAGCATTTAGAAGGTTTAGAAGCTCATAGAATCAATAGAATGTCATAGAATGTAATAGCAGAGGGGCTGGCACCAAAAGTGTAAAGTGTGTTTTTTTAATCCATCCAGTATAACATTCTGTTGGTATGAGGGAATAATATATATACATACATGACACTTGAGGGTGGATGCCAGATTCAGAAGTGGTGCAGACTGTTGCTAGATCTGTTTTATTACCCCACCCACTCCAGTCCATTGATAAATAATGACGTCATATTAAGTCTTATACTCAGGTTATAAATTAATTGATTGACTTAAAAACACCACAAATAAGTATTCTTATATCATTCTATGTAGAATCATAAATCTAAAATGTTATTTACTGTCATTGTATCCCCCCCCCCATTTCACTCCAACTCTTCAAACCGTTTGAGAAGTGGTGACATTTTAACATGATTTCTGTCTGTCCGTCTGTTAAAACTCATGTGGAGCTAACTCGCATTACACAATTGGAGGACTTTACGTAAATGTTTATAAGTTTCTTACTTCTATAAAAAAGAGCAGAAAACATGTGTATTAAAAAGATCGTTTGGAA
Organism: Gari tellinella; assembly: GCA_922989275.2. Classification (NCBI taxonomy): domain Eukaryota; kingdom Metazoa; phylum Mollusca; class Bivalvia; order Cardiida; family Psammobiidae; genus Gari; species Gari tellinella. The sequence continues at coordinate 77,238,807 of OV277868.1, read as the reverse complement.
ATATGACTGCGACCATTTTGACTGCGGTTATGACCCTTTGAATTTGTTCCCTATATAGAATATAGAGGACAAATGATGTGCTCCGAGCCATCACAAACTAAGTATGTGTATGCGCAGGTGTAGAGATGGTTTGGAAGCTTGACTGTGACCATTTGAACATACGTTATTGCCTTTCAAATTAAAATGTATGCAACTTCCTCACTAAAAGAAGTATTTGGTTCAAAGTGTAATAGATGAACGACCTATAGCTATTTGAAGGAATATGGATGGGGGTACTGAGGTACTCTACATTGGTGAGAGTTTTGAAAAGCTACACTGAAGTTCAAAATAGTGATTTTGATAAATATATTTACTCCATACATGAGTATGATAGGCATAACGAAATTTACTGGTATAAAAGCTGCTATTATTCGTGAATATTCAAACTCCGATTGGGATTCGAAACCTTTCCTCCTGTGCGCCATCCACGTCGCTATCAGCAACATCAACATGTCAGAACCATTGTACTTAAAGTTGATTATCAAACTCCGACTGGGAATCGAAACATGTCCCCCTGTGCGCCAGCCCCGTCGCTATCCGCAACATCAACGTGTCAGAACCAATGTACTTTAAGTTAATTATCAGGTTTTCAAGTTAAAACTGTCATATAAGCATTCACTTTTGGCACAAATAGAACATTTGGTTACCTTAGCAACCACTCACAATATACATGTATGCTAAATTATAGCATTAAACTGAAATTATGTATCAAATTCAAACCTTTTTTTAAAGACAAAGTATAGAAACCTCTTTGAATTTTGTATGTCAGTTTTATTATAATCTAGGCAACTTAACAGTGTTATATAAACATTCACTTTTAGCATCAAAGTAACATTTCGTTATCTTAGCAACCACTGACACTAAAAGCTAAATAATAACATTATACTGAAAATATGTGTCAAACACCGTTTCTTTTTTAATAACTTTCTATGGTAAAATACAGCAAGCTCCCGGAACCATTTATTGTTAGGAATACGAGTTAACACTGTTGTCAGACATACACCTTAAATATGCAAGAGAAACATAAAATTGGTTTATATTATCAGCCTGGATTCACATACTCGCCAATAGCGGTTAATTTAGCTGTGAGTCCCGAGTTCTATACTCACTAAAATTTCCAATGATTAATTTGTCAAGAAACGATGAGTCCCATTTACTCGTAATGTTTTGGCCTTTATTTATAATATAATCTGAAAAAACTCAATGTTTTGTCCCAGGGACTCAATGTTTTACAAAAGGTGTATCCCCAAGACACTCCATTCTGACGTCTAAATAAATCACTGAAAAGCCGACAAAATAATATACTAAATCTCTAGTTTGTTTTTAACTATTGCCTTTGATAAAGCTGACACACTTTGATGACATTTTAAGTTAGAATGTTCTGTTTGTACAACTTTATCTGATATTTGCTATCCTCTGCTTCAGCAGCCTCTACGTCATACCTGCTAGACTTTCTCTCATTTTGAGATAATTGAGCAAAAGAGGGACATTATACCCTGAAGCGCTTACATGAGAAATCATCATCATTATCCAGTTTAGTTTAACCACACCATTGATTAATCCTGCTTATAAGGATGAGGCCTGGCTGTCCAGTCTGGAACGAAGTCTCCGTCTCCAAGCTTGGCGATTTTGTGGGTTGGGGTTTTCCAACCGAGAGTTTCACAGTCACGTTCTACAAGGCATTGGTCTGCCTCGACCCCGCTGTGTTGTGATGTTCAGGCAATTACTTTGATAGATCCAACTAGAGCTTCTCTCTATCTGGCCAATCCATTTCAGCCTATTTGATTGCAGGATCTCTGCAATGCCTCTTACGTTCAGCTGAGATAACAAAGAGTCAAAATGGACATCTTTATCTGGTTTGATCAGGAAGATCCATCGTATCATGGCTTTGTCATTTCTCTGCATATGTCTGAGTGTATTTGCTGATACAGCCAATGTCTCAGATTCGTAGAGCATAGCGCTCCTTACCGAGTAGACTCATCCTCTGGTTGCAGATGGAAGAAACTTGCTTGTCAATATGGGGAGGAGCTCTCTGAACTTTTTCCAGGCCGACTTGCTGCAAGCTCACATCCTCCTCCAGACGACAGTGTATCTCCAAGGTAGCAAAAGTCTGTTACAACATATAGCTTTTAGTTTCCAGCCTCTACCTCTGTCATAGGTCTACCATCTGTTGGTGTGGCTTATCCCTTACAGTGTGGGCATTTGTATTGTGGATCAGGTCTGAGTGGTCCCTTGATTTCACTGCATTTCTTGTGAACACACTTTGAGCAGCCTACGAGCAAAGAATGGAGTTTCTTCCTGCTCCGCTTAGGAATACTGCATAGGGGTATTTTGCTAACCTTCTCAGTGGGTCAAGATTGGGACCAGAGATCATTACCATGGTCTTGTTCATGTTTACTCTTATTTCCATTCCTGTCTTCCAGATTGTCAGGCGCTCAGGAATGGAAAAGAAGGGACTAAGAAATGAGAAAATATAATTGCACAATGGCTGTCTCCAGAGGCTTTCTTCTGCTATTTGATCAATTGACCTGCTTTATGACTCAACATGACCAATATTCACATCATGTGACCTAGCTTTTTGTCAATGTTATCATTTTGAGTAAGTTTTATGAAAATTTGTCTTAAATGTTGCCTTTGTAGTGTGGTTCAAATAGGTTATTGTGCCTTAAAAACTTGAATTCTACATATACTTTTAGTTTAATGCTCTTAATTGGCATATACTGTAATTAGTTGTTAAAGTACCGTATAGCTGGTATTTTCTGCTGCCAAAATATTTTGCGATTTTATGAAAAAGCAGAGTGAATTATATTCTACTGTTTTTATTTCTACGCTTCTTTGAAATCAGCATAATAAAATTTTGCGGATTCGGGTCTTAAAATATTTGTAAAAGCTAGTTTACATACGCGCTCGATAAAACCTAATCTTGAAATCGACTTTTCATGTATGCAGTAGCGGGTATGTAGATCTACGATAATTTTAAATTGGGCTTACTTGTGAATCAATTAACTTAAAGCTAAATATCCGAACAAGTATGTTTATAACATGAATTACACCAGTAATTATCACAAAAAATAAATATCTGGCAGATAATACCTTTCACAACCTTACCCGGCAGCACTAACAGTATAGCAAATTGCTTGGTCTGGTAATTACCTATAATTATACATACCCGCTTTTGTTGAATTCAGAGTACCTTGGACTTATTCGCTCAAAATTTACTTTGTCGTTGTAAATATCGGTAAATTGTAAATACGATTTGTTAGCGGTATTTCAGTGTTTAATATAAGGAAGTTTGATAGAAGCTAGATACCAAACACAAATTTAATTGTCTAAGTCTGAGGGAGTGTTTTCTGTGGTTATTATTATGGTGTCCGAAAAGCAACAAATGTCCGAGTGAGTGCAAAGACTGATCACTTATCGAAGAAGCTTACCAAATGATTATTAATTATTTTTACGTGATAAAATCGTATAGTAATTTTATTCTGCGATCCGATGATGGAACCGCAGAATGGCAGAAATTTCTATCCAGTAGAAAATACCAGCTATACGGTAACCAATTTCCTTGTAAAAAGTGAACGGTTGTATAACACTGTTAGTTTGCTAACCCGATACTAACACAGGTTCTAATAAGGTTATCTCCTTTGCCTTCTAATAGCTTGATTTTGAAACATATTTTCAAAAAGTATTTTCATTTATCAATTACTGTAAATGGTTGCGAAGGTAACCAAATATTACTTTCATGTTAAAAGTGAACGTTTTATGACACTTTTAACTTGCAAACCAGATTAGGAACATAAAGTACATGTACAATGGTTCTGATAGGTTGTTGTACTTTGACTTAAAAAATGCCAGGATATCTCTCATATTTTCAATATAATGCTCTTACTTAGTAATTGCTGTACGTGGTTGCTATGGTAACCAAATATAATTTTTCAGGCTAAAGCAAATGTGTATATGACAATGTTTATTTGCAAAATTTAGAATAAAACTAATTAAAGTAATTGTGCAAGGACTCTCATAGTTTGCTGTATATTGAGTGCCAAATGTCTTGAATTTGACACACAATTCCAGTAAAATATGTTCTTTTGGCAGGCGTTACCATAGTTACCAAGTAATATCTGCATGCTTTGTCTTCTATTTCTATTTTATAACACTACAATTGGCGGTAGTAGCCATTAAAGAGTGATCCGGATTCATTTTAAGCAAACGTAACAGCTCAGTTAAATAGGCAATAAAAACATTGAAAAGATTATAGTTTCGTTTCCATGGTTACCTACTTAGCAACCCCAATCCCAAAGTTTTTTTTCAAAGTAGTAATAAAAATATTTGTTACTGATAATCAATCATGTTCATCAACGATGCATGAATTTTCTGTACCAGTCCTTAAACTATGACAAAAATCAAGGATTCTTGCTTTCAGTATATTAACCCATAAACCTTGCACTTGTGTATCAATCAGGTGTAATGTTGAGTTGAAAGTTACAATGTTATTAAATTGTCAATACATATGTATGTCATATTTCAACTCTCAGATATTATTGTATCTAAAACTTGTACATTTTTGTCTGAAAATGCCATGAATTTGATGTGTTTTACTTACCAAAAACACTGATTTTAGGGGGAAATAATGTTTTCGCATTACCATGGCAACTGAAGACCGGAACTAAGTTTTTTTGGTATTATTTCCAATTTCATGTAAATATATGCAAATAGTGTACTAAGTTTCATGCTAAACGGAAACCATGCGTGCTGATTATAACAATTAATTACTATATGTACCAAACAGTGTTAAATCGGATGTAAGAGTTATAGCCCTTGTTTAAAAAAATCTGCACCACTTCCAGATCTGGCATCCACCATAAATTAAAGCCTTATGGTCTGAACTATTCGAATATATCATCAGAAATTTTATACTAGATGGGTTAAAAAAGAATCAATTTTAAGGCCCTTTTATTGAGTTGGCCCTTCTACTAGATAATAATTCACAGGTCATGACGTGGAAGACAGGATAAATATCTATCATCATATATCATCAGAAGTGATATATTTTCAGGGAGTAATTATCAAATATACAGACCTAAAACATCCGAGTGTACATTATAAACCCTTTCTAAAATAAAACACTTTAAATATATATTTCTTTGGTCACTAGTATAAAACAACATTCAGTATAAGTTGAAGAATCTTGCAAATGAACACAACTCCTTCTATTTATTGAATAATTCCGTTTAGTCATAAATATGTTCAGTCAATAAGAAACAGTTTTTGACTTGTCAGACTAGCCCTTTCACAACATATCAATGTTGTTGTGTTTTATTCTAATTCAGTGTTTTCAACTATTGATGATTAACATTAAATAACAAAAGCATAAATATCATTTATGACGAATCGTTTTCTTTAAGGCTGGGTCAAAATTGAAAGAAAGAGCGATTAGATGTGCGTGCTAGTAGTTTCTTATACGTTGCATATACCCATTTGTGCCCACGATCCCATATATCGGACAAAGACACACAGTGTAAACTCTAATCAGACGCCGCATTATGCGGCGTCTGATCAGAGTCTACACTGTTTGCTGATAGGAATTTCAATAGAACACAAAATGAAAATCAAAATTTTAACCAGGCATCCCTTTGATAAAAAATGGACAAATCCAATAAATAAACATGGGAGAATCCACTGAATACAATTGGGTTAAATTAGTGTGTTTCAGTATGGAATATATTTAACTCGTAGTATAAAGTCTCCGAATTCTCGCCGCATGTTGTTTTATTCGACTCGTTTAAATATTCAATACTAAAAGCACACTCATTCAATAGCCTATATGCATGCCATAAAATGATCAAAGCAATCCATGCGCTGAGTTTACATTGTTTTTGAAAATAAGAATGTGAAGATAAATTGAATAAGAACAAGATGTACCACATGACTCTGTGGTCTATAACCCTTTCATGCCCAAATTAATAGTGAGGTTTTAACCCTTTCATCTTCATATTGCCGTCTCAAAATTGTTGTCTGCATTATCGTTTCAAATTTCGATTTAAGGCAGTGTAACTGACGTAATTTCAAACAAGTGGCAAACCTTTTTTATTCTAATCAGACGCCGCGTTACTCGGCGTCTATCCAGGGTCAAAACCATTTGCAAATGCGATGTATGACAGCATTTAGAGTGAAAGTGTTAAGTGTGGAAACTAGGATATGACCTGTTTATACAGACGCAAACACATTGTAATAAATTTACGCAAGGACGATACTTTTTTATTTCTATCTATTTATTTTAATGTTCGTGGCAAAAATGTTTGAGCCTGAAAAGTTGTCAGATTACCCGGCATGTGATCTGGCTTCAAACTAATAAGAGTATAAAAAATGAATGTAAACGTGTTTATTGGGAAATAATAACGTCTCCAAATTGTTGTATAAGCGTTGTGTACATACGTACATGTACCTATTATTGTACAATGGAGAAGACATACTTTCAAGCAACTAAACGCGAATTCAATAAAAAAAAACCATACAGAACAAAACAATTTCATGAAAATGTAATGAATTTGTTTAAATATGAGTGGCAAAGAGTCTGGAGTCTGAGCAGATACAAACAGTGTGCAAAGGACATATAGGGTTTTAGTGGTAAACGCGTATATTAGGAAAGAATTCAATATTCCCACTGTATGACCTTCACGTGATCATAGTTGTGTGTTCGCATATATCGCGATTAATCATTTAGATTGAAACTGTCTTGAAGTGCAGACGAAATGAAAATCTTAAGCTGCTCTTCATTAAAGCTGATAATAAATGCAGGCCATATTTTTTAGAAGTGTTTAAAGTCCCATTGTGTTTTCAGACCTTTTCTTAACCCTTTCCCCAATAGAAGCGGCTTTTAGCGTATTTAATTTATTCCTCCGCTGAAGAAAATAGTTCCAGTTTATACCCTCATGAACATTTACCATAACAAATAATTTTATATAGCCTAGCAGATGTTAGTTTAAATCAGGCTGAACGTAAAGCAGAATGTGCCTTAAGGCACATTCTGCTTTACTTTCAACCTGATTTAAGTGATCACCTGTCTTTAATGTTAAAAACAGCTTATTGGGTAAAGGGTTAATGCCTGAAATACAATAACGGTTAATAATAATGTTTGAACATTCTTATGGGCCAAACTGATCTATGAAATGATGAAGACGGACCTAAATCACCAAAAAGGGCGATTTAAAAGCATAACAAACCGAAGATAGAACGTCTGACATAAACATTACCACACGGCTTAGTATCACGTGATACAGCCGAATTCAACTTCACTGGGGGCAACCGTATCTACCTCCGCCCGTCCATCCATCAGTCAGATAGACTAACACACTATTTTGTCCGCTCTCTTACTTAACTATTTTTTATCCGATCTTCCACAAACTTGCTGAATATGTTCATTGATATAAAATCAAGGTTCAGTTTGATTACTACTAAAATCGCATAAGGTTTTTTTTTTAGTTTTTTGCCTGTTAATTAATAAAAAATGACTGTTTCAGTCATTTTTGCACTCTAAAACAAACATTTTCATCGGATATTCACCAAACATGCTGAAATATTTATTCATATAAAATTTAGGTCTAGTTTGATTATAACTAAAATCGCATGTGGCATATCTGAGTTTTTGCCCTTTATGTATTAAAAAATGACTGTTTTCAGCAAGTTTTGCTCTCTAACACAAATACGTTTTATTTGATCTTCACCAAACTTGCTGAAAATGTTTATTGATATAATATCAAGGTTTGGTTTGATTACTACTAAAATCACATAAGGTTTATCTGAGTTATTGCCTGTTTATTAAAATAAAATGACTGTTTCGGTCATATTTGCACTCTAACACATACAGTTTTTATCGGATATTCACTAAACTTGCTGAAAATGTTTAATTATATAAAATTTAGGTCTAGTTTGATTATTACAAAAATCGCATGTGACATATCTGAGTGTTTGCCCTTTATGTATTAAAAATGACTGTTTCAGCATGTTTCGCTTTCTAACACATACAATTTTTATCAGATATTCACCAAACTTGTTGAAAATGTTTATTAATATTAAATCTAGGTCAATCATCTTAACTACCAAATCGCACAAGGCATTTTGGAGTTATTGCCCTTGAATGACTAAGATTTTGCTATTTTATCCTTATTTTTGCCCTGTCCACTCTGTAAAAGGACCAGTTTTTATTCTATTTTTAGCCAAATATTTGGTCAATGGTTGCATGTGCTTCATCTTAGCCGTGTTAATAATAAGTTAAGTAATAAATGACCACTCCATTTCTCCTTTACCTCTTGAAGGATTTTCATTCAACTGTATTCGATTTTTTTCCTTGACCTAGATTTAATACCAATACACGTTGTCAGCAAGTTTGTAGTGTTTGTGTTAGAGAGCAGAAAATGCTGAAACAGTCATTTTTTAATTATTCAAGGGCAATAACTCAGACATGCCTTATGCGATTTTGCTAGTTATTGAACCTGACCTAGATTCTATACTAAAAAACATTTGTAGCAAGTTTGGTGAAGATAAAAAAAGAAGTGTTTGAGTTAGAGAGCGGACAAGGCTGAAACAATCATTTCTAGCAAGCTCAAGGTATAGATTCCCCGTAGTTTGTTTTAATCGTTTACCCACCGTGAATAATTATGTACACGTGTTTAACCCTGTGCCTACTGGTCGTATCTTTACGGAGTTTACAAACTAATTGAATCTAAAAAGACGCCGCGTAACGCGGCGTCTCATCTAGATCCAAACTGTTTGACACTCGTCTTAAGGTTTGTTTAATTAAAACAATGCATACATCTAAACTGAACCCATTTTGCAGACGACAATGTTAAAGCAGACGTCTGTGCAGCAGAATAAGGGTTAACAGGGTCATTTTCAGTGCTCCAGCTATAGATGTAAGCGAGACTAATCTGAACTAATCGAACATTTTCTCACTCATTTCAGCACCGAATGCTATGGTGTTACTATTGATTAAACCGTCTCTTCGAGACAATTTTAATGAGTATGACAACATTGGTTTTAAATGCAGAAATAAAGATTTTAGTTTTCGAAATACTTCCGTTTTCTGGAGCCCTGTATTTACAGAGTTGTCCTTCTTTCCATTCACAAGGGAGGCTTTTTCATTTGTTTAGCACCAAAATATTATAAATAAAATTTAAAAAGCGAATTTCTTAGATAAAACCGGTTTTTGTGAAAGAATCACGTCCCACGTAGTTCAAATGGGACCCCAAACAACCGTTTTATGCAGGTTTCTCAAAAACACAATGCGGCTTTAACAGCGTGGTTTAAGAGAGAGGTTCTTTTTAGAGAGAAACTATAAGTCGTTTAACCCTCCTAGCCAATAGGCAAGTAAAATTTGCAATCAGATTGGATCATTATCAGTCTTACTGCGTTTAAACACAAACGTGTTGATTTTATTTACTTCAAAATGAACGCGTGTTAAACTTATGGTAAAACACTATTATTCCCATTGCAAAATGTTTGGAGCCAGATCAGACCCCGGATTACCCGTCGTCTGATCAGGCTCCAACCTGTTTGCCATTAAGATTAGAAAGATAGCTAGAAATTTCAAAATCGTGTAATTTTCTTCTGTTTAGTGCCTTGAGTTTGCTTTTTAAATGGGAAAAAATAACTTTTTTCCGCTGAATATTACGCACTATTTTATACAGCTATCCGTTTCTATTGTTGGATGTCGCAAGGTTACGGAAATTATCGAGACCAGTGATTATCCCATTTGTAGTTTTAGAAGTTCCAATCTAAAAACAAATGGGCAAGTTCAAACGAAAACACTTATACAAAAGCTTCCCATTTAAGAAAAAAGTGGTTTTTGTTCAAATATGTTTAACTAATACAAACAGATTGATAGCTCGTGAACGGGTTTATTTACATATCAAATACACATATTTATAATAACACTCGAAAGATGTCGCCTACTATAGTGAGTTTGTTTCGAGAATAAAGACATATATACTACAACAAAAGTTGTGGAAAAATACTGGTTGTTGAATTTATTGATGATTTGTTTCAATCTGTGTTGCAATTAGTCTTAGATCTGGCCAGACGCCGTTTTATCCAGCGGCTGGTCTGATTCCAAAAAGTAATTGTTTGCAGTTGAAATAGATGTTCGATTTTTTTTGTGGGGAAAGACAAACGCCATATTCAATATACAACTAAATCTTATACATAGAATGTAGTGTATTTAGTTGATTTGAATACGCTTAAACAGTATCACGGAACACATTTGATAATGGTCACGAGATTCGATAATATGCGTCTATGAGTGTCTATTGTATAAATCAACATGTTCGTTTCAGTGACGCCAACTGCTTAATGCATTTAGCTAAGATCTGTAACACCAGCCTATACGAGGGTATTTCAAAAAGTTTTGATACTGGATCAATAACTTGATTGTTATAACTGCAAAATGCATGTGTGATATAACATTTTAAAGATCCATTCTTTGCCGACACGGTGATATCCTGCACGATAAGATCGTATTACTCGATCAGCCCCAACATGAACCTAAATGACCCCTCCTCGAGGTCACTGGATCTTTTTTGTGTACATTTGAGTTTATTTTCTAAACACAATTTGATACTATAATTATTAGTACGGCTTTATTATTTTGAATAAGTTTATGCAATTTCCGTCAAATACAATACGACATTGCTGCAAACACTTCATAGTTTTAAATGTTATTATTACATAAAATATAAAAAATGGAGCTAATTCTAAACACATACTGAAAATATAATAAGAAATTGATCTCCTGTTATGTATAAAAGTAGATAGGGAAACTACAAGCTCTTTTTTATTGTTAAACCAGGCTATAATTGAAGCCATTGAAAAATGGTTTCATGTTTCAAAATCAAAATGTAGATATACTGATCTAGAACATTTTCATAGCGTTCAAAAAAACATGTCCACTTTCGTCATTAGCAAAATAAGAAATGTTGATTTTAAAAAAAATGAGATTTTAGACATTTAACTCTTTCAATAGAAATAAAATTTTAGTTACATTAAAATTTAGACATAAACTGATATATTTCCCAAATATTCTGGAAATTGTACTCTTTAAGAAGTTATTACGTCAAAAAGTAATGTCTGAAAAGTGCTATGTTCCAGTGTCCTCGAGTAGGGGTCATTTAGGTTCATGTTGTGACTCATCGAGTTATGTGATCTTATCGTGCATTATACCATCGTGTGAGCGAAGAATTGTTCTTTAAAATGATATATCACACATGCATTTTGCACTCATTACATTGAAGTTATTGATCCAGTATCAAAACTATTTGAACACCCCTCGTATAAACTATTTGGATACAAATCAGAAGCCACGTGAGGCAGTGTCTTACCACTATAAAAACCACGTTTGACACTCATAACTCACACTGAATAATACTTTAGACATGAAAACATTCACTACATTTGAGACCTAGATGTTATTTTGGAAGTAGATGTGTAACATGAATGTTTAAGACATATTACCATTCGATGAGTAGTTTGCCGTCTAATTTGGATCCAATTTGTTTTATAAATGTACTCTAGATTGGCAGTGAATATTCGAATCTGCCTTAGATACATATAGCAGAGGTCAGTTTGACGGCATAAAACATCACGGTATGGAGGGGTGGATGTGACATAAAAAAGCAAGTAACCATGACAACAATTTACAATAAATGCGTTATTTTTTCCCAATTTAAACGTAACTATACACACTACAATAAACGTAGACAGTAGCATCGTTTTGTGAAAATGTTAACGACTTTTTATAGTGTGAGTGGAAAATAGTTTGGAGTATTATCAGAGACAGAGTTACTCAGCATCTGATCTGGCAGAAACTGTTCGCAATATTTTAGTATAGCTGCATTTACTGAGAAAGAATAATGTCTTCACGAGTGTACAATGATGAAATACAATAAATTAACGTAAACATTTGAGCATAAATAACATGTACAATGTATAAGTCCTTACAGTGGAGAATCTGTTATTCTTTCCCGTTTAAACGCAAACGTACGCAAACGCAAAGCACTAAAACGTAGAAAAGATCAACTTTTGGACAATTATGATAATTCTTGTTTATCTTGGTGGCAAACAGTTTGGAGCCTGATCAGACGCCGGGTTACCCGGCGTCTGATCTGGCTCCAAACTGTTTGCACTGCAAATAATAGTTTTAGGGTAAACGCGTTTATTGTGAAAGAATAACAGATTCTCCACTGTATCAAGTGTGATATCGTTTGTTAAAAAAGTCACGTGTCTTGATATGAAGTGTTTATTATAAACATTGCTAGTGGTATCAAACTATTTAGATCCTGATAAGATGCTAAGTTTCTTAGCCCCATATCAATATCAAAGATGTTTGTGTATCCGAAAAGGACTTATACGGTATTTGAAAGCACGTTACACGTATAAATATTGGCAAAAATGTATACAATGTGTGTTGCAAGCGGTTACTCAATGGGTAAAATCATTTTGCGATATTTACATCTTAGAATGCAAACGGTGAAACAATGATAACATATTGCAAACAATTTGGATCCTAATGAGGCGCGCGTACAGCAGCGTCTCATTAGGATCCTAACAGTTTAACAGTTGGACACCATGACCCTGCTTTGAAATGAAATTGTGACAAATTTAATTCAGACGAGAATTGTTGCAGACGAAACAAATGTCCAGCATGCAAAGTATTAAGAGACATTTTTTAGCAATTGAAATGGAGTCTTCTCCTCTATCAACAAGTATCGTTCTTATTTGAATAGCCACTTTATATTTTTAATCACTTGAAATGTGTCTTTATTTGCCATACAATTGACGGCATCCATCTTGGCAGTATTTTGGTGGACAGTTCCCGGCGGCACACTGCGTCTCACACCATTTGTCGGCCCAAATGTACCGTGTCTTCCAATCAGCAGTAGCCTCACATTTAGTGCTGGTTGCCGGTTTTTCAAAACTCCCAATTGGTAAAAATCCGCCGATATTATGTCCTGATGGGATGAAATTTCCAGGCTTTCCACCGGAAATTGGAGCCTGGGTAACAATATTTCCACCAGCAGATGGCGCATGAGTTGCAAAATCTCCACCATTAGGACCATGCACAAAGCTTGAGCCCGGATTACCAAAACCGGAAGAAGATGATGACGTAATACCAACATCTGCACATCCGTAAAACTGCTCTTGTTTTCCGAGACCTTTTCCGCATTGACCTCCATTGCATCCCCAGCTGCTTGCTGTAGAACAGAAGCAATGACACTGCATATTATAAGAATATCATCACAAAAACAGTTTGCAACCTATGGAATATTGATCATGATCAGGTGCCTGTTTCATAAAACTTCGTACGACAAATGTTGTCGTAAATTATATTGTGAAAGCCTCAATTACTATATGTCTCCATCTGATACTGTCTTGTGACATCTCTTTGGAATCGTCTTGAAAATACGATTCCAAAGAGTTGTCACTTGACAGGATTAGATAGAGAAATCAGAACCTATATGGGTTTTTTTAACTTTTGACTTACGACCGTTTTTCACGTACGAAGTGTTATGGAACCGGGCCCTGATGCCAAGTAATTCGCCGTATGATTAGGATTCAAACGCTTCATAATTGTATAGATATTTGCTTCGTCAAATGCATTTGACATTTATTTACAAAAGACAACATTTAGCCAGACATGTTTATGACAATGAAACAGTTTGAAATGGTTCAGACGATAAAGACTATAGGCTACTGAGTATAGTTATCGTTATGGTATATGGACCTACAATAGACAATTTATTATTGATTCCCGTTAAACTCTAATAAAACATAAACGTACTGCATTTAAATTTAGAAAATGTCAAGCCTAACAACTGATTTTAATCTGAGTGGCAAACCGTTTGAAGACTGATCAGACGCCGGTTTCCGGTCTGACTCCAAATATTTTACAGCAGTCATTTATAAACGGGTGTATCGAGAAAGAATATTGTGTTCTCCACTTTATCTACATTTCTGTCACTGGTATTGTGGGTTAAAGCCCCATCTAAAGCCGAGGCTAAGATTCTTAAGGCAACATATATAGTTTTCCTTGCATCACCATTAACATGTAGCAGCTACATATAACAAACACTGTTGTGTCCTTTGTTTATATAGGGGTATGTACGAGGTGTGTTACATTAGTTATCTAAACAACGTGTATCTATTGCCGGAATGTATAAATTATGATCCCTCAATAACGACAACTAAATAAGTGTTCATTTTCAGTATTAAATGCGTGTGGCTGCAACAAGCAAGATGAAGGTTAAGCTGAAATGTCCTTGAGCAGCTTTCCATTTTACATTCATCTTGTTTTAAACTATTATATTTCTTTAATAAGATCAAACAACCTACTTTTCATTGGTCAAAGATTTTACCGAACATTTATTTTATTGTTTGAAGTGTATCTCTGTGTCCTGATCAACATACATATTCTTATTTGATAATTACCAAACTTTAAATGGCGTTCAAATGTAACATACCAGTATTCCATTTCCATTGTATAACACACTGTGAGCACGTCAATCCACGTGGTAAAACGAGATTGATCGAGAATTTAGAGTTGCCGTATAATGGGGACAGTGTCCATCGTGTTTCTCCATTTGGTTGTCTCAGTAAATTTTGGTTCAAGCAGGATTCTGTTAAAAACCAAAAAGAATCCAAATAAGGGAAATGTTTCAATTTCATACCACCTTATACAGTTATGGATTTGCATCATAAGAATTTATTTTCTATTCTATCAAATTGTAGCTTAAAGTAGGCTGAAATTAAAACAAAATATGATTTAAGGCGAATTCTGCTTTATTTCAACCAGCTTTATGTGGTCATCAGAATCGGGCTATTTGTTTCAAGGTTAAGACAGAAAACTACTCTACTTACATTAATTAATTACAGTGCTCCCTCTCTACAACGACGTCCAAAGGGAGACACAGATTATGTGTGTTGTTCGGAGGGAGTCGTTATAGGGAGGGACATTCAAGAATTTGCTTATATTTGCAAACATCTTGAATCCAGATCAGACATCGCGTAACGCGGCGTCTGATCTGGATTCAAACTGTATGTCACTCGTCAATATATTTATTCTATAAAAATGTCCACTTATATGTAACTTTCAGACAAAACAGCAGACGACAATTGTTAGCGGAAGCTATTGCAGCAATTGAATCGTTAGACATAATTGTATTGTTTTGTAAGAAGGGAGTCGTTATCGGGAGGGCCGTTATAGAGAGGGGCGCTGTATAATCAAACTAACACTAACCACGTAAATATAACACCATACCTGTAACCGGACGAGAGGGATTGTTATTTGGACAAATTCGAAACTCAAAATATCCCCCATGATTCTTGGTGATATCTAACGTCACTGTAATTGTCTCCCCTTCTGAATAATGGCGGGTAATAGTTCCAGTGGCGTACTTCCCACCAGCCTCGTTTTCTCGTGGACCATTGAATGGATCACCACACACTCCACATCGGCCGCCGTTTACACCCCATTGCATCTGAAAGAGAATTAATTAGGTTGACAATATAATGGTTTTATGACTGTAGCTGATATGCCATGGGCAGACCTAAAACTTAGGATGGGATTTATGGTACAATATAAATGTTTTACTGCTATTAGGCTGCAACCATTCAAATTAGAATTGCTATATTTTTATATTCGTTATTAAATAACGAATGTCAAAAATTATAATGTTATGTCTGCTTCAAATATATCACCTGCGAAATATCTCAATTATCAGATGTAAATGTTTTTCAAATTAACGTTTAGTAAGAGTATCAAACTGTGTGTATCCAGATTTTTACTCCTATTTACGCAGCGTCTGCTTTGGAATCAAACTATTTGAGAGTGTTTCCAATTACGACACGTATTAATCAAGTATTAACATTATTTGGGTTAAACTTTATAAGTAAAGCTTTAATCTTTTATCAAAGTCTGAAATTTCCAGCATGGTTTAGCATATGATCTTAACTGATGGGCACCGAACGTCAAACAATATGATCAAAAATTAATTTGGGATATCAAGTGTAAAAAAGTCATTTCTTGTTGTTTTTTTATCCTCAAATGATGATAGGGCAAGCTCGTCGATTAGACAGATAAACTAGTCCAACATTGCAGGGTCTAACCATTGGTCCTACCGACATATCTTAACCGTTTCTCTCTCAATGACGCCAAAACGCGCGTTTGCAAACAGTTTGGATCCTGATCAGATGCCGAGTAACGCGGCGTCTGATCAGGATCCAGTTATTTGACATTCTTTTTTAAATGTCTTCAGTCTTACTGCCTTAAATTTAACTTTGAACGATATTGCAGACAACAATATTGAAAAGGCCGAAAATGAAACGGTAAAGGGGTAGTTCTGGTAGAAATTAATTTTAATCAACTCTGGTTTGCATAAGTGCTCTTGTTAACTGTTTCTACACACCAACAGGTTCGTGCTTAAACCCGATCGAGCTTCATTCGTTCTGTTCAGTCTGTGTTAAGCAATAACTTGACTAAAATCCTAAAAGGCAATGGTTAATCAGTGAATAGGTTAAAATATAAACGTACGTTAAATCCGCCGCATGAGAGTTGGTTGTCGTTATAGTTGTGTATTGTGTTAAATCCGTATCGCCACATACTTGATCTAGACGGTGGTTCAATGAGGCGTCCGTGAGCGTCCGTCTGGCTGACACAGATAAGGGTCACGACAACTATTGCCACGATTGCTCTTTGCATTGCACTTTCCATCTTATATAATATATAATCTATTAAAAGAAAAGAAAATCATAAAATTAGTATAAATGTTTATACGTGACAATTTGTGAACAAAATGAGAACACGTAAACCTTTATCGATTGCATTTAGATGTAGAATTATTATTTTAATTTCTAAATATTCATTTTAACCTATACATGTATTGCAAACAGTTTGGAATCTGGCACTGCGTCTTGTCTGATTCCAAACTGTTTAGAGATGATGCGTTTGGCACAAAGGCTTTTAAGCTATGGCAGTTAAAGCGTTAAAAATCCTGGCTTCATTATATAAACATGAATTTAAGAACACTAGTTATGTTTTTTACATGTATTGACATGCAATAAAGATGGAACAAATGTACAAGTGAATTCAGCACGCTTTAAGCAGTGATAAAGATGGTATTCTATTTTGTTTAAACGACACGTACAAACCATGCATTGAACTGAAGAAAATGTCAGGTTTTCAAATTCTGACAATTAATGTTTACCCTGAGTACTAAACAGTTTGAGCCTGGACAAATGCATTGTTACACAGCAAGTCACCAGGGGCCCGTTTCATAAAACTTCGTACGACAAAAACGGTCGTAAGTCAGAACTTTAAAATACATTTAATGTCTTATTTCTCTATAGTATCATGTCTTGTGACATCTCTATGGAATTGTCTCGAAAAGACGATTCTAAAAAGATATCACAATACAGGATAAGATGGGAAAATAAGTAATGATTAAGATTTTTATAATCTGACTTACGACAACATTTGTAGTATGAAAATTTATGAAACTTGCCCCTGGTTCTTAACTGTTTACAATTATCTTAGTTTAAACGCTATGAAATAAGCCAATAAACGTTAGCAAGTTCAGACAGATCTTGTATGAACTGTTGGGCTTTAGAAAAAGTTCGTTTAACTTATTCGGCTTCTCATCTGAATCGAAATTGTTCGTTCACCCAAACTATGCTAAAAGTTTTTATCCATTTGTGAGTAGCGTCCTATGGATTGGACATAAAAAAACAATGCAGACTCTAATGCAAAATGCGGCGTCTGATCTGAGTAAGAATTTCTTAGAGGAATGTCTATCTAAAATAGAATGCAAATGAAAATTAGATCAGATACTCTTTATCTGAAAAATATGTTCATCCAAACAATAAGCTTGAAAGAATCAACTTGTCATAAAAAAGGTAAACTTACCTCGGAGTATCTATGAGTATTATCTAGCGCCGCTTTAAGTACCCTACAGTACTTTTATAAATATTCTATTTATTAAATAAAACTAAAAGAAAAAAATATTTCGAAGAATGATCTTAACGTTTTCTTCTTCGACTTCTCAGCTTCGAGTTACGTTTCTGTCTGAAATAGCTGCGACTCTTGCTGTATTTATATGTTTAGACTTACAGTGGAGAATCTGTTATTCTTTCCCGTTTAAACGCAAATGTACGCAAACGCAAAGCACTAAAACGTAGAAAAGAACAACTTTTGGACAATTCTGATAATTCTTGTTTATCTTGGTGGCAAACAGATTTGAGCCTGATCAGACGCCGGGTTACCCGGCGTCTGATCTGGCTCCAAACTGTTTGCACTGCAAATAATAGTTTTAGCGTAAACGCGTTTATTGGGAAAGAATAACAGATTCTCCACTGTATCATTATGATGATGACAGCTATCGCACCTAGATTAGTACATATCCGCTTCCATGTATTGCGATTCTTTGATTAATTCAAACGTTTCACTTGTGGTTAAACACCACATGCCCTAATGTTTCCTATGTCCTTTTAGTTCCAAATAGATATTATATGTTTTTTAAACAAACAAAACGACGAATTAGTATCAAACAGTTTGAAAACTGATCCGACGCTTAGCAACTCGACGTCTGATCTGGTTCCAAACTGTTTGAAAATGCACACAAAGTAGCGCCTAGCTAGATCAAGGTGAATGGCGGCTTACTTAGACAAACATGGACTGCTAGTCAACGCAGCTATGGCATATTTCCTATTGAGAATCCCCTTATCACAAGGGGCTCAAATGAAAAGGTTGAATAAGTTCAAGTATGAATGAAAAAAAATGCTCATATGTTATCGTAAACGTACAGGCCGAGTCAAAACAAACGACATGGTTTACGTGATCGGTTAACCCTTTCAACCCTATATATCTCTTGTGGGTATTCATTATCCTTTTGGACTCTTCTAGTACAGGCATTTTGAACCAGTCTATTGTTGCAATTTTGATATGACAACGAAAAGCAATGAAAATATCAAAGAGTGTAGACCCTGATCAGAGGGCTCCTATACGGTCTACACTGTTTGCATGTATACTCAGTAATCTCTACAGAGGGGTGTAGGGTTGAACGGGTGAAGACTAAACTCTTGCCAAGCTAAAGAAAAGTGTGCGACATAACTCAAAATCACTTGTAATTATTTTCCTGATTAGAATCTACACTGTTTGCAAATGCCAGTTAAATCATGCTTAGTTAGATAATGATTAATGTGTTTTACTCCAATCTGAGGCAACAGTTTTACAGTTTAAGTCCTTTGATTGGTGCATGTATTAGCACCTAGAAATACAGTGCTCTCTCCCTCCCACCAACGGACCTCTGAACAACGAGTCCCTTCTTACAATGACCCTTACGGCTGTTCCCAAAACAAGACAATGATGCCCAACCTTTCTACGGCTGCAATATCGTCTGCTTAAAATGATAGTCTGTTGTTTTTCTCAAAGTCAGATATTTGACAGAAAAAACATAATAACGAGTGAAAAACAGCTTGAATCCAGATCAGACACCGTTTTACGCGGCGTCTGATCTGGATTCAAACTGTTTGAAAATGTAGCCGATTACCCTCCCTATAACGACTCCCTGCGAACAACACATACAAACTTTGTCTCCCAATGGATGTTGTTGTAGAAGAGGGCACTTAATGTTCAAGCTCAGACGCCAAATGATATGTGAAAAAAGCGATTTCTGCATTTAATTCACCTTGTTTTAAGCAAACAACTGACTTAAACATCGAAGTATTGATATTATTTAGTGATCGTAATTTAGAGAAGTTTAATTATATTTTCTTACGAACATTTTGGAGTACTTGGGTGCATTTATAGTGAGCAAAGCATAATTTAGGACTTTTTACCGTAGAAATATCGCAACAACTGTTTAATATGTTGTGCAGTTATATAGTGTGAAGCATGCGAGATATGTTTGTTTAAATTTAAACATTTACCCCATGGCTTGTTTCTAGGTTTGAAAACAGTTGGCCACGTAAAGAGGGTTTAAAGCAAAGCAAGTTGCGCCTTAAGTTACATTCTGCTTTACTTCAGCTCAGCTTTAAGCTGTTGTCTGCTAAGATATATATTTTTTGTTTATGTTCATGACTGTATCATTTGGAACATTTTTTAGTGTGTGGTGGATTAAATGTGCTATACGTGAGGCGCTTCTGTTGCGGAAAGGGTTAAACAAAAAACTAAGTACAGCACCATCAGCGATATTGGTCATTTGAAGTCGGCATAGGAACTACATATTTATTTAATTGGCCTTCTTTAACTGGACCGGTCATGTCATTCGGAAATGTCAACGTCCTGAATTGAACAAACTCTGATTTGAGATAGACCATGTAGTATATGAGTTACTATAACCTTGGCTTTGCCAACATAAAACATTCCCCCTAAAATATGTACATGTACACTGCTCATTCTGCTTCTAAATCATCATCTGCATTCTTTCATAAAGTTATTTTCTATGTAGTCTGATTTAAACTTACGAAACCCATATCAAACAGTTTGGATTGTGATCAGATCTCAGTCTAAACTGTTTGCAAAACATCAGCAAAACCTTTGTTAGCAGCAAACAGATTAGCATTAATACGGTAGTTGTGACGAGTTTACCTACGAAAGTATTTGAGGTGAGTGGCTTATCTACCCCGGGTGTAAAGATAAATAATAATACTTCCTATCGGTGTGGATCATGTACTTTACCCATGTTTGTAAACATTGACGAACAGAGTAACATAATGACGTCAGGTTTAACATTTCGACTGGGCATCGATGAACTTTCCAACTTTTATAAGTCCCACTGATATTATTGTTATTATTATTATTATAGTAGGAAACAGCTATATCATTATAGTTATGATACAACTATGATTCGATACATGATGACGTCATGATGACGTCAGTACTCTGTTTATATGCTTGAGAATGAGAGGAATAAATTCTTGTTAACAAGTTCGATCCAGATCAGACGCCGAGTAACTCGACCTTTAATCATGACCCAAACTGTTTATTTGTTTTCATATGTATTATAATTATACAAAACGAACTACATGTATGACTATCACAATTCAATAAGTTATACAGTGGAGAATCTGTTATTCTTTCCCGTTTAAACGCAAACGTACGCAAACGCAAAACACTAAAACGTAGAAAAGTACAACTTTTGGACAATTCTGATAATTCATGTTTATCTTGATGGCAAACAGTCTGGAGCCTGATCAGACGCCGGGTTACCCGGCGTCTGATCTGGCTTCAAACTGTTTGCACT
This sequence comes from Gari tellinella, assembly GCA_922989275.2. Classification (NCBI taxonomy): domain Eukaryota; kingdom Metazoa; phylum Mollusca; class Bivalvia; order Cardiida; family Psammobiidae; genus Gari; species Gari tellinella. The sequence goes on along the minus strand of OV277868.1, from coordinate 77,217,484 downwards.
GCAAATAATAGTTTTAGCGTAAACGCGTTTATTGGGAAAGAATAACACATTCTCCACTGTATGTATTTAGCTTTTGAGCAGACGGCACACAAGTTCATCGTGTAAAAGGGCTTTTGGTGTAATTACGTCAAACATGTTTGTTTGCATAAAATATTGAAATATCAGACTTTGTTTAAATATATTATACTTGTACTGGGGTGAACTTTTTTCTTTTATACACGTTGAATGAATAACGTCAAATCAAATTATCAGTTGCAATATCCTTTCACTCTCTATGACGCTTGAAAGCGCGTTTGCCAACTGTTTGGATCCTGATCAGACGCCGCGTAACGCGGCGTTTGATCAGATTCCAACCTGTTTGACTCGCTTTGAAATGTCTTCAATCATACTGCCTTATTCTTTAACTTTGAAATGACATTGTAGACAATCCAATTGAAGCAGACGACAATGGAACGGTGATGGGGTAAAATATCACGAACATGTCGGCAGTAAATGGGTTAATTCTGATTTTCTTATCTTTTATTATCTCTGTCACTACCAATGTCGACAAAGCTGACATTTGCAATAGCGGCGTCTGACCAGGATCCAAAATATTTTATCCTCGTATTAACTCTTCTTAAGTTAAGAAATAAAAATGGTATATACCCATGACTGCATGTAAAGATTATAGTATTTTCTTAGTTTAAATCAAATGCGCCAAAAACAAAGTCATTCAATGTGTGGGTGGGGGTGTTGGGTTGGGTGGGTAAGAAACTAAAAGCAGATTGCTTAAGTACGATATTTTTTGTTTTGGGTTTTTTTGCTTGATTTGGGGGGAAGAAGGATGGTATGGTATTTTCATTTTTTATGTATCAGGCGCTATATAAACGCATAAGTATTACTTTTGGAAACGCATTTATGTGAGACAAAATACATTTCAAAGACGGAACTACATAATTAAGGTTGGTCGGAATTCGCACCATTGCGGATAACGCGTAACAAAATATGCCCTAAAATATAGTCAACGCTTTAAACAACTCTCTTACAAGGTCATTATTGTCTGAAGTTTTTTTTTGTCATATTTGTATTCGAAATATTTGGAGAGAAGTTAATAAATCATAACTTATCATACTATCCAAATCCGGAGTAAAAAGCGAAGGAAATGTCCTCGAACAAACAACGTTCGGAGTCTGTTCTTCAGGATGTTTTTATATTGATCATAATAAGTTAACCAATTATACTCTAAATACCCATTTTAACGCCTATAATTACTTCTAGACTAATTAAAATGGTCCACATCTTGATCAGATTCCTCGGTATGCAATGTCTGGTCTACATGTAGATCTCTACTGTTTAGTGATTTTAGTTACAGATAGATAGATATTTTATTTCAACTTGTACATCGTACATCGTTTCAATAGTATATAAACATTTTACTACATACAGGTCACGTTTCTATCATTATTTCATGCGTTCACAAAACATAGAATTTATAACATATACACTTCAATACTCGTTTAGGCAGTAAACTATAGAATTTATACTGAGATTTACGCTTTCAAAAGGTATAGTTTGAGATGACTCAAGTGAAAGAGTTCACTAAACTATTTCTCCTGCTGAAAGAATATTTAACGTATAAAGCAAGTTTAAAAAGTTCCTGACTGTTTTGGCTGTTACATATGGCGGTGAAAAGATACAATGGTAAGCATAGTAGGAATCTACAACGGGTTGTATGGGAGCGAAAATAGAGTGACATAAGTCTTATATGGAAAGTTATGCTCAGTGTTTATTGCGTATTGTTATATACAGGTTTACACTGCATTTCAGATTGATCTCACATCTCAAATAATAATAAGGTAAAGTTTTTCCTCTCTATTTATTCAGTCACTTTAAAAAAAGCATAGAGTGGAATACTCTATAATTCGAACTCGCGTTTGTTCGAACATACCCATATTTCAAAGTTAAAACGTGGCTTTTAACTTTGAAATAAGGGTATGTTTGACTTTATAAGGGAGCTTGAATTGTGGGGATTCGTATTATGAAACACTAGTGCAATCAATTTATATCTCTAGTTTCGGCTGTATTTATTATCTATAATAAAGTCCTAAACTATTTACAACACCAGTTTTTCAGCATTTTCAAAATATCCTAATTGTCTATAATCTATTATGTTAAGTATGCGTTTGGTTACGTGCGCTCAAACGGGATAGAACAATAGTGTTCAACACTGCAAACGATTTTTTGTTTCAAAGAGTTATTCTTCGTCCTTGACACCGAAGACACACAGTCGCGTCAAGAGTTTTGGTTCCACTTGGTTTATTGAATCGAAGTCTACGGCGTGGTAGTACTGTCCTTCATTGGCGGTCAGATTCCCAGCTTGAGCTCCGTCCACTCTATTGCCTATACCAACCACGAAGATGGTTGTTTTTTGGAATTGCGCTCGCTTTCTCTCTAACACAGCCTGTCGATACCCATAAGGCGAGAGCCGGTCGCCAAGAAAGACAACTCCGATATGTTTGGTTGATCGGCGTCCATCTAACGCTTTCAGTCGCATGTTTTTCATCATGTTTTCGAACTCAGGCGCTTGATATGACGCCAGACCAGCCTTCACAGCGTTTGGATCACTCTGCGACTGTCCACCGATTGTCCCTCCGCTACAGCCGTTGCCGATGGTAGCTATGTTTGTTGAGCTTGCGTCCATGTTGAGATGGTCGCTCAGGTTGCCGACAAAGGTGAACACGACTTTTGCATTGCTAGCTCCAATGGCGGCGGTGTCGACAGCGAACACGAGGTCCAGGGAGTTACGTGGGGTACATCCTGAAATATAGATCAATACCAGGACTGCTGTTTCTCCGGATTTTTCCTAATTCTCCGGAATTTTTCTCTAGTACATGGTAGCTTAAAGTAGGCTGAAAGTAAAGCAGAATGCGCCTTAAGGCGCATTCTGCTTTACTTCCAGCCTGCTTAAAGCAGCCACGTGTCAATAAAACTAGCCACAGGCGACGGGGTAAAGGTACGATTCGTACATGTAGCATCGCACTTGAAAAATGCAAATTTGGAAATCTTAGGATTTTTTGTCAACTTATGGCAGCCCTGCAATATAATGTAACCCGTACAGAGGAGGAAACGCAGGTCTTTTTCTATTTGGAACAGAATCTAAGCACAGGTGCAATACAGTGATACGCGTATAAAGTTATACTTTTAAAAATAAAATTATGTCAAAGCGCCCTTACCACTTTTTGCGGACAACTCAAATTTCCAATAAAGTCTTGTCCATGTTTCACTCTTCGGGGTCGAATTTAACACTACATGTACAATGTACATTACTAAATAACAAATGGTACATCTGGATTTTGAAGATTTTATTGAAAAATAATGTTTCCCTAGTGTGTAAAACAAAATTTAACAGCTAATAAGTTATGCTCATTGCCCCCTGTCACCTCAAATATAAGGGTACATTGAGAACATGAACATTGTAAGGGTTAATCGATCTTTGTTAATAAATGTTTGCTATGGGACATTTGTCGTACTTTGTAATTCTGTTCGTTAGAAGCGTTTTGCCGAGCTGCGTCTTTTCTGTTAAGTCGAATATACTGGTACAGTGGAGAAAACGTTATTCTTTCCCAATAAACGCGATACGCTAAAACTATTATTTGCAGCGCAAACAGTTTGGAGCCAGATCAGACGCCGGGTAACCCGGCGTCTGATCAGGCTCCAAACTGTTTGCCACCAAGATTAACAAGAATTATCAGAATTGTCCAAAAGTTGTTCTTTTCTACGTTTTAGTGCTTTGCGTTTGCGTACGTTTGCGTTTAAACGGGAAAGAATAACAGATTCTCCACTGTACATACTTGATTCAGACAGGCAACCGAGTGACTAAACAATATCAAATCTTTTAAAAATGAAAATCTAAAGATTTGTTGTTTAATTCCGGGTGGAAATAGAAAGGATTGGCAATCGGCTAAATGTTGTTAAGTAAACAGAAGTGAGAAATGTGAATTATGAAATGAGGAAATGGCAGATATGATATCTGTTGGGGAAGAAAACTTGGTAATGCGGAAGGCTTGACTCATCATAGGATTATCCTGGAGTGATGATAAACTGACATGCACTAAGCCACTTTAACTAGTGAAGCACAACTGTACGGCGTAAGGTGGATGGCCGCTTAATGTCGGACTTAAAACACAAAAACTCTGAAAGGAGATTTCTGTATTTCGTTTTGCTCTGAAAAGGTTAATTATTTTTGCCAGTCTTGTCATTATAGATCTAGTCGCTAAACCCTTTCATCGCTATTGGCGACTAAATTCGACTTTGCAAGCAGTTTGAATCCAGATCAGACGCCGGTTTTCTTCAACTGATGTGCCTGAAATATAATTTTACAAACTGCTTGCAGACAATAGTATTATCGTAGACGATAATATGACTGTGAAAATGTTAAAGCAGACGATCACATTTGGTAGTAAACGTTTTAACTTTGGTTGTTAACTCTTTCATGATCAAATTTATCGTGAGGGTTTTACCCCTTCACCGCAATATTGTCCTCTACTCCAGTATTGTTGTCTGCAATATCGTTAACCCTTTACCCAATAGAAGCGTCTTTTAGCGGATATGATTTATTCATCCGCTGAATAAAATAGTTCCAATTTAGTCAGTAATGAATATGTATTATAGGGAATATTTTCTATATTATAGCACATGATAGCTTAAAGCAGGCTGAAAGTAAAGCAGAATGCGCCCTAAGGCGCATTCTGCTTTACTTTCAACCTGCTTTAAATAGTCATCTTTCTTAAGTACTATAAATAGGCTATCAGGTAAAGGGTTAAAAAGTTAGATTTAAGACAGTATAACTGACGTTATTTCAAAACAAGTGGCAAATAGTTTTGATCCTGATCAGACGCCGCGATACGCGGCGTCTGACAGGATCCAAACTGTTTGAAATGTGCTTTATGACGTCATTGAGAGTGAAATGATTTAAGAGTACATTGTAAACGAACACGGACGTGGGGAATGATGCTGGCTTGACCTGGGTATATGAGTAATGCTTTGTGGATGTTTGAAACTGGGGCATGAAATATTAGTGAGAAGTATCAGCAAACACGGTGTACAGACATCAACAGCTTCTCTTTGTTAAAAGTCAACATTCCATTGTTTGAATGCACTATTTAACCCATGTCACCGGAATAGGTAACTTATTACGACATTATTTTGAAATGATACTGCAGACAAGAATATTGACGCAGAAGAAGATATAGCGATGAATTGATAAAAACAACACGCTATGCTTTCGGTGACTGGATTAAAATCCCCATTTCATGGTTTAATTTGTTTGCACTCTTTAACCTATTTAGGAACTACATATCTGAAACAAAACATACGAACACTTACAGTGGATAATCTGTTATTCTTTCCCGTTTAAACGCAAACGTACGCAAACGCAAAGCACTAAAACGTAGAAAAGAACAACTTTTGGACAATTCTGATAATTCTTGTTTATCTTGGTGGCAAACAGTTTGGAGCCTAATCAGACGCCGGGTTACCCGGCGTCTGATCTGGCTCCAAACTGTTTGCACTGCAAATAATAGTCTTAGCGTAAACGCGTTTATTGGGAAAGAATAACAGATTCTCCACTGTACTCAAGCTTTGTAAGGTCAACGTTATCAGTATTTCCACCTTTAATTTCAATATCTCAAACTCAAGCATTTAAAAGTCAGTCAAATATGTATTTCCAGGTAAATGTGTGCTTAAATGTAAATCGAATATACCTGTATTTCAAAATTTAAACGTAGCTAAACAATTGTTTAACTTAAAAATACGGATGTTTGGATTTAGGCGAGTTCACATTATGGTGTTCCATCGTTGATTATATAGTTGGGAAGAATTTAAACGAAACGAAAAGCAAAGTAAACACTACAACACACGGTCGAAAATGAGAAGTTTTAGGATTTTTATGAATTATTTCTTTCTGAATGATTAAAACAGTCTACAGCCTGGTCGGAGTCTAGATGACCCGGCGTCTGATCTGGTCCCAAACAGTTTGCAGTGGATATAAGGTTTTCACATTAACGCGTTTGTTCGTAAATAATAACGTATTCGCCATTGTACATGTAGCAAATACAACATACATGTACCTAAGTGCAACACCTTTTTTCCTTAACCCTTTCATTATAAATTATTCGTGAGATTTTTACCCCTTGCTGTCTGCAAGACACGTTTCAACGTTAGATTTAAGGTTGTATGACTCGATAAGAGGGTCAAACAGATTGGGTCCTGATCAGACGCAGCGTTACGCGGCGTCTGATCAGGACTAAAACTGTTTGCAAATGCGCTTTAAGGCGTCATTGAGAGTGAAAGGGTTATGGGTCTGTACGTTTAAGCGCTCCGTAATTGTCAATTATAAGGGTCTACACGTTTCGCTTCTGTGAAATTTCATTTTGTAATGGTCTGCAAATGCTTCTATGTAATTTTCATTGGTACATATTGCATGTCATTATCTATAAAACAACAGCTACAAAAGCCCATAGCATCCGTGAAATAGTAATATCGCCGAACAATTTCCAACAGACATAATGGAACTATCCAGTATCCAATATCGGTATCTATATTCTGGAAACGAGAAATTTGCTCTGTCAATCGTTCTTATTGTAATAGTTTGGTGAGCATTTTCAGAGTTTCATTGGCGTTTACACTATTACCAAATGTCCCATTTTATGGCAACTAGGAAAAAAACTTTTATCCGTCGATTGACTTTTTCACTCCCAAAGACGCCTAACATCGCGTTTGCAAACAGTTTGAATCCAGATCAGACGCCGCATAACGCGGCGACTGATCAGGATCCACACTGTTTGACACTCGTATCGATATTTCTTCAGTCATACTTCATTGAATCTTACTTTGAAACGATCTTGCAAACATCAAAATTGAATCAGGCGACAATGAAACGACAAAGGGGTAAAAACAACTCAAGACAAAGTTGGCAGTGAAAGGGTTAAGGGGAATAAGAATTAGGGAAAGGTGTTATATGTAGCATATACACGTGCACATTTCAAAAGGATTGGCTGTCTAATGTCACTCTAAAGGTTTCAGTAGATGTCGCTTCCGATAGACTGGAGGTCATTTGTGTGACTAAAACTTAGAACCCTGTTTACGACTTTTGTCGTCCTTACAGTGGAGAATACGTTATTCTTTCCTGTTTAAACGTAGAAAAGTACAACTTTTTGACACATCTGATAATTCATGTTAATCTTGGTGGCAAACTGTTTGGAGCCTGATCAGACGCCGGGTTACCCGACGTCTGATCAGGCTCCAAACAGTTTGCATTGGAAATGATACATTTAGCGTAAACACGTTTATTGGGAAAGAGTAACGTTTTCTCCACATTACAAAGATCAGATGGCTCATGTCCTGTTCGTTATTACATGTATGCAATATATTGTAAACACCACCTTAAATAGTGTAAACTTTGTAGAGACTTAATAGGAAATTGTGCATTTGAAATTCCAGGGATGCAATATACAGTGGAGAATCTGTTATTCTTTCGCAATAAACGCGTTTATGCTAAAACTATTATTTGCAATACAAACAGTTTGGAGCCAGATCAGACGCCGGGTAACCCGGCGTCTGATCAGGCTCCGAATTGTTTGCCACCAAGATAAAAAAGAATTATCAGAATTGTCCAAAAGTTGTTCTTTTCTACGTTTTAGTGCTTTGCGTTTGCGTACGTTTGCGTTTAAACGGAAAAGAATAACATATTCTCCACTGTAACATCCACCTTAAATAGTGTAAACTTTGTAGAGACTTAATAGGAAATTGTGCATTTGAAATTCAAGGGTAGCAATATACATGTATAAGCCTTCTGCCACAAGTTCGTTTTTTTTTTCTTTGTCATTAACAGTGGAGAAAAGGTAATTTATCTAATAAACGTGTTTACACTAAACACTTAACTGTTCATTGCAAACAGTAGCCCGGCGTCTGGGCATATTCCAAACAGTGCACCACTCCGATTAAAACACCTTGACTACATTTTCACAAAACTGTAATTTTCGGCATTTTATTGCATTGTGTTTGTATTTAGTTTCGTTGCGTTTAAAACGGGAAAGCATAATGTATTCTCCGCTGTATGTCAGAATATCGTGCCCAACACAATGTGGGTTATCAACGTTGTTAATCTTCTGCAAACCGTATAACCCATGTGTGCCCACGATCCCATATATGGGACATAGGCAAACAGTGTAGACTCTGATCAGACGCCGCATTATACGGCGTCTGATCAGAGTCTACACTGTTTGCTGATAGGATTTTCAATATAAAACATAATGAAAAAGAAAATTTTGACTAGGCATCCCTTTGATAAAAAATGGACTAATCTGATATAAAGAAGAATCCTCTGGGCGCAACTGGGATAATCGTAGTCTGCAGAATTTACCATCTGCACCAATTCCTCAAGTTGATTTTAAGACATTTTCTGTTAGTAAATGTTATCAGAGTGTCAAACAACATTGATCCAGATGAGATACATGATTACAATGTGTCTTAACTGGATCCAGACTGTTTGTGTCTTTCTCACAATTACGGATATATCTTGCAGACGTTTATTGTTTCGCTTGCCAAATCGCGACCTTACTACAATTTGCAAAACGCGGCGTCTGATTGGGATCCAAACTTTTCTACCATTGACCTTTATATTGAGTTTCTTAACATCTTCACTGCAAAATCTCTCGTGAGAGTTTTACCCATTCACACTTTTGTTGTCGTCTGCTTCAACATTGTTGTCTGCAATGTAGTTTCGAAGTAAAAAAAATAAGGCAGTTTGACTGAAGAAATTTCAAAACGAGTGTCAAACAGTTTGGATCCTGATCAGACGCCGCGTTACGCGGCGTCTGATCAGGATCCAAACTGTTTGCAAACGCGCTTTTAAGCGCCATTGAGAGCGAAAGGGTTAAGCAAAATTGCATTAAAATTGAACGTTCAGACAACAACCTTGAAGCAGACGACATCGTACATGTAGCAGACACTGGGTTAAATGCGCAGAAACGCTTATCTAAATGCCCTTGTCCTACATGTAAGGCCGTCGTCGCGAACAAACGGGCACGGCAACCCGTTTATGCCTTGATATTACAATGAACCTTCCTTGTATACTTGCTGGAATATTTCATTGCAGATATACAAGGGTGATCTAAAGCCACTGCAGTGTGTTCATACAGAATAATATATAGCGAACAGTGCAGACCTTCATGAGACGCCAATGTCAACCTAATTTGATTTTTTAAATGGGGTTTTACATAACCATGCCGACATGGAATGGCCATAATTATAGAGCCATTGTGAAGCGTGCATGTGTCTGAATGTATTGGTGTCACTTTTTAGTGGAGCACCCAATTTAGTAGACACTACGCTAAAATGGGTTAACATCGAAATACACCGAATCAGTTGTTACATCTAATATTACAGTGGAGAAAACATTATTATTTCCCAATAAACGCGTTTACGCTAAACACTATTACTTACATTGCAAACAGTTTGGAGCCAGATCAGACGCCGGGTTACCCGGCGCCTGATCAGGCTCCAAACTGTTTGCCACTCAGATTAAAACTAGTAGTCAGAATTGTCAAAAAAGTGTCATTTATCTACATTTCATTGCAATGCGTTTGCGTTTCGTTTGCGTTTAAACGGGAAAGAATAGCGTAAGATCTACGTAATAGGCGTCTCAAAAGCTGTTGTTTGCAACATTTTCTTCAATTGAAATTCTGCATGGTCTTTCCAATAAATATAGTGTCAAACAGTTTTGTCCAGAAGTGTAGCCGAGTTACTCGGCGTCTCATCTTGATCCAAACTGTTTTATACCACTATCACTAGTGAAATAAATACATGTAGCATGTAGTAGGGTTATCACAACCGATTTTCGAATTCCTTCTTAGAACCAGTTTATTAAATTTAGAATTTTTAGAATTTAAATATCGGTCATCAACGATAAGCAATTTCCTGGTAATGTTTATATTCCTTTTTTTTCCCGCGGAACAATTTAGGAAGATGTTTCGAAGTTCTTTGAAATTGTCAAAAATTGTCATACTTACATTTTATCTTGAGTATGCTACAGTGGAGAAACCGTTATTCTTTACAAATAAACGCGTTTATGCTAAAACTATTATTTCCAGTGCAAACAGTTTGGAGCAAGACCAGACGCCGGGTAACCCGGTGTCTGATCAGGCTCCAAACTGTTTGCCATTCAGATCAACATGAATAGTCAGAATTGTCAAAAAGTGGTCCTTTTCTATGTTTTAGTGCAATGCGTTTGCGTTTCGTTTGCTTTTAAACGATAAAGAACAACGTATTCTCCACTGTAGTATTTATATTCTTTTTTTTCCGTGTAACAATCTAGGAAGAAGTTTCGAAGTTCTTTGAAAGTGTCAAACATTGTCATGCAGTGGAGAAAACGTTAGTTTTTTCCGTTTAAATGCATCACATGTAAATGAAGAAAATGATAACTTTTAGACAATTCTAAAAGTTGATTTAAACCTTGACGGCAAACAGTTTGAAGCCTGATCAGACGCCGGGTTACCCGGCGTCTGATCTGGCTCCAAACTGTTTGCACATGAGATAATAGATGAAGCGTAAACGCGTTTATTGGGAACGAATAACGTATTCTCCACTGTATTTACATTTTATCTTGAGTATGCTATGCAACTGCTGTCATTGTTACACCTTAACTCATTCACCCTTGAAACATTTAATGGAAAATTCCAATTTCAAAATAAGTCTAGTCCATTTTTGACTATTTCGGGTTGATTTTAACAATATATTTCAACATGAGAAATAGAATTGACCCTTACATGTATCAGAGGGCTCCTTAAGGACCCCTCTGATAAGGGTATACACTGTTTGCATGGGACAAGTGTAATCCTCAAAGGTACAATGTTTGTAAATGACGAGTACACTCGTCATTAGGGTTGAGTGTGTCAAATACCTTCCTATCTTGCAGTGGTTCTGTGGTTTAATTTGCTTTGAGGTTGTTGTTTTTTAGATTTATTGTCCCTGGTGTGAACTTTAAACCATTACCCCATACATGTAGCATATTTCTAATATTAAATGTAGGTGATCATAACCTTTTACCCCATAGCATATTTCTAGTATTAAATATAGGTGATCATTAATCTATTACCCCATAGCATATTTCTAGAATTAAATATAGATGATCATTAACCCATTACCCAATAGCATATTTCTAGTATTAAATATAGGTGATCATTAACCCATTACCCCATAGCACATTTCTAGTATTAAATATAGGTGATCATTAACCCATTACCCCATAGCACATTTCTAGTATTAAATATAGATGATCATTAACCCATTACCCCATAGCATATTTCTAGTATTAAATATAGGTGATCATTAACCCATTACCCCATAGCATATTTCTAGTATTAAATATAGGTGATCATTAACCCATTACCCCATAGCACATTTCTAGTATTAAATATAGGTGATCATTAACCCATTACCCCATAGCACATTTCTAGTATTAAATATAGATGATCATTAACCCATTACCCCATAGCATATTTCTAGTATTAAATATAGGTGATCATTAACCCATTACCCCATAGCATATTTCTAGTATTAAATATAGATGATCATTTACCCATTACCCCATAGCATAGTTTCTAGTATTAAATATAGATGATCATTAACCCATTACCCCATAGCATATTTCTAGTATTAAATATAGATGATCATTAACCCATTACCCCATAGCATAGTTCTAGTATTAAATATAGGTGATCATTAACCCATTATCCCATAGCATATTTCTAGTATTAAATATAGGTGATCATTAACCCATTACCCCATAGCACATTTCTAGTATTAAATATAGATGATCATTAACCCATTACCCCATAACACATTTCTAGTATTAAATATAGGTGATCATTAACCCATTACCCCATAGCATATTTCTAGTATTAAATATAGATGATCATTAACCCATTACCCCATAGCATATTTCTAGTATTAAATATAGATGATCATTAACCCATTACCCCATAGCACATTTCTAGTATTAAATATAGGTGATCATTAACCCATTACCCCATAGCACATTTCTAGTATTAAATATTGGTGATCATTAATCCATTACCCCATAGCATATTTCTAGTATTAAATATAGATGATCATTAACCCATTACCCCATAGCACATTTCTAGTATTAAATATAGGTGATCATTAACCCATTATCCCATAGCATATTTCTAGTATTAAATATAGATGATCATTAACCCATTACCCCATAGCACATTTCTAGTATTAAATATAGGTGATCATTAACCCATTACCCCCATAGCATAGTTCTAGTATTAAATATAGATGATCATTAACCCATTATCCCATAGCACATTTCTAGTATTAAATATAGGTGATCATTAACCCATTATCCCATAGCATATTTCTAGTATTAAATATAGATGATCATTAACCCATTACCCCATAGCACATTTCTAGTATTAAATATAGGTGATCATTAACCCATTATCCCATAGCATATTTCTAGTATTAAATATAGATGATCATTAACCCATTACCCCATAGCACATTTCTAGTATTAAATATAGGTGATCATTAACCCATTACCCCATAGCACATTTCTAGTATTAAATATAGGTGATCATTAATCCATTACCCAATAGCACATTTCTAGTATTAAATATAGATGATCATTAACCCATTACCCCATAGCATAGTTCTAGTATTAAATATAGGTGATCATTAACCCATTATCCCATAGCATATTTCTAGTATTAGATATAGATGATCATTAACCCGTTACCCCATAGCATATTTCTAGTATTAAATATAGATGATCATTAAGGAAGGTACATGTAAGTCATTGGTTTTGCTTCGCAGCGAATGGGATTATAATTACGAAATAATCTGCCTGAAATCGTTTCAGCTCATCACCCCTCATCTCATCATTCACCGGCGCTATATATCCTATTGAGAGTCCCAGTGCCGTACACCCATACCACTCACTCCTTATTCTTAGAACCACCAGAATTGAGAATTTGTAGTTTAGAAGAATCGGGCTTTCAAATTGGTCATTTCTGTAGAGTGCAAAATGATTGTTCGTCTCCAACAAACAGGAACCATATTATCAATTTCGAAATATTTACAAAAATTAAAAAATAAAATTAAAAATAATCCCATTTAGTGTCATGGCATGAAATGTGTTGTAATAATAACAAATTGGTTTTGTACAAACAGTATAAAGTCGAATTTGTGAAAGAACCATATCTGGATGCTATTGATCTAAAGACATTTAGAAGCAGCTATGTATCATTTAGGTCATCATCACATAAGTTGATGATTGAAAAAGGTAGACATATTAATTTGGTTAGAGAAACACGTTTTTTTTGTTTACACTGTGTTGATTCCGTAGAAGACGAATTACATTTCTTATTATTTTGTCCATTATATGCTGATCTGAGATCAAAATATATACATAATAAGTATTGGAATTCGCCAAACATTCATAAATTCAATAGCTGAATGTATTCTAACGATAAATTAACACTTCAAAATGTGGCCATGTTCATATATAATGCAATGAAATACCGCGATGAATTTCTAATATGAAGACTTAATATTTGATATTTGATAAAAAAAAGATTAATACTCGAATGATGTGGAATACTTATGTATTATAGCTTGTATTAATCTGTTCAACAGACTGTTATAATATTGTAAAATTGTGTTCATTACTACACCTGATGCATAACCTTTTCTGTTTGTATGTACTTATATGTGGATTGTATATTGTGGTGTGTGACAAAGTAGATTGTGTTTATCGATGCTCTCATAAAAACTTCTAATAACTCGACAGTTTGGGACATTTCAGTGATAGTTTTTTGTGTATGATATAATGAATGGATGGATAGTTTAATGGAAATGTGGATCTAGATCTGGTGAGCTAGATTTTTGACATTTGATCAATATTGCATAGACAAAAGAAAACGAAAAGGCGATGAATATATGTGGCTATAAATATATTTTACCTGCATTTTCACCTGTATATAGACGACTTTCTATCAATATAAACTCTTTACTGGCCGCTATACGATAATTGCTTACCATTGTATGTACCATTGTATGTATTACATAATAGTAAATAGCGAAACGCTATACCTGACCGGCTTATAAAAAAATCTACGGAAGCTCAACAAGGACATATTTACAATGGGTATCGATATCGCAACATACAGAGTGCGTGTAGGATTATTCCATGGTGGTCATAAAACACCAAACCCCAGCACAACTGAGAAGAAACACTATTCTCCATATACAAAAGGCTCGGATGTTCATTTCCGTTCAGTACACACGGGTATCATCATCATTGGTATTCTACTCGCGTTCAAGTACGTGTCTGTGATTGGCAACTCTTTACGTAGTATGGAGATGGACGCCCTGATTGGCAAATCGTTATGTGCCACTACTATAAATGATCCAACGAGTTTAAACTGTTGTAGTCAACCAAGTGCGACAATGACGGTTCAACTGACCTATGGTGAACTAAACTGGTCATCTAATCTATACATATTTCTTGCTGAGCGGCTACTAATTCTTTCTTCAGACGTTGAGACGAACCCAGGCCCATCGACCGAAACAGATTTGATACTTAAAGCCATTGCAGATTCTAATGAGAAGACGTCTACCGAAATCCAACAAGTAAAACATGAAATTGTTTCTCTTAAGTCAGATATGTCTTCAGTGCGGAACGAACTTACTACAATTAAAAGCAATATAGAACAAGTTAGGTCAAAACAGAGAGATATAGACAAGAAATTCGTTGAATTTGAAGACAAAATAGACCGTGTTTCTCATATCAACGAAATTATAACTAGTGACATTGAACATTTTTCATATAAGTTTGAGCAACAAACTGATTACTGGAAAACCATTGAAGATCAAGTGGAACGACTCGATATAGAAAGTCGAAGAAACAATCTCAGGATTTTTGGCCTGCAAGAAAACAGGAATGAGACAGCCGCTGAATCTCTGTCAACAGTTGAAACACGTGTCTTACAGCCAGCGTTCCAAACAACTGATAATACTAACTCGGTTCAATCTGCAAGGCGAGTCGGAGTTGTCACAAGTGACAGGCCTAGGATGGTACTTGCGAAATTCCATAGTTTTGAAGACAAACTAAAAGTTCTAAGTAGCCGTGATATCCTTCGCCGTAATGGAATTCAAGTCGCCAATGACCTCACCCCTAGACAGCGTGAAACACTCAAGGACCTAGACAGAAAAGGTTATCGTGGTTACTTTAAAGGTAGTAGATTATTTAAAGAACCCAAAGTTCCAGGCAACAATGCTACAGTGCCGCGCACTATCAAAAGTGGTGTAAGAACCCTTGCACAGCGTCAGTCGGAGATCGCGGTTATGTCTGGTGCTAGTAATGTAATGGACTATTCTGATGTAGGTGATCAACGGAATAGCCCAAATATATCTGCCAAATAGGGGGGTGGCCAAGGTCCACATGCAGTCATCAATACATTCTCGTTTATTGAGTGGAACATTGAGGGACTAAAAGGTAAATTCAATGATAGTGACATTAAAACATATTTAGGTAATTTTGACGTAATTGGTTTGACTGAGACTTGGATAGCAGACTTAAGTGATGTCGAAAATTTTCTACAAGGTTATAAATGCTTTTTTTGCTCGGCGAAGAAATCAAATAAAGGTGGTCGAAACTCCGGTGGTGTAATTGTCCTGGTCCGAGATGCATTACTTATATATACAGAACAGATTCATGCTAATTTTAGATTTGGCATTATGTTAAAATTTAACAAGGAAATGCTTATATCAGATAAAGATTTATTTTATGTATGCGTTTATTTGCCACCAAAAAACTCTCCATTTTATGATGATGAAATTGGGATAGACTGTGTTGAAAATGCTATTGTTCAGATGTTCGAAACCTTTTCACGAAGTGATGTAATAATATGTGGTGATTTAAATGCCAGTACCGCTGAGTTAGAGGATTGTGTAACGTTAGATGACCACATTCCAAATCTTGAAGAATATCAAGATCTTTTTAACAAAGACATTTCAACTCCGAGGGTTTCTTGTGATAAAATGGTTAATGCATTTGGGAAACGCCTCATAGACTTTTGTAAGACTTATTATATCGTAATCGTAAATGGTCGGTTCGGTGCTAGTTCAGGTGATGTCACGTTTATAGATTCAATAGGGTGCAGTGTTATTGACTATTTTCTTACATCAAGCTCCTTGTTTGAAACTATTCAATATTTTAATGTAGAAGATAGAAGTGACTGCAAGCATTTGCCGATCAAGCTGTCCTTAAAATATACAAGCATTCCGAACAATGGCGTTTCAACTGAACCGGAAACAACCGAATCATTCACTTCTTACTACGGGTTTATTGATAACAAAGATGAGTGTATTTTTACTTCAAATCTATCTGATAAGATTGTCAATGGTGAATTTAATATACTCGATGACTTAGTTGAGGACAATCCAACTTGTATTAATGACATGTTGAACACAGTTGAGAGTCTAATTTTAGAATGCTGTAATATACATACAAAGAGTACCAGGGCTAATAGCAGCAGTCGAATGTCGAACAAAAATAAGTGGTTCGATAAAGAATGTAAGAATTTGAAAGCAAGACGAAACCAATATCTTCGTAAATTTAGACTCACTAAATCATTGCAGGACTTAGACGCTTATGTTTGTTCGAAATCGGCTTTTAGAAACTGCTGCAGAGCAAAGCAACAGCAGTATAATAGAAGTGAACTGGATAAAATTGTGTCGTCTATCCATAACCCTAAAGAATTTTGGAAAAACGTTAGATTTTCATCAAATGAGTCAAAAAGGGTAGCAAATATTTCTACTAAAGAATGGTTTGATCATTTTAAAACGGTGTTTGAATCCAACGATATTGAGGAAGATAGCAATGGTGACACTACTGGTGACACTAATGGTAATGACGCGAATGTAAATAATTTTGATGTTCTAAATGAATGTGAAGACATTATACTGAATAGTGATATAACTGATGATGAAATTAAAAGTGCTATACATGAACTAAAGAGAAATAAGGCTGCATTTGGATATTTGAGACCAGAACATTTGTTAGCCAGTGCAGAAATGATTGTGCCTTTTTTACGAACGCTTTTCAATTGTATCTTTAAGTCTGGTTCTTTTCCTGAACAATGGTCATGCTCCCTGTTAATACCTATACACAAGAAAGGTTCCATAAACAATCCTGACAATTATAGAGGTATAGCGTTATTAGATGTATTGAGCAAGGTATATGTTAATGTGTTAAATAAGAGACTTACAATGTACTCGATGGCATTTGACAAAATATCAGAGGCGCAAGCCGGCTTTAGGTCTGGATACTCCACTACCGACAATGTATTTGTTTTATATTCACTTGTTAGTAAATATTTATGTAGGAAACGTCGTAAGTTGTATGTTGCTTTTGTAGACTTTCGCAAGGCATTTGACTCAGTACGGCGTCCTAAGTTATTTACCATCCTTAATAATAAACAGATTAAAGGTAACTTGTTAAACTCTATAAAAGCATTATACAGCAGTGTAAGGGCATGTGTTAGAAATGGCAGCTCTATAAGTGAAGAACTACAGTGCCCGATTGGACTCAGACAGGGTTGTCATTTAAGCCCGATATTATTTTCTCTCTTCATCAATGAGCTGTACGATGAAATATCTGCTTCGGGTATTCCAGGTATACAGTTATTTCCTGATATTGTGCAGATTTTACTTTTATTGTTCGCAGATGACGTTGCTTTAATAGCTGACACTCCAAGATGTTTACAAAGGCAGTTAGATGTCCTATCTAATTATTGTTCAACTTGGGGACTATCAGTTAATGTAGCTAAAACTAAAATTGTTGTTTTCAGAAATGGTGGCCAGTTGTCTAGAAATGAAATTTGGTATTATAACGGAAATAAAATTGATACAGTGAATGGTTTTACCTATGTTGGCACATATTTCAGCTCACAATTATCAATGTATAGAATGACAGATGTGTTGGCAACTAAGGCCAAAAGGGTACTAATTAGCCTTCTTTCGTCACTTTATCACTTATCACCTTTACCTAAATCAGTGTTTTTTAAACTGTTTGATACAAAGATTGCACCTATACTTCTGTATGGAGCTGAAATTTGGGGTCTAGTACCAATGCACAGTATAGAAACAATCCATATGTATGCATGCAAACGTTTCATGTGTGTACCAAACCGTTCATCAAACTTAGCAGTAGCAGGGGAGTGTGAAAGGTTTCCTATGTATATTCAAGCTGCTAAAAGATGTATAAAATATTGGCTAAAGATTTTATCGTTACCTAAACATAGATATGTTTGGAAAAGCTATGAGATGCTGAGATATTTTGACAATGCTGGGTATCAAAATTGGGTATCATTAGTCAGGAAACATTTGTATAGCATCGGCTTTGGATATGTATGGGAAAACCAATATGTTTGCAATGAAAATTTGTTCCTTTACCAACATACTCAAAGAGTGAGAGACCAATACCTACAGCAGTGGCATGAAGCATGTAATTCTAGCTCAAAACTCTCGTCATATGTCGGTTTTAAACCAGATTTTAAATTTGAAGATTACTTAGATATCCTAGAGATTAAGAAATTTAGAGTAAGTTTAGCCTCGTTTAGAATATCCTCTCACTCTCTCATGATAGAAAAGGGTAGACACCTTGGTATTGTCCGGGAATCAAGACTGTGCAAGTTTTGTACCAGCGTTATTGAGGATGAATACCACTTTCTGTTAGTATGCCCTTTTTATAATGACCTCAGGAAGCATTATTTAGCAACAAAATATTATATTCATCCAAGCATGTACAAATTTAATTTATTAATGACACGTAAAAACAGGACCACAGTACGCAATCTTGCAATGTACATTTATTATGCCTTACAGTTACGACAGGAAACAGTAAATTTAGCAAATGTAATTTGAAAAGTACACCTATGTTGTTTGTTTGTACTGTTACACACCGCATGTATTGATATGTTATATTATGTATATGTGTCGGGGCCGGAGGCCTGAATCACAATAAAATTTGTCTTGTCTTGTCTTGTCTTGTCTTGTCTATGTGTATGGGCCGGAGGCCTTTGGTGCGAAATAAACTGAACTGAACTGAACTGATTATGTGTTATACGTATATGTATATATTAGTTAAAGAGTCTTTACTCCTTCGTTGCCGTGACGTCATCAATTTTAAACAATTGTAGTCTGCTTTTATTTTTCAAATTTAATTTTTATGTATTATGGCTTAATAAAAGTTTAAATCTAAGTACATGTACTTGCAAACGCAAAGCACTAAAACGTAGAAAAGAACAACTTTTGGGCAATTCTGATAATTCATGTTTATCGTGGTGGTAAACAGTTTGGAGCCTGATCAGACGCCGGGTTACCCGGCGTCTGATCTGGCTCCAAACTGTTTGCACTGT
Organism: Gari tellinella; assembly: GCA_922989275.2. Classification (NCBI taxonomy): domain Eukaryota; kingdom Metazoa; phylum Mollusca; class Bivalvia; order Cardiida; family Psammobiidae; genus Gari; species Gari tellinella. The sequence continues at coordinate 77,197,997 of OV277868.1, read as the reverse complement.
AAATAATAGTTTTAGCGTAAACGCGTTTATTTGGAAAGAATAACAGATTCTCCACTGTTTCTAAACATCAATATGCTTCGCTGTTTGTCCTATACTTACGTCCGTATTTGCGGACCTCCTCTTCTACATCCTGCTGGACTTTAGACAAAGGGGTGATCGCCTTAACTGAAAATATTCACGAGACATTCAGTAACCTTTCACCAAGAACTCTAGCGAAGAGTATACCCGACATTGACAAACCGTATACCTGTGAAGTGTATTACTAATAACCCCTAAATCCGACATGTCTGGGGACAACATAAATTTCCGGTTACGAGGGGTTTCCGGTTTAGAGGGGTTTTAACTCATAGGTTGTTTCTTGTATGGAAAATAGCTGATCACTTAAAGAAAGTTTAAAGAAAAGCAGAATGCGCCTTATTAAAGCGCATCCTGCTTTACTTTCAACCTTCTTTAAGCTATCATCTGCTAGAATATAGAAAATATTTCTGATGATACATATTCATTAATGTATTTACTTCAGTGAAGGAATAAATCAAAGGCGAATAAATTCCTATTTATTGTGTAATGGATTAAAATAAAGAAGGGTTGGAAACGGGACCAACGTTTGTGTCCGGTTTAAATAGAACTCCGGTATTTAGAGGTTCCGGTTTAGAGGGATTTCACTGTACAGCTTTTAAACATTTAAGTAATTCCTACGCTGATGAAAAAAGTAACATTTATACAATAATGAATGTGCAACATAATAGACAGTTTCTTTATCAGTTTCTTTATCCTAACTGAAGGTATTTTAAAGCATGTTGACTATAAAGCAGAATGCGCCTAAAGGCGCATTCTGCTTTATTTTCAACCTGCTTTAAGAGGTCACAAATCTTAAAGACTAGAAAAAGGCTAAAGGGTAATTGGTTAACATGGTGAAGGTCAGAGTTCTTACCTTCACATGCTCGAGATGACAGGATATCCTTGATGTTCTGAAGAGCGTCAAAGTCATCCACCATAAAGACGAACTTGGAGGAAGGCGCAGTCGCCATAGCTCTCAGCTCACCTACGTCTACCTGATTCCCGATTCCTATAAGAAACGATACGCAAATAAAGAAAGTCAGTGACACAAGCCGGGTCAAGAGATTTACAACAATAAGCATCCAAAGGCGACTTCACGTGGAACTACAGTAGAACCTCTCTATTACGACCACGAAATTGTGTCAAATATTAGTCGCTAAGACAGGTGACTGCTTAAAGCAATGTGAAAGAGAAACAGGAAGCTCCTACATGAGCTTTCTGTTTCACTTTTACATTGCTTTAAGCTGCCACCTGTATTTTAATACAGACAATTAGCCTTAGTTTAGTAGTCGTTATAAAGAGGTTCTACATGTATAGTCCGGTCTATAGTCGTCTATGGTGACTATAGATCCACCGGAAACTGTTGGTTCGAGCCGCGGACGGACCATTCTCAGTTTTCATTGGTTCGACAAACGGTGTTCTTTTGCCGACCTTAATGCGCATGCGCCGGACTCATCTTTGCTTAACTAGAGATTCGAACTATAGTTCCACTTGAAGTAGCTCAATAAGCATCTAAATTAATACGATTAACCGCTCGACATTACTACCGAGACAATGTCATCTGCTTTAAACAACTGTCGCCTGCTTTTATTTATCAAATTAAGAATTTTAGGAAATTTGACTTAGGAAACATCATGACGAGTGCCACACAGTTTAGTTTCTGTTTGACGCATAGTCACTCAGCGTCTGATCAGAATCCAAATTTTTGGACAAACGTATGCATATTATGGTGGCAAAATAATTCAATGTAGGCGGTACAGTACTGAACCTTATTAAATTAACAATTTTTGCGATTCGCTTGCAATTCGATGGCAAGTCGCTTGCAATTCGCTTGCGATTCTCTTGCGATTCAAAATACTAACTTTACACTCGGGTAAGTATTCTTGAATGGTGTATGTAACAAATGTTCGCAAATATGTCTTCGTTTATTTTTTCGATTCCTTTTTTGTCACAACCGCTTCGGAAAATTCGCGTAAAAATATTCAAACGTAGGATTTGTTTTTTGAAGCACCCGATTCGATGGCGATTCGATGGCAATTCGATGGCAATTCGCTTGCGATTATCAATTTAATTTAATAAAGTTCAGTACTGTAAAGTTGGGTAGCGAATGGGTTAAGGAGCCCTCTGATCAGGTTCTACACTGTTTGTCCTTTTGCAAAAAAGGGAAAAATAACAACTCCGAAATAGTAAATAATGGATTCAGCCTTATTAGAAATTAAAAATGTCTAACTGAAGTTGCAGAGATGAATTGGGTTACAGTGGAGAATTATAAGCGCTCCACGGTACATCGTATAATGGAGCGCTATTGTCCTATCGTTGTTCTACTGTACAAAAGCGGGATTTTGTCAGTCACGTGACTGGGGTTTATTGTCGTGTATTGAGTGTGGTCAGTTCTAGCGAGTATCTTCTATGGGCTACATCGAGAAATTGAAATGAAGTCAGCTCAAGTTTGAAATTTTATTGACGAGAGGGGGCGGACGTTTTTCACAGAGCACAGGACGGACATGTTGAATGCCATTGAAACTTTGTTTCTAAAGATAAGTGACCTATAATTCTGCAGTTTAATAAAATATCTGGCTTGCTGTTTTTGGACGTAAAGGCTAAAGCAATTTAAGAGCAAGCGCACCGAGGTGCAGTTTAAGTACAATACCAAGGTCAACATAGTAATAGATGATGCAGATAATCTTCTGCATACAGAAACATTAGTTAAATGTCGTAAAAAGCGTAAAAAAGTATTTTAGAATGCTTAAATGTATTCATTTGTGTGCGGGAGGCCGGTTACGCTAGGCATGACTGTATATTATAGTATCGGCGGAGCGAGCTTGCTCACGCTTGCGTAACAGTTGTGTATTTACCGTTTAATCTGTCCCTGTGTTATACATGAAAGTACGATTGAATTTCGTTGGAGCTGTTTTCTACTGAAATTGTTTATTACATTATTAGATCTTTCTTGAAACAATAATTCTAAAAATAATGACAAATGGGCATAAAGTAATATACATGTACAAATGCCACGTGGCATGGCTTCACATTATATTTATCTCATGTTTCAGCGATATACATGTATCATATCTTACAGATAAAAAAACCCATCTAGAGATGGTACTGGCGTCTTCGACGGGCCAGCCTAGGAGAAATCTGGCCATTGGAAGCGCTCCCCAGAATGTTTTGCTAACAATTCTAACAACAAGATAAGTATTTATAGTAGTTTATTTGAACAAGTTGACATTTTCAGAACATAGTAAACTTGTTAAATCTGCGGATACATGTTTTAACGAATCCTATGAAAGTTCAGATACATGCAAAGTTTTTTGTCCGTGGGTAGGCTTAAAGCATGTCTCCAAACGGAGAGAAGCGTCAGTTGGCAATAACTCGCTTGATGTGATTTAAATTGGGTATCAGTGGCCTTTTTAGGAATATTAAGCAATAACAAAACTGCTAGAGATAATCAAGCGTGTTTAGAGAATGAAATACAACAGTTACTAACTAAAGGCGTTATTTCTAGATTAAAATATGTTCCAGTTAGTAGTAAACCCTTTGACAGGTGATCACAATAGGAAATAGAATGGTGCCTGATTGTTGTCATATTAGATCTAGTGCCTCTCTGCGTGTTTTAGGTTAGATATGAAGATATCAAGATCGGTGAATCTATTTTTGAAAGAAATTTCTTATTTTTCACGTTTGCTATCAAGCGTGCTTATCATATTGATATTGCTGAATAGTAAATACCGTATTTGGGCTTTTCTTATTCAGAAGTAGGAAAATTGAAATATTATGTTTCAGTTTATTATCGGTTAACATCAAAACTGCTTGTCATATCTTCACTAAGATATTAAAACTTGTTAGTTATCTGAGAGCTAGAGGCTACTAGAATATTATGTTTCTAGATGACGGTATATGGCAGTAGGGTTTTTTAAATATATTAGATTAGCAAAATTTTTATAGGTGTTAAGAGATGCCACCGGAAGTTGGTAGTTTAAGATATGTATATTTTAAGGATTTACGGCCCCCGGAAGCGGGCGTAGTGGATGTAGATTTTTAAGGATTTACGCCCCCGGAAGCGGGCGTAGGCGATCGTAACTATACGATTTCAAATATATCAGATGAGCAATGTTTTACAGGTGTAAAGAGATGCCACCGGAAGTTGGCAGTTTAAGATATGTATATCTTAAGGATTTACGGCCCCCGGAAGCGGGCGTAAGCTATGTAGATGTTTAAGGATTTACGCCCCCGGAAGTGGGCGTAGGCGATCGTAACTATACGATTTCAAAGATGCCACCGGAAGTTGGCAGTTTAAGATATGTATATCTTAAAGATTTACGACCCCCGGAAGTGGGCGTAAGCTATGTAGATGTTGAAGGATTTACGCCCCCGGAAGTGGGCGTAGGCGATCGTTACTATACGATTTCAAATATATCAGACGAGCAAAGTTTCACAGGTGTTTAGAGATGCCACCGGAAGTTGGCAGTTTAGAATATGTAAATTTTCAGGATTTACGGCCCCGGAAGTGGGCTTGGTCGATTTAGATATTTTAAGGATTTACTCCCCCGGAATCGGGTGTAGGCGATCGTTACTATACGATTTCAAATATTTCAGATGAGGAAAGTTTTTAAAAGGTGTTTAGACCGGAAGTTTGCAGTTTAAGCTATGTATATTTTAATGATTTACGGACCCGGAAGCGGTCGTAAGCTATGAAGATTTCTTAAGGTTTTAAGTTCCCCGGAAGCGGGTGTAGGGGATCGTAAATGTACGACTTCAAATATATCAGATTTGCAAAGTGTTTATAGGTGTTAAGAGATGCCACCGGAAGTTGGCAGTTTAAGCTATGTATATATTAAGGATTTACGGCCCCTAGAAGCGGGCATAGGCGATGTAGAATTTTTAAGGATTTACCCCCCCCCCCCCCTGAAGCGGGCGTAGGTGATCGTAACTATACTATTTCCGCTGTGCCACTGGAGGCCGTTTGATCTTGGTTGTGGTAGATCACTGTCAGTATTTAATGAAACACTAGTTTATCTACCCCGGCAGAGTGTTTTTCGTGTGTTCGAGCACTGAACATAATGAGCATTTTAGTGCATTTTCGTCCCCGGAAGTGGACGGTCATAGCCTATATAGGTCTAGTTCTTTATTAGTCTCGGATTTTAATAAGATTGCAAATGTTGCATTAGAATCGTAGAGATCCTTGGTTCTTTGAATAGCGCAGAGAGAAAGCGTTTTGCTTGGCGTGATACAAAGTCAGTACATACATGTATTTAGAGTAATTCGGATTTATTCGTATGTTTTTGAAGAATTCTGTTGTAAAAGGTTTATTCTGATTGTAAAATTTGAAAATCAATTTCGCTCTTTGGGAGCTCAAAACCATATTTGAACCATATTGCAGTTGACCTGCATGTGTTTTGTACGCATTAAATATGATACTAAACCCGGAATGGCTTTCTAGAGAAATTAATGAAAAGGTTATTATCTTAGTAGGTATTTTGACAGTGCTGCTCGGTCGTTTAGTTAGACCATATTCTTAAAGCTTAGCCTGTTATGGGGTCCGTATATTGTAGACAGATTTGTTTCTCACTTAAACAATAAGTGTTTAACCAATGCGGAGGGAGGATAGGCTACATGCCATTCATTACCGGTGTAGTGAATTTGTATAAAACAGATTGTAATAATGCCCCCCCCCCCGAGAAATCCACTATCCTTTAACATGCTGACATTAAAACATATTGCTAATGTTATTTAAATTGGTTTCAGCTTTGACAGGTATGAATAGAATTGCTACTTGATTAGCTTTAACAGGATGGTGTCTATGGACAGGAACAGGAGAACGTTGCCGTCAAAATGAGTGGTTGTTTCGTCCGTCAAAGGCCGATGGTGCAGTGGAGAAGCACAGAGGTATTTGTTCATGGTTTCTAAGTTATTTTAAATCTAAAGGGCAACTGAACTTGTATAATGAAGTCTCTTATGGAAGTGTGACCAGAAGAAAGGCATTGTGACATCGGACATGCTATAGACTATGTTTTATGTATGAAACGTCTACTGATGCCGTAGATTTAAGCGTTTTGTGTATGATATCATTATCATTTGCTGGTTTTCTCAGATTTACTGAAATAAGCAATGTGTACTGTAGTAAAGTATAATTCTGTTCGGATTATTTTACTGTCAAGATTAGGCATAGAAAAACCGATGTTTATAGAAACGGCTATCAGGTTTTTTCATATCGAAAGGTGAATATTCTGTATGTTCACTTCGTTGAAGAGATATATTTCTGTTGCAAATATTTTGATTCAAGTCGGCTTTCAGGTCGAGGGGTGAAGTCAAATGCATTAAGATTAATAAACAGATTATTTATTCCCGAATTATTTAGAAATTGAAGAGTAGTCGCCCTTGACCTAAAAATTGGTTTTCATTCTTTAGAGATAGCGTTGTCATCGCAGCTGCTAACACAACTGGTGTTTCCGATAGGTGCCTCAAGAGGCATGGCAGAATGACGTTTGATATTGCCAAAGATGGCTACATAGATGATTGTATAGAGAAAACAAACTTAATGTGTAATTTTTAAACACTGAATTTGATATCTTCTGCCCTATGATTTGTAATTCTATAAATGCAACTCGCTATTTGCAAAACAGTTGTCTGTTGTTTTGTTTCTGTGACATAGAGAGGACTTATAAGCGCTCCACGGTACATCGTATAGTGGAGCGCTATTGTCCTATCGTTGTTCTACTGTACAAAAGCGGGATTTTGTCAGTCACGTGACTGGGGTTTATTGTCGTGTATTGAGTGTGGTCAGTTCTAGCGAGTATCTTCTATGGGCTACATCGAGAAATTTAAAATTCAGTGTGTATTATCAAACGTTTTATCGACTGGTTTATCCAATGCTGTTATTGCAAGTCTATACTGTTCGCATACATAATTTGTCAGCGAAGATGAGGCCCGACATCTACGTGGTATTGCTTTAATGCAACTCGATACTTGCCATACGGGTACCATTTTCCAGAGTTTTTTCTTTATGAAGTTTTTACCTCTGGTTTTTGTATGGGCGAATCGACCACATCGCAGACAAATTGTGTGACAAAGTTGCTTTCGTTTGGTGTGTTTATAAAATTATAAAATATACTAAGAGTTGTTAGACTTGCATTGACGGATCTGTTGTTACTTGCAGTGAAGGGTCATTTTCATTGAACCCTATTGTGTGGGATTTTGAGTTCCAAGAAAGTTACGTAGTTACATGTATGTGTACATGCATGTATATTTGTGCTGATATTACTCATAAATATTTAAGTCTTTATTCGCACTATTCAAGCTGTAGTCCAATAAATGCAACTCGCTATTTGCAAAACAGTTGTCTGTTGTTTTGTTTCTGTGACATATAGAGAGGACAACGTTATTCTTTCCCGTTTAAACGCAAACGTACGCAAACGCAAAACACTAAAACTTTGAAAAGAACAACTTTTGGACAATTCTGATAATTCTTGTTTATCTTGTGGCAAACAGTTTGGAGCCTGATCAGACGCCGGGTTACCCGGCGTCTGATCTGGCTCCAAACTGTTTGCACTGCAAATAATAGTTTTAGCGTAAACGCGTTTATTGGGAAAGAATAACACATTTGCGTTTGCGTACGTTTGCGTTTAAACGGGAAAGAATAACAGATTACCCACTGTAACCTGGCCCCAGGATAATTATGAAGCGTTTGGGTTGAGTCTGAGTTTGTTCTGAATCATTTGATTTGGTCAGATATGAGCCTAGGCTTAACTAAGACTAATCAAATGCTTGAGAACGATTTGAAATTAAAATCAAAAGCTTTATATAATCATTGACCTGGCCCCAAGGTAGTAATAAAGCGTTTGAGTAGTCTGAGTTTGTTCTGAAGCATTTGAATGGTCAACGTTGAGCCTAGGCTTAAATCAAACCAATCAAAATGTTTGAGACCGATTTCAAACTCAACTCAAAAGCTTTATATCTTTGGGCCTGGAATGCGGCTCACCTATAGCAAACACGATTATTCCAGCCTGGTGGACTAGTTCGGCCTCTCTCATTGTGGACTTCCGGTTCTGGGACTGACCATCCGTCAATATGATTGCGATTCGAGGGATGTCCTGACGGATACTTGTCATCGGCAAGCCCTATGTACAGTGGAGAAGACGTTATTCTTTACCATTTAAGCGCAAACGAAACACAAACCCATAGCAAGAAAATGTAGAAATTAATAGCTTTTTGACAATTTTGGCTATTTCTTTTAATCTGAGTGACAAACAATTTGGAGCCTGATCAGACGCCGGGCTACCCGGCGTCTGATCTGGCTCCAAACTGTTTGAACTGGAATAATAGTTTTAGCGTAAACGCTGTTTATTAGAAGAGAATAACGGCTTCTCTACTGTAGTAAGCATATACAGTGAAACCTCTCTATGACGACCAGTAAAAAGAAGGCCAATTGACCGCATGATATTCAGGTGACAGCTTAAAGCAAGGTGAAACTTTGTTAAGCAGTCACATGCCTTAAACACCTATAATAATTAACACACATTAGTGGCCGTAATGTTTTATAGAGAATTTACATGTTTATTTGCTGTGAATAGTAAAGACAAGAAGTAGAGGGATAACTGTATGACATATACACTCTAACATGAATAACCAAAATATTTGAGACAAAAATTATTTATCTTCTTTAGTTTAAAGCATAACCTGCCTTATCCGACATCCTTCAGTACCAACAGATGATGTGGGATAAATCAGTGTGTACCGGTTAAAGCAGGTTTTAGTTATACAGCACTCCCTCTCTACAACGACATCCGATGGGAGACACAGCTTGTGTGCGTTGTTCGGAGGGAGTCGTTATAGGGAGGGAAATTAAGACTTGACTTACATTTGCAAACAGCTTGAATCCAGATCAGTCGCCGCGTAACGCGGCGTCTGATCTGGATTCAAGCTGCTTGACACTCGTTATTATATTTATTCTATCAAAATAATCAGTTATATATAAAAGAGAAAAAATGCAGACGACAATTTTAAGCAGACGATTTTGCAGCAGTGAAAGCGTTAGACATAACTGTCTTGTTTTGGACATTGCAGAAAGGGTCGTTGTAAGGAGGGAGTCGTTGTTTGGAGGGCCGTTGTAGGGAGGGAACACTGAACAGCCTAATTTTCATATTATATACTCGTTTACGTGGAATATACCCGTATTTCAGAATTAAAACTTGGCTTTGTCACGTTTTAACTTTGAAATATGGATGTGTTCCACCTCACAGCTAGCTTGAGAAATCGAAAGAAATATGGGTTAGCTCGACTCAAACTTGTTCGGTATAGCGAAGTTCGTGTACTCCATTAGACGTGTGGGTCCGAAAATCATTGTCGGATAAAGCAGGTTTCTTGATTAACCAAGTGTCGGATAAGCCAGGTTACATGTATACTGTTGTCAAGTATTTTAGTTGTAACAGGGTTCCACTGTATGTAACAGAGTGTGGCTGTACTGTGAGAAGTGGTCAATGGTTTTTTGTGTCTATAGAAAATTGGCTGTCCACTAGTGTTATGCATGATTGACTTTGGTTAGCTCAGGTGTGAAAGAATTTCTATGTACATAGTGCAGAACAATTAGATACTTGAAGTGATCAGAAGTGTTGGTGTGGCCGTTTGTACAATAGAGTTTGGAAGATATATGTAAGTGTCCTTTCCTCCCTGCTTCTGCTTCGACTTCTATACAGTGCAGGGCCAGTTACGGCGTAATGCACCGGGTTACGGCGTAATGCACCGGGTTACGGCGTAATTGTTGTTAGTTTTACACGGTAGTCAGTAGCCCTCTTTTATTTGTAGATTGAAGAGGCGATTCCCTGTATGGTGTTTGGGTTGAGAAAGTTGCCATTTCATACCCTGAATGAGCTTTAGCCTACAATCCTTTACCCATAGAAGTCCCGTTTTAAAGGCATATTTCGGGACAGCAACATACACTTCAGACGTACTTACTTGGCAGTATTTTGGCGTGAACATCCCATATGAACTTTATATAGTGACATATCATACCATGATATTTACATTCAACCTGTAAAGTCTCTATGTAATCGTATTAAAAATATGCAGGTCAATTCTCGATGAACCTACGAATCGAATCCGGTCCCAGCCAGTTAGAAAGAGGGCGGAGTCTCCGCCGCGAAGAAAATCTTCCATACGGCGGAGAGATACCGACCAAGTTAGGATCTACTTTTAGATTATCCGTTTGGGTATTTCGAAACCCCTATTTAAAGTCGCAGACAGTTCAATTAAAATCAAATTGCGATAAAAAAAAAAAATTAATTGCTGTTTTAAGGGAGGTTATCATATTACACTCCGTCATTAAAGCTGTACGCGTGCTCTCCCTTCTCCGAGTAAGCATGGATCTATTTATAGATTAGACAAGTTGTCTTCCAATTACGGTTTGAAATTGACAATTTCAAACAATTTGTTCACCAGAATACATAGGAAAGTCGCTCAAACATAAAGCAAAATAATGCATTCACACTTACTAAATTGGTAACGTAATGTTCCGTTATGACATATTTAAACTAGCCTATGTGTATCGGATATGCCACGGATAGCCGCGGGTGTGTGTACACGCTGACTGTGTACATGTAGTCGCATTTCAGCGTTGCTATTAGCGTTGCTAAGTGTAAAGCGTGTATAAAAACTTGCGCCACCTAATTGTTTAAAATATGCTTTGATAATGGATATTCAGATTGAAATTTTTGTTTTAATTTCTTACGAGCGTTCTTAAAGCACAGCGAGAAAGTTTACTGCGTAAAACCCTGAAATTATCATGCAAATACAGTACATGTAGTAAGGACTACTTTTGACACCATATTTAGAAACTGGAATGGCTATTACATCGATATTACATCTATCAAACCCATTTGGCCGGTATATGGTATATTCATATACATGAAAACAAATCTGGTCAAACTACACATTAAATGGATGACAGAAAATAAAAATATAAATATAAGGAATAAACAACATCTTTTTGCCGCTCATGACGGTATGACTACATTAGCTTCGGGGTGTAAATTAAATGAAAACGCCCTTCGGGCGTTTACAAAATTTACCCCCTGCGAAGCTAATGTAGTCATACCGTCATGAACGTCAAAAAGATGTTGTTTATTCCTATAGTGACATATTTATTTTAACTATTTCCATATAATAGTACCGGAGCATTTGAGAGTGGTTAGTCTAGGAGCCAGAGTAATAAAATTAGCACTTAGGACTTAGTCCAGGAGCTAGGAACAAACTTTTAGGGTGTGTTATAAAACACAGTGACTGATGTTATAATCCATACTTCCATATAATACATTGAATATTGAGTAGTTATTATGTGAAGCTGAATTTATATATGATTAGCATAGTATATGCTTTGTATTTGTCTACACATAACTTACTTGTGTGATGACATATACTTTGGTTTTAACTCCCTTTTGTTTTAATTAATATGACCAAGTTGATATGGTCAATGTTTGGTCGGTTTTATATACCGTGGTGTGTGAGAGAGTTTGGAAATATTAAAGACTATTGATAGGTGTTTACAGAAACATAATATGGTAAAACGAGTGTGGATCGTTATGTGACATAGCCTGTGTGGCATTCATATATTCAGATATAGACGCTTATACGCCTTAGTGGCATTATCAGTACCCTGCCTGTGTGGCATAGACATTAATACGCCTTAGTGGCATTTGTAATAGACTACCTGTGTGGTGTTGTTCCTATTGGAAATTTAAGCCTAAGTGGCATTATCCTGTGTGGATTACAGACTATTTGTGACAGTGTCTAAACGACATAATTAGGGGTTCAGATTGAGTGTTGTATGATGTTTAGCTTTAACATGTTTTAATATATTTGCATGTTCAGAAGTATACCATTGTTATTAAATATTGAAATATCAATGAGTTTTCTTTACAGCCATTAACTACAAATGAATACTGGGTGCACAATTTGAAACACCAGAGATAATTGTGACAACTGTAATGAAACTATAATAGAGACATAAACTGCTCTTTTCTAATATTTCGATCTCTAATGGCCTTTTTCAAAGAAAATCACGTCTAAACACACGTCACATTTTTGTTACATGCATTCAGCCATAAAAATCGCCATAGAGGTAATTTTAATTCTCTTTGATTTTATGACTGAATGCATGTAACACAAATGTGACGTGTGATTTGACGTGATTTTCTTTGAAAAAGACCATAAGAGGTCGAAATATAAGAAAAGAGCAGTTTATATATTGATATTTATTCAATTCCCTATCTGGAATATCGTAAAAGATATTGTATAATAGAGACGTTATTTCTTAAATTTGGGAAACTTGTTTGAAAACTGTAACAGTTATGATATAGATTTGAACAGAATTGCAACAGTTTGAAGTCCGTTTCATCTGGCTCGAAATTGTTTTTCACTTGCAACAAAAGTTTAAAGTATAACTGTTATTGGGAAATAAGAAACGTCTTATCAGAACAGAACAGAACAGAATATTTATTACACGTAAACATTACAGTTTCTGGTGTTTTACAATATACATCTTATCCATTTTAATAATCAAGACATTATAGATGGATGAACGTTTTTATCATTAAATATTACTTTTAAGTATTAATGCAATATTATATTGAATGTATTAAATGTAGATTTTACTATTAATTCAATAATATATTTAATTTAATTTTTACTATAGTTTGGTCCAACAATCAAGTATAGACGCATGGGCATATGTGCATAAATGTGTTGGCCTATGCCCACACACATACACTTCATATACCATTCACGAAGCTCTAGAAAACATTTCCTTAAACATATGTATGTTTAAATGCATAGTATTTCTCTACACAATGCACATATATATGTGTGTGTAAATGCATAGTATTATTTTACACAATACATCTACGTTCATTTCGATTACATACACACACCTATGCATAAATATAGTTTAACCAAGATAATTCAACAGAACATGCATTTACACATCTAGCATATTCAATGTACCAATTGTTTTCCGTTTATCATTTTGTAGTATAGAATTCAACATATATATACATGCATTTACAAGAAACTACACTCTTACTCATACGTTAGTACTTATATAGGCCCCAATCGATTAAAGATGTTTCATAATAAATGTGTATGTTGACAACATTACTGCCTGTCACTTGTCATACATGTATGTATACATATATGACAATGTTAACATGTATACCATACTTTGTGTTAAGCGCCTACAATACAACGATATGTGTGCATATGTTACCTGAGGTGCCTATATATGTACAAACATATATTCTCTCATTCTAACCATATATCTGACTCGCTACATGTACTATCATACAGTTTTTACATAGTATATACATAAACATTGCTAGGCATCACACATTACCCCCGTTTAATATCTCATAACGACTTGTTGATGTCACAATGACGTCACAATAACTGTACCTGTTCGTGTAGATAGTTCAAGGCAGCTCCCGTGTTCGTACCATACCCCTCATACGTTATCGCCGCTATTTTATCCATGGCGTGAACCTTGTTGAAGTAGTCACCAAGACCAAACTTGGGAGAAACAGTTTTGCTGACAAATACATGTACAGAAATACAGAACAATTCGTCAAATTTATCGTTTTATCCCTTTCACCGCAATATTGTCGTACAGTGGAGAATCTGTTATTCTTTCCCGTTTAAACACAAACGCAAAGCACTAAAACGTAGAAAAGTACAACTTTTGGACAATTCTGATAATTCTTGTTTATCTTGGTGGCAAACAGTTTGGAGCCTGATCAGACGCCGGGTTAAACGCGTTTATTGGGAAAGAATAACAGATTCTCCACTGTATTCAATAGTGTTACATGTATCTGCAATATCGTTTCAAAGTTAGATTTAAGGCAGTATAACTGACGTAATTTCAAAACAAGTGGCAAACAGTCTGATCTGGATATTATTATTGCGATGGCTTGAATGTAAGCGATTTTGAATCATTTAAACACAGCGTTATTTTGCTTGGCCTGCTGTACTTCCAGTAGAGAGCTCAAATTATATTGAACAGGTATATTCAGTGTTTAAGCGTGCGAAGTTGATTCAACCTTTAGTCTGCTTAAAAACAATATATTTCTGCATGAAATACTGGATATTGAAATTTCGAGTTGGGTTGTTCTTTTTATGCTTGCTATAAATTGTAATATGTATATCAAGTAGTTTGGATCTTCATGGGACGCCGAATTTTTCGTCGTCCCATCAAGATCCAAACTGTTTGCATATGTGATGCGGATTTATCCGCTACAGACTGCAACAGTATAGTAGAATTAATGCTTTACTGTATATTTTGCACTTTGAAAGTTAGCGACTGAGCACTCGGCGTAGTGGACAGAGTATGCAATCTTTAAAGCGTGCGAAGTTGATTTAATCTTTGGGTTGTTCTTTTTAAGCTTGTGATTAATTGTACTTCGTATATTAAGCAGTTTGGATCTTCATAGGACGCCGAATTTCTCGTTGTCCCGTCAGGATCTAAACTGTTTGCATATGTCATTCACCTGCTACAGACTGCAGACTATGAGATAAGCAGTGTGTAAATTTAAGCATAGTTGAATTAATGCTTTACTGTATATTTTGTACTTTAATAGTATTATATTTGATGCTCCGTGACTCATGAATGAATATGTATATATATGATGTATGTGCGTGTCATGCTCTTCTCGAGCTTGGTTGTGACCGCCTGATTGTAGAGGCGATGGACTATGTTGTCTGTGCCAATAAAGAATATTTGACTTTGACTTGACTTGACTTGTTATTGCACTTGCATTTATACAAAGTTTTATTCAGATAAGACGCTAAATAAAAGTGCGTATTACAATACAGAAGACGTTATTCTTTCCTAATAAACGCGTTTACGCTAAAAAAAATCCATTGAAAACAGCTTGGAGCCAGATCAGACGCCCCGTAGCCCGGTGTCTGATCAGGTTGTAAACTGTTTGCCACTCAGATTAGAAGAACTCCAGAGAAACGTCCAAATGTTGATATTTTATCCATTTTAGCTCATTGGGTTTTATATTGTTTAAAAGGGAAAGAATAACGCTTTCTCCACTGTATCATATTTAAATTTGTTTTTGTAGCTGAGGCGTTTCTAAGGTACAAACCGTTGTAAGGTTAAGGACCATATTGGGATAGAACATAAATATCATTCGTGGTCCCCATTCTTAAACCTTTTCTTTCACATAGATTCTTCACACTTTGCATGCTAGCGGCAAATATATGTGCCACAGTGATTACCATTTCAAACAATTTGGATTCTGATGAAACGCCGCGTCACATGGCGTCTCATCAGGATCCAAACTGTTTGACATTCTGATCCTTTTTTGTAAAGAAATTTTGAAAATTATATGTTTAGAACAGTAGCAGACGATAATTGTTGCAGACGGAAATATTACCCAGCATGCAAAGAGTTATAATTCCTTAAAATTGTGCATAATTTACATATGAATGCAGTATGTGAGTTCTTGCAGACGACTAAATTTATAGACAATACTTACAATGAATACTTAAACAGAACAAGATCTAAGCTTGACAACAATCCCGTACCTGAAGCTGAGGGCGCCGACCTGAACTTTGCCTGGTCCCATGTCAAAGTTTGACGTCACTTCCTGTGTGAACTGAAGCTCTTTTTGAAAGTTTCCTGGGGATATGCTTCCCGACGAATCAAGCACGAAGAAAACATCCGCCGGCTTTCCGCCACATTCTAACATAAAAAACCCAGATTAACTTTTTGCCTGCTTACATTTTATAGTAGCTTCACACTGTTTAGTGTTTTCTGGTCTATTTGGCACTCATCTTTAGGTTATAAATCTTAAATGTGTATGGTCTAATTATGATCCAAAAGAAAAATATTATTTGTTTCAAAAACATAGCGCACCAGCTACATGTATTGAGAGCCTTGATTACAAAATAGCACATGTACAGTTACAGTGGAGAATCTATTATTCTTTCCCAATAAACGCGTTTACGCTAAAACTATAATTTGCAATGCAAACAGCTTGGAGCCATATCAGACGCCGGGTAACCCGGCGTCTGATCAGGCTCCAAACTGTTTGCCACCAAGATAAACAAGAATTATCAGAATTGTCCAAAAGTTGTTCTTTCCTACGTTTTAGCGCTTTGCGTTTGCGTACGTTTGCGTTTAAACGGGAAAGAATAACAGATTCTCCACTGTAAATCTCTCTATAACGACCACTAAACAGAGCTTATTGATTACATTAAATACGAATGGTAGCTTAAAGCAACGTGACAGTAAAAAAGAATGCTCTTAAAGTAGCTTTCTGTTTTACTACCGCCTTGCTTTAATCAATTACCGGTACCTGTCTTTATCACAGGATAATTAACACAACTTACATGTAGTGGTCGTAATAGACAGGTTTTATTGTATGATTATTTTTTTTATTTTTTTTTTTACTATTTTTAATCTACGTCAACAACTACCATTTCTACTACTTCTTCTAATAATGATAACTGTATCTGATTCTAAATATTTGCATTATGCACATGTCTCATACATATGTTACCCGTGTTCTACTAAAGTATGTTTTTCAGTCTCTTTATCTGCCTTTCCTTCTTAGTTTCTAAGCATTAACCACCCGTTGATAAAGCTTTAATGATTTGAGAAACATAAAACTTACCAGACAATTCGCCAACAGCATAGTTAGCCTGAAAAAATCAAAGTATACCCTAATAATACAATCACTCTTTTTTATTTGAGGCAAATGCAGGGGCAAAGCAAAATTAAATTATCTCCTGCTTTTAATTCTCAAGTTTAAAATTAATTCTAGGCAGTGTGACTTAAAAGCATGTATATATGTGTCAACAGATATGATTCTGATCAGACGCCGCATCTGATCTGGATGTAAACTTTTGATATATGTCATTTTTAGAGCTTGCCAATAAAAGAGTTAATGTGAAAAACGGCGGACCTTTTAGGTTATTTCTGTTTTGCTTTCACTTAGCTTTAAGCTTCCACGTTTCGGGAAAAATCGGAGAAATGGCAGCCATGAGAAAAAAAACATAGTTTGTAACATGTGTGACTTCAGGCTTACACTTGCACAAAATGATAATTTTATTTTGTAAAATTATTTTATGCATTATTGATTCTAAGAATTACATGTACTCACTGGCTCTAAAGTGCCTGAACAAATTCCATTAGAATTTAGACGTTTCAACAGTTGTGTATTTCATTTAAACATGATTTCTAATAAAACAAAAATAGGAGCAGTCAAGTGTGAATGAGTAAGGAAGTAACAATGATAGAAAAAAATACAGTGGAGAATCTGTTATTCTTTCCCAATAAACGCGTTTACGCTAAAACTATTATTTCCAATACCAACAGTTTGGAGCCAGATCAGACGCCGGGTAACCCGGCGTCTGATCAGGCTCCAAACTGTTTGCCACCAAGATAAACAAGAACTATCAGAAATGTCCAAAAGTTGTTCTTTTCTACGTTTTAGTGCTTTGCGTTTGCGTACGTTTGCGTTTAAACGGGAAAGAATAACAGATTCTCCACTGTACATACCACGACCGCAAGCATAGCCAGTACACAGAACATCTTCATTTTGTTTCGCATAATCTTTTTAATTGTCCTAAACTTTCCAACAGATTCCTTCCCGAACTCACAAACTAAGAGAACGAGCAATTGGCCGGGTCGTGATACTGTTCCTATTTATACCCAATAAGCCCAATGAAGTCACATACATAATTCATTAAAATACAGTAAAAACACTCTAAATTAAACACTCAAAATATCTAGTACATCTATTTAAAAATTGGTTTCTACTGCAGCAAGATGGAAGTAAAGCAGAAAGCTCCTTAAGGAGCTTTCTGCTTTACTTCCATCCTGCTTTATTCCACTTTTATTTGACAACATTGACTAACCTTTATTTGAGCGGCTGTAATTGCAGGGGTTGATAGTTTTCATATTCCGGGATGTTATTTCTCCGTGTCCGGAGGGACTAAATGTCATCTCAAAATTTCAAGAGTCAATAAAAGCAGAATGCATTCTTCCTTGTAACGCATTTTTTAACTCAATACATGTCGTTGTATTATGTTCTGCAAAGCTTAACACTTTTGTCAAATCGTATTATTACATATCAGAAGCAGCATTTTGTATTGTGTTCAAGACCGTTGTTGATTTAAGGGTTAGGGATTGCTCAATGGTTTTTCGAAATAGGATCACATTGGTTCATCAAACAATTATACACAGTCAAATACTTTGTTTTTCGACGGACCAAACGCTTGTGATTAGAAAGATGTTATATCTATTTAACACCTTCATACCAAAGCAAATAATAGTAAAAACAAAGAGCTTTATCTAAATGATATCTACGTTGCAGCAAACTGATGTCAAACTGTAGAGGTCCCTGTTTTTCAATGTGCTTGGTGCTAATCTAAAGGTTTTATTGTACACATTCAGCACTCTTCCGCAACGGGAGATGCCATTCAGTTAACATGAAACGATGAAAATTGCATGAACAATTTGTCTGTTATTATCTAATGTACCAATTAATACCGTATTATCAAATAACAATAAAACCAATGTATCACGACCACTTCATAAAAACTTATTAAATGCCTTAACAGACTATTGACAGCTTAAAACAAGATGGAAGTAAAGCAG
This sequence comes from Gari tellinella, assembly GCA_922989275.2. Classification (NCBI taxonomy): domain Eukaryota; kingdom Metazoa; phylum Mollusca; class Bivalvia; order Cardiida; family Psammobiidae; genus Gari; species Gari tellinella. The sequence continues at coordinate 77,179,288 of OV277868.1, read as the reverse complement.
AAAGCTCCTTTAGGAGCTTTCTGCTTTACTGTCATCTTGTTTAAAGAATGTATCTGACTTAAGATATCGAACGTATCATACCATGAAAGTTGCATTAAAGGAGGGTATATAGTGCGTGCCTTGTTGTTTGGTTATTAGGGATATCTTTATGATCAAAAATGCTCATTTCTATTCCCCGGGTGATAATATTTCTGTACGCTATTGCCCCGACATTCGGCTTTTATCGGATTGTATCAACATAATCCTTTCAACGGCGGGGTATTATTTTGGCTTCAATAGTTCATGCCTGGCACACGAAAAATGGATGTTTGTTTGTGACAGCATTGCCGAAATAAAATATCAATATTAGAGAGGTTTCGATTTTTTACTTGTACGTGTACGGGTACTTGTGACTACACGTACATGTTCACGTGCGCTTATTTTCCAGAAGAGGGTTTAGATTTCTTACTTCTACGTGTACTTTTGACAACACGTACGGGTTCACGAATCTTCCGAAACATATTTAAGGTAATAATCTTTTTCTGATTACTAATTATTTCAGTACATTTGTAGTAAGGGCAGAATTCGAGTTGCTTAAAGCAAGCTAAAATAAAATCAGATTGAATATTCTGTTCTATTTTCTGCCCGCTTAAAGCAAAGATCTACAGTAAAACCTCTCTATTACGACCACTAAAACAAAGGCTAATGGTTGTTTTAAAGACAGGTGAAATCTTCAAGCATGATGACAGTAGAACAGAAAGCTCCAAACGGAGCTTTCTGTTCTACTGTCACTCTGCTTGACGCAGTCAACTGTCATAAACACCTAATAATTAACAAAATTTAGTGATCGTAATAGGGAGGTTTAGTTGTACAGGAACACTAAATCTAATTTTGCATATTCGTGACTGTGTCAAGAGGAACGTTTTTCTTTAATTAAAGAATGTAGTTTAGTTCAGTTTAGTTTATTAGGAAATGTGTGGCTATGTTCTTGCTGTATATATTGTGGGTCTAAATGGGAGTTCTGGAGTTGTACCGTTTGCCCGTGCCTGTTCGGTGGATCTTGATGGAAGGGATACAACTCTGATCCTTTTGAAACCGACTGGCTTGGGATCTGCGGTATAATTCTAGGACAGCTTCTTATCTTTATGTTTTATAAATTAAGGGTGTAATTTCAGCCATGGAACATGTAGGTCCCGCGGGTGTGGGATGGAGAGGGTAAATGACTGCTACCCAGGGCTTCGTTCATTCTGTATATGTTATGGGTCTAATTTTTAGCCAATGCCTGTCTGGTGGATCTTTGATGGTAGAGATACAACTCTGATCTCTTTTGAAACCAGCTGGCGGGGTCTGTGGTATAATTCTTGGACAGATTTCACCATTTTTAATCATGTCATTGATCTTCTATAGAGTTTTTAGTTATGGTCGCATGCTATTTTTCCTAGTTATGTTACATTAGGCGGCCTGCATTGGGCGCTCTGCTAGTATTTATATTGGTCGGCAATCTTTAGCCGGTCGGTTCATTGCTGATGGATGGGGGTAATGTGATCGCCGTTTTGGGGGCTGTCTTTTGTATGTTAATTCATGTTTATTTTAGATCTTATTATAGTTATTTGTGTTTTGTTGACGGCCTGCATTGGGCGCTCTACCATTATTTATATCAGTCGGCAATCTTTAGCCGGTCAGTTCATTGCTGATTGATGGGAATAATGTGATCGCCGTTTTGGGGACTGTCGTTTATATGTTCATTCATGTTTTATTTCAGATCTAATTGTAGTTATTTTGTCTTTTCTCGATTTGTAGGTACATTTATGTTATTTCATGTAAAGCGCTTTTGAACGCACAACCCCTGTGTGAAAGGAGCGCTATATAAATCTGGTGTAATAATAATAATAATAATAATAATTTGTATCTATCTCCGGATAGTGTTTTCACGATTGAAATATTTTTCACAAACAGTGTAGACTGTGATCTGAAGCTCTGGATTTATGTAAACTGTTTGCAAAGGACAAATCTACTGAAATTGACGAGTATAATTGTTGTCGGGGCGTAATGTGTTAAAGGCGTGAAAACACGTGGGTATAGGGCAATGGCTGAAAGTACAGCTTGATATTTCAACTTTGAAACGACATTGCAGACAACAAAATTGAAGCAGACGACAATGAAACGATGAAGGGGTAAAAATCTCATGACAATTTGGCAGTAAAGGGGATAGTAAATTGTAAAAGTTATCTGATCGTACCAAATATCCGGAGTGATAAGTAACTTACATGTAAAGTACTTTTTCGTTATTTCGAGCACTAAAAATAATGCTATCCCCCGTGGTAAATGCAAAATGGTTGATTCAATCACGATTGTAGTAAAGCAGAAATATGCGACGTGGTTTACGCATTAAGGCACATTCTGCTTTACTTTCAGCCTGCTTTTAGCTACCATCTTCTAGAATATAGAGTTTTCCAAAAATAATGCAAAACTGAATGCTTGTATATATAATTTGTTCAGTTTATGCATAATATTATATTGAAAGCGTAAATAAGGCGTACAGTGGAGAATCTGTTATTCTTTCCCAATAAACGCGTTTACGCTAAAACTATTATTTGAATTGCAAACAGTTTGGAGCCAGATCAGACGCCGGGTAACCCGGCGTCTGATCAGGCTCCAAACTTTTTTGCCACTCAGATTAAAATAAATAGTGAGAAATGTCAAAAAGTTGTAATTTTCTACGTTTTAGTGCTTTGCGTTTGCGTACGTTTGCGTTTAAACGGGAAAGAATAACAGATTCTCCACTGTATCTAGGGGGTAATATGTTAAATGCCATGGGCAGCAGTGTCTAATCAGAAGTACCATCAAGGTTTTACTGAAAAAAAATATTTCTCGAAAGTTCATGAAAACAGTTCTGACAGAATGCATGTACTATTTACCCTTTCACTCTCAATGACGCCTTAAAACGTGTTTTCAAATAGTTTGGGTCCTGATCAGACGCAGTTTGACACTCGTTTTATAATTTCTCCAGTCACAGAGCCTTATTTTTATGCCCCCGGCATCGACAGATGCGGGAGCATGTAGTAATCGTCCTGTTCGTCCGTCCTTCCGTCCGTCCGTCCGTAACCAGGTTAAGTAGATTTTACCGTTTCTTCTAGCATCAACACCGCTTATTCAAACGCTTGGATACTTATACAGTTGTTGCCTTGGACCATTCCCTAGCCACCAATAATACCTAACCTTGATTTTTACCTTGACCTTGACCTAATTTGGACTTAGAATATTTTGAATGGGCTATTTCTTGGTTAACTAGATTTTACCGTTTCGTCTAGCATCAACACCGCTTACTCCAATGCTTAGATACTTATACAGTTGTTGCCTTGGACCATTCCCTATCCACCAATATCACCCAACCATGATTTTGACCTTGACCTAATTTGGACTTAGATTATTTTGAATGGGCTATTTCTTGGTATAGATTTTACCGTTTCGTCTAGCATCAACACTACTAACTACAATGCTTCTATATTTTTACAGTTATTGCCTTGGACCATTACCAACCCACCAGTAATACCCAAGCTCAGTTTGACCTTGACCTTGACCTAATTTGGACTTAGAAAAGATTCAGAATATATTGTCAAGGATGCCACCGGGGGCATAAGCGTTTATTGAACGCAGTCTTGTTTAACCTTGAAACGACATGGCACACAACAAAAATTGAAGCAGACGACAATGAAACGGCGAAGGGGAAAATACCCCCCGCATAATTTGAGCATGAATGGGTAAATTGCGAATCGAGACATGCCAACAACCAATTGTTAAACTGCCATTTGCCTCATGCAAATTTTACGGACCTTTTACTCTCATGTGTTCACCGTATTTTCCTGCAACGAAGGACAAGATAGTTGGAAGTGAAATTCTAACGTAAATAAAAGCTCTTGTTTTAATCGCAATGTTATTTTTTCTACTACCTTTTCTTTAATTAGATAGTTAGTGGGAACCGCAAATACTCTTCGTTGTTGAAATATTAGATCAAGTGACAAAATGACAATGGCAATGAGTAGGTAGATCCAGAGCTACAGTGGAGAAAACGTTATTCTTTTCCAATAAACGCGTTTACGCTAAAACTATTATTTCCATTGCAAACATTTTGGAGCCAGATCAGACGCCGGGTAACCCGGCATCTGATCAGGTTCCACACTGTTTGCCACTCAGATAAAAGTGAATTGTAACAAATATCTTTACATTGACATTTTCTACGTTTTAGTGCTTTGCGTTTGCGTTTCGTTTGCGTTTAAACGGGAAAGAATAACGTATTCTCCACTGTAATGTCAATAATCATCGAGTTTGACCAGGGTTCAAACTCAATTAAGATTTTCTTTTATAAAACAGTGCTCCCTCTTTACAACGACAAACACTGGGAGACACAGATTGTTTGGGTCGTTCGGTTGGAGTCATTATGGGCAGGAACAATTAATAATTGGTGTACATTTGAAAATAGTTTGAATCAAGATCAGACGTCGCGTGTTTGTCACTGTCATTAAGTTTTTTTTCTGTCAAAATGTCCATTATGTAACTTGAAAAAAACACCAGAAGACGACAATTTTAAAGCAGACGATAGTGCAGCAGTTAAAGCGTTAGACATAATTGTCTTGTTTAGGGAATTGCGGAAATTGTCGTTGTAAGGAGGTATTCGTTGTTGGGACGGAGCAGTATAACTACTTTGTAGGCGACCAATTTGAAAAAGAAATCATTCATAAACGATAATTTTATAATGAAAGTGGGATCGGGTGCATTTTCTTTGCACACACACAATCTGAGTTTATGTTTGAAGTTTGTTAAATGTTATATAATTGTTTGTATATAAACTATTACTATTTTGAGTTGTATTTTTTATACATGTATGTTATATAGACATAGATATAGATGTCTATGTTATATATATCATGGTCATTTTTAACTTAAAAACTATTTATTGTACATTGTACATGGCCAATGCCACTTGTATGTTGCCGATTGCTAATACAGTATAACCTCACTTTTACGACCACTAAATTGTGTTATTTATTATAGGAATAAACAACATCTTTTTGGCGTTTATGACGGTATGAACGTCCGAAGGGCGTTTACGATAATCTTACTTCGCGAAGCTTATGGGTACATACCGTCGTTAATGGCAAAAAAGGATGTCGTTTATTCCGAATATATTTACAATAGCCCCATTCGAATCCATTGGAAAAATGCTGTTCATTTCGTGTAAACCCTATTTTTCGAGAGGGCGGGACTTGTGAATAAGTTTCGAAGAGGAGGCGGGCCAAATGCATTTTTCATTCGCGAATTTATCCTTAGAACAGAAAACAATTGGCGAATTTTTAAAAAAAAATGTTCTTAACCGATCTATGTCTTCCTATTAGCGGAAACCATGTTTCCCGACTAAATTCTTCTTTCATAATGAGATAAATTGCAATAAAATTAATATACCTTATAAACAGCAGTTGTCTGCCTTTCTTTATGACAAGAAACTTGACATAATTTTATCCTACTTTTAGAAATGACGTCACTTTCAAATTACGTCAAATCGGTATTTTCGCACCAAACTGTCAAATTGTTGATCTTAGAACGTAAACAATGGAACTTATTTGTTTGCTTTCGAATGTACACAGCTTCAGTAAATCGGTCTTGGCTGTTCCTGATAGGGTACACATTATTCCTGTTATCAACCTCTAATATGGATTAAAGATACATGCGTACTAACAAAATGTTAATCTAAAACTAGAAATTACAGCAAGAATATCGTAAATATAAGAAAGGAACCGATTTATTTCGGCGTTCAAGCAAAATAAACGACAGAAAATAATTTATCTTTATTCTCTGTCTTGTCCATTTAATGTGTATTTTGACCAGATTTGTTTTCATGTACATATGAATATATCATATACATTGCTAACATACCTTTGCCTTTGACTATGTATTGCATGATTTGAATGCTTGTGTAGTGTTGGACCTCTGGCCTTATGTATGAATAAAATATCTATCTATACCGGCCGAATAGGTTTGATAGATGTAATCCTGGATGTAACAGCCATTCGATCTCTATAATATATGGTATGAAAAGTAGTCCAAAATACATGTTTAGAGTTGATCACAAATTCAAGCTTTTATCCAGTAAACTGTCGCTGTGTGCTTAACGCAAACTTATACATGTTAGACGTTAAAAATAAACAATGCAACTTAAATATCTATTATTAAAGTATAGTTAAAAAAATAGGTCGCGCATGTTTATTTCAGCCTAATAACACGCCATTGCAACCATTTGCTGGTCGCTAGGTCGGTATCTCTTCGGCGGAGACTCCGCCCTCTTTCTCACTGGCTGGAACCCGTTTCGATGTGTAGGTTCATGGAGAAATAGACTACATATTTTTAATACGATTACGTAACTTTACAGGGTGAATGTAAATATTAGATATTGAAGGCAGCTGTCTGCTTAGAGCAAGGTGAACGTAAAACAAACATCTCCTTTCGGAACTTTCTGTTTTACTTTAACCTTTGATTTAAGCTGTCACCTGTTTTTTATGCGGTCAGTTAGTCTTCATTTTAGTGGTCGAAATAGAGGCTTTTTACTGTATATGTGAAATTGCATTTAGTTGCGTTGAGTTGGCAAATTGAACACAATGTAACCCTAGCGACAAAATTACATGACAAAATATTCAGTGTAACTGTGAAAAGTAAACTTGTCATACGCAAATAGTGTAGACCCTGATCAGAGGAATCCTGCTGAAACCATGGCTATAAAATGTAATCAGAGTCTTTACTGTTTGCCATGTTTCATTATATTGTTAAATCAACCCTTAACAGTCAAAACCTTGGATTTAACGTAATTGGAAATTGGATTTGTCCATAAACACATTCAACCCTAGTAATGAGTATACTCGTCATTTACAAACAGTGTACATGTGAGGATTACACTTGTACTATGTAAACAGTGTATACCCTGATCAGTGGGCTCCTTATGGAGCCCTCTGGTCAGGGTCTACACTGTTTGTCATTTTGAAATATATTGTTAAAATCAACCCTAAGTAGTCAAAACCTTGGACTAAACTTCATTGGAAATTGGAAATGGCCATTAAAACATTTAATGCTATATCAATTATTTGATGCCTGGATACACTTTCTACACCGGATAATGAAAGTGATATGATAATTTCCTGAATGCGTTGTTTCCGACAAAAAATATACATTCAAATTGGTTCAAAATTCATTCCAATTCAGAGCACTTTAATTAATTGACAATTAAGAATGTGCCTGAACTGATATTATCACGTGACATTTCCATTGCACAGCGGTCATCGGAAATATTTGGACGAGATACATAAACAATTAAACATGGGTTACTTTAATAAAGCATGAGTTATAGTAACATGGAAACGGCTGGCCTCTACCGGCGAGATAATGTTAACCATTGCAAAGTTTGGATCAAGATGCGACGCCGAGTAACTCGGCGTCTCATCTAGATCAAAACTGTTGACACTTAGCAAAAAATCATTTTAAGCAGGCAATTTTTCAACAGTGAAAGAATTAAATGTCTTATTCTAGGAAACAGCGGCAAGCATTGTTGTAAGGAAGGAATCGTTTTTGGAGGATCATTATACGGAGGGAGCATTGTAGGAGCACATTTGTCTCGGAACACATATGTCTCATGTAAGACCGATGCGGTCGCACTTGTCTCACGTGAGACAAATGGGACCGCTAATGTTTTACCGAAAAAACACATCAATGTGACAAATGTGCTTCGATCAAAATATCTAAGGGACAACAGAGCACATTTATCTCGCGTCGTTTTTTATGAAATAGAAGCACATGTGTCACATATTTTTTCCAAGATATTAGAATCCGCCCCTTTACCTCATGTCAAGTGTAATCTTTAGGCTTGATGATGCTTTTAATAAATTCTTTGATATGCAGAACAGGAATGTTCTTTCCGTTATGCAGAGACAGGGATATTTTGACGTTTCTGATGGACCGGAAGTGACGTAAAACGCTATTTATGAATACAAACAACACAGAACAATTATAACTGGTAGTCATGTGGTATACGGCCTGGTATTATTTTAATGAATCATGTAAATTAACTTTTTGTGTTTTTTAACAATACTTAACATTGTTTCATTTTTTTAAATTTTAGTAAAGATTTTACTCTTATACAACCCACATCCCTACATTGCCTAGTTTGTGTATAGGTGGTCGTTCTAAGTAGGTTTTATTAAGATTGGTCTGAAAATATGGCCAATGGAGTGGCCAAAAGTTTATTCTGCGATTCGACCTACTTTATGACCTACTGAATTCATGTATGACATAAATGTGATCAAAGATATAGAACTGATCAATCGTATAAAGAAACTGCCAGGTATACGCATTCTAGAAGATTCTAAACTTTTAAGTTTTAATTCAATATTACCAAACACTGGAAATAACCACGCTTTCTGGTGCCCATGCTTTTAGACTGATCAAAATTATTTGAACAACTTTTAAAGCACATTTTAAAAACATTTTGGTCAAAACATATTTGAAATTGGACTAGTAAATTCAGAGAGGTCGATTTTCTAGATATTGTGCACGGTTGCCACGGTAACCAGACAAATTATCCCATCCATTTTCTTTTCACAAATTTGCATACCCATCCCTACTGATGCTTCTGATGCAGTTTGGCTACCCTGAGAAGTTGTTTGAAATTGTTGGAGGACAGGCGGACGGACGGCAGATGACGTACAGAGTGGATATCGCAAAAGCTCTCATTGAGCACTTCGTGCTATGGTGAGCTAAAATGACAGTACAATGGGCAAACTATCATATTTTGTTAATACGACAGATGTAGTCAAAAATAATTAAAACAGTCCATTCAGCAGTATATCTGTGATAGTATGTTTGGGGAACAGCGGCAAACATTGTTGTTAGGAGGGGCTCGTTGTTTGGATGGCTGTTGTAGGGAGTGAGCGTTGTACATTTATATAACAAAAAGTCAATAGAAAATGTTTAACTCTCTTCACGCTTTGCATTTGCCGGTTGCAAATTGTATCGTCTGCACTTTTTCACAAAATTTATCTAAAGGCTTTTCTTTCATAAAATATCATAAGAATGTATCAAAGAAAAGGCGGATTAGTTATGGTCTACGCACTTTGAAACTCCTCAGCATCTACCCAACTTGAAAGACAGCGTAGAACTCTGTCAGACTCCGGGTCTGAGACGTCTAAGAGGCTTCGTGTACACTGAATTACAATGCAAAAAGTCTCCAGGTCATAGGACACGGCTTAATTTTACTTTTCGAATATCATACGACTAAATGATATGAAGACGTAAGCAAGACTTGGATATAACCCCTTCGTTGCCATGCACGTCAAGGCGCCATCAGTTTTAAACAATTATTGTCGTCTGCTTTTATATCTAGAATTTAAATGGTGAATATTTAGATATAAATTTGAGTGTCAAACAGTTTGAACCCTGATCAGACGCCGTGTTACCAAGATAAACAAGAATTATCAGAATTGTCCAAACGTTGTTCTTTTCTACGTTTTAGTGCTTTGCGTTTGCGTACGTTTGCGTTTAAACGGGAAAGAATAACAGATTCTCCACTGTATCTACATTGAAACAACTTGTATATGACTTTCGTAGTACATGTACATTGTTTCCTTCCTACAACGGCCCTCCCATCAACGTTTCTCTCCCTACAACGACCTTGCTGTTGTTCCCTCAACAGGACATTTATGACTAACGCCTTTACTGATTCGACGCCATTGAATATACTGCAGTGTTCCTTCTCTACAACGACCCTCCCAACAACGACTCTCTCCTTACAACGACTCTCTCCTTACAACGACACTTGCCGCTGTTCCCTAAACAAGAAAATTATGACTAACCTATTCACGACTGCAATGTCGTCTGCTTAAAATTGTCATCTGCTGTTTTTCTCAAAGTGACATAAGGGACATTTTGACAGAAAAATTCGCGGCGTCTGATCTGAATTCAAGCTGTTTGCAAATGTTAGGCAATTTCCCTCCTATAACGACTCCCTCCGAACAACGCACACAATTTCTGTCTCCCAATGGGTGTCGTTGTCGAGAGGGAACGCTGTATATGTGTAAAAATAGACGTTTAATCAAATTGAGTTTCAGTTATTTTTAAAATTGACGTCCGCTGTTTTTTCGTAAATTACGAGTCACAAACAGCTTGAAACCAGATCAGACGCGGCGTCTGATCTGGATTCAAGCCATTTGCAAATTAAAGCCAAGTCTTAATTTCCCTCCCTATAACGACTCCCTCCGAACAACACACACACATTGAGTGTCGTTGTAGAGATGGAACACTGTATTATCCATAAGGTTTGACCTGTCGGTCCATCACTTTCCGTCAACTTTCGTTGGCACCATCGGAAGTTTCCGTATACTTTATTTATAGATCAATGAAAACTTCAGGTAGTATACTTCAGTCGATGATCTAACACCACTGTCGCAATGGCTTAGTGGATAGTGTCATTGACTCGTAGTGCTAGGGCCGTTGGTTCGATTCAAGGCACTGTTTTGTAAACGTCAGCTTCAGGTTTTGTTTTCGATAATTATATATTTTACTTAAAATAAAACAGTTAACGTTTGGGTAAAGAAAAACTTGCTGCTTAACGAAATACAGAAGTAACAAAGAGTGCTTTTTGCCAGAGAGAGCTTTGCATAACGTAATGTTGCTACATGTACAGTGGAAAAAACGTTTTTCTTTTCCAATAAACGCGTTTACGCTAAACTATTATTTCCATAGCAAACAGTTTGGAGCCAGATCAGACGCCTGGTAACCCGGCGTCTGATCAGGCTCCAAACTGTTTGCCACCCAGATTAACATGAATAGCAAAAATTGTCGAAAATTGTCACGCTCTATGATTTATTGTTTTGCGCTTGCGTTTCGCTTACGTTTAAACGGGATAGAATAACATTTTCTCCACTGTATACGCACTTCTCTATCCAAGTTTCTTAAGGCAAGTTCACTGCACTTATTTTATACAATTGCATGAATATCCAGGTTGTACATTTGTATGTGTCTACCATAAAAAATTTATAAAAAATAACACATTAAGAAATATTACAAAATTAACTCTATCGGGTATCGAACCTATAACCCTTACGTTGTTAGCACAGACACATAACCACTGAGCCATTACCGATGTAGATATCTTTATCAGATAATATAATCAAATTCGCGTCATCATTGAATGGTTTATTTACAATACACTGTTTTGTTGTTTCCGGAAGATAAAGATAGCTTACGGAAAAAGGCGGAATATTCAACAACCGACAGGTCAAACATTTTCGATAATACATGAGTTATATATCTATTATGTCTTTTGATATTTATCGTCAAAAGAAACATGTTTATTTATGCTTTTCAGTGGATTCCCGGGAAAAAGCAGTGGATCACCACTTGATAATCCACTGCTTCAAGCAGTAGGATTATCGTCGCTTGTGCTTCTTTTATGAGTTTTCCCCGTAGGGCTTCCTTAGAATCGTAGTCAATCGTGTCTTACCGTTCAATTCCGGCAGTCCGTTTTGTCGCGAACCACTCAACGGAAGAACACGAATCCAAGATCGGAAGTAACGACGTAATTCCGTTGACGTCAAATCAATAAATAAGTGACGTCATTGTACCGCCAACTGTCACGCACATGTGTTCGATATAAAACTTGGGGCTCAACGCGGGATAAATAATTTACTTTCGCTGTCAATTGCCAAACAAAATCGTTTAAAAAGTGTCTTAAAAGCATAAATAAATAAAATAACTGTATTTTTTTAGTGTAAGATTGAATTTAATCCATTTCGTGAACATCAGAATTGTCCCAAAGTTGTTCTTTTCTACGTTTTGGTGCTTTGCGTTTGCGTACGTTTGCGTTTAAACGGGAGAGAATAACAGATTCTCCACTGTACATGTATACTGCAAGACAATACAATACAAATACAATATGTGTGTTGACTCCTCTAAACGATACTTGGAACACAGAAAAGATAAAACTAGTCTTATAGCAATACCAAATAATACAGAGGAAGACTGAAAATAGTTCGAAAACTGTATAGTATGTTGTCATAAAAAGTTATATTAGTGTTTTCTTCTGACCTGTCAGAGTTATGTTTAGATTGGAACTTTCATCGGGCGTGTTCACCTGAAACTCGCGAGTCCAGTAGAGTTCATCAAATGACGTAAAATGGCGCTAAATTCTGAAGGCGCACGCTTTTTTCAGCAGAACGACAAACCCTTCCGACGAGTAAGTAATGGGTCAAATGACGGCCTAAAGCAAAATGGGAACCACGCAAACCCGGACCAAAAATGGCAATTTTATGATTATAATGTCGAACAATGAAACCCTAGGCTAACTATTTGTTACCTTATAGCACGGTTACAGGACTGTTCATTAAAACACTCTTATATACATGCGTACATTATACGGTATTTAGCTTTTTACTATTGGGATTTTATGTTAACATTTTCGGACGCCATTTTGAAACTCGACTAACCCTGCGCAGCGACTGGGTTAGCCTAGAATTCGGTTCAGAGGTCATATGACGTCATTCGAGTACGAACACGGTCTGTTCACCTGTAACCCGGGGAACTCGGGTCGACTCGAGGATCTCAGGTGAACACGCTCTAAAATTTTCCAAGGGATGAGTTTTTTCTACAGCCAGTTAGAGATACGAAAAGCGGTAATTTTTGTGCGTAATGTACAGTAGAGGATACATTATTCTTTTCCGTTTAAACGCAAACGCAGTGCACTAAACTACGGTAATTTACTTTACGGTAAATTTTAACTATATTTTTAATCTGGGAAGCAAGCAGGTTGGAGCCTGATCAGACGCCGGGTTACTCGGCGTCTGATCAGGCTCCAACCTGTTTGCAATGGAAATAATAGTTTAAGTATATAAATGCGTTTATTGGGAAACAATAAAATATCAGTAAAGTTAGCGCAACGGTCTCATGCTGCACGAGGATCATACTTATCTCAAGTAGGAAAATGTACGATTACATATATTTATTTATTTGAGTTCGTTCTGTACAGTATTGACTGTATTCAGATGGTCACGTGATAGTGACCAGTATAAATACTGGTTTTACACGTGGTCAAGGCATTCGAGGCTATACCGGACAGTATAAAGTTGTACTTGTGTAATGGATGAAGTGGACAGGACACATGAATCGTCGCCACGTGCTCGTGCTGGTAAGTCCCCGGGGGATTCAGGTATTGAGGCGTTTTCGCTTTTTAAAAGCTACTTAGATACACAGTTAAAAGATTTTAAGCAAGATTTACGTTTGGGATTGAAAGCTGAGAAACCAAAGAACTCCGAGAAGTTGAAGAAAGAATCTAGTAAAATTCAGTTTGAATTTAACTATGAACTACAAAAAGGCTTGGAGAGTTTGTTAACTGCTGATTTGTCTGAAAGTTGTGAAAGCACTGTTTTGAACTTGATATGAAAGGTTAAGCACCGCAATAAGCTTATTCATGTTGCGGATAGTTCCCCCGGGGCTGGCTTACAGTCAACGAATATGAAAAAACACAATTTGGTTCGGATAGTGAGGATGAAAAGAGGCTCAAGCAAGCCGAATTTAGAGCCGTTAAAAAACTCAAAGTCTCCAAGCCTTCTTCTACCGTCCCTTATCACCCTTACAAGCGTTTTTTCTTCTTTTGCGAGCAACGCCGGTGTGGCTATACAACCCATGTTCGAGTCCCCTTTGGAGAGTCAGGCACAGCAGCTTTATCGAGGCCAACGTGTCAGCACTGCCAGAGACGTCTGTTTTTCCTGCGGTCAACGGGGGCACTACCGTTCTGAATGCCGAGTTACATACAACAACAGAAGGGTCGGGTACTACTACGACAGGCAACGTGGAACAGGGGTGTCAGCGACCGCCACGGGAGACAAGTCAACAGATAAATGATAAGTATTTATTTCAATTGCCTTACGATAAAGACTTTTTTGAGTTTGAGGAAAAACGCTTTCAGCCTGATTTGTCTAGTAATTCCAAAAATGTTAAAGGTAGATTGAAGGCACATGTATTTTCTGGAAGCAGATTGGTACAATCAATGAAATTTTAGATACTTTGAATAATGGATACAAATTACCATTTTTAGTGTACCAGAACCTTTTATATCTGGAAATAATAAGTCAGCTTCAGAAAATATAGATTGTGTAGAATCTGCAGTCCAGGAGCTCTTACAAAAAAGGTGCGTAATTCAGACAGACTTTGTGCCCCATACTGTTAGTCCTTTGAGTGTTTCTATTAATAAACAAGGAAACAAGAGGCTAATTACAGATTTTAGAAAAGTAAATAAATATCTGTGGAAGGACAGTTTTACTTTTGAGGACTGGAAAACGGGTCTGGAATATTTTGAAACAGACTCGTTCTGTTTCAAATTTGATTTGAGTCAGGGTTATCACCATATTGACATTTTTGCTCCTCATCAAACGTTTGGGGGTTTTCTGTTAAAGGAAAATTTTTACTGTTTTACAGTTTTGCCGTTTGGCTGCTCAACTGCGCCATTCATATTTACTAAAGTTCTGAGAGAGTTAGTTAAATATTGGAGGTTTAAGGGCATCAGGATAGTTATGTTTTTGGATGATGGGTGGGGTACAAATAGGTCGTTAGAGAAACTACAGCTGATGCGTTATTCGTTAAAAGTACATTGATTAAAGCAGGATTTGTTATTAATAACGAAAAGTCCATTTGGATCCCAGTACAATTTATCGAATGGATTGGACTGGTTTGGAACAGTATGCAATTTTCTTTGTCTATCCCAGAAAGAAGAGTAGTCGATTGTTTGGAGAGTATAAAATATGCTCTTGACAATTTTTCTCAAATTTCAGCTAGAAATTTAGCCAAATGTACGGGTAAGATCATTTCGATGAAACCTGTTTTAGGGAATTTAGTACGTCTATTAACCAGATTTTCTTATTATGTGATTGAGACACGTACTTCTTGGGACAGACCTTTGAAGGTTAGAGTCAATGATTCTTGTTTAGACGAACTCGGGTTTGGTTTGTTAATCTACGTAGTTATAACGTTAGATGCTTAACACGGTATTTGCCAATAGAAACGTTGATTTATTCAGACGCTTCTGAAGACGCGGAAGGGGCATATGTAGTAAATTGCAAAAACGGGGTTTTTCGTTCTGTTTGGTCAGAAGAAGAATTAGACACTAGCTCAACGTTTAGAGAATTAAGAGCTGTGTATTTAGCTTTAAGAGCTTTCGGAGATTTGTTGAGAGGCAGAAAAGTTAAGGGGTTTTCAGACTCACAGAATTGTGTTCACATTGTTAAGTGTGGAAGCACAAAGTTGAATTTACAACAAGAATCTCTGAATATATTCAATCATTGTTTGAATTTCAATATAGATCTCAATATTCAGTGGATTCCACGAGAAATGAACGAAGTGGCAGATAGCATAAGTAAATACTCGAGTACTGATGTGTGGGAGGTAACTTAGGAGTTTGTTGAGTACATAGACAGCTTTTGGGGTCCACATGATATTGACAGATTTGCCACGTTTGAAAATCGTAAAACAAAGCGTTTTAATTCTTTGTTTTTGGATTTTGAAACAAAAGCAGTGGATTGTTTTACACAAGACTGGGGTCAGTGTAACAACTGGCTTGTGCTGCCAATTTGTTTAGTTGCAAAGACAATTTTACATGTACTACATTGTAATGCGACTGCTACGTTGATTGTACCTAAATGGTCAAGTTCGGCGTTTTGGCCGATTCTGTTTAATGCTGATTTTTCTAAGAGAAACTTTTTATATGATGTTTTGGAGTTTGAAAAAGGGCAAAATATTTTTACTTGCCAGAAAATTCCCAAATGTACCTTTAATTTCAGAAGATTTCATTGCAAAGTTCTTGCAGTAGGATTTGTTACAAGGGAGATAACTAATGTTGAAAATTTTAAGAGTTGAGATTGAGTAGCCTCCCTTATACTGTTAATTCATCGGAAGGGTGAATCACTGAGAGTTCATGTTTTTTTATGACAGAAAATGATATTTTGTTTACAATTGTGGGCGACAGAAGCGTATAAGGGTTACGTTGTCGTGGACAATAGTGTTTTATTTGGATGATTTTATGTGACTGGTTATTATAGTATGATCGATTATATCAAGTTAACGTTGTTGCTTGATGCGACGGTAACATAGTCGTGGGCAATTGTGTTATTTGCGGTCGACTGTAACGTTGTTACTGTATGTGACGGTAACGTGGTCGTGGGCAATTGTGTTATTTGCGGTCGACTGTAACGTTGTTACTGTATGTGACGGTAACGTGGTCGTGGGCAATTGTGTTATTTGCGGGCGGCTGTAACGTTGTTACTGTATGTGACGGTAACGTGGTCGTGGGCAATTGTGTTATTTGCGGTCGACTGTAACGTTGTTACTGTATGTGACGGTAACGTGGTCGTGGGCAATTGTGTTATTTGCGGTCAACTGTAACGTTGTCACTGTATGTGACGGTAACGTGGTCGTGGGCAATTGTGGTATTTGCGGTCGACTGTAACGTTGTTACTGTATGTGACGGTAACGTGGTCGTGGGCAATTGTGTTATTTGCGGTCGACTGTAACGTTGTCACTGTATGTGACGGTAACGTGGTCGTGGGCAAGTGTGTTATTTGCGGACAACTGTAACGTTGTTACTGTATGTGACGGTAACGTGGTCGTGGGCAATTGTGTTATTTGCGGTCAACTGTAACGTTGTCACTGTATGTGACGATAACGTGGTCGTGGGCAATTGTGGTATTTGCGGTCGACTGTAACGTTGTTACTGTATGTGACGGTAACGTGGTCGTGGGCAATTGTGTTATTTGCGGTCGACTGTAACGTTGTCACTGTATGTGACGGTAACGTGGTCGTGGGCAAGTGTGTTATTTGCGGACAACTGTAACGTTGTTACTGTATGTGACGGTAACGTGGTCGTGGGCAATTGTGTTATTTGCGGTCGACTGTAACGTTGTCACTGTACGTGACGGTAACGTGGTCGTGGGCAATTGTGTTATTTGCGGTCGACTGTAACGTTGTTACTGTATGTGACGGTAACGTGGTCGTGGGCCATTGTGTTATTTGCGGTCGACTGTAACGTTGTCACTGTATGTGACGGTAACGTGGTCGTGGGCAAGTGTGTTATTTGCGGACAACTGTAACGTTGTTACTGTATGTGACGGTAACGTGGTCGTGGGCAATTGTGTTATTTGCAGTCGACTGTAACGTTGTCACTGTACGTGACGGTAACGTGGTCGTGGGCAATTGTGTTATTTGCGGTCGACTATAACGTTGTTACTGTATGTGACGGTAACGTGGTCGTGGGCCATTGTGTTATTTGCGGTCGACTGTAACGTTGTCACTGTATGTGACGGTAACGTGGTCGTGGGCAAGTGTGTTATTTGCGGACAACTGTAACGTTGTACTGTATGTGACGGTAACGTGGTCGTGGGCAATTGTGTTATTTGCGGTCGACTGTAACGTTGTCACTGTATGTGACGGTAACGTGGTCGTGGGCAATTGTGCTATTTGTGGTCGTGGGCAATTGTGTTATTTGAGGTCGACTGTAACGTTGTTACTGTATGTGACGTAACGTGGTCGTGGGCAATTGTGTTATTTGCGGTCGACTGTAACGTTGTCACTGTATGTGACGGTAACGTGGTCGTGGGCAATTGTGTTATTTGCGGTCGACTGTAACGTTGTTACTGTATGTGACGGTAACGTCGTCGTGGGCAATTGTGTTATTTGCGGTCGACTGTAACGTTGTCACTGTATGTGACGGTACGTGGTCGTCGGCAATTGTGTTATTTCCAGGGCGACTGTAACGTTGTCACTGTATGTGACGGTAACGTGGTCGTGGGCAATAGTGTTTTATTTGCGGGCGACTGTAACGTTGTTACTGTATGTGACGGTAACGTGGTCGTGGGCAATGGTGTTATTTGCGGGCGACTGTAACGTTGTCACTGTATGTGACGGTAACGTAGTCGTGGGCAATAGTGTTTTATTTGCGGTCGACTGTAACGTTGTTACTGTATGTGACGGTAACGTGGTCGTGGGCAACAGTGTTTTATTTGCTGTCGACTGTAACGTTGTAACTGTATGTGACGGTAACGTAGTCGTGGGCAATAGTGTTTTATTTGCGGTCGACTGTAACGTTGTTACTGTATGTGACGGTAACGTAGTCGTGGGCGATAGTGTTTTATTTGCGGTCGACTGTAACGTTGTCACTGTATGTGACGGTAACGTAGTCGTGGGCAATATAGTTTTTCATTTGCGGGCGACGGAAACGTTGTTGCTTTATGTGACAGAAACGTTGTCGAGGGCAATGAATTTATGTATATATATATATTTTTTTTTTTTATATGTAACGGTTGGCTTTATTATACATTTTTCAGACTTCCACATTCGTAATAAAACTATTACTGAAAAGCTTCTTAAACAGGGATACAGATTTCATAAACTTCGTAAAACATTTTCTAAATTCTTTTATAGAAATCTTCCTCTCATTAACAAGTATAAATGTAACTTAAAGTCTTTTCTGCGGCAAGGTATTTCACATCCGAAGTTTTATGGTGATGTGATTTACAGACTTCGTAAGATTCTTGCACATATACATTTTCAAAACCTATTTGTGAAACGTATTAGATTTTTCCTCAAAAAAGATTATGATCCAACTATATTGCTGCGCACTTCACGTTTGGTTATCGATCAATCTACAATTGATAACTATGCTTTCCTCTTTGGTTGTGCGACGACAGACAGGGCTTAGCACTACATGATGATGTATCTTTAAAGCCGTCCTTAACCGGGAGAGTTATGTCGGATTTTCGTGCTTTGTTTTTTCTCTCCCTCTCTGTCGTACCCTAGACCCTTCCATGTCTTACAGTTACTCGTAACTACAGACTAGTCGCTTGAGTACAATTTGACCGTTGCCATAGTGGGTTATTGAATGTTTAATTCTTTCCCATGTTACTAATGATCTTGTCATAGAATTTTTGCTAAATGTTTTACATGTATTTACTTACTGTGCTGGCGGTCTTTTTGATTGTGAGGTTGTGGAACAGGGTTTATATTTTATGTACACTGTTTGTCTTTATAGGTGAATATAGGAGATAAGTGTGAGGTTGGGCGCCCCTAAACCCAGGTTTAACCCCTAGTGGTTGTTAATAATTAATTAATTTATAGTTGGTTATTGATTGCTACTGACCGTACCAAGGCGGGCTCCTATATTCACGTTGCTTTATGTTTGTCTTGCGTGTTGTTTTCTATTTAGTGTGTAGATGAAGGAATGGTATTGTGTGTGTGTGTGTGTGTGTGTGTGTTTGTGTGTTTGTTGTGGTATGACTGTGTGTGTGTGTTCTGCTTGAGAGGTGGGTGTATTGTTTGTGTTACGTTTCCTGCTTGAGTCTTTCGTATGTATTTAAAGCAGGCATTTGGAGGGAAATTGATTTTATGCAAGTTCACGAAGAACTGAGATCGGCTCATGAAAATTTAAAGAAATTATCTCAGAGTTCAAAATCGGACAATACTGTGAAATCTTACAAAATACAACTTCTTTTGTAATTGGTGTAAGAAGTATGATTTTAAACCTCTTCCTTGTTCAGATTATACTTTAGCACTGTATTTGTCATGTTTAGAGTATACTATCTTTTCGGAATCAAAGTTAAATGCCTTTACAGTACTCCCTCTCTATAACGGCCCTCTCAACAACGACTCCCTCCTTACAACGACCCTTGCCGAAATTCCCCAAACAGGACAATTATATCTAAAGATTTTATTGATGCAATAGCGTCTGCTTAAAATTGTGGTCTGCTGTTTTTCTGAAAGTGACATAATGGACTATTGACAAAAAATAAATTAATGACGAGTGGCAAACAGCTTGAATCCAGATCAGACGCCGCGTTACGCGGCGTCTGATCTGGATTCAAGCTGTTTGCAAATTAAAACTAAGTTCCCTCTCTACAACGACTCCCTCCGAACAACGAACATATATTTTGTCTCCCATTGGATGTCGTTGTAGAGAGGGAGCGCTGTATTTACAGTATTTCATATGCTCACAAGTTGAGTGGTCATCAAGATCCATGTCTTTCTCATTTGGTAAAAAATGTTAGAGAAGGCTTACTGAGGTCAGTGGGTAAAGCTCATCAATCTAAGAAACCTTTCACAAAGGAAAATATTGTTAAACTAGTTAACTCAATAGGTACTGATGACTGCTTGTTGAATAGGCGGTGTGTAGCTATGTCTTTACTAAGTTTTACAGGTTTTCTTAGATTTAGTGAGTTGGTTGCCTTGAGACGCTCAGATGTTATTTTTAAAGAAGATTGTATGGAATTGGTGATTAGAAAATCTAAAACAGATCAGTATAAAAAGGGCAGTTCAGTTGTTATTGCTAAAATAGATGGAAATATGTGTGCCGTTAAACATTTGAAAAATTATATCTTATCAGCAGGGATTCTTCAGGATTCAGATGAGTTTTTGTTTAGAAATATTTATTTTTCTAAAAAGACTGGTACTTATAAATTAAGATGTGGTAAACACATGTCATATACAAGGGATAGGGAAATATTTCTAAGTCATTTAAAAGATCTGGGTTTTGACAGTTCTCAGTACGGTTTACATTCGTTTAGGTCAGGTGGAGCCACTAGCGCGTCTGAACTTTGTGTGTCAGATAGAATGATAAAAAAGCATGGGCGGTGGAGTTCAGATATTTCAAAAGATAAATATATTCATGAAAGTGAAACTACAAGAAAAGATTTGTCTCTTAAACTTTGCAGTTGAACTGTAGTTTTCCAGTTCTTTTTCAGTTCGATAAATATTGACCGGTATAGGCCACTCCTATTATGTGTTTGTTATTTATTACTTGTTCAAAGGGTTATTAAATAAATAATTTATGTTTAGCTGAAGGTACTGATAGAAAACATAATCGATGTTACCTTGCTTACCTATTTACCATTATTAACTATTCTGTTCTAAAAATATTTCTGACAGGTCAGAAAAATCGAACAATACCAAACTACTAAAGCTTGAAACACTCTTGGTACAAAACAGAGGCATGTCTTCATATCTTTCATGTTATGTTGAGCACACTTTTTTCCTTTGTCGCTTTCTTTTATTATACAACACACACAAAATCTGTTTGATTAATTGTAGACTTAATGATTACTATGTATTGTAAGATGTAGAGTGGAATAAATCTCCAACCCACATACACCTATTCATGGAGATAATAAAATATTGAACTGAAAAAAACAAAAACAACAACAGTGTAACCCCTGATCAGACTGCTCCCAGTGTCTACAATGTTTGTCATTTCTTGTGCAACTTTTAGAGCAATTACTATGTTATAAAAGCAATAGATTCATATCTTAATATTGACATTCACCCTGTAAAGTCTTTATGTAATCCTATTAAAAATGTGCGGTACATCTGCCGATGAACCTACACTTCGAATCTGGTTTTAGCCAGTTCGGATTTCGCCCGTGCTATTCGTGGACTTCTTCAAATAGATTACATCGGGCACTTAACACTAAGCTCCCATTGGTCGACGGTCATATGACACTAGCGGAGTGATACAGACCCATAGGTCGTTGCCATCGCGTTGCTATGTGTGTAAATGGGTTAAGAAAACAACCGCGACCTGTATTTTTAGAATTTGCTTTGGCAATAGATATTCAAGTTGCACTGTTATTTGTTTGCCTTGTAAGTCTTTTCCATGCACAGAGAGAAAGTTTACTGGAAAAATCCTGAATTTTTAATACAGTTAGAGTACATGTAGTTGGGACTACTTTCTCACCATATTTAGAAACTGGAATGGCTATTACATCGACATTACATCTATCAAACCTCTTTGACCGGTATATGATAAATTCTTATACAGAAAAAGAAATCTGGCCAATAAACACATTAAATTGACAAGACAGAAAATATAAATATAAGGAATAAACAACATTTCTTTGCCGCTCATGACGGTATGACTACATTAGCTTCGGGGGGAAAATTATCGAAAACGCCCTGGCGTTTTCGATAAATTTACCCCCCGAAGCTAATGTAGTCATACTGTCATGAACGTCAAAAATATGTTGTTTATTCTTATATTGTCCGCTTTAGGTAAGCAAGGTAACATCGAATATATAATCGTACACTTTCCTACTTAAGATAAGTATGATCCTCGTGCAGCACGAGACCGCTGCGCTAACTTTACTGATATTTTATTATTTTCCAATAAACGCATTTATATACTTAAACTATTAGTTCCATTGCAAACAGGTTGGAGCCAGATTAGACGCCGGGATCAGGCTCAAACCTATTTGCTACTCAGATTAAAAATACAGTTAACATTTCTAAAAGTAAATTTCCACAGTTTAGTGCACTGCGTTTGCGTTTAAGGTGGTTCGCGGGTCAGCTTATTCTGTGTCAGAATTCGTTGAAACTTGATTAAATTGAAATATACCATATGGAGAGTGAAAAATCGTTAAAATGAAAAAAAATACAGTGCCGTTTTTTTCTGACAGGACCTTTTGTCGAGAAAAGCTCCTTTTTTAATAAACAGGAATATTTTCTTTATAAAATGATATAACTCAATAATTTCTGTACATTCAAGTAAACTGTACATAGACTATAAGATATTGGGCAAACAAAAGTATTTCATGACATATTTTCTGGAAATATCAATATTTTAAAAAAGTCAAATTCTTAAAATCTCAAATTACAAAAAATCTAGCTGTTTAACATACACTAATGTTACTCTTATTAGATAGATATAACTTAATTCTACTAGTCACAAAAATTTAATGAAAATCTACAGTAGAATTTACATTTTATACATGATTTCCTGAAATTCTGACAAAATGTTAACACAAAACGAGTACCCTCCCTTGAGTTCAACTTTAAAATGCCGTCAGCTCTAAATAATACCATAAGTCAAACCTGTAATAAGGGACCATTGAATACGGTAGTATGTAGATCTTTAAAGGCAGGCGACTGCTTATTGCATAACAAAATTAATGCATAAAGCTCCTTTAGGATCTATCTTTTAGCATTATTTTTGTCCTGTGTTAAGCTGCGATCTGTCATACAGGCTATAAATCCTCACAAATTTAGCTGTCACTTGACTATACTTGCATCTGATATTATTCATTATTACTTGACTAAACATAGCCTGTCTTTTGATCACTGCGTTACATGAACTGACTAGTCACTAAAATCGGACAATTTGTTAAAAAAAAGTTTTGTAGCGAGTGGGAATCGAACCTAGAACCTTAGGCTTGCAAGAGTCAATCACCGTATCAACTGTGCTAACAGAGAAGACACTGAAGCAGATCAAACTTTTCTTTATCTAAATTTTCTACTATAAGCACGTGCCGTAAAGATTAGGTGAAAGTCATCAGCATTTCCGGAACTCGAGATGCGGGCCGCCCGCTGTCGAACCACCTTAAACGGGAAAGAATAATGTATCCTCTACTGTACATTACGTACAAAAATTACAGCTATCCGTGTCTCTAACTAGCTGTAGAGAACACTCATCTCTTTTAAAGTTTTAGAATGTTCCAATCTAAAAATAACTTGGACAAGTCAGAATAAAACACTAATATACATTTTAGGAATGTGACAGTGTTGTCCCTTTACACGATGAATCTCGGTAAATCGCACTGTATATATG
Source organism: Gari tellinella (assembly GCA_922989275.2). Taxonomy (NCBI): domain Eukaryota; kingdom Metazoa; phylum Mollusca; class Bivalvia; order Cardiida; family Psammobiidae; genus Gari; species Gari tellinella. Next base: position 77,155,641 of record OV277868.1, on the reverse strand, counting down.
ACGACATGTTGCACGTCTTCCAGACAGGGTCAAACATCATATGTTTTGGACAATGCTGCACGTGCGGAATACGAGCTTTGTCGCAATTGATGAACCGTTCACAATCTAACGGGTACGGGTATAGCTGATCTCCCTGAGGACACTGTAGGTCAGAATAGCATGCCGTATTTACGGCGTGATTGCAATTAACGATAACAGGGTCGAAGACTGTGCCGTCCGAGCAACGTTCTCGCAAAGGTGGCGTGTTGTAATTGGAACACTTGTAGAAATAGGCACAGTTGTTTGGGTCTTGTTGTACCATGTTGTTTTTTTTCATACAAGTCACGGGCTTTAGTGGTGCCTTTTGATACGTTCCTGTTAACAGATTGAATAATTACATACATCAATTATGTTTTACTTAAACAATTTTCTTCTCCTCATTTTGTAGAAATTTTAGAACGTTATATTAATGGAGGTCGTATATTTCTTTCGTTTTTTACTATAATGTATATAATACTGTATTTGTATTTCTTAAACTAGTCTTAATTACATTTATTAAGTAGTAGTGATATTTGCATTGTGATAAGTCTCTTATAATTCTTTAAAGAATGGTATGGTTTAAAATACAGATTTGTTTGTGTATGCTTTGCTGTAACCATGATGAGACTATAATAAAGATTATATAATGGTTTGATCATTAACCCTTTCCGCCATAGAAGCGCCTTTAACTCTTTCCGTGCTTTTTTACGTCTGCAACTGTTCTTAAAATAGAAGTTTCTAAAAAAAAACATTCGAAACAAGGGCAGAGTGTCAATCCGTTTGGACCCTGATGAGACACCGTGTTACGTGGTGTCTCATCAGGATCCAAACTGTTTGCAAAGGTAATCACCGTGGCACATACGACGTATATCCGCCGCTAGCACGCACAGGGTTAAGCGCATTTAATCTATTTCTCCAGTGAAGGAAATAGCTAAAAAAAAATACAGTCAAGAACAAATGCCTCAGAAAATAATTCCTATATACATGTATCATAGCAAATGGCAACTTAAAGCAGGGTGAAAATTTGAAAAGCGTCTGAAGGCGAATTCTGCTTTACTTTCAACCTGCTTTAAGTGGTCTTCAAAACTAGAATCATGGCTATTTGGTAATGGGATACCCCTTTCAACCCTACATCCCTCTGTAGAGATTACTGATTACATATGCAAACAGTGTAGACCCTGAACAGAGGGCTCCTATAGGAGCCCTCTGCTCAGGATCTGCACTGTTCGATGTTTCCATTGGTTATTGTTGTCATACTAAAAATGTAACAGTAGACAGGTTCAAAATACCTGTACAAGAAGAGTCCAAACGGGATAAAAATTGCAACAAGGGAAATTTAGGGCTGATAGGGTTAAGGTATTCAATCCTAGCGACGAGTATAATATATAACAGAAATAAAAGCAGACGACAAATGTTTAACCCTTTACCTCATAGCCTGTTTCTAGATTTGAAGGCCTAAGGCGCATTCTGCTTTACTTTCAACCTACTTTAAGTCACTATTAGCTAGTATATAAGTAATATTTCTTATTATACATGTTCATGCCGGTATAATCTTGAACTATTTTCTTTGGCGGAGGAATAAATTAATATGCGCTAAAAGGCACTTCTATCAGGTAAAGGGTTAAAGCTGGTCATGTCATGACAATAAATTATTCTGCCCCAAGAGTCGCGCATACACTAGAGACACTATACTTAACAAAATTTCTAATAGGTCACTTTTTAAAGCAACATATGTCTTTAAATACTACGTTCACATTTATGATTTTTCACACACTACATGATAAGTGCTAAGTGCTCCTTATTTTTGGATTTATACACGTTGCCCTACTTCGTGAACGTCATAGTAGCCACGTGGCTTGTTTGACCTAATTTGCACGGGTAAAGTATGGAAGAAAGTCGCTAGCCCGCAAGATTACACGGGCGTAATCTCCAATAACTGCCTAGCCTGAAAAACACCTAAAATGGCGAGATAAACTCACGAAGAGAGCGGCAGAGCCGTCGAAATGTTGCACGTTGGTGTTTCCTAACGGCAAATAAAATTCAACCACCGAATAATTCCGGAAGTGGAAACAAAAAAAGACTAATTTCCATGTATTCCATGTTAGGAAATGTTTCCGTCCATTTGAATGTGGCTAGAACTTTTAACCGGATACTTTCGACCATTATCGGCTATAATGCGGAAATTTGACGTCACCGTAAGTAGAGTTGACCGCCCCAGGAAACCAAAACGACGGGTAAAACACTCCTAATATCGAAACATTATAGTGACCCACCTGAGAGGCAGATTTCTTCCAGTTGCATGGACGGCGAGACAGTTTAAGGGTCAACAGGGCCGTAACGTCACACCCACGACGGTACGTAATCGGCTGCGATAGGTGGGCAGTCGCTGCTGACGACCACGTAAGGATAAAGATATCACCAGATTGCTTGGGCCCGATGATACATATGGGTTTAACCCTACAGAGCACGTTTGCGACATTCTCTAGAAACGCGTTGGTTCCTTACTACAGCCTCCCAACGTTGATGCATTGGAGCGTGACGTCGTCAATGTGTGAGAAAGTTAGGTCATTAATAATTATGCTTAGTTCTTCTCGTCTATTAGAAGTCGATACGAAACTGGTATTGCAGCTGACGGTGGCAATACGCATATCTAACATAGGACCTAAGATTCCTGTGAATTTCAAAATCTGGGGTTCCTCCATAGAAGTTGTTGTGTAAGCTTAAAAGGAAAGACGATAGCCTGGAAAATGTAATCATCTGTTTCAGTATTGATAACGTTTGCATTGTAACACAATTAACATATTATCCCCTGAAACTTCCAATGGACAATTCCAGTTTGCAATAAAGGCAGGTCCATTTTAGACTATTTAGGGTTGTTTTTTGTAATAAATTTCAAAATGACAAACAGTGAAGTCCCTGATCAGAGGGCTCCTGTAGGAGCCCTCTGATCAGGGACTTCACTGTTTGCATAGGACAAGTATACTCTTCACATGTACATATTTGGTAAAGGACGCATATATGCGTCACTAGGGCTCAATGAGTTAAATGGTTTATAAGTTCTTCATATTTCTTTTTCTGAAAGAAATATAAGGTGACCGATTAGAAATTTTGTTGAGTATATATGATGATATCATGGGAGACAACTATAAAATTTCAGATATACAAAGCGTTTAGAGTTGTTTTTCTTGATATCGTTCCATATTGCATGTCTTTAGCAACCATTAGCAAAAATAAAGTTCCGACACGTTCCGCCCACAGACCCAAAACCTCCATTAAGCTCCCCAAACAACTTAACAGCCAAACATTACTACAATTCCTTAATAGGTTTTAAATGGTGCATTCAAACTCGAAAAGAACCCGAACAAAAAGTATGAACCTAGCTATATACAGCAGGAACTTGTATACGTTTCCTGTATACAGTTACTTCCCTTTGGTGCTGGTGTTTACAACACATAGATATCTTAAGAGACTAGATAGGCCACCTAGCGCTGAGCTCCCATTGGTCGACGGTCAGAGAGACGCCATCTTGGTACGTGTATCATACAGTTTCCCTCCGGAAACAAAATATGATTTACTTTCATTTAAGAATGAATTCGTACTACATACATCTTGTAACATAAATATGCACCGTAAAACGACAATCAAACGATAATAAGCACAAAATGATGGTAATTCTTATTTAACTGAATAAAATCATCGATTAATCATAGCAACTATGGAACGGTTCTTAGCAACTTCTGTAGTCAATGACGCACCGTCAACGCAGACGGGATTACTGCGCACAGCATGTAACGTCATTAATCTACCGCAATACGACGTGCACCAGACCATTGGAACATGAATAGCATACACGAACCAAGATGGCTTCTCGATGACCGTCGCTGATTGGCCTATGGTGTCACTCCTGTACAAAAGCCCTTCTTCTTCCTCCATAGAACTCTATAGTAAATTGACAATATTCTCCTGTCTCTGTCCAGTTCCAGGACCTACCGGTCAATATAACGACCCTGTTTCCATGGAAAGCAATAACATGGCACCAGAATTAACAAAAGAAAAAGATACCATTAAGGTTCAACTTTTCCACAAATTTCACATTTCTAAGGTCACCGTCAATATTTACAAAATGAAAGTTGATGACCCGCCGCACCACACTCGCATCTCTGACCACATGTTCTCACAAATTAGTTCCCAAATAGAACCCAGAAACACCTTTGATTTATCAACAACATCACTATTTCAGCTCAAAAACAAATGCATCTGCAGTTAATCAGCATTTTAAATAAAAAATATGACCATGAACACACACACATCAATTTTTCACTATATAAATTATGAACTATTTAGGCACCCTACGACCCGGAAGCACTTCCGTACAGGTGTGACACCTAAATATGAACTATTTTTTTCCTGATTTGCCTGTTTTTACTCTTATATCATAGCTATAGGTATTGAAAAATAAAAAAACATGGTGACAGATGTCAAGTTCCACAACATTTGGCATTATAGACTGTTTAAAAACAAGGTCTAAGTCGCAAAATTGGTAAAAAATCAGCTTTTTGGATTAAATTCAATGCGACCGCTAAATCTTTGTTTTCGCCACATTTAAACTTATTCGAACACTTTTTATGTAAACGAAAGTGTGCGGATAACCCTTTTTGAAAGGAAAATTGCCTTTTCGGGTAAGAAAAATATTGAAACGACAAAATTTGCCCTTCACGTCTGTCCTAGATAGTAGGGTTTTTCTATGAAAAAATGCATTTTTTGCCATTTTCACCCCAAATAGCTCCTTTTTTCAGCTAAAAAACGTTTTGAATATGCTATTAGCCATGAATAATATGGAGTTCATGAATTTGCAGTGAAAAATAGAAGAAAAACTATGTTTATGACAGATTTGAAGGAAAAGTGAAAGCTCATTGTTCTTGGACCGGGGTAAAAAGTGACCAGGCCAAATGGTAGCAGCCCCCTTCTTTCTGAGGAAAACAAGAAATCAACATTTTGTGGACCAAAACCTGCAAACCTACTGACATTCAGCTTAAACAGACCTTTAAAGCCTACATAAGGCAAGCACAGAGCTTTTCTACAGCATTTCAAGAAAAAACGTGTGCATCGGTCTCTTTCTCAAATCGCAGGCGTCACAATTTTAAGTGAAAAACCTCATTTTTAGCCAAAATTATTACCTGATGCAGCTAAAAATAACTTTTCTACCATCACATGTTCATAATTTCCCTAAAATAGCACTCTAAAATTATCATAAACTGTGACGTCATTTTCCGGGAAATCCTTCATATAGGTGTCACTCCTGTACAAAAGCCCTTCTTCTTCCTCCATAGAACTCTATAGTAAATTGAAAATATTCTCCTGTCTCTGTCCAGTTCCAGGACCTACCGGTCAATATAACGACCCTGTTTCCATGGAAAGCAATAACATGGCACCAGAATTAACAAAAGAAAAAGATACCATTAAGGTTCAACTTTTCCACAAATTTCACATTTCTAAGGTCACCGTCAATATTTACAAAATGACAGTTGATGACCCGCCGCACCACACTCGCATCTCTGGCCACATGTTCTCACAAATTAGTTCCCAAATAGAACCCAGAAACACCTTTGATTTATCAACAACATCACTATTTCAGCTCAAAAACAAATGCATCTGCAGTTAATCAGCATTTTCAATAAAAAATATGACCATGAACACACACACATCAACTTTTCACTATATAAATTAGGAACTATTTAGGCACCCTACGACCCGGAAGCACTTCCGTACAGGTGTGACACCCTATAGCCGATCTAGGTTATTTTAAGATATCTATGTTACAACAGCTCCAAAGGGGAGTAACTCTATATAGCTATGTCCTCACGTTTTGTACGAGTTGCTCCCCAACGTAGATTGTTTTTTAATTTAACCTTTTGTTTCATCAGTTTAGCTTAATTTCGCCATTTGTATGCTTTATTTGATTAGACATTAAGGAATTAAAGTAGTCTCGGTTGTAGGTTTTGGGAGTTTGGGAGTGATTTGTCATTTGTCTCTTTGGTCGGTAATAACCATGAGAAAATGTAAAATACTAAAATTCAGTTGTTTCTCTTTTTACAGTGGATACATGTAATACGTTATTCTTTCCCGTTAAAACAAAAATTCAAATCACTGAAACGTAGAAAAGTACAATGTTTGGAAAATTCTGGTAAATCATAGGTTCTCCAGCGTCTGATCTGGCTCCAAACTGTTTGCAATAGAAATAATAGTTTTAGCGTAAACGCGTTTATTGGGAAAGAATAACGTATTATCCAATGTACACGTGTAGATGCATTTTATACCGAACATAACTTTTTTTAAGCGGTGAAGAGGTTACAGCAGAATTTTGTTCTGCCCGGAGAATGGATGAATTCTTATTTACCTGGTGAGCAGTTGTCTGGGGTTATATGTCCCTGCATTCTTCGGTCAAGTTCTGAACAAATAAATAAAAATAGCTCTATTACGACCACTGAATTGTGTGAATTATTAGGTAGTTCGGACAGATGACTACTTAAAGCAATGCTAGCGTAAAAGAGACAGCTACTCCAGGATCTTACTGTTATACTGTCATCTTGCTTTAAACTGGCATCTGACATTTTTTAATAATAAGCCTTATTTTACTGGTCGTAATAAAGAGGTTCCACTGTAATAAAAAACAATAGTTTTAACTTTGAAATACAGTAAAACCTCGCTATTACGACCACTCAAACGAAGGCTAATTGAGTGTATAATAGACAGGTGACAGCTTAAAGCAAGGTAACAGTGAAACAGAAAGCTCCTATAGGAGCTTTCTGTTTCACTGTCACCTTGCTTTAAGCGGTCACCTATCGTAAACACCCTAATAATGAACATAATTTAGTGGTCGTTATAGCGAGGTTTTACTGTATGTGTATGTTCGAACTTACGCGAGTTCGAATGATCGAGTATATACTGAATTAGATACATGTATAACAAAACAAAGTTTATTTCTGATCTCTATTTAACGTGTATACTATAATAAATTAACGCTATGTTATGAAATTTGGATATAGCGAGAAGTAAATCAGTCGGTTCAAACTTCCAATGACTCCGTTATAACTTAGCTTCAATATATGTGCATCAGGGAACCAGTGGCCCGTTTCATAAAACTTCGCACGACAAACTATATCGTAAAACTAATTACATAAGTCTCAATATTATATACATTTCTCCATCTAATCCTGTCTTGTGACATCTTTTTTTGGAATTGTCTTGAAAAGAAGATTCCAAAGAGATTTCACAATACAGAATTTTATAGAGAAATCAGAAATTATTTTTTTTTATAAGTTTTGACTTACGAACGTTTTTGTCGTACGAAGTTATATGAAACGGGCCCAGCATAACTCTACCTGAACATATCGCATTGGCAAATAAGGGAGTCAGGTAGGGTAGATCGGTCGCAAAGTCGTTTACTTGGAAGAAATGGCAGGCGCTTGATGCTATTAGGGGAGCTACATGTTGTCCGTATGATCCGTTGCCAGTTGCAATAATGACGTAAAACTCCATGCCTCTCGATTTAGCTCTGTTTGCGCTCTCTGGAAGTAGAAAAAACGTTATTCTGTCCCGTTTAAACAAAAACGAAACGCAAACGCAATTCGATAAAACATAAAAAATGACAACTTTTTGACAATTCTGATGATTCATGTCAATCTGAGTGGCAAACAGCTAGGAACCTGGTCAGACGCCGGGTGACCCGGCGTCTGATCTGGCTCCAAACTGTTTGCGATGCAGCTGGCTCCAACTGTTTGTGTAACGTAGCGTCTGAACAGGATCAAAACTGCGTGGCACTTGTTTTGAAATAAGCGTCAGTTATAGTGTCTAAAATCTGGTTTTGAAACGATATTGCAAACAACAATATTACAGCAGACGATAATATGGCCGTGAACTTGTGTAAAGGGGTTCAAAACTCACGATAAATTTGATCATGAAAGGGGTTAATAAAAGTTTGACTGTAGTTTTACCCAGAACGCCTGGTGCATCGGATGAGTTCCCGTGAATGAAGAGAACGCCGATCTTTCTCGCGTTGCCGCGAAGAATACCTCTTGGATACATAGTGTCGGGCGGCTCGTGTGCCAGTCTGTCCATAGCGTTTATCGCATTGCTTACATTTAGTCCATAACCATCTACGGTTCTATCTTTGGTGAGAATAGTTATTCGTGTATTGACCTGTTCCCGGTTCTTGAAGGGTTGTGGTGTTGCGAAGATAGATACACCGTCACCATACCGTATTAGGCCAATGTTAATACGGCCGGGGTTGATGTCCAGATAGTACATCAAGTCTATGGTACTGTTCTCGAATTCGGCATACGGTCTGTCCCAGAGACTCGGTATAGCAATGGTGATATCAGCATTGGCACTGCATTGTCCTGAAACATTACAGAATCAAAGCACTGAAACTTCTGATTACGGAATCAAAGCAATGAACCTACTGATACATGTAACAGAATCAAGGCACTGAATCTACAGATAACAGAATCAAGACACTGAATCTACAGATAACAGAATCAAGACACTGAATCTACGGATTACAGAGTCAAAGCTGAAGCTACTGGTTACAAATTTAAAGCACTGACTTATTTGGTTATAGAATCAAAGCACTGAAACTACTGATTTACGGAATCAAAGCACTGAAACTACTGATTATAGAATCAAAGCCCTGAAACTACTGATAACAGAATCAAGGCACTATATCTACGGATTACAGAAGCAAAGCACTGAAACCACTGGTTACAAATTTAAAGCACTGACATATATGGTTATAGAATCAAAGCACTGAATCTACGGATTACAGAGTCAAAGCACTGAAACCACTGATTACAGAATCAAAGCACTGAAATTACTGATTACAGAATCAAAGCACTGAAATTACTGATTACAGAATCAAAGCACTGAAACTACTGATAACAGAATCAAGGCACTATATCTACGGATTACAGAGTCAAAGCACTGAAACCACTGATTACAGAATCACAGTACTGAACTTACTGATTACAGAATCAAAGCACTGAAACTACTGATTACAGAATCAAAGCACTGAAACTACTGATAACAGAATCAAGGCACTGAAACTACAGATTACAGAATCAAAGCACTGAAACTACTGATTACAAAATCAAAGTACTGAATCTACAGATAACAGAATCAAGACACTGAATTTACAGATTACAGAATCAAAGCACTGAAACCACTGGTTACAAATTTAAAGCACTGATATATATGGTTATAGAATCAAAGCATTGAAACTACTGATTACAGAATTAAAGCACTGAATCTACGGATTACAGGGTCAAAGCACTGTAACCACTGATTACAGAATCAAAGCACTGAAATTACCGATTACAGAATCAAAGCACTGAAACTACTGATTACAGAATCAAAGCACTGAAACTACTGATTACAGAATCAAAGCACTGAAACTACTGATTACAGAATCACAGTACTGAAATTACTGATTACTGACAAACATGAATAAATCCATATTTCAGCGACACTAAACCCCTTCACTGTCTTGTCCCGAGCATATTATTTGCAAACAGTTTGGATCCTAATCGACGTCTGATCAGGATGTAAACTGGTTGATATTCATTACGACACTATTTAAGTCGACTAACCTAACATTTAAATTTGAGACATAAAATCATTATTTTATTCACGAGTCCCATTATTCCTTATTGTTTGTTTATTTAGAAGAGTAAACAAGGACAGACAGTTTATTTGACTATAAAAGCAATTAAAAGTATCGTATCATTAACCCTTTCATGGCCAAATTTATCGCGAGGGTTTTACCCCTTCACCGCCATATTGTCGTCTGCTGCAATATTGTTGTCTGCAATATTGTTTCAAAATTAGATTTAAGGCAGTATAACAGACGTAATTTCGAAACAAATGGCAAACATTTTTTATCCTGATCAGACGACGCGTCACGCGGCGTTTGATTAGGATCAAAACTGTTTGCAAATGCGCTTTATGAAGTCATTGAGAGTGAAATGGACAAAGGCGAATCTGTGATAGCTAATGGTCGTTCTCCAAACGTCATTTGAATTGAGACTTCTGCACGTTCGTGTCGCTGAATTTAATAACCACTTCATTGACTTATCCCGAGTACATACTGTTTGCCACTCATTTCACTATTTCTTAAGTATAAAAAGCACACCAATTTAAATTTGAGAAATAAAAGCAGACGACAATTGTTTAAAATTGATGACGTTATCAGTGAAGGTTTAATGTAAAAACTTGTATAGCGTTTTACATGTCATCGTCACTAAACGGATAAACTGGTCCTAACTAATCGTCTAACTACAAAATCCCGTGTTGATAATTATTTTTATTGCTCCGTAGTGTTAAACCAAAACTGTGGCAAACAGTTTTGATCCTGATAAGACGCCGCGTCACGCGGCGTCTAATCAGAATCAAAACTCTTTGCAAATGCGTTTTATGACGTCATTGAGAGTAAAAGGGGTATATCAGGTTGACGTTTACATCATTTGAACAAAATCGTCAGAATTGCATTGAAATTTGTTTTCTATATTGTATAGCATTGCCTTAGCGTTTGCAATGAAACTCTTATTCTATAACAAAAATAGATATAACGAAATATTGGATATAACAAAACAAGATTGATTCCCCATCTCTAATTTACGTATAGTAACATTGACCTGATATAGTGAATAATTTACGTATAGTAACATTGACCTGATATAGTGAATAATTTACGTATAGTAACATTGACCTGATATAGTGAATAATTTACGTATAGTAACATTGACCAGATATAGTGAATAATTTACGTATAGTAACATTGACCTGATATAGTGAATAATTTACGTATAGTAACATTGACCTGATATAGTGAATAATTTACGTATAGTAACATTGACCTGATATAGTGAATAATTTACGTATAGTAACATTGACCTGATATAGTGAATAATTTACGTATAGTAACATTGACCTGATATAGTGAATAATTTACGTATAGTAACATTGACCTGATATAGCGAAGTTTGGATATAACGAAAGCAATCAAGTGGTCTCGCTGACCCCGTTATAGGAGTTGAGCTTCACAGTGAATTTTAGATTCATTTTTTTTTTTTTTTTTTTTTTTAATTTCAATTTTAAAGTGGTTTTATTACTATGAATGATATAAATAGGTAGATTTATAGTTCTATATGTCCTCTGTATATTAGACATAATGGCCCGTCATCAAGAAATAGAATACATTATGAGTACTATTGCAAATATATGGGGCGTAAAATAACTAGGCCTCTCATCTGTATGCACACTATTTGATATTCATATAAATTACTGTATCCTCAAAATACGTACTACTTGTTTGCTCTAGGGGTTTCATAAATACTGTGGAGAAAACGTTATTCCCCAATACGCGTTTACGCTCAAACTATTATTTATTTTGCAAACAGTTTGCAGCCTGATCAGACGCCGGGTAACCCGGCGTCTGATCAGGCTCCAAACTGTTTGTAACTCAAATTAACATGAATTTTCAGAATTTTAGTTTCATTCCGAATGATATCAATAACCTTTCCACATTGTAACAGTATGTACATGTACATGTTGAAGGTTGTTACAACTTTCTATCTTAATGAAGATATGATTGATATACATTCTTTGTATATTAAGTATTTCCCTTTTTATTCAGGTAAAGTCGAATCATCCATTTCTTTTTCAAGTAACTAAGTGGAATATTTATATTATTAGTTATACTGTTTCTTCACAGTGTACATGAGGATTTCTTCCCGGCTGAGGTAAATCATGTTGCCGGAGCCGTTAGGAAGAAACTGTATAACGAATTAATTATACTGCAAAGTTTTTCACTGTTCAAACGAAATATTTTGGAATTTGTCGTGTACAGCGCTCATTATAAACTATAAAAAAAATCGCGCCAAAGCTGATTATTTTAGCGTAATTATGTCATGTTTCTGACGTTGACATGGATTCATAAGAAAAAATGCACATACTCGTAGACTTAAACGAGATGATTTTGATTTTAGTATTGTAAATAATCCTCATCTAGATGGCGATGTTCCCCGTTCCACATCTTACGGGGTTTATATTTCACAACTTATTCGCTTTGCTAGGGCCTGTACCTCTGTTGAGGACTTCCACATTCGTAATAAAACTATTACTGAAAAGCTTCTTAAACAGGGGTACAGATTTCATAAACTTCGTAAAACATTTTCTAAATTCTTTTATAGAAATCTTGCTCTCATTAACAAGTATAAATTTAACTTAAAGTCTTTTCTGCGGCAAGGTATTTCACATCCGGAGTTTTATGGTGATGTGATTTACAGACTTCGTAAGATTCTTGGACATATACATTTTCAAAACCTATTTGTGAAACGTATTAGATTTTTCCTCAAAAAAGATTATGATCCAACTATATTGCTGCGCACTTCACGTTTGGTTATCGATCAATCTACAATTGATAACTATGCTTTCCTCTTTGGTTGTGCGACGACAGACAGGGCTTAGCACTACATGATGATGTATCTTTAAAGCCGGCCTTAACCGGGAGAGTTATGTCGGATTTTCGTGCTTTGTTTTTTCTCTCCCTCTCTGTCGTACCCTGGACCCTTCCATGTCTTACAGTTACTCGTAACTACAGACTAGTCGCTTGAGTACAATTTGACCGTTGCCATAGTGGGTTATTTTTAACACGGACTTGAATGTTTAATTCTTTCCCATGTTACTAATGATCTTGTCATAGAATTTTTGCTAAATGTTTTACATGTACATGTATTTACTTACTGTGCTGGCGGTCTTTTCGATTGTGAGGTTGTGGAACAGGGTTTATATTTTATGTACACTGTTCGTCTTTATAGGTGAATATAGGAGATAAGTGTGATGTTGGGCGCCCCTAAACCCAGGTTTAACCCCCAGTGGTTGTTAATGGTTAATTAATTTATAGTTAATTATTGATTGCTACTGACCGTACCAAGGCGGGCTCCTATATTCACTTTGCTTTATGTTTGTCTTGCGTGTTGTTTTCTATTTAGTGTGTAGATGAAGGAATGGTATTGCGTGTGTGTGTGTGTTTGTTGTGGTATGACTGTGTGTGTGTGTTCTGCTTGAGAGGTGGGTGTATTGTTTGTGTTACGTTTCCTGCTTGAGTCTTTCGTATTTATTCGACGTCAAAGTTTCCAAGAAATAATGCGACTGTTGAAAGGTCCAAACACCGATTGGTTCTTAGCCGAAATGGACTTAAAACGGAGGATGCACGATTGAATGCACTCAATCCTGTCGAGCAATCGGCCATCTTATTTTTGCAAAGCAAGACGCAGGGACCTGTCAGCCAATGAAAACAGATGCATATCGATGTACCCTGTCAGCTCACAGGGTACATGGGATTATGTCTAGGGCCCGGTGACCAATGAAAAGTAAGGAATTTACTTTGCAGTATAATAATAATATATATTTTCAACTCCTTCACTGCAATGACGTCATGAGCTTTAAACATGTGTTTACTTTTATATTTTAAAAGTTAGATTTTAGGTATTTTTGACTTAATAATATAAACTTGAGAGAGTAAAATAGTCTTGATTGTAATTAGACGCCACGTTATTCAGGATCTATACTGGTTACCAAAGAAATATTGTACTCGGGAAAGGCAGTGAAGGGGTTTACGTGAGAGAAAAAAAACAATCAATTAACGATTTATCAACACGAAGGTAAAGCAAATATGTAAGCGTGGGAGGTGTGTGAAGAGAAAATACGATGTAAAGTTTAACGCTCTATCCTTAGACTTAACCCTTCTATGATCATATTCATTGTGAGGCCTTTACCCTTTGATCGCCATGTTGTCATGTGCTTCAATATTGTTGTTTGCAATATCGTTTCAAAGTTAGATTTAATACAGTATAACTTACATCATTGCAAAACAAGTGGCAAACAGTTTTGATCATGATCAGACACAGCGTCACGCGGCGTCTGATTAGGATCAAACCTGTTTGCAAATGCGCTGAATGATGTCATTGAGAGTGAAATGGTTAAGACACTTTGACTGAAAAAATATCGCTACATAACTATTTCAAACGTTATTAAATCTCATCAAACACTGCGTCAAGGTATGCGTTATTGGTTTGGCGCCATGTACGGCGAACGAGCGTAGGGTTTGGCGCTTTGTACGGCGAAAGAGTGTAGGGTCTGGCGCGAAAATACGGCAAAAGAGTTTAGGGTTTAGCGCTGAGTACGGCAAACGAGTGTAGGGTTTGACGTCGTGTACGGCAAAAGAGTATAGTATTTCATTATATACAAACTATCTTAGTGCATTCTCTTACGTTTATGTGTATTTTCATTTTACTATCAACATATAAGTAGACATCATCCTATAACAAGTTGGTTCTACATGTATATGTATTTAAATGCGTTAAATAATCATAACCAGTGTATTCAGTGTTACATGTAGGCAGTGAAGGGGTTTGAGAAGACGGTTGAATTTGGCTATGAAAGTATTCAAAGTACTTAAAACAAGATATTTTTGTAAGACATGTATGCCACTACGCCATCTTGCCCTTAAATTGACCTTGATGTTTCACCTATTGACTTCAAAAGAAGTAGGTATCATCTACTCTAACTAACCCCATATCAAATATATGAGGAATGTAGGTTGAATGAATGGTGAGTTATTGGTCAGAACCCATTTTGTCTACGGTATATCAGCCATAAAATGACCTTGATCTTTGATTCATGGACAAAAAATAGGGGCCATCTACTCATGATAACTTACCTCCTTACTTCCTGAAATTGAAGTAGATTGAAGGAAAGGATTAATAGATCGGAAACCATTTCGTCTACCGACCGACCTACTGACCGACCGACATGTGCAAAGTAATATAGCCCCCCTTATTTCGAAGGAATGCATAATTAGATTCAGTGTTGACATCAAGCGAACCATAGCGAACAGTTGTGTGATCTATTTACAAAAATCGACAGTATCCTTTAGAGGACTACTTATTCATCGCCTTCAATTATTCTCAGATTCAACTAATTTGCACGTTCGTTGAGTCAAAATATCATGAGAGTGTCAAATAGTTTGGGTCCAGATGAGATACCAAGTAACTTGGCCAAATATCTGGATCCAAACTATTCGCAATAGATTTCACAAATCCACACGCCTGATATTGAAGATGAACCAGAAAAAATGACTGTCTCCGTTTAGTGTCAACTTCCCCTTCTTTATTCACTACAATTTGACACGTGGCCATCGGTTGTTGCACTTGCCTCCGGAAGGCAAGAGATCTCTGTAGACGAAACGCTCTACCGACATATTTAGTGGTTAAGACGGTCACGTTATTCCTTCCCAATAAACCCCTTTAACCCTTTCACTCTCAATGACGCCATAAAGCGCGTTTGCAAACATTGTGGGTCCTAATGAGACGAGGCGTAACGCGGTTTCTGATCAAAACCTAAACGGTTTGACACTCTTATCAACATTTATGACGTCATACAACATTAAATCTCACTTTGAAGCGTTACTGAAACAGGCGACAGTTAAGCGGTGAATGAGTCAAAATCTCCCGAATAATTTGATCATAAAAGGTTTATAGTTTAAACATATTTTATTTCCATATACATAAGGAAATGGGGTACATAAATTGCAAAACAAAAGTAAATGTCTACTTTTGAGCAAGTCGCTTTCACTTATCAACTCTTTCAATACTTTTGTAATTAGCGGGGAAAAGACTGTGAAAAAGTGGAACCTTGTGTACGACACTTTCACTCGTTAAGCCCTTTCCATAAATAAGATTTCATCCTGAAAGCTTCAGTAGGACAGAGATTATAGCCAAAATAATAATGTGATGGAAAGAGCATGACGGACAGAAAGATAGACAGACGGACGTTCTAACGGCAGGATACTTATGTGGCTATATTCTATGCATTTCTTTTGGGTGGCTAGCCACACAAGCGACAATTATTTTTTGCTCTAACTTGGAAAAAAATGATCTGGAGGCTAACCCTACCCCTAACCCTATGCCCCACAACTGGCCAGGTTAATGTCACAAGAAATGGCCAGGTTAATGTCACAAGAGACGGCCAGGTTAATGTTTTTCAATATTATGGGGCTAAGAATTTTAGCCACATAAGTACCCTCCCGTAAGCACGGACGGACGGACGGAAAGACATACAGACTGACGCCGGAGAAGTGATCCCAAAGTGTCCCAACTGCCTATACATGTAACAGGTGACACAAACATGCATCATACTTCCAGCAATTGGGATCGTCTATGTGAAGTCCCAGGGGCGAATGATAATTCAAATGATGTCCACCAGTCGAGCTTTTATCTAAACTTATATTTTTAGTGCCAACAATTTACCTATTTAAATGTTGGATATTTTAAATAAATATGTAATCCAACTAGGTGGTCCTTCAGATTAAAACTAATTTTTGCCTTAAAATAGTTAACCTTTTAAGTGCTCATTGAAACTGCCTAAATCTTCAACTAAATGTGTGTATGAGAAAAGAGGAAATAGACAACAGCAGACAGATATAAAAACAGACAAACAGGAAGACATACAAAGGCAGTTAGAGAGAGAGAGTCATATAGACAGACAGAGAGAGAGAAAAAAAGACAGGAATAAAGAGAGCATGTGTGAAAGAGAAGAAGGAAAGACAACAAGAGCTACATACAGAGACACAGAGGGGGGTGAAAGGAAATGTAGAGAAATTGGAAATGGAGTTGTGAAACACATGGGGATATACATAATTCTTTATCTCTTGATTCCATATCTATCATTCTTGATGGAGAAAAGTATCAAGAAGAAGAAGAAGACATGTAGTTGGAGATAGAGGGAGTAAAAAGTGAAAGAGAAAAGAGGAGAGAGAGAGAGGGGAATTAAATAGAAAAAGTGAGATAGAGCGGAAAGAGGCAGAGATATAGGAAGAGGAGAGAGATCGAGAACGGGAAAGAGAGATAGGGAAAAGACAGACATAGAGAAGGGGAAGAGATAGAAATACATTTAGAACAGTCTACCTTCGATAACACCGGCAATACAGGCGATAATCGCTAATTGAAACATCTGAAAGAACATCGTGGAGTTTTGGCACTTATGCTTGGTACCACAAGTTCAGCTAAACACTGCCACCACTTTACAGTAAGCTTTAAAAACCCTGCAGGATATAGACGTCCTTCTGGATGTGAGATCGATAAATTCACAATGTCACGTTACTAGCCTGTCACATCCCACATAATAAAACTTCTAAGTCTCTCCGTTCATCATTTAACCCCTTCACTGCTATGAAGTCATCTGCTTTAGGCAGTTGTAATCTATTTTTATTTCTCAAATATAATGTTTAGCTAAAATGACTAAAGTTATATCACTATGAGTGCAAAATAGTTTTGGTTCCTGGTCAGATGCCGCGGTATGCGGCATCTGAGCAGGATCAAAACTGTTTGCAAATAATCATAGTATATCGGATAAAGCAGTGAAGGGTTTAATGCACAATTATGAAAACAATGTTCACGCCCGTACGTTCAATAAATCACTTTGATGGATAGGTAAAGATACATCATCTTGATAATCACTCTGTTTGCAAGTAACCCAGTGTCAAGAGTCTAGCAGATATTTGCATGAACAAAGTATCGGCTTACAGTTTCCTTTGCAATGGTTTGGATAGATCTGCACAATAGACGTTACAAAGTCAGCCTAACAGCTAGTAAACTTTTCAATTATTGCAAACACCATTGACTCAGAAAGGCAATTATGCTAGTAACTTGGGATCTAATAGTTGAACTTTATCTTATTTTCAAATAACATGAACATTGGTCGGATCACAAGTTTGTTACATCCCACACACTGACCTCACTGTGTGTACTATTAATATCATTGCCGCGGCGAATGCTATCTCCAGTACCGAATTCCTGATTTAGCGAGTAGACTCTTTAGCTCAGGGTTATAGTACTGGACTGTCACGCCAGCGCCCCGGGTTCGATCCCCACCCAGGGATTCTATAATATCCAATGTGGATAGTTCTGCTATGCTTCGTTACGAGAGTTCTTCGTACGATGAAGGCTCATCCGAGATGGTCAATACGGTGATGAAATAGCTTCTAACATGCCGAATTAGCTTAAATACCGAAGTGGCTTTGATCGGCATCATAAATGATGATCTCACTGTGTGTACTATAAATAGCATAGCCGCGGCAAACAGTATATTCATGCCCGAATTCCTGAGTAAGTGAGTAGAGTCTTTAGTTCAGGGGTTATGGCACTGAACTGTCACGTCAGCGCCTCGGGTTCGATCCCCGCCCGGGGATTCTATAATATTCAATGTGATTTTTTCTGCTTTTGCTTCGTTACGAGAGTTCCTCGTTAGACGGCCTACCACATTAGATACGACCCTCCTCTAATTAGGACCTATACTGGATCTGTTTCAGTTACAACAATTTTCAGTGGATAAAATGCTAATTCTTTCTCGTTTAACCGCATACAAAACGAAAACGCACCACACTAAAATGTGGAAAATGACAACTGTTAGAAATTTCTAAAGATACTCTTTTATCATAGTGGCAAACAGTTATCGGTTTACCCTTTGTCTGATCCGACTCCAAACTATTTGCAATAGACAAAAGGATACGACATAAACGCGTTTGTTAGGAATGAATCCATCATATACTCATTACATCGTCTGTATAGACCGATTTATTGCCACTGGCAGGGCGGAGCTAACCTTTGGCAAAGACAAACTATAAGCATTTGATTTTAGGGATGACAGGTATAGTTCCGTATCAAATAGTTAATTTTCGATACTTTCAACATGAAGAAACACATGGTCGTGTAGCCATAATCTCGTGAAAACGATGTGAACAATGCTCCCTCTCTACCAGAACACCAAAAGGAAGACAAAGATTGCATGTGTTGTGCTGAGGTAGTTGATACAAGGAGAGAAAATTCAGACTTGTTGTACATTTGCTAACAGCTTGAATGCAGATCATTCAAGCTTTATGTCATTCTTCATTATATTCCTTCTGTCAAATTTCCAATAATATGTTATGTTGAAAAAGACAGCAGACGACAACTTTAAGCAGACGACATTGCATCCGTAAATAGGATGGCCATACTTGTTTTGTTTCGGGAATAGCGACAAAGGTCGTTGTAAGAAGAGAGTCGTTGTTGGGAGGACCGCTGTAGGGAGGGAACACTATATAAGGAAAGAATCCATCACATACACTTAACATCGTCTGTAATTGGGGACTACTTATGTGGAGCATGTAAATTGTAAACAAGGCTCTTGTCGAGCAGAGAGATGTTAGTTGAAGGTTACGAAACGACCCTTAAACAATACATTAAACTAATCGCATTCTTTGGTTTATACCACGTCAATGCGAATATGTCTCCTACCTTAAATATGTGTGCTCTTGTCAAATTTGCATTTAAAATAATAAGAAAACATCATATGATTGGCAAATAGTTTTAATCCTGATAAGACACCGTGTAACTCGACGTCTTAATGTATCAGGATTCAAATTACTTGTCAATTATATTATGTTTTAAATCAAAATTATGAACTTTCTAATTGTTTGATATATATTCTATACAAAGCAGTGGACGGATACATAAACAAATACATCTTTCAAAGTCTGAAAGGATGAGTGACTCTAAGCCAGTCATATTAAGTTGTTTACATCAAATTAGCATTAAATTTAGGCCATGGAATGCAGTGTAATCGCCTACATCTCTTTTACAATATTTGCAAGTATAATTGATGCACATTCAAAACGACATTGACATGTTTCGTTCGACACTCGTCCTTACGCCTGTAAACACTGAAACGTAGTGTGTACTTGTAACAGAACAGCGTAGTTGAAAACGTTGTACTGTAAATTCAAATCATTTTAGAGTTCTGACCCTGAGGTTATAAAACTTGAAACGAACTACGTGCTCAAAACTCAATTTCGATTACGGACACTAGCTTTGACATACCACGAAGTCTAGTAACCTCGTTCGGGTACATTTTTACAGTAAATTTATGTACGAAAATACTGGCTATATATCAAATGTTTGCTGAAGTTGTATGAGCTTGGAAATACATTGTAGTCGAGTTTTTAGCATGGAAGTCATTTGAAGTTTAATACCACGGGGCCTAGTATCTAAAATAGCAGCATTTTATCAAAATTTGATGCGAAATTAATTTGTCGGTGATTGCATTATGAAACGATATATGTTATCTAATGTTTATTTATTGAAAAAAGGATTCCAACAAAAATAAACTAAAAACCGTGTTCTATCTCGGTTTTCCCAATTAAATGTTTCAAAACAGGCCTAATTATTTGGAACTACATGTACATGTACCCTATATGCAGCATTAGAAAGCGTATCAAGTTCCTCTCTTCGGTATATTCTGTTACACATTTTATCTTATTTTTAACCTTATTTGATTAGATTCTGCTGACGGCTTTATATATATATTTTGCCCATCGAACCCTAGTGACAAATATATACTCGTCGTTTACAAATAATGTACCTAGTAATAGTACACTTGTCCTATGCAAACAGTGAAGTCCAAGTTCAGAGGACAAGATTTAATAGGAATGAGGAATTGTCAATTTAAGGCATTCAAGGGTGAATTAATAAGTTTACTTTCGTATACACACACCTCTAATAGATGTATCTCTCATCAGTAATAACGTTTATCTAGTTAGTTCAACAATATTTTTGACATAAGAATAAATTGCAAGGTTGGACGACTATTAACCCCTTCACTGCCTTACCCCGAGTATGATGGTTATTTGCAAACAGTTTGGATCCTGATTATACGCCGCGTTACGCGGCGTCTGATCAGGATCCAAACTGTTTGACACTCATTTCAATATTTTTTAAATCAAAATACCTAAAATTTAAATTTGAAAAATAAAAGCAGACGATAATTGTTTAAAATCGATGACGTCACGGCAGTGAAGAGGTTTATGAAGATGAATTGTTTGTGGTTTAATTAACTAAAACAAAAGGAGTCTGTTGGATTTAAGAAGGATCTAGCAATGTCACAGAGGTTACGGAAATGCCACAGTGGATAAAACATTACTACAGCGTTCCCTCCCTACAACGGCCCTCCCAACAACGATTCCCTCCTTACAACGACGTTTGCCACAGTTCCCTAAACAAGACAATTATGTCTAACGCTTTTACTTCTGCAATATCTTCTGCTTTGCTGTCTGCTGTTTTTTCTAAAGTTACATAATTGACATTTTAACAGAAACAAACCTTAATAATGACGAGTGACAAACAGCTTGAATCCAGATCAGACGCGGCGTTACACGGTGTCTGATCTGGATTCAAGCTGTTTGCAAATGTAACCAGTTTCCCTCTCTATAACGACTCCCTCCGAACAACGCACATATTTTTGTCTCCCATTGGGTGTCGTTGTAGAGAGGGAGCGCTGTATTTCCAAATGAACGCGTTTATTCTAAAACCAATTCCTTTCAACTGAAAACAGTTTTGAGCCAGATCCGACTCCGAATAACTTGGCATCTGACCAGGCTCTAAACTGCTTGCCATTCAAAGAGATTTTCAACGATATTTTAGTGTTATGTGTTCTTCAAATTTGAAAGAATAACGTTTTCTCCATGATAAATGCGGATTGATTAACACTTACGAACAATTTAGAGCATGGTGTCTGTGTGGCACTCGTACAGTGGAGAATCTGTTATTCTTTCCCAATAAACGCGTTTACGCTAAAACTAGTTTTTCTTTTACAAACAGTTTGGAGCCAGATCAGACGCCGGGTAACCCGGCGTCTGATCAGGCTCCAAACGGTTTGCCACCAAGAAAAACAAGAATTATCAGAATTGTCCAAAAGTTGTTCTTTTCTACGTTTTAGTGCTTTGCGTTTGCGTACGTTTGCTTTTAAACGGGAAAGGATAACAGATTCTCCACTGTATGCAACCTTTCTATAACTTAAAAAGCATAACACTTATTTTTGAAGTTTTCATAAAAGAAATGTTTAAAGCAAATGACCATTCAGCATGATTGAAAAGAATTAGCCCGCTACACGGAAGTGGCTTTATATTTCCGCTTACAATTCAATCATTTTCTAATTGTAATAAATCGATATTCTTCCTGAATCTTATTTGCGTTATTGTCAATAATGTGAAATTTGGGTTATAGATATAACTTAATCACTAATCATGATATTATTTTACAGGATAAATACGAACTAAAATGTTTCAAAATTAATCAAAAGCGTACATTGTAGATCTCGATTTGCGACTGTCTTGGCGAAGGACAGATTTATGTAAGATAGAGTTATGCAACATATCCAAATAGACATACCGGAACGTGTAATAGTTTTGATCCTCTCCTTAGATATCGCTTTCCGCTATAACTTTCATATATTCAACTCTGTTTAATGCAAGTTACTGCTTAAAGTAGTATAAAAGTAAAATAGCCGAAGTCATTTACATGATTGTGACTAGTTTTCTTAAGTTAAATGACGAAAATAGCGTTTATCCAAGAGAGGATGTCTCTCTATCTAATATATTTTTATCAAGCCAGGCTGTTGTACAGTTCTCCGTCTCTACAACCACACCAAATGGAAGACAAAGATTGACATTTATCTTAAGAAAACGAATTTCAGCAGGGTATATAACATTAAAATTTGTAGGTCGGAAATTGGTATCACATGATACATGTAGGTAAGTAAAAACGTTTTGACGTTTATGGCACATTTTAGCTTCCGTAGAATGAAAAGTTATCATTCGTACATTGCGTTGGAAGACTTTTCCGAAAGGCAAAGTTGGGCATTTCCTAATTCTTGAATATCAATGATCTCATGCAAAATGTAACACTTTCAGGCAACATTGAAATGAATCCAGACACACATTTGCAAGATTGGAAAAATGCGAATGCAAGAGGAACCAAAACGGTCCATCTGTCTACTTTCGGTTTTAAACGAATGCGAGCCTTTTGTCAAAAATCGTTTTAATACATGTAGCTCTCATGCTGGCATTCAGTAACACTGACATGTCAACACAAAGTTCTAAAACCTCAATCTGAGCTCAGAATCGTATGTTTAACTAAACCGCGCGATGTACAAACACTGTCTAATTTTATGTAGTATTAATGTTTTGTATGATATTGATAACGATGTACTATGTACAAGTTGAAATAAAATATCTATCTATCTAATTTTATGTATCTTAACTGTGGCAGGAGAGAAACGTGGTTAAATGTCATAATTTCACTTCACTCTTCAATGTTGCTGCAAGCTCGTGAAATGCATGCAACATATTTCAAATCAATACGTTTAAACTAAATGAAAGATTCCAATTTGTTATGCCCCCGGGATCAAAGTTCGGGAAGTACTGCTGTAGGTCTGTCGGTTTGTTTTTGTGTGTATGTTGTTGGTTGTTTGGTTTTTTGTTGTTTTTTTGTTGTTTTTGTTTGGGGGGTATCAGTTTGTTCCCCATTGCTTAAACCTGGGCCATAACTGTCGAAATACATTTAAAAGAGACTTTGAAGACATCATATTGGACTTATGTACTGAATCTTGTACTCTCAGAAAATGTGAGTATGGCTGAATGGGAAGAGTTGTATGGCTTTGCGACACTGCATAAGTCATAGAGAACCGAAGCAAATTGGGCCATGTCAAGCTAATACGGATGTCATTTAGATAGTCAAATAGGCTGAATTGAACATTGACCATACATATGCGTACTCCATTTTAGAAACCCTTGGGTTCAGTGCAACTTGGGTTATGCTAGACAAAGTTTAATACTATTTAAATGTCGTAGTCATATCAGGTGAAATATGATAATATAATAATGTTTTCTTTTAACACTTAAATGGTCTATTACTTTTACAGACATAACTCCTTACTGCAGACACGATTGAAATCATAGTCTCTATTTGATATTTTGCTGTAAGTGTTTTTTTCAATCAAGGTGTTGATTTTGTTTAGGAACACTAATTTATCTTACTTTGAAGCTCAAATTTTACTGTAACTAGAGACATATAGGATGTCATGAGTCGAAGTTTAAGACAAGCTGATCTCAAACGAGTGTAGAATTGAAATGCTATTAAGCAAGCCTTCGCGAGCTTAATAACTTTTCTTTTCTAGACTTGTTTGAGACAATTTTGTCTTAAACATCGACGAGTGACAGATTCTCTTTTTTCACATAACCAACGAGTTTAAGCTATTTTTTAAAAGCAATGAGCATTTTTTTTTAATCCCGGTGACGTCTAAACGCCTTTATAAAAAGTGACTTTATGGTGACCTCATCACATTGATCTCACACACGTTGGAGACAATGATCGTGAACGTTGTTCGCTATAGAAAACAGGGGTTATTATGTGAAAAATAATATATTATCATTTTGCGGTCATAATGGTTAAAAGGTCATCTTCAGTGTAATGTATTGGCGAGTTATCAAACGATGTAAACAATCCATTAATGAAGTCATTCTCGAATCATTACCAATAATAATCAGTTTTTAACTCATTCACCCATGAAACTTTTAATGGACAATTCCGATTTCAAACTAAGTCTAGTCTATTTTTGACTATTTAGGGATGAATTTTTAAATACATTTCAAAATGACAAACAGTGTAGAGCCTGATGAGAGGGCTCCTTATAGTCTACATGTACACTGTTTACATAGAACAAGTGTCAATCTCACAGTTATACTGTTCGTAAATGACGAGTATACTCGTCGCTAGGGTTGAATATAACACAACGTCATATCAGGAACCAAAACTGTTTGATGATCCAAACGATATTTCTTCAGTTTCAGTGCCTTAATTCTAATTATCACATAAAACCGACTCTGGGAGTTTTATAAAGCCTTTCAATAAACTATAGTGAAATATCAATATTTGGGCTCCGGCCCTACCTGTTCGTCCATGAGCGCTGCATGGCGCTGGGCGCCAAATGACGTCATTTGCCATGGCGTTACTGTAAATAACGTCAAGTTTTGGCGGAAAATACATATGGCGGAGAGACAAAAAACTACGGATTCAGTTCACTTAAAAGGGTTTTAAAATGTTTATGTGATAAATAGGATCTAACATTCGTGCTCATTATTTATCATTCTTAATAAACTCGTTGACTAAAACAAATATAACGCTCGCCAAGGCTCGCGTCATATTGTTTTAGTCAACTCGTTTATTAAAAATGATAATTGATGAGCACTCATGTAAGATCCTCTATTTTTGGAACGTTTTGTGGACAAAAATATTGAAACAGGAATAAATATGACGATGATTGGGTAAAATCTCACACGCTAAACTTGGCGCTGGAAGATTTAAGACGTTTGATTGACAGACTGGCAACTGTTAACAATATTTTATACGATCATCGTGACTATTTCAAAGGATCACGAATACTTATGAGCTGTTTAATAGTAAAGCCAATATATCATTTCAGTAAACGTATGGTGACGTTTTGACATAGCGTGTACTTAACTTTTATTGAGTTATATTTCATGTAAAGCGATATCCTAAATACAATTAAAGGAAAACACCCATGACAGAATGTTTAACCCATTCACTCTCAGTGACGCCTTAAAGCAAGTTTGCAAACTGTTTGGGTCCTGATCAGACGCCATGTAATGCGGCGTCTGATCAGGAACCAAACTGTTTGACACTCTTGTCGATACTAATTAAGGCATACGACCTTAAATCTAACTTTGGAACGTGTATTGCAGACAACAGTACTGGAACAGAAGACAATTACAGTGGATAATTTGTTATTCTTTCCCGTTTAAACGCAAACGTACGCAAACGCAAAACACTAAAACGTAGAAAAGAACAACTTTTGGACAATTCTGATAATTCTTGTTTATCTTGGTGGCAAACAGTTTGGAGCCTGATCAGACGCCGGGTTACCCGGCGGCTGATCTGGCTCCAAACTGTTTGCACTGCAAATAATAGTTTTAGCGTAAACGCGTTTATTGGGAAAGAATAACAGATTCTCCACTGTAAGCGGTGAGGGGGTATAACTCTCCCGAATAATTTGATCATGAATGGGTGCAAGGAAAACATCCATTATAGTATTTTTAAAACAACGTCATGACTCCCTGACACTACAAATGGACATTCCAGTTTCAAGTTCAGTTATTATTTGCTATTTAGGATTGGTTTTTTACAAATACATTTCAAAATGACAAACAGTGAAGACCCTGCTCAGAGCGCCCCTGCACTGTTTGCATAGGGACATGTACGCTTCACTAGTATATGATGTATTTAAATGACGCATATATACGCATCACTAAGGACTAAGTACAGTAGAACTTAAATATATCCAACTCGCTCATTTCGAATGTTTCTATAATTAAACACTTGAATTGCACGTTTTCATGCTCGGTTAAGCTGTGCAACGTTTTACTTTTGAAATACGGATATGTTCAACTTAATCGAGTTCGAAATATCGAAGTTCGATTCGAGTTAAAACAATGAATGATTAATTTAAAAAACAGTATTTCTAAAATTAATGCATCTACGCAATATGGACGATTTTGTAGTATATATTTACATGTACATGTAGTTACATGTAAATGCTTATTTGATATCAAGATGGCCACGGTCACAGAACATCGAGCTTGTTGTCGTTGTTTGAGATAGCTGTCTCTAGAAAGATGGACGTGGAATCGAAAACTTCCTTAGCCCTTACAGTTGAGAATCTGTTATTCTTTCCCGTTTTAACGCAAACGTACGCAAACGCAAAGCACTAAAACGTAGAAAAGAACAACTTTTGAACAATTCTGATAATTCTTGTTTATCTTGGTGGCAAACAGTTTGGAGCCTGATTAGACGCCGGGTTACCCGGCGTTTGATCTGGCCCCAAACTGTTTGTATTGGGAATAATAGTTTTAGCGTAAACGCGTTTATTGGGAAAGAATAACAGATTCTCCACTGTATTATGCTGCATTGGCGTCCGCTTCAAATATATAGTCTGCGCAAAAACTCAAAATTACTTTTTTTAAACTGAAGAAACTCAGTCGAATCAATTTGCACACGTTGCTGGAGAAGTCACTATTATTATCGTTTGGGCGAAACTGAATGCAAGTACAGTGGAGAATCTGTTATTCTTTCCCGTTTAAACGCAAACGTACGCAAACGCAAAGCGCTAAAACGTAAAAAAGAAGAACTTTTGGACAATTCTGATATTTCATGTTTATCTTGGTGGCAAACAGTTTGGAGCCTGATCAGACGCCGGGTTACCCGGCGTCTGATCTGGCTCCAAACTGTTTGCACTGCAAATAATAGTTTTAGTAATTAGTCATATTTATGGTGTAATGGGTGAAAGCACAACTGTGTTCCTTGGGAAAGGATAACAGAGACTGGTCAACATTCTGTGTTACAGTTGAGAATGTGTTATTCTTTCCCAATAAACGCGTGTATGCATAAACGTTTATTTCCACTGCAAACAGGCTCTTAAAACCGTTTGCCACTCACAAAAAAATAAATTGTAAGAAATATATGAAAATGGACATTTTCTACGTTTTTGCGTTTCGTTTGCGTTTAAACGGGAACGAATAACGTTTTCTCCACTCTCCATAGTGTCCACAATCAAAACCAATAGTTAAACCCTTGGTTGCATCGCATGAACAAAGACCAGTAGCCAAAACGTTTGCGTTTAAACGGGAAAGAATAACGTTTTCTCTACTGTACCATAGTGTCCACAATCAAAACCAACAGTTAAACCCTTGGTTGCATCGCATGTACAAAGACCAGTAGCCAAAACGTTTGGTTTAAACGGGAACGAATAACGTTTTCTCCACTGTACCATAGTGTCCACAATCAAAACCAACAGTTAAACCCTTGGTTGCATCACATGTACAGAGAACAGTAGCCACAACGCTATTACTTGCCGTTCAAACGTAGCTAAACGCAATGGCAATGCAATAAAATGTAAAAAATATCAGACTCTGAAAAGAGTTGACAATTTATTTTAAAATGAGAGACAAACAGTGTGGAGCCTGGTCAGATGTCGGGTTACCCGGCGTCTGATCCGGCTCCAGACTGTTTGCAATGGAAATACTAGTATAAGCATTAGCGCGCTTATTTGGAAAGAATAAAATCATCTCCACTGTACTACTAATGACGGTAGTTTGACAAGTGTAACAAGTTTTGTGGTCATTTAACTACTGAATATGACACTAACTGCCCAGGTCAAACGACCAATGTCTTTATATACTTTATCAAGTCTATAATTGGCTTGATTAACATAATTATTCAATCCTAGCGACGAGTATACACGTAATTTACGATAATAGGTATATAACTGTGATGAGTTCACTTGTACTTTTCAGATATTGTAGACTCTAGTCAAAGGGCTCCTGGTTGATCCCTTTGAACAGGGTCTGCTCTGTTTGTAGTTTTATGGGGGTTTGTTGTTGCAATTTGTCGTAAAGCAACTCTTCATAGTCGAAAACGGACTAGACTCAATTTTAAACAGGGAGTTTCAATTAAAAACTGTCGGAGATCAAAGAGTTAAGGCTTAGCAGTTTTCCAGAATTACACTATAACGGACATTTTCATCCATGTGCAGTCATCTGTAAGAGCAGTCTGGTCAGGGCCTACAATGTTTGTCATTCAGTTTTCACCTTTTTGACAAATAATAAAAGCAATTAGTTCACTATTTAGGATACAGTGGAGAAAATGTTATTCTTTCCCAATAAACGCGTTTACGCTAAAACTATTATTTGCAGTGCAAACAGTTTGGAGCCAGATCAGACGCCGGGTAACCCGGCGTCTGATCAGGCTCCGAACTGTTTGCCACCAAGATAAACAAGAATTATCAGAATTGTCCAAAAGTTGTTCTTTTCTACGTTTTAGTGCTTTGCGTTTGCGTGCGTTTGCGTTTAAACGGGAAAGAATAACAGATTCTCCACTGTATCAGTAACAGCGGTTATATAGGCTGTCGAAACGTTTAGGTTTGTCTGTTTCTCTCCCTGTCCCTGTTCCTCACGATATTTTTCCTCATCTATCTTTTTCTGTCCCTCTATGTCTATCTCTGTCCCTGTCTTTGTTTCTATGTGCCTCTCTCTCCTCTCTCTCTCTCTCGACTCTTGTCGATCCACTCTCTTCGTTTCTCAATATATCTGTCTGTCTGTATGTCTATCTCTGCATGTTTGTCTCTCTGTGTCTGTCTCTCTATCTCTCTATATGTATGTCTTCTGTCTCTGTCTGTCTGTCTGTCTGTCTGTCTCTCTCTCTCTCTCTCTCTTTCTCTGTCTCTCTCTGTGTCTCTCTGTCTGTCTCTCTCTGTCTGTATGTCTGTCTATCTGTCTGTCTCTGTCCCTCTCTCTGTCTCTCTGTCTCTCTCTTTCTCTGTCTCTCTCTTTCTCTCTCTCTCTCTCTCTCTCTCTCTCTGTATGTCTGTCACTCTCTTTTGCCAAACTCATATGTCGATACGCTCGACTGGAGTGTCTCATTATTTATAAAACATAATTTGCAAAGAATGCTTTACCGCTAATATTATTGTCAAATATTTCCATACGGTGTCTATCAACTTTATTACGAGGATAAACCGAATAAGTTTTATGGCTGCTGTAAAACTCTTATCCCTTAACTCGACTTGCATTTGGAAACCGTTGAATCCGGATCAGAGATAGAAATCGTCGAAGTATACGATTCTCTACAATATGTATGATATTTCATCAATAATAA
The DNA here is from genome assembly GCA_922989275.2 of Gari tellinella. NCBI lineage: Eukaryota > Metazoa > Mollusca > Bivalvia > Cardiida > Psammobiidae > Gari > Gari tellinella. The sequence goes on along the minus strand of OV277868.1, from coordinate 77,125,969 downwards.
AGAAGAACTAGTTAACTCGATATTTTTGTAGGTGACATATTTTAACTGTTGAAACCCTAGGCATGCATTTACGTATTCTTTATAAACAGCGTGTATATGAAAAGTACCTTTATCCTATGCAAACAGGGTAGACCCTTTACATTTATCCTATGCAAACAGGGTAGACCCTGATCAGAGGGCTCCTTTGATAGACCCTGCTCAGAGGGTTCAGGGTCTTCCCTGTTTGTCATTTTAAAGACGTTTGCCAAAACCAACCCTACATATTAAAAGAATTGACTGGACTAACTTGGAAATGGGAATTTCAAGTTTCAGGGAAGTAAGGTGATAATTAAATGTAAAATGACGGTATTCGTGATTGTTAGTGTTTCATAAATCATTTATCTTTACCTTTCTTTAATTTAGCTGTACATTGTACATATGTAAGTAAAGTATTAAACGGGCAAGGTATAATCTGCTAAAACACTATACAATACATAAACAAACTTAAATCCATGGTATCGATACATGTACGACCGTCGAACATTTTTATTTCTGATCTGACCCTGACTTATTCTTCATTCAAACTGTTCTAAACTGTAGTTGAATCTTCTCTTGAAATTAACCCTTTCACTCTCGTTGACGCTAAAAATCGCGTTTGCAAACAGTTTTGATCCTGATTAGACGCCGCGTTACGCGGCGTTTGATCAGGATCCAAACTGTTTGACAATCGTTTTGAAATTTATTCAGTCACACTGCCTTATTTTTTAACTTTGAAACAACATTGCAGACAACAAAATTGAAGCAGACGACAATGAAACGGCGAAGGAGTAAAACTACCACGAACAATTTGGCAGTGAAATGGTTAACTATTTCACTGCCGTAATGACGTCATAACCCAACAAATTCTAGACAGTTGACTTAAGGTATCGGCCTGGTCCAATTTCGCCCTATATAATCTATAGTAAAATGCCTAACTTTCCGAGCCAACAGCTCCCTCCAAAACAGGTATAGGCTATAAAAGACATACCATTTAATTCTATGGACATCTCCCTGTTGATTGAGGCCAGTCAACCTAAAAACATGGGCAATTACATTTTTGCTACCAATGATTTTCTAAGGTCACTGTCAAATTAAAGGTAAACAACACTTTCACCCCATTCACTGTGATTCCATATGCATCCGCCTGGGGAAAAAGTCCTGAAATGAGATCCCTAAAACAATGTCATTTTGGTGGAAATGACCACAAATAACCAGTTTTCATCAAGAAAAGCAACTCAAACTCACCCACAGGCAACACTAAACATGGAAAATCTTGGAAATTTTATTTTTCAAGGTATTACTTGCAAGACCACAACGACCCGGAAGTGATTCCTGACCAGGCCGACACCTTAACCCTGTGAACCCTAGTCCCGCATATAGGCGTCCTTTTCAAACAGTGTACATGTGAATAGTACACTTCGTCACTTAAACGCCAAAAGGGCTCATCAACAGTTTTCACAGTTTTGAGATATAGCCCTTTGAAGTTTAGAAGTGTCCTAAAAATCCACTTTTACATTTACAGACTAAATATTCCACACTCTTATAGTATATATGGATGTTTATTGGTCATATGAAAAGCATAAAAAATAAATACCATTTAAAGAGATATTTTGATCATTTTGTTGATGAGCCCTTTTGGCATAGGATATTTGTCGATTTCAATGTAGAATATTTACAGCCAAAAGGGCTCATCAGCTTTTGTTTGTTTCTACTAGTACAGTTAAAATGAATAAATAAGTGATTCAAAGCACTGACAAAGCAATATTACCCTTTAATTCAACAGTTTATCAACTTACGAGTGTTAAATGAAGTATTTTCCCAAAACTGTTCAGATATTAGACCCCCCTCCCACCAAATAAAAAAAAAATAAGGGAAAAAAAGTATTCTGTCTGTGTTCAGTTTTTTATTTCTCTTTAACTAACCACTAGACATACATGGGTTAAATATAATTGCATGATCATTCATTTAACTGTCATCTATACCATCTGACTCTGTATCTGAGATGTTAGATGGCCGTAAGTCAAAACGTTAAAATACCTCCAACTTCTTATGTTTCCATTTAATCACGTCTCGTGACATCTCTTTGGAATTGTCTTGAAAAAACGACTCCAAAGAGATGTCACAAGAGAGGATTAGCTGCAGAAATTAATAATTATTGAGAAATTTAGAATCTGACTTATGACAACATTTTGTCGTACGTCGTTTCGTAAGATGGGACCCTGATCTTTTGCTGAATTTATTTATGAATTTATACATTACCAGAAACCAGTCAACACATGGACTTGTCCAGTTAAAATTGTGAAAAGCGGTAAACAAAATCATACAATTTATTAAACGTGTGGTTGTTTAATGTATGACAAAAGTAATGCAAAGGGCTCCGGGGCGTTTGGTATGTTCTTCGTTGATTTTCTAATTATGATTCTACATTAAGGAGCCATTTGCCTATAATTGTGTCAATATTTTATCGAGTGACAGCAATACACATGGTTGACTGTGTATTGGCAGTTGCACCTCGCTAAATAGGACTTCAATTTGAATAGGTGTGGGTTATTCTAAAGGCAACTGGTTGTTTAATGCACACAGAGGGCAGTATGGAAAGCGCATTTGATACTTCCACTTGCGTTGAACAGCCACTCGTCTCAAAATCTCATAAATAAAAGCACTCTTTTGTATCCGTATAAATTGACTGTGTACTACAATGAGTACTGAGTAAAGCATTCGGCTTTACTTTTAATCTGCTTTAAGGAACCATCTGTCTCTATCACTTAAAGTAAGCTATGGAGAGAAAGGGGTTCTGCGATGTATGGGTGGAAATTGAGGTCAACATTTGAAGACAATGCGTTTATGGGTATGCAACAGATGATTTGGTTAGACATGTTAATTATAAACAGGACAAGCCTCCCTTTTAAATGGAATGCCATTACTACTGGAGGTATTTGCAATCTTTTGTTTATTTTATCCTTCTGAATTCTCAATCATATTCAGATTTAGTTTGTATGTCAGGGGCGTAGCCAGCGATACGCCCCTACGCACGTGCGTAACATCAGTTTGAAAAATGAAAAATCAAACATGGCCAAAAATGGCATCAAAACCGAAGGCTAAGGGGGGTTAGACCTTAATGTCTAAAATGAAGATTTCAAACACACTTCAGAGCTCACCATTTCAGTTCTAATTTCCATTTTTTCTCCCAGGGGGAGGACCCCCGGACCCCCCGCCAGCATTGGTCAATTTCAAGTTTCAGAAACCCAAGAACTTAGTAACTGCAAAGACGACAGCTTCAAACCTATGGTACTGCATGTAATATGCTACATGTACCTCTCGTGCGTCTAAACATTGAGTCAAATAGTTCTAGCGGAAAAAGATGACAGTCAGAATATAATGTTATGTCTTATATAACGAAGCTTTGAACAAAATTGTATGGTTCACATAGTTCGTATTTAGTGCCCGAAATCCCCCACCAACAATTTTTCATAGTTCATATAGAATCTACATGTGGATCGTATGTACAATATATACCTAAATCGTCTAAAGTCGAAAGTTCTTTGAAATATATAGGTTAGTCACATTGATCGTATTCAGTGTCCAAAATCCCTACAAACACACTTCATAGCTCACCATTGCAGTTCTTATTTCGATTTTTTCTCCCGGGGGAGGACCCCCGGACCCCCACTTCCATTTGTCAAGTTCAGGTTTCAGAAAATCAAGAACTTAGTAACTACAAAGTTGGCAGCCTGCAAAACTACTACAGTGTTTCGTGTATATACTTATCGTGCGTCTTAAAAGTCAAATAGTTCTAGCAGTGGGAAAAATTGGGTCACAAAATAAAGTTCTGTCTAATAAAACGGAGCTTTCAACGCAACTTTATGGTTCACATTGATTGTATTTAGTGTCCCACTTCCCTCCAAAAACACTTCAGAGCTCACCATTTCAGTTCTTATTTCCATTTTACTCCCGGGGGTGGAACCCCGGACCCCCACTTGCATTTTTCTAGTTAGAAAACTCAGGAACTTAACAACTAAAAAATTAAGGCGGTATGATAAAAAAACCTACGGTGCATCATGTACCTCTCGTGCGGGTAAAAGTCAAATTATTTTAGCAGAAAAAATGTTAATCACAAAATTTTATTTTATGTTATAACGGAGCTTTGAACATAATTGTATAGTTCACATAGATCGTATTCAGTGCTCCAAATCTCTCTAAACACACTTCAGAGCTCACCATTTTAGTTCTAATTTGCATTTTTCTCCCGGGGGAGGCCCCTGGACCCCCACCAGTAGGAGGGGGTTCCCCCTCCCGCACCCTCGTAGTGATTCCCGCACCCTCGTAGTGATAGTAGTAGCAATAGAAGTAATAGTAATAGTATTTGCAGTAATTGTAGGTTGTAGTATTAGTAGTTGCAGTAATAGTTGCAGTAGTAGCAATAGTAATGGTAGGTAAAAGAATTAAGAGTAGTAGTAATGGAAGGGAGTAGTAGAAGTAATGGAAGGGAGTAGTAGTAGTAGTAGTAGTAGTAGTAGTAGTAGTAGCAACAGTAGCAGTAGTAGTTTAAACAAAGTTTATTTCCAAAATGTTTTACAGGAAAAGGGGTTGGGCCACAAGTTCTACCAACCTAGAATCGGCTCTTCCCCTACAGTTTCGCAAATAATACAAATACTGTTGGAGTGAGAGAGAGAGAGGAGAGGGAAATAGACAGAAAGAAAGAGAGAGGTTGCTTGTTTCCAGAACCTGGTGTCTCCACATAATCTTGGTAAGAAGAATCAATTTCGATAAATAAAAATACAAAGCTAAATTATCCCCCAGTGCATCTCTTTCAAATAGAGTGGCGGAGCTAAGTCGTATATACAGCAAAATCATTGTTAAACGGTCTCTCAAAAGAACCCTTGATTAAGTAGTAGTAGCAGTAGATGTAGTGGTAATGGTAGAAGTATAAGTAGTGCTATTAATTGCTGTTATAGTAGTAGTAGCAGCAATAATAGTAGTAATATTAAAGGAAGTATTTTTGTTACAGCAGTAGCAGTAGTTGTAATGGTAGTAATTTTTGTAATAATATTTTTGTTGGTTAACGTCCGTTTCTGCCATCTATGGGCTAATTGGACGCCCCAGGGAGAGGGGAGCGGATACAGAGAACCCGGGCTCGATGCCCTACTCTTATTATCGAGAGAGTTCTCTGGGTTTTTTAGATGTCCAGTGTAAAGCACTGATAAATCCGTTTATAAAGTCTCATCCGAAGGACTTAGTCCGGCAGGGGATCGGACTCACGACCCCTGACGTCGCAATCGGGCACCTTACCCCTCGACTACGTCCGCCGATCGTAAGAGTAGTAGTAGTGATTGGTGTAATACTAGTAGTAGAAGAAGCAGTGGTAGTAGTAGTAGCAGTAGTAGTAGCAGTAGTAGTAGTAGGTAGTAAAAGATATAGTAGTAGTATATTGGTAGGTGGTAGTAGTAATAGTTACAGTAGGTAGTAGTACACTTAAGTAGTAGTAGATCTAGTAGTAGTAGTTGTAGTAAGTAGTAGTACTAGTAGCATTAGTAGTATATTTTGTAGTAGTAGTAATATGTATTTAGGCTTTGCCTATGGACGGAAAAAAGCAAAATTGTATTAACGGAATACATCTATCGCCAGTGTGTGGTCAGCGCTCTTGTATCAATTCGTTGTGTATTCCAGATCACACTCGAGGCTACGCCTCTCGTGACTGAGATCTGGATTACACAACCGACTCGAACTTTTATTATAAACCTAAATTGTTTGGGACAAGATCTATTTGTACCCAATAATCAAATAGATATATAAGCACCCGTGTATATAATTACATACAATGTTAAAAGTTAAAACTCCTCCGTACAGCTATATTATCAGGGCTGCCATTTCTCCGTATTTTTCCTAAATCTCCGGATTTCCCCCCAGGTTATGGTAGCTTAAAGCAGGCTGAAAGTAAAGCAGAATGCGCCATAAGGCGCATTCTACTTTACTTCCAGTCTGCTTTAAGTAGTCACATGCCAACAAAACTAGAAATCGGCTATGGGGTAAAGGTACGATTCGTAAAATCGCGCTTGAAAAATGCATATTTGGAAATCTTAGGATTTTTCATTTCAACTTATGGCAGTCCTGTATTATAATGCAATCTGAAACTATTTTTGGAAGTCATATGACCACCAATAATGACGTCATTATTTTTATTGATGACGTATGGTAATCCGTTATTTTTATCGGTTCGATTGAGAAGTAGCTTTTTGCAAATAACGTTCATTTTAGCGTTAAAGGGTATGAATTGAACTGTTTGAAAGTTTGTCATTTGGAGGAAATCATTACAGTGTACAAGTGAGTGTTGTGGGTTATTCATTCTTAAAATGGTTTAAAAATATCACCGAAATCGGGAATTCCGAAACGTCATGCACAACTCTTCGTAAAAGCCGTGACGTCGTCATCCAAGATGTCAGCCCCCATGTTTTGTAGTTGCCTAGTTTTGAGGAAATTATTCACGCGCAAATCAAACACTTTTCAAAGTCTGTCAGTGATTAAATAGAATTGGAATACCTTTGATTTTATCATGCATTACTTAAGAACGGAAAAAAGGCAAGCCTTTTTCCGTAATAGTAAGTTGTAGTAGTAGTAATGATATGTAGTAGTGTTAGTAGAATAAGTAGAAGGAGTACTGGTAAGGTACTAGTTAGTAGCAGTAGTAGTAATAGTAAGTAGCAATAAAGTAGTTGTACTAGTAAGTAGTAGTAGATGTGGTAGCAGTAGTAATATTAACAGTAAGTAGTAGTAGCAGTAATGGTAGTAAATTAATAGTGGTAGTACTAGTTGTAGTAGTCTTAGTAATAGTAGTAGGATAAGTTGTAGAGGTTTACTAGTAGATTCTAATTGTTGGCATATGAAAGTCAAAAATTTAAAGAAAATTCAGTTTTCTCTGGAGCCAAAAGGGCTCATAAGCAAATGAGAATTTCTTTCAAATCTAATATTAGCAAATAAATTGTTAAAAACAATGCTTCATGCTTTGAAAATTGATTTTTCTGTGTATTTGTAATTATCTAAGTACTATAAAGTGCAATAAAACTATTTATTGTGTGAAAAATATCTTAAGAGCCAAAAGGGCTCATCAACAAAAACGAATGTTGCACTATTTTCAATGCGATTTAAGTTATAATAAAACACTTTTAAAGATTAAAAAGCCTTATGTTCAAATACAACAAGATATGATAATAAAATTTACTGCATGAATAGGTATTTTATCTTCACAACAAATGGGCATGGTTGTCGGTAAGAACGTATAATTTCATTCAACGTCAACACAAGCAAATACGTTAGCAAGTTCAAGGTCGATTCAATGTTAGCAGATTAATAAAGTTATGATGTCAATGTGATGTCTTTTTAATCGCAGTAACTGTGTAGTTACAAATATGGCATATTCATAAAACAATTAGGTATATAATACATATACATGAAAAGGGCTCATCAACACGTGTAATTGCTGTTGAGCCCTTTTGGCTCAAACACATTTGTTCATGAGCCCTTTTGGCACTAGGAATTACTGAAATTTGGGAAACAGTCAAAATGTCAAGTGTATTTTTTACGTTTAAAATCAGGAAGTCAAGCACAATATTAATTTCTCATATAGTTTACATTGAATATAAGTCAATTTTGTCAAAAAGTAAAATTTGACCAAATATGTTGTTGAGCCCTTTTGGCGTTTAAGTGAAACTGTGCAAACAGTGAAGACCCATATCAAGGCTCCGAAAGGAGCCCTCTGATCAGGGTATTCACTGTTTGTCATAAAGCCAAACATTGACAAATACAATCCTTAAAAGTCAGAAATGGACTAGACTAAAATGGAAACTGGGATTGTCCATTTAAAGTTTCAGGGAGGAAAGAGTTAAGCTAGGCAGTGAGATGATTAAACTGTTAAAGGGTTTCACATTGTATTAATACCCTTAGCTGCCATAATGTCACTTTCTTTGTACAATTGGTGTTTGCTTTCATATGTAAAAATTGGTGCATTCCGACTGGGAAATATTTTATGTGAAAGTCAAACAGTTCGAATCCTGATTAGACGACGCGAAACTCGGCGTCTGGCTAAGATCCAAACTATTTGGAAATAGCATACACTCTGGATAAGGCAATGAGAGGCTTAAAACCAGTTTTTTTACATTTTGATGTGCAATTTGTTATTAACATGCCACTATTTGTCAACTGTCATGAATTTATAACTCTTATAACCCTGCATTTCTGAATTATTTGCACCTGTTATGTGCAAAAGTATATCCCCTTAGTTGTTATGTAACGAAAACCCTTCACTGCTCAAGTTGTAGTTCCGAGAATAGTGATTATTTGCAGACAGTTTGGATCCTGATCAGACGCCGCGTAACGCGTCGTCTGATCAGGATCCAAACTGTTTTGCACTTTTTTAAATATATCTTAAGTCAAAATATATAACATTTGAATTTTTAGAAATACGAGCAGACGACAATTGTTTAAAGCAGATGACGTTATGACAGTGAAGGGGTTAATATTCCGGATGCTTTGTAATCGTTGTCTACCATAATTCCCAGACCATACACTATCATACGAACATATCCTAAATAACAAATTCGAGTGTATTGCTAAGTACATAATAATAACAATAATATAATACTAATACATCAGAATAGTTTTGCTGCCTCAGCAAAATATACCATAGCCTATTCTAGTCACAGGTACTTGACACATACTTTATTATCTATTAACACCCCCCCCCCCCCCTTTTTAAAAAAAAAACAACAAAAAAACATGTATTTTTTTTTACTATACTTCTATCATAGATACAAGGTAAACAGCGCAATTCAACACCTAGTCTTTACTATCGACTTAAGCTGATGCTAAAATAGACTCGATCGCCGATATTCTCTTGTGGTACTCTCGGGAAATGATTAATTTATCAATATCTACTTTTTATTTCATCAAATTCCGTCAAATAACGCCACAGAACGTGAATTATAACGAAAATATGCATCAAAAAGTTTTATGTGTCAAGTACCTGTGATTCTAGTTATGAAGATAAGTGGCAACTTGGAGCAGATAGAAAGCAGACTCGGCAGAATAGGCATTACGGTGCATAAACTACAAACTTTGAGAAAGTGTTATACTTTCCCTTTTAACTATACAAAAAGCAAAAATTATGCATAGCAATAAAACGTCGAAAGGCAGTTCGCTACAAATATTGACGTTCATTATAAAACACTTTGTCACTGGCAAACAATTTATAGCGAGTTCAAATGCCGGGTGGTCCGGTACCTGATCAGGCTCAAAACTGTTTGCTCTTCCGTTTTAAAGGGACTCGCAACCGGATGGTGTACTTGTCAAAATCAAATACTAAAATAAAAGCAAATTTGTGGCATTATTTGGCTTCTGACATTAAAAAAATATGATCAGTCCAAAAAAAGTTTCAAGAATCGTCACCGAATCTTAGGGGTTTTTCTTTTATATTTTCCATCGTTTTTCTATAGCGTTAGTAGACGGCCTCTACACGGGCTCAGACATAAACCCGAGCCGAATAATGTACTATCAATCGCAACCACTGAAGTACGTTAATTCGCTACCATATAGATAGAGAGCGTCAGTAGCCGCGTGGGTAAAGGCGTTTCCCTTTTTTCATGTTTGTCTCCGCATGGAGGGTCACGGGTTCGAATCCCACAAGAGCTTCTTCTTCTTTCTTTTTGAAATGCATTTTTAACAGAATTTATTATCCTAAACTAAATCTTACCCATTTATATAAGCATTTGACATATATTTACAAATTACTATTGTTAATGCTAAATCCGGTTGCGAGCCTCTTTAAACTAGTTGGTAACATATTCAAAAATTGCCATTCACTCCATTTTTACAATGCGATTGTGTTTCGTTTCCTTTAAACGGGAAATAAAAATTGCAATTACACAATTATTTATGTCTTCGAAAAACAAAAACATCTATGCAAAAACATATTTACAGTGGAATGGAAAAGCTGTTACAGTGGAGAATCTGTTATTCTTTCCCGTTTAAACGCAAACGTACGCAAACGCAAATCACTGAAACGTAGAAAAGAACAACTTTTGGACAATTCTGATAATTCTTGTTTATCTTGGTGGCAAACAGTTTGGAGCCTGATCAGACGCTGGGTTACCCGGCGTCTGATCTGGCTCCAAACTGTTTGCACTGCAAATAATAGTTTTAGCGTAAACGCGTTCATCGGGAAAGAATAACAGATTCTCCACTGTATTCCCATTGAAACCAATTTAGATCCAGAGCAGACGCCGTGTAATCCGGCATCTGACCCACTGGCACCAGAGTCATGGACTTATAATATGTGTGCATTTTTATTTCTTATACATACAGAGAAGAATATATATACACACAGAGACATAATAAGTCTATGAATGTGGTGTCAGTGGTTAGAACTGTATCTACCGGTAAGTAATGTATACTCTATATATATATATATATATATATATATGAAGGCGGAAATTTTGATGTGTACGCTCTATAGTCTCTATCTACTAGATTCTGGATGTAGAACCTTTTTTCCGTTCTGTTAGCAACGTCTTTTGTATGGGAATGGAAATAAAAATAAAAATGTGAGTTGACTTTAGATATGCCTCTACCTACCGGTCTGCTATTTTTTACTATAAGATCTATTAGATATAGATTCTTGATCTATAAGATGTTCCCCCAAACGTTAGCAATGTTTATCGTTTGGGATTGGAATAACAAACAAAAAATTTTTTTTTTATTTTTTTTGTAGATCTATCACGATGAGCTTCTACCGGTCTGCTTATCTACTATTATAATAATAGATAGCAGACAGGTAGATGCCAATAGTCAACCCATATAGATTTTTTTTTTTGATTTTTTTTTTTAATTTTTTTTTTAAATTTCAATGCAATAACATAGACATTGCTAATCGGTGGGGAAAAATCTTTTAGATATAGATCACTGGCACCAGAGTCATGGACTTTTTATGTGTATGTGTATGTGTTTACTTTATCTATACCTCTACCGATATATATTATAAGTCCACGACTCTGGTGCCAGTGATCTGACCAGGCTCATAGTTTTGTGTAACTCAAACAAGAATAAATCGTCAGAATTTTAAGACATGTAATTTTCTACACTTTGCGTTTCGTAAAGACGGGGGAAAATGTCTTCGCCACTGTAAAAAATGTTAAATATGTATTTCTAAAATGTTAGTCATAAAAGTTTGACATTTACCCTTGGCATGTTGTATTCTCAACAATTTCAACAAAATTTAGATCCTGATCGGATGCTGAGGTGTTTTTTTTTTGCGTATGGTCATAAGTTAAACTGTTTGACAGTCGTATTCAATAGTTCTTCACCTAGAAAACCATTAAAACCTGTTTTATTAAGAAAAGATTCTGTAGCGGTATGAGTTAAATATATTTCCCCGACAACTGCTACATGTAACTTCCGAAATATTAGTAACATAAAAACTGGGCAATGACACAATGCTGTGTTTATATATGTCAACAGAAAAGCAGATTTACTTTGATCAGACGCAATAAAACGACAGAAATGGGAAATTTATGTTTCTTAGACAAGCTTTTAACAATTAAAAAAACATCTACTTTGAACAACCTGACCTTTGCGAGCATAACGAACAAAGGAGATATTATTTCTCATGGTGAAGTATAGAAAAATATTTTGCGCAATACCTATGGGCAAATGTTGGTTTTTTTTTATATAATTAACTATTTCACTGTCAATGACGCCAAAATGCGCGTTTGCAAACAGTTTGAATCCTGATTAGACGCCGCGTTACGCGGCGTCTTATCAGGATCCAAATTGTTTGACACTCATTATGAATTAACCTCAGTGATACTGTCTTGAATATAACTTATTGCAAGCAACATTTTTTACGCAGACGATGATATGGCGGTGAAGGGGTAAAAACCTCATGATAAATTTGATAATGGCAGAGTTAAGGTAAGTGACTTGTTTGCAGAGACGCTATGTCTTGAGAGCCAACAATCTGTGTTAGAAAGAATTCACTTCAACTCTTTCACTGTCGAGACGTCATCTCCTTTAACCAACTGTCGTCTGCTTTTTTTCTAATACTTAAGTTTTAGTTATTTTGACTGGATAGAAATAATGAAATTTGTATCAAACGGTTTGGATTCCGATCCTGTCTGATAAGATTGCAAAGACTTGTCAAATCGCGATAGTAACATTATTGAATTGATTTCTTGGCGTAAAAATGCTATTGTTAAGATAAAATTATGTTACTACCCTGTGTTTGTTTTAACTTTATTTATCACATAATTTTCGGTCTGGGAGTTGCATAAAGCGATTACATAAAAATATCGTAATCCACTAGTGGAATATCGTTTTTTGGGCTCCGGCCCACCTTGTTCGTCCACAAGCGCTGCATGTAGCGGGACGCCAGATGACGTCATTTACTACGACGTTAACGTAAACAACGTAACGTTTAGCGGAAATTCTATATAGCGGAGGCTCTAAAAACTACGGATTCAGTCAATTTAATAGGTGCTTAAACTTGTTACGTGATAAATAGAATCTCACATTCGTGCTCATTATTATCATTTTAAATTAACTCGTTGACTAAAATGAATATGACGGTCGCCAAGGCTCGCGTCATATTATTTTAGTCAACTCGTTTATTAAAAATGATAAATAATGAGCACTCATACAAGATCCTCTATTTATTTTACATTATGAAACAAGTTCTGAAACGTAATAACACTATGATATAGTCAGAAACCGAACTAAATATATTCAGGTCTGAATTAAGTTAACTACTTCTCTACACCATAGCCAACAGTGCAGGAGGTTGTGGGTTCAATCCCTGGCCGGGTCAAACCAAATAATTTAAAACTGGTATTAATGGCTTCGCTTCTTGGCGCTCAGGATTTCGGGTTAGCATTACAACTGGTTCGTCGGTGTCAGGATAAAGTGACCAGCCGGGTGCAGTCCCAATGGTGCACCTAAAAAGTGCCCTACTCCTAATACCCTAAAGGGGTGTGTAGCAATACATATAGAAGAAAAAAAAAGAAAAGAAAGTCAACATTTTCTGTTCTCACTGCTAAAAAATGGACAGCTTACACCAAGATAAAAGGAAAGCAGACCGTTCTATCAGCAGATTTCTACTAGACTTTTCATCTCGCTCCTTTCACTTTTCTGTTATTTCATACTGCACTTAATGCATTCTGCGAAATGTTTAAGGTATTAGTCAGGTTCACTCCTTATCACGACATGGCAGGCATTTGAAGACAGTTTTACACTTTGAATCCAGATCAGGGGGCGTTTGATCAAGATCGAAACTATTCGGTATAAATAATTGTCATAACATCTTTCTTCAATAATGCTGAGTGTCTACAATTCAATTCTTATCGTGCAAACAGCATATTTAACGCAGATGATGTTTTGTCAGTGAAAAGGATAAACGGTAAAATTTATCGAGAGAGTTTTACCCCTTCATCACTTTATTTTTCCTCTGCTTCATAAGTGTTGTCTGCAAGATCGTTTAAAAGTAAGATTCAATGTAATATGACTTAGGAAATATCGATACGAGTGTGAAACGGTTTGGATCCTGATCAGACGCCGCGTTATGCGGCGTCTGATCCGGATCTAAACTGTTTCGCGCCGTTGACAGGAAAATTGTTGAATTAGCGAATTATCATGTGTGCTTCGTCTCTTTGCTGTCATATTTCAGACAGCCTTATCACATTCTCTGTGTTTCTGTCAAATACAAGTACTTGGAATCATAAAAATAACCGAATTATGCACAGCATTTCATTTTAATACAGTAAAGACATTATTCTTGCCGCAATAAAACATTATGATGCTTAAACTCAAAGCAAAAGAATGAAGGAAAATGACATGTTTTGAAAAATTGATAGATCTATTTTATAAAAACAAAAATTGTTTTAACATTGTGGCAAACTGGTTGGAGTCTGATCTGAAACAGAGTTAGTTACCTGGCGTCTGTTCTGTCTGTAAACCTCTTTGAAACAAACTTATCATATTATTATAAAAAAAGAATGTACAGAACAATCCGACCTCAAACAACTGATTAACCCTTTCAACGCCGAAGAAGCTTAAAGTCGACTCTGCAAACAGTTGGGTGTAGATCAGACGCCACGTAACGCGATGTCTGATCAGGATCAAAATTGTATGGTACTCGTATAGATACTTCTTAAGTCATACTACGTTAAATCTAACGCTGAAACGTTCTTGCAGACGAAACTGTTGAAGGAAACGCCAATAAAACGTTGAATGGGGTAAAACTTCCAGAATAATTTGGCGCGGATATAGTGAAGCTAACACCACCGTGAGTGTCAGATAAGAATATCCCACCCGAGTTTTGAAGATATTTTTGGCACACGAGGCTTTGCCGAGTGTTCCAAAATATCTTCAAAACGAGGGTGGGATATTCATCTGACACTCAACTGTGGTGTTAGATTTATTTTCTCACCTCGTCAATCCTAAAACGCGTTTAACTTGCTATACAGTGGCGAGTTGTATTTTAATGCGCTAATGCATGCATGACGACGTCATGACGACGTCATAACAACGGCAATAACAACCAATCATAAGATAGTTCGGCTTGTCTGTCCGGACATATATAGTGAATCTAACACCACCGTGAGTGTCAGATAAGAATATCCCACCCGAGGTTTGAAGATATTTTTGGAACACGAGGCTTTGCCGAGTGTTCCAAAAATATCTTCAAAACGAGGTTGGGATATTCATCTGATACTCAACTGTGGTGTTAGATTTATTTTCTCACCTCGTCAACCCTAAAAACGCGTTTAACTTTTTATACAGTGGCGAGTTGTATTTCAAGGCGCTAATGCATGTATGACGACGTCATGACGACGTCAAAACAACGACAATAACAACCAATCATAAGATAGTTCCATAAGTTCGGCTTGTCTGTCCGGACAGATAAGGTTATCTCACACACCCTAGATTTCGGGATACCTCTGTCCGAGAGGTGAGAAATGGTTAAGCATGCTTTTCAAAGTGGTAAATGTCAACGGCGTTTGTAAAGAACTAGTTGTTGATGTCAGGTTTCACTGTTTTATAATTTTCTTAGATATCATAATAACTTTCTGGAAAAAATGGGTAATAAATCTTCAACAATTGTCCTATTCATTCGGCCTTTACAGTTGACGCACGTAAGTTTAAACTCACCTTTTGTAATTACTATCAAAATGCATATGTCTTGTGACGCACTGTGACGCACTGAAAATCTCCGTGTTGTGGGCGAAAAGGTAGGAACTGTTGCGAACAGTTTCAATGCTCCCTCCCTACAACGCCCTTCCGAACAACGATTACCTCCTTACAACAGTGCTTGCCGCTGTCCCTTAACTAGACAATTATTTCTAACATTTTCCACTGTTGCAACATCGTCTGCTTGATGTTGTCGTCTGCTGTTTAAGCTCAAAGTCAAATATTTGACTTTCTGGCAGAAACAAAACATAATGACGAATGATAAACAGCTTGAATCCAGATCAGACGCCGCATTACGCGGCGTCTGATCTGGATTAAAGCTGTTTGGAACTGTAAGCCAATTTCCCTCCCTATAACAGCTCCCTCTAAACAACACACACAATCTTTGTCTCAAATAGGGTGTTCTTGTAGAAATGGAGCGCTGTATTCAGATACGAACCGTGCAGTTTGTCACAGTAATTGCTATTTTCTAACAGAAACTGCATTTAACCCTTTGCCTGCTGGTCGCGACTTTATTGATTTTTGCAAACAGTTTAGATCCAGATCAGACACCGCGTAACGCGGTGTCTGATCTGGATCCAAACTGTTTGACACTCTTCTTTAGGTTTATTTACTTAAAAAATGTATAAATCTAAATTTAACAAATTTTGCAGACGACAATTTCGAAGCAGACGACATCACCACAGGATAAGGGTTAAATCAAGACCTAACAGTTCATTGATACATTTCTAAAGAAAACAATTACCAATCGTGCATGGGATTAAACCTAACAGTGGTGCAATAAGATATTTTGCAAACAGGGAAACCCCATTTAGAGGCTCCTTCTGGGGCCGTCTTTCATGGTTGTGAGCTGTTTGTTTTACTTAAAAAAGTGTGTGGACATACCCTTTGAAAATCAACGTAAGCTAATCATTTATCAAGAAAAGGGTGCGTTAATATGACATTCTAATATTAGTGTTAACGTGAGGATTTTAACATGCCCTTGTATGATTATTTGCCTTGATGGTAGGGCGTTTTGTTGTTGTTGTTTAGGGGTGGGGTTTTTTTTTTTGGGGGGGGGGGGGGGGTATTGGGGTCGTCTGGCGTTTTTGTTGAATTTTTTGTTTGTTTTGTTTTTGTTTTGTTTTGTTTCATATATCAATGATGCACCAACAGACACCGTTTAGTCAATATTTAGGTCATCTTCAGAAACAACAAAACAAAAGTCGCGGTGACCACTTGGATTTGATATACGTGTATGTATGACTTTTAAATATGTCTGTTTTATGGAATAAAATATTTTTAAACTAAAATCAAAATAGGAGAAGAGCTTAATCAGCAATTGCTTTCGTTCTAATGATCTTTTTATGACATAAACATTTGTTTGTATTATGAAATAAAATAATTATATGTTTAAACTAAAAACAAAATAGGAGAAGTGCTAAAGCAGCAATTATTGCTTTCGTTCTTGTCCTAATGATCTTTGTATGACATAAACATTTGTTTGTATTATGAAATAAAATATGTTTAACTCATCATCCCCTGAAACTTCCAATGGACAATTCCAGTTTACAACAAAGGCTGGCCCATTCTAGACTATTTATGGTTTTTTTTATAATATATTGCAAAATGAAAAACAGTGAAGTCCTTGATTAGAGGACTCCTGTGGGAGCATATATGCGTCAGAAGTGCACAATGAGTTAAACTAAAAACAAAATAGGAGAATAGCTGAATCAGCAATTGCTTTCGTTCTTGTCCTAATGATCTTTGTATGACATAAACATAAATATGTTTGTTTTATGAAATAAAAGATGTTTAAACTAATGGGATTTAACTGTACTTCAAAAACTTTTTTAAAAACAACCAAAATGATTTAAAGGCTTCGCTTGGCATTGTGGTCGGTGTCAGTCTTTCTAGATTACAACTCCCTCATAACTTTTTTCAAACTAACTACATTAATTTCAGTTTAATTTGACTGGGTCGTACCGTTTAAATGGATAAATCATGACAAAACGCATGAAATGCCATGTCTGTATAATAATTGTCTATCATTTTTTTATAAACCACAGTAAACGCCACCGTACAGCGGACGAATGATTAACGTATTATGGTAAACGTATACAGTGGAAGAGAAGTTATGTTTTCCTATTTATGCTAAAATATAATTTCAATTGCAAACAGTATGGAGCCCGATCAGATACCAGGTTGGCCATAACATTGAAACTACATGTGATAGAGACTTCATCTTTGCCAAAATCACTAATCTCATGGCAAAGGTTAATGCCATTAAATTTTAGAGGTCATGGTCACATCAGGAGCTGCTATAGTGATTCTCCTAAACACATATTGTTTGACTACTGTAACCCTTTCACTGTCCAAATTTTCGTGGGATTTTTACCGCTTCACCGTTTCATTGTCGTCTGTTTCAGTATTGTTGCCTGCAATATCGTTTCAAAGTTATAAAAATAAGGCAGTATGACTGAAAAAAATTCAAAACGAGTGTCAAACAGCTTGGATCATGATCAGACGCCGCGTTACGTCTATTTGCAATCGCGCTTTCAAGCGTCATTGAGAGTGAAGTGGTTAATGCAAGGACGGAACCATTTGATTTAATGAAACAAAGTGATGGTAAACACTTAAAACTATAATTGTGAATGTGTCTGTTTTGGTTTAACGGCACTGCAACACAAGTGTGTTTATATAGCACCGGTGTGCATACATATTTGAAAATGCATAAATGTCACCTTTTGGAGGCATCTTACCATTCTGTCAATTCCAACAGTGGGTGTAGTCTATCCCATCCCCATCCCACTGGGGGCAAGTTACAGAAGAACATCATCAACAAGAACACTAATTTTAAAAATAAATGGTTATCGTAATCTGGTGTAGCTTTGATTTTACTAAAAAAAAATGTACTATTGAACTTTTCTTTTTTAAGATAATGGTGATTTAAAAAAATACGTCTGGTTAGGATCCAAACTGTTTGGTCTTCAAGTTGGTACAGTGGAGAATGTGTTATTATTTCCCGTTTAAACGCAAACGTACGCAAACGCAAAGCACTAAAACGTAGAAAAGAGCAACTTTTGGACAATTCTGATAATTCTTGTTTATCTTGGTGGCAAACAGTTCGGAGCCTGATCAGACGCCGGGTTACCCGGCGTCTGATCTGGCTCCAAACTGTTTGCACTGCAAATAATAGTTTTAGCGTAAACGCGTTTATTGGGAAAGAATAACAGATTCTCCACTGTATACATTTCGCTACTGGACCCGTTTTATAAAACTTTGTACGTCAATGGTGTCGTAAGTCAAATTATAAAAGTCTCGGTTATTATTAATTTCTCTATCTAATCCTATCTTGTGACATCTCTTTGGAATCGTCTTGAAAAGACGATTCCAAAGAGATGTAACAAGGCAGGATAAGATAGAGAAATCAGAAATTAAATGTATTTTAAAGTTTTGACTTACGAACGTTTTCATAAAACGGGTCCCTGTTTCTTTAAATATAATTTTTGAAAAACAATACATAACCTACTACATTGTGTGAAGCAGATTTTAATGTTACAGTGGAGAAAACGTTATTCTTTCCCAATAAACGCGTTTACGCTAAAACTATTATTTGCAGTGCAAACAGTTTGGAGTCAGATCAGACGCCGGGTAACCCGGCGTCTGATCAGGCTCCAAACTGTTTGCCACCAAGATAGACAAGAATTATCAGAATTGTCCAAAAGTTGTTCTTTTCTACGTTTTAGTGCTTTGCGTTTGCGTACGTTTGCGTTTAAACGGGAAATAATAACAGATTATCCACTGTAGCAGGCGAATGGTTAAATAATTATATCATAGTTTATTCAGTAAACGCCCGCTAGGTCAACGAGAAGAAATAAAATCTTTTTATAGATCTCATTGAAGCCATAATTTCAATCAAACGACATAACAGACAGCTCATAAACCCTTGTGACTTGAGACACTAGTTGTTTTTCCTCGACTTTAAATGACTTGATTCCACCATAAAACCTTACTGCATGATGACGCCACCTAGCAACGGAGACAAAGAACGTCTTTGTGAATGCGAAATAGATTCCTTAATAGTTTCACTATCATTAACTTTTACACAATAGAAACACTTTTTACGTATTACATTAATTCCTCAGCAGAGGGAAATGGTTCCATTTTATGCAGTAAAGATAAAAGCTTAAAACAGGCTGAAAGTAAAGCAGAATATACCTTAAAGTGATCACATGTCTTCAAAACGAAGACACGGGCTTTATAAGGCAAATGGTTAATCCGGTCTGTTTCAAAATATATTAAAATTTAAGAAACTTCGAAATGAATGTTAAACGACTTGTTTCCTGAATATCTCAAACTGTTTGATGTTTGTTTTCAAATAAAGAAAATCTAAAATCGAGGGTAAATTTTGATCAGATCCACATTTAACCCTTTCCCTTATAGAAGCGACTTTTAGCGCATTCATTTTATTCATCCGCTAAAGAAATAGTTCCATTTTTATACTGTCATGAATAAGAACTATAAGTAATATTTTCTATACACTAGCAGATGGTAACTTAAAGTAGGCTGAAAGTAAAGCAGAATGTGCCCTAGGGCACATTCTGCTTTACTTTCAGCCTGCTTTAATATGTCACATATCTTAACTACTAGAAACAGGCTATTGGTTAAAGGGTAAATCGATGGCTGATCTTTATCCAAACTGTTTGGCAATGCCGTTTAAAAAGGCACTTAAATGGAATCTAAATAATTCAGTCCAGATAGCCTACACCAATTCTAAACGTTCTGTGTGACTCCGCGACTATTCAGGATCCAAACGGGTTGCAATTCTGCAATTCTGCAATTCTGCAATTCTGTATCAAATATAACAATAGTTGACATGTTCTAACAACGTACCGCCTTGCGGTAAAACAATGCATCAATAATTTATTTACCCCAAATAATTTAAACTTTCCAGTTTCCAATAAAGTCTAGTTATTTCAACTATCTATGGTTAATTTCAACATTATATTGCAACGTGACACACAATACAAACCCTGATACAGTGGAGAATCTGTTATTCTTTCCCGTTTAAACGCAAACGTACGCAAACGCAAAACACTAAAACGTAGAAAAGTACAACTTTTGGACAATTCTGATCATTCATGTTTATCTTGGTGGCACACAGTTTGGAGCCTGATCAGACGCCGGGTTACCCGGCGTCTGATCTGGCTCCAAACTGTTTGCACTGTAAATAATAGTTTTAGCGTAAACGCGTTTATTGGGAAAGAATAACAGATTCTCCACTGTAAGAAGGCTCCGTCCGGAACCCTTTTGTCAGGTATAAACAGTTTGCATAGAACATTGTTTATAAATTGACGAGTTTAATTTTCGATAAGGTTTCATGTTATAATGTCCGTAGCTTATCTGCGTCAACAGCAGCCCTAGGAAGGAAGCGACAGGTAGCTAAGTGTTTGTGGCAATTTAAATCCAGTCGTTTCATTTGCTGTAGACTTTTACGACATTCCCGTGACATCATAAACCACATTTATAGCGATCAACGGTTTGTGGTAAAATAAAACACGACAAGTAATGATAGCTTAAAATATTAGTTCGTTAGGCAAATGGAACTAATTTTAGAATATCAAGACTGTCATTAACGTGCCGTTCCTGCAAATGAAGGATATCCTGTGATAAAAACAAACACTTGGAGTTAATTGAAACAAATAATGTTGAGCTTTAAAAAGAAACATTTTAAATTATTTCTGATTTTGTAAAATGTTTTATCTTAATCATTCTACCTACAACATGTCTCTCTTTCACTACCGATTCACACATTCACCTCTTTCTTAAGCTTTGTAATACATGTACTTTTGGCGAAGTATTCCTAACTGTTTATTTACCAGTCTCTGTCAGCGTCATTTAAAAGAAAATGTACCATAACACATTTAACACATTCAACTCTAAAGACGAGTATATTCGTCATTTACAAACAATGTACCTGTGAGGATTACACTTGCCCCATGCAAACATTGTATACCCTTAACCCTTTCCCTCATAGAAGCGCCTTTTAGCGAATATGATTTATTCCTCCGCTGAAGAAAATAGTTCTAATTTAATCAGTCATGAATATAATATTATAGGTAATATTTTCTATATTCTAGCACATGATAGCTTAAAGCAGGGTGGAAGTTAAGCAGAATGCGCCTTAAGGCGCATTCTGCTTTACTTTCAACCTGCTTTAAGTAGTCACACATCTTCAGCACTAGAAACAATGCTATCAGGTAAAGGGTTAAGGAAGCCTCTGATTAAGGTTTACATTGTTTGTCGTCAGGAATTGTATTGTTTAAATTAACCCTAAATAGTCAAAAATGGACTAGACTTATATTGAAATTGGAATTGCCCATTTAACGTTTTAGGGGTGAATGAGTTAAGCAAATCAAATGGTCTACAGTAAAACTGGTGATGAGTGATAGTTTTCCGTGTTTACTTTACGAAAAATTATAAAATTCATCAAATGGTTAAACATTTTTACTTGTAAATTATACGAAATTGTTCTAATTATAAGTCTCGATTATTTTACTGCTTTTCGACTAAAATCTATTAATGTTTGACATCTTTTACACATACGATTACTTTTGATTTAATCGGTGTGTTTATTGCTTACAAATTGAAATTGAAAAAAATTTATACCAAGAATCTTTGCATTGGGAACCTTTGACAGAGATAGTCCGGCAGATAGCTGACTGGACCTGGATATATTTTCCTAAGTTTTCTCGACTGATTCTTCTTCAGCATAATTATGTAACTTATTGAAATAACACCAGGAGACATATTGGCACCCTTAAGTATTTCTGTATATTTAAGATGGATTGTAAAAACATCAGCCTTCATTGTTACTTTTTTTAACTGATTTAAGGGGGTAGGTGCACCTTGGTAAAGTAAATACCAAATTCTTCAAACTTTGCATACTGATAGTAAAATTAGTTTCTATGACAAAACTGGTGAAAAAAAGTGGGGGTACCGGACCTTTCTTTTTCACAATTTGAGATTTTTCAAGGCTACCCCCTTAACATTGAAGCTTCATAAAAACTCCTACTTTTTTGTACTACGGTTTTTCAATCTTTATTTAAACAATCTATTTGTACCAAAAGTATCCTAATTTATATTACCATAGTAAGAATAAACCCTGAAAATAATGTTTTTTCAAGATCCAAAATAAAAATATTTGATTTCACCAGAAAGGAGTAAAATTTACCCCACCCACTTTTTTATAATGGGAGAATAAGGCACTGTGAAAATTGCCCTACAAATTGTAGCAAACTAAATACCAAATTTTGTATTTGTTGTTTTTAGCCTTGCAAACAAAAAGTTTTAGTGAAATACCAAATAAAAACACAGGGACCCGTACCTTTTAAAAAAGATATAGATCATTTTATCCAAAAATTCCATTTTTTCTCATTTTTTCAATTTTTTGTGTACTTTTACCAAAAATATTTTTTTTCCAAAAATTTCATTTTATCTATTGAGGTATTTATAATTTATTCTAAAACTGTACTACCATGAAAATTTCATGCTTTTATTCTGAGAAATTGAAATGAAATCGGATGTAACAAAATACAACCTACCTATGAAAACAGTGTATGCTGTTAACTATACGAATAGGACATAAAACTTAAAAAGTCCCTTCCGGAACGAAAATCCAATTTTTTCCCGGGAAAATAGTGTTTTATTACTGTATGCATTCACCAAAAATGAGTTCTTACCATTTTTTTGAAAACGAGTTCGTAAAATGTTTCGGAAATTTCATAATGCTCAAAAAGACAGGCCGACATCCTTAATCTCACCTTATGATACTTATTACTGGAATGGTAATACTTACTATTAAAATGTTATATCTCGACATCTCGACATCCCTGAATATTTTCTATAATTATATATACATTACTAAATAGCCCGAACATCAGCATTCATAGTTCTTTCCTTTCCTGAATTGATCTCACCGTATTGATGCGTATTACAGAAATGATAATACTCAAGACGGTCTCTAAAATAGTACCGAAATACGTTCTAACAAAATAGTCAAAAACTCAGGATTTATAGTTTATTATTGAAATGGTGGTTATTATTATGCAATAGGCGACATCTTATCACCCATGAGCATTTCCGCATATTTAATGTAAAGGCCAAATTAGCAACATAAATGCTCAAAACATTGAAAACGTAAAAAAAAAAAAAATAACGGTAATGCTACATTAGCATAATACTTGTTCATACGAGCACTTTTAACCCGGCAGCTGATCAGGCTCCAAACTGTTTGCCACTTAGATTAAAATAGAGATTTTTTTCTCAAAAATTTGCTATTTTCTACGTTTAATAACAATTGTGTTTGCCTTTAGTTTAAATGGGGAAGATTAATAAAGTATCCTCTATAACTGCATACAGTGGAGAATCTGTTATTCTTTCCCGTTTAAACGCAAACGTACGCAAACGCAAAACACTAAAACGTAGAAAAGTACAACTTTTTGACAATTCTGATCATTCTTGTTTATCTTGGTGGCAAACAGTTTGGAGCCTGATCAGACGCCGGGTTACCCGGTGTCTGATCTGGCTCCAAACTGTTTGCACTGCAAATAATAGTTTTAGCGTAAACGCGTTTATTGGGAAAGAATAACGTTTTCTCCACTGTAATGGCTGTTTGTGTATTGTCCATGCATTCTGCAATCAACTGTCACCTGTCGTAAAGACTTACACATCATCTTGATTCTTGCAGTCTAATGAATGGTCGCTAAACACGAGCTTGACAGTCGTGCGTATGAAAGTCACACGTGATGTGTATAAACGCTTAACGTGATGAATTGTCGTCTGCTTCAAATATATCGTCTGTAAAAAGATCAACATGCTGTTTTTATCAAGAAAAGCCAGACAATGAATGACAAACAATTTGGGCCCAGATCAGACGCCGCTTTACGCGGCGTCTGATCTGGATCCAAACTGTTTGCAAATGGTAACCAAGTAACGTTTAGCATGATAGGAGTAAACGGTCAAAACCATATGAGCCGTGCAATGACAGTACCTGCATCATTGCATTTCAAACAGTTAACGCAGGGGCTGGTCTTGATATACACTATGTGACACCTTCACGCATCTAAAGCATTTTATGTAGCATTTCGTGTTGGTTAACAAACCTGCTTGAACTGTACAATGTTGCAATGCACTAATTCAGGTTTTGTCATGACATGGCTCATACATTGGAGAATCTGTTATTCTTTCCCAATAAACGCGTTTACGCTAAAACTACTTTTGCAGTGCAAACAGTTTGGAGCCAGATCAGACGCCGGATAACACGGCGTCTGATCAGGCTCCGAACTGTTTGCCACCAAGATAAACAAGAATTATCAGAATTATCCAAAAGTTGTTCTTTTCTACGTTTTAGTGCTTTGCGTTTGCGTACGTTTGCGTTTAAACGGGAAAGAATAACAGATTATCCACTCTATTCGAACAGTTCTACAGTTGAGTTTCGCTTAAGTTAAAAAAATCCGTATTTCAAATATAAAACGTAGTTCAGCTTCGTCAAAGAGTGACATTGAAGTATGGAATTGTTTGACTTACGTTTCTCCCTATTGTTCCTAGCGTTTCATAAGGGGGACATTTGGGATACTAAAACAAACGTTAAACCGTTTGGATCAAGATCAGTTTAGGTCCTGACCAAATGCCGCGTTTCACTGTGACTGATGTAATCCAAATTGTTTGGAAATATCAGTCAAGTTCGTTATCATAGTGAATTCAATGCGGGTGAGACAAGTACTTATATAGTAGCTAAATAGTGAGACTGAGAGGTTTGAATTGTGGGAATCTTCTATGCTCATACATTAGGTTAGTTCATTTCCATGTAATGGGTGCATAGTCTAAATTTTCATTTCCGTTTTATATTGAAATTCCTATCAGCAAACAGTTCAGTCTCTGATCAAACACAGCATGATGCGCCGTTTGATCAGTCTATACTGTTCGCCTACATGTATGTCCCTTTTATGGGACGCTATGCGCAAATAGGTTAATAAAATTATACATTAGAATACATGTAGCAAAGACATCATCCATAAAAGGTTTGGCATAGGTTTGATCAAAATTTGATCCTACATAATTTGTCGTTGTATCATGCGTCTTTTGCTTGAGTTATTCGTCTATAAAAGCTTATGAGCGAATGAACTTAAAACGTCAGCTTTCAATGAATATGGAGCGTTTATAAAAATTTCCAATTGTAACATGTATAAAATTAATAAGCTTTGTTCTACATAGACTGTTTGGATTGTTTAGTTTACTGGTTAAGCTTACCAAGTGTGTTTAAAACACAAATGGTTAATATTCGCAAACCACGAACTGATTCATATATCCTGCTGTGAACAATATTCATAAGCGTACGACATAACTAAAATATAGATCCTGTTTGTGGTCCATTCTCTTACTATTTCAAACTCTTTCAATACCATGGACCTGTTTAAAATATAATCATCACAATAGTTTGAGCCGTACATCCCTCTGATCTACACTTTTTGTTAATTTAGACCGTTATCTATTTCAATTACAAAAGTTCCAAGTAGACTGGTTTATGTTTTTGTACCAAAAATCCTCAGCCTTGAAATAGTAAATCACAAAATATGAATAAACAATTGCAGTTATTATTTCGATTTCAAATACATTGTACATGTAGTTACAATGTAACTGGTGCGTCTTTACCTGATATTTCATCATGCAGAGGGAAAGACATTTTCTCCAAATAAACGCGCTTGTGCTAAAACCCTAATGCCCTTTACAACCTGGTAAACAAGAGTTATTAGGGGAGCCTGATTAGATTAACAACTGTTTGCTACTTGTTTGAAGACCATTTTCAAGAATTTGTTATGGTCGCCTGCAAATATTTAAACTTTAAACTACTGCAGTTTCGATTGGGAAACGTCTAGAAAAGAGTGTCAAACAATAAATAAACAATAATGATCTGTATTAGATGCAGAATTACTCGACACTTGATCTGAGTACAGTGGAGAAAACGTTATTCTTTCCCGTTTAAACGCAAACGTACGCAAACGCAAAACACTAAAACGTAGAAAAGTATCACTTTTGGACAATTCTGATAATTCATGTTTATCTTGGTGGCAAACAGTTTGGAGCCTGATCAGACGCCGGGTTACCCGGCGTCTGATCTGGCTCCAAACTGTTTGCAATAGAAATAATAGTTTTAGCGTAAACGCATTTATTGGGAAAGAATAACAGATTCTCCACTGTATAAACAAAATTGTATACAAATACTTGTGTCATTGTGTCAGACAGCAATGACATTGTTATATAAAATACTACTTCGTAACTCAATAACGTTTTCTTCGATAAGTTAGCAAATACCGTTTTTAAACAATGTAAATCATTTACGTATCTTTTTTGTTGGCATGAATTGTCGTTGGGACTCAATAACTTAATTATACTATTTTGTACTCAAAGTATATGTACAGTCTCTGTAGACCCAGTCCACCACTCAGTATGATATATAAATATTAGATGGCAGTTTGCGTTACATTCAAATTGTCAACCCGAGAAACAGAATGTCACCCGAGGCGTAGCCGAGGGTGACATTCTTGTTTTCGAGGGTTGACAATTTGAATGTCATGCAAACTGACATCTAATATTTATTTTATTACACCGATCTTATCAACTCTGGCTTTGGAATCGTTTTATTCGTATTTCATAAAATGTGTTGTGAATACCAATTTAGCGCGGACATGTACGTAACGATGGAAATGACGTCACCGTCTTACGACGTCACATTGTTTATAATTATTTTACAAGAAAGAAAGAAGAACGTTATGGCAAGAAAATTGAAGAAGCAGCGTCTTTACATTGTCTAGGTGGCAAATATCCTCTTCCGAAATGAAGGCAAATCGTTAAGGAATGGACAAAAGGAAGCAACTGCTGTAGATATATCCGTATTTGCTGTAGATATATCCGTATTAGTTGTCGAATTGAATACATTCTGTTTACCTGCAACTGATCAGAAATATGACACCGAAGTCCAGATATAATTATTGTCTGGCATGTTATTTCTTCTTCCTTCTTTCTTTTCTTTCTATCTATGCTTTGTTAGGCGTTCAAGTGATGTACAACGGGTTGAAGGCTTTGGAGAGTTACGATAATATTTTTTCAGTGGACACTTTTGGCAGTTTTGTGAGGTCTAATTTTGATAATGGTTAATGTGTGATCTAATAACATCACATAGAATTGCCATTGGTGTATTTCACTGTAAGCGTTATTGTCGTCTAATCAGGAGATGTAATAATATATATTTTGATATAAATCTTAAAGATGAATTTTGTGCCTTTGCAAAACAAATTCAGATTTACCTCATGAATATTTACTTCTGCATGTTGTTCATATCATGTAAAACGTATTTACAAAATAATGATTTTCAGCTAATTTTGTTAATTTTACTCAAACTATCGATGGATGTTGAACTTAATCCTGGTCCGTTTTCTGAATTGTCTATTTTTAATTGGAACGCTCGCAGTATAAGAACTAAATTAGATGTTTTATTAGATGTTGCATCAGAGTACAACATATTGTGCTTGACAGAAACCCACCTTGATAACAATATTCCTATGTCTGACCTGTTAATAGAAAATTTCTCAGAACCGTTTAGGATGGATAGAAATTTCGCGGGAGGGGGGATATTAGTTTATTGTTCTGAATCACTATTTTGTAAAAGACGGTTTGATATAGAATCAGCACCTTATGAATCAGTATGGATTGAAATAAAAATAAACAACCAATCAATAATGTTAGGGACAATTTATCGGCCACCAAATTCAAACAATAGTTTTTGGGAATATTTAGAATATGCTATAGATAAGGCTTACGAAACGTCGACTAATTTGATTTTAGCTGGTGATATAAATGTAGATATGCTTTCAAACATAAACAGATATCCACTATACGATATAATTACTAGATTTAATCTGACAAATACTATAACAGAACCAACCCGAATAGGACCCACGTGTAGCACTCTTTTAGATCCAATACTAATAAGTGATCCCGTCTCCTTTAACAACTCTTCTGTAATTGATATTGATAGGTTAATAAGTGACCATAATGCATGTGTAACATATATAAACATAGTGGGAACATTAAATAGTTCGTACAAAAGAGAAATATGGATGTACAAAAAAGGTGATTATGAAAAATTTAATAACTTAGTTGATGAATTTGATTGGGCTGGCTTATTTGTCGGTGCATCGTCAGTTGACGATGCATGTGACAGATTCACCGCCCAATATTTATCAATGGCTAAACAGTGTATACCATCTAAAAAGATTACACTAAGACCTTCAGATAAACCTTGGATGACATCTGAATTAAGACGTGAAATAAAAATCAGAGATAAACTCCATCACAAATACAAGCACAACAAAACAACATTAAACTTATGTAACTTTAAACGACAACGAAATAAAGTAAACAACATGAAAAAATTTGCTCGGGTTTCATTTTATGAAAATGCCAATATACTTATTGATCGTTTATATACATGTGATTCAAGATCCTATTGGAAACTTATTAATCGATTAACAAAACAAGTAGGCTCTTCTTCCCTTATCCCCCCTCTATTTGATAACCAGAATAATGCAATTGTCTCTGACGACCAAGAAAAGGCCGAAATGTTAAATCAATACTTTTGCTCTATTTCGACTATTGATGATAGTGAAACTGAAGTACCAAATTTTGACAGTCGAACACACTCATCTTTTAATTTGCATAATATAACTGAAAATGAAATTTCTGATATTCTTCGCATTCTCAAATTTGGGAAAGCATCTGGTTGTGATTTAATTAGTCATCAAATGCTTAAATACACATCCAATTCAGTCAATAAACCGTTATGTATTTTATTTAACATGTCTCTAAATACACAGCGCTTCCCCTCTTTGTGGAAAAAAGCAACTGTTATTCCTCTTTTGAAAAAAGGCGACCGTCATGAAGTAATGAATTATAGACCAGTGTCTCTAATTTCATGTGTTGGTAAAGTTTTTGAGAGGGTTGTCTTTAAACATATGTATAATTATCTACTTGACAATGATTTATTTTATAATCTACAATCAGGTTTTCTACCCGGCCATACAACTGTTTACCAATTGATAGAAATGTATGAAAGTATTTGTCAATCGCTAGAGGACAAGAAACATGTGTGTTTAATATTTTGCGATATCTCTAAAGCGTTTGATAGAGTATGGCACAAAGGTCTTATTAAAAAGTTACATTGTTATGGGTTTAATGGTCAATTTTTAAAATGGTTAGTGAGTTATCTCTCCAACAGACAACAGTCAGTCTTATTAAACACTAATATTTCAAATTATGGTAATACTAATGCTGGTGTCCCACAGGGGTCTGTGTTAGGCCCTTTATTATTTTTATTGTATATTAATGACATAGCTGATAATTTAGAAAGTCTAACTCGCCTGTTTGCAGACGATACATCCCTTTCATATTCTTCCTTTAACACATTAGACATTGAAACTTTTATGAATAGAGATTTAACTGTATTAAATGAATGGTCAAAGTCATGGCTAACTCGGTTTAATCCTTCGAAAACAGAAATTTTGTTCATCTCCAATACATTAGAAAATGAAGATATATCCTTAATATTTGACAATACTACATTGAATCCTGTAGATACACATCGCCATCTAGGAGTAACTCTATCAAAAGATGCAAAATGGACAGCTCACATTAACACTTTATATGAATCTGGTATGAAGAAAGTTAACACCTTAAGAAAACTTAAATATATTTTAAATAAAAAGACCCTTATCAGAATTTATAAATGTTTCATACTTCCTATTCTTGAATACGCGTGTGAGTTATGAGACGGTTGCTCAGCTATCGATAGACAAAGGTTAGAAAATGGACAGTTAGAAGCTGCTAGAATAGCATGTGGCCTTCCCATATTTTGCAAAAGGGAACTTATATACTTTGAATCAGGCCTTGAACCACTTTACGAACGAAGGGAAAGACGAAAATTACTATTGTTCTATAAAATACATAATAATATGGTACCACACTATCTTAATGACCTATTACCACCTTTAGTATCAACTATGTCTTCGTATCCTTTAAGAAATAGTGATAACTATACTATGCCAAGCAATAGATTAACCCTCAGTGACAAATCTTATATACCAACGTCAGTAAGGCTATGGAATAATTTAGACAATAGTATTCGTACTAAGGAAACTATTTCGGCATTTAAATCGTCCTTAACCATAGTAACACCAAAATCACCTTTTCACTATTTATTCGGCAATAGACGGTTAGATATTGTTCACACCAGAATTAGGCATAACTGTAGCTCACTAAATTACGATCTATTCAGGTGTAATTTAATAAACGACCCAGCATGTATATGTGGATATCAATGTGAAAATGCTTTCCATTACTTTTTAGATTGTCCAAACTATGTACATATGCGGGATATTCTATTCCATGATATAATACCTATAACAACTGTCAATTTAGACATTTTACTATTTGGAAACCCAAACTGTTCTCCTGATTGCAACAAAGTTATTTTTAATGCAGTTCATCGTTACATCCGAGCCTCCAACCGTTTTTGAATTAAAGAATTTGATCTTAGCACTTTTCTTCCTTCCTCTCTTTCTCTTCTCTTTATGATGTTATTAACATGGTAATTTGTTTTCAAATTGCTATGCTATTTATACTGAAAATAGTAATGTTACCTCTATTATTGTCATGTCACTGTTTTGTCAATATCTGGAGAGCGGGCATTATATAATGTTGTAACAACTTGTAGCCCAATCCCCTGCATGTATATTATATGCAATAAATATGTTTAAACTAAGCAACTTGTACAGAAAATGCCAAAAGTTGATTAGAAGTTACCACTTTTTAAAACGTTCTATTATCGCCCATAGCGAAATTCATGTCAATGCTGACAGTACTTTTTTGGACGGAGAAAAATAGGAATGTCCTTTAGAGTGACGTCACAAAAAGAATATCATAAAGAGTGACATTATATTTTGGATAGATGTAAAAGACATGCAAAATGTTAACTGTAGGTCTATGGGAAATTAACATTGTAACTCAAAGCGAGGTGTAATAATATTAATTGTTGGACAGGTGGCAGCTCAATGTAGGACGAAGATACGGTTAAGGACTCCCAATGAGATGTTTTGGCATAGTTCGGAACAATCGGCATTTGACGAGAATGGCCGATGGCTCTCCGTAGAGTTCCGATATTGACCGATATTGGCCTGATGTCTTTAAGGGTCCTTTACCTTTATTAATAGGATATCACGATAGTGTTTTTATTGTCTGTACAACTATATAAACTTTACCATTTGTTCAATTTGTTTCAATCACTCAGCGCTAAAATCGACTAGAGTGGCATTTAAATAAAACTTAGAGGCAACAGATTTTAAGCTGACGATACATGTCAAAAGCTTAACACATTGAACCCAAGAGACGAGTATACTCGTAATTAACAAACAGTGCACCTGTGAAAATTGCACTTGTCCTATGCAGACAATGTTAATTTAGATTGGAGATTCATCTGATCAGAGTCTGCACTGTTTGTCATTTTGAAACATATTATTATAATTGTCAAAAGAAGACTATACTAGAAACTGTTTTCAATAAGGATATAATTATGTTGCAGCATAAACGCGTTAATTGGGAAATAATAACGACTTCTCCACTGTACAGTGGAGAAAACGTTATTCTTTCCCAATAAACGCGTTTACGCTAAAATTATTATTTCCATAGCAAACAGTTTGGAGCCAGATCAGACGCCGGGTAACCCGGCGTCTGATCAGGCTCCAAACTGTTTGCCACTCAGCTTAAAATAAATCCTGAGAAATGTCAGAAAATTGTCATTTTCTTCATTTTTGTTTTTTTGCGTTTGCGTTTCGTTTGCGCTTAAACGGGAAAGAATAATGTTTTCTCCACTGTATGTCCGACATATATTTTGCTCACGCGCACGTTTCAACTGACCGTGTGTATTAATATACCAGGTGACATCTTCTATTAACTGCACCTTTGACAAGTTAATGTGTTATTATTATCACCCAGTAAGTAAATAATTGACAGCTGCTGGTGTATAGTATCGATATTGACCTTAGGTAATCTCGGTACAGGTCGATAAACGCTTGATCCATATACCACATCGATTAATATAGTATATATTAACCCATTTGATCCTAGCAACAACTATACTCGTCCTTAACAAACAGTAAAAATATGCAGAGTATACACTTGTCCTATGCCAACCGCATAGTCCGAGATCAGATAACTCATAAATGAGTTACCTGATTAGGGTCTGCACTTATTGCCATTTTACTGATGCATGAGCCTGTTTAACCCATTGTACCATATCGACGACAATACTCGTCTTTTATAAACAGCGTGCCTGTGAAAAGTACACTTGCATTATGCAAGCAATGTAGACCCAGATCAGATGACCTCTAAAAAGCCCTTATCAGGGGTTGCACTGTTTTTCATTTTGCAAGGTATTGTAAATTTCAACCCTAAATTGTCAACAATGGACTAGACTTCCTTGGAAATTGGACATGGCTATTTCAAGTTTCAGAGACCCGGTATATAACTCCTTAGTCTGTTCCTAGTTTTGAAGACCGGTCCCTATTTAAAGCAGCTTGAAAATGCGCCTAAGATACATTCAGATAGAAAAAAGAAAAATGTATTTTGACAGTTACATTTATTCATGACTGTATAAATTGGAACTATTTTCTTCAGTAGAGAAATAAATTGAAGGCGTAATGTGCGTATCTATGGAGTAAAGGGTTAAACAAACGGCATTATTGCAATGAGTGGTTTTGACGTTACATGTATCATGGCAGCCGAAAGGTTAACCATTGCATTGCCATGACGTCTTCATTTTTAAACAATTGTCGTCTGCTTTTATTTCATTAAATTTAAAATTTAGGTAGTTTGCTTTAAGAAATATTAACTAAATGTCAACCAGTTTGGATCCTGATCAGACGCCGCGTTAAGCGGCGTCTGATCAGGATCCAAACAGTTTGCAGATAACAATTGTACTAAGGGTAAGACAGTTAATGCGTTAATAGAAATATTAAACGTCGTCACGTGATTAGATAAGATTTGACAATATGACGGTTATCACGTCCTTATGGACGCTTGTCGTGAGGATTACTGGTGTAATATATATGGTGGATGGCGGATTTATTGGTCATGTCTTGCGATAAAACTACATAGCAATGTTAATGGCCCTCAACCGGTGACATGCTCGTAATTTTTGGTAATCAGCGGATAGACAATGAACTTCGGCTTCTGGTTACTTTCATTTACGTGGATGTGCTTCGCCTTGGTGGGATTTTCTGAACTTTCTTAGGAAGGTAGGGTTGTACTAGGATGAAATATCAAAAGTCGTTTGTTGAATAAACGTGTGCAAATTTTACATGTGCATGTAATATGATGCATGCTGCGTGCAAAAGTGTGATATTTATTGCAAGCAGTTTCGATCCAGATCAGATGCAGAGAAACTTGGCGTCTCATATGGACTCAAATTGTTTGCCACTGAACTGGTATTTCTGAAAGTGTTGCAGAATACAAATTATAATACCTTTTATCAAAACTGTATGTATGTTGTTAGAAAAGTATGACTTTATAAAATACTTTGCAAATCACAGCGTATTTAACGAGTTTCAATTTGATAAATCAAAATATTTGAATGACGTG
Source organism: Gari tellinella (assembly GCA_922989275.2). NCBI lineage: Eukaryota > Metazoa > Mollusca > Bivalvia > Cardiida > Psammobiidae > Gari > Gari tellinella. The sequence continues at coordinate 77,091,991 of OV277868.1, read as the reverse complement.
TTAAATCTATTACACTTTTGGTAATTTAAGATCACTGACGCAGACTCAGCATTTCATCTGGACTCAAAGTGTTTCACACTGTGGTTATAGTTTCTTCTAGAAATGACACAAACCTTTCTCTGCAGAACACATGTTGCAAACTAACAGTGCCTTTACCCCATAAATCTAGTATTGAGGATAGAAGACTTCTTAAGACGCATTCTGTGTTACTTTCAGCAGGATTGATGATAAATAATTTCCTTTAAATACATGTATTTCATACACATGTAGTAATTGCGTGGCTGGCCGTTCGCTTGCTAATCAAGACTTTATGAGAATAAGCAACAGTTTGGCTCAAGATCAAACGCAACAAAGCGCGGCATCTGACCAAGTCCCATTCTGTTCAACCCTATGTATTAAAACAGTTGCAGATGAACAACTCTGAAGCAGACGAAATTGTAGCGGTCAAAGGGTATGATTTACCTTCTTTTAAAACTCTATTAACCATTTCTATTACTTTTTTGAATGATTTCAATATATATCAGATAGAGTTTTTACACAACTGCGATTAAGTTTATCGTGCGGTTTTTACCGCTTCACCGTCATATTTTCGTCTGCTTCAATATTGTTGTCTGCAATATAGTTTCAAAATTAAATTTAAGGCAATTTTAACTAATATAATTTCAAAACAAGTGGCAAACACTTTTGATACCGATCAGACGTTATGGGGGGTCTGATCGCGTTCAAATCTGTTTGCAAAGGCGCTTTATGACGTCATTGAGAGTAAAGGAGTTCAAATAATTATATATTTGTCCATTGCAAACAGTCTCGAGTCGGATCAGACGCTAGGAATTTTAACATCTGACCAGTTTAGAGTTCGACACAATGTCTTGTTTTGGAAGCGGCAAGCATTGTTGTACGGTGGGAATCGTTGTTAGAAGGTCGTTGTAAGGGGGGGGTACTTAACTTAACTCGCTGTGTGGCAAGGTCAGCGATACGAGATACATTCAAATAATATATACAGTTAATTGAAGGAGATATGATTTTGAATTAAGTCACAATATTTTGTATAGAGTAATATGCATAAATGCACGAGAAACGGATGTTTTGACAGTGTAGGTCAAAATAATGAAAAGTGGGTTTTACATGTAGGTTCATTACGTGCTATTTCTCTATACTTTCACTCAACATGTGTTTTGTCATCGACTAAAGAAAAACATTCAGACGAAAATTTGTATCTATGTTTCCAATATTTGCAGTTTCACTGAACACTATTCTTGTTACATGACTTACAGGTGACAAGACCTTGTTATTTCGTGTTTAAAAGAAACTAAACCCATTGCAATGCAATGCTATGTAGAAAATAACAACATTTTGAAAATATTAACAATAAGTTTTAATCTGAAAAGCAAACAGTTTGAAGCCTGATCAGACGCCGGGCTATCCGGCGTCTGATCTGGCTTCAAACTGTTTGCAATATACATATAAGGTTTCAAGCGTGAGCTCGTTTATTGGCAAACACATGTAGTAACGTTTTATCGACAAGTTGCTTTAAAATTCCGAGCTTCCTTATTTTTTATTTAAAAGAAACCACGCAAAGAATTATTTGACTGTCTAATTTAATCGTCTGCTTTAGCCCTACCTATCAACGCCACAATATCGTCTGAATTGATAGTGTCGTCTGCTCTGCAATGAATTTTATTAAGTCAAATTAAGAGGTTTTTTTACTGAAAAAATATATGGACATTAGTGTCAAACAGTTTGGACGTCCGATTATTATTATTATTATTATACCCGATTTATAAAGCGCTCTTTTCACACAGGAGTTGTGCGTTCAAAAGCGCTTCACATGAAATTATATAAATGTACCTACAAAGCGAGAAAGACAAATTACTACATTCACAATAAAAATGATACAATATGGAGATGCATGGAAACATGGAAATTCTTTCAATATTATTACCAAGATTATAAAATTGTCCGATCAGGATTCAAACTGATTGCAAAGTCGCATGTTAGCGTAACTGGCAGTGAAAGGGTTACAGTGGAGAATGTGTTATTCTTTCCCAATAAACGCGTTTACGCTAAAACTATTATTTGCAGTGCAAACAGTTTGGAGCCAGATCAGACGCCGGGTAACCCGGCGTCTGATCAGGCTCCAAACTGTTTGCCACCAAGATAAACAAGAATTATCAGAATTGTCCAAAAGTTGTTCTTTTCTACGTTTTAGTGCTTTGCGTTTGCGTACGTTTGCGTTTAAACGGGAAAGAATAACAGATTCTCCACTGTATTTACGAAACAATTCTGCACGTTTTGCTTTCTACTGCATCGTTTTATAAAGCATACTAAATTTCAGCTTTGTACGTACAGTATTTAAGACAGTTTTATGATTTATCTAATTATGATACGAACTCTTTCTAATTAACCGCTCCAGTGCTAATCTGGACAAAGCATACATTTGCAAATATTTTCTACCCATATGAAACCCTGCGTGACGCGTTGTGCGGCATCTAATCAGTATACAAACTGTTTGACACACATATAAACGCTTTATTCTGATTTTTTTTAACCAAACCAGACTTCAGTTGTTGGCCATAAGTAAGTTCCCACCCTGGAAATCTATCATAAGTTTTTATGTATTTGAACTGTTTAAAGTACACAGGAACCTGCTGATAAACTTTAAGTCATTAAAGTTAAAACTCTACCAAAAGCTGAATTAATTTCCGATCAGACTGGGAGGTGAACTTTTATTTACTTCTGATTTGATTCTGTTGATAAGCAACTTTAGAACACCAGTGAAAATCCATGATTAGTGTTCTTCAAAATGTTACCATGGCAACGTGAACAACACATGGCATCATGAAATGCTATCATTATAAAGAGAAATCATTTATGATTATCAAACATTTGGAATTATACAGCTAAATCATGTCCTTGTAAAATGACAGATGTGTAATAATGAAACTAAGTTGTTGAAAAACCATCTCCATTGCTTTCTATAAGCGATGAATATAGTGATTTCAACAACTTAGTTTTATCATTACACACCTGTCATTTTACTAAGACTCAATTTAGCTGATCAATTCCAAATGTTTGATAATCATTAATGACTTTTCTCTATAATGACAGCATGTCATGGTGCCATATGATGTTCACGTTGCCATGGCAACATTATTTGGAACACTTATCATGTATTTTCACTGGTGTTCTAAAGTTGCCTAGCAACAAAATCAAACAAGAAGTAGATGAAAGTTCACCTCTCATACTGATCGGAAATTAATTCAGCTTATGGTAGATATCTACCTTTAGTAACTTTAAGTTCATTGAAAGGTTCCTGTTTACCTTAAACAGTTCAAATACATCTAAATTCATGATAGATTTCCAGGGTGGGAACTTATTTATGGCCAACAACTGTAAATGTTTGAAAGCAGACGGTGAATGTTTTAGACTGGTCATGACGTCATACATGTACATGCAGTGAAATGGTTAAACTTATTGTGGTCGGACTACAATTTATGCAAATACGAACTGTACTCAAATGCAAACCACAGCTTACAGTACGACCCGATTATAATGAGAACTCGCAAGAATAAATGTTGGTGGTAGTGGTGGAGGGGGGGGGGGGGGCGATAGTTGCATACAATTAATAAATTAATTCCAAAATCTCGATGATATCAGCCTTAATTCTCCAATCTCTTTGGGCACTTTAGGTCTTTATTTATTATATGTATACCATATAAGTGCCATTTATTTGGTGTATCAATTAAATTACATTACGGCCAAATGTTATCTTCTGCCCTATCCTTTAAACCGCCATAACTATCATCTACTTTATATACTGTGGTCTTTATTATTGTTTAATTCGCTTGTCTTAAGCAAAATATCCTTAGATTTAAATTTGAGAAACCAAAGCAGACAACAATTGTTTAAAGTATTAACAGATGGGTCGTGGCAGTGTAGTGATTAATATGAAATATTTCTTTTTACATGTAGTACATGACAATAGTAATGCAAGTCCCAAATAGTAATTTTTTGTAGAATGTTTGTCCTCCATTAACTGATCACTTGTCTTTGTACCCGCACAGTGGAAAAGACGTATTTTACCCAATAAACGCGTTAATGCTACACATCTCTTAATATGTCTTAATACAGTGGAGAATCTGTTATTCTTTCCCGTTTAAACGCAAACGTACGCAAACGCAAAGCACTAAAACGTAGAAAAGAACAACTTTTCGACAATTTTGATAATTCTTGTTTATCTTGGTGGCAAACAGTTTGGATCCGGATCAGACGCCGGGTTAACCGGCGTCTGATCTGGCTTCAAACTGTTTGCACTGCAGATAATAGTTTTAGCGTAAACGCGTTTATTGGGAAAGAATAACAGATTATCCACTGTACGTGTAACCCGACGTCTGAAAAGGCTCTAAACCGTTTGCCACTCGTAACGCAACATCTTATTAAGCTCCAACCTGTTTGACACTCATTTAAAAATGTCTTAATTCAAAATACCTGAAATTTAAAGCTCAGAAATAAAAGCAGACGACAACTGATTAAAGCAGATGACGTCATGGCAATATATTGGTTAAACACATACATGTATACCGTAGCCCGTAGTCATACAGTGGAGAATCTGTTATTCTTTCCCAATAAACGCGTTTACGCTAAAACTATTATTTACAGTGCAAACAGTTTGGAGCCAGATCAGACGCCGGGTAACCCGGCGTCTGATCAGGCTCCAAACTGTTTGCCGCCAAGATAAACAAGAATTATCAGAATTGTCCAAAAGTTGTTCTTTTCTACGTTTTAGTGCTTTGCGTTTGCGTACGTTTGCGTTTAAACGGGAAAGGATAACAGATTCTCCACTGTAAACGATATCCATAGAAATCGTAGACAAATCAATCGCATGGCAAATGTTATCTAAGCTTTAATTAGCCTTCTGGTAGAATGTAGGTCCTTTATTGGGAAGCATACAAAGGTGAGATAAAAGGTAAGATGCGATAGGTTGATGCAAGGGGGGAAGACTATTTTGTAACAGTGTGTGTTATAACTCTATGTTTTCTAATTGACAGGTGCGTCTGATAGCCCAAGATGTTGTCTGTTGTCTCCATTTCGATCATAGCCCTTATAGGAGCCACCTATGTAGACGGTAAGTCAACATTTATTACAGTCCGGCACAAGTATTCATTGGTACCCACATACATAACCTATTACACCATAAATACACATACAAACGCCTTAAATGTATTTATACAGTCATTAATATGCCATATCAGCAATATTGTTCAATATTCTGGTAGATGCTAGCTTTAAGTGGTCACATGTCTTCAATACTAGAAACAGGATATGGGCCCCATATCCTGTTTCTAGTATTGAAGACATGTGACCACATATTATGGGGTAATAGGTAAAACGAAACTCAACGCTAACTCAAAGTACCAAATTGTAGAAAATTACATATATGAGATAACGGCAATTCATTTTAATCTGAGAAACAAACAGTTTGGATTCAGATCATGCGACGGATCTGGATATAAACTGTTTGCAAATAGCCAAATACTTACCAGGTGACCGTTGCAACACGTTTACAACCAGATCAGACGCTAGGGGAACTTAGCGTCTTGTTACTCTTCAAAATGTTGCACCTTCATCTTCATTCAGTGTAATTTTATTTTTAGACATCACTTATCATTTCTGCATTTAGATGTGTTTAACTGCATTTCCTTATGGTGCATCGGAGAAGTCGTTAATCTTTCCAAATAAACGCGTTTATGTTAAAATAACAATTATTTCCATTGAAAGTAGTTTCGGAGTCAGATTAGGCTCTAAACTGTTGCCATTGATACATGTACATATGTATGAACCGTAAGAAATGCCTATAAATTGACATTGAAGCTCTTCATTTTTTGCTCTGCTTTTGCGTTTCGTTTGCGTTTAAGCAGTGTTTTGTGCGGTTCTTTTTACAATGACGTAATAGGTTACGATGGTCTATTACTGCTATGTTGATGTATGCAAGTCTGTAAAAGTGTTCTACAGTGGAGAATCTGTTATTCTTTCCCAATAAACGCGTTTACGCTAAAACTGTTATTTGCAGTGCAAACAGTTTGGAGCCAGATCAGACGCCGGGTAACCCGGCGTCTGATCAGGCTCCAAACTGTTTGCCACCAAGATAAACAAGAATTATCAGAATTGTCCAAAAACTGTTCTTTTCTACGTTTTAGTGCTTTGCGTTTGCGTACGTTTGCGTTTAAACGGGAAAGAATAACAGATTCTCCACTGTAGGAATATAAAACAATTGCATTGTATAGTGTAGAAGACATTATTTTTCCCTTTTAAAGATGACAACTTGATGACAATTCTGATTATATTTCAGCATATGAGGAAAATAGTTAGGAGGCTGATCAGACGCTAGGCTAACCGGTGTCTGATCTAGCTCAAAACTGTTTGCAATAGAAAGAATAATTTTAACGTAAACACGTTTTTTGAGAAAATATAACGTATTCTCCTCTTTAGACGTGATACGGCCGTTCTTGAGGAGGAAATGGTTACCGGTATATGACATGTTCAGTTAATGAACTGTCCAGACAGATTACCCCGGATGTATAAAAACACTTTTCAATTACAGTAGAGAAACTGTTATTCTTTCCCAATAAACGCGTTTACGCTAAAACTATTATTTCTATTGCAAACAGTTTGGAGCCAGATCAGACGCCGGGTGACCCGGCGTCTGATCAGGCTCCAAACTGTTTGCCACCAAGATAAACATGAGTTATAAGAATTGTCCAAAAGTTGTACTTTTCTACGTTTTAGTGTTTTGCGTTTGCGTTTCGTTTCGTTTTAAAAACGGGAAAGAATAACAGATTCTCCACTGTATGAGTCCACTTACTCATTAACGAGCGTGTCAAGTAAACACTTATTCACTTATGGGTTTTTATTAGCATTCAGCCACATCTTGACAAATGGTTAACCAAGTCCTACACTAAATTCATATAACAAGATGATAGACATGAATAAAAATGGCGTGAACAAATGCCTACGCGCATTTAACTCAGTCTAGCGTTAAGACTACTACTACTTCTCTAGGAAAAGCTAAACACAGACAGTTTTCAGCTTTAAGCAGGACGAAGGTCCATGTAAAGCAGCCCGTCCACACGCGGAGTGTTTGGCTTTATGTACTGTTTTAATTTGTTTCCTCTATTAAACCTCAAATAACCATGCCAATTTCCAATGAGGTCTAATCCATTTCTGACTGTTTAGTTGGGATTTGCCTCAATAACTTGCAAAATGACAACCAATGAAGACTCTGCTGAGAACGCTCTGTTGACAGCCCTCTGGTCTTGGTCAACACTGCTTGCATAAGACAAGTGTACTTTTCACAGGAATATTGTTTTTACAGGACGAGTATACTCGTCGATAGGGGGACAATATACTAAACAGGCTCACGTCTTAGCCGAAATTCAATCTAATGTATCATACAGTGCCTGCAATGTAAGGAATTGCATTTTCTTGATGACGTCTGTCGTTTGTTTAGATGTATCCTTCAATCATTGTACACCTTTTACCAAATCTAAACAGGGTCATCTCGCACCATATAACAATATTTCAGAATGTCTGACACAAATATACATAACTGTCAAATTGCAGTTTGTCTAAAGTTTAATTTGATGCAGTAAAATGTGGGCCTACAAATTCCACAGATGTGCACGAGACACAGTTGTCTAACATACTGCAAGATAATAAAAACTTCAAATTACCTAACACTTACAATATCAAGACAAGATATTACTGATGTTTTCAAACAGTATGGAACAAGACGACCAGACACCGCATTACGCGGTGTCTGATCTTGACCGAAACTGTTTGACACTCGTAGCAATGCTTATTCGGTCAAAAAGCTTAAACAATGTTCCTTTATTACAACAACACCAAATGGGAGACAAAGAGTGTGTGTGTTTCGGGATAGTTGTTATAGGAGGGAGCATTAATACCCCCGTGAGAGTTGAATTCGACTTGTCTTACATTTGCAAATAGCTTAAATCCAGACCAGACGCCACATAACGTGGCGTCTGATCAGGATTAAAGCTATTTGCCAATTATCTAGATACTTTTTTTCTGTCAAAATATCTAATATATAACTTTAAGAAAAATAGTAGACGACACTTTTAAGTAGACATAATTGTCTAGTTCGGGGACCGTTGTTTGGAGGTAGCACCGTAATAAGTTTAAACCAAAACAAAAAAGCGAACTAAACAGAATAAGCTATTTTTCTTTCGTTTCAAATTCGAAACTTTTTTGTGTGTTCGGGAAATAATTTAATGCATGTATTATATTTTAAATAAAATATGTGTCAACCACATTGCTGAAATTCTAGATTTTATTTTAGAAACAGTGACAGGTTGTGATTAATAGCATATGGTATTCTGGCACAAAAAGGGAAAGTTACAACAACTGCATTATTTTCTTCACTTAGAATACAGTGGAGAAAACGTTATTCTTTCCCGTTTAAACGCAAACGTACGCAAACGCAAAACACTAAAACGTAGAAAAGTACAACTTTTGGACAATTCTGATAATTCTTGTTAATCTTGGTGGCAAACAGTTTGGAGCCTGATCAGACGTCGGGTTACCCGGCGTCTGATCTGGCTCCAAACTGTTTGCGCTGTAAATAATTGTTTTAGCGTAAACGCGTTTATTGGGAAAGAATAACAGATTCTCCACTGTAACACCAACACATACATGTACTTGTATATTCTTCCTTGCCGCCCGTTTTGTTTAGATCATATGTCAGCTATGCTTTAAGCATGATTTTATTACTAAAACAAGTATGCAGTATACGGGATTCGAACCTTGACTTCATGTTTCGCATTACTAAAAGTCGCACAAGTCAACCACTCGTTCATTTAGATACCTGCTATCCGATTTGCTTTTTAAAGATGTATGACTTCTATTACATGTACTATTCGATTCAAATTAATACACTCATTTTGTACATACACGAGCAGTACAGTAGACAGCATTTGGAAATATGATTTAGTACACTTCTGGTACATATATAAATAAAAAATAATTTAGCTAAACTATGTTTGGTTAAAAAGGTCTGTATCTAGCAAACGCCATCTGCAAGTCATTTATGCCTCGTTATTTCTGTTCATTCCAAAGTCGCACGTGAGTGTGTTGCTCGGTTCGGTGAGAATGGCGGATAATGTGGTATATATGTTTTTAAACCTAAAGCCGTAATTTTAAACAAAAAACTGCAAGAAACGATTTGCTTCCTCCTATTCCCCGTGTTGAGTTGACACCTAGTTCATCACCAACAGTGTTATTTTGGATGAACAAACGTGAAAATTAGTCCTATGGTGAACGACATACCTACAATTGAGAAGACGTTATTGTTCCCCTTTTAATACATTTTCTTGGTCGTTTAAAAGACCCCCCCCCCCCCTATTGTTCTTACCAGGAGAGAAATTGCTTTAGCCATCTCAATTGCCTAGAGAGGCCCTGACATACTCATACTCAATAGTTTTTAAATAGATATTTTTATCTAATATAAGAAATGTGCATTCACTGTTTCACACTAGTACATGCATACACAAGATGCACGAATTTTACCAGGGAACCGGCTGACTAGATGTTTTCACCGAAAGAAGGTCAGACAATGTCTTTAAACTAAACGAAACGGAAACGCAATGCAATGCCAATAAGAAGAAGAAAACATACGTCTTGTCTGGGTCCAATTTATTCACATTAAGCATAAGGATTTTAGCGTAAACGCGTTTATTGAGAAAGAATAATGTCTTCTCCTCTACATGATTCATTTCGCGTTTTAAGATGACAAATGTGTATAATTAATCATCCCTTCAGATCTCTCCAAATTGCTGTAGGTCTAGATTACGATAATTAGATGAAAACGTCTTTCGCGCACTTCTTGCTTGTCAGTAAAATAGGTACTGTCATGATGACGTGCGGTTCTTAACCCTTTGCCCAATAACCCGTTTATCACAATAAATACAGGTGAACACTAAAGCAGGTTGAAAGTAAAGCAGAATGTGCCTGAAGGCACATTCTGCTTTACTTTCAGCCTGCTTTAAACTACCATCTGCTAGGCTATATAAAAATATTTGTTATAGTAATTGTTTATGAGGGTATAAACTGGAACTATTTTCTTCAGCGGAGGAATAATTTAAATACACTTAAAGTCGCTTATATGGGGGAAAGGGTACAGGTACAGTCTAATTTGAATCAACTCTTTACCCCATAGCTTGTTCTCGATTTGAAGACAGATTGCACTTAAAGCAGGTTAAAAGTAAAACAGAGTGCGCCTTTCAGCCTGCTTTAAGCTACAATCTACTATGGTAAAGAACATATTTCTTTTGGTACATGTTTATTTTCTTCAGAGCAGAAATAAATTAAAAGGGCTACATGACGCCTATAATCGCTTCTATCCTGTCGTAATATAGTCTGCTTTGAAATTATCATCCGTAAAATGTGTAAAATAAACGTGTAATGCGTTGTCTGGTCTGGCTTGCATTGAAAACACTAGTTTTAAGACTTTTAACGTATACGCAATTATTAGGAACGAATAACGTCTTTTCCAATATAGCACAAGTTTAACAGTTTTCACAGTCACGACCACTGTCTATACACGTGCTTACAATATGATAGCCTGACCCTCTTTCATCAAAATTTCAATGCATCAAGCATGACAAAAGGCTATGTATGCATTATTAGTGTAAGTCAAGCTCATGTACTTATTAAAAAATTCCAGAATGTTAGTTATATGAAGATATATTACATTTGAAAGTTTTATTGAAGTTATATTGTTGTTGTTATTGTCGTTTTTGTTGTTGTTATTGTTGTTGTTCCTTACAAGATATTACGTCCACTCGAAGTCATATATTGAAGCATCCACATATGCCTTGATTCAGGGTTTCCATAAGTTGACATGAAAAATCCTAAGATTTCAAAATTTGCATTTTTCGAGTGCGATTTTACGAATCGCACCTTCACCCCACCGCCTGTTTCTAGTTTTGTTGACATGTGACTACTTAAAGCAGGCTAAAAAAATAAAGCAGAATGCGCCTTCAGGCGCATTCTGTTTTACTTTCAGCCTGCTTGAAGATACCATGTACTAGAAAAATAATTCCGAAGATTTAGGAACAATCCGGAGAAATGGCAGCCCTGTTGATTTCATTTATGGTTACATGTAGTACCCAAATATTTACTATCAGTCAAAAAAGTCTATTATTGATGTAATTGTGATAACTTTCATCTTTATTTTCAGGCCAATGCATCGGACGAGCCGACATTGTCTTCGCTGTACCGGGGTCAAACATCGTACCGGGTCAAGAGTTCTTTCCCTTTGAAAGATTTCTTATTAACCTCGTCAGCTACTTCCGGTTGGACACGGACTTGATAAACGTCGGATTGATCATCTATGGCAAAGAGGCGGTCCCTATTAGCTGGCCACAACCATTTCTAGATCATAAACAAACCAACACTCGTATAACACTGCTGAGTCAGCGAAAAACATACGAGGCCCAGTTAAACGGCGGAAATGACGTTGCAGCGGCTCTAAATTTAATGCGCGAGATGTTCCGAAATCCAACCGGAAATCTCGTTCAGGAGCCACGAAGAGGTATTCAGAAGATCGGTGTCGTGTTTACCTATGACAGTGTCGCCCAGATGGACAGAATTAGAGTTATTGAAGCCGCTCAGGATGCCAAAATGGAAGGTGCAATCTTATATGCTGTAGGAAAAGGCCAGGTCGGACCAGAGTTCGCTTCCATAGGATCCGATTATTGCAAGTCATTCTCTATGGGACGCTTTATTGATGGCTTACCAAGCGTATTGGCGTTCCTCGGAAGCAGCATATGCACTGAGCTGGATCCAAGAGTGAACATCTCTGCCGCCAATTGTTTTCCACGTAAGAACTTTATTTATAAAATATCTTCTTGACATTGTGAAGGAAAATTCTATTTGAGCAAAGTGTACATTTGCAGACACATATCATTTTAACCATTTGCACCATATACATGTAAACACATTTTAAACGTTTAATTAGTCATATATACATGTAAGAAAAGTAGTCTACAGCTAAGAAGTCATGGAAAGTATTTTTTTATAAGTGGAACAGTGGAGAATCTGTTATTCTTTCCCAATAAACGCGTTTACGCTAAAACTATTATTTGCAGTGCAAACAGTTTGGAGCCAGATCAGACGCCGGGTAACCCGGCGTCTGATCAGGCTCCAAACTGTTTGCCACCAAGATAAACAAGAATTATCAGAATTGTCCAAAAGTTGTTCTTTTCTACGTTTTAGTGCTTTGCGTTTGCGTACGTTTGCGTTTAAACGGGAAAGAATAACAGATTCTCCACTGTAACTTGTTTTCAAAACTAGAAACAGGATATAAGGTGACAGGTTAACAGACAGAAATTATAAGAATTGTTTGTATTTTTTTAGGAATATCATTGTATTAGGATATCCATGTAACTATCGGTTAATATAACCTTGATTTATTTCGTTTCATGTAAAAGTTTGTTACTTTACATACGAAAAAAACAGCAATAAAACATGTTTTTTCATGTTTCAGAACTTTACCAAAGAAAGGAACCCGAACCAGTGAGTTGCTCGCCCGAATCCGTCATCTTCGCAGATCCCGAGAACTGTGCCTATTTCTACCACTGCCTCTTCCAAAGACCCGTTCAGGAGTCCTGTCCACCAGACATGCTGTATGACCCTATCGCCCAGTCCTGCAACTGGAAACAATATGTCTCTTGTTATTCCGATATCACGTGTCCGAAGAAGGACGGACTGTTTCCTCATCCGGGAGACTGTAGCAAATATCTGAACTGTTTTGACTTCCGGCCGTATATTCAGTCCTGTCCGGATGGGCTCTGGTTTGATGCCACCACTGGGCTCTGTGAGACGGCCACCTCGGTGGCGTGTACTTTGATATGAACACGTAAACCGTGACAGTGAGATAAAAAGCAAATTATTGGTTAGACAAATAAAGAGGATATTTTCAGGCAGAATACTGGATACCCTCTTAAAATGTTCATTGGAATAGGTGACTAAAATAGAGTTTGCAAACAGTTTGGACCCTGATCAGACGCCGCGTTTTGCGGCGTCTGATCAGGATCCAAACTGTTTGATACTCGTATCGATATTTCTTCGGTCAAAAAGCTTTAAATCTTAGTTTGAAATTGTATTTAAGGCAGCGTTTTAAAGCAGACGGTGAAATGTGACTGTAAAAAGGGTAGTACTCGTCATAATCTTATCTCATCATTCATCGGCGCCACATGTACTTGGCCTATTCAGTGCCCCGTTGCCGTAATACGCAAATCACATGTTTAAAAACAATACTGTCTCGTACCTGTAACCCATTTCCCCACAACTACACCTTTATACGCCTTTAGTTTATTAAAGTTAAATCTTATACATACAGTCATGAATATGCCTTATAAGAAATATTTGCTGTAACCTAGAGATGACGGCTTAAAGCAGGTTTATAATAAAGCAAATTACACATTGAGGCACATTCTGCTGTACTTTCAATCTGATTTAAGTTGTCACATGTCTTCAAACCTTGAAACAGGCTATGGGTAAAGCTTAAAAATAGTACTGTCTCCTGCATGTACGAACCTATTAACTCATTAAAGCCTACTCACAGCTATAGGACGAGATGTTAAACTTCAAACATGTATTAACACATTCAACCCTAGCAACGAGTATACTCGTCATTTACAAACAGTGTATAATATTATGTGATGATTACACTTGTCCCATGCAAAACAGTGTAGACCCTGATCAGAGGGCTCCTTTAAGGAGCCCTCTGATCTGGGTCTACACTGTTTGTCACTTTGAAATATATTGTTAAAATCAACTCTAAATAGTCAAAAATGGACAAAACATATTTTTTTAATTTGGAGTTGTACATTAAAAGTGTCAGGGGTGAATGAGTTAAGAAACAGTGCGGACATTGATGAAACTCTGCCCCTTGTCGACGTCTCAGGGTCTACACTGTTTGCCTACGACTCAAGTATGTAACTCTTTCACTGTCATAGGCAACTTAACGCGACCTTTTTAACAGTTTGTATCAAGTGGCGTTTGGTCAGGGTCCAAACATATTTTCACTCGTATCGAATTTTCGCTGTCATCTCCCTAAATCAGACACCTGTTGATGGCCAAATGGTAGTGAATAATTAAGAAACGCACGGTGAATTTGACGGTGAAGGGTTACAATTGACCCTTGCTATACATTAGGTAATTCATACTCATTCAACGCTATTGCTGTGTATTGTAAATACTGCATTTGTCATTCATACTATTGTCATTAAAAGTTGAAAACTATTGTTGTTGTTTTGTTAGCGATAAGCATAAGTTCATATTTACAATATACAGTGTTCCCTCCCTACAACGGCCCTCCCAACAACGATTCCCTCCTTACAACGACCCTCGTCTCATTTCCCTAAGCACGACAATTATGTCTAACGGTTTTACTGCTGCAATATCGTTTGCTGAAAACTGTCGTCTGCTGTTTTTCTCAAAATTACATAATTGATATTTTGACAGAAAAACGTAATGACGAGTGACAAACAGCTTGAATCCAGATCAGACGCCGCGTTACGCGGCGTCTGATCTGGATTCAAGCTGTTTGCAAACGTAAGCCAATTCCCTCCCTACAACGACTCCCTCCGAACAACGAACACATTTTGTGTCTCCCATTGAGTGTCGTTGTAGAGAGGAAGCGCTGTAGGTTTGAATTATTCCTCTAATACCTTATTGATACAATTTATAACTTACTCGTAATATTCACTAGCGCGCAAGATATGCGCTGGGGTTAGGGGTGAGGAATGTACAGGTAATGAGAACTCAACCCATTGACCGTTATTTGCTTGTATACTTGTCTTTGGCTTACTGTGTACCTGCGAAGAGTACACCTATATTAATGAAACCCAGGCTAAAGGACTGGCATAGAAGTAAGATAATCAAGATCAGCACGGTTTATAATTTATGCAATTTTGCGTAAAACATCCCGAAATAGTACACTATAAACTGGACACTTAATTGAAAACTGGAAACGTCAATTCCAAGTTTAAGATGCTGGTGAGTTTAGCAATTCATGATACATTCGCTGTGTTAAGTCCTCAAATAACCACGTTAACCTGTTCACTCTCAATTACGTCATATTTAGCGCATTTGCAAACAGTTTTGATCCTGATCAGACGCCGCGTTACGCGGCGTCTGATCAGGATCAAAACTGTTTGCCACTTTTTTTAAATTGCGTCAGTTATACTACCTTAAATATTACTTTGAAACGATATTGCAGTCAACAATATATTGACGCAGACGACAATATGGCGGTGAAGGGATAAAAACCTCACGAAAAATTTGATCACGAAAGGGTTAAAAGTTTAGTTTATCTCCCGGTTGTTACTTTTAAAATCGGTTGCAGCCGGAACGTGGCTGACTGAAACCCGTGCTATACATTTATTATATAGTGCTCCCTTTCTATAACGACCCTACCAACAGCGACTCCCTCCTTACAACGACCCTTTCCTCAGTTCCCTAAACAGGACAATTATGTCTTACCCTTTTATGGCTGCAATATCGTCTGCTTAGAATTGTCGTCTGCTGTTTTTCACAAAGTTAAATAATGGACATTTTGACAGAAAAACCTTAATGTCTATTGACAAACAGCTTGAATCCAGATCAGACGCCGCGTTACGCTGTTTGCAAAAATTTAAGCCAATGTCCATCCCTCTAACGACTCCCTCTGAAAAACACATACATTTTTGTCTCCCATAGGGTGTCGTTGTAAAGAGGGAGCGATGTATATTTTAGTCTCAGTTTGCATTTTATTATGTTTTTTCAAAGCAAAAGTGTTTCACTATATTGAAATGTATTCGAAACAATTTCAATTGTTTTTGTCTTCCGTTTCTTTTTCTCTCTTTTTTTCTTATTATTACTTCTCTCCATCAAGATTTGTGATTATAAAAAGGGGCACTTATGAGGTGCACCAGGGACTGTACCCGGTCGGTCACTTTATCCTGACAACGACGAACCAGTCGTAATGCTATTTCGATTTGTATTTCAGTTTTAATAAAAAAAAACTTAACTATACCAAATGCCATCATTTTGGTTCATAAATATAAAAACAAAACGTCAAACATTTATCAGTGACAAATTCGAAGTGTCGGGAAGTGAGTTGACTGACACGCGAATGTTATTATTTGCATGATTTGAATATAATATACTTAGGGTCGAAACGTTCTTCTTTAAAACGATGTATGACAAAAACGTCCTATAAAATAAACGTTAGATGTAGAAATGTAGCCATTCCTTAACAAGACGACAGTGTTGTAAACAAATGATTTAGATATAATAAACTATTATAAACAGTTACGAGTAAAGATACAAACTGATGTACTGTAGACAATAGGTCTACACAAAGAGACAACTACACCTTTTTACGTCTTCAGTTAATTCCCCCGCTTATGAAACAACTCCACTTTATAGAATCATGAATATGTAACATACGAAATATTCTCAATATCCTAGCAAAGGGTATCTTTAAGCATACTGAAAGTCAAGCAGTGTGTGACCGCTTGTCTTTAAATAAACTAATTATAGTATTACGGGTAATTAGTAAAATAATTGCTGACGGCAAAATAAAAGCAGACGATATCAGGACAAGATAAAGATTTTAAAAACAGATTATAAATGTTTTACAGCCATATTTCAAAAATATTAAACTGTCGCAACCTGCACGTAAAATTTAATATAAAACGATCAACTTGGCGCCAATTTGAATTAATTTTATGGTTTATATTTACCTGTCCTGACGACCTGGCTTTGGGTGTCATGAACTATACTCGCCTGTCACCGACAATACGAGTATCTAGAACAATGGACAGTTAATGACAGTGACAAAACAGGTTAATAGCAGACAGCCTGTACAGTATGACACGTTCCTACTAAAAGGGATTCAATGTATGTCCATCACATACAGTAAAAGTATAATGCTTATTTAACCCCTTAACTCTTTCGCTTTTAATGACGTCATAAGTGCATTTGCAAACAGTTTTGATCCTGATCAGACACCGCGTTACGCGGAGTCTGATCAGGATCAAAGCTGTTTGCCACTTGTTTTGAAATTACGTCAGTTATACTGCATTAAATCTAACATTGAAACGATATTGCAGACAACAACATTGAAGCAGACGAAAATATGACGATAAAGGGGTAAACACCTCACGATAAATTTGATCAATTCATGAAAGGGTTAACCCTTAACTGCCTTTAACCCTAATCAATGGTTATTAGCAAACAGTTTGGATCCTGATCAGACGCCGCGTAAACGGTTTGAAACTCGTTACGATATCACTATAGCCAATTTATCTAAAACTTAATTTTGAAAATTACAAACAGACGACAATAGTTTAAAGCAGATGACGTCATGGTAGTGACGGGGGTAACTATTTGTCTGCTACAATATCGTCTGCATGACTTAAATTGTCTGCAAATTAAAGTTCCCTTTACCCAATAGCCTGGTTTTAGTTTTGAAAAATGGTGACTGCTTAAAGCAGGTTGAAAGTAAAGCAGAATGCGCCCTAAGGCGCATTCTGCTTTACTTTCAGCCTCCTTTAAGCTACACCATGCTAGAATAAATAATTATTCCTTCTGATAAATTTTCATGACTGTATAGATTGGAACATTTTGCTTCAGCAGAAGAATAAATTAGATACGCTAAAAGTCGCTTCTATGGGTAAAGGGTTATGCCTCGCTCACATTTGCTGCGGCTGCCGTACGGCGGCCGCACGGCTAATCATTTCTACGGCGAGTAGCAATTCCCCGGCCGCCGCAGAATTCCTACGGCCGCCGTGTGTTGCGCTCACATTTGCTGCGGCTGCCGCGTGGCGAGATTTTATTTTTATGGGGTTAAAAAGCCTGCGGCAACCGTACGGCTGCCGTACGGTGACCGCACGGCGACCGTACGGCCGCCGTACGGCAGCCGTGGAAGTCCCACCAGATACCCTGCAACCAAAATGCTGCTCCTGCTACACAACTTGTTTTTGCTACATGTTCACACGAATAATATCAGTCTAACAACACCATGAACTCAAAGGACACATTTGGACAGCATTTAAGAACATCTAAATCCATTTTTAGATAATATACATGTTTTGCATATATGAACAAAAGTACAAATGCACAATAGGAAAATTGACCATTGAGTTACGGCGGCCGCACGGTGGCCGTACGGCAGCCGTAGAATCACTCTGCGGCGTGTGTTTCTACGGCCGCCGTAGAAATGACAAAATGTTATAACTCTGCGTTATAATTCTACGGCGAGCTCTACGGCCTGTAAAATATTGGGATACGCCGTGCGGCTGCCGCACGGCCGCCGTAGAATCTCTACGGCCGCCGTAGGATTCTCTCGATTTCAAATTTCTGCGGCCGTCGTACGGCCGCGGTAGAGCAAATGTGAGCGCACTATTAAGGTCAATTATGCTGAAGAAACCTGAACATAATTATGGTCAATCAGTGTGGATTTTTATTATTTATAATATTTACGATTTGTCTAAATCTGGATATCAACCAGTTTGACAATCGTTGACCAATTGCCGAGTTAGTCTGTGTCTGATATTAAAAGCCTTTAGCAAATTACTTTTAACAGTTTTAGCAAAATCGGGTTTATTGAGACGGATGAACGTCTTCTTACTGTATGATTATATGACATATTTGATCATTTCACCACCGTAGACGACTAAAGTCGACTTTGCAAACAGATTGAATCCAAATTAGACATCGCCTAACGTGACGTCTGATCAGGATCCGAACTGTTTGACACTTGTATCTAAATTGCGTCAGTCATACTGCCTAAAATCTAAATTTGGAACGACATTGCAGACAACAATATTTGCAGCAGACGATAAGATGACGATGAAGGGGTAAAATACACACCATTTACCTATCCACTGCCTTGCTCAGAGTACAACAGTTATTTGCAAATAGTTTCAATCTTGATCAGCCGCCGCGTTACAAAACTATTTGACCCTCAAATGAATATTTCTTAAGTCAAAATACCTAAAATTGAAATTTGAGAATAAAAGCAGACGACGCTTGTTTAAAATTGATGACGTCATGGCAGGGAAGGGATAACTTAGGCTATAATAGGGCTAACGTTATGCTCTCACTTCACTCCCTTGGCACGAGCGCATGCAGCTTTATACGCATTAGCAAACAGCTTGGATTATATTCATTCACTCGAACAACTGGACGTCTGATTAGGATCCAGCATTTGATAATCAAAACGACGTTCTTTGTAAAATGCCTCTATTCTGTTTCGGAAATAAAAGCAGATCTCTTTAGCAGTCAATGAGTTACCATAATGACCCTCAGTATTGGGCCAGACAGACCTGAGCAAACAGTGTTGAACCTGATCAGACTGCTCCTGGTGGGAGTCTATAAACTTGTCTTTCATTATGCATCTATTTTTTTTTTAAATGTGTGATCATACAGGGCTTCAGATGAGGGGAGTATTTCAAAAACTAAAATCTTTGTTTCGGCATTAAACCCTTTGGTGTCACTACTTATTAGAATCGTCTCTTCGAGACGAGTCTAATGAGTAGTGACATCAAAGGATTTTATGCTGAAACATGTCAAAATAAGTTGGATTTGTTCAGTTTACTCCCTCTTGTCTTGAGCCCTGATAAGTAGTTCAATTTTAAGGATAAATACAGCAGTTATACGGAGTGTCCCTATTTTTAGGAATTTTACGGTATGTTTTTGCTTTTTCGTACGGTTGGGAAGTTACGGCCATTTCCGACAAGTTGGAACATATAATGTCAAAAAGTAAAATGATCAAAGTGTTATAATTGCGATTCAGAATTAATCAAAATGCCACATGTCGAGTCTTTTTATTAGTTTAGCTACAGTGGAGAAAACGTTATTCTTTTCCGTTTAAACGCAAACGCAAAACACCAAACTGTAAAAAGTGTCATCTTTTTCAAATTTCCAACTATCTATTTTAATCTGAGTAGCAAACAGTTTGGAGCCTGATCAGACGCCGGGTTATCCGGCGTCTGATCTGGCTCCAAACTGTTTGTAATGGAAATGATAGTTTTAGCGCAAACGCGTTTGTTGGGAAAGAATAACGTTTTCTCCACTGTAGCACATATCAGAACGGTTTTCGGCAAGGTCAGATGATGAGTTGATTGTCGGAAAATATAAAAATTATAAACTTATTACAGATCCAAAACATTTTTCATAGTGACACAATCAAGAAAATAACATCACTTTGTTTACAAATAAAAAAACAATGAATTTTTAAGTACAAACTAAGGTCATGTCAACCTAGATAATGTTATTTTCAGTCCGTTTAAATTACAGTAGTATCTCTCTACAACGACCCTCCTAACAACGACACCCTCCTTACAACGACCCTTGCCGCTATTCCCCAAACGAGACATTATGTCCAATATTTTCACTACTGCAATATCGTCTGCTTAAAATTGTCGTCGCTGCTTTTCTAAAAGTTACATTCTTGACATTTTGATAGAAAAAAGCTAATTAATGACGAGTGAAAACAACTTGAATCCAGATCAGACGCCGCGTTACGCGGTGTCTGATCTGGATTCAAGCTGTTTGCAAATGTAAGCCAAGTTCCCTCCCTATAACGACTCCCTCTGCGAACAACGCACACAATTCGCCTCCCATTGGATGTCGTTGTAGAGAGGGAGCTCTGTATGTTGTTTAACCTCGTTCCCAATAGCGTGTATGTAGTGTTTACGTAAAGCAGACTGAAAGTTAAATGCGTCTACTGTTCTACTTCCAGCTTGTCAGGATACTGAAAACATTTTCTTTGGCTTGTTAACAGGGTTCGGTAAAATATTGCGAGATACATTATACAGTGATCCCTCCCTACGACGGCCCTCCCAACAACGAGTCCCTCCCTACAACAACGCATGCTGCTCTTCCTCCGAGCAAGACATTTATGTTCAACATATTCACGGCTGCAATATCGCCTTCTTAAAATTGTCGTCTGCTGTTTTTTCTCAAAGTTACACAATGGACATTTTGTCAGAAAAAAACTTAATGACGAGAGACAAACATATTAAATCCAAATCAGACGCCGCGTTACGCGGCGTTTGATCTGGATTCAAGCTGTTTGCAAAGGAAAGCCAATTTCCCTCCCTATAACGACTCTCTCCAAACAACGCACACACTTTTTGTCTCACATCGGGCGTCGTTACAGTTACATCTGTATATATGTCAATGTACATGTACACGGTTACGAACTTACTTTAACAATTTTATAATCTTGGTAACAATATTGAAAGAATTTCCATGTTTCCATGCATCTCAATATTGTATCATGTTTATTGTGAATGTAGTTATTTGTCTTTCTCACTTTGTAGGTACATTTATATAATTTCATGTGAAGCGCTTTTGAACGCACAACTCCTGTGTGAAAATAGCGCTATATAAATCGGGTAAAATAATAATATTAATAACTCCGGACAGTTTACATGTAGCTGCTTTTAAGTTTACAATTGAGAAGAGGCAAGTATTCCCATTAAACGCGTGTATACTAAAACTTACTATTTTCACTGCAAACCCGCGTCTGACCATGCTTGTAACTATTTGCTTCTTATACTTGAACGTCGTCCAAATTTTCAATAGGTTAAAACAGAAAAAACAAAAGGTTCTAATGTATCAAAATAGGGTGACGTCTCAAAATGACCCCGATGTTGAACAAACGATAAACAACAACATGAAGAAGCCTAACACTTTATGCTAATGTTGAACAATTCTGACTATATAAAAGTCATCGACCTAAATGTTTTAAGTGCAGGGGCCCGTTTCATAAAACTTCGTACGACAAAAACGGTCGTAAGTCAAAACTTTAAAATACATTTAATTTCTCTATTTCTCTATCTAATCCTGTATTTTGACATCTTTTGGAATTGTCTTTTCGAGACAATTCCAACGAGATGTCACAAGACAGGATTAGATGGAGAAACAAATAATAATTAAGACTTTTATAATCTGACTTACGACAACATTTGTCGTACGAAGTTTTATGAAACGGACCCCAGGTGTTTTTTTACCCTTTCATTGCAAACATTTTTCGTCTGTTTCAACCGTTTCATTGTCATACTTTATAGTCTCCTTAACCCATCTGTACCCAGTGGATTCTTCCATGTTTATATATTGGATTAGTCCATTTTTTATCAAAGGGGTGCTTGGTCAAACTTTTCATTTTCATTTTGTTTTACATTGAAATTTCTATCAGCAAACAGTGTAGACTCTGATCAGACGCCGCAAATGCGGCGTCTGATCAGAGTCTACAATGTTTGCCTATGTCCCAACTCAGTGCAATGTTCTCTCTGGGTTTGCCCGGACTATTTTGGGCACAGATGGGTTAACCCTTTCACTGCCAAAATGTTCGTGGGTTTTTACACCCTCACCATCATGTTGTCGTCTGCTTTATTATTGCTGTCTACACCACAGTTTTAGAGTTAATTGTAAGGCAGTATGTCTGACAAAATTTCGATATGAGTATCAAACAAGGGTATTTTCGTCTGGTCTTGGCACGGCTTATAATTATGTTTAAACGAGATACCACACTTCTGTATGTTAAGTTATATATAAATATAATAATCACCAAATCACACTTCACAATTAGGTTTACAAATCCTTTACAAAACGTATAAGATAGGCACAATAAAACCTCTCCGTTATGACCACTAAATTATGTGAGTTAGTAGGTGTTTAAGACAGGTGATTGCTTAAAGCAATGTGAAAGTAAAACAAAAACCTCCTTTAGGAGCTCTCTTTTGTATTTTAATCTTGTTTTAAGCTGTCATCTGATTTTTATACAGTCAGTTAGTATTCCTTTAAGTGGTCGTTAACGAAAAGTTTTATTATAATTGCGTGATTCTAAATTGGTCGTGTTGCGTGGTTTTAAAATATTGGCGAAGGTTAAAACAAGATATATAGCCGAAACTCGATACTTCAAACTCGCTCAAATCGGTCGTTCAAGTATTTCGTAAGTCGGATTTCGGTAATTCGATCTCGGTTAAGTCGAACATACCCATATTCCAAAGTTAAAACGTGGCTAAGCCACGTTTTAACTTTGAAATATAGGTATGTACGAAGTAACGCGAGTTCGAAGTATCGCGTTTTGACTGTAACTAGTTTAATGGGAACAAATTGTACAAATACCGACACGAAATATGAACCTCTTTATGTTAACATTTCGTTGAATTCTCTATACGCGTGCTCGAAATTTTCGTTAAAGGTGCATAATGCGATTGGAGAAGCTTTAATAATAGTTATGCCTAAATATGCTGTGGTTTAGCTTGAAAATGGCATTGTAGATATATACATGTTCAGGTGTAGTCCAAAGTGTTTCAGCATACAATTCATATGAAACACCAAACAGCGCAGACAATTATTGTTCTCCGAGTACTATGTTTAGTTCATCCTACCCTCGCGACGGCATTCATCATCGACCCACAGTAATACCTCTTAATTACGACAACTAAACCAAAGCGAATTTATAAATACAGGTGACAGCGTAACCCGTTCGTGGCCCAATTATTCTGGATAGTTTTACCCATTCGACACCGTATTGTCGTCTGCTTCAGTATTGTTGTCTACAAGAACGTTTCATAGTTAGATTTAATGTTGTACAACTAAAGAAATATCGGTAAGAGTGTCAAACAGTTTGGCTCCTGATCAAACGCCGCGTTATACGGAGACATATCCAAATCATAATTGGGTTTTCATTTGTTTCAGTGTTTCTTTTTTACTTAAATAGTAGTAGTAGTAGTAGATCTTTATTACCTCCAATAATGGAGAGCTACATACATGTGTAGCAGGACGAGGGGACCCAGTGATCTGGATCCACCCCAGGAGCGCTACGCTCCTCAAGTCCGGACTCTGGGTATAGCCTGGTGGGACGGGGAATATAACTAAAACTCAGAAATCAATTTTTTTTTTTATTTAAACATAAAGCCTAGCTATTTACAATAACGGAATCCCGAGTTACATGGTATTTCCGCAGAGCAGGATGTCACCCGTTGGGTTGCCCAGACTAACGTCCGGAGGTACAGGTTTATCCTGATGCAGAAATACCCTAAGTTTACTAAATCTAAATCTGAAACATTACAGTGTAACCACCGTTGGTCTCAGTTTACAACCTATCGGTCGTAGATGCTCTTAGCTCAGTTACCAGTCATCAACCAGTTGCA
Organism: Gari tellinella; assembly: GCA_922989275.2. Taxonomy (NCBI): domain Eukaryota; kingdom Metazoa; phylum Mollusca; class Bivalvia; order Cardiida; family Psammobiidae; genus Gari; species Gari tellinella. The sequence goes on along the minus strand of OV277868.1, from coordinate 77,067,752 downwards.
AGTAAGAGAGAGAACAGTGGTCAGTGTCTCATTATATAGGCAGATAGAACCATGTGACCATCTGCTAAACTGGACTGATTCGCCGATTTCTATAACTAAAGTTCACTTTCTACAAGTAAAAAACATAGAACTAATCTAACTTCAATTGCCACAAAATGCAGATGAAAAGCATGCAATATCATGAGATGTTTCAGTACACTATAATCTTTAGCTTGCTTATGTTAAAAGGGCAGTTTGCATACTAAAGGATGCCAAACTGCTACATTCCTCCTTCCTATTTCAGAAAAAAAGAACAACATCAATATTTTGCTGTTGTTACTTTTTTTTTTAAACATAGAAGTGGCTCTTAACTAAATAATATGTCTGCACGTTATGACAACATAATAACCAAAGTTCACATAACAATCACTAAATCATACATAATGATTATCCTAACGCCTTTCCTTCAAATAACAACTAGTTCACATTCTAAATCCAAAATACAGAAAAACAACTGAGCTCAGTTAACAGATTCAATTCTAATTAAAGTACATTCTTAACTATAGTAAGAGTTCTCTAGAAGAAAAAAGGTAGACAACTCTTAGTAAACTTATACTATGTCCCTGTATTTGACTGAAGTTGACAACTCATCAATTCATTGCTGCTGTGTCTGAATAAAAATGAAATGTTCAGAACCAATTTATTTAGCCAAGTCTCCAGATTTACTTTGTACATATGCCAAACAAATAAAATTCATAAGCTTGACAAAAGTCAAGTCCTACATTAAATTCTTGCTAAGTTATTCCCAATCTCAGTCAAATCGGACGAACTGTAAAATCTTAATCTAAGGAAACAATAAGTAAACATGAATAACACACAACGTAATGAATCCAAAACTCATGTACATGTTTCTGTATTACAAATTACAATACCACTGTAATGTTCACTACCTATCAAATTTGCACATGTTTCTTGGCTTATAATTTACTAAAACACACAGCTACATGTACGTGAGCAAACACATATACTTAGTATATGTAAATTCACTCTCACAATCTGTATCTCCCATAACTAATAACATGGAGCTAAACACAAACTCCACAAATAATGTCACAATGATCCGTCCCTTTACCTTTCTTTACAAAATAGACACTTTTTGTCCAGGTCCGGATCTAGCATTTGCATTTCAGGGACTAACAATTTTGCTTGATATAATCTATTGTATCTTACTCAGGGGGTCTGGGGCTATGAAAAGGAAATTGCTCAGGGGGTCTGGGGCTATTGAAAGAAGATTGGCAGCCTTCTCTATTCCTCTCATACTCATACTCATATCCAGACACGACGGGTGCCTCAGGCGGTCGCGGCTGATCAAATGAGAGCTTGTGCCCCTCGGTTCGCGAATTGTCAACCGTGTTGACTTCGACCGCTACGCTTTCATTCTGTGTAGACTCAGATTTACACTTTAACTCGTTCAAGGGGCTAAGTCTCTGTATAGGCAAACACGGGCTCTCCTTACATTCGCGACTTGTACGACCGTAGTCTACACCAGACGAATCTTTAAACTTACAATGAGGCTCGCGTGATAAGACACTGTTGCATTTACATCTGTACAATTGTAAGATCCCAGCTTTCGTTTCCCATTCTAAACTTTGAAAATCTATGCTTATTCCCTGGGATCTAATGAAATCTAAGCCCAATATTCCATCTGTCCCTTGAATATCAGCTACTAAAAGATGCCACGTATAACTCTTAACATCAGTTTGAAAACTAAACACGCCTTTGCCTATGATATTCAGCTTAGATCCACTAGCTGTGCGAGAACCAACCCCAACATCTTTTAACATAGGTTTACGTGAACCCATTTGCTCACACACATTCTTTGAAATAATACTAACTGGCGATCCAGTATCAAACACCATAGGAAACGCTATATCCTGAACCTTAACATGCAAATACCAACTTGCATTGACTATCTGAACTGGGTCGGACGGAGACTCCTGATCTGGATCAATAGTACACCTAGTACTTTGATTAACCTCAGATCCATTATTTACCTCAGAAGCTAGATCAGATTCCTTTTCCTTTATCCTACAATTTTCTAATATCTGAATTACCCTATCATCAAACCTAACCTTTTTGGAAGCAAAGTTCACCCTTGACCCCTCTGACTTCGGTCTACTACGTTTCTCTCCCTTAACATCACACCCTTGAACTCCCTTTTGGCTCATTCCACTACCCCATCGACTATTCGCCAACACAATAAATGGGTCCAATGAGTCTTCTCTACTCATATCACAAAACCACCCATTTACCCTACACGTCTCATTCTCTTTTGAGACAACATATTTCTCCTTAACTACTAAGTCTCTCGAGCTCAAGAAGGGGTTCAAACCTACGTCTAATGCCTTACTCTCAACAGGGTCAAGCCTACACTTTCTATCCAAATTTTCACAACCAAATAAACTCAACTCATTTTTCTTCTGAGAACAATGAACCTGATCTAACTGACATAATTCTGTACCCAATAACCTCTCCGTCACAACCCTAACTGACCTTTCTAAACAGCCAGCTGCCCTATCGGCCTCTAAAGCAGCAACATTTAGTTTCCCTGTTTCCCAGGGTACCTAGCATCTTGATATCTACCCTTTCCCTGCGGTGCGCAATCTGCATCTGTATTACGATACCCATTCGCATTACTACCATAAGTCGGTTTCGCTTGATCGGCGCGCGGCGGCTGCCAACCCGGATCCACACTAGATTTCCTAACTGTGTCTATTGGGCCAAATATTGTCTCATAGCTCTGTGCTAATGACAATATTTCCGACATAAGTTCTAATCCACTAGCTTTGGACTTATTTAGCTCCCATAACAATGTGTTCTTCAAATCAGGGTGAACCAATCCCTGAATGAATTGGTGACAAACTATCCTATAGTACAACCTACCATTTTCATGGGGGAATGCTTTACTGGCTAGAGACTGTAACTCTCTTAAGTATTGACCTACACTTTCATTTTCTTGTCTACGGCGGGAGTAGACTTTTGATTCATGCAGTTGCGGATTAACCAACTCCCCGTATCGCTGACCTAAAGCTTGCTTCATTTGGGAGAAATCACGAGTTTGCTTTAACGTTAAGTTATCGACAAACTCAACTGCCTCGCCCCTTAATGAAATCAAAAGTCTCTTAGCCTTTGTATCGCAATCCCATCCATTGTAATCGGCTACTTTCTCAAAACATGAGATAAATTGTTCCCATTTTCCTAACCCATCATAGAGAGGTGGTTTTTGCTCTTTCTTAACGAAAGGGTTGAAATGGGAATCGCTATTACCTAGCGGCTTTGTCTGTGCATACGAATAAGGGGGTGGTGGGGTAGTCAAACTAAGTAAACCAGTATTAGTTGGCTGCGACACATTCCCCATTAAACTAGCACTAAAAGGGTTGTTATTCTGAATGTAGCGGGCCTGATTAGTATCCACACCATACAAAGGATGTGAAGACATAGTGCGTTGTGGGATAAGGAGTGAATCAGTACCGTATAAAAACGGATTAGTCTGCTGAATTGTTTGATTAACTGCATTTGTACTAAATAAATCCCTATTGGTATAGTTTTCACTTAAATCAATCAAATCATCTACCTCTGTCGGAGATATTTGAGATTGAGTGTTGCTACACTCAGAATAAAACGGCATTGTTTCGTGTAAATCAAAACCGACTCTTTTCGGTGTGCTGAAAGAGTTACTCTCTATACATGTGAGTCACGTGCCGTCACGTGCTCGCTACCGGGCATAGGTGTACTAGTACGCGTTGACAATAGCATTACTACAGCCTTGTGTAGTAAATATACATGAACAAACTAAATTACACATACTAAACTGAACATTAAATCCCTAAATTAAATTGACTCTGGCTTTAGCCATACTCCTCATCCAACACCAAGACTATACCCTGCTCGCAGCGCCAAAAATGTAGCAGGACGAGGGGACCCAGTGATCTGGATCCACCCCAGGAGCGCTACGCTCCTCAAGTCCGGACTCTGGGTATAGCCTGGTGGGACGGGGAATATAACTAAAACTCAGAAATCAATTTATTTCTTTTATTTAAACATAAAGCCTAGCTATTTACAATAACGGAATCCCGAGTTACATGGTATTTCCGCAGAGCAGGATGTCACCCGTTGGGTTGCCCAGACTAACGTCCGGAGGTACAGGTTTATCCTGATGCAGAAATACCCTAAGTTTACTAAATCTAAATCTGAAACATTACAGTGTAACCACCGTTGGTCTCAGTTTACAACCTATCGGTCGTAGATGCTCTTAGCTCAGTTACCAGTCATCAACCAGTTGCAAGTAAGAGAGAGAACAGTGGTCAGTGTCTCATTATATAGGCAGATAGAACCATGTGATCATCTGCTAAACTGGACTGATTCGCCGATTTCTATAACTAAAGTTCACTTTCTACAAGTAAAAAACATAGAACTAATCTAACTTGCATTGTCATAAAATGCAGATGAAAAGCATGCAATATCATGAGATGTTTCAGTACACTATAATCTTTAGCTTGCTAATGTTAAATGGCCAATTCGCCATGCTAAAGGATGCCAAACTGCTACACATGTAACACAAACATGTATCATAACATAGAAAAACAGACACAATATGATGACAAATACAGTAAAACCTCTCTATTACGACCACTAAATATTATATGTTAATTATTAGGGTATTTACGGTAGATGACCGCTTAAAGCGAGGTGACAGTGAAACAGAAAGCTCCTTCAGGAGCTTTCTGTTTCACTGTCACCTTGCTTTAAGCTGCCACCTCTCTATTGTACAATCAATAAGCCTTCATTTTAGTGGTCGTAATAGCGAGGTTTTACTGTAAAATATATACAGTACAAATTACAACAAATGCATGTAGCTATGTATAGAGATCACATGCACAAGTACACTGTACATCTACACACTTATTGCAACTAGTATAGAGTAGGAGTGCATGGAAGTTGAAATATACAAACTCAGGGCTCCAGATAAGAGGCAGTTATTTCAACAAATCAAACATTTTCTCACTTATTCAGCACCAAATCCTATGGTGTTACTACTCATTAGAAGCGTCTCTACGAGACGATTCTAATGAGTAGCGACACCATAGGGTTTAATTCTGAAATAAAGATTTTAGATTTTGAAAAACTACCCTTATCTGGTGCTCTGCAAACTGAAGATTTATACGAGTAAAGCCTTTAAAAGAGTTATAAGTTACAGTCTGACCTGCATTAGACGGCGACAACACAGGAGAGGCGATGAGCAATCCCAGACACAGACGACAGCCCCCACCGGAATGAAGTAAAGCTGAAAGCCCATACAAAAGCATTCTACTTCACATCAGACCAGCAGCCAGCACAAGGGATGTCCATGTCCCACCCGAATACTAAACCACCGCTAAATGGAAACGATTATAGTTATAAAACAATAAATGAACACCCCCTCACATACACACATACACACAAGTGAGAAAAGACCTTACTTGACGAAACAAAACCCAAGAAACATCGTTATCACCTGTAGCGCGTTCAAGTACCGAATCGATTGCACCAGAAAACGGTAACAATTTAAATTAAACGACCGTTTGGCTGTTACCGATTGCGAACGGCACGAACGGCCTCAGAGGTAGTTAGCCATGAGGAAAAGTTATTTATAACATATTTTCACGCTATTCTTGTTGATATCTCTGAATGTAGTTTGTATGAAACAAGCAGATGCCATTTTTTAATTTTTTCCTGTCATAACTACGGATAAGCTTAATATTTACTCTTACAATTGCCGTGGTCTGAAAGATGCTAAAAAACGTAATGATATTTTTGATTTTTTAAAGAATAAGAAAGTTGATATTCTGTGTTTACAAGAGACTCATTTTGTAAAAGAATCTGAAAAGACAATTTACTCTGAATGGAATGGCGATTGTTTTTTTAGTCATGGAAAATCAAATGCAAGAGGTGTTGCTATTTTATTTCGAAAGAACTTAGATATTAAAGTGATAAATGTGAAAAAAGATAATAATGGAAACTTTATTGTAATTGAACTTGTATATAACGATGTTGCTTTTGTCCTGCTTAACATTTATGCTCCAAACAACGATTCTCCAGAGTTTTTCACTCAGACATTTAACATTATTGACTCTCTAAATACGAAAGATAGGTACATTGTCTGTGGTGATTTTAACCTTGTACTTGACCCTGAAATTGACTTTAAAAATTATAAAAGAACAAATCATAATACTAAAGCCCGAACCAAGCTATTAGCCCTTATTTCTGAACGAGGACTTATAGATCCCTTCAGAGAATTGCATGGAAATATCCAAAAATATACATGGAGAAGATTAACCCCCTTACAACAAGGTAGACTTGATTTCTTTTTAATGACTGATAATATGATTAATTTTTTAAGAAAATGTGATATTGATGTTAGTTATAAATCTGATCATTCTATTATATTTTTAGAAATGTGTTTTGTAAACACTACACATGGAAAAGGGCTGTGGAAATTTAATAATGATCTGTTAAATGATATTGAATATGTAAATTGTATAAATAGTAAAATAGATGAAATAATATTACAATACACTGTTCCTGTTTATGATCTAGATAGTGTATTATTAATGGATAGGTCAGATATACAGTTTGTTATTCATGATCAATTATTTATAGAAACACTTTTAATGGAAATTCGAGGGAAAACAATATCATATTCAAGTTATAAAGCAAAAGAGAAAAGAAATAGGGAACAAACTTTATTAACTGAAATTCAACTTTTAGAGTCATGTCTTACAGACAATAACAAAGATCAATTACTTTTATTAAAAAATGAACTTACAAACATAAGAAATAAAAATCTTAGGGGTGCTTTTATTAGATCAAGATCTAAATGGATAGAAGAAGGTGAAAAAACCACAAACTATTTCTGTAACTTAGAAAAGCAACATATTACTAATAAGAATATATAATTTATAGAAAAAGATGGTTCCTATATATTTGACCAAGAAGAAATACTAAAAGAAACTAAATCATTTTATGAGAATTTATACGATGAGCAGGACACAAATACAAATTTTGACCTAGAACAAGAGTTGGAAGGCTATGATATACCAAGGTTAAGCTTAGATCAAAGCAATTCCCTAGAAGGACTTTTAACATATAAAGAAGTCACACTCACTTTAAAAAGCATGAAAAATGATAAGAGTCCTGGTTGTGACGGCTTTACTACAAATTTCTTTAAAGTTTTTTGGACAAAATTTGGACATTTTGTTGTAAGAGCTTTAAATTATGCATTTTTAACTAACTCTCTTTCTAGGAATATTAAACTAGGAACAATTACATGTATACCAAAAGAAAATAAACCAAAACAATTTTTAAAGAACTGGCGACCGATAACTCTCTTAAATGTATTATATAAATTAGCATCAGGCAGCATTGCAAATAGAATAAAACTAGTTCTCAATGATCTGATCTCTACAGACCAAACTGGATTTGTTAAAGGTAGGTATATGGGTGAAAACACTAGATTAGTATATGATATTATGAATTATTGTGAAAATAATGATATTCCAGGCTTGTTGATGCTTATCGACTTTGAAAAAGCTTTCGACTCACTATCATTCAATTTTATTGAGAAATCCTTATCGTTTTTCAATTTTGGAGATATGTTTAAAAAGTGGGTCAACTTATTTTTATATAACACTGAAGTCTGTGTGCAATTAAATGGCTTCTTATCTAGTTTTTTCCATGTTAAAAGGGGCTGCAGACAAGGGGACCCCATATCATCATATATTTTTATACTATGCGCTGAAATTTTAGCAATTGTAAAGAAATCTCAGGTATTAAAATTAAAGGAGAAGAATATAAAATATCACAATTTGCAGATGACACTTCTTTGCTTTTAGACGGATCAGAAAACTCACTGAACAAAACACTAGAACTTATAAATAATTTTTCATTAATATCTGGTTTAAAAATCAATTTTGATAAAACAAAGGTAATCTGGATTGGATCCTTGAAATATAGCACAAGATCCATTAAAACAAAATGGAAATTATCATGGGGAGATACCCGTTTCAAATTACTTGGAATAATTTTTGATGTTAATCTTGATATAATAAATGAAATCAATTTCCAAGAAAAGATGACATCTATTACAAAATATATTTCTTACTGGAAAAGAAGAAAACTTACTCCTATTGGAAAAATAACTGTTGTCAAATCTTTACTTTTGCCTATTCTTACGCATTTATTTATTAGTTTACCAACGCCATCTAACATTTTTGTAAAAAAATTAACCAGCTTATTTTATGATTTTATATGGGATGGTAAAGCAAAGATAAAACGAAATGTACTTATTAAAGACTACCCAGAAGGCGGTTTAAAAATGATTGATATTGAAAGTTATATATGTAGTTTAAAAATTAAATGGCTAAGAAATTTTATAATATACAATGACAGTAAATGCTATAAACTAGTAAATTGTTGGATTGACAACAAAAAAATCATAAACTGTGGAAATGAGTTCTGTAAGTTGTTAATAGATAAGATAAAAAACGATTTTTGGATTGATGTTTTAAAATCATATTTGCTGTATATTAAAAAGTTTTGTTATAGTGATGTTAGCCAGATATATGATATGCCATTGTTCTATAACGACAAATTTCTTGTCGACAAAAAACCTGTTTTTATACCAATACTGTATAACAGAGGAATACGATTGGTAAGGGATATTCTTGACAAACATGGCCAGTTTGTAGAAACTGCCTTTTTGGAAAGAATAACTGGGGAAAAAAATTAACTTTCTCATGTATTATGGTCTAAAAAAGGCAGTTAAATCTTTTTTGAGTAAATTAAACATTACATTGATAAATGATTCTATATCTGACTATCCCTTACCAACGATGAATTGTTATATGTACCCCATTATAACAAAAAATGATGTCAACAAATTTATTTATAATATTCTAAGTGAAAACGAAGATGTGCCTACAAGTAGATCCAAATGGATAACTTTTTATGAAAATGATAACATTAACTGGAAAAATATATATAGCTATGTTTTTAAATGTACCAAAGATACATATATTCAATGGTTACAAACAAGAATTATTCACAGAATTTTACTAACAAACTCATTACTGTATAAAATGAACATTAAAGATTCTAATTTATGTAGTTTTTGTCATAGTCATGAAGAAAATATAAACCATATTATTTGGGACTGCTGTAAAATTAAACCACTGATAAACCATATAACAGAAACACTTTTGAAATTTGAACCTTCACTCAAGATAGATAGTTTCAGTGTAATCCTAGGCTCCGACAGAAAAGACTACAAACTTGATATTTTTTTCTTAGAAATAAAAAGATATATTTTTCTGTGTAAATGCAAAGAAATTATACCGTCAATAACCGGAATAAAAAACTCCTTAAAATTGGCATTAGATATAAGTCAAAACACAGCTAAAACAGATAATTCATGGACAATTGTAAAGCTTTTTCTAACAAACTACATATAGTCACATAGCATATTTCTACAAGAATAAAAAATCTATATACTTTTTCTCTTCCATTTTTTTCTTATTTCTCTTTTTTTCTCCAAAAATTCATAACAACTCTTGAATATTGCAATATTAAAAAAATGTTCACTCTTTTGTTAAATGGAATATATTGTCGTTGATTCTCTGAATGCTGAAGACAGTGTAGATGAAAATTATATGCATATCCACCAGCGCTAAAAATTTGGAAAATACCACTTTCTTGAATATATCAAACACAAACATTGATCAGCATTCAAAGTTTCAACGACAATATATATATATATACATGTATATTGATATAAATATTGATATGAATGTACATACATACTGTACACATGAGGTTGTGACTTTCTTAAATTACATTACAGTATATATATAAATATTGTGTATGTGAAATTTATCTCTGAAGATGAGTGTATATACATATGTGATTGTAATATTCTTGAATAAAATAATAAAAAAAAAAAAAAAAAAAAAAAGTAAAGCTGAAAGCCCATACAAAAGCATTCTACTTCACATCAGACCAGCAGCCAGCACAAGGGATGTCCATGTCCCACCCGAATACTAAACCACCGCTAAATGGAAACGATTATAGTTATAAAACAATAAATGAACACCCCCTCACATACACACATACACACAAGTGAGAAAAGACCTTACTTGACGAAACAAAACCCAAGAAACATCGTTATCACCTGTAGCGCGTTCAAGTACCGAATCGATTGCACCAGAAAACGGTAACAATTTAAATTAAACGACCGTTTGGCTGTTACCGATTGCGAACGGCACGAACGGCCTCAGAGGTAGTTAGCCATCGCCAACAAGGAAAACAATGATGGCGACCAAATGCATTTAATAAAACCAGCGAACAGTCCCGACTTAATTTCTCATCAATAAACCAACATTTTCAGATACTTAATGTATCAAACAAAGCAGCTTACATCTGAGCAGCTTAATCTTAATATGTATTTAGGTTTTGCCTATGGACGGAAAAAAGCAAAATTATACTAATGAAAACGGAATAGATCTATCACCAGTGTGTATCAGTTCGTTGTGTATTCCAGATCACACTCGAGGCTACGACTCTCGTGACTGAGATCTGGATTACACAACCGACTCGAGCTTTTATTTTATACCTAAATTGTTTGGGACAAGATCTATATGTTGTTAAACCAAATAATCAAATAGATCTATAAGCACCCGTGTATACAATGTTAAAAGTTAAAACTCCTCCGTACGCCTATAATGCAATCTGAAACTATTTTTGGAAGTCATATGACCACCAATAATGACGTCATTATTTATATTGATGGCGCATTGGTAATCCGTTATTTTTATCGGTTCGATTGAGAAGTAGATTTTTGTAAATAACGTTCATTTAAGCGTTTATGGGTATGAATTGAACTGTTTGAAGCTTTGTCCTTTGGAGATAATCATTTCAAGTGAGTGTTGGGGGTTATTAATGTTTAAAATGGTTTAAAAATAGCACCGAAATCGGGAATTCCGAAACGTCACGCACAACTCTTCGTAAAAGCCATGAAGTCATCATCCAAGATGTCAGCCCCCATGTTTTGTAGTTGCCTAGTTTTGAGGAAATTATTCACGCGCAAATCAAACACTTTTCAAAGTCTGTCAGTGATTGAATAAAATTGGAATACCTTTGATTTTATCATGCATTACTTAAAAACGGAAAAAAGGCAAGCCTTTTTTCCGTATTATATGCGGTAAAATTGATGCATTTCAGTTGATTACAGGGGAGAATCTGTTATTCTTTCCCAATAAACGCGTTTACGCTAAAACTTTTATTTCCACTTCAAACAGTTTGGAGCCAGATCAGACGCCGGGTAACCCGGCGTCTGATCAGGCTCCAAACTGTTTGCCACCAAGATAAACATGAATTATTAGAATTGTCCAAAAGTTGAACCTTTCTACGTTTTAGTGCTTTGCGTTTGCGTACGTTTGCGTTTAAACGGGAAAGAATAACAGATTCTCCACTGTAGTACACTTTTGCTTGTGTTACTTCGATGCGTCCATAAATCGTTCGTACCCTTGAAAAGTTAATAAACATGGGGGCGCAATGAGTTATTATTGAAGAGTATAAGTGAACGTTAAATGAGTTGTTTGCGTCGGTTAACGTTGCTGTTCGTTGATACGGTACTTGAACGCGCTACAGATATAAGAAATGTACGTGGTTTTTTTTTTGGGTAAAAATCAGTGATAGTGAGCAGAAAGGTCTTTTCGAAACAAAAGGCAAGACAAATCAGTTCACCGGCACACTGACGAATGTGTTCCTTTTTACAGTGAATACGGTAATAGCGACTGTACAACATGCACTACCAATAAATTATAACAACTATTGTTTAGTTTATGCTATACAATCGACGAAGCCATGCGTTCATGATAAATGGAGTAAAAAAAAAATCAGGAAACAAGATATATACATTTATAAGTATACATGCAGACAGAAAAGCTTATACAATACCATGTAGACAGAAAACACAAACGCAAAGCACTAAAACGTAGAAAAGTACAACTTTTTGACAATTCTGACACTTCATGTTTATCTTAGTGGCAACAGTTCGGAGCCTGATAAGACGCCGGGTTAACCGTCGTCTGATCTGGCTCCAAACAGCAATAGAAATAATAGTTTTAGCGTAAACGCATTTATTTGAAAAGAAAAACTTTTTCCCCACTGTATCATCTACAAATATTTACATTACAGTGGATAATCTGTTATTCTTTCCCGTTTTTAAACGCAATCGAAACACAAACGTAAAGCACTAAAACGTAGAAAAGTACAACATTTTGACAATTCTGACACTTCATGTTTATCTAAGTGGCAACAGTTCGGAGCCTGATCAGACGCCGGGTTAACCGGCGTCTGATCTGGCTCCAAACAGCAATAGAAATAAAAGATTTAGCGTAAACGCATTTATTTGAAAAGAAAAACTTTTCCCCCATTGTATACATCATCCAGAGCAACAGATAAGAGTAGTTTTTCAAAACTTAAAATCTTTATTTCTGAATTAAACCCTATGGTGTCACTTCTCATTAGAATCGTCTCTTCGAGACGATTCTAATGAGCAGTAACACCATAGGATTTGGTGCTGAAATGGGTGATAAAATGTTTCATTTGTTGAAATAACTACCTCTTATCTGGAACCCTGCATCATCTGCAAAAAAATACATTAGCATACAGTCTAGAAACTGACGAGACGCCACAATTTATTCTGAGTTTTCTCTAACTGTATATTTTATGTCATAAACGTGAATGACATCACTTCCGCCAAAAAAAGTATTTTGTTGTAACAAAAGTTTGCACTGTTTGGTATCCACCAGCAATGTTTCTGGCATGTGCATTCCAGAAGTAAAACATTTCATGTTTGCAGGTTCATGATTCTCATTGAAATGAAAAACACTCCCAATCTTTGCGCTGACAAACATGTTTCCTCTGTCATCCATACACACATCCTTCGGGCCCGTGTCTCTTAACAGTCTATCCTCTACCTTGACTACCTTCCTCTGAAAGGTAGCCTCGTCATCAATTATGACAATGTTGTTGTCTACTCCAACAATAGCTATCCTAGCTCCGTTCGAACAGACTGTCACGGCCGTTGGGACGTTGATTGGTATTCCATGCTCAGTTACAAACTGAACTATATCTAAATTCGTTTCTTTTCTAAGATCATAAACACAGATTCGATTGCCAAGCCCAACAGGAGTGATATATAGCCGGTGACCTTTATAAGCTAACCCCTTACATTTGTATCCAAGATGTTTGTAATGAGACAGGACCATGCCTTCATTTGTTACTGTCACAAACTGCACTGCCTTCCTGTCTTCAAGAGCCGCGGCAATTTCCCCTCTCTCTGTGTAGCATATCCTACTTGGCTTTCCTGGCATGACACATAGGCTAATTAATGTGTAATCGGTATCTAATAGTTTAAGGTTTTTGTTCTTATAATCTGATAGAACAATTCTACCGTCCTCTAATTGACACATACCTTGAATGTCACAGCGATGCACGTCGGTTTCTGTATGTACGTTCAACTCCGTGTGACTTTCATCTAGATCTATATATGGGAATTTCCCCCATTTGTCTGTTGCATCCTTGCCAAGTAATTGGTGTTTGTCATTAAATCTTTTATTATGTTGTTCTATGCATACCTCACACAATTGGTTGTCACTTGTGATGCAGTACCATGTGGCTTTAGCATGACGGTCAACCGTTTTACATATGTCGCATACATATTTAAAGCAGTCCTGACTATCGCCGTCGTGTTGATGTATTCTCCATTTGTTTTGTTCATCCTCCCTAGCTAATCTGCGTGTATTATTAAAGTTATTGCTACGTTTTTCTGTGCATAGCTTACACAACTGTTTGTCACTCCTAACGCAGTACCATAAGGCTTCGGCATGAACGTTCTCTGTCTTACATGTGTCGCACAAATGTCTAAAACAGGCCTTCTCATCACGTTTACGTTGATATATTCTCCATTTTTCTCGTTCATCTTCTCCAAGTAATCGGTGGGTGTCAAGGTTTTCGTTATGTCGATCTTTGCATACCTTACACAACTGTTCGTTACACGTGGTGCAGCACCATGTGGCTTCAGCGTGAATGTCAACTGTTTTACATTCGTCACATAAATATTCCAAAAAGGGATGATTATCACGTATTCCCCATTGGTATGTTTTATCCTTTCCAAGTAATCGGTGTGTGTCTTTAAAGTCTTCTTTGTGGCGTTCTATGCATGAATTACAGAATAGTATATCACAGTCGATGCAGTACAATGTGGCTTCAGGGTGAGCGTTCCCTGTATGACATATATCGCAGCAATATGTTAAAAAGGTCTGAATACCCGCTATGCGTAGATCGTTACTCCTTCCGCTTCGCTCATCGCTTTTAAATGATTTGTATCTTTCAATATAGGGATCTGTTTTGCATACACTGCAGTAATATTTGCGAGTAATGAAGCAATACCACAAGGCTTGAGCGTGAATATCCTTTGTTTTGCATATGTCGCATGAATATACGAACCACTCCTGGTTATCTGCAAGTCCACCTTCCGCCATTTCCTTCAAGTGTGCACTTGTAGTTTAATTATTATATCGCCTGCATTATTTCCAATCGTTCATTCGGTTGTATTTTCTTTCATAAACTTTCGTCAGGGTGTACAGTTTGGATCCAAATGAAAATAAAGTTACATCACAAGATCTATTGTAATTCGGTAAAGGTCTATACATGTACAACGTACGGCTATAGATTTAAATCTCACTACCTGAACTGATAGTGTTAATCTTCTGAACGCTATGTTACTGCTGGCGATAATATTTAACACCTGCAAACAGTCTCAAATTTCATGTTTAGGCTTTTTATTAGCTCACCTGGCACAAAGTGCCAAGGTGAGCTATTTTGATCGTGCTGTGTCCGTCGTCCGTCCGTCGTCAACAATTTCTTTAAACGACATCTCCTCCTAAACTACTATATGGATTTTTACCAAACTTGGCAGGAATGATCCTTATATGGTGCTCTTTTCAAAGTTGTTCGAATAGTTTTGGTTGGTTGCATATCTAGGTCACAGGAGCTAACATAAATCGTTTCCATAAAAACTTAAAAAATATTCTTGTTTGAAACCACAGGACCCTGAGCTTAGATATTTAGCCCAAAGCATCATCTACAGGTCCTATATCAAGGTTGTTCAAATTATGTCCCTGGGGTTAAACATGACCCCGCCCCGGGGATCACAAATTTACATAGAGTTATATAGTGAAAACTTCAAACATCTTCTTCTCTGAAACTAATATGGCCAGAGCTTTAATATTTGGCATGGTGACACTTCTAGGGGGCCTCTACCACCATTATTCAAATTGTTGCGTTCCGTTGCATATCTAGGTCACAGGTGCTAAAATAGATTTGTTCCAATAAAAACTTAAAATATATTCTTGTCTTAAACCACAGTACTCTGAGCTTAGATATTTGGCGCAAAGCATCAGCTACTGATCTTCTGTCAAGATGGTTCAAATTATGTTCCTTGGGTAAAAATGAGCCCACCCCTGGAACACAAAATTACATAGAATTATATAGTGAAACTTTAAACATCTTCCCTGAAACTAATATAACCAGAGCGTTGATACTTGGCATGGTGAAAGTTCTAGAGGTACTTTACCAATATATTCAAGTGGTTTCGGTCCATTGCATATCTAGGTCAGAGAGGCTAAATATTGAAACCTTCAAAAAATCTTCTTGTCATAATAGTCCCCACAGTACCCATAGCTTAGAATTTTGGAACACAGCATCATCTGCTCAGCAATTGGCACTGTCATATTGTAATAATCTCTCAGCTTTCCAATATATTTTACATTTAAGTCAACGGTTCCAGGTGAGAGATTTAGGGCCGTATACGGCTCTTGTTTAAGAAAATAGAATGACATACTGTTTGGACCCAGATAAGACACCGTTTCTAGAAGTTATCACAAATTCCACCGTAGTGCACAAAATGTTAACTTTCACTACCTGTAAGTATAAAGTTAACTACAAAAAGACATATTCTTCTACATGTTCAATCCGTGAGAAAACTAATTTTAAGTTTAATACATTTACAAAAATGTACATGAATATCCAGTCCGTTTGTAATCCTAGCGATACTTATGCCCTCCTTTTCGATAACAACCAACCACGGAGTTGAATATCTATGATTATACAGTGGATAAGCTGTTATTCTTTCCCGTTTAAACGAAACGAAACGCAAACTCAAAACACTGAAACGTAGAAAAGTGCAACTTTTTGACAATTCTGAATTTTCATATTTATCTTGGTGGCAAATAGTTTGGAGCCTGATCAGACGCCGGGTCACCCGGCGTCTGATCTGGCTCCAAACTGTTTGCAATAAAAATAAAAGTTTTAGCGCAGACGCGTTTATTGGGAAAGATTAACAGTTTATCTACTGTATATCGATAGAGGGATCGTTTCACCATTGAATAAAGGTCGGAAATATGATTATCTGAAGATCTTGAGATGTATATATCGTTTGAAAAAATGTCATCTGCACCATTTCATAGGTTTAATTAATCTGCGTCTTTTATTTTTCAGAAAATAGTATCACAGTGTCAAAGAGTTTGGTTTCAGATGAAACGAAGATTTACTCGGCGTTGTATCTGTATTCAAACTGTTTAAAACAGTGACGAGTTCAGTAAAGAAATCGATGGCCATCGATTGCGAGTTGGCTACCGGTCTGGAATACAGTAGAGAAAAACGTAATTCTTTCGTTCAAACGCAAACGCATTGCATTGAAATATAAAAAAGTCAACTTTTGGACATATCTGACTACCAGTTTTAATCTGAGTGGCAAACAGTTTGGATCCTGATCAGACGCCGTATTACCCGGCGTCTGATCTGGATCCAAACTGTTTGCAATGAAAATACATGTAATAGATTAAGCGTAACCAGTTATATGGAAAGAAAATGTTTTCTCCACTGTATTTCAGACGAGTAGCCAACTCGCAGTCGATGGCCATCGATTTCTTTACTGATCTCGTCACTGTAACCACACATTTGCCTTATAGTCCGGTGGCAGATACCGATAAGCGTGTTTTGCGGGCCGTACAAAGTTTTTTTGCTGTTTCTATACCTCTGAGGTGTGCTCTTTAAGAATCTGAATGATGCCAATCTGGCATCATTGGGCAATCCGCACAATATGCAAATTAAAGCCGCCATTACTGAAAATCTTGTTTTCGTCAATATCTCAGAAACTATGCATGGTATCAACATAATTTTTGTGTTTATCCCAATGTTTTGAGGGGTAAATAATCAGATAAAGCCATTTTAGTAAAGATCACAGCGATATTTTGTGCTGAATATGCATATTTAGGCAGACATTACTGAAAATTTCGTTTTCGTCAATATCTCAGTACCTGTGCATGGTATCAAAATCATGTTGGTGTCTATCTCCATGTTTTGAGGGGTAAAGAATAAGATTAAACCATTTTAGTAAAGGTCACACTAATAATTTGTGCTGAATGGGCATATTTAGCATATCAAAGTAATTCTGGCGTATAAACACATGTTTTAGGGGTAAATAATCAGTTGAAGCCATTTCACTAAAGATTTCACAAATAGTTTTTCTGAATAGGCATATTTAGTCAGCCAGTACTGAAAATCTCATCTTCGGCAATACCTCAGGAACTATGATACATGCATTAACATAATTCTGGCGTCTGCACTCATGTTTGTAAAAGTAAAAAAAGTATCAATTTAAAGTCTACTTTCAGTCCGAATGACCGCTCAGCCGACTGTACATTTACTCCCCTGATCATTGAGCCATATTGCCTACAATATTGAGCACTGCTAACATATGGCGCATAAACAGCCGCAGTACCGGTTCAGACCCTTCGCAGGTAACTATTTTAACCCCTGTGTAGAGAGGAGCTATTCGCGTACATATCTTGCTCAAGCATATTCCTGTACATCATCGGGGATTCGGAAAAAAATCCCCTAGTCAGGCCGCTAGTCCGTCGGGGGATCGAACTCACGAACCCTGGTACCGTAGTCCAACGCGTTACCACCGGATTACTACCACCGGTAGGGAAAGGAAGCAGACTAAACCATTTCAGTATTGATCACACCAACATGTTTTGCAAAATAGACAACAATCCACTTCACTGTACATCCAAGTTACAAAAGCATTCCTTTTACTTATAATGATGTAGATTGCCATTACTGAACTGACTCAGTCCTCAAACAAGTCATTTTTAACAACAATGTCACTGTCATCGACCCGTCGGACGTGTTTTTCTGGCAGATTGCTTCTCCGTGGCAGCCACAAAATATTGCGCATGGCAAGCGAGTCGTATATCGCAGACACATTGCTGTCGGACAGAGTGTATACGTAGCACAACCGCAACTTATCATTTCCAGCACCTCCTGTGGAGTAAATAGTAACCTTTGCTTGCAATACAACTGGTATCAATTATCTAGTACGTTCATCAAGTTTCCACCCAAACTCGACAAGATCTAATGATGCAGGTTCTGATTTGGGAGCTGATTTCCAAATGGCAGTCTGAATGTTTTATGTTCTCTTTGAATGCCTCTTTAGAAGGTGAAAGTGACTTAAGCGGTGGGGCATTTGTAACATATTTTCTACCAATTCTTTGCAACCAGACTTCTCCTCAAACTTCAAACATGTTCAATGTCTCCAAGCTTGTGATTCTGTAACAGGCAGCCATGAATCCTGTCGCTTATCAAACGATGTCGCCTATAGCATAAGATAATTCGCCCACTTTGTATAGTACCACACCGATCTTTATGACTTTGATGATAATGCCTTTTTCTACTCTGAAGCACTGACCTACAGTGACACAGCCTGAGAGGACATGGGCGACTGGTAGATGAGAAAACAAGTGTTCATGTTCACTTGCAGTTGCGGCAATGTCTATAGTAGTTTGTTAAGCATGTGGTCCTTCCAAGGTTAAACGACAGGCCAGATTCAACTTTGCGTAGAAGTGCAGCAGGAGGTCGAAAACGTAAATGTCCTCACAAACAGTGTTTGGTTCTTTTACGCCACTTTCAGCTGCCTTAACCATCTACTGTATGATAATTACACCCACTTCTTCATGGCGGGTCATGGTATCTTTCTTGCGGAAGACAATGTCATCCTGAAATACTAGTACAGTGTTAGTAGAGGTAATGGTCAGACTATGTCCATTCGGCTTTCTGGACCAAACTCTGACACATCAGAACTATGACCTGTAACTTATTCTCAGTTGCTGTAAGGAAAACCTTCTGGAGCGGCATTGGAGTATGTAACTGCAGTTTTTGTCTTCGTGTGGCCTCGTCACCAGCTCGAGCTGCCCACATTCAATTTTTAATCCTGAAGTTGAAGTAGCGATCGAGTGGGTCATAGATTGCCACCCTCTTCATAACATCCATCATGAAGCCATTTACAGTTCCTTGATTAGACTCGTTTATAACCCAAATGATAGCACAGCCATCTAGTATTTCTATCATCTCTGAATTCTTAACTTGAGGAGTTGTGCAGCGTGTGTTCCTGCCTGTATGGATCAGGTATGGGTCATCGATCCCGTCACTTAACTACCAACAAGACCCTACAGCTGAGCCATAGGTGCCCATCTACTGTAGTTCATGAGATATGCTCAAATAGCTCAGCTCTTATGACGATCAACGGCTGATCATCAACAATTTGATAATTGACTATTGATGGACTTTCCTGAGTGTATGATGCTCAGTGCCTTCTTTGCCTATAGTCCGGCAATTCAGACGAGCACGGGCGATGTGTATGACCTACAAGCGCCCAGTCACGGTTTGGAGGTTTCACTTTTCGGACTCAGCTAAGCTACACTAACAGAACTATATATACTTCTGATTTTCACCTTGATACTCTGCACTACTTCAAAGTACAAGTATACTGTCTAAACCAACCGCCTAAAATCTAGAGCTATATTTCTGTGTGCCTCCTTTGACCGCAAAGCAACAACTGACCGAATTTTTGTTTATTTGTTTGTAAACATCCTTTTCTGCAATATATGGGCTAATTGGACACCCAAAAGAGAGGGCAGCGGTTACAGAAACCTGGGCACGATGTCTTACTCTTACTTTCGACAGGGTTCTCTGGTTTTTTATATGCCTAGTGTAAAGTCTCATCCGAAGGACTTGGTCCAGCGATGGATCAAACTCACGACCCTTGGCATCGTAGTCGAGTGGGCTACTACTGGACCACGTCTGCCGCGGTGTTTGTGCGTGTATCAGTCTTTTATTATGTTCGGTTAGGGATAAAGTACGACTCTACATTGTTGTCGGCTACCGTAAGGACTAATTAAATTCAAGAGTAAATATCACTGTCAGCTTAATCTGAGTCTTTACCCCTCAAAACATGGAGATAGACACCAACATTAGTTTGCTACCATGCACGGGCACTGAGATAATAACGAAAACGAGATTTTCAGTAATGGCTGCCTAATTATGCCTATTCAGCACAAAATATCGCAGCGATCGTTACTAAAATAGCTTTATCTGACTCTTTACCCCTCAAAACATTGGGATAAACACCATAAATATGTTGATACCATGCATAGTTTCTGAGATATTGACGAAAACAAGATTTTCAGTTATGGCGGCCTTAATTTGCATATTGTGCGGATTGCCCAAAGGTGCCAGAGTGGCATCATTCAGATTCTTAAAGAGCACACCTCAGAGGTATAGAAACAGCAAAAAAACTTTGTACGGCCCGCAAAACACGCTTATCGAAAAATCAGGGGTTTGGCAACCGGACTAATAGTGCAAAGCAAAACTCCAGATAAGGAGAGTATTTTAAAAGCTAGAATCCTTATTTATGCATTAACCCCTATGTTATTTCTACTGAGTATAATTATCATCGACACGAATCTTACGTCGTGGCGTACCTCATTTGCATATAATATAACTAGTTATATATGACATATAAACAAGGGGTGTTATTCAACGCTCACGCCGTCTGTTACATGTATGTTATAAATAATTTTAAAGATCCATTCTTTGCCGACACGGTGATTTCATGCACGACACGATCGCATTACCCGATCAGCCCCAACATGAACCTAAATGACCCCTCCTCGAAGACACTGGACCTTTGTTGTGTATATTTGAGTAAATTTTCTAAACACAATTTGATACTATAGTTATTATTACGGATTTATTATTTTGAATAAGTTTATGGAATTTTCACTCAAATTCAATAAGATAATTATGCAAACATTACACAGTTTTAAATGTTATCATTAAACAATATATAAGAAATAGAGCTAATTCTAAACACGTTCTGAAAATATAATTACAGTGGAGAATGTGTTATTCTTTCCCAATAAACGCGTTTACGCTAAAATGTTTATTTCCACTGCCAACAGTTTGGAGCCAGAGCAGACGCCGGGTAACCCGGCGTCTGATCAGGCTCTAAACTGTTTGCCACTCAGATCAAAATGAATTGTAAGAAATATCTAAAATTGACATTTTCTACGTTTTAGTGTTTTTCGTTTGCGTTTCGTTTGCGTTTAAACGGGAAAGAATAACGTTTTCTCCACTGTAAAAAATTATCTTCTGTAATGTATAAAAGTAGTTAGGGAAACTACAAACTCTTTTTTTATTATTAAACCAGGCTATAATTGAAGCCAATGATAAATGGTTTCATGTTTTAAAATCAAAATGTAGATATACTGATCTAGAACATTTTCATAGCGTTCGAAAAAACATGTCCACTTTCGTCATTAGCAAAATAAGAAATGTTGATTTTGAACAAATGAGATTTTTTTTCAATAGAAATAACATTTGATTTACATTAAAATTTAGACATAAGCTGATTAGGCTATCAGCTGGCTAAGTAAATTTTTCGTCCCCCTCACCCCGAAAGGTAGAAAATTTCCACATATACCATGATTTAGTACACACATAGGCAACCCCATTTAGGGTGGATGACAAGCCTGAAAGTGGTGCAGATTTTTTTATTTGGCGTTTCCATGGCAACCGCTCAGTTTTACACTGTGTTTCAGGAAAACCACTGTAATTTGGTCAATTTTTGTAATAGAAGAATGAAAATAGTACAGTGATGAAGCTTGGACATTGAGCTTTAATAACATGAGAGTTTGTGTAAATTATCTCATTTGCATACTTATGAATATTAATGAGAATATTAAAATACTCATAAAAATAGGAAAAATAATATCACAATCATACTCTAAACTAAACATTAAACACACCCAAAAGACACAAAAGGTGCCAATTTTGCTTGAAAAACATATCTGAACATTCCTTGAAAGAATAAGCTGGGTTTGATTAAACACTGGCAACTGTATATGCCCCAAATTCCGTTTCTATGACAGCCGCCCATTTCTGACACAGAAAACATGGCAATTCCTCAAACTTGCCCCATCCTCCAGAAAATCCTCTGTAACTTTGTTACTTTTGGTGATATAAGTATGAAAATTGTACAGTTATAGAGCTTAGAAGTTGGCCTTTAATAGAATGAACTTTTTTATATAAATTATCTCATTTGCATAAATATGAATATTAATGAGATTATTAAAATCCTTAAAAATGCAGGGAAAAAATATTAAAATCATACTGAGTACGTAAATTTTGAACTGACTCGAAGGACACAAACAGAGCAAATCCTAATTATGATATATCAGGGAATATTTCTAGAATAATTGAGTCGGTTGGCGGGTCATAACCCTTTGATCACACGTGCCACGAGTTCAGTTCCCATGACAACAGGTCCACACAGATTCATTATTGATTCAGGAAAGCCACTGTTTCTTTGGAGTTATTTGTGAAAAAAAGAATGAAAATAAATTTTCAATAGAGCCTAAACATTTGCTTTTAATTTGATGAAAACTGATGCACTTTATCTAATTTGCATACTGATGAATATTAATGAGATAATAAGAAAAACAGAGATAATTTATGAACATGATTGTATCAAAACCATATTTCGAGCTAATCCTTAATCTGGCCCAGGGATCACAAGAAGAACATGTTCTACATTGAATACTAGTATTAAAGGGCATACATAGAATAAATGAGCTGGTTTTGTGCCAAAATTATCTGCCATATCTGTTTTAGCTCACCTGAGCAAAGGCTCAAGATGAGCTGTTGTGATGGCCTTGTGTTCGGCGTTTGGCGTCATCCGTCGTCGTTAACACTTGCTTCAATTGACATCTCCTCCAATAGCACTTGACAGATTTCACCCAAACTTTACCGAAATGTTTCTTGGATAAAGTCCATTCAAATTTTTTCAAAAGATAAAAACGATGCAAAATTTTGGTTGCCATGGCAACCGAAGTAAAAATCAAAAGGAAATCTTGAAAACATTTTTTTAACAATAACTACAAGGGTCAGAGCTTAGATATTTGACACATATCAGCAGCTATAGGTTCTCTATCCAGTTTATTCAAATTATTCCCCTGGGGTCAAAACTGGCCCTGCCCCGGGGGTCACAGTTTTAAAAGGAATTATACAGTTAGAATTTGACCAGATTGTCCTCTGAAGCTAATGTAGCCAAAGCTTTGATATTTGGCATATAGTATTTGACATGTAGCGAACATGCTAAGTTAGTGAAAAAGGTTCTGAAATCTTTCAAAGCCTTTCAAAATAGGTGAAAATGTTGTCTGAGTGACAAAAAACTTGGATCTGGGTATGATGCAAAGCAACTCGGTGTCTTATGCAGATCCAAGCTGTTTGCAAATGTCACTACAGTAGCCTTTTGAAAGTTGAGGATTAATGAGTGATTCATTGCATTGGTGGATGAGTTGGGGTTTACAGTACTGCGATACAAAAAAGGTCATATAGCAATGAGGAATGATAAGATGAGAATGATGCTGACGATTTCAGGAAGAAGATTTTGGCTTATCCCATTAGTCCGAAGCAGAGCATGGGATCAAAACAACAGATGACATATCAGTTCAGATTTCGATCTGAACACGCTCAGTCAGAAGTACTTAAAAAGATCACATATACGCGGATTAGTCTACATATTGAAAGCCTGTACATCATTTGGAATTGATGCCAAATCAGAAATCTTTGCAGTTTTACACATTGAAGCAAAATACACTGATATTTCATTTCAGATAAGACTATTCTGACATTAGCTCATAGTTACATGTGCTATGTAGAGTGTAGAATATCTTAAAACTCAAACCGGCAAGAAACGGAGAAGCTAAACTTGATTATATGCCAGTCTGAAAAAGACAATGCCTTGAGAAAGGCTATGTCTCAAGGGATAGATACCTTCATTGGTGCTTTACTTTCTAGAAGGAGGACTCGTGATATATAATTCGCTGAGACCATAGACAGCTATGTTAAAAGGATGTCTGAAGATGAGTACAAATTGAAAGAATTTTTGGAGGATATTCACTGGCATAAGGATAATGTGTGTTATTCAACATACACTACGTAGTAAAACAAATATTGCAAGATCACACATTGACCCTGACACTGATAGTGAAGAGAAACGAGGTCCTTCTATATATGAAATTAAGAGGAAGTTTTTTAACTGGAAAGAACTGTGTTTATTTTGTGAGACAAAGTCTTATAAAGGAGGCAAGAATCTCACAAATGTGGCAATATTTGAATTTTGTTCCATATTGGAGAAGAAACACAGGAAAAGAATGACACAGTAAATAGCTGTAGGATTAGTGACTACAGCAAGCTCATTGCAAATGAAGCCAAATATCACAAAGGCCATCATAGCAAGTATATCAAGCAAGAAAATGGTACAAAAGATTTGTCTGAAGCAGGAAATGTTTGTGATGCGGCCTTTGAAAGCTTGTTGACTGAAATAACAGCATAACAAGAGGCACATGGGCCATATTTTGCCCAATTGAGAAAAGCTGAAGAATGAAGAGAATGATTTACGTCCGGTACGGGTCATTTTTACCCCCAGAGGCATGTTTTGAATAATCTTGATAGAAAACCAGCATATGATGATATATATGCCAAATATCTAAGCTCTGTGTACTAGGACTTCGGAAAAGAAGCATTTTTAAGTTTCATTGGAACAAAACAAATTTGTTCCTGTGACCTAGATATGCATCAGACCAAAATCATTTCTTTCATATTTTTAAAGGCCATCTAGAAGTGTCACCACGCCAAATATCAAAGCTCTGGTCACATAAGTTTGAGAGAAGAAGATGTTTTAAAATGTCACTAAATAACGTACTCTATGTAAAACTGTGACTCCCGGATGGACCATTTTTTATCCAAGAGACATAATTTGAACAACCTGTAATTGATACTATATGCCTAATATCTAAACTCTGTGTACTAGGGTTTCAGATCAGATAGTTTTTTGAAGTTTTCATTGCAATATCTATTTTAGCTCATATGACCTAGTTATTCAATAGACTCAAACCATTTCAACATATTGGTAAAGGACATTTAGCAATGTCATCCATGCCAAATATAAATCTTTGGCTACATTAGCTTCAGAGGACGAGCTGTTCAAAATCTAACTGTATGTTTCTTTGTAAAACTGTGACCCCCGGGGCGGGGCCAATTTTGACCCCAGGGGAATATCGGGTAATTTGAATAAACTTGATAGAGAACCTATAGCTGCTGCTATGTGCCAAATATCTAAGCTCTGACCTTTGAAGTTTTTGATAAGAATTGTTTTTAAGATTTCTTTATGATTTTTACTTTAGTTGCAATGGCAACTAAAATTCTGCATCGTTTTATCTTTTGAAAACATTTGAATGAACTTTATCCAAGAAACATTTCGGTAAAGTTAGGGTGAAATCTGTCAAGAGCTATTGGAGGAGATGTCAATTGAAGCAAGTGTTAACGACGACGGACGACGCACAACATCGAACACAAGGCCATCACAACAGCTCATCTCGAGCCTTTGCTCAGGTGAGC
Source organism: Gari tellinella (assembly GCA_922989275.2). NCBI lineage: Eukaryota > Metazoa > Mollusca > Bivalvia > Cardiida > Psammobiidae > Gari > Gari tellinella. The sequence goes on along the minus strand of OV277868.1, from coordinate 77,041,808 downwards.
TAAAACAGATATGGCAGATAATTGTGGCACAAAACCAGCTCATTGATTCTATGTATGCCCTTTAATACTAGTATTCAATTTAAAACATGTTTTTCTTGTGACCCCTGGGCCAGATTAAGGATTAGTTCGAAATATGGTTTTGATACATGTGCATAAATTATCTCTGTTTTTCTTATTATCTCATTAATATTCATCAGTATGCAAATTAGATAAAGTGCATCAGTTTTCATCAAATTAAAAGCAAATGTTTAGGCTCTATTGAAAATTTATTTTCATTCTTTTTTTCACAAATAACTCCAAAGAAACAGTGGCTTTCCTGAATCAATAATGAATCTGTGTGGACCTGTTGTCATTGGAACGGAACTTGTGGCACGTGTGATCAAAGGGTTATGACTCGCCAACCGACTCAATTATTCTAGAAATATTCTCTGATATATCATAATTAGAATTTGCTCTGTTTTTGTCCTTCGAGTCAGTTCAAAATTTACGTACTCAGTATGATTTTAATATTTTTTCCCTGCATTTTTAAGGATTTTAATAATCTCATTAATATTCATAATTATGCAAATGAGATAATTTATATAAAAAGTTCATTCAATTAAAGGCCAACTTCTAAGTTATATAACTGTACAATTTTCATACTTATATCACCAAAAGTAACAAAGTTACAGAGGATTTTCTGGAGGATGGGGCCAGTTTGAGGAATTGCCATGTTTTCTGTGTCAGAAATGGACGGTTGTCATAGAAACGGAATTTGGGGCATATACAGTAACCAGTGTTTAATCAAACCAACCTCATTCTGTCAAGGAATGTTCAGATATGTTTTTTAAGCAAAATTGGCACCTTTTGTGTCCTTTGAGTGTGTTTAATGTTTAGTTAAAAGTATGATTGTGATATTATTTTCCCTATTTTTATGAGTTTTTTAATATTCTCATTAATATTCATAAGTATGCAAATGAGATAATTTACACAAACTCTCATTGTATTAAAGCTCAATGTCTAAGCTTCATCACTGTACTATTTTTATTCTTTTATTACAAAAAATTGACCAAGTTACAGAGGTTTTCCTGAAACACAGTGTAAAACTGAGCGGTTGCCATGGAAACGCCAAATAAAAAAATCTGCACCATTTTCAGGCTTGTCATCCACCCTAAGAGTGGTCGCCTATGTGTATACTACATCATGATATAAGTAGAATTTTTCTACCTTTCGGGGTGACGTAGCTCCTTAAATAGAGCTCTTTTTCAACTTGGCTGATAGCCTAGATATATTTCCAAAAACAATCTGGAAATTGTACTCTTTAAGAAGTTATTACGTCAAAAAGTAATGTCTGCAAAGTGCTATGTTCCAATGTTCTGGAGTAGGGGTTTATTTAGGTTCATGTTGTTACTCATCCAGTCATGTGATCTTATCGTGCATTATACCATCGCGCTGGTGAATAATTGCTCTTTAAAATGAGTTATCACACATGCATATTGCACTTATTATATTGAGGTTATTGATCCAGAATCAAAACTATTTGAGCACCCTCGTATTATACTAGTATATTTTGTTTATGCTACATGTAAACACTCCTTGAAGGCTACCAAACCAACCGGTAGCTGTTATATATACATGTACAGGGGTTTTAATGGTTAACCCCTTTACTGCCTTACCCCGAGCACAACAGATTTTTGCAAGCAGTTTGGTTCCTGATCAGACGCCGCGTTACGTGGCGTCTGATCAGGATCTAAACTGCTTGACACTCATTTCAATATTTCTTCAGTCATAATAGCTAAATATAAAATCTAAGAAATAACAGCAGACGACAATTGATGACGTCACGGCAGTGAAACGTTTAAGTTGATTCGACAGCGGGCGGCCCGCATCTGTAGTTCCGGAAATGCTGATGGCTTTCACATGATTTTTTCGGCACGTGCTTATAGTAGAAAACTTACATAAAGAAAAGTTTAATATGCTTCAGTGTCTACGTTGTTAGCGCAGTTACATGTGTAGAAGAGTGATTGACTAGCAATCCAAAGGTTTTAGGTTCAAACTTTTTTTTTAAAGAGTGTCCGATTTTATTGCCTAGTCAATCCATAACGCAGCGATCAAAGGACTAGTCTGGTTCCCGATCGTACTTAGAAAGTACGTCAGGCAATACGCGATAATGGCTGCCCCCATGAAATAGAGGAAAATGGGTGGAGTTATATGAGCTGTAATAGGGGGTTTTCTTATTTTAGGTGGTTCACAATATCTCATTGTAACCTACGGGTTCAATGTTATTCAATCCTAAATTACCAATTCAAACATATGTGGTAAGCGACTGAATTCTGCAGAAATTCGTGCAACGAATCGTTTTAAAGCACTCCTATTTTCGGCTATTATAAATAAGTTGGATGACATATTAGTATATTGTATCGTTGGTGTAGTGGTTAGCGTCCCTACTTCTCGTTCAGGCGACCCAGGTTCGAATCCCAGCCGGCTCAATATTTTTTTACTCTTTATTTGGAAATGTATTTTCAATATAAAACGTTAAATATTTTTACGATCGAATAACACCTCTAAGAACATTAAAATGTAAAATTCAATGAGTTTAAAAATGTTGATGAAATCTCAGAATTTCCTCAATTTTCCCCTCCGGAACCTGAACAAATTTAAAAGTGTAGATTTATATGTACCCGAATGAATAACGACGACATATTAGAATCTGTAAAATTTGAACCTATAGCATTGATTTCTCCATGTTTGGATGGAATTGGTCAAAATATTTTGGAAGTTATACGGTGAGACAGTGGCAGGGTCAATGCATTAATTGGTAGCCAATCTATGAAGGCGTATACCTTTGTTGCTAATTAAACTTTGAGTGGTAAATCAAACATTAGTTTAGTTATTTTTATTGGTTTTCCGAAAAATAAATCATTAAATAGATGACATTTATTATTTACTACGTTTAAAAAATTATGACCAAAAAAGAAAAATACATTCCGGTGACGGGAATCGAACCTGGGCCGCCTGGACGAGAAGCAGGGATCCTAACCAATACACCAACGGCTCAGTACGGAGGTTAAATCAAACTGATATATATAATAGCCGAAAATAAGGTTAGTGTCATCTGGCGAGGTTTTATTTATCCGAAATGTCAACGGACCTGTATAATATCCGATAATAGGGCTAGTTTTGAAATATATTAGTTGCCCGAATTCATACTGAATTCAACTGGTTCGCCTGTATTTTTTTTATTGATAATGTAACTTTGTATAAAGCTGTTCCCATTTACTACAATGGCTTATCGTGAACCACCTAATATAAGAAAACGCCCTAGTAAGCTCATATGACTCCACCCACCACTTATCATGATGGTTCCCGGTTTCCTCTCTTTCATGCGTGCCGCCATTTTTGCCCGTTGCCTGGCCCTAACTGTCTGAAGATAAAGGGACATAACCAGGCTATCAAAGGACAGGCTATCACTGGGGGCCAACTAGGTACAGTGGTAAATACGCTATTCCTACCCACTCTACGCGTTTCTTACGCTTCGTTAACCGTTCACTATGCGTTTATTATCCGTTTCGTTAAACGCGTTTCCTAGCCGTTTCTTTACGCGTTTCTTTACGCGTTTAAAAGAGCCCGGATGAAAGGGTTATCACTTAGCCGACGGACCCCTTAGCTTCAGCGGTTTACACATCCAGCTTTATGACATGTGTATTACAGAACATTAGGTGGTATCGCCGATAACATTGCTATCTTTAATTGGCAATACACTTTTAATCTCCCGATATCTGAGCGGCGGGTGATCAATGCTTGTTCTAATTGATTGGTTACAGGCGGGTGGTAAGTGCCTCTCGATAAGATCCGAAATCTCCGCGTGAAACGGATAAATCGCAACATCTCTGTTATAATCGTTTATTAACGCGTTTAAACGGGTTAAGATCGTTAGGCGTTAAGCGTTCGTTAACCGTTCGTTAACCGTTCACTATGCGTTTCTTACGCATAGATTAACGCGTAAATGGGTAGGAATAGCGTATTTACCACTGTATTACGATGAAATGTTACTCTACGACAACCTATATGGGTATTATAACACATTTGTATTGCTACGAAGGCAACTTTGTTTTCGTAGAAAAACATTTCTCACTCTATACACTGACTTCGTAGCAATACAAATCTGGTATAATACCTATATAGGTTGTCGTAGCTATACCGTTTGATGATAATACGTAGTTATCCCCCCGTGGCTACGTTTAGTCACAAATCTAATAATGAATGGTATCAGATGCAAGTATGGTCAAGTGACAACTAAACTTTGTTAGTATTTATAGTCTATATGGCAGATGGTAGATTAACACAGGACAAAAGTAATGCTAAAAGATAAATCATACAGGAACTTTTATGCATTACTTTTGTCATGCATTAAACAGTCATCTGTCTTTAAAGATCTACAGACTACAGTATTTAAGGGTCCATTAACTCTTTCCTCCCTGAAACTTTAAATGGACAATTCCAGTTTCCAATTTAGTCTAGTCCATTTCTAACTTTTAAGGGCTGTTTTTGTCAATGTTTGGCATTACGACAAACAGTGAAGACCCAGATCAGAGGGCTCCTTTCGGAGCCCTCTGGTCTGGGTCTTCACTGTTTTCACATAACAACTGTACTATTCACATGTACACTGTTTGAAAATGACGCTTATATGCGGGACTAGGGTTCAAAGGGTTAATACAGGTTTGACGTATGCTATTATTTAGAGCTGGGCATTTTAAAGTTGAACTCAAGGAAGGTAACTCTGTTTGTGTTAACATTTTGTCAGAATTTCTGGAAATCATGTATAAAATGTAAAGTCTACTGTAGATTTTCATTAAGTCTTTGTGACTAGTAGATTTAAATAATATCTATCTAATAAGCCTAAAATAAGTGTTTGTTAGACAGCTGGATTTTCTGTAATTCAAAATTTAGTGACTTTTTCATAATTTGACTTTTTTCAAACATTGATATTTCAAGAAAATAGGTCATGAAATATTTTTGTTTGCACAAAATCGTATAGTCTCTGTACAGTTTATCTAAATGTATATAAATTATTGAGTTATATTATTTTATAAAGAAAATATTTCTGTTTATTAAAAAAGGAACTTTTCTCGACAAAAGGTCCTGTCATAAAATAACGGTGCTCTAACTTTTTTTTATTTTAACGATATTTCCCTCTCCATGTGTTATATTTCAGTTTAATCCAGGTTTAAAAGAAGTCTGAGAGGGAATAAGCAGACCGCGAACCACCTTAACCCATTACCCTACAGTCTGTTTCTAGTTTTAAAAACAAGTTACTAATTAAAGCAGGTTGACAGTAAAGCAGAATGCGCCTTGGGGCGCATTCTGCTTTACTTTAAGCCTGCATTAAGCTACCAACTGTTAGAATATAGAATTTTTTTCCTCATACACATATAATACATATTCATGTATGTATAAATTGGAACTATATTCTTCAGTTGAGGAATACTATAAAGGCGTAAAAAGGCGCATTTATGGGGTAATGGGTTAAGACGTCAATCAGACGCCATTATAAATCAGCTACAGAATGGAAACTGTTTGGCAGTCGGTTTTAGTCAAATGCCTAATCGGTGCTATAGAAATTAAACTCGTGTACAACGCTAAACAATGTGTTTGTCCTCAACAATCGAGCCAGCTTAACATACACTTTAAATATATGTTTAGTTATAAAACTATTTTCTTCCTTTTATCTCGTAAATTGAACCGTTTCATTTGATATCCATTCGCTAGCTAATCGCCACCTCTCTACAGGGCTGCCACAAGTTGATCATGAACAATCCTAAGATTTCCAAACTTCTATTTTTTCAAACGCAATTTTACGAATTTTACCGTAAACACTTTACTCCATAGTCAATATTTAGACACACGACCAATTAAAACAGGTTGAAAATTAAGCAGAATGCGGGTTCAGACGCATTGTGCTTTATTTTAAGCCTGCTTTAAGCTACCATTTGCTACGAAAAAAACGATGATTTCTGAAAATCCGGAGAAATTGATGTCACTATCATTTAAGCGGCAACCTTACGTTCCTGTCTTTTCATGTGCACCTGAATCGTTAATTGAAAGTCCTCTTTCACTTTTATATTTTTTTTTTTATTTAAATGTTGTTAACTTGAACTATGTCTTTCCAATAAGCCAGTTTTGGCTTCCTTAGCAGGAAACTTTATTCTTTCCAACTTAGCTTAGCACCTGGGGCCCGTTTCATAAAACATCTTACGACAAAAACGATCGTAAGTCTAATATTAAAAATACATCTAATTTCTGATTTCTCTATCTAACCCTGTCTTGTGACATCTTTTTGGAATCGTCTTTTCAAGACGATTCCAAAAAGATGTCACAAGACAAGATTAGATGGAGAAATAAATAATTATTGAGACTTTTATAATCTGACTTACGATCGTTTTTGTCGTACGAAGTTTTATGAAACGGGCCCCAGAGACCTTGTTTCTAGACCTAACTTTCCGCGGTTTTAGGGCCCGTTTTACTAAACAACTTACGCAAAAATTTTGCGTAAGTAAAAATCGTGTAACTCTTATTTTTCGATCATAAACGTTTGCAAACAGCAAATAGCCAAAAAAGCGCGTCCTCTGATCTGGCTATTTGCTGTTTGTAGCAAGTGATAACAAAAATATGAATTTAAATTTAAAATTTTGACTTAGAAAAAACTATACCTCGGATAGCTCGGGGACTCTCTTCCTAATCCTCGCATGTTATATAATTATTTAGAATCTAATGTGCAAAAATGTTCATTTTTTGCACAGTAAACATAAAGGAAAAATGCCCTTTTGAAATCTATGGCTGTGTTTTGAAAATATTACATCGGTAGTGTGTGCACAGGGATGTTGCTACATTTGGTCTATATTCTACATACTTTTTTGTGACCCGCTGAAGGCAGAGGTGACATTAAGGGATCATTTTTCCACCGTCCGTCCGTCCGTCTGTATGTCTGTCCGTCACGCTTTTTGCGTCGCGCTTCATAACTCCTGTTCTACTGAAGCTTTTAAGATGAAATTTCATTTATGGAAAGAGCTTGACAAGTGGACGTGTATTGCACAAGGGTCATTACTCTTGCATCAATATTGTGAAAGTTATTCTCCTTTTAAACATTTGTTTTCATTCTTCATTCAGATTTCTTCTGTTTTACTAGAGATTTTGAAATAAAATTTCTTTTATTGAAAGATAATGTTCAATTGATGCTTGCTGGCAGGTGACACACGTGTTCCGATGTGCTCATCTATCTTATTAATTATATTTTATATGAAAATGAAAATTCACAGTATGTATTTCAGTATGTATTTTTGTGAATCTCCAAGTCTACTAGGACTTGTCATGCTTGTCTACATCACAATTTGGAGTTCAAAAAATAATTTTAGCCGCCCTCACTTACACGAACCAAACATGACATTTCCTCTCTAGTTACGAGGCGTCTTATCTGGATCCAAACTGTTTGCAAAGTCGACTTATGCGACTACGGCGCCAAAAGGGTTAACCAGCCAACAGAGCGGGTATTAGTTACTGTTACAAAGACTGACTTTGCCGGACATGCTTTTAAGTATGAGTGATATGTTATGCAAGTTGCCTCGCAAGATCGCTTTAAAATACTTGTATTCCTGATAACTACATGTATCCAAAGAACTGATATAAACTGTAAAAGCATAAGACCAGACCATCCCGTTCTGTCTAGAGCGGCCCTGACATACTGACTCATGTACTCAATGCCTTTTCCCACAAAGTCAAATATAAGAGACGGGACTTACATGAAACGCTTCACTGATTCTTTGCATGACATTCAGCTGGTTTACACGCTTTTTGCACACTTTTTACCTGACTCGGTGTACAGTGGAGAATCTGTTATTCTTTCCCGTTTAAACGCAAACGAAACGCAAACGCAAAGTACTAAAACGTAGAAAAGTACAAGTTTTGGACACTTCTAGTACATGTAATTCATATTTATATTGGTGGCAAACAGTTTGGAGCCAGATCAGACGCCGGGTTACCCGGCGTCTGATCTGTCTCCAAACTGTTTGTAAAAGAAAAATTAGTTTTAGCGTAAACGCGTTTATCGGGAAAGAATAACAGATTCTCCACTGTAATTACCGAAACTAGGTCAGGAAATGTTTTTAACTCGATGTCGTTTTGCAACTCGTTTAAATAAGATTAGGAAGCCTGTATGTCACAGTGGTCGATGTAGTGTATGAATGTAAACGTTGCTCGTCATCAAGGTAAAAGCAATATCTGATTACTCCCTGATAAATGCCATTATGACATACTTTAACCTCAAACGGGCAGATAGGGGTAGAGAGGCTACATAATTAGCTAAGCATCGCCAAGCGCCGTGCTACAAAAACTAAACAACAACATTGAAAACAGATAATTAGTTCTAGTCCAGGCCCTAATTCCACGAGTATAAGTACGATGTCAATTGTTGCCTGGGATGTTGTCTAAAATATACGTAACAAAGGTATTTTTACAATGTAGGTACACACTACTGAAGGTCTGTCTTGTAACGTGAGAGAAACAGTCGCGTATACGTATATCTCGATGCATTTCACCCTGCAGCCTGAGCGTTGTATCGTGTCCGGCATCGAGGAACGTTGTATTTGAAAAATTACCTATAAAGTGTTTATATTCACTAAAGGGGACATTTTTATATTAATTTATTTTATCAATAGGGAGTGTTTTTGGTTTGGATAGCATTGCAGAATATCTAATACACCAGCTTTACGAAGCTTTTTCGAATGTCTACACACATAAATGTTTAAGTAATCCGGTATCGGTCGCAACTTTATCGGGTTAAGGTTCATGTAAAGACCCTGTACGAGAAAAAAATACCCAAATTTGAAAAGTTGCAATACTCAATAACTATACCACATTGGCTAAAAATATTTTCACACAGTATAAATAATTAGTCAATGAAAAGGAGCATGCCTAAATTTTCATTAATATAAGTGTACTTGTGATGTCAGAAGATCCAAAATTGACGAACATGGAGTGAAAATAGCCTCTTCAGCAGAATATATCAAATCACTTAATGGCACGTATTTTCGGAAATCTGGTAGAAAACATACAAAGAACCCATTACATACTAGGTACTCCTACACAGAATGTCTTACAAAATTCAAAAAAAAACCTTGTAATTGGCCCTTAGAATACCCCATGCTTGATTCAAGGGCAGCCATTTGCATTTTACAAATTTGTAGAAGTTTGCCAACATTTAAAGTCCATTTACTCCAAATCTACAAAACCGATTGACAATTGTTATATACGTGCGGACAGCGAAAAGAACAAGCAATATGATTGATGGAATGTCACTCACCCTAATCACTGCAGTTAGACAATATATCCGTTCACTTATATCAAGGTCACCGAAATATGTCATTTGTCCAACACCTCGACTTTTCCGATTATTCCGCATTTTCTCATTTTTTAATATCCACATTTTCAATTTTTATTTCAGTACACTATTGTTGTTTGATACATAAACAATAAAATAAGTGCATTGCGCATTACTTTCGATCATAAATTCCTCCGAATGTCACGATTCTTCAGCGGATTACTTGCCGCGAAAGTAATTCCGTCCCTGTACAGCTGACCTTTGTTTCAGGAAAATCAAGAGTTTGTCCCTTTAAATCACCTTTTTACACCCATTCAAGTATTCCACATCTTTCCGGCTATTATAATGTTGATTAATATTTCACTTTGCATTGCGATCTCTATTATATAAAGCTTACATTGTTGTGAAACTATTCAAGCCTTTGGCAGGTACATGGGTAAATCATGTATATATACTATTGCACGATTTGGACAAGGCTTTCTATGGTGTCCTAGTAGGGACACAACCGACGATTTCGTTGGGCAAGAGACACACAATTCTTTTTTGTCCTTATACTTTTTTCACGTATATTCTGCTTCTGCATTTCACATATACACACACATTAAAAAACTGTAATAGTTCATGAGTATAATTAGGCAACTACCACCCTGATAGCCTTACTTCAGTAGTTGTAAGAATTTAAAAACAATCATAAGGGCACAGATATTTGAAAATTTAGTCACAAACAATCATATATTAGTTTATCTGATGCTCAATTTGGTTTTCGTTCTAGGGGATCCTGTGTTTTACAGTTAATTGAATACATAGATGATTAGTCACATTACATTGAGGGTGATAGAATTTGGGAAAATATATTGTATATTTAGATTTTGTCAAAGCTTTTGAGAGCATAGTACATTAACGTTTTCTCGCAAAGTATCAGTATTAGGTATCAGAGGGCCAGTTTTGTCATGGAAACGTGACCTTTTTACTGGACGTAGGCAATATGTATCTGTAAAAGGACCGTGGTCTTTTTCGTGGAAATACATTTTAAGTGGGGTACCCCAGGGAAGTATCCTGGGACCCATAGTATTCATATGTTTATAATAGATGACCCCTACCCCTGAAGTTATACGTTGTATTGTGAAATTATTCGCTTATGGTACCAAACTATACAACAAAGACATTAAAATTGATATTATCCAGCACGACTTAGATGCCTTACACATAGTCAAAGTGGCTGTTGCGTTTTAATGTGAAAAATTACAGAACCATACACTTTGGAAGAGACAACCAATATTACCAGTATACTTTGAACTTTGCGGACATTGAGTCTGCTAGTGAAAAGGGGGATTTAGGGGTAATATTTTAACAGGATTAAAAAGTAAGTAGTCATATAGCTGAAAAAGATAACAAATCAATGTATTATCCTTAATATTAGAATGTATGATTACATTGCGAAAAGCTATTTCATAATTTTGTACAAATCACTCGTCAGGTCAATATGGAAACACTATTATCATGTATTATGGTATCTATTCTTAAAAGAAGTGTTTAAAATTATGTAAGCCTACCAATAAGCGTCTCCTGGATTGTCAACCTTACATGTACCGAAAGATTGGTTTTCAAAAATTGCTTGGTCATCGACGAAGCCGTGGTGATATGATACAATGTTGAAAATTATTTTAAGAAATGGAGGATATACATATAGAAAGATTTTACCTTAAAAATATTTTTCGAATTAAAAAAAACATCATTAAGTTTACAACACTTTTCACAGAGAATTATAAACAACCGAATCTCACTTCAGTTTATATAGAATTAAAAATAATAAATTTTGTTGATACATTTATATGCCGGATGAATTATTTTTGTAATCGAAGCTTCAATGTCATAGTCATGTGTTTGTGTACTTCATTGGATTAGAATCAAATATTGCATACTGTTTAATGAATAATTCAGTTGAGAGGGGTCGAAATGGAATATTCTTAATAATTAGAATGACCACACAGCATCTGGAAACAAACATTTACATGATGCGCATTTAAAGTGATGTTAAAAAAGCACTAGTCACTGTTCCCTCCATTTTACGGATACATTGCAGAATACGTCCCCTCATTGATTTTACGTAACGTTTCAAATACGTTGCCATTCCAACCAAAATGCACTTTGGATGTCATTATGGTATAAATTTGATGATTTGACCCTACCTTGTTATCAAATACATCCGATATGTGTTCTATGGGGCTCATGTCCGAGGATAAAACAGGCCAAGGCAGGACGTTAATGTATTTTTAGCAAGAAACTGTGTGGTGATACGCGCCGTGTGATGCTTTATACATGTATTGTCAAGCTGAAAATGCCAGGTCCTTCCTTTCTTTTCTATGAATCGAATCACTGTGCTATTTAAAACATTGATGTAACGCTGAGCATTGGCATTTTATTGAATAATAACCAAGTCAATTTCCAGAGTTCCCATTTTCCCAACCCAGACCATAGCGCTGCCACCACCCATTATGTCTCTCTGAAACATATCGTTCTCCACGGTCACTCCTCCTTTTTGCGCATTGAGGCGAGCGGACCGTGGCGAGAGATTCTCTTGCCTTCGCGGTAATGAATGTAGTGCTATTTACAGTGAAACACCTGTATCTGCACACGTGCAAAGTAAGGAACACGTTGGCAAGCTTAGACGCATAAAGAGACCTGGGATTTGAATAGCAATTGTGTAATCGTTATACGCAATGAAGTCATTATAATCATGTATATATCTTGCAACATGCGTTAAAACACAGTTATAGAAGAATTCTAGAAAGAGGATGGGCTTATAAAGAAGCAGATCCTCCCGCGAGAGCCCAACAACGATTCTCAATGTATTCTCAAGGTATAATTCAGTTAAAAAAGGATGAAAAAATAATACAGTCTGCATATTTATACATGTAATAATGTTTGACAGAGGCTCGTGTTGCCCACCATACTTTGGAAAAAATAAGTAGTGACCCATGGCAAAATAGTGTTGTCCTTGAAAATTGTCAAATATTCAATGACTTCTTCTGTTGTTATTTGAGTGGATTTCGTCAGGATTTTGGTCCTACTACCTCATGTAAAGCATATTCTTCAATATAGAGGAAGGATTTGTTGAATTTCAGTACAGAAAATTTGCTTCACATTTTGGTGCAAATCCAAACATATTGTTCCAAATCAAGATACACAGTTTTCCTTTCAAATTGTAAGCTATCTCATAAGCTTGTTCATTTCAATACGAACATTTTGATATGAACTTATGCAACATTGCTCCCTAAATGACCAAAATATCACCTTTCAAAAATGCACCAAAAACTCTTTACATGAACCTTAAACGTCTTAACTAAGCGAGTATCAAACGAGAACACAACGCCGGAGCATACACATATAACCGGGATATTCCGTGCAACTACTCCTTTTTTGATATTTTCAAGAAAGACTCTCGAGCACAATAGTTTCTTGCTCTTACCTCGTTGATTACCATGGGCGCAGCCATTTTTGTTCCACAGCTTTAGCGTTAACAGCAGCCGGAACGTAGAACAGCAGCCGGGGCGTTACGTCTTACCAGTGTGGTGTTTCCTCGGCAACCTGAGAGAATAACAATGGTTAAAATCTTCTGTGTTGACATTTTGATTTAAAAACAAGATATTGATTTAAATTGGTTCACACGTCAGAGTTTATCAGTGACAGGTAGAATCAAGTTGCAGCTATAAACATGTATTTAGCGACCCTATATCAAATAACGTCCTTGTGTTTACAAATAAACTGATATGGTCTGTTTTGGAATTGTCCGCCACAATTTTTTTTCAAAAAAAACCCCATATATGTCTGGCTATTGCATTGAACTATTCCTGTACACTTGCTGGATGATTTCAGTGAAGATATACAAGGGTGATCTAAAGACACTGCAGGGTTGGTCCATGATGCAAACTATTCCAAAAAGGCGCAAACCCTGGTGAGACACCGCGTAGTGTTTCAACATAATCTTCACTTTTTGCCAATGTTCGCATTAGTAAACAATAGGCTAAATGGGTTAAGATTTCTATTTGTTGTAATTAAAGAAACTTAAAGACGAGTGTCAAACATGTTGGACCCAGATCTGATCTGGATTCATACTGCTTGCAAATACCTGTACCGGTGAAGTCGCGATCGACACTGAAATCTTAGTTTACATTGATTTACTTGAATCTTGCGGTACGCTGCCATATAACGTTCAAACTTCTGCAAAACTGCCGTATAATTAGAAATACCTATTATACATGTACATAGTTTGAATGTAGCGCGTTGAGCTACCGTATCGATTGCATCGATTGCATCAAAAAACGTAAAAAATTAAATAAAACGGACTGTTTGCACGGCCTCGAACGGCCTCAGAGGTAGTTAGCCAATACCAACAAAGAAAACAAAATGGTAACCAAATGAGTTTACAAAAAAGAGCGAACAGTCCCGAGTTAATTTCTCATCAATACACCAACATTTTTCGGTACTTAATGTATCAAACAAAGAAGCCTACATCTAAGCAGCTAAATCTTATTTTTATATGCGATAAAATTGATGCATTTCAGTTGATTAACACATTTTGCGTGTCTTATTCCGATTCGTACATAAATCGTTCGTACCTTTGAAAAGTAAATAAACATGGGGGCGCAATGAATTATTATAGGAGAGTATCACTGGGGGCCAACGAGGTATCACGAAGGCCCGTTTCGCACAGAAGTCCTGTATATGTTTCGCACCTACAATCCATGTAAACACACCCATTTGTGTACTATTTTTTATACGCTGACATTCGCATTAACCACTTGTGTCCATAGACACACATATCAATTGAATTATTTCTTTGCAAATTACAGTATAGGTTCGTGAATAAACTGTTTACATACCATTTCTTGCATTATTTATAGAAAATAAGTATGTATATCAAGCACAGACGTCAATTTGTCACTCTTAAATGAATATTACCGGGCGATTATCGAAAAAAAACATTGGAATGATCCACTATATTTACAAATATTCGGGAACCCCATCTCAGACATGATGCATGTTTATTAATAGCTTCATTTTTCCATAAATTTTCAACTTATTTTTCACAATAATGTATACAACTTTGAATCACTCACAGTACCCTGAAGGGTTTATGAGTGTGTATGTGCCCTCCTGAAGTCGCATTTACGTGTATACGTTACCAACAGAAGGTGTATTAGGTGTTACCTCCTGAAGTCAATTAATTGATTTCTGTTGCAGTGACAATTAAAAAATGGATTGGAAAATTTATCGTTTATGCCTAGCTCACATTTGCTGCGGCGGCCGTACGGCAGTCGCACGGATTATTATTTTTACGGCTAGTAGCAATTTCCCGGCCGCCGTAGATTTCCTACGACCGCCGTATGTTGTGCACACATTTGCTGCGGCCGCCGCAAGGTGAGATTTGATGTTTTGGGGTGAAAAAACATGCGACAGTGCGGTCTCCGTTCGGCAGCCGTACGTCGCTTCCCCGGCGGCCGCGATTTCTAATAAAACCCAAGGCGATCGCACGATGGCCGTACGGCGGCCGTTGATGTGCAGTGTTAATGCTGCTCCTGCTACACACATTGGCTTGCTACATGTGCACATAACTCACATCAGTCCAACTACACCGAGAACTCAAAGGCCATATATGGATAGCATTATGTCTCATAAGAACATCCAATTCAACGTTTAGATCAATAGACACATATGAACAAAAGTGCAAATGCCCAATAGTAAAATTAACCATTGAGTCCCGGCGGCCGCACGGTGGCCGTACGGCAGTCGCAGAACCGCTCTACGGCGTGTCGTTTTCTACGGCCATCGTAGAAATGAACTTTTTTTTATAACTACGCGTTATAAAACTGCGGCGACCTCTATGGCCTGTAAGACTTTGGGATTTGCCGTGCGGCCGCCACACTGCCGTCGTAGGATTTCCTCGGCCAGCGCAAGAATCTTCCGATTTCACGTTTAGTTTAAACATATTCATTGCATAATATATACATGCATGGGATTAGGCTACAAGTCTTCACAACATTATATAATGCCCGCTGCCCGATTTAACCTTTCTACGAGCGCCGTACGCCCGACGTAGAGCAAGTGTGGGCGCACTTTTAGCGACGAGGCCGTCCAGTCAAGCGGTACCAGTGTGACCATACCAAGTGGTTTGTGACGTTAATATTGGTACAACTGACAGCTAAATTATCACCAAAAAGCCTCGATTCGGAATTTTAATCAAATGGGTTTCTTTTATTTATGAGTCGATTTCAAGGAAACATAGTCTATACTAAGGGTATTAATACGTTATTTTAGAATGATGACAATGTATTTGTCACTAGATGGATACTTTTTGTCTGAAAACGAGGCAAATTTCCAGAAATGTTAGCACACACAATGATACCACGACAATTTAATACTAGATATTGCCAACTCATTTGCCCCATTTTCAGGCAAAATGTATTACCTTGGTGACAAATCCATTGGTACCACTGTAAAGAATCCAGTTCCCAGTGTCATAGGCTATGTTTCGTTGAAATCGGCTAAAACAAATTTCTTACATTTGATTGAAGTTCCGAATGGAGGCCTTTTTGTTGACAATTTGATTGCCAGTGGTATCCACATATTACGTCACAGACCATGTGGTATGGTCACACTTTGTACTATCCATTTATTTTCTCTTCGCTTTTTGATAAAACGTGTAATATAAAAGACATTCACCCATTACCCTAAAGCCTGTTTCTAGTTTTGAAGACGGATAGTCACTTATTAAAGCAAATTGAAAGTAAAGCAGAATGAGCATTAAGGTACTTTTATTCTGTTTGCTTTAAGCTACCATCTGTTGGTATATAGGTAATTATTAGATAATTGTTTCATAAATACAATATATATAGGAAAAAGCATGTGCAGCTTCTCATACACTTTTCTTAACACTTTCCCAGAGTAAATGCTTATTATACGCCCGTCATCGACGGTCGTATTATGGTATACCAAGCGCTGTACGTCCGTCCGTACGTCCGTCCGTCCGTACGTACGTCCGTCCGTTAACTTTTCTTGTTAGCGCTCTCTCACCATCATTTATTTACCGATTTTGATTAAACTTCCTACAAATATTCCATACCACAATAGCTCGGACGAGTTCGCGTTTCAGATGTTGGCGGCTATTTTTAGCAGAGTTATGCCCCTTTATTGTCAAAAATGGGCATTTTTTAAAAAAAAACAGAACTTTTTTTTTAATTATTCAATTTATTTCAAATTTGATATGGTGATACAATGAATTAAGTTACTTAACATATATTACGGGTTTTTGGTTTGACGTCTTATTTTCAGAGTTATGCCCCTTTACACAATTTTTTTAACAATATATTGTTTCCTGATAATAATTTTACTTACATTTTGTCTATTGTAACCAAATTTCATATTTATCTTTCTCATCATGCAGGGAAGGCACCTGTGAATTTTGGTTCCTGTTAAATTATTTTTCTATGAGTTATGCCCCTTTACATCCTTAAAATTTAAAATAAGCCACACTTCGTCCGTTAACGTTTCTTCTTAGCGCTCTCTCACCTTCATTTATTGACCGATTTTGATTAAACTTCCTACAAATATTCCATACTACAATAGCTCGGACGAGTTCCCGTTTCAGACGTTGGCGGCTATTTTTAGCAGAGTTATGCCCCTTTATTGTCAAAAATGGGCATTTTTTTAAAAAACCAGAACTTTTTTATTTTTGATTCAATTGATTTCAAATTTGATATGGTGATACAATGAATGAAGTGACTTAATATATATTACGGGTTTTTGGTTTGACTCTGTATTTTCAGAGTTATGCCCATTCACACAATTTTTTTAACAATATATTGTTTCCTGATAATAATTTTACTTACATTTTGTCTATTGTAACCAAATTTCATATTTAGCTTTCTCATCATACAGGGAAGGCACCTGTGAATTTTGGTTCCTGTTAAATTTCAGATGTTGGCGACTATTTTTAGCAGAGTTATGCCCCCTTTATTGTCAAAAATGGGCATTTTTTAAAAAACCCAGAACTTTTTTCTTGACTATCGCAATACTATCGGGATAGTACTTGAGCTACAGCATAGTCTTTTTGAGATCGATAGTCGGGCCTACACTCCGGGCGACTTTTTCCAGTCGACCTGAGTCTGGACGACTTTGACACCCGCCGGCCGTGACGGGCGTATTTTGCCGCACTGCGGTGCTCTTGTATATGAAAGTGTTCGTGTAGTTTGAACTATTGGCTGTTTCTGTTTTACAAAATTATAGCCCTTTGAGTATTTTCCTATAAATAACATACTGAAAACTTTCGCAGATTAATTAATAACATAGGCGAAGGTTTTCATGAGGTTTTCAATTCGGGATGCAACATTTTTTAAGAAGTTATGTCGCTTTGAACTTGTTTCGTACATAACAAGTATAGTGTATTCCAGTTGCTCGGACAAATCAACCACTCTGTCAGCTTCATCTGCTTCCGCAACAGGTGATTGGTCGAATTCATTTCCTAGTCCTGCACTTTTAACTGCTTCAGAAACTTACATGAAATGGACCGGTTTTATTGTGTGTTAAACTTTTAAAAATGTCTCGCTGGACTTTCTCTATCATCAGATTTGGTGGAGATTATTTATTTTCAAGATAAACGGTAGGTAACAGTAAGTGCATGATACGTGGCGGTTTGCATCCTATATAAATTCAAGAATGACTTCAGTTGGTAACATATACATATAAAATGGACTTCGTTTAGTAACATATACATACTCTGTGCGGCACCTATACACGGTTAATTTGTTAAACTCGATTTAAAATCCGTTTATTGCATTACTACAGATTCTTTATAACCTAAATAATATTCCATTGATACAATCAATCTAAAAAGGTATTGTTCATACCATGTTTAATAGCATTGTTTACCAAATAGCATACATTTGAAACATTTACATTATAGGATAAATTACTATGTTATTTTGCAAGTAATACAATGATTACTATGAAATTTGTACGTAGATTGCTCGAGAAACCATTCTACCTACCATCGGACCTATTTGATAATATGTTCCGGCTAAGTATAGGCGAAATTGAGAGACACTCAATGAAATTCGTGTTTTACTTTCGTTTTGGGTACACACAATATGCACTTTATCGATGCGGAAAATATATACAGGACTTCTGTGCGAAACGAACCTCGTGATACCTCGTTGGCCCCCAGTGAGTATTGCGGAACGTTGTCGTACAATGAGGGTTGTTTGCATCGGTTACCGTTAGGTACTTGAACGCGCTACAGATCGTCTGATCTTGACCTAAACTGTTTTAGACTGTAATGGTATTTTCTGAAATGAAAAACGCAGATACATGTATATAAATAAGAAACGATGTAGACGACGAAACTTATGACGACGTCTCCAATGTGTAAAGCTCTGCCAATATTTTAACCCCACCACGCTACGGGTGAATTTGTGAAAACCATTGCAAACAGTTTGGACCCAGATGAGACGCCGAGTAACTCGGCGTCTCATCTGGGTCCAAACTGTTTGACACTTTGGTGGTATTTTTTTTAAAAGAAATGTAGATAAATCTACTTTGAGAATAGTTACAGACGGCATTGGTGTTTTCAGATGAAACTTTAGCAGACGACAATTACACAGCGAGCAGAAGGTTTACAAGGGTTTATTTGTACAAACATTTGGTTATTGATTTGATAATATTATCGCAGGGTGAAAAACATAATCTTATCTTATGGGGCACTTTTCATAAACCTTAGATAATTCAGTGACACCGAAACTTCAAATTAACTATTCTAGTGTGAAATTAAGGCTGGTCCACTTTTAATAATTAGGGATGTGTTGTATTATATTGCAAACATGAAAATCAATGAAGAATCTTATCAGAGAGTTCCTTTAGAAATCCTCTAAAATGGGTCTACACAGTTTCCATAGACAACGTGTGCTCTTCGTTGATAGGGATTTTGTAAAGGGTTATGTCAAAATTATCGGTATTTGTTTAAGTCATTGTTGTATCAAGCCACCACTCCATAGAAGCTCCAAGAAAAATAGGAACACTGGGTCCAAGGTTATAAAGCTTTTCAATTGAGTCTAAAGACGTCTCAAGCATTTGATTGGTCAGATTTGAGCCTAGGCTCAACTCTGACCAATCATATGCTTGAGAACACACTCAGACGCAGTTCAAACGCTTTATAACCTTGGACTTTTTTGTTATACTCGTATGCAGGCATATACGGGAAACCAAAGTTTAACCCCTTCACTTCCTTTCCCCGAGTACAATAGTTATTTGCAAACGATTTGGATCTAAATCATACTGAGCGTTACTCGGCTTCTGATCAGGAACCAAACTGTTTGACACTAATTTCAATGTTTCTTAAGTCAAATTAACGAAATTAGACCAAATTGTTTAAACTGAGGATCTTATATGAGTGCTCATTATTTATCATTTTTAATGAACTAGTTGACTAAAATAATATGGCGCGAACCCTGGTGAGCGTCGCATTGTTTTAGTCAACGAGCTCATTTAACCCTTTCCCCCATAGAAGCGCCTTTTAGCGCATTCAGTTTATTCTTGCCATGAAGAAAAAAGTTCCAATTTATACATTCATAAATATGTATAATACAAAATATTTTCTATATTCTAGCAGATGATAGCTTAAAGCAGGCTGAAAGTAAAGCAGAGTGCGCTTAAAGCGCATTCTGCTTTACTTTCAACCTGCTTTAAGTGGACACCTATATTCAATACTATGCTATGTGGGAAAGGGTTAAAATGAAAAATAATGAGCACGAATGTGAGATTCTATTTATTACATAGCAACATGGAGCGCTTGTGGACGACAAGGTTGGGCCGGAGCCCATAAACGATATTTCACTAGTGGAATACGATATTTAGTCCGCAAGTTATGTGATAAAACTGATGACGCCATGACAGTAAAGGGTGTAATGTGTTAAGGTAGTTTAGTATTACACAATAATACGAAATAGCAGTGGAAACCCTGATGTCCTTGTTTGACCCATTACCTCACACCTCATATAGCATGTTTCTGCTTTTTGAAGACAGGTGGTCGCTCAAAGAAGGTTGAAAGGCGCAGTCTGCTTTAATTTTAGCCTGCTTTAAACCATATTTCGCTAGGATATGGACACTATCCCTTATGGTGCATATTCAGTATTGTATAAAGTGGAATCATTTTATTGGAGAAATATATTAAAAGTGTGAAAAAGAGTATTTGTGGAGCATTTGGTCAGGGCAGGAAATGAAAGTAAATTATAAAACATCTTATCTCATCTTGATCCAAATTGAAAATAGAAATATTTATAGAGGTCCTCATATCCTAGTACAAGTATTGATTATCTTCAACACTTTATTTGTCCACGGGCTTAAAAATGTATAGCTTTATCTCAAGTGTATTAACCATCTACCTAGTAACCTATTTCTTTTTTGAAGACAGTTGAGGCGCATTCTACTATACTTGAAGCACGCTTCTAGTTATGCATTTGCTAATGCCCGCGTCACACTGTCCCGAAGTTGACAACAGATGGACACACGATAGACGAAATGTTCACATTCGGGCCTGATCGTGTAATCATCGGGTCATTCGTGAGGGCATCCTCAGCCACCGTGTGGGCTCCGGCTGAATTTTACGGGCATCGGGAGCAACTTCGTGAGCGATGAAAAAATCTTTGGCTGTCAAAATAGTTGCCGAAGGACCTTCCGAAGGTTCGTTTTCGTGTTGACTTCGTGTTTCAATTTTACCCTTCGTAATGCCATCGTGTGGGCATCTTGTCAAATCGTGTCGCCTTCGTGTTTCTCTCGTGTGATCATCGGTAACAGCGGGCATTTTTCTCCTCACGAAGACAATACGAAGGAAACACGAAGCCGCCCGAAGTCTTGGGAAGGCAACACGACTTCGTGAAGCCATCGCAATGATGTCGTGAAGCTATCGTATTATAGTACGATGGCATCGAAATGAGACTACGATGTGACCGAAAAAAAACCAAAATAATGAGTTACAAACAGTTTGAACCAAGATCAGACGATTATTACTGTTTTTACTCTCAGGGTCTTAATATTTTCCTCCCTTCCAAACAAAATACATAATCTGCCTCTTGTTGGATGGTGTTGTAGAGAGGGAGCCCTGTATTGCATAATGCCTTAAGCATAACGTGAAATAATAGATATAATTTGTTAAATTTATTTTCCAAACACCTAGTACTTGTTATTGTTTGCACTTATGAAATAAAGGTTCAACATTGAAATAATAAGAAACAACAGCCCTATTTATAACTACCACTGAATCACATATAATGTGGTGTTTAACCCATTACCCAATAGCCTATTTCTAGTTTTGAGGACAGGTACTCATTTCAAGCAGATTGGAAGTAAGACAGAATGTGCCTGAAGGTATGTACTTTCAGCCGGCTTTAAGCTGCCTTCTATTAAAATTAGAAATTTTTGTTCTGTTGTATATCAGGGCGGCCACTAGTTGATTGCTATTATTATTGTTAATGTTATTATTATAGTTATTATCATTATGATTAGTTTTATTACAATGTACCAGATTTATATTGATGATTATGAAAGTTGATCATGAAAAATCCCTAATATTTCCAAATGTCCTCTTTTTTAAACGAATTTTTTTATGAATTGTACCTTAAACCCTCTACCAAAAGTCATTTTCTAGACACGTGACCAGGTTAAAAAAGCAGAATGCGCATTTTATTTTACTTTCACTATATTTCAAGCTATCACCTTTCTTTCTTATAACCAATAAGAATTTTCTTTAATGGATGCAATGAACAAGCTTAACTGTAGTTTAAAATCTCAAGTTTAAAAATGTCAAGTCCGGGACAACTCGTTATTTTTTTCAACTAATATTGAGTAACAATAAAATCCCTCTATTAATACCACTGATTTATATTGTGTTTAAGGCATGTGGCTGCTAAAGCAGGTTGAAAGTATGCCCCTGCGGTCAAAATTGGCCCGCCCCGGGGGTCGCTGTTTTACATAGAGTTATATAGTGAAATGTTCAAACATCTTTTTCGGAACACTCTTTTTGCCTTCACCATGTTTTAAGCTGCCATCGATCTTCTTATAATCAATAAGCCTTTTCCAATAGACAGGCTTTACTTAAGTTGAAAATTTCTAGTTTCCAAGATATAGAGTCGATCGAACTTTTAATTCTATGTTAATCTATAGTATTGAACTTTACATTTTGGAAACTTGAGATTAACCTCTCACCATGCTAGCGACTGATAATTCGGCCACACTGATTACCTTTGCAAACAGTTTGGATCAAGATGATACAACACGTAAAACAGCGTCTCATCACGATCTAAGCTGTTTGGTCTTCAGGGACTCGTTTCATAAAATGTCGTAAGACAAAAACAATCGTAAGTCAAAACTTTAAAATACATTTCATTTCTGATTTCTCTATCTAAAATTGTCTTGTGACTTCTCTTTGAAATCGTTGTCTTCAAGACGGTTCCAAAGAGATGCCGCAATACAGGATTAGATGGAGAGAAATAAATAATAATTTAGACTTTTATAATCTGACTTACGACAACATTCATCGTACAAGATTTTATGAAACGGGTCCCTGACCCTGACTTTAAAAGAAATTTTGAGATTGTTACAGACAAAAACATTACACAGCATGCAAAGTGTTAAACTATAGCTAGACGATACTACGGTCACTACTTTACTTTAAAGGCTGGCTTGGTGCCCTGGTAGGACAAGATTGTCATGTACCATTCCCATTATATACACTAACATTATTTTCACATACAGTGCTCCCTCCCTACATCGAACCCCTTCTCAAAAAAAAACTTGCTAATGTTCCCTAAGTAAAACATTAATACCAACGATATCACTGCTGTCGTCTGTTATTTTCTCACAAAGTTGGCATTAGCCATTTTGAAAATAAGCCTCCCAAAATCAAACCAATATAATGACGAGTGACTATCAGTTTGAACCCATATAATGACGAGTGACAATCAGTTTGAACTTTGAACCCATATCAGACAGCGCGTTACGATGTGTCTGCTCTAGATTGAAACTGTTTACACTCTCAGGGTTTTAATATTTCCCTCCCTATAACAACTACCTCTGAACAACAACTCCCTCTGGGGATTAAGGACTGTTAACTTCTTTTTTGAATCTTCGAACTCGTCTTTTGGTGGTTTCAGTCTTCATCTATCCCTTCCATGTCCTCCTTTTCGTGACATGATGAATTTAAAACCTACGTAAATTATCTAAAATTGGTAAATATATGGCGGCTTTTAATCTTAGATCAGCGACTGAACTTTCCCGCCGTCTATCGAATGTTTAATACCATCGGAAGGACATGTGATGCCTTCGTGACTGCGTCATACTCTCAACACGACGTCGTGTAGCTATCGTGTGACCTTCGTGTGGCCTTCGGGTAAACTTCCTCTGAAAATCCGCATATTCGTGTTGACTTCGTGTGTGGTTCGGTTGCCATCGTGTGGCCTTCTGTAGGCACCGTACTTGCCTTCGTGTTGGTTTGCCTGTTGAGCCAGGTTCGGGGCCACCTTCGCGCGAAATTCAAATTTCCATGTTCGTGTGGCCTTCTGGTGTCAAAATCGGGACAGTGTGACACGGGCATAAGCAATAGTAATTTTTCTTATGGTAAATATCACGAATTAAGAACGTCGTTCTTAATTCGTGCTAAATATTCATGGCTGTATAAAGTGGAATTAATTTCTTCAGTGGATGAAACAATTGAATCAAGTATAAATGCCAGGGCTGCCATTTCTCCGGATTTTTCCGAATTCTTCGGATTTTTCTTAATTTCTTCGGACCTATATAAATCTTCGGAATTCTGCTCTTACCTTTTAAAAATTGGAATTATACGCGGGTTTACTTAGGAAACATTAATAATTAATTTAATATGGGTGTCAAACAGTTATGTAAATGCTATAGAGCCTGGCAGTGAAAATGTTAAAGGTACCATACCTAAAATCTCGCTTAAAAATTTGGAAATCTTAGGATTTTTATGAGCAACTTATGGTAGCCCTGTAATCGGAGAGACGATATGGCGACAGGAGGAAATAATTTTCCTTCCCTGCGCCATGAACATGAGGAATATATTGACACGCCTTGCACAACGTGTGAAAGCAAAGGTAAACGTACTGAGGCAACATGTTACTGTGAAAAGTGTGAAAAATGCTTCTGTGACTCGTGTGAAGTGTTTCATAAAGAATTTACCAACACAAGACGGCATACGGTGCTGAGAAGGGCACAGAGGAACCAATGGGGAATACCTCAGCTACGAGTATATGGAGATGAATGCACGTGTAATGACGATCACGTGGTCACAAAGTTCTGTGGTCAACATGCCGAGTTATGCTGTGAAGACTGCTTCTCTCGTTATCACAGGTACAGTGGAGAATCTGTTATTCTTTCCCGTTTAAACGCAAACGTACGCAAACGCAAAGCACTAAAACGTAGAAAAGAACAACTTTTGGACAATTCTGATATTTCATGTTTATCTTGGTGGCAAACAGTTTGGAGCCTGATCAGACGCCGGGTTACCCGGCGTCTGATCTGACTCCAAACTGTTTGCACTGCAAATAATAGTTTTAGCGTAAACGCGTTTATTGGGAAAGAATAACAGATTCTCCACTGTACCATGTTGATATATAATTTGCCAAAACAGTCTTCGCCATTCAGTACCATCATCAACTACAGTAAAACTTTTGTTAACCTGTCATATAAATTACGATGCATAAGTAAGCCAAACAGACTACGGCCTAACCCTTTCACTCTCATCGACGCCATAAAGCGCACTTGCAAACAGTTTTGATCCTTACGGGTCAGGCGGCGTCTGATCAGGGTCAAAACTGTTTGCCACTTGTTTTGTAATTACGTCAGTTATACTGCCTTAAATCTCACTTTGAAACGATATTGCAGACAACATTATTGAAGCAGACGACAATATGGCGGCGAAGAGGTAAAACACTCTCGACAATTTGATCATGTTATGCTGATAACGAAAAGGAAAACCGTCTGTTTCTCATTCGTTTTGCATTAAATGATATCAATATGCAGAGTTCTTGATACTTCGTCAAATAGTCGCAACTGAAGGCCGCATTTTATTATTTCGAAACTTGAATAAAATGGTTGTTGTCGGTCCCATTTGAACTACACAGGTCGTGAAAAATTCACGAAAACGTTTCTTTCTCTGAAATCCATTTTATATCCACTTACTACATTTTGTTTACGCGGGTAAGGGTTGGACATAATAAAAAGGTTGATAAGCGTTATTTCCTGTCTGGATAGCTCAGTTAATTTAGGGTCTCCTTAAATCCTCAGTCCATTGATGGACTACCCCCCCCCCCCCCCCCCCTCATTGCTAGGCGACAAAAAGCATGACTCACAAGCTTTCACCGGGTATACCAATCCCAGTTGGTGTAAAATTACAGGTAACCAATCTCAAGTTATCTAGAGAGGCCCTCACATACTTACACTGACCGAAATGTCGTCAGGAGATGTCTTTAAGCATTATACTTTCGACCGGAACCTTTTGTACTGTGATATGTTTTGTTTATATGAGTATACATGTAGTATGTTTAAACTGAGTTAAAAGAGCGATTTACTATCAATCCAAAGGCCATGGTTTCAATCCCCAATCGATTTAAGTCATTTTGACTATGTATTGTTGAATATGTTATTGACAAAATGGGAATATAGCATTTGATCGAGATATCAAGCCACGCGGTGAAGCTTATTACAGTGGATAATCTGTTATTCTTTCCCGTTTAAACTCAAACGTACGCAAACGCAAAGCGCTAAAAGGTAGAAAAGAACAACGTTTGGTCAATTCTGATATTTCATGTTTATCATGGTGGCAAACAGTTTGGAGCCTGATCAGACGCCGGGTTACCCGGCGTCTGATCTGGCTCCAAACTGTTTGCACTGGAAATAATAGTTTTAGCGTAAACGCGTCTATTGAAAAAGAATAACGTTTTCTCCACTGTAACTTAAAGTCCCATTGTGTTTTCAGACCTTTTCTTAATGTCTGAAATACAATAACGGCTAATAATAATGTTTGAACATTCTTATGGGCCAAACTGATCTATGAAATGATGAAGACGGACCTAAATCACCAAAAAGGGCGATTTAAAATCATAACAAACCGAAAATAGAACGTCTGATATAAACATTACCACACGGCTTAGTATCACGTGATACAGCCGGATTCAACTTCACCGTGTACAACCGTTATCTACCTTCGCCCGTCCATCTATCAGTCAGTTAGACTATCACACTTTTTTGTCCGCTCTCTAACTCGAATATTTTTTATCCGATCTTCCACAAACTTGCTGAAAATGTTCATTGATATAAAATCAAGGTTTAGTTTGATTACTTCTAAAATCGCATAAGGTATTTTTTGAGTCATTGCCTGTTTATTAATAAAAAATGACTGTTTCAGTCATTTTTGCACTCTAAAACAAACAGCTTTTATCGGATATTCACCAAACATGCTGAAAATATTTATTCATATAAAATTTAGGTCTAGTTTGATTATTACTAAAATCACATGTGGCATATCTGAGTTTTTGCGCTTTATGTATTAGAAATGACTGTTTTCAGCAATTTTTTCTCTCCAACACAAATACTTTTTTTTAATCTTCACCAAACTTGCTGAAAGTTTTCATTAATATAAAATTAAGGTTAGGTTTGAATCCTACTAAAATCGCATGAGGCATGTTGGAGTAATAGCCCTTTAATTATTAAAAAATGGCTGTTTCAGCCTTTTTTGCTCTCTAACACAAAGAGTTTTCATCGGATCTTCACCAAACTTGCTGAAATACTTTATTCATATAAATTCTAGGTCCAGTGTGATTATTACTAAAGTCCCATAAGGATTATCTTAGTTATTTCCCTTTATGTATTAAAAAGGACTATTTCACCATTTTTTGCTCTCTAACACAAATACTTTTTTTCCTTGACCTAGATTTAATACCAATACACGTTGTCAGCAAGTTTGGTGAATATCCAATAAAAAGTGTTTGTGTTAGAGAGCAGAAAATGCTGAAACAGTCATTTTTTAATTATTCAAGGACAATAACTCAGACATGCCTTATGCGATTTTGCTAGTTATTGAACCTGACATAGATTCTATACTAATAAACATTTGTAACAAGATTGGTGAAGATAAAAAAAAAGTGTTTGAGTTAGAGAGCGGACAAGGCTGAAACAGTCATTTTCAGCAAGCTCAAGGTATAGATCCTCCGTAATGTTTTTAAACGCTTACCCATGGTGAATAATATGTACACGTTGTCACTGGATCAAGTAGTGTTTAACCCTGTGCCCATTGGTCGTAACTTTACGGGAGTTTACAAACTGTTTGAATCTAGAAAGACGCCGCGTAACGCGGCGTCTCATCTGGATCCAAACTGTTGGACACTCGTCTTAAGGTTTGTTTAATTAAAACAATGCATAAATCTAAACTGAATAAATTTTGCAGACGACAATGTCAAAGCAGACGTCTGTGTAGCAGAATAAGGGTTAACAGGGTAATTCTCAGTGCTCCAGCTATACACATGTAACCGGGAGTAATCTGAACTAATCTAACATTTTCTCACTCATTTCAGCACCGAATGCTATGGTGTTACTACTGAGTAAACCGTCTCTTCGAGGCAATTTTAATGAGTATGACACCATTGGGTTTAAAAGCAGAAATAAAGATTTTAGTTTTTCGAAATACTTCCGTTATCTGGAGCCCTGTATTTACAGAGTTGTCCTTCTTTCCATTCACAAGGGAGGCTTTTTAATTTGTGCAGCACAAAAATATTATAAATAAAATTTAAGAAGCGAATTTCTTAGATAAAGCCGGTTTTTGTGAAAGAATCACGTCCTACGTAGTTCAAATGGGACCCCAAACAACCGTTTTATGCAGGTTTCTCAAAAACACAATGCGGCTTTAAGGTCTGATATGGCTCCGAACGGTTTGCACTGGACATAAGGACTTTAGCATAAACGTGATTACTCGAAAAGAATACCACATTTTCAAATGTTATGTTCATTTCCTCATTTCAGTGACTGTGAAAATTCAACCTCCATACAGGAGAGTGCTCCAGGAGTATCTACTAGCATAGAAATGAAATACGTGCGTAAAGACATAGAGCAAGTTCGAGCAGAAATTACCACTGCTAACGAGAGTAAAAAAGCAATGTTATCATCGTTAGAAGACTTTAGAGCAGAGTATGGAAAGGAAAGGAAAGCCTTCAAAATAAGAATTAACAGTGTCATTAATGCCATGGAAAGAAATACAGACGCGGCGATGGAGACATTGTATAACAAAAATTCTGAACAGATTCAAGCTGACATCGAAAAGTGTAACACATTCATGCAAGAGTTCCAAGATCTCGAAACTCAACTGGCAGCAAACAATGGTACACAAATGTATGTTGCAATGAAACACGCTGAAGAAAAACTTTTAATATGCAAAGAAGAGATTTATAATATGACACCTGCTACGGCAAAGAAGTTGTCGTTTTCACCGAAGGAAACTATCATTGACCATTTAACAGATTGTAAATTATTTGGCGAGTTTCAAGAGAAAGTATGCAATGATAAAGAATGTCTACCCAGTAACATCTCCAAGGAGATGACAATCCGACCAGATACTGGCAAGAGTAAATGTGATAAGGAGATTAACATTCGAACAACAATTGATAAACATACATGTGACATCCAAGGCATGTGTCAGTTGCTAGATGGCAGCGTTATACTGTCAGATCACAGAAACAAGAACATCAAACGGCTAGATCAAACATACGCAGTGGTTGATACGTGTGTCATGTCAGGCCACCCAAACAGGGTATGTCGTATTGGTATTCGGGAAATCGCAGTAGCTCTTGGGAAAAAGAAAGTTGTACAGTGCATCTCTATCACGGACAGGATGAGACCGACTTCGACTTTACGCTTGGACCACAACTGCTACGGAATAGCATATAATAGGGATGAATTGTATGTCACCAACGGTGTCGACAAAACTTTCGTCTATGATATACGTAATAGGGACCGATGCTTACCTTTGGAATGTTTAAAGAGCAATATTCCAACGTCTGTCACAATGAACAGCAGTAGATCGAGGATAATTATTGTTGGAAAATCAGTCGACATAGTTGTGGCAGATTTACAGGATAATTTGCGTCCACTTGTCAGTAATAAAACTCTAAAAGGCACTCAAGAAACTGCGAAGAAAGATATTTGCGTAGACGATAAAGGCAACATATTTGTGTGCACAGAACATGACCGAAACATTTTGCTGTTGACAGACAATAGTGACGATCCGAGCATCAGGCCATTTGATACAGGAATAAACTCGACAGGTGCTCTGCTGGTCGACATCTCCCAATCCAAACTTCTTTTGCAGAGAGAAGGAAGTGATGTCATTTGTTTTTATGACATTTGTTATGGTTGACAAGATGTTATTACTAATGGCTTTCCCAATAAACGAATATATGATAGAAACATATGCCCTTTGAAAACAATGACACGGCGGCTTGTCAGTCTACAAACTGTTTGCCACTTACATTAACAAGAATCGTTAACACTAAAAAAAACCGAATATTTTCTATTTGTGTGACTGCGTTTGAATTTCGTTTCGTTTAAAGGAAAAATAGCATCTTCTCAACTGTAATATAATAAAAAGGAGTTGATACGGCCCTAAATTGCTCCCCTGGAACCATTGATATACATGTAAAATAGCTTGAGCTGATAAATTATGACAAAATTATTGTGCTAATTGCTGAGTAGATGATGCTGTTTGACAAATATCTTTGCTCAGGGTACTGTGATGTATGACAAGAAAAAGTCTATTCGTAGCTCCTGTGACCTAGATATGCAACAGACCGAAACCACTTGAACAAGTTTGGTCAAGTACATCTAGAAGTTTCAACATGTCAAGTATCAAAGCTCTGGACATATTAGTTTCAGAGATGTTTGAAGATTTCACTATATACCTCTATGTAAATGCGTGAGGCGGGGTCATTTTTTAACCACATGGGCATAATTTGAACAATCTTGATAAAGGACCTGTAAATGATGCTTTGAGTAAAAAATCTAAGCTCAGGGTACTTTTCAGACAAGAAGGTTTTTATGCTTTTTTAGCTCCTGTGACCCAAATATGCAACGGACCGCAACAATTTGAACAATTTTTAAAGAGGATCATGTAAGGATCATTCCTGCAAAGTCTGGTAAAATATCATCCTGTATTTTAGGAAGAGATGTTGTTTAAAGAAAGTGATGACGACGACCGAACGAACAATGACGGACAACGGACACATGGCGATCAAAATAGTTCATCTTGGCATTTTTTTGGCAGGTGAGCTAAAACTGTATTTTAAAATGTTTTTTAATCAATTATGTTTATTTGCCATGAAGGTTTCTGCTTGACCTTACATCGCCATGATATCTTCTGTTTGAACTGTTCATAGCATGGTACCGATTGAAAGAACCCTTATCCCACGGTAGGGTATCGTCTGCGCGATCCATTTCATCACACCATGTTGACAAAACACTTTATTACACCTCGCTTTGAGTTACAATATTAATTTCCCATAGACCTAAAGTTAACATTTTGCATGTCTTTTACATCTATCCAAAATATACTGTCACTCTTTATGATATTATTTTTGTGACGTCACTCTAGGTGATAGTATTTTTTTTCTCCACTCTTTAAGGACCTGTCAACTATAATATGAGTTTCTCTATGGTAACATAAAATAACGTTTTAAAGAGTGGTAACTCCTAATCAACTTTTGGCATTTTCTGTACAAGTTTGTCGAATTTCTTACACGAATCCAACTTGATAAACGATTGGCCATCATTTCGGCAGAGGATATTTGCCAACTAGACAATGAAAAGACGCTGTGTCTTCAATCTTCTTGTCATAACGTTCCTCTTTCTTTCTTGCAATATAGTTATAAAAAACGGTCATACCCGGCGACGTCATTTCCCGCGTTAAGTACATGTCCGCGCTCAATTGGTATTTACAACACGTTTTATAAAATGCGAATGAGACGATTCCAAAGCCAGGGTTGATAAGTTGGGTGTAATAAAATAAATATTAGAAGTCAGTTTGGGTGACATTCAAATTGTCAACCCTCGAAAACAAGAATGTCACCCTCTGCTACGCCTCGGGTGACATTCTGTTTCTCGGGTTGACAATTTGAATGTCACGCAAACTGCCATCTAATATTGATATATTATTATAGATAGATAGATAGATAGATATTTTATTTCAACTTGTACATAGTACATCGTTATTAATATCATACAAAACATTAATACTACATATAGGTCACGTTTCTATCATTTCATATACATACACAATAACAAAAGAATTCATGCAACTATTTCACTACACTTGTATAGGCAATTTACTAATTAAATACACTATTCAAGATGCGTAGTTTGAGATGACTCACGTAGTAGAGTTAACTAAACTATTTCTCCTGTTAAAAGCATATTTTATGTAAAGAGCAAGGTTGATCAGTTCCTGGTTATTTTGGCTTTGAAGTAATTGGCAAAATTTTACAAAGCTTGGTCTTGCATAAAAATATGTTTTAATATATTTCTTACGGATGTCTTCGAAAGTTTTACAGATAAAAATAAAGTGATATTCGTCTTCAATATCACGACACTCGCAAAAGTTACAATATCTTTCATTTCTTGCAATTCTGTTTCTACCATACCTGCCAGTTTCAATCCTTAAGGAATGAGAAGATAATCTTAACTTAGCTAGATAAAAACGAAGATTATTGGACAGAATATCCAGATAAGGTTCGAATCCAAAATTAATCTTAAAATTTCTATATGTTGTTAATAAACTGCTATTACTTGCGTTTTCATCCCAACCTTGTATAAAACCTCAATTTCATTTACAATGTTAATCTCCCATAGGCCACCTTGACATAGAAATACTGTCAGACCCAGCGGGAAATTTTTTACTGTCTTAACAATACTGTCTCCCGCTACCATAGTTAATCGAATGTCGTAAATGACGTAAAACCAAAAATAACGTCAAATCCACGTTATCGCACCAAAGCGTCATTAACTTGGATCTACAATTATTTGAAGCAGTTTGAAAATTTAAGTTGCATAAATGATGCAAATAAACAGTCAGATCCGAACAGGGAAAGCTATGCATGACGGGTATATTTTGATCTATGCACGTTTATTTATAAAGAGTTTGTATAGATCTAATTCCTTCAAATTCTAATAATTTTATGAACAGTGAATTTCATTATGAATCGCATGCGGATCTAGTTACATGTATGATTCCAGACAGCTTTAGGAACGGTCTAGTTTCCCTGGTTAAGCCCAGGATTTCGGTATAATAAAATAAATATCACATGTTTGAGAGGGTGGCGGTAAAATTGTCCACTTCCGGAAAAATACTGTCAAGCGAGGCGAAGAGCCTCGGTTGACAGTATTTTTCCGAAAGTGGACAGTTTTACCGTCACCCTCTCAGACATGTGATATATAGGATCTGTCATGAGACGATGTTTAAAACAAGCTGATCTCAAACGAGTCTAGAATTGAAATGTTATTAAGCGAGCCTTGGCGAGCTTAATAACTTTTCTGTCCTAGACGAGTTTGAGATCAACTTGTCTTAAACACCGACGAGTGACAGATTCTTTTTCTCACATTACCAACGATTTAAGCTAGTTTTTATGCAATATGCATTTTTTGGCACCCCGGTGATGTCAAAACGCCGTTATAAAGAGTGACGTTTTAGTGACGTCATCAAAGTGATCTTACACATGTTGGAGATAAGGATATTCGTCATCCTTGGTCGCTATAGAAAACAGGGGTAGTTATGTGAGAAAGGTATATAATATGTATACTCCTAGAACCCTTCCGTCCAATGATGCTACCTGCAAGAGACTTTTCATCACATTGTATCGTTTAATAAAACCCAATCTCGCTTACTTGATCAGTGCTGTCATAAATTGATAATGAAAAATGCTACGATTTCCAAATTTTCTATTTTTTCTATAAACGCGATTACTTAAAGCAGGTTGAAAGTAAGCAGAATGCGCCTTAAGGCGCATTCTGCTACACTTTCAGTCTGCATTAAGCTACCATCTATTAAAATAAAACTCCGAAGATTTCGTAAAAGTCCAGAGAAATGGCATTCCTGTTTGAACCTCAATCATCGCCTTTATATCATCAATTTGAATCATGTCATCATCATATTCATCATGCCGTCTGATTGAATGCTTTCATCGCAATAATGTAGTACAGTGGAGATCCTGTTTAAACGCAAACGTACGCAAACGCAAAGCACTAAAATGTAGAAAAGAACAACTTTTGGACAATTCTGATAATTCTTGTTTATCTTGGTGGCAAACAGTTTGGAGCCTGATCAGACGCCGGCTCCAAACTGTTTGCACTGCAAATAATAGCTTTAGCGTAAACGCGTTTATTGGGAAAGATTAACAGATTCTCCAATGTATACGTTTGTACTGATATGCCCATAATTATCTGTCTACTTTAATAAGTTAATTCATTTATCCCTGAAACTGTTATTGGACAATTCAAGTTTTGAATATACATGTAATCTAGTTCATTCAAGTGATGTTTTTTTTGCAATACCGGTAAAATACAAATAGCAACCAGTGCAGACCCTGATCTGATGAGTCCTATGATCTGGGTCTACACTGTTTGCATTGGGCAAACATTCTCGTCGCTGAATGTACGATGTTTGTAAAAGACGTAAATATATTGTACTAGGGGTAAAACATTAAATTGCCATTATACAGCGCTCCCTCTCTACAACGATACACAATGGCAGACAAACAATATATGCGTTGTTTAGGGGGAGTCGTTTAAAGGAAGGAATACTTGCTACATTTGCAAACAGCTTGAATCCAGTTCAGATGCCGCGTAATGCGGCGTCTGATCTGGATTCAAGCTGTTTCTTACTCGTCATTAAGTTTTTTTTCTGTAAAAACGTACATTATGTAACTTTGCAGCAGTGAAAGCGTTAGACATAATATTGTCTTGTTTAGGGAACTGCGGCCAGGGTCGTTGTAAGGAGGGAGACGTTGTTCATTCATCCCTGAATCTTCAAATAGAACCCCACCCGCCCCCAACAACAAACAAATCCTGAAGGAGCCATCTGATCAAGGTCTACACTGTTTTGTTTCCAACAAGCGTATTCTTCACAGGTTTACTGTTTGTAAATGACTACCGGTAGTATACCCATCGCTAGGATGAGTGTGTTGATCCACAGGTACTTGACACATACATCTAGATCTATTACCAAAAAAAATTAAAAAAATTACTATACTTCTACATGTATTATAATAGAAGTATAGTAAAAAAAAAAATTTTTTTTGGTAATAGATCTAGATGTATGTGTCAAGTACTTGTGTGTTGATCATTTCATCGCTGTAACTGGCATTAGTTTTAATTCCTTACTCATCTTTTCCAACTGTGTTTTGATGCCAAGTGAAAACAGAAACACGTGTACAAATGTCAAACAGTTTTGATTCTAATCGAAGTCAAAGTAACATAGCGTCTGATCCGTATCTACAAAATACAGTGAACCCACAGGTACTTGACACATACTTTATTATCTATGAACCCCCTCCCCCCTTAAAAAAAATAAATAATTTTTTTTTTTTAAGGGGGGGGAGGGGTTCATAGATAATAAAGTATGTGTCAAGTACCTGTGAGTGAACCCGTACATGTCACTCGTTCACTCCTAATACTTGCCAATTTTAAACAAATCAGGTTGTTTTTGTTAAATACATGTACATGTAGTGCTCCCTCCCTACAACGACCATCCCAACAACGATTCCCTCCTTGCAACGACGTTTGCCACAGTTCCCTAAACAAGACAATTATGTCTAACGCTTTTATTGCTGCAATATCGTCTGCTTAAAATTGTCGTCTGCTGTTTTTCTAAAAGTTACATATTTGACCTTTTCAGAGTAAAACACTAAAGTACGAGTGACAAACAGCTTGAATCCAGATCAGACGCCGCGTAACGCGGCGTCTGATCTGGATTCAAGCTGTTTGCAAATGTAAGCCAATTTCCCTCCCTATAACGACTACCTCCGAACAACGAAAATATTTGTTGTCTACCATTGGGTGTCGTTGTTGAGGGGGAACACTGTATTACAACTTACGTCACACCATAAGAAATCACCAGTGCTTCAAACAATATGGATGCAGCTGAAACGACCAGCATCTCGGCGTCTTATCTAGATCCAAGACGAGCATCTCGACGTCTGATCTGGATCCAACCCGCTTGCAATAGGTATGACCATTCCACCTTTAATATACAAATGACTAGATGATGGTGATGAGTTGAGTTTTACGACATTTGGACACTAAATAGATCATGCAGCGCCGATGAATGATTAGATGAGATGATGAGGGATTATTCCATGAAGATAATTTCGGCTATATTTCTTCCGCTGCGAACATGTGATAAATTCCATCGAACTTCCTCCCTTTTAGCTCTTAGGGGATAATCTCTGTCAAATAAAATAAAAGCATCCGCTATAACAAATAATCCCCGCAACCACATGAAGTAGGAGGATCTCTGGGGATACCAGGACATAAGAAAGCAGTTATGTGATATACCAATATAAATCATATAGCTTCTTCATAATTGATTGATTGAGTTAAATTGATTAATTGAGAGACAGATAAAATGAGAAAAAAATTGACCTGTTAGGCAAGGTAGATAGCTCGTGGTGTACTTGTGAAAAGGAATTTGTGGTGCAAACTTGAGTTGTATCCCTTCATACATTTGTTCCTCATATCCATTCTACATCAACTCCTAATCTTAGTTCTAAGGTTTTGGTGGTTATAGATAATGTGAATTGAGTTAAGAAAGTAAGTGGTAGCTTAGTTAGCCATAATACTTTTCAAATTAAATCATTGCTACAGTGGAGAATCTGTTATTCTTTCCCGTTTAAACGCAAACGTACGCAAACGCAAAGCGCTAAAACGTAGAAAAGAACTTTTGGACAATTCTGATATTTCATGTTTATCTTGGTGGCAAACAGTTTGGAGTCTGATCAGACGCCGGGTTACCCGGCGTCTGATCTGGCTCCAAACTGTTTGCACTGCACATAATAGTTTTAGCGTAAACGCGTTTATTGGGAAAGAATAACACATTCTCCACTGTACATGGTCATTGATTCTGTATCTGAATCAACACGTCGTAGAGTCCCATAAAGGCTTTTGATTTTAATTTTTTGAAAGGAACATATACATTATTGAATTGCAAACTGATGCCAATTTGGATTTCGAGACACAATCCGACACAAACCTATGTCAGAAGACATCTCAAAGCATATCCATGTAGATGTATTTGAATAAGAATATGAATAACTTAATGTATATAGAGCTGTGGTGTGCAGCGCATATGATTAGATTAGATAGATTTTATTCATGAAAAGGGCAAAATATTGCCTAACTTTAGAACAGATAAACAACATTACATTGTTGTTGTTTTATTCATGATCAATGGCATTCAAAATATACATTAATTTATTTATCATAATCAATGGAATTAAATACAGTGGAGAATCTGTTATCCTTTCTCGTTTAAACGAAACGAAACGCAAACGCAAAACACTAAAACATAGAAAAGTGCAACTTTTGGACAATACTGATAATTCATGTTTATCTTGGTGACAAACAGTTTGGAGCCTGATCAGACGCCGGGTTACCCGGCGTCTGATCTGGCTCCAAACTGTTTGCAATGGAAATAATAGTTTTAGCGTAAACGCGTTTATTGGGAAAGAATAACACATTCTCCACTGTAGGAAGGTAACTATGTCAGATTGGATATCTTCATTAATATGTGCGCTATTGAAAGTACATTGAATTGAATTGCGCAAGACGATGGCAGGGGAGACTTGGAAATAAGAATGAGAATCTTAATTGATCAACCAACTGCTTAAGTTGTTTTCGCCACTCGTTGATTAAAGCGTCATTCGTATCTCACATACATGAACAACAATTTGTATTGAATAGAATCCGGACATTAATATATTCTAAACCAGTATTTAAGCATTCTTATTTTTCTAATGATATATATAGGTAACCTTCCCAGTTCACTATAAAATGCATTTAGATTTTTGTTTTACTCTTTTATCTGATGCTTTATTGAATCCCCATACACATGTACACTAATTTAGAATAGGTAAAATCATTGAATCAATTTGTTTTACTTTTTCTTTAATACCTAAAGGAACGATATCAAATAATAAATAAAGCGAAAATAACGCTTACATTACCATGGTAACAATTGGCTTGAAGTCACTAACAGTTGATACCATTTGGACATTGTGGAATAGACTACTTTTATGATAAAGAAGCAAATTTATAGGCATCTAAAATGATCTTTAGACGAACTGGTTGGTCGAAAACTGTACGGTGTGTGAAATCGTGTTTAGGGGCCAGTCGGAATAAGGTTGTACCTGGATGGATAGCGACAATTTGGTGAACTATCTTATAAAACATAATCAGGCGAGCTCTTGTACTACGAGTTTCAAGTGTTGGTCATCCTAGATTACAGTGGAGAATATGTTATTCTTTCCCGTTTAAACGCAAACGTACGCAAAAGCAAAGCACTAAAACGTAGAAAAGAACAACTTTTGGACAATTCTGATAATTCTTGTTTATCTTGGTGGCAAACAGTTTGGAGCCTGATCAGACGCCGGGTTACCCGGCGTCTGATCTGGCGCCAAACTGTTTGCACTGCAAATAATAGTTTTAGCGTAAACGCGTTTATTGGGAAAGAATAACAGATTCTCCACTGTACCTAGCATGTTAGACAACGAACCGTTGTTTTTGTAACTGTTATAGGCAAATGTGTCGTTTCTACGTTGCACTTTTTTCTATTTGGTTTATTTTGTCTCTATTGTGGGGGTCCCAGACCGTTGAAGAGAACTCTCGTTTGGGACGTACTAGGGCTTCAGAAGCATGCCCCTTTACACTTTGAGCTGATAATTTTAGTTTCTCTTTGGGAACCCTGATTAGCTTTGCTAGTACATGTAGAAGGATTGATGTGTTTATCCCATTTAAAGTTATGTTGAAGGGTGACACCTAAATATGTAGACTTTTTATAGCTATCCACTTTATCAATTGACTGGTTATGTAATCTATATTGAAATTTGAAAGGATGCTTCTTTGAGTAATACTCAACAAAAGAACATTTGAAGGGGTGAAATTCCATTAACCAATCATTTTTCAATCTGCCGGCAGCCTCTATGTCTACTTGAAGAAGATCAGCATCTAAACTACTACGGATAACCATGTTGTCATCTGCAAACAGTCTTAATATGTGGAATTGATGAACATCTTGAAAATAATCAATATTGATTAAAAAGAGAATAGGCCATAGTACTGTGCCCTGGTGGACGCCTTATATTAGGAACTTTTTGAGGATTGTTCACCCTCAAGGATAAAAAAAGACAAAGTCTGACGCAAACACCCTCCTTGTAAATTAAAGCACTATGGGAGCCTCGGAAAAATCCATAATCGCAATATTACCCATGTTTCCTAGGGACACAATCATATATTGATATAGATCTATTTAACTTTTCATGGAGTAATTTATATAATCATAGTTATATATGAAAACATATGAATGCATTTTATTTTGCAGAGCCCTGTGCCATACATAAAATACCTTGAAAAAAATCATTTCAAATTAATTATTTAAATGATACGTCCCATTACGAAAATTTCCTTAAAAAATGAAACTGGTTTGATTGTTTATCTATATTGGTATACCAAACCGGAAAAGTAGTGGCTTTTATATGATAGGTGGAATTAATAATAATTCGAAATGTGTTGTATGCTTGTCAAATATGTCAATAAAATGTATTGTCTGCATGTTGAATATGTCAATGGTTAATTCACTAGCAAATCATATCTTCAAGAAAGTTATTTTATGACAGATTTAGATCAAAAAATTATCTTAGATATTTGCTAATCTTACTCTAAAATCAATTTCTAAAACACTAAAATGACGATTAAGCAGCTTTTTAAACAATTAATTGAAGAATAGCTTCTATTACACGTTGCTCAAAACAACTGTCACATGCGCCGGGAAAATGACAGACATTCGCCGATAGGTTTTTCGAAAAATGAAAAACAAAAACGTTTAGGCTCGGAGGGGAAAACTAGGGTCGGTTTACCGGAAACAGATATAGTTTTTGTTTGGCCTTAGTACAGCAATTCACAATTGGTATTTTGGAATTTGGGAATAGCATTTTTGCGATTCGCATTTCGTAAAAAGAATTTCGCAATCAGCATTTAGCATTCGGCATTTTACAAATAGCATTTAACATTTAGCACCCCTAAAAGAGTTTTGTATTTAATTAGCATTTCGCAATTCGCATTTAGCATTTCGCATATAGCAATTCGCATTTAGCATTTAGCATGGCGCACCGGCCTTCCATAGATATGCTCTAAAAGTTTACAGCTAATACAGGTAAGCAATATGGATGGTGATTAATTGCATCATGCTTATCGCGAAGCAGGACAGACATTTTGCCCTACCACTGAGACAGGGATATGCAGCTCATTTATATCATTCACTCCTAAAACCTTAAATGGACAATTCCAGTTTACAACTTAATCAAGTCCATTTTTAATATTAAGGGTAGATTTTAACAATATTTTACAAAAAGACAAACAGTGTATGTCACTCAATGTCAGTTAACTGCCCATTGTCGTTATTGTGATGTCCCACGCTATTTTCTGCACTGCTGTTATGAATGATTTACTCCTGTATCATTTTTATTGTCGGCAGTGATAAGGAGCAAGTAAAAATGAAGTCATTTCCTAAGTATATAGCATTAGAGTAAAATAGTTTATTGTCGATATCTTCATATTTTAAGAAAAGTTCCTGTCCCAGATCTGGGTATTTCCATATAACGGTTCATATATATGGAAACACAAAATTTTGATAAAATATTGGATTTTGTTTTGTCCCTTGAAGCTGGGTCAGTAACGATACATTATTAAATTATGCTATAAAATACTATGTAGTGTTTAGTAGAGTACTCGATTTACTACATTTATGTTTTTGTTATTGATGTCCCTAAGTAATGCAAACATCAACAATATCTTAATCTCATGTATACAATGATAGCATACATGTACATTCAATCTTGTAACATTGAAGTGTTACGCAAAAAAATGTCAGATAGATCTACGTTAAATCAAAATCCTCTCTCTATATTAAGCAAATCAACTTACTCATATCTTTCTATACGTTATCTTTATAAGCATTACATGCTCTTTTATAATTTACATAAATATAATAGTTTGACCAAACAGTGAAAGTACAGCTGCTTACAAATATTTTAAACAGTCAGATACGTTAATGTCAGGTAGATCTACGTGCATTTCTCAACTAATTCGCCGGTACATGTCATCTGATTGGATGGATATAATTATGTAGACCTGTTGACTTTGGTTCAGCTAACAACTTCTGCCGAAAACACGTTGTGACTATAACTTTTATTAGCGAAAAGTTAAAAATTCGTTGTTTCGAGTGTGAAACGAATCCATTTTAATCCAGGTAAGAAGGTGTTTGGTTGTTTTTTTGCATTTTGGATTAATGATGGATGTATACATTATGAATCTATAAATTAATCTGAAATAGATCCTCTAACTTGTATGCAGGCATTGCAGAGAGATATTTTTTCAGTGTGATTAAATTTTTTATAGTCCCCTCGTACCTGACCGTTGTGTTAACGTACCTGACATTTTTGTTGCAGGGTTCAACATTGGTCAAATCAAGGGCAGAACTAACGGAATCTGATCTGACAACACCATGTTCAGTGTTTGCATAGGACAAGTGTGATCTTGACGGGTATATCATTTTTAATGACGATAATAGAGACAGAATGTTCCCATTTGATATTTCAAGGGTGAGTAAGTTAGTATATAATATTCCGCCAAAAACGTCGAGAGCTAAATGCAATACTCTGTAGCGCACTGCCAACTGGTAATGTGTTTATTATATGCCTTGAATACACTCCAGAAACAATTAAACAGTTGTTTAAATCATTTTATATGCAAAAATTATCAGCTATTTGAAGCAGAAAAAGATTTTTTGCATGCCCGAAAGAATAACGCGGCACTTATACATGTACGTAAATGACGTCACGCTCAATCGAAAGCGACGTCAGAGTAAAATACAAAGTGGTTGATACAAGGTGGCTGATACATACACATTACCAGTTGACTGTGCGATACAGAGTGATGTATTTAGCTCGAGACGTTTTTGGCGGAAATAGCCGATCTGACGAGCGCCTTGGCGCGAGTCTGATCGGTTGTTTCCGCCAAAAACGTCGAGAGCTAAATGCAACACTCTGTTGCGCACTGCCAACTGGTAATGTGTTTATTATATGCCTTGAATACAAACCAAAAACAACTAAATAGTTGTTTAAATCATTTTAAATCCAAAATTTATTAGTTATTTGAAGCAGAACGAGAAGTTTTGTATGCCACAAAGAATAACGCGGCACTCGTACATGTACGTAAATGACGTCACGTTAAATCGAAAGCAAGGTTGGAGTAAAATACAAGGTGGCTGATACAAGGTGGCTGATACAGACTCTTGTATTTTACTCGGCAGATACACGCGGAAACGCTCGATATCATACGAAGATTTATAATAAAAACTCTTGTATTTTACTCTGCAGATACACGCGGGAACGCTCGATATCATATGAAGGCATATAATAACAGGTTTGGTGAACGTCGTCACTGCCACATAAAGTATGTGCGTCACGGGATTTGTACTTTAATAACGTCGTTACGTCACGGGTTCTGTTTGTCAATTACGTCGTCTTGTCACGGCTTCTGTTAACTTTAACGTCGTTACTATCACATTGTCTAGTAACTATAATTATATGTCATTCAGACCGTTCAGAAATAACTCTCAACTAGATTAATTAGCGAACCAAATAGGGAGGAAACAGCTTGCGACGAATCGTCTCTTCTCTCTTTTCACGATTCAGTTAAATTTATCATTACACCGTCCGTGAGAATTACGACTCATAAAATTAATCACAAGTGGACGGGAAGTTGTTTACAATATTTCGGAAATGTCAAATCCGTTTGAAACTAACTCAAATCCTTTCGATGAGGACGATGATTATGCTTCGAGTAGAAGGAGAGAGAACGGAGAGGACGAGGACCTATCACATGAAGAGCGGATTCAACGAATCATGGAGCAGATTCAAGGTTCCGAAGACCGTCAGTTTGCCAGCACACAACGTATTTTGGCCAGCATAGACGACTCTGAGAGGACTGGAATAGCAACCGCGGAGGTACAGTGATCAAAAAGAGTTTGTATATTAAGATAACAAATTAATTGAACAATGTCATTGACATACAAATTTTAGTAAGACATGCCTTTAAGTAAACATTTTAGAAGATGAGTCATAATTGACTTAGAACACTATTTTTACAAGATGACTAACTTCACTAATGATCCTTTAAACATACTAAAAACCAAAATTGGCATAAAACCTAAAGTTTGTATTTGTGTAATGGGGTGTTCTTATAAAGAAACATACCTGCGCTCCAACCCGGGATCGATCCCATGTTCGCAGTTAAGATTTCTATTTCTATTTATTACTTCTCCGCCATCAATTCTGATGATTATGAGAAGGGGCACTTTTTAGGTGCACCATTGGGACTGTACCCGGCCGGTCACTTTATCCTGACACCGACGAACCAGTCGTAATACTAACCCGAAATCCTGAGCGCCAAGGAGGGAAGCCATTACTACCAATTTTCAAGTCTTTGGTTTGACCTGGCCGGGGATTGAACCCGCACTGCAAGCGGACGCTCTACCACTGAGCTATACAGGCGGTTAGCACTTAGATGCAGGGTTGGCCGGTAAAAACCGGGGCGATTAAAACCGCCCGGTTTTAACCGGTTAAAACCGCCCCGGTCAATACTCCCTGAAGTGGTCAATACTGGTCAATACCGGTCAATACTCTTTTTTTGTTAAAATAAAGCTCTTAAAGCTTTAAAAGGGTTTAATTATAGTGTAATTATGTATTACAGATGCACAGGAAGC
The DNA here is from genome assembly GCA_922989275.2 of Gari tellinella. Lineage (NCBI taxonomy): Eukaryota > Metazoa > Mollusca > Bivalvia > Cardiida > Psammobiidae > Gari > Gari tellinella. Next base: position 76,998,321 of record OV277868.1, on the reverse strand, counting down.
TATTTCAAGTGTATATAGGGGGTATAGAAAGCACAAAGTGGATTTTTCAAATCTGAAAAGCCCACTCTGGTCGATTGAACTGACCACACTTATCGATTGAACTGACCGCTTTTGGTCGACTGAAATGACCACTTGCGATGGATTGAATCGACTCTTCTTGATTGAAAAGACCACCCTGGCCAATTGAACCAGGTGTAACGTGATTCCTGAAGTATTTCTTGACTTCTTCAACTTGCTTTATCACCTGGTCAGGAGTAGTAAACTGTAAACAGATTCAACCAGTGAGCAGAGCAACCATAAAATGTCAGGCTGGGGTGCTCCTTTAGGTTCTGCTTCATCACAGATGTCTTATCACATTATCTGTGACTATGCTGATAACCTTGCAGCCAAACTTCTCAGCAGAGGAGTAAAACAAAGTGTCAGTGTATAATACCCCTGTCAGTGTATAATTACCCTGTATCAAGACATTTGATTGGTCACAATCATATCTATGACACTCCCACAGTGGCCACTGCAGTGACATGGGGCAACTTAACACATGATATCTGTTTTGACAGCAATTTACAGGTGTTGCAAACTTTCAAATACTTGGTCTCATGATTGTAAATAATAGTAGACATCAATGAATCTTCAACATTTAATTGTTGATTGACTATGGGTAAATTACCTAAATGGTTAATTAATTGCTGTAATATATTCCCAATGTGGTCAATACTGGTCAATTGAAATGTTGAGTGGTCAATTGAGTTTTTTAATGGTCAGTTGAGATGTAAGTGAACATTTGATTGAGTTGAAGTATTTAGTGGTTGATTGTTGTAAAGCTAGCCTTTTGGTGACTAAACTCCCAAACTGATCCTAGGTGGTCAATACTGGTCGATTTGCAATTGACAAGGCTGGTCATTTCAATCAACCACATTGGTACTTAAATTTGTAGTCCAGGTTTTATCAAATATTTACAAAATGTAATTCAAATTCAATATTTAGATTAATTCATTGATATGATAATTATTCCCAGTATGCTCATCATGACAATGTATGAATAAGATAGGTAGGGTACTTAAGTTCTTTATTTTATAAGTAGTTTGATTGAATTGACCACAACAAATGGCCACCCGGCAAAAGACCCCTTGTGGTTATTAAAGAAAAACTTTGAAAGACAACATCAAATTATTATACTGTTATTAAAAAAGATCCTTAACAGTACAGTTTGTATGTACTGTATATATTAAACAACAATTTACATTGCTAGGGGTATGATACATAGGTTTGTTAGAAGTGTTAATTTCAATTGACCAGTAATGACCGGTTAAAACCAGTATTGACCGCCCGGGTGGTCAATACTCTTATTGACCGGTCGATTGCCAACCCTGCTTAGATGCACTTAGAAGTTAGCTCTCGTCGCCATAAAAGCGGCTTGCCCCCGGTTGTGTAGCAAAGCCTACTAGTTGCGATATTGTAACTGTTTTACGCATACAAGTAATGCAAAACCTACTACACGCTGTGACATATCCTCCTCCAACAAGTTAAAATTCATCTTAATATGAGAACGGCCTGGAGGCAAACTCGGAGCAAATACAGTAACAGTCCCTCCTTGGGCGCCAAATTAAAAATGTGATTGGTTGTTCATATAAAGAAACATACTTGCTCCAACCTGGGGTTGAACCAGAGACTTTAAAAGCCAGAGATACACGACTCCCTTATTTTCCTTCTTTCCCCATATAACAGGTGTCCGTTGAGAGGCAGTGACGTATGTCGATGCGGTCACGTGACCAGCACAGGTAATGACAGCGTCGCGATAATGGGAAAAAATACACATATCGACCAGTTGACTTATAAATATTGACTTTCTTTCGTTTTTATACAATATTTTGTGATACTAATCGAGTGAAACCAAAATATGAGTTGTGGATTAAACCGAGAAAGTGTATTCCTGGCTCAAAGGAAGATACGTTGCTGCGTGGTTGCTGGTAAGTTCCAAAAAAATGAAGATCGATTCAATATCGTCTTGCCGTAAACGCTTAAAACTTCAGTATGAACATTCAAACATGGATAAGAATGAATTATCCATGTAGTTCAAACTAAGAAACAGTTTTGGCAAAATATTCATGTCAATCTGTCCACGCATTTTGCTATCAATTAAATTTTATTGAGGCCACCAACTGGTGCTTCGATTGAAGATCGATGCAATATCGTCTTGCCGTAAACGCTTAAACTTCAGTTTGAACATTCAAACATGAATAAGAATGGGTTGTCCATGTAGCTCATATTAAAATACAGTTATGGCGAAATTTTCATGTCAATTTGTCCACGCATTTTGCTATCAATTAAATTTTATTGAGGCCACCCACTGGTACTTCGATTGAAGATCGATGCAATATCGCCTTACCGTAAACGCTTAAACAGCAGTTTGAACATTCAAACATGAATAAGAATGGGTTGTCCATGTAGCTCATATTAAAATACAGTTATGGCGAAATTTTCATGTCAATTTGTCCACGCATTTTGCTATCAATTAAATTTTATTGAGGCCACCCACTGGTACTACGATTGAAGATCGATGCAATATCGCCTTGCCGTAAACGCTTAAACAGCAGTTTGAACATTCAAACATGAATAAGAATGGGTTGTCTATGTAGCTCATATTAAGATACAGTTATGGCGAAATTTTCACGTCAATCTGTCCACGCATTTTGCTATAAATTAAATTTTCATGAGGCCACCCATGGGTCCATTCACACCTTCGTGCAAACTGCCGTCACTTTTCATTGAATCGGCATTTTCCAAACACTAATTAACGTGTGTGCGATGCGCAGAGTTTATTCTTATTATTCTTTTGTGTTAAACCTCGAAAAAGAGGCTTCTTTAAGGAATGTTTGTATTGTAAAATAACTGTAGACCGTATTAACGCAGCAACTGATAAGTAATTCCAAATATCGACTTTTTTCCCGATCGTCGCTAAAGCTTATATAACTCGCGATGACCTGTTCTCGCGAAATCTCGCTCAACGGTCTCGTATGTATAAATCATTCGAGTCGTGTATCTCTGGCTTTTAAAGTCTCTGGTTGAACCCAGGTTACCAGGTGAACACGTTATAGTCTTACCATTTTGCAAAAAAAACGTGCTGATACAGCAAGGCCAAACAAGTGATGATAAATATTGATATAATAAAACCTATACTCTGTCAGTCTGTGACATTTATAAAGGCAGTGGCTTGAGCTAAGGACCTGTTATTATCCTAGCAGATGTCTGAAATTCAGAAAATATTGTCCCGACCTGCAAACTCTAATAAATTGTGTATTCAATTACTTTCAGGAACTACTACACCAACGAGAACAGCTGAACAATATTGAAAGAAAAACAACAGATATAAATAAAGATTTGAAAGTATCGCAGAAGCATATCACTGGCATAAAGAGCATTTTTGGTGGCATAAAGAACTGGTGGAATGGTGACAAAGATAAGGAAACATCATCAAGAGTGCCTGAACAAGGCACCAGTAAGCTGCCTGAAACTATAGAAAAGAACAATGCACAGAGGCCACACCCAGGGGAGCGACTGAGGACAGATGATGGGCGGGGTTTCTACGAGCAAGATGATCTAGATACACAGTTTATGAAGGGTGCAAGAAATCCCACACAACAGTATTTTAAACCAGTGACACACAGTAGAAGAGAGGAAGCAATAAATCAGAATTTGGGTGAGCTTAATTAATTAATTAATTGAATGTTTCCCAGATTAGATAAAAATGAGTTAACTCGAGTTACCTGACTGTTATGCGATTCATGAATGAAACCTTTATGCCTTTAATATATTCCTCCTCTAAAGTAAATAGTTCCATTCTATCAGTCTTGGATATGCACCATAAGAAATATGTCTTTCTAAGCAGATTTTAGCTTAAAACGTACTGAAAGTAAATCAGAATCTGAAAGTGTCTTCAGGATCATTCTGCTTTACTTTAAACCTACTTTAACCCTTTCCCCCATAGAAGCGCCTTTTAGCGAATATGATTTATTCCTCCGCTGAAGAAAATAGTTCCAATTTAATCAGTCATGAATATGTATTGTGGGGAATATTTTCTATATTCTAGCACATGGAAGCTTAAAGCAGGCTGAAAGTAAAGCAGAATGCGCCTTAAGGCGCATTCTTCTTTACTTTCAACCTGCTTTAAGTAGTCACATAACTTCAATACTATAAATAGGCTATCAGGTAAACGGTTAAGTGGTCAGTCATCCTATCTTCAAAACAAGAAACAGGCTATGGAGTATTGAGTTAATTACAAGGTTAAGCGTTTCCCAGGTTTCTATGTTAAAATAGTTAAAATATCCATCATTTTCTCCTTCATGTCTCCATAAAATTCAATGTTGTAACTTAAGTTGTAACTACAGTGCTCCCTCCCTACAACGGCGCTCCAAACAATGACTCCCTCCTAACAATGACCTTTGCCACAGTTCCCTAAATAGGACAATTATGTCTAATTGTCTAACATTTTTATGCCCTTGTTTTTGGTCTGTCTGTCTGTTTGTCTGTATACAGTTTTAACCTTGGCCATAACTTTTGAACTACATAGGATAGAGACATTATATTTGGTATGTGTTCTCATCTCAAGAAGTTCTTGAGCTCAGTAAAATTTGGGTCATGTCTGACAAAGGTCAAGGTCATTAAAAGGTCTTTTAGGGGTAAATGGGGTGGATAGGGAGATAACTCAGACTCATCCTATATTTTTTCAAGTGAATAGGAAGGGAGATAACTCATCCTTAGACCTAACTGACCATAACTCATGTGATCATTTAGAAATTATACTCCTCAATATGACTCTTGACAAACTTTGTTATGACGATGACGTCATGATGCTATGGTGATGATGCATTTGAATAAGCAAGTAAAAGCTTGTTTCTTTGTACAATTTTATCACAACAACAGCAAGGAATACAGTCATAACCTGCTGTATGATTTTACTTGAAAACCAAATGAATACATTGCAGTGACAAAACACCTCGGGGGCATTTGTCACTTTCTGTGAAGCCATTCTTGTTTATTAATGTCTAACAGTTCATTTTAATCTGAGTGGCAAAATCAGATCCAGGGTTGAAGCATTGGTTTTCAAACATTTATAACTATTTTAAGTAATAATATAAATATACCAAGGTAAAGTCTACTTTCAGTCCAAATGACCGCTCAGCCGACTGTACATATACTCCCCTGATCATCGAGCCATCTTGCCTATGAGCACTGCTAACATGGTATGGTTTTGCTTTATTTTCAGATCTCATGTCGGATGGCGTGTCCCGTTTGAAAGGACTGGCTGTTGGCCTTGGTGACGAGATTGAATCTCAGAATGACCAGCTCGACAGGATTGCAGGCAGCGTAGACAGAGCTGATGTGAAATTGAAAGACCAGAATCGCCAGATGCGGGGCATTCTCAAATGAAGACAAACTAAGAAATACAGTATACCGAGTCTATAAAAACTAAATTGCTTGCTTTAACATTGCCATAAATTTCAGGAAATCACAGTTTACTTATTTCAGTACAGTAGAAAATGTGAGTTTCAGACTTAGCCCATTACTTTGACAGAGATATGCTTTTTATGCCTTTGATTTATTCCTCTACTAAAGAAAATAGTTGTACTTTGTACCTTCATGAATATGCACCATAAGCAATATTTCCTTTATATCAGATTGGAGCTTAAAGCAAACTGAAAGTAAAGCAGAATGCACCTTTAAGGCTCATTCTGCTTTACTTTCATCCTGCTTTAAGTAGTCACTTGTCTTCAAAACTTCAAAGAGGCTATGAGGTAATGGTTTAAGAAATAAAGGTAAACAGACTGACAATTTTGAATAATATCTTAACTTCAGCATAAACTGGTCATTGTTTAGCTCACCTAAGCTTGCTCATCTATAGTGGTATTGTCTAATCGGGGCTCCAGAAAAGGGGAGTATTTCAGAAACTAAAATGTTTATTTCTGCTTTAAACCCTATGGTGTCACTACTCATTAGAATCGTCTTGCCCTATGGTGTCTCTACTCATTAGAATCGTCTCGAAGAGACGATTCTAATGAGTAGTAACACCATAGGATTTGGTACTAAAATAGGTGAAAAAATGTTGGTGTTGTTCAGGTAACTACTCCTTATCTGGAGACCTGGTTTAATTGAACAATTCAGCATACCATAGGATAGGTTAACAGTCATTCCTTATTCAGATGTGCAATACTTGTAGACTTTTGTAGTAATATATAATTAACACAATTTAGTGTACGTTATCTAGAGGTTTTACTGTTTATCAGAGGTGCTGTAGTCCGTGAGGTCAACAAGATATGTGAATGAAGTGGTGATCCACAGAGCTAACTGTGTCTCTTGTCATTAACCCTTTACCTGATAGAAGCGCCTTTTAGCGCATTTAATTTATTCCTCTGCCAAATAAAATAGTTTGAATGTATACAATCATAACCATGTACAATAAGAAATATGACCTATTTACTAGCAGATAGTAGCTTAAAGCAGATTGAAAGTAAAGCAGAATGTGCCTTAAGGCACATTCTGCTTTACTTTCAACCTGCTTTAAGGGGTCACATGTCTTCAAATCTAGATATTGGTTATGGGGTAAAGGGTTAACTCTTACAATGTTGGAAGCTGGGTCACTTTCATAAAACTTGATACGAAAAATGTTGACGTAAGTCAGATAATAAAAGTTTAAATTATTTTATTTATTTCTCCATCTAATCCAGTCTTGTGACATATCTTTGGAATCGTCTTTAAAAGACAATTCCAAAAAGATGTCACAAGACAGGATTAGATAGAGAAATCAGAAATTAAATGTTTTTTAAAGTTTTGACTTACGACCATTTTTGTTGTACTAAGTGTTATGAAAAGGGCTCCAGATATATACATCAATGATCAATTGCAAACAATGGATACCTAGATCAGAGGGCTGGCTTTCAAAGGAGCCAACTATAATCAGGGTTTACACTACAATGAATTCATTAGGCACATGGGTGAAAGTTTTAAGTATTGATACTGATTTCAGTAATTTGGATTTTGTTTTGGAGGTTAACAAACCACGGATTTTCACGGATCTCGGAAATCTAAATAAAAAGTGAACAAAACACGGAAATCTATTTTTAGAATTAACAAACCACGGAACTATGGTCGGAAATTTAACAAAACACGGAACTCTGATCGGTAATCTATTTTTAGAATTAACAAACCACGGAATTATGCCCGAAAATTTAACAAAACACGGAAATCTGATCGGAAATTGACGTCATTAGAACGTATTTTTCAGTGTCATAGCTACATAGCAACATCTTAATGGCGTACTTCAACAGATGGAGATAGAAAAGCCTGAAAAGGAAAATCCGATTGCCGTAAATCGGCAATCGCCTCTTTCAATATCCGATGTTGATCATTTATTTCTATACCACCAATGTAACAAGGTGGTACCTTTTCGGCCAAAGGGAGGCGAAGTTTACGTTTATCGGCCAGAAATAGTATTTAGTGGTTGAAATTATTTTTTGACCAATGAGAGTTAAGTATTTTTTTAAATTTTTCGAGGATTAATTTTTGTAAGTCAGTACTATCAAACACTAAACAACGACTAAAAAATTTAATCCTGCGCATGCGTATTTGGGTTGATTCGCAGGTGTGTCGATAAGCCTCAAAGAACCTCAAAGAGCCTTTGATGAGCAGGGCTGCCATAAGTTGACATGAAAAATCCTAAGATTTCCTAATTTGCATTTTTCAAGTGCAATTTTACAAATCATACCTTCACCCAAACGCCTGCTTCTACTTTTGTTGACGCGTGACTGCTTAAAGCAGGCTGGAAGTAAAACAATATGCGCCTTAATGCGCATTCTGCTTAACTTTCAGCCTGCTTTAAGCTACCAAGTACAAATGTACAAGAAAAAAATCCTAAGATTTAGGAAAAATCCGGAGAAATGGCAGATTGCAAGTGCAATGTCGGGTTTGGGGAATCTACAATAAACATAAACCCCAGAAAAAAAAATCCCAAAACCCAACATTTTTAGTGATAGTGAATGTAGATATTTAATTATACAAAACTAGAAAATGATTGTCTTAACAGTAAACTAGCACAGTGCTACTTCTCTTAACCCCTTACTCCATAGATACACATTTTAACGTATTTCATTTGTTCCTCCTCCATTTTATACAGTCAAGTATATGCACCATGAGAAATATTACCTATATCCTACAGTGGAGAATCTGTTATTATTTCCCGTTTAAACGCAAACGTACGCAAACGCAAAGCGCTAAAACGTAGAAAAGTGCAACTTTTGGACAATTCTGATAATTCATGTTTATCTTGGTGGCAAACAGTTTGGAGCCTGATCAGACGCCGGGTTACCCGGCGTCTGATCTGGCTCCAAACTGTTTGCACTGCAAATAATAGTTTTAGCGTAAACGCGTTTATTGGGAAAGAATAACGTTTTCTCCACTGTAGCAGATAGTATCTTAAAGCAGGCTGAAAATAATGCAGACAATTCCTTAAGGAGCATTCTGCTTTACTTTCAGCCTATCTTAAGCAACCATCTGTCTTCGATACTGAAAACAGACTATGGAGTAAAGGGTTAAGCAATAATCAATGGTAATTTGTCGTTTTAACTAATACAAATGCAAGAACTATGCAATTAAAATTAGAAAAGTATGTACAGCAAAACCTCTCTATTACGACCACTAACAGGTAGAATAATTGATTGTATGAAAGACTGATGGCAGCCTAAAGCAAGGTGAAAGTAAAACAGAACGCCCTTAATGATTTTTGTTTGACTTTCACCTTGCGTTAGCCACCTTCCTCACACATTATGCATGTACCTGGAGCATATCCGTCCAGCTGAGAAATGAAACGCATATTGTCATTTCGGCGCAAACCATTCTAATTTGGAAAGGATATAAATGAACTGATTTTTGTTTCTATTTAAAGGTATGTCCATTTCTTTGTCGGTACTATTTAAAAAGGGTGTTTCGGGAAGTACAAACGTTTTGTTACTTCCAATTGACGGTATAGCTCTTTGTCGGTACCAAAAACATAATTTCAACCACTAAATGGGTTAGTGTCTATTAGTCTATTTTAACAAAAGATTAAAAGTCGCTCGGGTGCCCCTCGCTTGACTTTTAATTTTTGTTAAAATCGACTAATAGACACTAACCTATACTTAAATCGATTGTCTTTCTGTTACTGTTATACTTTTAACTTGAAATAAAATTTCAATGATCTTTTTTTAAAAAGACAAAAGCGTCCGTATTTTCCAGACAAGTCCGTATTAAAACTATCTGTGTCCGTATTAAAAATACCCATGTCCATGTTAAACCGATTCGTCCGCATTTAACCCTATTGGGGTTGTCACTTTTAACCCGATGTTTTACCTATTTCATAATTTGGAATAGCCTACCATACAATATTTATACAGACACTGAAAACGTCAATGATTATCCGAATTGTTTTCATCCGAAAACGTTCACGAATGTCTGTTGCTATGTAGTCACGGACATCGTCAAACGTTATCGGAAATGTCTGTGTACTGTCCTACGTTTCTCGGAAGTCACGGAAAATCATGAATATTCACGGATATCTCGGAAAATGATGACATTTCGGAATTTAAAATCCGTGTTTTGTCCATAGATATCTTAAGAGACTTTTTTTAAGATATCTATGGTTTTGTCAAGACAAATCGGACAATCACGGACACATTCGGAGTGTCTCGGACACTTTTTTTTACTACTTTTGCCATTTTCCTAGTAAAATATAGGTTCCATGAGTTCCGTGAAGTTCCGTGTTTTGTTAAGGGCGTTTTGTTTTTTTTGTGAAATTTTATGAGAATTACTGGTTTCATTACTTAACTTTTTGCATGATGGGTAATTTGTTTTCCGCAATAATTGTTGTCTGCTACTGTTCTGAAAATATGTTTTTCCAAATTTCTTTGCTCATAGTCAAGTGTCTAACAGTTTGGAACCCGGTTATCAGGATCCAAACTGTTTGGTTAGGTTACCATGGTTTCCCTGCTTACATGCTAAGAGGTTTCAGTATTTTGAAGTTTGAAAGCTTTCACCCATGTATTTTCAGGGCTCCAGATAAGGGGAATATTTCAATAACTAAAATCTTTATGTCTGCATTTCATCCAATGGTGTGACTACTCATTAGAATCGTCTTTTTGAGACAGTTCTAATGAATAGTTACACCATAGGATTCTGTGCTGACTTGAAGGACTTAATACAGCGATGTGTGTACAAAAAAAGAAATATTACTTCTTAGTTCCACTAGCAGATGTTAGCTTAAAGCAAGCTGAAGGTAAAGCAGAATGCGCCTGAAGGCGCATTCTGCTTTACTTTCAACCTGCTTTAAGTGGTAATCTGTCTTCAAAATTAGAAACAGGCAATGGGGTATTTGATTTAAACAGGTTGGAAATAAAGCAGAATATGCCTTAAAGCACATTCAGCTTTACTTTCAACCTGCTTTAAGCTAATATCTGCAAACCTTTCTCATAAAACAGATTCATGGCTGTATAAAGTTGAATTATTTTCTTCAGTGGTGGAGTAAATTACAGGAGTAAATAGATGCTTCTATGGGGGAAAGGTTTTGAGAACACGGGTTCAGATAAGAGGGAGAAAACTAAACAGCTCCACATTTTTAGCTCACCTGAGCTAGCTCAGGGTGAGCTTTTGCAATCCTTGAATGTCCGTCGTTCGTCGTCAACAAATTTAATGTTTGCACTCTAAAGGCCACAAGTTTTATCCCATCATTCTCAAACTTGCTCAGTTTGTATATAATCGTAAGAGTTCGGATGAGTTCGATGTATATAACCATAAGAGTTCATTATCATATGAGTATGATTATGCTTTAAGTCGGACCAATAGGTAAAGAGTTATCTACCTTTGAATTGCTGAAAATGTAATATCTAACAGTGTTTACACTCTAGAGGCCACACTTTTTATCCAAATTTTATCAAACTTGCTCAGATTGTTAATAATTATAAGAGGCCACAATTTTTATCCTATCTTTCTCAAGCGTGCTCAAATTGTAAATGACCTTAAGATCATAAGATGAGTTCGGAAATGAAATCGGACCAATTTGTCAAGAGTTATCTGCCCTTGATGTGTTGAAAATGCCATATCTAACAGTTTTTACACTCAACAACTACACTTTTCAATGGATTGTAATTATTCTTGTACTAAATGTATATAGCTATAAATTCTCAAAGGAGTGCAATTTTGTTGAAATCTGACCATTGTGGCAAGAGTTATCTGCCCTTGATATCCTTAGAAATGCTAGAAAAGGCTCTATTTCAGTATTGTTTACGCTCTAGTTATCTGCCCTTGATGTACTCTACACTATACTAGAATAGGTCCTATCCCAATATTGTTTACACTCTGTAATCTACAAACTTGAATGGATTTAATGTTGGTGAAACTCAAAGGTAAAGCTATCCCGCTTCATTACAACAGGTGAGCGATATCAGGGCCTTCAATACCCTCTTGTCGTATGTCTCTTCAAAACCGTATTATGTGACTTATTCATTAATCATTATACCCCCAACAAAGTGGATATTTTTAGTTAACCAAAATATGAACCAGTCTAGTTGGAATTCTGGGTAAATACTGTTGTAAATTAGCAAACAGTGTAGACACAGATCAGAGGGCAAATATAATGAATGTATTTTAAACAGGTCCATGCATGGTGTTGAAGAGCTGAGCACAGATTTCTTATAAAACAATATATATATGCATTTGTTTATCAGAGCTTTTGAACCACACTAGTATTTGATTGGAAAAAATGAGATTGATTGATACTTGGCACAAGATCAATTAGCTGCAGTGTGTGCAGCCCTCCACCTACTTTACCCCCACCCACTTTACAGTCAGTTTGAATAGTTATGTAACAATCAAAAACTGTACCACTTGTTAAATACAGTAAAACATCTCTATTACGACCACTAAAATGAAGGCTAATTGAAAATTGATTGTATAAATTTTAAAAAGTCTGGTGGCAACTTAAAACAAGGTGACAGTAAAACAGAAAGCTCCTAAAGGAGCTTTCTATTTTACTGTCAGCTTGCGTTGAGGGGTCACCAGTCATAAACACTTAATAATTTAGTGGTCGCAATAGAAAGGTTTTACTTTACATTATGGAAAGCTAGTGATTTTGACTAAGAAATATATATTGTTAATATGTTACATGTTGTATTAAATGTTTGTAAATAAAAAAAACTTTGGGAACCAATCATTTTGATTTTATTCATATATAAAACTCATTCCACTTAGACAATCTATCATCTCAACTATTACATTTCATAGAAATCAGGAAAATTATCCCTAGGAAAGAGTGCAGACACAGCCAGATCCTATGAGATTATAGTATAACGTGCAAACCGAGAGACCCAGCAACAAACACCGTCGGTGCAAAGCTTAAGCTCACATCAAGAGATGTTTGTTGCACTATATAATTGACTCACTTCACAACACACAACGGTTTTGGAAGCCTCATTTGCAAATACGATGTACCAGCGTACCACATACGTTACATAACTCTCCCTTCCGAGAAGTTTCGTCCCGAGACTTGGATCCTGGGAGACCCGTGGGCAAGGCAACTCCGGTCTGGCAGTTCCCTGTTGTCATTATCCCACCGCTGCCACCATTTGTAACGAGCAAACCGAGAGACCCAGCAACAACAAACACCGTCGGTGCAAAGCTTAAGCTCACACCAAGAGATATAATTGATTCACTTCCCAACACACAGCGTTTTTGGAAGCCTCATTTGCATGCATATACCAACGTACCACATACGTTACAATAGTGTAGACTTCCGATGGAGCTGTCTAATCTGGGTGTATTCTGTTTTCAAAGAGCAGGAGCAGGGTGAAATGTCGTCCTGATCAACAGGACCTGAATGACATTTACTGTCAGTTTCGGTCCTGTGGTCCGTGCTTATAAAACTTCTCCCTCACATGACGGTAATATTTGTGCTCACTTTTACGCTGAGCACGACTTAGAAATCGTAGCTTACAAAGACTCTGAGATTGTGCTCAAGTGAGAATGAAACTCATTCAGATCAGACACCAAGATCAAGATCCAAACTGTTTTACATATTTTAACCAGTTCTTCCATAGCTATATTAACTCATTCACCCTGAAACTTTTAATGGACAGTTCCAATTTCAAAATAAGTCTAGTCTATTTTTGACTTTTTAGGATTGATTTTAACAATTTGTTTAAAAATTACAAACAGTATAGACCCTGATCAGAGGGCTCATAAAGGAACCCTCTGATCAGGGTATACACTGTTTGCATTGGACCAGTATAATCCTCTCAGGAACGTTGTTTGTAAATGACGGGTATACTCGTTGCTAGGGTTGAATGTGTTTTAACCCATTATCCAAAAGCCCGTTTCTAGTTTTAAAGACAGCTGATCACTTGAAGAAGAATGAAAGTAAAGCATAATGCGCCTTCAGGTGCATTCTGTTTTCCCTTCCGAGCGCTTTAAGCTACCATCAGCTTGAATATAGGACATATGTCTTATGATCTACGTTCATAACTCAATAAAGTGGAACTATTGTAGCACCGAATGGCGATAATCACCATATTGTGCATCTGCAGTGTTTTCCCAATTCATTCATTTCTTGCTCTAGTCTGTTGATATATATTATTATGATGTAATTAAGCTGTCTGCATGTTGGCTTTGCAGTCGACGCTTTATCAGGTTGCGAGATAAGCATCTTAACCCATTACCTCTTAGCCTATTTCTAGCTTTGAAAACAGGTGACCACTTAAAGCAGGTTGAAAGTAAAGCAGAATGTGCCTTAAGGCACATTCTGCTTTACTTTCAGCCTGCTTTAAGCTACCATCTGCTAAGATATAGAAAATATTTCTTCTGGTACATATTCTTGGCTGTATAAATTGGAACTATTTTCTTCAGTGCAGGAATAAATAGAGGCGTAAAAAGGCGTTTTTAAGGGGTAATGGGTTAATAGGCTTATAAAGGTGTCACCTGCATGGTAACCGGTGCTGCGGGTAAATTGATATGAAAACTGCCATGGCCACGTGACGCGAAACAGTCTTAGTTTTGCTTTTAAAGTAACAAGTCGGATTTCTGACAAGTTTTGAGGATTTCCTCACCGAAAAATAAAGTGTTAATTAATGTATATTTAGTGTAGAGAACTGTTTGTTATTACGTATTGTGGAATGCCACATATTGCTTATCTGGAAGTCCAGGACACTATTAAACATCAGAAACTAGATCAACATTGTTCTCTATTCAACCTGCTAGGAATTCCTACAGTAAAAGCTAACAACAGTATAAAGAAGCGCTGTTACACTATTTCTTCAGTGGTGGTATTAGTTAACAGCGTAAAAATTAGTTAGCTATTGAGTTAACGCTAGGTTAACGCATTCAGCTATGTATCATCAAATGGACAATTCCAGTTTTGTTGACACATTCAACCCTAGCGACGAGTATACTCGTCATTTACAAACAGTGTATCAGTGAGGATTACACTTGTCCCATGCAAACAGTGTCGACCCTGATTAGGGTCGATACTGTTTGTCATTTTGAAATATATTGTTCAAATCAACCCTAAATTGTCAAGATTGAACTAGACTTATTTTGAAATTAAAAGTTTCAGGGGTGAATGAATTAAATAGCTATCAGTTAGTAGTGATCAATAAAAGCAGGTTAAAAATAAAGCAGAATGTGCCTTAATCAGAATAGATACCGAAAATGCCTTCTGTATTTCATGTGCAGGACTTCCTAGGTAGGGACTACTTTCTTAGTGTAGAATTAATTATGAGGCGTAAAAAGGCTTATTAGAGTAATGGGTTAAGCAGTCTCCCGTCAGATAAAATAAGCAATTTGCATGTTTGGTTAAGGAAGAATGGTACGTGGACATTTTTAGAAAAGAAACAATAGCTCTAGCATGGTCAAATGATTCATGGATTTAACCCATTACCCCATAGCCTGTGTTTCTAGTTATGAAGATAGATGACCACTCAACACACTCGACCCTAGCGACGAGTATATTCGTCATTTACAAATCATATACTTGACAAGATTACACTTGTCTTGTGCAAACAATGTAGACCCTGATCAGAGGGCTCATTAGGAACCCTCTGATCAGGGTCTACACTGTTTGTTTTTTTGTAAAATATTGTTAAAATCTACCTTAATTTTTCAAAAATAGACTAGATTTAATTATAAATTGGAATAGTCGATTTTAAGTTTCAGGGGTGAATGAGTTAAGGCAGGTTGAAAATAAAGCAAATGCGCATTAAGGCACATTCTGCTTTAATTTCAATTGCTTTAAACTACCATCAGCTAGGATATAGAAAAGGTTTTTTATATTCCACATTCAATACTAAATATAAAATGTAGATACATTCTTCAGTGGAGGCATAAATTAAAGGCGCAAAATGCGTATTTATGGGGTAATGGGTAAACTGGTTCTCCATTGAATACCGTAAACGTTGGGACACTTTAATTATCATAAAATTTAAACTTATTAGTAGTAGTAGTTTATTTCTTCCTCCATACATGGAGATCTATAACATATATACAGGTAACAATGAGAGAAATTTAAACATATACATGTATGTGATAAAACCTTTGCTATTCAAGCAGTATTACATTTGAATCAATATTCAAATTAGATGTGCATATAATGGTATTTCTCTACAATTAATGCAGCTACACAGTAACAGTTCTGCTCTGTTCTGACATAGAACTTGATATTCAAATAGTATCACTGCCTGTAATATTAGCACATTTACAACGTAGATATACAATGGGGAAGACGCCATTCAGTCCCGTTTTAGCGAAAACGAAGCATAAACGCATGAGCCTACAATCTATAAAATTAACACTTTAATAATCCCGAATATTCATTTTACATGAGCGACAACCAGTTGAAAGTCTGATTAGAAACCGGGTTACCAGGAGTCTGAGCAGGCTACAAACTTTTGCAATTAAGATTTAACGTTCAAGCGCTTATTGGAAAGAATACCGTCTTCTCCAATGTATGACTATACAAATAATACACTATATATATCACCACTGATCATATCAATTGATAACTGCGTTCATCTACAATCTATTCTTATACTGCATGCATTTATAAATACCAGATCTATAACGTGCGCATCATTAGCAAAATAACAGACGCCCGTGTATACCCTCCTTCAAAGCGAGCGAAGGGGGAAGTAATACGGGTATCCATGATTTCACAACAACAACCACAAAGCATACATTCATCTATAACAGAGCTTCAGACAAAGGGAGTTAACAAAAGTTTGCAAACATGTACTTGGATGTCTGTAGCTAACCCAATGGGGTGACGACCTATCAGAACCTTCACAAAAAAATAATTCTAATGAGCCGTCACGGCATAAGAACGTTAGTACTTTATGATATTCACCTTTATCTGTAGATCTGCTATAAGGAATGAAACAATATGCACCCATGTATACTCTCCAGCGAAACGAAAATGGAAATGTAATACAGGTACGCCTGAAAGATTTAAGGATATGGTACTAAGTCATTCAAAAACTGTATTTAACAGCTTTGATCCAGACCAAGCGCCACAATGTTAACTTGTCCCCTATAACTCTAAACGCCTTTAAGCGCAGTTAAATTTATTCGTACACTGTAGAAAATAGTTCCAATTTATATACAGCCATAAACACATACCAACAGAAAATGTTTCTATAACCTAGCAGATAATAGCTTAAAGCAGACTGAGAGTAAAGCAGAGTGCGCTTTAATGGGCATTCTGTTTGACCCCAATCGTTTTAAGCGCTACTCTGTCTTTAAATCTAGACCTAGGCCATTGGATAAAGGGTTAAGATAATAGCTTAACCGTTGGAACGCCGAGCTACTCGGATCTGTGTCTTACAGCGACATAACAAACGAGACACTGTTATTTTGTGCTACAATAAGTACAGTAACACCTCATAAAGCCGGAAGTTGACATACGACGTTTGAGTACGTTAAGAATAATTATTATGAAAAGGTCAAAACTTGACAGAACGCAAATACAGACGCGCTCCGACTCGCACAGGCTTTTGAAACAAGACCATGACTCAATTTCCAGCTTAATGAGAATAACTGAAATACTAACATGCTGGCGTTCAATCACGGAGCATACACTTAAGGATTGCCTGCAATCCATAACAGTTACTGTACTTTCCGTTATAAAGTATCATGACTACTGTTTTCAGAATATAGGCACATTGCTCACGGGCAGAGAAGCGCATCAAATAGGTAAACTCTTTTACACCGTTAAACCCAATCACAGCGTTCCACAGCGCTTGCACCGTACTAAAATTCTTCTCACAGAAGCACAGTAGATGCACTATGATATTAGTGCACAAGCGGTTGCATTTCCTGCATGTCCATAATTGCTGACCAGATATAAATAAGGCTATTCCAGATACTACCTGCCTACATATGTTAATTGTATATGGTGAGTCCCTAGCCAGTTCCCATATACCTGAAATGCCTTTGTCTTTTACTATTTCACAGTTAGCCAGGCTACCCAGTGGCTGAAGCAATTCACATACTGTCCGCGCTTTCCACGGACGTTCTACATGGTTGTAAATAGTCTGTTTCCATGAGTATTTAGATGGAAATTGTCCGTGCTCTATATATTGCTCTAACACTTGTTCAATATTATATGTACGTAATAAACGGTAAATGTCTGGTATGAAACCGCGCGACTGTCTGTCCAGGTTAATATAGCGGATGAGATTGGGAACCAATCATTTTGATTTTATTCATATATAAAACTCATTCCACTTAGACAATCTATCATCTCAACTATTACATTTCATAGAAATCAGGAAAATTATCCCTAGGAAAGAGTGCAGACACAGCCAGATCCTATGAGATTATAGTATAACGTGCAAACCGAGAGACCCAGCAACAAACACCGTCGGTGCAAAGCTTAAGCTCACATCAAGAGATGTTTGTTGCACTATATAATTGACTCACTTCACAACACACAACGGTTTTGAAAGCCTCATTTGCAAATACGATGTACCAGCGTACCACATACGTTACATAACTCTCCCTTCCGAGAAGTTTCGTCCCGAGACTTGGATCCTGGGAGACCCGTGGGCAAGGCAACTCCGGTCTGGCAGTTCCCTGTTGTCATTATCCCACCGCTGCCACCATTTGTAACGAGCAAACCGAGAGACCCAGCAACAACAAACACCGTCGGTGCAAAGCTTAAGCTCACACCAAGAGAAATAATTGATTCACTTCCCAACACGTATTTATTGCAGTTATTTGTCAAAATTGTGCAAACTGAAAGGCAAACAGTGTAAACATGATTTACTAAACAGGAAGAGGAAATTAAGTTACTTTGTGATGCTTTTACAAATCATACATGCTTAAAATACCAACCGTAACATCGATGTACATAGTCTATTGTTTTAACCAGGAATAATGCTCTCATTTTACAAAAGTTCAAATGTCAAACAAAGTAAAGCTTTGTTTGTTTTCATTTATGTCTGTTTCTTCCAACTGTGGCGGATTCAACAGTATTGCATGTCCTAGAGTGTGGTAAGCGTAGGTCAAGAAAGGAAAAGAACAGAGAGGACTGGGATATATCACCCGAGGAACGGATTAACAGAATCATGGACTATGAGATTCAAGAATCAGAAGATCTTCAGTTGGCAACCACAGAACGCATTGTGAACTGCATAACAGATTCTGAGAGGATTGGAAACGAAACGGCAGAGGTACAGCTTTAATATACAGCGCTCCCTCTCTTCAACGACACCCAACGGGAGACAACAAATATGTGCGTTGTTCGGAGGGAGTCGTTTCAGGGAGGGAAATCGGCTTACATTTGCAAACAGCTTGAATCCAGATCAGACACCGCGTAACGCGGCGTCTGATCAGGATTCAAGCTGTTTGTCACTCGTCATTAAGTGGTTTTTTTCTGTGAAAATGTATATTTTGTGTAACTTTGTGACAAACAGCAGACGTCAGTTTTAAGCAAAAATGAAAGTGTAAGGCATATAATTGTCTTGTTTGGGGAACAGTGGCAAGGGTCTTTGTATGGAGGGAGTCGTTGTTGAGAGGGTCATTGTAGATAGGGAGCGATGTAGCTAATGTTCCCCGTTGTAAACCCCACTTACATGTAACCCATTACCCCATAGCCTGTTTCTAGTTTTAAAGAAAGATTATCACTTAAAGCAGGTTGAAAGTAAAGCAGAATGCGCCTTAAGGCGCATTCTGCTTTACTTTCAGCCTGTTTTAGGTTATTATCTGCTAGGATATAGAAAAAAAATATAATACTTATTCATAACTGTAAAAAAAGGAACTGTTTTCCTCAGTGGAGAATAAATTCAAGGCGTAAAATGCGTATTTATGGGGTAATGGGTTAAAATAAAGCTTCTTGTATCTTCAAGACTTGTATCTTGTAATGATAAATAATAAATTGTGCATTAAGATAACAGTTTAATTTAAATTTTCTTCATAATGACATAAGTAACCATTTAAAAGATGAGTCATATTCATACATAGACGGACACTATTTTTACAAGAAGACTAAGGATCCTTTAAAAAGAATGAAACCAAAATTGGCATTAAAACCTTTGGTTTTGTGTAACCGGGTCGATTTGAAACATAACCGCTCCAACCGGGATCGAACCAAGGTTCGCAGTCATTATATGCACCCTATCACGTCGCCATAAAAGCGGGCCTGCACAGGAAGGACATACAAGTGATGAAAACCCTACAGACACTGTGACATATCCTCCCCCAGCAAGTTGAAATTCGTGCTCAGAATTTCTAGAGATATGAGAATGTCTGGGAATCAAACTCGGAGCAAATACAGTCACAGTCCCTCGATCTTTGTGTGCCAAACTAACAATGTGACCGGACGGGCGTTTATATTAACTCTTTGAACCCTAGTAACGCATATATGCGTCTAAACTTTACCAAATGTGTACCTGTGAATAGTACACTTGGCCCATGCAAACAATTCAGTCTCTGATCAGAGGGCTCCTGCAGGAGCCCTCTGATCAGGGTCTTCACTGTTTGTCATTTTGTAAAAAATATAATAAAAAAAACAACCCTAAAGTGTTGGCAATGGACCATACTTTATTGCAAACTGGGCTTGTCAATTAGAAGTTTCAGGGGATAATGAGTTAAAAGAAACATACCCGCTCTATTTTGGGATTGAACCCGGGTCCCCAGGTTAACAGTCATGCACCCTACCATGTTGCCCAAAAAACGTGTTTGTCCAGCAAGGCCTAACAAGCTGATGATTACAGTGGAGAAAACGCTATTCTTTCCCGTTTAAACGCAAACGAAACGCAAACGCATTGCAATAAAATGAAGAAAATAACAACTGTTTGACAATTCTGATGTTGAATCTGACCTA
Source organism: Gari tellinella (assembly GCA_922989275.2). Lineage (NCBI taxonomy): Eukaryota > Metazoa > Mollusca > Bivalvia > Cardiida > Psammobiidae > Gari > Gari tellinella. Next base: position 76,977,932 of record OV277868.1, on the reverse strand, counting down.
GATGGCAAACAGTTTGGAGCCTGATCTGCTGCCGGATTACCCGGCATCTGATCTGACTCCAAACGTTTTGCATTGGAAATAATAGATTTAGCGTAAACGCGTTAATGGGAAAGAATAACGTTTTCTTCACTGTAACATACACACTGCACATGACAGTTGTAAAGGCAGTGGCTAGAGTTAAGGACCTCTAAGTGTAACTCTAGCTTGTCCTTATAGAACTTGCTAGAGTTAACAGACATTAGATAATAAGGGTTACACTTGTCATTATCATAGAAAATGTTGGAAAGGGTACTATTCTCTTGCCCTTCCGGACAAGTATTCAGAAAACATTGTCCCGACCTGCCAGCTCTAATAAATTGTGTATTCAATTACTTTCAGGAATTACAAAACCAAGGAGAGCAGCTGGACAATATTGAAAGCAAAACAACAAAAATAATCCAAGATTTGAAAGTAACGCAGAGGCATATCACCGGTATAAAGAGCATTTTTGGTGGCATAAAGAACTGGTGGAATAGCGACAAAGATACGGAAACATCATCAAGACCAAAACAAGGCACCCGTAAGCTGCCAAAAACTATGGAAAAGAACAATGCAGAGTGGCCCCGCCCAGGGGATCGAGTGAGGACATGTGATGGGCAGGGTTTCTATGAGCAAGATGATCCAGATACACCACAGTATTTTAAACCAGTGACGCACAGTAAAACAGAGGAAGCCATAAATCAGAATTTGGGTGAGCTTTATTTTAGACTATTTAGGGTTGTTTTTTTATAATATATTTCACAATGACAAACAACGATGTCCCTGATAAGAGGGCTTGTGCAGGAGCCCTCTAATCAAAGACTTCGCTGTTTGCATTAGACACAATTTATGTACTCTCCACAGGTACACTTTTAGTAAAGGACGCGTATATGCGTCACTAGGGCTAAATGCGTGAATAGCAAGGTTGAATGTTTCCCTGATTAGATAAAATGAGTTAACCTGTTATGCCACGGAATTATACAAAATCAGTGTATAATTCTGTGGTTATGCCATTCATGAATGAAACCTTTACACCTTTCATATATTCCTCCACTAAAAAATAGTTCCACTTTATCATACACGGATATGCACCATAAGAAACATGTCTTATAAATTTCCTAGCAGATTTTAGCTTGAAACAGGCTAAGTAAAGCAGAATGTGCCATAAGGCCATAAGGCACATTCTGCTTTACTTTCAACCTGTTTTAAGTGGTCAGTCATCCGTCTTAAAAATGAGAAACAGGTTATGGATATTGTGTTAATGGAAAAGTTGAATATTTCTCAGGTAAAACTGTTTATAATGAGGTAAAAGTTTCCTTAATTGTTCTGTTTCATGTTACCATAAAACCAATATTAACCCATTTAAGTCTACTAAAGTGGGCATTAGCAAATAGTGTAGACCCCGATGAGGCGACACTCTCTGGAATGGTAGATAATTCTGATGTAGAAATATCATAGGGTTTGCTTAAGACATAAGGATTTTAGTATATTTGAAAAATATTCACCTCATCTGGAGAACTCTGTTTTCTTCTATAATATGATTAACCCGCATTACTCCATACTCGTCCATAGATACAAAGTTTAACCCTTTACCCCATAGAAGCGCCTTTTAGCACATTATATTTATTCCTACACTGACAAAAATAGTTCCGATTTAAACAGTCATTAATATGTATCATAAGGAATAATTTCTTTATTCTAGCAAGCACAAGCTTAAAGCAGGCGCATTCTGCTTTATTTTCAACCTGCTTTAAGTAGTCATCTAATTTCCAAACTAGAAACAGGTTTTGTCCGGGTAAAGTGTATGTATTTTTTCACTGAAGGAAATAGGTTTAAGTCATGAATGTGAAACAGTATAAGAAATACATTCTATATCCTATGAATGCTAATTTAAAGCAGACTGAAAGTAAAGCAGAATGTGCCATATGGCACATTCTGCTTTACTTTCAACCTGCTTTAAGCGGTCACCTTTCTTCAAAACTAGAAACAGGCTATAAGGCAAAGGGTGAAAATGGAGAGGACATTATTCTATCTCGTTTTAAACACAAACGAAACAGAAACACATTGCAATAAAATGTAGAAAATGTGTCATTTTAATCTTAGTGACAAACAGTTTGGAGCCTGATCAGACACCGGGTTGGAGTCGGAAGCAAACAGTATTTTCAACAATGGCTTTGCTTTATTTTCAGATCTCGTGTCCGATTGCGTGTCCCGTGTGAAAGCACTGGCTGTCGCTCTTGGTGACGAGATTGAATTTCAGAATGACCAGCTCGACAGAATTGTAGACAGCGTAGACAGAGCTGATGTGAAATTGAAAGACCAGAATCGCCAGATGCGAGGCATTCTCAAATGAGGACACACTAAAAAATATACTGAGTCTGTCGAAACTAAATTGCTTGCTTTAACATGGCCATAAGTTTCAGGAAGTCACAGTTTACTTAAAAATATTTCAGTACATACAATAGAACATGTGAGTTCCAGGCTTAGCCCATTACTTCATAGTTATGCTTTTGTAAGCCTTTAATTTATTCCTCCACTAAAGAAAATACATGTAGAGCTACATGTAGTTGTATTTTTTACAGTCACGAATGTGCACTAGAAGACATTATTATTTATATTCTGGCAGATGGTAGCTTAAAGCAGGCTGAAAGAAAAGCAGAATGTGCCTTATGGCACATTCTGCTTTACTTCCAACTTGCTTTAAGTGGTCACCAGTCTTCAAAACTACAAACAGGCTAAGGGGTAATGGGTTAAGAATGAAGATTAACAAGACTAATATTTCTGAATAATATCCTAAATTCAACATACCATACTGTCATTTTAGCTCACCTGGCACAAAGTGCCAATTTGTGCCAATGTGAGCTATTTTGATTGTCCTGTGTCCGTCGTCGTGCGTCCGTCGTCAACAATTTCTTTAAACGACATCTCCTCCTAAACTACAAGATGGATTTAACCAAACTTGGCAAGAATGATCCTTATATGGTCCTCTTTGAAAGTTATTCAAATAGTTCCGATCCGTTGCATATCTAGGTCACAGGAGCTAAAAATAGATAATTTCAATAAAAACTTAAAAAAATATTCTTGTCTGAAACCACAGTATCCTGAGCTTAGATATTTTGCACTTTAATTTAGCATCATCTACAGGTCCTCTATCAAGATTGTTCAAATTTTGTCCTTTGAAAAAATGCCAAGTTACTTATAGAAATAGTTTCCACTATTAAAGTGAAGCTTACTCTGCTCTCAAAATGCATTTTCAGAATCTACTTAATTTGGCAATGAATCAGCTCTAAGACCACAATCACCATGTTTTCATTGACTTTATGAAGGCTTATTGAAAATTGATCTTATGAAAGGCATGTGACCATAAAACAGACAACTCCCAAGGGAGCTTTCTATTTAACTGATACCTTGCTTTTAGCAGTCACCTGTGGTAAACATCTGATAATTAACACATTAATTTAGTGGTCATAATGGAGAGGTTTTACATACAATTATAAAGGTATGATATATAATTTTGACCATCTTAGATCTATGTAAATATAATGTTTAATGTTGTTGTATTAAATGTTTGTAAATAAAAAACTTTGGAAACCAACCATTTTGATTTTATTCAAATTTATTTGTTTATCTATACAAAACTCATCCCACTTCAACAATTTATCATCTGAACTATTACATTTGCAAATAAAATAAGAAAGGTTTTCCTCTGGAAATAGCGGAGACTCATGTCTACGATAGTAGCTCTCTGATCTGGGTCTATACTATTTGAAAATGTAATGGGTAATTTAAACAAGTCTGGTGGTGTTGAAAGAGTTAGTTATCATAAAATTTGAACTAATTGCAGTTATTTTTGCAAAAGGTGCACACTGAATGGCAAACAGTGTAACCATGATCAGACTTCTACTCAGGGAGCAGTCTGATCAGGGTCTACACTGTTTGCACAGGCATGTTTGTCTCAAAGCTTAGAGTCGACAGTTGCTGATGTAGGTTGACATAACTAAGTTTGTGATGTTTTGACAAATCAGACATGCTTAGAATACCAACCATAACTTATTCACCCCTGAAACTTTTAATGGATAATTCCACTTTCAAAATAGGTCTAGTTCATTTTTGACTATTAAGAGTAGATTTTAACCATCAACATGTATTTCAAAATGACAAACATTGAAGACCCTGATCAGAGGGCTCCTTAAGGAGCCCTATGATCAGGGTCTACACTGTTTGCATGGGACTAGTGTAATCTTCTCAGGTACACTGTTTCAAAATGACGAGTAAACTAATCGCTAGGGTTGAATGTGTTTACATTGATATAGTCTATTGTTTTAACCAGGAATAACGCTCTCATTTTACGAAAGTTCAAATGCCAAGCAAAGCAAAGCTTTGTTTCAATTTACGTCCGTTTCTGCCAGCTTTGGGTTGTACGAGATAAGGAAGTGGATACAGAGGAACCCAAGCAATGCACTATCATCTTTTTCAATGGAGCCTTCTGTGGGATTTTACATGTTTTAACCTAGTTCCCCATAAATACACCTTTTTACGCCTGTCATTTATGCATTCACTAAGGAAAATAGTTCCAATTTATACAGTTGTCTATACGTATCATAAGAAATATTTTCTTTATTCTAACAGATGGTAGCTTAAAGCAGGCTGAAAGTAAAGCAGAATGTGCCTTAAGGTGGATTCTGCTTTACTTTCAACCTGTTTTAAGTGATCATCTTTCTTTAAAACTAGAAACAGGCTATGGGGTAAAGGGTTAAGTGCATAGCGCTGATACATACAACATGGGTTTAAAGTCTCATCTAAAGGACTTGGTCCAGTGGGGGATCAAATTTAATATCCTTATTGCTTAAGACCATTGTCAGCCAATCAAAGTTTTATCATGTGACTTCAAATTTATTTTACTCCATCTTAGCATATTCAAAACATTGCCAACAAGTGAAAGGTTTTTAAAATGAAACAATAGGTTTAACTCTTTCACTGTCAAGCCGGTCAACGCTAAGATTTGCAAACAGTTTGGATCCTGATCAGATACCATGTAACGCGATATCTGATCAGGATCTAAACTGTTTGATACTCACATCAATGTTTGTATTTATGTCAAAAACATATAACATTTAAATTCTAAAAATAAATGCAGATGATAATTATGGCAGCAGGGCTACCATTTCTCCGGATTTTTCCTAAATCTTCGGATTTTTTTCTAGTACATGGTAACTTAAAGCAGGCTGAAAGTAAAGTAGAATGCGCCTTAAGGCGCATTCTGCTTTCCTTCCAGCCTGCTTTAAGCAGCCACATGTCAACAAAACTAGAAACATGGCAGCCCTGTGGCAGGGAAAGGGTTACCAGTAAGTGGTTTTGAAGTGCATTGGTTCCCAAGTGGGTGGGACATCCAACTGCATGTATATAGTATATACATGTATGTGCAGTGTCCAAAATTGATTTCACATTAGTTAACAATAAAATCTCACTACAGTCGAAATTGGATACATGGAACTTGCTTTAATTGATCATATCAGTATCTTGAACAACTCTATCTCGCTTGGTTCGAACATACCCGTATTTCAAAGTTAAAACGTGATTAAGCCAGGTTTTAACTTTGAAAAACATGTATGCGTATGTTCGAAATTTAATCGCGAGTAATCCTGTATTGACTGTATTACACTCAATCAGAAAAGGGCTTGTAAAGTAGCTGTATTCACCCTTTACCCAATAGCCGTTTGTAAGTTTGAAGACAAGTGACCACATAAAGCAGGTTGAAAATAAAGCAGTCAACTTTAAGCTTCAATCTGTTAGTATAGAAAATATTTTATCATTCATGTTTATGATGAATGTGGAACTATTGTCTCCAGTGGAGGAATACATTAAAGGCATATTTATGGGGTAATGGGTTAACCCTTTACTCCATAGATATATTTTTTCACACACTTAAGTCATTCCTCCACTGAAGGAAATCGTGGTTGTGTCTGTAAGACACCCCGTAGATGTATTTGTTTGCAGAATAAAAAAAACTGCCCCTAGTTCAGACAAAAATTATCAAAATCAAAATCTTAACAATATGGACATATGTGGTATATACATATGCTTGCAAACTGTAGGAAAAGTTTAATGGACAAAGTATCTGTTCTGCATGTGGACACACAAAAAGACAGAACATTGCACAAGACCCCAACTTGTTGTCGCAGGGTCATTAAAAAGCAATATCAAGGTATTAAAGGGACTCGCAACCGGATGGTGTACTTGTCAAAATAAAATAAAATACTCAAATAAAAGCAAATTTGTGGCATTATTTGGCTTCTGACATTAAAAAAATATGATCAGTCCAAAAAAAGTCTCAAGAATCGTCACCGAATCTTAGATTTTTAGATATTTTCCATCGTTTTTCTATACCGACTAGTAGACGGTATAGTTGTTGCTTCTCTACACGGGCTCAGACATAAACACGAGCCGAATTACGAAGCTGTATGCACTTTCGACCACTATACATTGAAATACGTTAAATCGATCCGAGATAAACGGATAGTTCCGTGGTCCATTGGTCTAAGCGGTTTCCCCTATTTTGCCTTCTGTCCGCCAATGCCGGGCCCCGGGTTCAAATCCCACCAGAGACCAATATTTTTTTTTATTGAAATACATTTTTTTAAACAGAATTTCTTATCCTAAACTAATTCTTTACCATTTATATAAGCGTTTGACACATATTTACAAATTACTATTTTTAATGCACCATCTGGTTGCGAGTCGCTTTAAGATAACAAAAAGACAAATTGTATAGATTCATTGATTTATTTGTTCATATACATTGTTTTACCATTTAACTTATCTGTTGGTAAAATATATATGTACACATGTGTATAATAATATGTACATAAATGTATAATTATAAAGTGTTTAAACAAACATATATGATAGGCCATGCATAATACAATGTACGAAAATAAATGCATTCTGTAACACGTTCGGTTCCAACGTAGACAACACAAACTTTTGCGAACAGTCCGTATCCTAATCAGAGATTGTGTTACACGGCATCTGAACAGGATCCAAACTGCTGTTTGACAATTATATCAATGTTTCTTCAATAAAAAAAATTGCAAAGAATTCCAAGTTCAATATGTAAGAGCGGACAAAAAATATCCGCATACAAAATTATGGTACAGTGGAGAAAATGTTAGTCTTTCCCAATAAGCGCGTTAACGCTAAATCTATTTATTTCCAATGCAAACTGTTTGGAGCAAGATCAGACGTCGGGCTACCCGGTGTCTGATCAGGCTTCAAAATGTTTGCCTTCCAGGTAAAAATCAACACTCAGAATTGTCAAAAAATTGTCACTTTTTGCATTTTAGTATAATTCGTTTGCGTTTAAGTGGGAAAGAATAATTTTTTCTTCACTGTAGTGACTGCATTAGACCAATTATTGTGTTGTCATGGCAGCGAAAGAGTGAACAGTAAAACGTTTAAGCCTGTGATGAGACACTAGAATCTGTTTAACCCTTCTCCTATTATAAGTGTATATTGGTGCTTTCCAACCAGTGTAGACCCAGATCAGACAGCTCCTGATCAGGGTCTGCACTATTTTCTTATAGGATCTGTTGAACATGAGCTTCTATCTTTCCTGCACAAAATATTCTTTATTTTATCATCTAATTCAATAGTTGGACACAGAGTGTCTTATCAGAGTCTACACAGCGAAGTTTCAACGATTTCACCACAAGGTTAATTTTTTCTTTGCAAAATGACAAACAGTGTAGACCCTGGCCCTGCAGGGGCCCTCTGATCAGGGTCTACACTGTTTGCATATATGATAAATGTACTCTTCACAGGCACAATGATATACAGTAGGGTGGAATGGGTTAATTAGACACTGAATGTAGTTCTCAAAAAACAATTAACAACAGTTTTCTGATATGCGAAGATGCCAGCATCTTAAACAGCAAATAAACACTATAAAAAATATATTTTTTACCTAATTTTAGAAAACAAAATCGTGCTTAAACAATGCATCTAGCAAAGCAAAAGCAGAAATACAGAAAACCCTGATACTGTGTTACTCAAAAGAAGGCATGTCCCAGGTTCTACCATCAGGTGGCAGTCTCCCCCATTAACCCTTTCCCCCAAAGAAGCGCCTTTTAGCGCATTAAGTTTATTCCTTCACTGAAGAAAATAGTTCCAATTTATACAGTCATAAATATGTATCATACAAAATATTTTCTATATTCTAGCAGATGGTAGCTTAAAGCAGGCTGAAAGTAAAGCAGAATGTGCTTAAGGCGCATTCTGCTTTACTTTCAACCTGCTTTAAGTGGACACCTATATTCAATACTAGAAAGAGGCTATGTGGGAAAGGGTTAATCCTCAAATGCATCTTTTTACACCTTTACTATACTCAACAAAAAAAGTTTAGGTGTTTATGTTTAACATAGGATTTCCCATTTGTTAAGGCCTGGAAAGCAATATATCTAAGACATGGAACAGCAGAAAAAAAGGTAAGGCACACAGTTTATGGGATCGCATTGAGATACATCACTTGCAATAATAGATTTTCGAGTAACTCAATATAAACTTTTCATAATTTACTCTTTATTTTTAATGCAAAGAGGGGTAAAATTGCCTATTTCAATAGATTGTATATAAAATGTTACAAAAAAGATTCTCCAAAGTCCAAAAACTACTTTCTTAACATCATTGCTTACTTTCAGGAGAAGAAACATGAATGACATCTTGTTTACGACGTGACTTGGCAATATAAATGGTATTAATAGCAAGATGCCGATTCATTTTATTTGATTTGTTAGAACGCCTTTTTGTCAGGACTTATGGCCTATTATTTGAAGCTTCACACAGGGCTAGTGAAATACTGTTGACTGTTAATAGCAAGATGCTGATTCATTTGATTTGATTTGTTAGAACGCCTTTTTGTCAGGACTTATGGCCTATAATTTGAAGTGCTAGTGAAATACTATTGACTGTTAAAGTGATTATTACATACTGTAAGGGTTGATATGTGTGATGGAATGATATAGTTTGTCAGAACAATAAACCTCTCTACTATGACCACTAAATTGAGTAAATTATTAGGTGTTTAAGGTAGGTGGCTACTTGAAGCAAGGTGTAGGTAAAACAGCTCCCTAACCCTTTCCCCCATAGAAGCGCTTTTAACGCATTTAATTTATTCCTCCACTGAAGAAATTAGATTCACTTTATACAGTCATGAATATGTATCATAAGAAATATTTCCTTATATTCTACTTTCTAGCAGATGGAAGCTTAAAGCAGGCTGAAAGTAAAGCAGAATGTGCCTTAAGGCACAATCTGCTTTACTTTCAACCTGCTTTAAGTAGTCCCCTGTCTTTAAATCTAGGTTTAACTATGGGTTAAGAAGCTTCGTTTTACTTCCACCTTGCTTTAATCTGTCGCCTGTCTTTCACACAAACAATTAGCCTTCCTTTTAGTGGTCCTAATAGAGGGGTTCTACAGTAAATAGATTATTTTTCTCTTGCATATTTCTACATAAACTACCCCTGCAAACTGGAGAACATGTGATAGTCCGCTTCTTGACTCATACACCCTTGAAACTTTAAATGGGAACATCCAATTTCCAATCAAGTCTAGTCTAGGGTCCAATGTTATAAAGCTTTTAAGTTGAGTCTGAAGTAGTTCTCAAGCATTTGATTGGTCAGATTTGAGCCTAGGCTCAAATCTGACCAATCATATGCTTGAGAACAATAACAGACTCAACTCAGACGCTTTATAACCTTGGACCCTGTTTTAACAATTAAGGATTGTTTTCTTACAATTCATTACAAAACTGGACAAGACTTAATTGAAAACTGCAGCAGTCCATTTGAAGTTTTAGGAAGTAACCGGTTAAACATATAGTGTATCACTAAAATTTATATTGACAAGCAGTGTAGACCCAGATGAGAGTATGCCCAATACATCATCTTATCAGATTCTGTACTGCTCGTTTTGGTACTTGGTAAAATACATACCAAAAACAAAATTGTACAATCAAACCCAGATATTTCAAACTCACTTAAGTCAAATATACCCATATTTCAAAGTTAAAACTTGGTTTAGCCATGTTGTAACTTTGAAATGTGGCTATGTTCGACTTAGGCCAGATCAAGTTCAACTTATGGAATACGGGTAAGTGAGACTTAAGCAAGTTCAAAGTATTGAGTTTAGATTGTATCATTAACGCATTACCCCATAAATATGCCTGAAGAAAATAAGTCAAATTTATATAGTCATGAACATGTATCATAAAAAAATGTTTTCTTTTTTCTTCTAGATGGTAACTTAAAGCAGGTTGAAAGTAAAACAGAATGTGCCATAAGGCACATTCTGCTTTACTTTCAACCTGCTTTAAGCGGTCACATATCTTCAAAACTAGAAACAGGCTATGAGGGTAAAACTGTTATGGGTCAAACAGACATGGGTTCACGATTTTACATGAAAGTAGGCCACTTCCTATGTAACACTAGAAACTTAAATATTTACAAAATTATTATACAAATAAGCTGCTATTCAAATTTGAACAGAATGTCGGAAACACATTGGTTGAACATACGCATATTCAGCACAAAGGACATACTTAACAAAACAACAACAAATAAACTAATGGAAAAAAATCTTACCCACTTTAATTAAATGGGCCTTCAATGATGATAAATATTAATTTAGTGATATCTTATACAGTGGAGAATCTTTTATTCTTTCCCGTTTAAACGCAAACGCAAAGCACTAAAACGTAGAAAAGAACAACTTTTGGACAATACTGATAATTCTTGTTTATCTTGGTGGCAAACAGTTTGGAGCCTGATCAGACGCCGGGTTACCCGGCGTCTGATCTGGCTCCAAACTGTTTGCACTGCAAATAATAGTTTTAGCATAAACGCGTTTATTGGGAAAGAATAACAGATTCTCCACTGTATATTTTAGGTATGAAATATTACATGTAAATGCTTTCATTTCTTGACTTTGAAATTGATTATACAGTGTTCCCTCTCTGCGACGGCCCTCCAAACAACAACTCCCTCCTTACAACGACCCTTGCCGCAGTCCCCTAGAAAGGACAATTATGTTCAACCAATTCACGACTGCAATGTCGTCTGCTTAAAATTGTAGTCTGCTGTTTTTCTCAAAGTTACATAATGGACATTTTGACAGAAAAAAAATTGATTACAAATGACAAACAGCTTAAATCCAGATCAGACGCCACGTTACGCGGCTTCTGATCTGGAGTCAAGCTGTTTGCAAATGTCCCTCCCTTATAATAACAACTCCCTCCGAACAACGCACACAATTTTTATCTCCCGTTGGATGTCTTTGTAGAGAGGGAGCGCTGTAGTTGAGACTCAGTAATTCAATCTCATCCTACCTCATTCACTCATGAAATATTTAACCCATTACCCCATAAATATGCCTTTTTACGCCTTTAATTTATTCCTCCACAAAACAATATAGTTCAAACTATACTGTTATGAATAAGTACCGTAAGAAATAGTTTCTATATTCTAGCAATCTGTAGATTAAAGCAGGCTGACAGTAAAGCATAATGTGCGTTAAGTGATCACCTGGCTTCAAAACTAGAAACAGGCTATGGGGTACAGTGGAGAATCTGTTATTCTTTCCCAATTAACGCGTTTACGCTTAAACTATTATTTGCAGTGCAAACAGTTTGGAGCCTGATCAGACGACGGGTAACCCGGCGTCTGATCAGGCTCCAAACTGTTTGCCACCAAGATAAACATGAATTATCAGAATTGTCAAAAAATTGTACTTTTCTACGTTTTAGTGCTTTGCGTTTGCGTACGTTTGCGTTTAAACGGGAAAGAATAACAGATTCTCCACTGTAATGGGTTAATGCACACTTCTAATTTCCAATCAAGTTTATTCCATGCAGCCGCAATTCACTAAATAAGAAGAGCTCTGAAAATATGAGGGAGCTATGAATGCGATTTAGAGCAGGGTGAAAGTAAAGCAGAATGCACCTTTAGGTGCATTTTCTTTACTTTGAACCTGCTTTAAGAGGTCACCTATCTTCAATACTAGAAACTGGCAATTACTTAATAGGTTAAGTCAGACATTTTGCTACATTCTAAATGGTTTTGCTCACAGAGACTTTACTGTATGGCCTTTCATTCTTGTGAGTTAAATAGAGAATAATATGTAACAAACATTCATCAACACCATCTGGGGCCCGTTTCATAAAACTTCGTACGACAAATATTGTCGTAAGTCAGATTATAAAAGTATAAACTATTATTTATTTCTCCATCTAATCCTGTCTTGTGACATCTCTTTGGAAGCGTCTTTTCACGACGCTTCCAAAGAGATGTCACAAGACAGGGATTAGATGGGGAAATGAGAAATTAAATGTATTTTAAAGTTTAGACTTACGATCGTTTTTGTTGTACGAAGTTTTATGAAACGGGCCCCTGAAGCTTAACCCCATTACCCAATTGCCTGTTTCTAGTTTTAACGAAAGGTGATCACTTCAAGCAGGTTGAAAGTAAGGCATATTCTGCTTAACTTTCAGCCTGCTTTAAGCTATTATCTGCTAGGATATAGAAACTATTTCTTATGATACATATTCATATTCATGACTGTATAAAAGGGAACTATTTTCTTCAGTGGAGGAATACATTACAGGCGTAAAAAGGTGTATTTATGGGGGAATAGGTTAAATAACACAAAACACATTCGAAACTCATGAACCAAATTATGCAAAAAAGGTTTCTTTTCTATGACCAGTTTTATAATATGACAATGAGAGAGAAAGTTTGTCGAAAATAGACAAAGCCAAACATGTGTTCATTTATATTTTAACTCATTCATCCCTGAAACTTATAAGAGACATTTCCAGTTTTTCAATAAAGTTTTGTCCCATTTAAGACTACATAAGGTTGATTTCTGCAATATATATTGCAAAATGGGTGCAGACCCTGAACAGGGGGCCTATCTTTATTTCAATAGCAAACATTTTACAGCCTAATCAGATGCTAAGGTATCTGGCGTCTGATCTGTTTTAACATAAACATGTTTTTTGGGAAAGGATAACGACTTCCTCACTGTAACTTATTCACCCCTGAAAGTTCGAATGGACAATTCAAGTTTCCAATTTTAACAATCAAGGGTTGCTTTAACAACATATTGCAAAAAGACAAACAGTGTAGACCCTGATCAGAGGGCTCCTGTTTGCATAGGACAAGTGTACTCCTCACATGTACACTGTTTGCAACCCATATATGCATGACTAGGGTTCAAAGAGTTAAAGTTGTTTTCTGCACTTTATAGCAAAATGACAAACAATGCAGACCCTGATCAGAGGGCTCTTTTAGGAGCCTCTGATCTGGGTCTACACTGTTTGCATAGGACCAACTGTGTACCCTTCACTAGTACACTGTTTGTAAAATGACGTTTATACTCATCACTAGGGTTGAATGGGTTAACACATGTTTGACCCAATTTTCCTATCTACAGTTACATTGCACGTTTTCCACATATCACAAACTACTAGACGCCACTAGTCCTGTAGCCGTAGCCGACAATGAACCACTTGTTGTCGCAGACTTCCGAATGCTTTTACCACTGGCAGCCAACTTGATAAGAAAATGAAGAATTTCACTCTGATATGAGGCGTCCCGCGCTGCCTTCACCATCAGAATAGTTGGATCTATGTTACTGTCCTTCACCGCGGGGTGAAGCAGGGTGGGTCCAAAGATTGTTGCGAGGTTACTTATGGACATTTTGTTTTCAACACTGAACGTGGAAACTCGTACTAAATGTTCGATGATGTACACGATGGTGTAGTAGTTTGCCTCGGGTAATGAATGAAGGAGCTCCAACATACATTTCTCCTTAGATTCCTGGTTTTGGAGCTCTGAAAAAAATCAAACAAACAGCCACATAAAACACGGACCAACATCAATTTCCATCAATATGTGTTTTTACCTTTTTAAATCTTTGAACACAATAAATGTTGCTGATTATCTTCTCAGCTGAAATGAGCATATTCCTTTCTATTTTCCATATATAAGGTTAAAAGTATAGTTTCTGATGAAAGCTTGTTTTTAAGACAAGTCAGTGCTTAAAGCAGGCTGAATGAAAAGCAGAAAGCTCCTAATAGAGCTTTTCACTTTATTTTCAGCCTGCTTTAAGCATGGACAGACATTTGAATGAAGAAAAACTTTTAAAAGGTAAAGGCATGAAAAAGTGTAACTTTAATGCCCGCATCACACTGTACCGAAGTTGACAACAGATGGACACACGATAGACGAACTGATCACATTCGGGCCTGATCGTGTAATCATCGGGTCATTCGTGAGGGCATCCTCAGCCACCGTGTGGGCTCCGGCTGAATTTTACGGGCATCGGGAGCAACTTCGTGAGCGATGAAAAAATCTTTGGCTGTCAAAAAAGTTGCCGAAGGACCTTCCGAAGGTTCGTTTTCGTGTTGACATCGTGTTTCCATTTTACCCTTCGTAATGCCATCGTGTGGGCATCTTGTCAAATCGTGTCGCCTTCGTGTTTCTCTCGTGTGATCATCGGTACCATCGGGCATTTTTCTCCTCACGAAGACAATACGAAGGAAACACGAAGCCGCCCGAAGTCTTAGGAAGGCAACACGACTTCGTGAAGCCATCGCAATGATGTCGTGAAGCTATCGTGAAGCTATCGTATAATAGTACGATGGCATCGAAATGAGACTACGATGTGACCGAAAAAACACCAAAATAATGAGTTACAAACAGTTTGAACCAAGATCAGACGATTCTTACTGTTTTTACTCTCAGGGTCTTAATATTTTCCTCCCTGCAACAACTCCTTCCGAACAAAATACATAATCTGCCTCTTGTTGGATGGTGTTGTAGAGAGGGAGCCCTGTATTGCATAATGCCTTAAGCATAACGTGAAATAATTATTGTTTGCACTTATGAAATAAAGGTTCAACATTGAAATAATAAGAAACAACAGCACTATTTATAACTACCACTGAATCACATAAATAATGTGGTGTTTAACCCATTACCCAATAGCCTATTTCTAGTTTTGAGGACAGGTACTCATTTCAAGCAGATTGGAAGTAAGACAGAATGTGCCTGAAGGTATGTACTTTCAGCCGGCTTTAAGCTGCCATCTATTAAAATTAGAAATTTTTGTTTTGTTGTACATCAGGGCGGCCACTAGTTGATTGCTATTATTATTGTTAATATTATTATTATAATTATTATCATTATGATTAGTTTTATTACAATGTACCAGATTTATATTGATGATTATGAAAGTTGATCATGAAAAATCCCTAATATTTCCAAATGTCCTCTTTTTGAAACGGATTTTTTTATGAATTGTACCTTAAACCCTCTACCAAAAGTCAATTTCTAGACACGTGACCACATAAAGTAGGTTAAAAAAGCAGAATGCGCATTTTATTTTACTTTCACTATATTTCAAGTTATCACCTTTCTTTCTTATAACCAATAAGAATTTTCTTTAATGGACGCAATGAACAAGCTTAACTGTAGTTTAAAATCTCAAGTTTAAAAATGTCAAGTCCGGGACAACTCGTTATTTTTTTCAACTAATATTGAGAAACAATAAAATCCCTCTATTAATACTACTGATTTATATTGTGTTTAAGGCATGTGGCTGCTAAAGCAGGTTGAAAGTATGCCCCTGCGGTCAAAATTGGCCCGCCCCGGGGGTCGCTGTTTTACATAGAGTTATATAGTCGAATGTTCAAACATCTTTTTCGGAACACTCTTTTTGCCTTCACCATGTTTTAAGCTGCCATCGATCTTCTTATAATCAATAAGCCTTTTCCAATAGACAGGCTTTACTTAAGTTCAAAGATGTAGAGTCGATCGTACTTTTAATTCTTTGTTAATCTAGTATTGAACTTTACATTTTGGAAACTTGAGATTAACCTCTCACCATGCTAGCGACTGATAATTCGGCCACACTGATTACCTTTGCAAACAGTTTGGATCAAGATGATACAACACGTAAAACAGCGTCTCATCACGATCTAAGCTGTTTGGTCTTCAGGGACTCGTTTCATATAATGACGAGTGACAATCAGTTTGAACCCATATCAGACAGCGCGTTACGATGTGTCTGATCTAGATTCAAACTGTTTACACTCTCAGGGTTTTAATATTTCCCTCCCTATAACAACTACCTCTGAACAACAACTCCCTCTGGGGATTAAGGACTGTTAACTTCTTTTTTGAATCTTCGAACTGGTCTATTGGTGGTTTCAGTCTTCATCTTTCCCCTTCCATGTCCTCCTTTTCGTGACATGATGAATTTAAAACCTACGTAAATTTTAAGTTACATTAGATCTAAATTGGTAAATATATGGCCGCTTTTAATCTTAGATCAGCGACTGAACTTTCCCGCCGTCTATCGAATGTTTAATACCATCGGAAGGTCATGTGATGCCTTCGTGACTGCATCATACTCTCAACACGACGTCATGTAGCTATCGTGTGACCTTCGTGTGGCCTTCGGGTAAACTTCCTGTGAAAATCCGCATATTCGTGTTGACTTCGTGTGTGGTTCGGTTGCCATCGTGTGGCCTTCTGTAGGCACCGTACTTGCCTTCGTGTTGGTTTGCCTGTTGAGCCAGGTTCGGGGCCACCTTCGCGCGAAATTCAAAATTCCATGTTCGTGTGGCCTTCTGGTGTCAAAATCGGGACAGTGTGACACGGGCAATAAGGAAAGATTTATCAAACATCTAACTTTCAAAATAATAAAAGTTAAACACATGTTATTAGCAGTAATAATGTTATCTTACGGATGGTCTGAACGAAAGACTGGTAGTGTTGTTCTGTGAAAAGGGGTTCAGGCAGCTCCCTAAAAAACAGCTTTAGGACCCCAGTTACAGCGTGGATGTCAGAATTCTCTGTGTGTGCACTGGCCATAATAGGATCTGAAACATTCAAACATAACAATCAGGGCTCAAGATAAGAGGGAGTCAACTGAACAAATCCAACATTTTCTCACTCATTTCAGCACCAAATCCTATGGTGTCACTACTCATTAGATTGATTTGATTTGTTATGATTTACGTCGCTTTTAACAGTATTTCAGTCATATCGCGACGTCCAGCTAATTTCAGGTGTAGGAAGACCCCAGAAGCCTAATGAGTAGAAACACCATTATGGTTTAATGCAGAAATAAAGATTTTAGTTTTTGAAACACTCCCCTTATCTGGAGCTCTGAAAACAATTCTATTACACTTTCAAACATGACATATACTAGTACCCTCCACTAACACTTTCATCCCTCTAAGAGCCACAGGACCCAAATACACTCTCATCCACAAAAGTACTAAGTACCACAAAAGATCATTCATTGGTGGTTTTGAATACAGGAGGCAGCTTAAAGCAAGATAAAAGTAAAGTAGAAAGCTCATTTAGGAGCTTTCTGCTTTACTATTATCTTGATTTAAGAAGTTACCTGTCTTTAACACAGGTATAGGTGATATGCACGTTTGGCTATGGTGGTATGGGTTAACACGTTACTCCATAAATACATCTTTTCACGCCTCTTATTATTTGTAAACTAAGGGAAATAATTCCAACCTAGAAAGTCATAAACATGAAAACATAGAAGGTATTTCCAGGGTCTATCCAAATGGACGCTTTAAGCAGGTTGAAAGTAAAGCAGAAAGCTTCCTTTAGGAGACATTCTGCTTTACTTTCGACCTGCTTTAAGTAGTTACTTGTCAAAACTAGAAACAAGGTGAAGGGTCAATAATGAAATAACACTAACAAGAGCTATTGGAGAACAGCTAACTCCCCCAGTTGCAAACATTTCTCAACATATAACATATTCACCCTAAAACATTTAATGGACAAATTAAAGTCTAGTCAATTTTTTTCTATCTAGCATTGAGTTTTAACTATTATATTGCAAAATGACAAACAGTGCAGACCAGGGTCAAAACCATTGGCTAGGACAAGTATACTTTTTATTAATGATGAGTATACCCGTCACTAGGGTTGAATGTGCTGAATCTAAACTTTAACCAACTGCCAAAGCCAGGCTACCTCTATTTCTTATACACAGTGGAGAATCTGTTATTCTTTCCCGTTTAAACGCAAACGTACGCAAACGCAAAGCGCTAAAACGTAGAAAAGAACAACTTTTGGACAATTCTGATAATTCATGTTTATCTTGGTGGCAAACAGTTTGAAGCCTGATCAGACGCCGGGTTACCCGGCGTCTGATCTGGCTTCAAACTGTTTGCACTGCAAATAATAGTTTTAGCGTAAACACGTTTATTGGGAAAGAATAACACATTCTCCACTGTAGGCAAGCTAAAAAGGGGAGCTCATTCTTCCTTCTTAAAGCAGACTTCTAAGAGCTTTAAACAAGATGAGTTTGAAAAGTAAAGCAGGAAAATCTCTATTGCTTCTAGATTTCAGCAAGATTATACATATACTTACTTTTATCAAATATTTTCTTGAGGTTTTGTACGTCTGAGGTCACTCCAGATACTCTGTAGATACCAACCTCATTCAAGCCTGAAACAGAAAGTTCAAATAAATACTTAACTCATTTCGCCATTTATACGCCTCTAAATAATTCCTTCACTTAAGAAAACCGAGTAATACCTCACTATTACAAATTGTGTTAATTATCACATGTTTAACCCTTTTCCAAATAGAAGCGACTTTTAGCGTATTGGATTTATTCCTCCGCTGAGGAAAATAGTTCCAGTTTATACCCTCATGAAAAATTACTATTACAAATATTTTATATAGCCTAGTAGATTTTAGCTTAAAGCAGGTTGAAAGTAAAGCAGAATGTGCCTTACTTTCAACCTGCTAAGTGGTCAGCTGTCTTCAAAACTAGGAACAGGGTATGGGGTAAAGGGTTAAGACAGGTGACAGCTAAAGCAAGGTGAATATAAAACATTCTGTTTTATGTTCACCTTGATTTAAGCTGTCACCTGTCTTTTATTCAGTCTATTTGTCTTTCTTTTCAGTGCCAGATCATAATAGAGAAGTTTTACTATAGTTTAGAAGCGCCTTTTAGCGGATATGATTTATTCATCCGCTGAAGAAAATAGTTCCAATTTAATCAGTTATGAATATGTAATATAAGGAATATTTTCTATATTATAGCACTTGATAGCTTAAAGCAGGCTGAACGTAATGCTTTAAGTAGTGACTATATCTTAAGTACTAGAAATAGGATATCAGGTAAAGGGTTATACAGTCATGAATACGCACCATAAGAAATATATTGTATATCCTAGCAAACAGTAGGAAGCTTAAAGCTGAAAGTAAAGCAGAATATGCTTTAAGGCACAATTATGTTGTTTGCAAGCAGTTTGGAGTCAGATCAGATGTCATCATCAGATCAAGCTCCACACTATTATCTGCAATTCAAATTTTGAAAATCCTTAAAATTTTCAAGAAACTGGGTCTAAGGTAATAAATCTTTGAGCCGAGTCTGAGATGGTTCTCAAGCATTTAATTGGTCAGATTGGAGCTTTTGCTAAGTATATGCTTGAGAAAAATATCAGACTCAACTTAAAAGCTTTATAACTTTGGGCTTGTTATTTTCTACATTTCATTGTATTGTGTTTAGGTTTTGTTATCTTTAAACAGAAATTCTGAAAGAATACTATAAAGAAGTCTTACCTCTGGCTTCCACCTGCTGAACACATGTAGCCACAATGGAGGGCACAGTCTTACTCTCTCTCCTGAAACACACAATGACATACTGTGTAGTATTCATTAACCTTTACTCCATAGATAAACCTTTTACTCATCTAATTGATCCCTTCAACGAAGAAATGTACAACATAAGAATTATTTTTGCCCTAGCAGCTGGTAGCTTTTTGCAATAGTTAGTCCTGTACTAAATGGTCACCTGCCATATCGCAGGGCTCCAGATAAGGGGAGTTTTTCAAAAACTAAAACCTTTATTTCTGCTTTAAATCATATTGTGTCACTACTCATTAGAATTGTCTCAATGAGACGATTCAGTGAGTAGTAACACCATAGGATTTGGTGCTGTATGAGTGAAAAAATGTTTGATTTGTTCAGAATACTTCCTCTTATCTGGAGCCCTGATATCGGCTATACCAATTACTTTTTACGTATTTAATTTGTTCCTCCACTGAAGAAAGCGCTTCCATTTTATACAGTAATGAAAAGGCCCTCTGATCTGGGTCTACACTGTTTGCATATGACAATTATACTCCTTACAGGTACACTGTTTGTAATGGACGAGTATGCTCGTCACTAGGATTTAATGGGCTAACAAGGCTCCAGATAAGGGGAGTATTTCAAACAAGAGGGCCTGAAGGCCCTGATATCGCTCACTTGTTGTACTGAAGCTTGATAGCTTTGCATTTCTGTTTCACCCGTTTTGATCTAAATCCATTCAAATTTGTAGTATAGCATGTAAACAATTGGAATACAATCTCATTATTCTAGTATAGTAGAACACATCAAGGGCAGATAACTAGAGCCTTAACAATACTGAAATGAAGCCTTTTCGGCATTTCAAAGTATATCAAGGGCAGTTAACTATTGCCACAATGATTAGATTTCAACAATAATTGCACTCCTTCGAGAACTTATAGCTATATACTTTGTTTACAGGACTATAATCAAAATCCATTGAAAACTGTAGTTGCAAGAGTGTAAACGCTGTAAGATATGGCATTTTCAGCAATTCAAGGGCAGATAACTCTTGACCTATGGGTTCGATTTCAACCATAATTGCACTTATTTGAACTCTTATGGTCATATACAATCTGAGCAAGTTTGAAAAAGACTGGATAAAAAGTGTTGCCTCTAGATTGTAAACACTGTTAAATATGGCATTTTCAGCAATTCAAAGGTTGATAACTCTTGACCTATTGGTCCGATTTCAACCATAATCGAACTCATCCGAACTCTTATGGTAATATACATTCTGAGCAAGTTTGAGAAAGATTGGATATATATAGTGGCCTCTAGAGTGTAAACACTGTTAAATACTGCATTTTCAGCAATTCAAAGGTTGATAACTCTTGACCTATTGGTTCGATTTCAACCATA
This sequence comes from Gari tellinella, assembly GCA_922989275.2. Lineage (NCBI taxonomy): Eukaryota > Metazoa > Mollusca > Bivalvia > Cardiida > Psammobiidae > Gari > Gari tellinella. Next base: position 76,956,840 of record OV277868.1, on the reverse strand, counting down.
ATTGAACTCATCCAAACTCTTATGGTAAAATACAATCTGGGCAAGTTTTACAAAGATTAGATGAATATTGTGGCTTCTAGAGTGTAAACACTGTTAAATATTGCATTTTCAGCAATTCAAAGGTAGATTACTCTAGACCTATTATTCCGATTTCAACCAAAATCAAACTCATCCAAACTCTTATGGTAATATACAATCTGAGCAAGTTTGAAAAAAAAAGAATAAATTTTGTGGCCTCTAGAGTGTAAACACTGTTAAATATGGCATTTTCAGCAATTCAAAGGTTTATAACTCTTGACCTATTGGTCGGATTTCAACCATAATCAAACTCATCCAAAGTCTTATGGTAATATACAATCTGAGCAAGTTTAGGAAAGACTGGATAAATAGTGTGGCCTCTAGAGTGTAAACACTGTTAAATATGGCATTTTCAGCAATTCAAAGGTTGATAAATCTTGACCTATTAATCAGATTTAAACCATAATCGAACTCATCCGAACTCTTATGGTAATATACAATCTGAGCAAGTTTGGGAAAGATTGGATAAATATTGTGGCCTCTAGTGTGTAAACACTGTTAAATATGGCATTTTCAGCAATTCAAAAGTTGATAACTCTTGACCTATTGGTCCGATTTCAACCATAATCAAACTCATGAGAACTCTTATGGTAATATACAAACTGAGCAAGTTTGAGAAAGATTGGATATATATATTGTGGCCTCTAGAGTGTAAACACTAAAATTGTTGACGACGGACGACGGACATTCAAGGATTGCAAAAGCTCACCCTGAGCTAGCTCAGGTGAGCTAAAAATAAAATCTTTATTTCAGCATACTAATTCTGTAGTGTCACTACTCATTAAATTGTCTCTTTGAGACGATTCTAATAAGTACTAACACCATAGGATTTGGTGCTGAAATGAGTGAAAAAAGAGAAAATGTTGAATTTATTCAGTCTACCCTGAGCCCTAGGTTAACTATCACTGGATGCTTACTTTGTAATGGTGGCTATCTTAACACCAAACACACCACTCCTGAGTTTGGACTGGGTTCTCTTTAGTGTTCTAGAGGCTGGTGTGTGTCTGATGGATATGGTGATAGAAAGCTGAAATACAAACAGTAAATAATCCGTGAGATTCTATTCGGATTTCTAATATAGTGCGATTCGTTCTGCAAACAATACAATACAATTCTGTGGCTCAAAAACCGTTTTCCCCCAATATTCATAATTTTGTTTTGTTCAAACTAAATATGACACTTGCAAAGAAAAGGGATTTCCTCCTTGTTGTTTTAACAGATTTGAAATATTCATGAAATATAAAAAAAAGTTGAAATATCAAAAAAATTATATATCTGATTGAAAAACGTAGTTTCCAATAAATGTGTATCAAATATTGATGTGTGTCGGTCATTTTAGAAATGATTTCGTAATTCTGAGTCTGAACATATTCACCCCAGATACATCATTTTAGTTCACTTTAATAACATGCAATATATAGTGATACATATTATCAGGGGTTAGACGCTCTAGCCGCCTGCTGCCTACCCCAGCTACTGGGACTAATCCCGCAGCAGATGACAAATAAACTCAGGATCAAGTCAAGTCAAGTCAATTACAATACAGAAAATTTGTAATTTGTAAATAATATGCCCCTACAAGCTGTGAGATAATATTATAAAACAAATACTGCTATTATGATAATGTATTACTAAAGCTCAACAGGGATCCAGATAAGGGGAGTATTTCAAAAATTAAAATCTTTATTTCTGCCTTAAACCCTATGGTGTCACTACTCATTAGAATCGTCTCGAAGAGACGATTCTAATGAATAGTAACACAATAGGATTTGGTGCTGAACTGAGTGAGAAAACGTTGAATTTGTTCCGTTTACTCCCTCTTATCTGGAGCCCTGAGCTCAGCATAGTCAGCTATCAAAGGGTTAACTGATCATCACACGCTCAAGACACTCATACTCACATCATTCATTGATATTGTCTTCTCATTAAACTTGGAATTCAGCCAGGACAAACTCAACTGAAAATACATCACAATGTTAAAGTCTCACAGTTATTACAGTGGGGAAGATGTTCAGGGCTGCCATAAGTTGACATGAAAAATCCTAAGATTTCGAAATTTGCATTTTTCAATTGCGAATTTACGAATCGTACCTTTACCCCATATCCTGTTTCTAGTTTTGTTGACATTTGACTACTTAAAGCAGGCTGGAAGTAAAGCAGAATGCGCCTTATGGCGCATTCTGCTTTACTTTCAGCCTGCTTTAAGCTAACATGTTCTAGAAAAAAATCCGAAGATTTAGGAAAAATCCGGAGAAATGGCAGCCCTGGATGTTCTTTCCCAATAAATGTGATTAAAACAATTTATTCCATTGCAAACAGTTTGCAGCCAGATCAGACGCCAGGTACATTTTGTCTGTGTTTTGTTTGTGTTTATATGGGAAAGATTAATGTCAAAGTATCTACTGTAGTATGTTTTTTCTGACATCTTACAAATCAAGCTGTTTTATCCCTTTACCCCATAGCCTATTGAAGATAGGTAAGCAATTAAAGCAGGTTAAAAGTAAAGCAGAATGCTCTTAAAGGAGCATTTTGCTTTACTTTCAGCCTGCTTTAAGCTTCTATATGGAAAACTACTTAAAATTTAAATGCCATTAATGATTCGTTTCCAGAATTTCCTACAGTGGAGAATGTGTTATTCTTTCCCAATAAACGCGTTTACGCTAAAACTATTATTTGCAGTGCAAACAGTTTGGAGCCAGATCAGACGCCGGGTAACCCGGCGTCTGATCAGGCTCCAAACTGGTTGCCACCAAGATAAACAAGAATTATCAGAATTGTCCAAAAGTTGTTCTTTTCTACGTTTTAGTGCTTTGCGTTTGCGTACGTTTGCGTTTAAACGGGAAAGAATAACAGATTCTCCACTGTAGCTATGGACTACTTCTCTTAGTGTGGGAATAATAGGAGCCGCTAAAATGGGATATCATTAAATGGCCACTAAACACACGTTTGAATTTATATCATTCCTTTAATAAATAGGGCTAAATCATTTTGCTAAATATCTATTGGTTTAAAACTATAACAAGAATTATCTTCCCTAAATCAATACCATTCATGCTAAACTATAAACCATCCGAGTAAAATTTTTTTGTCTGCTTGAATTCAGACTTTTTGGGGGTTATCATTAACGAAACATTTGGATCCTATGCTATGGGGCAAAAGCTGTTTGCAAATGTTAGCGTTATCCAGTTTTGCAGTGAAGGGGTTTAACAGCACTAATTAAAACTGAAAAGTAACAAGAGTTATCTCCCTTGCAAATTTACCTCAAGGGCACATTTGCCAATAATCAAGTCATCTTCATCAACTGGCTGCTTCTTGTAACACAGGATTCTAAGCGTCTGAGACCCGTCCAGTTCTAGCTCAAAGTCCTCATCCCACGATGCATCATTGAAGTACTTACAGGCTCTGGTCTGAGCCTTTTTGTAGAAGTGACCGTAAGAGTCCATCTCAATACAGCAATAGACGTCTGCAAAATAAAACAGACATAAGTTAGCAAAGAATTCGCAACCCATTTTAACAGATATACACATGTAATTAGTTAAACTTGTGGTACATGTAAACTCTAAAGAATATTTAAAAGCAATATTTAACCCATTGCCAATATTTAAGCTACCATCTGCTATGATATGGAAAATTATTATATTTCTTATGGTGCATATTCCTAACGGTATAGAATGGAACTATTTCTTCAGTGCGGGAAAAATTAAAGTCATAAAAGGGATCTTTTATGGAGCCATTGGTTAACATTACATTGCAATACTTGCAAAGGACATGTTGCAAAATTACAAAGGTTTTTCTTTTGCATATATGTCTAGGCAAAACAAGGCATTTCTAGAAGGCAGGGTACGGTAATCCAGTATTTAATTGACTTCTAAGTAGTTACTAATTGATAAAGTCTTACCACAGGAGGCCTCCAAACCCTGCATCTTGTGTATGGTGACGTTGAGACTGCCATTCAACATTTCCTCATCTGAAACAAAATAATTTTAATATATGTTTATTTGCTGGCTTCAATACCAAAGTTAAATGTTACATGGCCATGCTTGAGGCAGTATTGGACTCTCCTATTAACTCAAACATCCTTCAACTTTTAATGGACAATTTACATTTACATTTAAGCTTAGTTCATTTTGATTATTTATGTTTGTTTAAAAAAAATAAAGTTTAAGAATTACAAACAGTGCAGACCATGATCAGAGGGCTCCTGCAGGAGCCCTCTGATCATGGTTTACACAGTTTGCATAGGACAAGTGTTCTCGTCACGGGTACATTGTTTGCTAATGACGAGTATACTCATCATTGGGGTTGGACGTCTTAAAGATGACTGCTTCATGCAATAATCGGTACCAACCATAATACACAATTTTAAAAATCACATTCTATCTTATTGGTGCTATCAATGAGTCTTCTTATGAACAATTTGTTGTCTATATAGTATAACTATAATGTATCAAGCAAGATATACCTTTCTTGAGGAGGACTGTTCCGATACCATTGACTTGCATGTGTAGCTTGGTGCTGTCTATTAGGGCCTCACAGTCGTGATTGGAGGCCTGGACAGGGGTCTGACCTGAAACACACAAACACAAACACTTTACCATGATGCCAGTGGATCAAACACAAGGGTCAATGTGCAAACCTGCCTCGAGCAAACCACAGGCAAGGAGAGCATTGGCAGTCTTTAGATAAAAGTTGCAGCTTAACCCTTTCCAAGTAGATTGTCTTCAATGCTAAGGAAAAGTGGACACTTAAAGCAGGCTGAATTTAAAGCATACAGCTTCTTGCTTAAAGCAGACTGAAAATAAAGCAGAAAGCTCCATTCGGAGCTTTCGGCTTTATCTTCAGTCTGCATTAAGCATCCACCTGTCAGGATGCAAGAAAAGTTCCCTGTGACTCTTAACAGGAAGTAGTTCAAATATTAAAAGAAATTTCTAAAAGTATGTGCCAAAAAGGACTTACAAGGGTGAATGGGGATAACCCTTTCCTTAGTAGATTGTTCTCAGTGATTACGTATTTAAATGTATGTTGAAATAGGGTGACTTTACTGTACTACATGTATCTTTACAAGAAACATATGCCATTTAAGTAAACAAATATTACAAATATTTATCATAAGAAGTGTGCCTCTGACTTAAGCTGCACAAATAGACAACACAAAAATCCCTGAGATAACTAATGGTCACCCCTTTCCTCCACAAAAGTTAATAAGAATGTACAGTATATCTCTTTTTTAACCCCCATTTTTCATGTTGTAAAAGGGTCTTTTAGAGAAAACTGACATGTCAAATACAACAACTGTTAGGTAAATAGGCAAAACAAGGTTTTAGTTTAAACACTGGGGGAATTTCAATCAAATTTGGGAAAACAAATTATACCAGGGAAATGGGACCTTAAAATGTCCCAAAAAGGGAATTCAAAAGGGGCTAGAAAGGGATTAACATAGTTTGTTGTGGAGGTGTACCTTTATATTTGTTCATGAGGTTCTCAGTGGCTTCCCGCCACTCAGCTCTTTCATAGTCTGTAGGAAACAAGAAAGTTCTTGACTTGAAACCACTGACCTCAAAGGTCAGAGGTAACCGTGGTAAAGCTTCCACCAGCATGGCTTCTTGTTCCTGTACCTTTTTCTTCAGTTTTTCTACATTTCTGGCAGTTTTTTTCTGTGTGAGGTAAAAAGCTTTCTGGAAAGAGAAAATCGAAACAGTAATGATTATTGTGTCGTTTCAATGAAACAATTGTGAAAATCCTGCAAACAGTATAATAATGAGCGACTTCAAGTGGAACTATAGTTCAAACCTTTAGTAAGGCAAAATTACATTGGTGCATGCTTATTAAGGTCGGCAAAGGAACATTGTTTGTCGACCAATGAAAACTGAGAATGGTCCGTCTGCCGTTAGGTTCACAGGTCAAATGACGTCACTTTAGTGTCTATAGATTGGACCATAGTTCCAGGTGAAGTCCCTCAATACAACATTCAGGGGGAATAACTCATGGAAAACTTGACATATTTAATCAAAACGTGAACTCAATATGCATGTCATAAATACAATGTCATATACATGTACTAAATTTCAGCTCAATTTGTTAAAACATGTCGGACAAAAGTGTGGAGCAATCAGTGTAGACCCTGATCAGACTGCTCCCTCAGGAGCTGTTTGCCATTCAGTTTGCTAAAAGCAATTTATTCAATTTTTGTGATTATTACAGATTTTACGCAGGGGGTGCCAACTATTATGATATTTATGGTACATACGTCTTTAACACTGTCAGCCTTCAGCATCTCGTCTCTCAGTTCCACCTTCAAGTTACCAATCTTATACTTCAAGTCCTCCAGGCTCTCCTTCAGCTCATACTTGCCCTCCCCTGAAAACACACAAATGCACAGCAAGGCTTAACCCTTTGAACCCTAGTCCCGCATATAGGCGTCTTTTCAAACAGTGTACATGTGAATAGTACACTTGTCCTGTGTAAACAGTGAAGGCCCAGATCAGAGGGCTCCGAAAGGAGCCCTCTGATCAGGGTCTTCACTGTTTGTCAGTAATGCCAAAATTGACAAAAACAACTCTTAAAAGCCAGAAATGGACTAGACAAAAATTGAAACTGGAATTGTCCATTTAAAGTTTCAGGGAGGAAAGAGTTAAGACAAGGGGGGTATTTTAATAACTTGAATCTTTATGCTTGCTAAAAACTCTGAGGTGTCGCTACTTATTAGAATCTTCTCGAAAGATTATCATTTAAATGGATATACAGACTCAGTAAAGCAACTGAGTGATGTATCGAACTATTTTAGCCTACATTTTACATGGATACTGAGTGAAGCCAACTGATAACTTTTACATGGATACTGAATGAAGCAAACTGAGTGATATTGTATGGCACTATTTTAGCTTGCTTTTTACATGGATATAGAAAGAAGCAAGTGTGTGCTTACCTTTTACATGGATATTGAGTGAAGCGAGTGGCATACTCCAGAGGTATTTGAAGGAGACTTCTTTATGCCTGAAATATCAATGACAAACACGTACAATACAATACTGGCAGGATTCAAGATTGACTGCATGCTCAGCTTGTCCTCAGTTCAGAAATGTATAGTATATACAGGGCTCAAGATAAGACGGAGTAAACTGAACAAGCCCAAATGTTCATGTCACACCAAATCCTATGGTGTTACTACTCATTAGAATTGTCTCTAATTTTAACGAGTAATTAATCACACAATAGGGTTTAATGCAGACATAAAGATTTAAGCTGGCAAAATACTCCCCTTATCTGAAGCCCTGGATTATAACAAAAATATTTTGCCAGGAGATGATGAAACTATCACCAAATGTCAATCAATCTCATGATACTCAATCAAAAATTATTCTAAGCCTCCAACAACAAACAAATGCATGTGCCTTTTTACCCTTTACTCCAGTATTGCAGATAGGTGACCACTAAAAGCAGGTTGAAAGCAAAGCAGAATGTGCCTTTAGGTGCAAACTGCTTTACTGTCAGCCTGATTTAAGCTTTAACTCTTTGAACCCTAGTCCCGCATATAGGCGTGGTTTTCAAACAGTGTACATGTGAATAGAACACATGTCCTTTGCAAACAGTGAAGACCCAGATCAGAGGGCTCCGAAAGGAGCCCTCTGATCAGGGTCTTCACTGTTTGTCATAATACCTACCATTGACAAAAACAACCCTTAAAAGTCTAAAACGGACTAGACTAAAATGGAAACTGGAATTGTCCATTTAAAGTTTCAGGGAGGAAAGAGTTAACCCATTTATCCTAAGTGGATTCTTCCATGCTTATATATTGGATTAGACCATGTTTGATGTAAGGGGTGCCGGTGGTCTAAATTTTCATTTTCTTTATGCCTTATCCCTTTGAACCCTAGTCCCGCATATAGGCGTCCTTTTCAAACAGTGTACATGTGAATAGTACACTTATCCTGTGCAAACAGTGAAGACCCGGATCAGAGGGCTCCTAAAGGAGCCCTCTGATCAGGGTCATCACTGTTTGTCATAATGCGAAACATTGACAAGAACAACCCATAAAAGTCAGAAATGGACTAGACTAAAATGAAATCTGGAATTGTCCATTTAAAGTTTCAGGGAGGAAAGAGTTATATATTGAAATTCCTATCAGCAAACAGGGTAGACTTTGATCAGGCACTGCATTATGCAGCGTCTGATCAAAGTCTACACTGTTTGCCTATGTCCCATTTATAGGAAGTTAGGCAAAAATGGGTTTAAAGCTCATAATCACCTGAGCTAAACCATGTGACAGGAAATTAATTTATTGCATGCTAACAGCAAAAACTATGATTTACCAATGCAGACAGTTTGGATCCAGATGAGAAACTTGGTAATGTCTCATCGTGATCCAAACTATTTGACACTTTCATCCTATTTTGTAAAAGAGTTTTTAGAAAGTCATAAATTTAGAACAACAGCTGATGACAACTGTTGTAGACAAAAAAAAACGTTCACGTATAAGCAGTAAACTCTTTGCATGCTAGCGACGGATATATCTGCCACAGTGATTACCTCTGCAAACAGTTTGGATCCTTATGAGACGCCGCATAACGCGGCGTCTCATCAGGATCCAAACTGTTTGACACTCTGACCCTGTATTGAAAAGAAATTTTGAGAGTTCTATTTTTAGAATAGTAGCAGACGGCAATTGCTGCAGACGGAAAAATTACCCAGCATGCAAAGAGTTAAATGTAGAAATAACAAGGTCAAGTCACTCATATGATCTCATATCTTTGTTATCAAATAAAAATTTATTTCTAATTTTGACATTTTTTAACTAATTTTAGTATCTGTTTAAAACTTCCTTTATTGAATGAAAGTTTTGAAATAATAAGGGACTTTCCAAAATGCACTGAGTAATATAGGCGTAGCCCAGTTCTAAGTGACAAGTATTCTATCCCAATATGCCAGATAAACTTGCTTCAGCAGAAATATGAGAGTAATGCAGATCTAGATCAATTGGAACATGGCCAATTTTGTTTTAAGGGATGACTCTAAGAAAACCCATGATTGTGCAAAATACATTTACATGAAGTTGCTTAATGTAGGATAGAAATAATGCAGAAAGCTTCTATAGGAGCATTATTCTGCATTATTTCTATCATGCATGTAGCAGTCACTTGTCTTACTGTACTTCAATGAGTGATTATTCAATACAAGATTGAGAGTAAATCAAAGAATATACCGTTACTGAAATCTTTATGTCTGCAACAAATCTTATGGTGTCACTACTCAGATTAGAATTATCTTGATGAGACAATTCTAATGAGTAGTCACACAATAGGATTTGATCCAGATATAGACAATGCTCCCACCACTGCTCGATATTCAAAAATGTGATGATGATGCTGATGATGATGATGAAGAAAATGTTGGAAAACTTGACTTCGTTCCCTCTTATTGGGAGCCCTGATTAGTGAAAACTTAAACAAGAGAATGTTCTATATCTGGACCCTTGAAACCCCCAGGACCACTTTACCCACTACTCTATTTCTAGTTTTGAAGATGTGTGACCACTTAAAGCAGGCTGAAAGTAAAGCAGAATGCGCCTCAAGGCGCATTCAGCTTTACTTTCAACTTGCTTTAAGCCAATTATCTGCTAGAATTTAGAAAATATTTCTTATGATACATATTCATGATTGTAAAAATTGAATCTTTTATCTTTTGTTGAAAAATCAAGGAAAGGTGTAAAAAGGTGTATTTATAGGGGAACAGGTTAAAGCATGTCACATGTTTTCTCAAGGTTCCCTTATATTTGTTCAGCCCAATGACTCAACTTACCTGCCTCCACCTTTGTGTTTTGTACAGATAACTAGGTCATTGAAGAGGAAGACATAGCGGAGTTGTCTGGTCTGTTTCTTGTCCTTCAACACCTCCACCAGGAACCCACTCTTCACCAGGTGGCGTGCCTCGGGAGCCTAGAATATACAACACAGTAGTATTAACCCATAACTGGCCTCAAGATAAGGGGGAATAAACTAAATATATTAAACAATTGTTCTCTTTTATGTTTTAACAAAACACTATGGTGTGACTACTCAATAGAATCATCTTGAAGAAACGGTTCTAATGAGTAGTAACACCATAGGGTTTAATGCAGAAATAAAGATGTTAGTTTTTGAAATTGTCCCCTTATCTGGAGCCCTGCAGGGGCCCGTTTCATAAAACTTCGTACAACAAATGTTGTCGTAGGTCAAATTATAAAAGTCTCAATTATTAATTTTATTTCTTCATCTAATCCTGTGTTGTGACATCTCTTTGGAATTGTCTTGGAAAGACAATTCCAAAAAGATGTCACAAGACAGGATAAGATAGAGAAATCAGAAATTAAATATATTTTGAAGTTTTGACTTACAACCATTTTTGTTGTACGAAGTTTTATGAAACGGGACCCAGTTTAAAACTATCGTAATGAATCTAAGTATTGTGACAGAGAGGTCGGTGCAAACAGAATAGACCCTAATCCTGTTGGGAGCAGTCTGATCATGGTCTACACTATTTGTCATTCAGCTTGCACCCTTTGGACAAATTACTATGTAATAAAAGCAATTAGTTTAGATTTTAGAATAATTACAGCAGATATACAGCATGTCTGAATTTTTAGGAGTTTTAGGGTAGAGTGGAGAAAACGTTATTCTTTCCCAATAAACGGGTTTACGCTAAAACTATGAATTCCATTGCAAACAGTTTGGAGCCAGATCAGACGCCGGGTAACCCGGCGTCTGATCAGGCTCCAATCTGTTTGCCACTCAGACAAAAATAAATTATGAGAAATGTCAGAAAATAGTTTTTTTTTCACATTTTAGTGAATTGCGTTTGCGTTTAGTTTCGTTTAAACGGGAATGAATAACATATTCTCTACTGTACATGTACTTACATTGATTCTGTTTATGGCATTTTGTGTAGTATTGTATGTTTTCAAATTTTCCTCGCTCAGTTTCAGCGCCTTCTGCAGGGCACCAAAGTCAGGATGGTTCTCTGGAGTGTGTTTGATGAGATCCTGGAAAGGGGAACCAGTAAGTCTTATTTATACAACCACATAAAAACACTAAGCAGGGCACCCGAAAAGAGGGAAGAAATTTTGAACATTTTTAACCATTAACTCCATAGCTACACATTTTTACGCATTTAAATTAATTCCTCCACTGAAGAAAATACTTCAACTTTGTATATAGTCATAAACAGTATAATAAGAAATATTTTCTTTTTTCTATCAGATGATAGCTTAAAGCAGGCTGAAAGTAAATCAGAATGTGCCTTACTACTTTAATTTCAATCTGCTTTAAGTATAAACCAGAATGTGCCTTACTACTTTACTTTCAATCTGCTTTAAGCGGTCACCTTCAAAATTAGGAACAGACTATAATGGAGCAATGGTTAACAGGTACTGTAACACAAGATATTTAATTTGTTTTCACTTTGTATGGAGCACTCTCTCAACCCTTTCCTCCCTGAAACCTCAAATGAACAGTTCTAGTTTTCAATTTAGTCTAGTCCATTTTCGACTTTTAGAGTTTATTTTTACAATACATGTCAAAATGACAAACAGAGTAGACCCCGATCAGAGGGCTCCTTAAGGAGCCCTATGATCAGGGTCTACACTGTCTGCATAGGACAAGTGTACTCCTCACAGGTACGCTGTTTGCAAATGATGTACATATGCGGGCCTAGGGTTCAAAGAGTTAAATCAATGAAGCAAAATGATACAACAAAGAAACAGAAAAGAATACTTACATGTAAAACTAAATTGTTGGTTTGGATTCTCTGCACTGGCTTCAACAGTATCTCTGGAATACAAAATAAAGATGTTAATACTTTCTCCTATAGCTTGTTATCAGTTATTAAGACAAGTGCATGCTTAAAGCATGATGAAAGTAAAGCAGAAAGCCCCTGAAGAAGAGTTCTGCTTAATTTTCAGCCTGCTTTAAGCATCCATCTGTGCCAGGAAGAAAGAAAACTTTTTCTACCAGACTTTTAATAACAGGGCATGGTAGGAGCATGAAGACATTTCTAACAGCTCCAATTATACATTACGTAATAAACGTGTACCAAAAGAAATATTTTCTATTATATTATCATATGTTAGCTTAAAGCAGGCTGAAAGTAAAGCAGAATGTGCCTTATGACACATTCTGCTTTACTTTCAACTTGCTCTTAGTGGTCACATGTCTTCAAAACTAGAAAAGGCTATGGGGTAATGGCTTAAAGGCAAGAGACAGCTTAACCCTGGACTAAAGAAATGCATTACTTTTGCCCTGCATTAAGCTGCCGTCTGTCTTAAACCTTGAAGTGCATTAACCAGATTTATAAATCCTTTGAAAACTGCAACAGTGTAGACCCAGATCACAGGGATTTTTCAGATTTAAATTAAACTGATATACAACTTACCTTCCAGTCTCAGAGCGTCATCTTTAAAGGCCTCCATCTGCTCCTGAAAATACAGGGAACTTTCATGGTTAGATCTTTATGCCTACAAGACTCAACTTTTGAAATGATTTTGTTCTGCAGCTACTAATAAACTTACTGTAACATATATTTTCTTACCTTCTATACTGGTTCCAAATTTCATAAGACATTCATTCCAGGAGGAAAGCATGGGGATTATGAATACAGACATAGAGTAAATATTTTCATTAAAAATATGTGGATATTTTTTACGCAAAGCTCATTATATTTCGTACTATGAATAACCTATGAATACAAATCACATCACTCAAAACAACAAACAAAATATTGTTTGTACAATTACATGTAAAATCTTTGAAGCAAAATATTGAATCTCTTATGAAACCAATATTTTCTGTTTTGTTTCAAACACGATTAAAAGTTAGTGTAATAAGTAAAACTACCAGCTCACATATATTATAAGCAGCTGACGACAAATAAAGCTGACAACAAACAAAGCTGACAACACTTAAACCACAATATTTATACAGCATAATTATAAAAGGTCCAGATAATTTTGGTATTTCAACCTTTTTTCTCCATCAAATTGGAGTACAGCGCTCCCTCCCTACAACGGCCCTCCCAACAACGACTCCCTCCTTACAACGACACTCGCCGTAATTCCCTTAACGGGATAATTAAGTCTAACTATTTTACTGCTGCAATATCGTCTGCTTAAGATTGTCGTCTGCTGTTTTCTCTCACAGTAACATATAAGTTGATATTTTGATAGAATACATATATTTACCAGTGACAAACAGCTTGAATCCAGATCAGACGCCGCGTAACATTTGCAAATGTAAGCCAGGTCTTAATTTTCCCTCTCTATAACGACTCCCTCCGAACAACGCACACAATCTGTGTCTCCCATTGGTTGTCGTTGTAGAGAGGGAGCACTGTATTTATAAAACTTAAGTCTTTATTTCTGCATTAAACACTGTATAATCAGTATACAAGTGCACTATATTGAGAAAGGTGGCGACTGGATACAGGATAAAAATGTAGTAGAAACTTGATAATTCAAACTTGGTCAAGTCAAAATTACCCATATTTCAAAGTTGAAACATGGCGTAGCAAAGTTTTAACTTTGAAATACGGGTATGTTTGACCTTTTAAACCAAGATCAAGTTATCAAAAAAAAAAATCATGAAATGTGTAACATAGTGTTTTAACAGTATAGTAAAAATCTCCATTAACCCTTTCCTCCCTGAAACCTCAAATGGACAATTCTAATTTTCAATTTAGTCTAGTCCATTTTTGACTTTTTAGGGTTAATTCTTTCAATATATGTCAAAATGACAAACAGTGTAAACCCTGATCAGAGGGTTCCTTAAGGGGCCCTCTGATCAGGGTATACACTGTTTGCATAGGACAAGTGTACTCCTCACATGTACACTGTTTGCAAATGACGCATATATGCGTGACTAGGGTTCTCAGAGTTAATGTGACCACTAAATGAGGTGGCTTCTGTTTAAGACAGATGGCTTATTATAGCAAGTTGAAAGTAAACCAGAAAGCTCCTGTAGGAGCTTTCTGCTTTACATTTCATCTTTTTTTATCCTTTCACCTGCCTTCAAATTATATCATAAATTAGTCTTCTTTTTAGTGATTATAAAAGAGATTTTTTCTGTAGTGCAGAAAGCTTTGAAAGCAACTTTCTGCACCAGTTTGTCCTGCTTACTATCCTGCATTCTGCTGCCGCCTAACTACATGCATAATGTTATGAACAGTTAGTCTTATAAAATTCAGACATATGAATATAGAATGCAAAAGAAATTATGATAATAATAATATCTAATAATAATTGATATGGTAACTTTAGAACAATACATACAAGACAAGACAAGACAACAACAAACACTGTGGAGTTGATTGTGTCCATTCACATCAGGGCTCCAGATAAGAGGGAGTAATCTGAACAAATCCAACATTTTCTCACTCATACAGCACCAAATCCTATGGTGTTACTACTCATTAGAATCGTCTCTTTGACTCTTTGAGACAATTCTAATGAGTTGTGACACCATAGGGTTTAAAGCAGAAATAAAGATTCTAGTTTTTGAAAAACTCCCCTTATCTGGAGCCCTGACACATTCAACACTATCAACCACTATACTGTTCATTAATAAACAGTGTACCTGTAAAGGGTATCCTATGCAAACAGTGCAGACTCTGATCAAAGGGCTCCAGCAAGAACCCTCTGATCAGTAACTGCATCATTTGTCATTTTGCAATATATAGTTATAATCGGAACCCTGTGTAGTCAAAAATGGACTACACTTAATTTGAAATTGGAGTTGTCCATTAAAAGTTACATAGGTGAATGAGTTTAAGAAAGAAATATAACACATCAGTTCATGCTTACAGTATTTAATTTAAACTTATACTATTTAATAAGAGTAAATTACCCTATTTAGTCCAAACTTCACATATTAAGGCTTAAATGTTTGTGTTATTTAAGTTAGATAATGGCTTCAAGCAGGCAAACTTTATAGAAGAACTTGCTGTCCCTCTCTTTCTTCTTGCTTTAATCTTCTACCTGATAAGGATCCAAAATGTTTATCACTATCATCTTGTTTCTGTAAAGTTAAAGAACCTGAGGACCCAAAGAGGTTACCTGCATCTATATCTAAATCCCCTTTATTGTTGTCCCAATATGACAACCATATGTTAAAAGGATATTTAAATTCTTTCCCCTTCCCCAATAGCCTGTATCTAGTTTGAAGACAGGTGACCACTTAAAGCAGGTTGAAAGTAAAGCAGAATGTGCCTAAAGGGACATTCTGCTCTACTTTCAGCCTGCTTTAAGCAACCATCTGTTTGGATATACAAATTATTTCTTATGGAACATAATTATTCATTACTGTATAAATATTTTCTTCAGTGGAGGAATAAATTAAGGGCATAAAAATGTGTACTTTTACGCCTCTAATTTATCCATCCACTGAAGAAAATAGTTCCAATTTATACATTTGTGAATATTTAACATTAGAAATATCTTCTATATTCTAAAGGCGGGTAGCTTTAAGCAGGCTGAAAGTAAAGCAGAATGCACCCTAAGGCGCATTCTGCTTTACTTTCAACCTGCTTTAAGTAGTCACCTGTCTTCAAAACTAGGAACTGGCTATGGAGAAATGGGTTAAGGAGTAATGGGTCAATATAGAAAATGAGTGTTTGACAGACACATGTGTTTATTGAGGAACAGATGGTGTATGGTGTATAGAATGTGACCTTGATGTGAAAGGCAGTATATTAAATACTGCTATCCAATTTTGCAAGGACCTGGTACTGAAGATGTCATAAAATTATTTACACATCAAGAATCAATATTGTAAAACCTCTCTATTACAACCACTAAATTGTGTTAACTATCAGGTGTTTTCAACAGGTGACTGCTTAAAGCAAGGTTACAGTAAAACAGAAAGCTCCTAAAGGAGCTTTCTGTTTTACTGTCACCTTGCTTTAAGCTGTCACCTGTTTTATACAATCAATTAGCCTTCTTTGTTCTGATCGTAATAGGGAGGTTTTACTGTACTCGTGAATTACTGCTCAGTTCAATTCCACATTCAAACCAGGGTTGATCAATAGGTCAACAAATATATATGCAAGGGCAGTCTATAAAGACCATGATTTAGCGTTTATTGACAATTTCTGAAACCAGTGTAGACCCAGATCAGACAGCTCTGCTAGAAGCTGTCAGATCTGGGTCTACACTGTTTTCTTTTAGGATATATCTGCATGCTTTCCTGTAGAGAAACTCCTTATGGAGTTTTCTGCTTTAGTTCATTAACCCTTAAATACGCCTGTTTACGCCTTTTATTTATTCATCCACTGAAGAAAATATTTCTTATATATTATTTCTTATTATATTAAAATATTATCTATATCCTTGCAGATGGTGGGCTTAAAACGGGTTGAAAGTAAAGCAGAATGTGCCTTATGGCACATTCTGCTTTACTTTCAACCTGTTTTAAGTTGTTAACTTTTTTTGATACTTGAAATACATGTAGGCTATGGGGTAATGGGTTAAGCAATTACCTAATTGCTTTAAGAGATTCACAGTAAGTGGATGAATAATCATAAACCTGGCTTTCTTACATTCTACAACATCATTAACTAATTATAACAAACACATATTTTTTCTACTGCATAATATATTCAAAGCTTATATTAAAACCACACCCTAGTAGGCCTATATATTTATTTGTCAGCACACACATTTTTTTTTTAATAAAACAATTAATAAAGCAATTATCTAATTAGCCAAACAACATGAAACAACAACACAATTAAGCGTATAAAGTAACATATAACAGTTATGCATGTGTATAGCAACTGATCACTAGATATCTGCAATGACAGCTTAATGCAGAATGAAAGTAATGCAGTGTAGATCCAGACAAGACCCAGATTCCAAGCAGTATTTTATTAAACTACCAAGAATTCCAAGCAGACTGGTTCATGTTTTGGTCAACCTAATGGCTCCACTAGGGAACCTAATAACCCAAGAACTAAGCTGGCAGTTGTTCCACTCATGTTCTTTAGAATTGTTGTTTAACACAGGCTGGACTGTTAAGTATTATCAAGTCGTTATTAGTTTTTTAAACATTTCCCAATTCTGATACTCTGATCAATATTTGTAGAAACCTGTTAAAGCCTATATACATGTATGAAACTAATGCTTGAGAAAAAAATACTTTGTCAAAAAAATCACAAAATTAATCATGCAATACTGAACAATCTGAGAACCTCCAGAACCATAGTAAAGCAAGATGCTTTGCAAGTATTGGATACACACCTCCAGACAAGAGCATCTATTTAACACATTACCCCATAGAAAGTTTCTAGTTTTGAAGACAGGTGATCACTTAATCAGATTGAAAGTAAAGCAAATTATGCCATATGACACATTCTGCTTCACTTTCAGCTTGCTTTAAGCTACCTATAGGGTGGTTGCCTAACCCTTTACTCCATGGCATGTTTCTAGATTTTAAGACAGGTGATCACTGAAAGCAGATTGAAATTAAGTAAAGCAGAATGTGCCTTAAGTTGCATTCTGCTTAAAATACTTTCAGCCTGCTTTAAGATACTATATACTTCTAACATTGTACATTCATTACTGTATAAATTGGAACTATTTTCATCAGTGATGGAATAAAAATATGGTGTTAAAATGGGTATCTATAGAGTAATGGGTTAATGCAATATTGGAGTTGTATTTCCTAAGTATTATATTGTATTTCTCCACAAATTTCTATGTTGTTACTACATACTCATTAAAATCCGTTTCTTTGAGATGGTTCTAATGAACAGTAGCAACATAGGGTTTTGTGTAGAAATAAAGATTCTATTTTTTTAGATACTCTCGTCATCTGGAGCTATGTAATATGTACATAGTGCTCTACACACGCTAGACAAACTTACACGTGCCACGCTAGGCAACCTTATCTTAGACACACAGGCTTTCTGAAATGTCATGAGATGAGCATAATGGCATCATGAATATTCATAGTATAATGTTGGAACTTAACCCATTTATGCCTGGATATTGCAATGAACTCTCCCTGTATTTGCTGGAAGATTTCATCATAGCTATTCAGGGCTCCAGATAAGAGGGAGTAAACTGAACCAATCCAACATTTACTCACCCATTTCAGCACCAAATCCTATGGTTTTCTACTCATTATAATCGTCTCTTCGAGACGATTCTATTGAGAAGCGACACCTAAGGGTTTAATGCAGAAATAAAGATTTTTGTTTTTTAAATACTCTCCTTATCTGGAGCTCTGATATACAGTGGAGAATCTGTTATTCTTTCCCAATAAACGCGTTTACGCTAAAACTATTATTTGCAGTGCAAACAGTTTGGAGCCAGATCAGACGCCGGGTAACCCGGCGTCTGATCAGGGCTCCGAACTGTTTGCCACCATGATAAACATGAAATATCAGAATTGTCCAAAAGTTGTTCTTTTCTACGTTTTAGTGCTTTGCGTTTGCGTACGTTTGCGTTTAAACGGGAAAGAATAACAGATTCTCCACTGTACAAGGGTGACGTATAAGGATGCTGCAATGTTTGTCCATACAGCAAAACATTTCATATGCAATAGCAAACAGTGTAGACCCTGACGAAATGCCGCATATGCAGCATCTCATCAGGGTTTACACTGTTTGCCAATGTCCCGTTTAATAGACACTAGGCTTAAATGGGTTAAAAGTATGCTAAACATACATGCATTATGAGGCCTGTAAAAAAAATAATTACATAACAAGTCATAGCAGTTTAACGCTTATATTGCCTGCGAAAAAAAATCAAAAATAAGTTTAAAATAAATGCTTTTTTTAAACTTTTCAAAGAAAAATTGAATTTGATGTGACAAACTGTTCGAATTCAGATCAGACACCATGTTATGCTGTGTCTGATCTGGATCCAAGCTGTTTGCAAATGTTAGCAAGGTCACGCTTAGTATGATAAGGGATAATGCAAAACAAAAGAAATGCAAAAAGCTCCTATACATGTAGTCGCTTTCTACAGATTTTACTTTTGTTAGGCATTTGATCAACAGTCACCTGTATAAGATATCTGCACAAACCTCGACTAAATGGCTATTTTCACAAGATGCCTGTAATTCAATTAATCAGGGCTCGAGATAAGAGGGTACAAACTGTACAAATTCAACATTATCTCACTCATTTCAACACCAAATTCTATGGTGTTACTACTCATTTGAATCGTCTCGAAGAGATGATTCTAATGAGTAGTAACACCATAGGGTTTAATGCAGAAATTTTATTTTTGAGATACCCCCTTTAAATATCTCAAGCTCTGACAAATGGTTCAAAGCTTACATTCATTCAGGTACAAAGTCATTCCATGTTAATCAGGCTGGTATAAATCAAACAAATTCAACTCTTTGCATAGTAATGATAAGACCAAGATAACCTTTGCAAATAGTTTGGATCCAGACGAGACGACAAAGAACCCGGCATCTCATAAGGATTCAAAGTGAGTGAATTACACTGACACTTTGATTTTTGCAATTTCAAAACTGCAGTATCCCATTTATTTTGTAACCCCATTGCCTGGTTCTAGTTTTGAAGACAACTTAAAGCAGGTTGAAAGTAAAGCAGAATGCACCTTATGGCACATTCTGCTTTACTTTTAACCTGCTTTGAGCTAACACCTGCTACAATATAGAAAATACTTATTGTGGTTCCTATTCATGAGTCATCATATAAAATCGAACTATTCCCTTAATCAATGGAGAAATAAATCAAAAGCATTATAAGAAAGATGTATTATTGGGAAATGGGGTATATGACTATTGTTACATACAACAATGCTTAAAGCATGATGGAATATAAGATTTTCTGTTCAGCCAACCCAGATCACAATGTGCCATGTGCAGTTTTCCCCGATACAGAATGTCTGTGATTACTACAGGGTGCTTACACTGCCCAGTAAGACAATATAGTGACAGAACTCCAGATAAGGGGAGTAATAAATTTTCAAAAACTAAAATCTTTATTTCTGTATTAAACCCTATGGTGTCACTACTCATTAGAATCGTCTCTTCGAGACGATTCTAATGAGTAGTGACACCATAGGATTTGGTGCTGAAATGAGTGAGAACATTTTGGATTTGTTCAGTTTACTCCCTCTTATCTGGAGTCCTGACTGATATCACACGATGTGTAAGACAAGACTGCTTTCAATAAATGCTTATGCCCCTTATGGCACCTTTGCCAATATATTCTGAAACCTGTTTTAGTCCAAATTAGGTCATGGTCAAGGTATAATCAAGGTTGGGTTATATAGGTGGATTGGGAATGGTCCATTAAGGCTACAACTGTATAAGTATCAAGACATTCTAATGAGCTGTATTAATGCTAGAAGAAACAATAGAATCTGGTTAACTTTGTATGCATGGACGGACGGACAGGAGAATTATTATGTGTCTCCCACATCTATAGATGCTGTGGGCATAAAAATCACAACAGATTAAAACACAATGTACACTCCAAGCTCAAACACATCAAGACTACATTTAGATGCATACTCCAAATTCTTCAACAATCATTTCTCTCAAAGTATTCCTTGGCCATTTCCCTCTCTGCAGAAGAATACATATACAGTGGAGAAAACTTCATTCTTTCCCATTTAAACACAAACAAAATGCAAAGGCTTTGCAATAAAACAGAAAATGACAAGGTGTTGGCAATTCTGACCAGTTATTTTAAACTGAGTGGCAAACAGTTTAAAGCCTGATCAGATGCTGGATTATCCGGCGTCTGATATTGGCTCAAAACGATTTGCACTGGAAAAAGTGGTTTTAGTGTATGGCTCCTTTATTAGCAAATAATAATGTCTTCTCCACTGTAGCTACACATCTTTATTACCCAGCATGTGACAGTTTACTATCATGTTGATACTATATACTAGGTAGTTAAATAAAGTCTGACTTCCCTTTGCAGTCAACCAAAAAGGAAGAAATGGAAGATTCACTGGAAGTAGGTTGCCTAACTCATAACTTATAGCTAACCCATTACCCCATAGTTTGTTTCTAATTTTGAAGATAAGTGACCACTTAAAGCAGGTTGAAAGTAAAACAGAATGTGCCTTAAGGCACATTCTGCTTTACTTTCAGCCTGCTTTAAGCTACCATCTGCTAAAACATAGAAAATATTCTACCTGGAACAAATACTTGAAATGCCATCTATGATTCACTTTCAAAGCTTCATAGCTAAGGACTACTATACTCTTCGTTAGCTCAAAATTTTAACTGAACATTATATAAGACATACAATCTAGCCTAGTATTTCTTCAAAAACTTTGTGCACCAAATGGATCTTAAATACATAATGTACACACAAATAAACTTTCTAGCCTAATGTCATGAGCTCAAAATATTTTACTATGCTTCTACATGTACTTCTGGAAATTGAAACAATTGCAACTACTTTATATAAATATAGGTCTACATACAGCTACACCAAATATTACCCCATTACCCCATAGCCTGATTCTTTTTGAAAACATGTGTCCACTTAAAGCAGGTTGAAAATAAAGCAGAATGTGCCTTAAGGCACATTCTCCTTTACTTTCAGCCTGCTGTAAGAAGCTTTCGCTACCACCTGCTAGAATATAAGAAATATTTCTTATGGTGCATATTCATGAATATATAAAGTGGAACTATTTTCTTCAGTGGAGAATTAAATCAAAGGCATATTTATGGGTTAAACACATACAGTGGAGAATCTGTTATTCTTTCCCGTTTAAACGCAAACGTACGCAAACGCAAAGCACTAAAACGTAGAAAAGAACAACTTTTGGACAATTCTGATAATTCTTGTTTATCTTGGTGACAAACAGTTCGGAGCCTGATCAGACGCCGGGTTACCCGGCGTCTGATCTGGCTCCAAACTGTTTGCACTGCAAATAATAGTTTTAGCGTAAACGCGTTTATTGGGAAAGAATAACAGATTCCCCACTGTACCTATATATAAGACTTGTAGATGTTACTGATAAATGGCAGCTCATAACAGGAGGAAAATAAAGCAGAAAACTTGCTCAGGAGCTTTCTGCTTTACTTTCATTCTGCTTTAAGTAACAACCTACCTTAAATGTAACAAACACAGAATATTTAACCCTTTCCTTCATAGAAGCGCCTTTTAGCACATTTAATTTATTCATCCTCTGAAGAAAATACAAGAAATATTTACTTTATTCTAGCAGATTCTAGCTTAAAGCAGGCTGAAAGTAAAGCAGAATGCACCTTAAGGTGCATACTGCTCTACTTTCAACATGCTTGAAGTGGTCACATATCGTCAATACCAGGAATCTGCTATGGGGTAAAGGCTTAAATGGCTATACTATCCATTAGAGAAGTACCCATGACCAGTAAGACACTTTATGCTGAATTCTAATATGGACTACTCCGCTTCTGAATAATGACAAGGTCATGTTCATTTTTAGGACTGTTTTCAAAAAATATTTCAGGAAAAGATAAAAGTACACTATGTAGACAGTGCAGACACTTAGCAAAGGGCTTCAAGGTCTGTTGTGTTTTCACAATACACATTATACATGTTTCCAGCATAAGTTGAGATAACACTTTGCTACTTTATAATTGCTATGGGTATGAAATGATGGAAAACTACATAAAATCTATTTATGTATATGCATTCTGTTTAACTAGTGCAATATTTTAATACACAAGCCATATACTAACCTCTAGAAGATGTCTTGTGTCCTCATTTTCCTGATATTTCCTTATCGTTTCCACGGCAATTGGATAATTATTAACATACTCCTCATATACTTTGAAGTAGACAACCTGAAAGAAAATATCTACAATGAACACATTATTATAATCCCTTTACTCCATAGATATGCATTTTTTCCTATATACTTTAATCAACAACTGAAGAAAATAGGTTAATTTTATACAGTCTTGAATATCTATAATAAGAAATATTTTCTACATGTATATCCTAACAGACATATCTTAAAGCAGGCTGAAAGTATAGCAGACTGCGCCTTAAGGCACAGTCTGCTTTACTTTCAACCTGATTTAAGTGGTCACCTATATCTTCAATACTAGAAATAGATTAACCCTTTGGACCCTAGTCCCGCATATTGGCGTTGTTTTTAAACAGTGTGCATGTGAAAAGTACAATTGTCTTGTGCAAACAGTGAAGACCCAGATCAGAGGGCTCCGAAAGGAGCCCTCTGATCAGGGTCCTCACTGTTTGTCATAATTACAAACATTGGCAAAAACAACCCTTACAAGTCAGAAATGGACCAGACTAAAATGGAAACTGGAATTTTCCATTTAAAGTTTCAGGGAGGAAAGAGTTAAAGAGGTAACATGCTGGTTTAACTAATATCAGTAGTTATACCTGTGTTCAGATTCCGTCAGTGTCTACATTTTTTGTACAAAACAAGTGTACTCTTCATTGTCATTGTCATTGTCATGTCACAGGTATACTGCATGTATTTGTAAATGACGAGTATACTCATCATCAGGTTTGAATGTGTTAAGCAGTTCTGTGCTGACATCTCAATTCGACTCTTCAATTTTCTAAATATTATCCAGTTTTAATGGACTCTGGAGGGGTTTGTCCAAAACATATTCACACCTCAAGGAAATCATGATATGACTGATGGATATAGATGTATTCTGCATATTAAGGGTTACCATCAGAAAAGATTTATAGAGAAATCTACACTTGGTTTGTGGACTTTAATAAATGAAAAATATTACGCAACCAAAAATTGAAGTAGCAGAGATTTCTAAATACAGCTGATTGCTTAACACAGGTTTGTTATCCCATATTAAAGACGTATCCGGGAGTTGTTACTGCGCATCCCAAATGCGCATGTCCTTTCCGCTCTTTTCTGTATTTTCCTATCGCGGGTGTAATTATTTACGATCACAACAGCGTCTAGATCATCGGATTTCGCGAATACAATATTTACTCAACTATCGTTATCTATCGTTAAAAAAACCTTTTAAAATTCCTGGGGATATGAAGAGACGCAAATCAGGATCATTTGTGACAAAAAAGTGCTCGAAATCTCTGGAAAACATTAGTTTTTTCACCAGGAACTCGCCGACTCGAGTCAGCGTTAA
This sequence comes from Gari tellinella, assembly GCA_922989275.2. Taxonomy (NCBI): domain Eukaryota; kingdom Metazoa; phylum Mollusca; class Bivalvia; order Cardiida; family Psammobiidae; genus Gari; species Gari tellinella. Next base: position 76,932,670 of record OV277868.1, on the reverse strand, counting down.
TAATCATAATGTGACAGGGAGTGAATTTAGTGTTGACATTGCCCCTTCCTGTGATAGTCTTTTTGAGATCGATTGTCGGGCCTAGACTCCGGGCGACTTTTTCCAGTCGGCCTGAGTCCGGACGACTTTGACACCCGCCGGCCATGACGGGCGTGTTTTGCCGCACTGCGGTGCTCTTGTTATGATATTTTATCTTATGAATGGTTATGTTAACTCAACTCACTACCCACATTGAATAATGATTGTAGATGTGTTTATTGGTGGGTCTACTTTTTGTCCAGAGTATACTTCCTTTGTCACATCAGCTACCGATAACAAATTAGGTGTGTGAGTTCATCTTTGGATGGCGGAGTGTCGCATACCATTTTCAGGTCACCGTGACCTTGACCTTTGACCTTCATTTTACAAAAAGCTTGTTCTGAGCATATATCCTATATCTTACCAGTTACCTATTCCAAATTCAGTGTTTGAGTATGGATACTTCCTGAACTGAAATATTTTAACATGTATTACCTCCCTTTGATGTATGAATATGCATGCAGCTCTATGTAGCTTTATTCATTTATTATATAGCTTTAATGGGTTTTAAGCCAAAGAAAATATGTGTGGAAATAAACATAAAGTTGCGAATAAAGAATGAATGAATTATGCACCATCAGCATCATATTTAGGGGGGAGGGGGGAGGGGGGAGGGGGCATTTCATTTTTCACTCCGACTTGAGATGATGACAACACTGCTTTTTTCAGCAGAACTTTCTAAAGTGCATAATATATGTCACAATGCAAGACATTTCTGTATAGCTGTGGGTATTATTTTATAAAGTATAACATTTAGACTATTTAAAAAAAATTGTTAAAAAAGTGCATATTCACTGATAAAGGGAGGTAATAAAATTGAACATATCTCTGAAACGAGCAAGGCGAGGTACTGTTTTCTCATTGGTTCTATACTTGTTATATAATTATCTACTGTTATAGAAAAAAATAGGAAATTCTCCGCGCTAGAATTTGTTATTTTTGCAAAAAGGCTCGATTTTTTGACGATTTTCGAGTTCATTTTGCACATATTTTATGCGTAAAATCTGTATAATGCCACTCAAATCTAATTATTTTACATTCATGTGTAACACTATTCCATATACATGTAATTAATTAAAATTGGACTTGAAGTGTCGATATTTGTGTGTTTGATGGACTTTCTTCTTATGAGGCCTAATTTCGGAAAATTTGAATATAGTACTTCTAAAAAAGAGTAAATTATACAAAAAGTAGCAAGGCGACCTATGTTTTTGAAGACTGTTTTTACTTTCATTTATATCAATTTACTTATATGCAAAGTTTAAAAAAAAATCTCCGCGCTAGAAAAAACTCCCAGATACGTCTTTAAACAACCATCTGTATTTATGAATATCAATATGACATTGTTATCTTTTGACTTGTCATTTAACCCATTAACCCTTTTTACGCCTTTTATTTATTCCTCCACTGCTTTACTTTCAACCTGCTTTAAGTGTTCACCTATATTCAATTTCAAAACTAGAAACAGGCTATTGAGTAAAGGATTAATACAAGACTGACTGGACTGACAAATGTTTGGCTGTGATTACCAGTAATTTAAAGGCACTGGCTACATTTTGGTCATCTGTCCAGGCCAGAACTTTAGCATCAAGCTCATCCACAAAGTCCTTGTGCACTATATAAATATCATCAAGCTTGTAGAAAATAGTTGTAACATCTTCTAATGCCATCCCAGAGCCGGGCTTCATGGCTACACTCTGTAGGTAGTGCTTGGCCTGAAATAAATAATAATACAGTAAAAATCTCTATTACGACCCCCTAATAGTATCATTGTATTAATTAGCAGGTGCTTATGACAGGTGGCTGTTTAAAGCCAGATGAATGTAAAACATAGGGTTCCTGTGGGAGCTTTCTGTTTTACCTCCACATTGCTTTAAGCTGTCACCTGTATTTTATGAAATCAATTAGTACTTTTAAGAGGTTGTAATAGAGAGGTTTCACTGTATATGTGAATGTCAACTATCCCAAATGTTGTGAACCTGAAGAACAGCATATATACCACAACTATCACAACCATCATCAGCAGCAGCAACAGCAGCACCATCATCATCATCATCATTATCATCTCAATCAACACCATGAAGTCAATTTTCACAAGCATCACCCAAGGCAATATATTTGTATCCCAACTACGAAAATTATATTTTTTTAATGAATTTACTTTTATTTAAAATAAATAATTTTCCTAAACGAATGTCAAATGTTGATAATTATAGGCGGCTGACATCCATATATTTACCAAAAAAAAATGTGTGGCCAAATCAGTGGTTGTCATTTGCTTTAACCCATTACCCCATAAATATGCCTTTTTACACCTCTAATTTATTCCGTCACTGAAGAAAATAGCTCCAATTTACAGTCATAAAATTAATATGAAGCATAAGAAAATATTTTCTATAGTCTAAGAGATGGAAACTTAAAGCAGGCTGAAAGTAAAGCTGAATGTGCCTTAAGGCACATTCTGCTTTACTTTCAACCTGCTTTAACTCTTTCCTCCCTGAAACTTTAAATGGACAATTCCAGTTTCTATTTAAGTCTAGTCCTTTTCTGACTTTTGAGAGTTGTTTTTGTCAATGTTTGGCATTATGACAAACAGTGAAGACCCTGATCAGAGGGCTCCTAGGAGCCCTCTGATCTGGGTCTTCACTGTTTGCATAGGAAAAGTGTACTATTCACATGTTCACTGTTTGCAAAGGACGCCAATATGTGGGACTAGGGTTCAAAGGGTTAAGTGGTCATCTACCTACAAAATTAGAACCAGGCTATGGGGTAATGGGTTAAACATTTATGTGTATTTAGAATGGTATACAGTGGATTAGGATTGAGCATATCCTGTTTACCAATATACATGAAACTTCAGCGGAAAACAAACAAAATATGAACATAAATTAACCTTTTAGAGTGCATATCACCACATTTAGAGAAACTCAAACAGTAAAGTTTAAATCAACATTAAACAGAAGATAAGAATGAGTGACAAACAGATTGAACCCAGATCAGATGCCACGTCTGATCTGGTTTCAAAGAGTTTGCAAATGTAAGTCAAGCCATGCTCAGCAGTCTAAGGGTATTCATTTTCCCTCCTTATAACATCTCCCTCCAAACAACACACACAATCTGTGTCTCCAATTGGGTGTTGTTGTAGAGAGGAAGCCCTGTACAGTACTACACTGTTTGTAAAGATACGGTATTCATCAATAAGGGTCCTATGTGTTGACTTTTTATATAGCTGTTTTAACATATACATTTAACACTCCATAGAAGCGCCTATTAACACATTTAGTTTCATTCCTCCAGTTTATACAGTCATGAACATGTATCGTAAGAAACAATTTCAATATTCTAGTAGATGATTGCTTAAAGCAGGCTGAAAGTAAAGCAGAATGCGCCTCAAGGCGCATTCTACTTTACTTCCAACCTGCTTTAAGGGGTCATACCTCTTCAAAACTAGAAATACTGGCTATGGGGTAATGGTTTAAGGCTCCAATGGGTTGACCTTTTTTTCATAGCTCTTTTAACCCATTCCTCCTCATGAGCATCATAACAATAAGCCCTACCTTACATAGCTGGTCAATGACAAGGAGGTATGCCTTCTCGCTCTCTAGGATACCTTTCACCACCAGGTGGCGCATACGCAGCTGCTCGGACTTATATCTATTCACCGACTCTTCTGTAAGTGTCTCCTCAAAGTCGTTCTTGTCCAGCTGAAATTTAAAATCAAAATTTAAACGCAAACGAAACGCAAACATGAAACACTAAAATGTAGAAAATAACAACTTTTTTTCATTTTTCACTATCTGTTTTTTATCAGAGAGGCAAACAGTTTGGAGCCTGATCAGACGTCGGGTTACCCGGCGTCTGATCTGGCTCCAAACTGTATGAAATGGGAATAATAGTTTTAGCATAAAGGCGTTTATTGGGAAAGAATAACATTTTCTCCACTGTAATATTACTGATAAATTATATACACCATAAGAAATAGTTTCTATATCCTAGAAAGATTGTAACTTAACGAAACCTGAATGTAAAGCAGTGTGTGCTTTATGTGCATTCTGCTTTACTTTCAACCTGCTTTAAGTGGTCACTTATCTTCAAAACTAAGAAACAGGATATGGGGTAATCGGTTAAGTGGTCATCGGTCTTCAAAACTAGAAACAGGCTATAGGGTAAAGGAGTAACACAAGTTTATACAGTGCACATTTGAATGAGGTTGGTTTCTCCATACTGAACCCTGTTATCTTATCAGCTTATTCCTCAAAATCTTAATGACTACATGAAGTTCTTGGAAATCTTAGGTGTGGTTAAACTAAAATCATTATGTCGAATGATTAAAACAAACAAACAATTTTATTATATGCCTTCGAATGATATCGAGCGTTTCCTCGTGTATCAGCAGAGTAAAATACAAGAGTCTGTATCAGCCACTTTGTATTTTACTCTGACGTCAATTTCGATTTAACGTGACGTCATTTACGTACATGTACGAGTGCCGCGTTATTCTTTGTGGCATACAAAACTTCTCGTTCTGCTTCAAATAGCTAATAAATTTTGGATATAAAATTATTTAAACAACTATTAAGTTGTTTCTGGTTTGTATTCAAGGCATATAATAAACACATTACCAGTTGGCAGTGCGCAACAGAGTGTTGCATTTAGCTCTTGACGTTTTTGGCGGAAACAACCGATCAGACTCGCGCCAAGGCGCTCGTCAGATCGGCTATTTCCACCAAAAACGTCTTGAGCTAAATATATCACTCTGTATCGCACAGTGAACTGGTAATGTGTATTATGATATTGCTAAAAAGAATTTTATTCCTCAGTCTGTTGATGGAGTCCCCCGCATTGTTCTCGATAGGTGTAAATGTAACTGTCAAAGCATGCAGCACAAGCTGCCGACAGGTATAACAATCTCAGTTTACCTGGTGAGGCCCAGATTATACTCATGCTCTAGTGCTTTTCAATGGTTATTTCTTACCAAACTATCAAATATAAAGGTCGGGTCTAACATGAGACGTACGCTTCAATGGTTCTTTGCTACCGACATGTCCACAAGACCCATGCTTTTTGCAAGGAAATTGTCTTGCAAGGCATTATGATCGAAAGGTCCTCAGGAGATGTCTTTAAAGATACTTGAAAGTATTGCATGCATAAATCTGTATAATTCAGATTAATTTTACACAAGTTTGTTATCCTGTTACGACATCTACAAGTTGGACTAGAGTACTCTTTACAAGTACACTGTCAGGGCTGCCATTTCTCCGGATTTTTCCTAAATCTCCGGATTTTTTCCCAGTACATGGTAGCTTAAAGCAGACTGAAAGTAAAGCAGAATGCGCCCTAAGGCGCATTCTACTTTACTTACAGCCTGCTTTAAGTGGTTGCATGTCAATAAAACAAGAAAAAGGCTATGGGGTAAAGGTACGATTCGTAAAATCGCACTTGAAAAATGCAAATTTGGAAATCTTAGGATTTTTTATGTCAACTTATGGCAGCCCTGCACTGTTTGTAAAGGATGTGTATACTCATCACTAGGGTTAAAAGATGATGGTATATCCTGTTGGTTTTTGTTTTGTTTTTTTAATTTTCAACAAAGGAACATCCTAGGTAAAAAGTGGGATACCCAATTTGGATCATTACTGTTCAAATTATATTTGTAGCTAAATCACAGTTTAATTGCAGACTTCAAAGGGATAAATCTGCATATCTTATTAACCCTTTCCTCCCTGAAACCTCAAATGGACAATTCTAGTTTTCAATGAAGTATAGTCCATTTTGACTTTTTAGGGTTTAAGGAGCCCTCTGATCAGGGTCAACACTGTTTGCATATGACAAGTGTACTCCTCACAGGTACACTGTTTGCAAAGGACGCATATATGCGTGACTAGGGTTCAAAGAGTTAAAGTATATGATGGTAAGGAAGTTAAATACTCCTCTAAATTACCCAACATTTAAGGCTTCTTCTGCCATTAACATAAATGTTGAAAAGATTATGTTAACTCTAATTCAGGAGCTGTCTGATCAGGGTCTGCACTGTTATCTAACAGTATGTGTTTGACACATTTCCACACTCTTTCCTGGTGACAGTTTTCTTTCCTGGTGAAAGTTTTCCTTATATTATTAAGAGGGGCATATTATCATTCTGATTAAAATTAAGACATAATTTTATACGTATAGTGTTTATTTTATAAAATATACATTATAAGTTGTACTGTTTCCATTATAGAAAGGGTTATGGATAATTTGCATCATCTGGGACTGAATGTTGGCAATTTAACTCTTTGCATACTTATAGCGGCGGATATATCTGCCACAGTGATTATCTTTGCAAACGGTTTGGATCCAGATGAGACGTCGCATAACGCGGCGTCTCATCAGGATCCAAACTATTTGCCATTCTGACCCTGAATTTAAAAGAAATTTTGAAAATGCTAATTTTAGAACAGTAGCAGACGACAATTGTTACAGAAGAAAATTTTTACCCAGCATGGAAAGAGTTCAATGGAATTTCCTCTCTCCACTCTCCAGCACACATTAATTATAAAAGCACCTAGCTATAATGGCACATCTCCTGTCCTCATATTAAAGCACCACAAATGAATATTCATAATTAACCCTTATCATGCTGAATTGTCGTTTGCTTCAAATATATCGTCTGCAAATATCAATATCAGTTTTTAAGCATTTTAGACTAACAAAAGGTTGTAGAAGATGAGTGGCAAACAGTTTGGATCCAGATCAGACGCCACATGACGCGATGTCTGATCTGAATCCAAGCTGTTTGAAAATATAAGCCAAGTCGCACTAATAGCATAAAGGTTAAACTAAATTATGGTGCAGACTGCATGTTGAATTAAGCTTAAAGCTAGATGAAAGTAATAAAGAAAGCTCATACAGGACCTTTCTGCTATACTTTTATCTGACTGTAATCAACAACTAAATTAAAACCTAATTGGATACATAATTATGGTTATGGACTGTTACACAATCTAAGTGCAGATGATCATATTTGTACAATACAAAAATATTTCTATGTAAATTTAATGAGGTATAGTATGTCAACTCTAGAAACCAATCTACCATAAATGATCATATTCTCAGCTCTGTAATCGCTTACTTCCTCCTTTTTTACTGCAATCTTTAAATATTCTTAATTTAACCCTTTGAACCCTAGTCCCGCATATAGGCGTCCTTTTCAAACAGTATACATGTGAAAAGTGTACTTGTCCTATGCAAACAGTGAAGACCCAGATCAGAGGGCTCCTTACGCAGCCCTCTGATCTGGGTATTCACTGTTTGTCATAATGCAAAACATTGACAAAAACAACCCTTAAAAGTCAGAAATGGACTAGACTAAAATGGAAACTAATGAGCTCTAATCTGGAAAGAACGTACTGGAAATGCCTTTTTGTATTTCATGTTCAGGACTATATAATCCTAGCTGCCAGTAGCAGGGGACTTATAACTTTTCTTGGTGTACGTATAATTAGAAACGTCAATTAAAATTAAAAGATGTTTTTTTGGAATATATGGGTTTAATTAGCAGTCACCTGTCTCAAAAACTGAAAACATGCTTAAAGTATTTACTACTATACTATATAATTCAGGAAATGGGCTAATTACAGTTTTCAGCAATTAACCATTTGAAATACTATTTACAACTCATGAAACTGACATTGGCTGCTGTGAAAGAAACATCTGCAGCAAATTAATCACTCATATCTGCTCTCGAAAGGCAACAACCAAGGTATTGAAAAACATTGCAAACAGTAACTACAGTAAAACCTCTCTATTTAATATCAGAGCTAATTTTAGAAATCAGATGAATGAGTCCTCTGGATGCAAATTCTGTAGAACAGTTTTATACTTTCATCTCAAGGACTCCATGTTTGTCTCAAGGACTCATTGTTGAGATGAAAAATTAACCCAAGATCCCATAACTTATTTCTAGTTTTGAAAACAGGTGACCACTGAAGGCAGGTTGAAAGTAAAGCACTCTGACCAGTATATGCAGCGTTTGCAAAAGATTAGTATTTAAACCGTCCGTCATACTTTAAAATGTTGGGTGAACTTTAATGCAGCAAGTATTTACGTAAAGGTGGAATTTGTTCAAACATTCAACAGTGTTTGTAGGGGCTCACACTTACAATGCTAAATTCTGAAATAGACCCTTCCATTTTCAGGTACAATCGTAACCAATATATGTTGACACTTGAGGTGCGTCCACAAATTGTACCAATAAGTATGGCAATCTGTGCAGACCCTATAATCAGACGGCTCCTTTAGGAGCCCTCAAATCTGGATCTTCATTGTTTGCAAAAGATGGATACACTTGGTCCACTGACACTGTAAGAGTTATACTCAAATACCTAGAAAGGTATTCCATAGCAAACATCAAACATATTTCACATCAATGCGATATCAAATAAGCCTTTATTTGATCTGATAATGTTCTATTTTTAAACTATGGGTGACAAAATAACTGGAAAATGCAGGAGCTCAGCATAGGGTTACTACTTCAAATGAAACCTTGAATATTGTCCTTTATTTTAAACATGCTTTAACCCATTACCCCATAGACTGTTTCGTAGTTTTGAAGATACTGGAGACCACTAGTTTAAAGCAGGTTGAAAGTTAAGCAGAATGCGCCTTAAGGCGCATTCTGCTTTACTTTCACCCTGCTTTGAGCTATAATCTTCTGCTAGGATATAGAAAGTATTTCTTTTAGTATAAGTTTATGACTGTTTAAATTGGAACTATTTTCTTCAGCGGAGAAAGAAATTAATCCGTTAAAAGGCGCTGGTTAAGTGGTCACTTGTCTTCAACTCTAGAAACAGGCTATTGAGTAAGGGGTTAAAAAGGAATCAACAGTCTCTTGTTGCATAAGTGTAACTCAAGTAAATGAAACTTATCCAAATTAATCATTAACGGCTTGTGGTTATTATGAGCAACCACAAGAGACTTATAAACTTCCTTCCCATTCACTGAAATACCCAAGTACTGTCACAGCACTAATGTTGAAAGATTCATCTAAAGGCTACTGATAATTGTCTCCTTGACCCATTTTAGCATATATACAGCGCTCCCTCCCTACAACGGCCCTCCCAACAATGAATCCCTCCTTACAATGACCCTTGCCGCAGTTCACTAAACAGAACAATTATTTATAATTGTCCAACCTATTCACGACTGCAATGTCTTCTGCCTAAAATTGTCGTCTGCTGCTTTTCTCAAAGTAACATAATATAATGGACATTTTGACAGAAAATAACTGAATGATGAGTGACAAAAAGTATCGCGGCGTCAAATCTGATTTCAAGCTGTTTGCAAATTTCCCTCCCTATAACGACTCCCTCCAAACAACGCACATAATTTTTGTCTCCAGTTGGGTGTCCTTTTAGAGAGGGAGCACTGTACAGTCATAAATATGTGCCATACAAAATATTTTCTATATCCAAGTCTCATCAATGAACCCCTGTGACGGCATGCTGATTTTGTGACAGGTGCCGTCCTCAGGGATATTGCCAGATAAAAGAATAGCTCCATATTGTATCTAACTGTACACATGTGGACTATAAAGCAGATGGTAGCTTAAAGCAGGCTGAAAGTAAAGCAGAATGTGCCTCCATAAAGGCACATTCTGCATTACTTTCAACCTGCTTTGAAAGTGCACCAGTATCTTCAATACTAGAAACAGCTTAGCTAGGCTATTGGGTAAATGAGCTTAAGCAAGTTGAAAGTATAATACTGTCATAAAGCAGACTGCATCTCAAGGTACATTCTGCTTTACTTTCATAATTCTGCTTAAGCTACTGAGTTACCATCTGCTAAGATAAAGAAAGTAGTTCTTATTCATATAAATTGGAACTATTTCAGTGAAGGAATAAATTAAAGATGTAACAAGAGCTGTCGGAGAACAGCAAAGCTCGCCTAATTAAACCTTTCTCAAAAAGGTAACTATCAAAAGAAAAGTGTATCAGTACATTGATATTCAAGCCACAGGGAACCTCCATTCAAAATATCAACTTCCTAATGCAAATATGTCATGTAGTATAAGTGCATTCCAACACTTACTCCTTAACTAACTTTGAAATTTCAGTCCCAAAACTCTAAGTCCACAAAAGGTGTAATTTTGACTACGCAACTTCAATGTTCAACCCAAGGGCACCTCCATTCCAAATATCAGCTTCCTAATACAAATATTTCATGTAGTATTAGTGCATTACAACTCTTACCCCAAAACTTTAACCATGAGAAATCAGTCCTCAACAGGTGAAATTTTGACTAAATTTAAACTTTTTTTTAAATTTTAACTACGTAACATCAATGTTCAACCCACAGGGCACCTTGATTCCCAATATCAGCCTCTTAATACAATCATTTCAAGTAGTATTAGAGCATCACAACACTTACCCCAAAACTTTAACCATGAGAAATCAGCCGAAAAACCTAAGTCCACAAAAGGTGAAATTTTGACTAAATTTAAACTTTTTTTTTAAATTTGAACTAGGCAACATCAATGTTCAACTCACAGGGCACCTCCAATCCAAATATCAGCTTTCTAATACAAATATTTCATGTAGTATTAGTGCATAACAACACTTACCCCAAAACTTTAACCATGAGAAATCAGCCGAAAAACCTAAGTCCACAAAAGGTGAAATTTTGACTAAATTTAAACTTTTTTTTTTTAATTCTAACTACACAACATCAATGTTCAACCCACAGGGCACCCCCAATTCAAATATCAGCTTCCTAATACAAATATTTCATGTAGTATTAGTGCATAACAACACTTACCCCAAAACTTTAACCATGAGAAATCAGCCGAAAAACCTAAGTCCACAAAAGGTAAAATTTTGACTAAATTTAAACTTTTTTTTTAATTTTAACTACACAACATCAATGTTCAACCCACAGGGCACCTCCAATCCAAATATCAGCTTCCTAATGCAAATATTTCATGATGTATTAGTGCATAACAACACCTACCCCAAAACTTTAACCATGAAAAACCAACGCCGACGCCGGGGTGATTCCATAAGCCCCCCCCCCGTTCTCCGAATAGGCGAGCTAAAAGTGTGTATCTATGGAGTTTCTTAGGTCTTAGAATTCTTAGGTTAATTATGCAGATCTGAATACCAGGCAAAAAGCTCCTATAGAAGCATTCTGCTTACTGTCAGCCTGCTTTATTATACAACCATTTGTTTTCAAAACTGAAAACAAGATATTTGTGAATGAGTTGAAATGATTTCTGTCTACAGTGGTAAAGACAATATTCTTTCCCAATCAATGTGTTTACCCTAAAACTTACCGGTATAATTATATCCATTGCAAACAGTTTGGATCCTGATCAGGCTCTAAACTGCTTGCCACTCAGATTACCATGAATAGTCAGAATTATCAAAAAGTTAACATTATTTTCATAAAGCCTCCTGCTTTCGCATGTATACACAGCATTTTATTTTGTACGTATCTAGTTCGACTGCTTATTCAAAGAAGTCAAATGTCCCACTATTATACATAACCCTAGCGCATGCGCAACACCAACCGGAACTCGCATGTGCAAAACATCATTCTTTATTTTGGCGTCGATTAGTTCGGACCAGTCTCTATTAGTAAAGACTAAATAACTTAGGTTTTTGAAAACTTTTAGGAGTTTCAGTTTGTTTAAGGTATTCCCGAACTGAAGATCGGTTTTTTGTTCGGCTATTGTCGTCAGTCGCCGTTTTTGTTCGGCTATTGTCGTAAGTCGTCGTTTTAACAAGAGTTCTCCTCAGAAACATCAAGAGTTGTCGTCCGTTTGTTTATTTCCGGTACGAAAATGGGGAAACCGCGAGGCAAAAGTGGAAAATTTAAACGGACAAAAACTAAACGGGACCACTCTAGATCGGTAAAATCGTGTGTTAAAGTTGACCACAACTATTGTGTTGGCCATGTGTGCCCGGGCACGGCCTGTGTAAAGGGGTGTGTTCTGGCGAATGACGTTCAGTTGGGAAAAACGGTGTCGCGGGAGGGGTGGAAGTCTGGGCGCAGAATCGTAGAGCTGGCAGTTCTTCTCGAAGCTCTGCGATATTGTAAGTATTGCCGACTCGGTCCAGTGCCATTGATGTATGAGAATGTCGTTGGGGAGTTGCAGAAGGGATTAGGTGGATTTCTGTATGTGAAGTACCAGAACCCAGACTGCGGACGGATCAACATCGCCCCCTATGGCAGCTTCCACCATGAAAAGAACCGGGCTGGTGCACCCTGCTTTTCAGTCAACACTAAACTTGGCACAGGTAAAAACAATAAATGTTACACTCAATTTTTTCAACCAATCAAACATTTTATCACTCATTCCAGCACTAAATGCTATGGTGTAACAACTCATGAGTAGTGATACCATAGGGTTTTGCCCTCCCCTCCTAATAATTGGCTTTACAGGGAATTTTTTCAAACCCATATATTGACCTTATTGCCAACATAGATCAAAAGCACGGCGGGGGTATGTGTTAGTCGATAGGCGACAGTTCTAGTTGGGTTTGAACATGACTTATGTATATGTTTTAGGTGTTGCTCTTGAAAACCAGCCACCGGATATCGAGGAGCTACCAGCCGCGGTACCACATGGTCATTTCACAAAAGTAGGCCTTCCAGAGGAGCACCAGCCAACATTCATCACGTTTGACCTGGAGACCACTGATTTGAGTAAGTCAGTTTTAAGTACACCTTATCTATACATATCAAGTTTTATGTAACATTTCATAACATAAAAACTGATATGCTTGACTCATTTGTCAAAACTTAGTTTCTAAACACAAAACGTTGCAGGAAACACTTGCTTTCGGGTACCTATACTGGGTTCCATTCGTATTCATTATTCAGCTTTTGCCATTACTGTAAAAGTGGTAAATATTCGAGTTTGGTATAACCAGAATTGCACAATCGTAAACAATTGGGAATTCATATGATTCAACGATCTTTATAGGGAATGAAAGCAATAGCTTTACATCAGACTTTTGAATTTCCTTTTCAGTTCGTGGAGAGATGATGCCACACATCACACAAATCGCTGCCGTAGAGACACAGTCCGGTAAAACTTTCAACGTATATGTGACACCAAAAGTGCCATGACTGTTAAAGGACGACCTGTCAACAGTATGAAGTTCATTGAGGCAGCCAATCAATTTGTGACTTGGTTGTCAAGATTTGACAAAGTGTTCCTTATTGCGCACAATGGACGGAAATTTGACTTCCCAGTGCTAAACTCTGCCCTGAATCAAGTTGGTGTGTGGGATAAATTCTGTGGAGTGATCATGGGGTGCATAGACAGCTGGTCCGTATTCCAGCAAAAGAAAAACCCCCCGTTTGGAAAGCGCAGCTCTTATGCACAAGAGGGCCTCGTCAAAGATGTTCTGAAAGAAACCTACAATGCCCACGATGCTATCGAAGATGTGGAGGCATTAGGGCGTTTGGTTTGCCACCCAAACGTTACAACTGTAGCAATGTTGAACCATAGTTTTGTTCCGATGGCAGTGCACAACCGGCGTCTTTTCATTCGAGAAAGGAAGAGAAATATAGATTCTCTTTTCCCATTAGTGTCGTCAGGGGTTATGAAGAGAGCGACTGCCGAAAATGTTGCTGGCTCTGGACTTACTATTAGTAACCTCCGTGTTATCTATAGAAGAGATAGTGAAGATGGTTTGTTGAGTGTTTTCACATCCAAAAACAGTGAGGGACAGGCACGGGTTACAGACAATAAGAGAGTTTTGGAAGAAGTGATACCGAAATTATGTGACTATTTCAAATCGGAACAGAGTTGAAATAGTCATATAGTATCAGAATTACTTCTTTGCATCATAGGAAAAGTTAACCCTTAGCCCGCCAAATAAATTGTCGTCTGCTATATTTCTCGTCTGCTTCAAGTTTCAAAGTGCTTCAAAGTTGCTCAAAATTGCTGAAAATGTTGTCCGAGTGTCAAACAGCTTGGATCCGGATGAGACGCCGAGTTACTCGGTGTCTCATCCGGATCCAAGCTGTTTGCATATGGAGCTATAGTCGTGAGTAGCAGGCTAAGGGTTAATGGAACACATGTACAATTATGTGCTTGAACAGTTGTTAGCTTTGTGCAATGTATTTTTCCAATGCCTTATAATTATATGTAGTTTCAGTGATTTTCTTGTAGAAAAAAGTTAACAAGTCTAGAAATTCCAAGTATCAAGAGATAATAAATCCTGCTTGAAGTAGCAATTTATTAGCTCTTGATACTTAGCTTACTTGTTAATCATGAGTTATAGATGTGCAAGACACAAACTTTCAGGTATATTTGACCTTGACCTTGACCTTTGGCCTTGAAATTGGCACTCTGTTTGCATAACCTTGTACGTCAAACTCCTCCTTCAGTTTCAACCTCATTCAGTTGACGCTGGGTATAAATGCTAACCAGAAGTAGCAGATGTGCAAGACACAAATTTCATTTTCTGTGACCTTGACCTCTAACCTTGGCTGTTAGTCTGTTTGAAAAATCTTGTATGGGAACTTCTCCTTTTTCCAGGGCATATCTCCTATACTATATCATCTAGAATTACCAAACATGGTATGTGGATACATACTGGGATTGCATAGTGTATCATAACACTTTTAGCTCAGTATGACCTTGACCTCTGACATTAATAATTGAAAAACCTTGTACACAACATAGTTCTTATACCATATCATCTAGGATTACCAAACCTTGTGTGTGGATATATCTTAGGATTGCAAAGTTAATATGTTTTGATTTCTGTGACCCAGCTCGAAATTTGCCGTTTTCGGCCTAGCTACCCAGATAGATGTATACACAGTGTATTGGAATTGAAAATCACTTCAATTTGGCTTGTAAAACTTGTTTCATTCATATATTGTGTTAATTGTATTGAAATCATCCTCCATATCATGTTTTGGTCGAAAAAATGGATGGTTATGCCTTTTAGATGATGAAATATTCTGAAAATAAGCTTTTTTCGGCAACACCACCATCTGACAAAAAATGATTTTTTTTTTGTTAGCTGAGGTCAAAGTTTTCTATTTCATGCATATGAAATCATAAAGGTATCTATAAAATTATAAACTTATAATTAGCCTTGCCTTTTAAAAGGTTTTTGTAAAATGGCTCTTTGTTTGAAGCAAATCATTGTAAAACGTGATAGAAAAAAGCATATTTTTTCAATGACATGTCAACCTTTTGGTATTTAATTTATGTTATTTATGAAATTAAGTGACACTTTCTATATCTATGTGATGCTGACAGTATCTGCTATTGAAATAAGATAAAAAGTATATGAATTTTGGAAAAAAAATAGATAAAAATTCATTTTTTTAATTTTCTTGCTATTTTATTTTCAACCACATTTTCCGCCCCATCAGTGACAACACATATTTTTCAATAATTTTCAAACTCCAACGTCAAAGTTGTTTAAAATCCACCAAAAGCACCACACTTACATGTACTTTCGATAAAACAAACTTATTTGACTGTAACTTAACATGAACTTCAGGCTGGGAATACCTTAAATGGATATCCTCGACTTGGAGGATACTTCTTTGTCTTCGGACAGTTCCTTTTCTGGTTTCTCAGACAAGGAAAATGAGGAAACGGACAAACGTGTGAAGTCTGTGGTGGTGAAAAAATCCAATTCCAAGCCTTCGGTCAGTTCGGAAAAAGCCACGAGGTCTTCGGACAAAGCCACGAGGTCTTCGGAAAAAGCCACGAGGTCTTCGGACAAAGCCACGAGGTCTTCGGACAAAGCCACGAGGTCTTCGGACAAAAAAGCTAAAAAGCCCTCCAAGCCTACAGGTAATTTAGATATTTCACAATTCACTCCTGATAATATAGCATCTCTTAGGGGTTTGTTAGGCCTGCCAGATGCAGAGACAGAGGTAACGGACATGCTTGGTGACGGGGATATTGAGTATGAACCCCTTCCTAGGAATTCAAATATGCCTTACAATTATCCTCTCATGACTGTAGAGGTAGATGCTAATGACATTCAGTTGTCTGATATAGAGCCCCAGTTTACTGCTAGCAGTGTCCCACCCCCAGACTTTACTGGTCTTTTTGACACAGACTCTAATAATAACCAGTTGCCTTCGGGCGGGGATGACATTGGATGGACTCTTCCTAAACTTAAGGCACCGGAAATGGGCACCGCGGTTGCTGAGTCGTTGGCACAACTTGTTAATACGGCTTGCTCTAAGCAGTGTGAGTTGGACTCTATTGTATCCAAATATAAAATACCGGCCAATTGTGACATTGTTCCTCCTCCACTTGTGAATCAAGAAATATGGAAGGTAATGAGTCGAATGGGACACATGAATGATAAACTTATGGTGGATATCCAAAACTTGGTTGCCACTGGTTTTGGCTCAGTGTTGTGCCTAGTGAATTTATTGAAAGACCAGGGTATGAACCCAGAAGTGAAGACAGTTTTATCTGATATTCTGACCGTGTTGGGTCAGACTCAATATAATCTCTCTATTAGGAGGAGATATATGATTAGACCTTGGTTAAAGAATAAGTATGCAGGTTTGTGCAACATGTCTACAGAAGTCACAAAGAAATTATTTGGTGATCATATTGACAAGGATGTGAAGAGCTGTGACACCCAGTTTTCCCTTGGGAAAGATACTTTTTCTCAACGTGGTGGCTACTATCCCCGTGGTAGGGGGGGAAGATTTCAGTCTCGACGAGGAGGCTATGGTTATGGCTATAATTACCAGAGAGACTACCAATACCAACCGTATGGTCAGTTCAGACAGAGAGGTGCTCAAAATTGTTGGAGAGGGTCCAGATCTAGACCCATACGTAGAGGTATGGCAGCTTCGGCTACAGCCCCAAACGATCAAAACTAGAGAGCACGGTAGGTACTCTTAGATTTCATTTAGATGTTTGGAAAAGGTTTACTAATGATCCCTGGATTTTGAATGCAGTGTCGGGGTACAAAATTGATTTTAATGAGCAACCCTATCAGGCAAGAGTTCCAAATGTAATACCTTTTCAGGGTGAGCAATGGAATATTGTAAACGAAGAAGTAAGATCCCTTTTGACAAAAGGTGCTATAGTTAAAACCGTGCATGAAGAAGGAGAATTTATTTCAACTATCTTCATTGTCCCTAAGCCAAATAACAAGTTTAGACCAGTCATTAATCTCCGGTTTCTAAATGAGTTTGTTTGCTATAACCATTTCAAACAAGAAACCTTTAACATTGTTCTGGATTTGGTACAAAGAAATGATTTTTTCACTAAAATGGATCTTTCAGATGCCTATTTTTCTGTACCTATTCATGAAGAAGATACTAAGTACTTGAAATTTGCTTGGAACGAGAAATTATATAAATTTGTATGCTTACCATTTGGTCTCTCGGTAGCTCCTTTTTTGTTCACAAAAATTTTAAAGCCGATATTTGCATGGTTTAGGAAGCAGAATATACGCTGCTCATATTACATAGATGATTCTATAAACATGAACCAAGATATGGAGGTTTGTTCTCAGAACATGTTGACTGTTACTGAAACAATGGAGTCATTAGGGTTTTGCATAAATCAGATAAAATCAGTTTTGATACCCTGTCAGCGTATTACATTTTTTGGATTCATCCTTGATTCTGTAGAATTTAAAGTCTTTCTTACACAGGAAAAAGTGCAGAAGATTATCAAGAAAGCAAAAATTTTGATTTCCAAGGGTGTCGTAGTTATACGAGATTTGGCATCTTTTATTGGTCTTATTATTAATGCCTTCTATGCAATATTTGAAGCAAAGTTACACTATCGAGATCTTGAAAGAAACAAAATTTTGGGCTTAAAAGGTTCCATGGATTTTGATAAGACAGTTGATTTATCAGAATCAAGCAGATTAGAACTTCAATGGTGGTCAGACAATGTTGAGAGTAAGAATGGCAAATTGATTAGACAATTGCCAGTTCAGGTTACTTGCAGGACTGATGCTTCTCTAAGTGGCTTTGGAGGCATTGATTTGAACAGTCAAAGACATACTAGTGGCAGATGGTCTTTTGCAGAATCACAACATTCTATTAATTTCTTGGAACTTTTGGCCATATTTTACTCTTTGCAGGCCTTTTACCAAGATAAATGTTCCCTTCATATAGAGGTTCAGTCTGATAATACCACAGCTATATCATATGTGAATGACTTTGGGGGTATGACCTCTGTTGATATGGATAGTTTAGCTAGGGAAATATGGTTTTGGTGTTTAGAAAGAGACATCTTCTTGTCTGCTACTCATATTCCTGGTGTAGATAACTCGGCTGATTTTTATTCTAGGAATTTTTCTACATCAACAGAATGGATGTTGAAAACAGATATTTTTCAGAGAGTTTGTCATCAATTTTTTCAGCCAAACATGGATTTATTTGCATCCAGATTGAACAAAAGATTAGTACGTTTTGTTTCATGGTTCCCTGAGCCAGGGGCTAGTTTTACGGATGCCTTTAGTATATCCTGGTCTCATATGAGACCATATGCTTTCCCCCCATTTAATCTTGTGGGAAGAGTTATGAATAAAATATTACAGGATCAGGTAGAAGAATGCATATTGATATTTCCCTTTTGGTGTTCTCAAAGCTGGTTTGCTTTAATTTTGGAAAACTTGTGTTCTTTTCCTGTTAGACTACCACGTCACAAGGACCTTCTCACGTTGGCCCACAGTCAGGAGGTGCATCCGTTAGGGAAAAAGATCAGGCTTGTCGCGGCAGCTGTATCCGGGAGGCGCTCAAAGGTAAAGGGGTTCCAGGAGAGCTGGCAGACTTCATCGTCTCATCATGGTCAGCAGGTACCCGTAAACAGTATCAGCATGCTTGGCTACTCTGGTATATTTGGAATAGTATCAGGTGTAGCAGTTCCCTTTACTCATCTGAAGAGGTTGTATTGAAGTACTTATTCTATTTGTTTAAACTAGGAAAATCTTACTCCGTTCTTAATACACATAAAGCCATGTTGATGCAAACTTTGTCCTTTTTTGGAAACTCATGGTGTAAAGACCTTAATCTTATTCCACGATTTATGAGGAGTGTATTCTTGTGTAAACCCCCAAGACCGAAATATTTAGCTATGTGGAATGTCTCCATTGTGTTAAGATTCCTGGAGTCTTTAGGACCTAGTAATAGACTTAATCTTAAGATGCTCACGTTTAAGACTGTGGCCTTGATTGCCCTTGCTACTGCACCTAGAGCGCAGACCTTGGTGTCATTAAACCTCAATAACATGATTATTGAAGATTCTGCTGTTGTATTTCTTATTACTGATATTCTGAAGACTTCTAAAGTGGGTGATTCCTTTTCTTTAAGGATTGAACATTATGACAATGAATTATTATGTGCTATGCATACTTTACTTTGTTATATTCGTGTCACCAAGCAGGTGAGGAAGTCAGATTCATTATTTGTGTCTTTTGTAACTTTTAAGAAGGTAACCAGTAGTACCATTGCTAGATGGTTAAAGGAAACATTAAGGTTATCTGGGGTGAATACTGAAGTGTTTAAGGCGCACTCTTATAGAGGTGCAGCCACCTCTGCTGCTTTTAGCAAAGGGTGTTCTTTGAAATCTATTCTCAGTACAGCTTAGACTGGAAGTCAGATAAGAATTTCAGGAAATTTTACTATAGACATTCCTTGCAGAAGGAACATATTTCTTTCAGCAATGCTGTTTTTGCTTCATAATGCTTTAATGAAGCCTTTATGGATTGTAGTTTAATATGTATAGTTTTTGTTGCCTTTGAAGATGCTGTGTATACATGCGAAAGCCGGAGGCTTTATGAAAATAATGTGCCCCCATCCAAGCTTTAGTGCAGGATGGAGGGCATTATTGAAATAAAGCCGGAGGCCGAGCATGTATGCACCCTCCTCTCTTTCTAAGTATCTGGGGAGTATTATTGTCTTATCCCTCCCTTTTTATAGTAGTGCAACAAACAAAAACTATCTTTTAAGAATGATGTTTTGCACATGCGAGTTCCGGTTGGTGTTGCGCATGCGCTAGGGTTATGTATAATAGTGGGACATTTGACTTCTTTGAATAAGCGGTCGAACTAGATACGTACAAAATAAAATGCTGTGTATACATGCTCGGCCTCCAGCTTTATTTCAATAATGCCCTCCATCCTGCACTAAAGCTTGGATGGGGGCACATTTTCTATGATTTATTGAGATGCGTTTGCGTTTTGTTTGCATTTAAATGGGAAAGAATAATGTACGTCTTCTCCACTGTACATTATGGCAAAACAAAATCTGACTCATGTGCTAAAACAGTGAATGAAAGGACTCCTACAGGTTGAACTGTAAATCATGATGGGTTTACAAATCACAAGAGTTTCGATTGCTCATCCAGACATGCAGTGAAAAACAGGAAGAAACACTCACAGCCGGCATATTGTTATTCTTCCATTCTATTCTCCTATCACAGACCATCATATATCATACAACCCTTTCTGTGCTGGAAACCAGAAAGATTGTATACATTTGTATATTGCAAACAGTGTAGACAATGATCAGATTGCTCCATAAGAGGCCCTCTTGTGTGTGTGTGTGTGTTTTTTGTTTGTTTGGTTGTTGTTGTTTTTTTGTGGTTTTGTGTGTGTGTGGTTGGTTTTTTTTTTGGGGGGGGAGGGCAGGTTCAAAGATTTTAGATAATTCCTGATTGAAGCCCAGTCTGATCAAGGTCTGCACTGTTATTTTAAACACTCTTTGGATAAACCCCAAGAGACTCAATGCAATATGGTCATTATTTAGTAAACGAAAGAGTCAATCCATTTGGATATTCAGCACTGTAAGTATTAAGGAAGATAAGTTTTTGCATTTCCATATTTTTCTATATTTGGATGTGCACATTATGAAATAATGTTCAAAGTGTCAGATGACAGAACAGACAAGTCTTTGTATACATCAGATTTATAGCAGAGTTTACATCCTGGGATAAAAATGAGGAACTTCCTTAAATGTAATAATTAAGGATTCTGAAACAGTTCAAAGTTGAAGGTTGTGAAATAGTTTTATCATCAAGCTTGTTTACACACTAATCAAACATTTTCTTTATCATTCCTTGAAACTGATAATCTACAGTAGTGTATAATTATATAGGTTTCAATTTTCTATGCATGACAAATGAGGTTCTGTTTCACTTCCTTAGAAATTATTCAGATTTATCTATTTTCATACATGAGCTTTCAGATATAATTTAAAGACTTGAAAGCATAACCTTGAAACTAGAACTGTTTTGCACATAAGGGGCAAACTCATGATTACATGTGCAAACAGTTTTGATGAGACAGCGTCCATTGCACAGCATCTCATAAAGATCCAAACTTTTTGACCCACTTAGACTGGTCATATTTTGACAAGAAATATGTTTGAATAATCTATTTTATGATCAGTTAAGCAGTGAATTATTGCATGCGACAATATTACTGAGCATTCAATAAGTTAAACTCCTTGATGTTAAATCTTTGCATGCTGGGTAATTTTTTTCGTCTGCAACAATTATTGTAGTCTGCTATATATACTGTTCTTAAAATAGAATTTTCAAAAATTCTTTTCAAAACAGGTCAAAAGTGACACAGTTTTGATCCTGATCAAACGCCCTGTAATGCGGCGTCTCATCAGGATCCAAACTGTTTACAAAGGTAATTAATGTGGCGCATGTATCTGCTGCTTTTAAGCATGCAAAGAGTTCAGGAAATCTTTATTTTTATGTGAAATGTGAAGTACCCCAGCCGCCATTCAGAAACTAAATCATGAAGTTTTTGCTGAAAAAATTAAACTTCCTCAATAAATATTTGACTTGTATTTGTTCTAGATGTAGACCAAAGGTACCAGGGTATCAGACCACATCCTCAGTTACCAAATCTTTCAAATATTAACGCTTTCAACACCATGAACCTTCATTACATTTGCAAACAGTGTAGACCCAGATCAGAGGGATCCTTTAGGAGCCCTCTGATCAGGGTCTACACTGTTTGCTAATTAACAGCAGTGTTTATTAAACTTCCCATAATCCAAATCCAAGTAGACTGGTTCATGTTTTTGGCAAGTAAAATGATCCACAAGGAACATAATAACCCACAAGAGTTACTTAAATTAAGTGTTAAAAGGGTTAACTTCACGTACACCATGGGAAAACCCGACATAATAGCGTCACTTTTAAGAAGCTAGAATTTCGTTATTACATTGGCTGGTACTGAATATCCAAATTAACCCAATGAAAACATTTGCAAGTAGATATCTACACGTTTCAAAATTATTGTTGCAATGATATCATGCAGATTGAATAATTGAATGCTTTAATATGAAGAGATTTCAGAAAATATGAGCCGGTTGTTATTTCTATTAGACAATTTTCTACCATTTAATCTTACCCAATAAATACCCCTTTTACACCTTTAATTTATTCCTTCAATTTGAAGCAAATAGTTCAGTTTAATGCAGTCATGAACATGTACCATATAAGAAATATTTTCTGTATCCTAGCAGACAGTAGCTTAAAGCAGGCTGAAAGTAAAGCAGAAAGTGTAAGGAGGAAAGGGTTGAGCCTCCAACCACCAATCATGATGGATAGAAAGGTTCTTTATATCCAGAAAATTTTACTGAATTGTGAAAACGCATTTCTATGATGAAGAATCACATGAGTGAGGTATAAAGGCATCAAATGGCTATTCTACTGGGGATTATCAATTAATCAAATAATTTTAATGTCTGTTATATTTGGCCACCAGCCCACCATGGTTTAGTGGTAACACATTAAACTAACCAAGGTCCCATGTATATTCACTGCTATACAATAGGTTAATGCGAAAGAACAAGAGGGCTCTATCGAAACAGAGTAGGACATCACCCAGATTCCTCTGTATCCACTTCCCTCTCTCTTGAGACGTCCAATTAGCCCAAAGTTGGCAGAAATGGGCGTATATCAAAACAAACAAACAAGCTAGCTGTTATGGCCAGAAAGTTAACAGTTATATATACTACTATAATTATACAGTAAAACTTCTCCATTACAACTACTAAAACAAAGGTCAATTAATTGTATAAAAGACAGGTGACAGCTTAAAGCAAGGTGACAGTAAAACAGAAAGCTCCGAAAGGAGCTTTCTGTTTTACTGTCAACTTGCTTTATGCATTCACCTGTCGTAAACACCTAATAATTAAAACAATTTTTGTGGTCATTATATAGAGTTTTTACTGTACTATATATACCTAATTGATATGGACTGTCATTAAGTCTTGCTATATACACCAAGGTAATCAATATAGGTAAAGGTGCACATGCCGAGGTGTACATGTCGCTGTTACGGTGCAAACATTGACAGGTGAGTCAGTCAGATCAATGACCCCGCCCACCTCTAGCCATGTATCTTACCAGCTGTCAAAATTATAAACAGTCAGTCAAACTGCCTTCTCTTCTTTTCTCTTGCTAATAGTGTATACAATATATTATTGATCATTTTTTAAAACAGTGTAGACCAAGATCAGAGAGCTCCTTGAGGAGCTGTCTCATCTGGATATTCATTGTTTTCTTACAGGATCTGCCTGACATGAGGCTGCACTGAGTGTTTCCAGATGGTAACTTTTAATAAAGCAGTTTGAAAGTAATCAAAGCAGAATATATATATGTCACAAGGTGCATTCTGTTTAACTTTCAATCTGCTTCCTGTCTTCAAAACTAGATACAGGCTATATGCAGCATTACTCAATGAGGGTAACAAGAAATCTCATGAAGAAACTCGATCTGCTTTACTTTCAACCTGCTTTAACCCATTCCTCCCTGAAACCCCAAATGGACAATTCTCTTCAATTTACAATGTAGTCTGTTTCATTTCTGACTTTTTAGGGTTGATTTTTACAATATAAAAATTATGTCAAACGGATAAACAGTGCAGACCCTGATCAGAGGGCTCCTTAAGACGCCCTCTGATCAGGGTCTACACTGTTTGCTTAGGACAAGTGTACTCCTCACAGGTACGCTGTTTGCAAATGAGGCATATATGCGTGACTAGGGTTCAAAGAGTTACAGATAAGCACTAACAACACTGAAAACAATCTATATGACGATTATAAGGGTTAAGCAAATAGTATGCCGCCCAACGTTTTTTTCTGATGGTTTAAAATTAGGTATAGGGGCTTGACCATAAAATAGAGTTGACTGATAGTGAAACACTTCATGGAAACTGTAATCTAGTGTTGACAGTTCAACAAAGTCTTTATGTCAACAATGTCAGCTGATAGTATACAGGCAACGACACTCTGGACCTTCACATTTTCAAACATAATAAGTAATATTGTAGGTTAACCCTTTACCCCATAACCTGTTTCTCATTTTGAAAATAGATGACTACTTAAAGCAGGTTGAAAGTAAGGCAGAATGCGCCATAAGGCGCATTCTGCTTTACTTTCAGCCTGCTTTTAGCTATAGCCACCTGCTAGAAAATGAAGAAAATATTCCTTATGATACATATTCATGACTGTATAAATTGGAACTATTTTCATCAGCGGAGAAATAAACTGATTTAGCTAAAAGGCGATTCTATGGAGGAAAGGGTCTATGCAACAACTGCATTCTGCTTTAATCGTTCTTAAAATGTAATTTTCGAAATTTGCCTTTCAAAACAAGGTCAAGGTGTAAAACAGTTTGGATCCTAATCAGATGCTGCATTCAATGCACTAGGGTTTCCTTCTCCTCTGGATCTTAATTATTTGCAAAGGTTATCACGGTTTGACACCTCTTACATGCAAAGACTTCAACCATTTAAAGGGTTTAACCCATTACCCCATAACTTAAGTATACCTTTTTACGCCCTTAATTTATTCCTCTACTGAAGAAAACAGTTGCAATTTATACTGTCACAAATAAGAATCATTAGAAATATTTTCCATATTCTAACACTGATAAGAGCTTAAAGCAGACTGAGTGTAAAGCAGAATGCGCCTTAAGGCGCATTCTGCTTTACTTTCAACCTGCTTGAAGAGGTCAGCTAGATATCTTCAAAAGTGGAAACAGGCTATGGGGTAATGGGTGAAATGCTGATTATTTTTCATAATTTATAGATGGGACTGAATTTTGAGTGAAAAAACCGGGCTACTTCACAATATGTTCATGTAAGATGTTATGCCATCACGGTAACTCAGATATTTTATTTTAGTCACACGACAAACTGAAAGTAGCTGCACAGAAGAATAACCACTCTTTTCACGGAACTGCGAGGGACCGTGTCCCGATGTTTATTCTAAGTTTATACTGATAAGATAACAGGGTTTTAAAATGATTAAGTGCACGACTGTATTGAGTCATTGCTTTCAATTTGCTTTTAGAAAAAGTCGAAGTTACAAATTTAAACTGTACCACAATCAACTCACATACCCTTGAAACTTTAAGTGGACAATTCCAATTTCCAAATAAGTCGTCGTATATTTTTTTATTTACGTTTGAGTGTTTTTTTCAATATTGCAAAATGACAACCAGTGCATACCAAGATCAGAGGGCTCCTGAAGGAGCCCTCTGATCTGGGTCTACACTGTTTGCAAAGGACAAGTGTACTCTTTGCAGGTACACTGTTTGTAAATGTCAGGTATATGCATCACTGGGGGCTAACAAGTTACAGGGCTCGATCCAGATCATAAGGGGAGTATTTTCAAAAACTTCAATCTTTATTTCTGCATTAAACCCTATGGTATCACTTACTCATTAGAATTGTGTCTTTGAGACAATTCTAATGAGTAGTAACACCATAGGACTTTGTGTTGAAATGAAAGAGAAAATGTTGAGTTTGTTCAGTTTACTTCCTATTATCTGGAACCTTCAGGGTTGGTTCACTTTTTCTACACAGTATGTTTAAATATAATTATTACATTTGCAAACAGTATAGACCAAGATCAGAGGGTTCCTATAGGAACCCTCTGATCTGGGTCTCTACTGTTTGCTAATTTATACCAGTTTAAGTTACAATAAATACCCAGAATTATAACTAAAACGTGTTAATGTTTTGGTAACTAAAAAAATCCACAAGGACACCTAATAACCCACAAAATTTTTTACACTATAATTCAATATACAGTGTTGAAAAAGTTCATGTACTGTTGTATTCAATGACCTACCACATCATCATTGCTACAGATGCTGAAGTTGTCCTCGTCTGAAACTTTGTGTTCTGGGAGCGGAGACGGCACCATTTGTCCATCTATACTGTCACACCTCTGTAAGAACACGGGGTCCCCATCCACCGTTACACACGCTGCAATACAATAAAACAACATCATTAGAACTCAAATTTCCATAAAGAAATTTTACTCTAGACATTTCTTCAAAGATATTATACAGGGCCCTTGAGTCAAGAGGGAGTATACTTAAGCCATTACACTCCATAACCTAGCTGTTTCTAGCCTTGAAGATATGTGACCACTTTAAGCAGGTTGAAAGAAAAGCAGAATGCACCTTAATATATAACACACATTCTCTGCTTTACCAGCCAGGCTAATTATTATAATGCAAAATATGTCTGACAATACTTCATTATTGTATAAAGTTAGACTATTTCCTTAGATTCTGTCAGGACTCAGGTGTTTGCTTAAAGCAGGCTGAAAGTAAGGCATATAATGTTCCTGAATAATCCTATAATAAACAGTGCAGACCTTGATCAGACAGCTCCTGCAGGAGCTGTCTGATCCGGGTTTACACTGTTTTCAAACTGTTTCAATATAATTTATGCTATTATTGCAGGAGAGGTGTTAACATTAATTATAGACAGCTATTCATAATTATGTCAATTAAAGATGTCAATACAAACAAATAAAATCAATAAACAAATCAATAAGGAATCTGATAGATTTCACTATACAAATCAACAAGCAATTGTACATACAGTGCAGAAGACGTTTTAACACATTGCAATAAAATGGAGAAAATGACAACTTTTGTCCTGACTATTTATTTCAATCTGAGTGGCAAACAGTTTTGAGCCTGATCAGACACAGGGTAACCCAGCATCTGTTTGCATTGGAAATAATAGTATAAGTGTAAACACGTTTATAGGGAAAGAATAAAGTTTTCTCCGCTATATACATGTATATAGCAGCAGCGCTGGCCTTCAATCAGTACAACTGTACCAGCTAGTCTTCTGGCTGCTAATTAAGTACATGTATAAGGTAAGTTGACATTTGATTGCAATTGAATCACTCAGTAGAAATGTAAAGCCCGAGGGCAAATCTAATTACAACTGTGTAAATGATGACATGACAAATAGCTAAGTACCGTTATCTATATGTATACACTTCAGCTTCGACAACCCAAACTAGTAAAGGTCACTGAACTTAAAAATTACCTTTTTACATCCTTAGCTGCTGTTTCTATTTTTGAGGACAGGTGACCACTTAAATCAAGTTGAAAGGAAAGCAGACTATATATGTCTTAATGCACATTTTGTTTTTACTTTCAGCCTGCTTTAAATACAATGTACAACTAAACTTTAGAATTTATACATGAATAATGCACCATGAAAAATGCTTTCTATATTCTAGCAGACAGTAGCTAAAATAAAGCAGGCTGATAATGAGCCTACAGGCACATTCTTCTTTACTTTCAACTTAATTTAATTGGTCACCTAGCTATCTTCAAAACTTGAAACAGTTTATTGAGTAAAGGGTTAAAGTCAAACTTCCCTTTAATATTTTAGAGTTAAAACATTACATCTTAAAATAACTTTAAATCACTTATTTGAAATATACCAATTCATCTTATCTAATTAATATCAATTTGAAGCATAATTAAAATTTAAGATTTTGATATACTGGGGATGTTCAATTTAATATGTAATTGTCTTGGTAAAAATATATAATTATAAATGAAACAAGTATTATCCAATATATCTCCTTCGCTTAGAATCACTACCAATGTAGATATCTGTTCAAATGTTCTCTATCTAAGATCTAACATTACTTCATAACAATTTAACCCATTAATTACTCCATAGCCCATTTCTAGTTTTAATCACAGCTAGGTGACCTAACTTGAAGCCTTAAATTAATATTTGTTTGATGATAAATATTATTGGCAGTAATATAGCAGAGGTTATGAAATCAATATTAATTATATTGAAAGTGAACACTACAATATCAGACATTTGATAAAGTATCAATTACCTGTGTCCTTTATACATGTATTCCTAAAGTCGACATACATGTACTTATTTCTCATTTTATCCCTTATACTCTAATTAACAATTTACAATGACACAACAATCAATTCAACTATAAATTGAAACACTATACATGTATAACAATCACTTGCTGCTTTACTTTCAAGCTGCTTTATGCTACTTTATTATCTGCTAGGATATAGAAAATATTTCTTATGTTGCATATTCATGACTGTATAAAATTTCTTCAGTAAAGGAATAAATTACAGGCATAAAAATGTGTATATAAATAATGGAGCAATAGTTTAATTAACAGCTACTATAGTAATCATATTATATATCTGATAATTAAAGCATCAATTACCTGTGTCCTTTATACATGTATTCCCAAAGTCATACTTATTTCTCATAATTTATCCCTTATAATCTAATTAACAATTTTCAATAACACTTTCACGATGTCTAACTTTACAAATAATAATACTATTAATTATAACACTATAATAAGTTAATATAACAATCACTGTTGAATCACTTGCTGCAAGTTTATTTCAAAACCAAAATGTATGAATCAATCATTTAACTATTAGAAGTGAATACACTATATCAATATTTATCTTAGCATCATGGATAAGCTTCATTAGCAAATATTTACCAACATAACACTGGGTTGGTATCCTAGCCATGGGCCAAATCAAACATTCGACATGAGAAATTATCTCCACATCTGATCATAGCCTGTCATCATTGCGGTTGATCAACAAGCAATTAATGACATCACTTGTAACATGTGCTGGGCGTGAACCCCTGTAGTCTTACGGAAACCCAATATGGGTTGGTCCCGTTAATATACAGGTAGGTCTTTCAACTACAGCCAATTAAAAGATTTGTGATCACTGCTCAAAGGCAGGTGACTGCTTAAAGCAAGATGGAAGTAAAGCAGAATGCTCCTAAAGGAGCATTCTGCTTTACTTTCATCTTGCTTTAAGCTCACAGACCCCTGTTTTGAATGCAATTAATGCATCTTTATGTTTGATTGATGTGAGTGTGTGTTTACTGTAGATGAGCGAAAAGGCTACACACATGCAAAATGTATGCCCACTCATGCGGAAAAGAAGGTGAACGTATTTCTATTTTTAGTAAAATCAACAAAATATGACGAAATTCATACTTCAAATATGTACAATGTAAACACACCTGTTGATGTCTTTAAAATAAAACTTCATCAAAACTTGTTTATCAAGATGAATTTCAACATCCACATCAAATTGTCACATGAATGAAAATTAAAGTAAACAGTATCATATTTATACAATAATTTATATAGCTCTGTTACAACCTGAATGTCTTTCCAATTTCAAAATATACTTATTTTTCTGAATATCATACTTCCAGTAACAGGTATGCTTCTAGAAATACGTTCCAAGCAACAAGCAGTTTTGATCCTGATCAGACATTCAGTTATGGAGAAATTTCATTTATGATCTGGACCTGAAGATGCGTTCTACTTTACTTTCAACCTGCTTTAACCCATTACCTGACAATAGCCTGTTTCTTGTTTTGAAGATTGGTGACCTTAAAGCGCATTCTGCTTTACTTTCAGCCTGCTTTAAGCTAACACCTGCTAAAATATAGAAAATATTTTTTATCATACATATTTATGACTGTATGAATGGCAACTATATTCTTCAGTGGAGGAATAAATTAAAGGCGTAAAAAGGCGTATTTAAGGGGTAATGGGTTAAATGGCCACCTATCTTCAAAACTGAAAACAGGGTATGGGGTAATGGGTCAATACAAATAGACTATACATGGATGTTTTACAAAACGCCCACGTCTATTATAGTAAAACCCCTGTCATGTCTTTGTACTATATCAACACTCCACCCATGGGCCTTCCTGTTTAGTTTTATTTCGATTGTGACGCTATCCCGAATTTATTACACGCTTCAGAAGTAAAACTCGAAACAGGTGATTGTGAAATACACATAATTTTTTATCTGTCATCCTATTTCAGCTGACTGTGACTACCCTAGCTTGTTTATTTTTTAACTCATTCAGGATCACAATGGAATGGACAGTTCAAGTTTTCTATTAAGTCTCTAGTCCATTTTGGACTAAATTGTTAAGCATCAGTTTTTATCAAAATATTCCAAAATGACAAACTGTGTTGACCCTGATCAGAGGGCTCCTACAGGAGCCCGCTGATCAGGGTCTACACTGATTGCATAGGACAAATGTATTCTTCAAAGGTACACTGTTTGTTAATGACAAGTACACTAGTCGCTAGGGTTAAATGTGCTAAATTCTATTTGTAACACACAAGCAGTTCTCGCACTGAGTAACGTGACCATTATGATATTGTATTCTCAAAATTTATAGTATCCACATTATAAGTTTCCCACCCTTCTATCACATTTCACAATCTCAAATAATCATCATCAGGCCAATTAATTAACATGACATCACAGATCTTGGGTCTTGTTGCATTGATAAACATCTCAGGCTTTATACTTTTAACGCTTCGAATGCTGGGCTGTTTTATTTTGGCTGCAAAATTGGACCCTACAGTTATAAAATAAAATCTTCTAAATTTCTTTTCAAAACAGGGTCAGAGTGTCAAAACGTGAGTTTGGATCCAGATGAGATGCGGTGTAACAGTCCCCGGCATCTCATCAAGATCAGAACTGTTTGCAAAGGCTATATGCTCAGAGTTTATAGACCCTCAATAAGCAGGTACAACATTCATAATAAAGTAATTGCTATGTAATGTTGTACTTTTTATCTAGATAGATTTTGACCATGAATCATCAAAGAGTGTCCTAAATGCATACAGTGTATCTGTGTAGAGTACACTTGTCATATGCAAACAGTGAAGACAAAATAGACAAGTGTTGAAATCATTAAATAAAACTCATTTCTCGCATATTTTCAGGAACATTTTAAAGTTTTTAAACCTAAACTCAAGTGAAAAACAGTTTTATATCCTGAAATGCTGAGTTAAATTGATCTGGCTCCACACTGTTTCAAATCATTCAGCACTATGATATCTATAAGCTTGCCTACTATCAGTGTACTTGGTGCCTTACACCCTCAGGCAACCAGAAGTGTGGCAGTCTAGACCTGAGATGGCTGATACAAAATCTATAAACATCTTTAGATGTACAAATCACCTATAACCCATTTACTCATAAGCGATAAATACTTATCAACCCTTATCTCAATACAGGGTAGTTGATTAAAGTGCGTCAAAATGAGTTAGTATGAGGCTATTGCTAAATGAGTCAAAATGAGTCAGTATGGCTTAATGGGTTAAGGCAGAATACTGCTTAAAGCAAATGAAAGTAAAGCAGAAAGCTCCTATTGCTGCAGTATCTGCTAGGAAACAGGAAATATTTCTTATTATATATTTATTCATGACTATAAAGTGGAACTTTTTTCTTCAGTGGAAGAATAAATTGGACTCGTAAAAAGGCATATTTGTGCAGTAATGGGTTAAAATGCAACTGTAAAACTGCATGCTGAGCCAATTATGCAGTACAAGGGTATCACTGGTTTGAACATATAAACATTATCTCGTATATATCTGTATCTAGGAAGTTTATTTGATCTAAGTGGTTTTCAGCAGCATACAGTAAGTGCTTCCTGGAGACTCATCACTTTTGTCCTTCAATCTGACCACTGCTGATTCTTTGCATGCTGGGTAATTTTCTAACAATGTCGTCAACAGTCAACTGTTGTTCTAAAGTTAGAAATTTCAAAATTTATTTTCATATATCGCTCAGAGTGTCAAACAGTTTGGATCCACGTAACGCTTCATCAGGATCCAACCTGTTTGCACAGATAATTAGGATTCCGCCCACAGCAAATAGGTCTAAACCTTTGCTCATTATAGGACAACAATACTTGCATGGTTATCATTAGTAATAGATTATATACATCACTCATTTCTAACCATAACAATGGCAAAGCTTATTATGTAACAGTTTTAACCTGTACTGTGAAAGGCTGCATGAAAGATATACAGTACTCGATCCCTCTCAACAATGACTCCCTCCTTACAACGACCCCTGTCGCAGTTCCCTAAACAGGACAATTATGGCTAATGCTTTTATTACTGAAATATCGTCTGCTAAAAATTGTCGTCTTCTGCTTTTCTCAAAGTGATATAATGGACATTTTGACAGAAAAAAACGTAATGACTAGTGACAAACAGTTTTAATCCAAATCAGACGCCGCGTTAGGCGTCATTAAAGACATCTCCTGGCGACCTTTCGATCATAACGCCCTGCCAGACAATTTCCTTGCAAAAATCATGGATCTTATGGACATGTTGCTAGCAAAGAACCATTGAAGCTTCTCGTGTGAGACCCTTCCTTTATATTTGATAGTTTGGTTAGAAATAAACATTGAAAATGATACTAGAGCATGAGTATTATCTTGACTTCACCAGGTAAACTGAGATTGGTTTACAAGCTGCCGAGCTTGTGCTGCACATGCTTTGAAGTTACATTGACACCTCAAATTCAATGGGGGTGACTCGATCTCTCAATGGACTGAGGAAAAGTCTTTAAAGGCAAAATCATGGATTTTTCAGGAAAGTAAAATCAATGACCGGGATAGTCCTTCTTGTGAGATTTTTAACAACTTAGGTCCTTATAGTGTAGCTGAGTGCTACAAATGCATTGAGCATATAAAGGAACCTGAGGGCTTTTATCGAAAAAGAGTAGGACATAACTATATCCCCTGGGTTCCTCCGTATCTGCTTTACTCTCTTTCTCCAACTAAACCAAAGGTGGCAGAAAAAGGACATAAATTCAAACAAACATAAACAATGATGGGGAAGGTTTAATATGGCAGATGACTAAACTTTCAAGCTGGACCTTGGACATTTTCACTTACTAACCCCTCCACTTCCCTGTCTCTGTGGGATCATCATGATCACGACCTTGTAATTATAAATGTCCTCTAATTATTTTACGATTGTCATTTCCTGATTTAAATGTGATCCTCCGAGTGAGTACATTAAACAGCAGCTCTGCACTCAGTTACTGTAGTGGGAATTAAGATGCTAATTGTAATGTAACAGTGTTTATGCTTAAAACCAGATAGAGCTCTAGATATTAAGGTATTTCAAAAACTAAAATCTTTATTTCTGCAAATTGGCTAAATTTTAAAAAACACCAACATTTGTGATGGCTGCGGCAGGTTAATTATAAACTGTATATGACAGTAAATTTCTATTGGACTTAAATAACCTGGCATATCTAGCTGATAATTCAAGTGCAAAGTTAATGGCCTTAAGGTATTTCATAAACTAAAATCTTTATTTCTGTAAATTGGCTAAATTTTAAAAAACACCAAGATTTGCGATGGCTGCGGCGGGTTAATTATAAACTGTATATGACAGTAAATTTCTATTGGACTTAAATAACCTGGCATATCTAGCTGATAAATTGATAATCAAGTGCAAAGTTGCCTTAACAAATGGCCTTAACCCTTTGAACCCTAGTCCCGCATATTGGCGTCCTTTGCAAACAGTGTACATTTGAATAATACACTTGTCCTATGCAAACAGTGAAGACCCAGATCAGAGGGCTCCTAGGAGCCCTCTGATCAGGGTCTTCACTGTTTGTTGTAATGCCAAACATTGACAAAAACAACCCTTAAAAGTCAGAAATGGACTAGACTAAATTGGAAACTGGAATTGTCCATTTAAAGTTTCAGGGCGGAAAGAGTTAAGGACTTTCCAGTTTCAACCCAAACTGTTTTAGAATGGTAGGAAGTAAAATACAGCAAGAAATAGAAAATGACAGCTTTTAATTCTGACAGGGCATGCAGTTCTTACATCCTTAACCCTTTGAACCCTAGTCCTGCATATAGGCACTATTTTCAAACAGTGTACATGTGAATAGTACACTTGTTCTGTACAAACAGTGAAGACCCTGATCAGAGGGCTCCAAAAGGAGCCCTCTGATCAGGGTCTTCACTGTTTGTTGTAATGCCAAACATTGACAAAAACAACCCTTAAAAGTCAGAAATGGACTAGACTAAATTGGAAACTGGAATTGTCCATTTAAAAATTCAGGGAGGAAAGAGTTAAAGACATTTCCGCAGTCCATTGAAGGAGTCTCCCCATTGTTCTTGATAGGCGGGAAAATACAGGTAGAGCAGGAGTAAAGTGTGATTAGCCAAATTGTCACTAATCTCCTGTGCATAGCCTAATTTATTTATTTTTATTCCTACCAGCAAACAGTGTAGACTGATCAGATGCTGCATCATGCAGATGCCACATCATGCAGCTGTTAATTATACCAAGTTTTAATT
This sequence comes from Gari tellinella, assembly GCA_922989275.2. NCBI lineage: Eukaryota > Metazoa > Mollusca > Bivalvia > Cardiida > Psammobiidae > Gari > Gari tellinella. Next base: position 76,898,117 of record OV277868.1, on the reverse strand, counting down.
TGTCTTATTAGTTGAGCATGCATTACTAATAGTGCGCTCACATTTGCTCTACGGCGGCCGTACGGCGGCCGTAGAGATTCTACGGCGGCCGTGCGGCAGCCGCACGGCGTATCCCAATATCTTACAGGCCGTAGAGGTCGCCGTAGAATTATAACGCGGAGTTATAACATTTTTTCATTTCTACGGCGGCCGTAGAAACACACGCTGCAGAGTGGTTCTACGGCTGCCGTACGGCAGCCGTACGGTCGCCCTACGGCCACCGTGCGGCCGCCGTAACTGGATGGTCAATTTCCCTATTGAGCATTTGTACTTTTGATCATATATGTAAAACATGAATATTATCTAAAAATGGATTTAGATGTTCTTAAATGCTGTCAAAATGTGTCCTTTGAGTTCATGGTGTTGCTGGACTGATATAAGTTGTGTGAACATGTAGCAAAACCAAGCTGTGTAGCAGGAGCAGCATTTTGGTTGCAAGGTATCTGGTAGGACTTCCACGGCTGCCGTACGGCTGCCGTAAGGTCGCCGTGCGGTCACCGTACGGCAGCCGCACGGCGGCCGTACGTTGGCCAATATTTTTTAACCCCAACAAAATAAAATCTCGCCGCGCGGCAGCCGCAGCAAATGTGAGCACAACACACGGCGGCCGTAGGAATTCTGCGGCGGCCGGGGAATTGCTACTCGCCGTAGAAATGATTAGCCGTGCGGCCGCCGTACGGCAGCCGCAGCAAATGTGAGCGAGGCATAAAGATTACAAAAACCTCTGGCCAAATTGTCGGCCCTAATCTGTCACAGTTTATGGTTTGTGACTGTGTACCTGGACTAGGTAGGTCATTCTGTATAAACAGTCTGCCCAAGGGGCCTATAGGTAACAAAAATGTATAACTTAACATACATGTACGTATACTTGTACATTTAAACTTGTGTAAAATGACAGCTTAAAAACAAGGAATCTACTATCTTTAACCCTAGATTCCCCCCCTGGAAGCACATTTTAGCGCATTCAATTCATTCCTCCACTGGAGAAAATAATTCAAATTTATACAGTCATATGATTGTGTAAAATAAGAAATATATTCTACAATGTATACCCCAGCAGATGGAAGCTTAAAGCAGGCTGAAATTAAAGCAGAATGCGCCTTAATTAAGGCTCATTCTTCTTTACTTTCAAGCTGCTTTAAGTAGTCGACCACCTGTCTTCAAAAACTAGGAACAAGCTATGGAGTAAAGGGTTGAGACAGATGACAGCCTAATGTCAATGTAGGACAAAAATAAAGCAGAAAGCTCTTAAAGGAACTTTCTGCTTTATTCTTGACCTGCTTTTAGCAGATACAAACTTAGGGTCTTGTGCATTAAGCAGTGACTGATCTACTGAGCTTCTCCAAAGAGCATGCTGAGCCATTAAATACCACAAGTTTGGACAGTAATTAAAAATTAAGCAACATTTTTAATACTATACTCGTAACAGTAAACTGTAAAGGTTTAACCATTTCTACGACCAATTTTAGGCGAATTCACCTTCATCCAACAAATATAATTACAGGGCTCCAGATAAGGGGTGTATTTCTAAAACTAAAATCTTTATTTCTGCATTAAACCCTATGGTGACACTACTAATTAGAATCGTCTCGAAGAGACGATTCTAATGAGTAGTAACACCATAGGATTTGGGGCTGAAACTAGTGAGAAAATGTTGGATTTGTTCAGTTAACTCCCTCTTATCTGGAGCCCTGTAATTAGTGGGACAGAATTTAAAGTGCTAGAACCAGATATGTCCATGCAGAGGCTGAGCAATCAACCCATTACCCCATAGCCTGTTTCTAGTTTTGAAGATGTGACCACTTAAAGCAGGTTGAAAGAAAAGAAGAATGCGCCCTAAGTTAGGGCACATTCTGCTTTACTTTCAGCCTGCTTTATGCTATCATCTGCTAGAATATAGAAAATATTTCCTATGATTTGTATTTGTGACAGTATAAATTTAAACTATTTTCTTCAGTGACTCGATAAATTAATTAAGAAATAATAAATTCATACCAGTGTTTTATCGTGGCAATAAAACACAGGTAGGAGTTCAGATGCGTTGTAATTAAATCATGAGGCCGAGTGATTTAATTACCAGCATCTCAACAACTACCCGTATTTAATTGCACGATAAAACACCGGTATTTAAATTTATTATTTCTATTCTAACACTTCAATTTAACCACAATTTGCACCAAATCAACGACGTAACATTTCTTGGCGTAGCATCATCAAAGCCATATGACGTCACATTAAGACGTTACAGTGCGTGTGTGTTTTATTAAGAATTCAAACACAGATGCGTCCCGTCCCTTCTTTTGTTATATAGGGACGTGCGCGAAGTGTGTTAGAATTATATAAAAAGGTATATTTATGGGGTTATGGGTTAAACAATGTATATATAAGGAGCCATATCTGATCTGAATCATACACTGTAATATTTCAGAAAAAAAAACTCAAAGAGTCAATGCTACGTACACTACTTAAGTGATGATCATTTATCAGAAAATGTATGTGTCCATTTAAAAGTTAATCAAAATTAATGCTGTTAGGTTCAAATGCTGTCTGTACTCGTAATCACTCAAAAGGAAAAATAAATTAGGTATAAAAGCAAGGCTCCGGATAAGAGGGAGTAAACTGAACAAATCCAACATTTTCTCACTCATTTCAGCAACAAATCCTAAGTTGTTACTACTAATGAGTAGTGACACTCCATAGGGTTTAATGCAGAAATAAAGATTTTAGTTTTTGAAAAACTCTTCTTATCTGGAGCCCTGTAAAAGAATCAGGTTACTAATATACGCTGCCAAAAGCAAGATAGAAATAAACTTTACTGTCAGCCTTAAATCTTACATTTTAATCAGGTAGTAATGCTTAAAGCAAGATAATGAAGTAAAACAGAACGCTCCTTTAGAAACTTTCAGCCACCTGACTTAACCCATTACTCCCTAAATGTATAATTTATACGCCTTTAATGTATTCTTCTACAACAGAAAACAGTTGACAACTTCATACAGTCATGATCATGCACCATAATTTAAGAAATAGTTTCTCCAAAATATCCTAGCAGTCTGATGGTTACTTAAAGTAGGCTGAAAGTAAGGTGCATGCCATTCTGCTCTACTTCAACCCTTTCCACCCTACAGCCCTCGATCTGTACAGATTACTGATTATACAGTGCTCCCTCTCTACAACGGCCCTCCAAACAACGACTACCTCCTTACAACGACATTTGCCGCTGTTCCCAAGAAAATTATGTCTAATGCTTGCACAGCTGCAATATCGTCTGCTTAAGTTTGAGATCTGCTGTTTTTCTTACATAAATGACATATTGACAGAAAACACATAAATACGAGAGACAAACAGCTTGAATCCAGATCAGACGCCGCGTAACGCGGCTTCTGATCTGGATTCAAGCTGTTTGCAAATGTAGCCAAGTTCCCTCTCTATAACGACTCCCTCCGAACAACGCACACAATGTGTGTCTCCCATTGGATGTTGTTGTAGAGAGGGAGCGCTGTATATGCAAACAGTGTAGACTATAGGAGCCCTCTGATCAGGGTCTGCAATGTTTGATAGTTAATCAATGGTTTTTGTTGTCATACCAAAAATGCAACAGCTAGTAGACTGGTTCAAAATTCTTATACTATAAGAGTCCAAAATGATTATAAATACCCACAAGAGATATATAGGATTGAAAGGGTTAACATGACTGCATCTATATATACATGTAGCAAGTTGTCCAAATCATGAGCCAAATTAATCAGATGAATGACATGCAGAAACATTCATGAAGGCCAAGTCACTCAATGCACATGTATATCAATGTTTTAGTTTACACTAATGAGCTCAGGTGATTATGGCCACAGTAAACAAACATGACATGGCAGATATCACAGCTACATACACAGGCTGCATGGTCTCTAGTAAAGGTCTGCACTGTTTGTAGAGGGATATGCTCCAGATAACTCTGTGGGGGTAAATTGAACAAATCCAACCTTTTCTTACTCATTTCAGCACCAATCCATTATGGTTTTACTACTCATTAGAAGATACAATTCTCATAAGTAGTGACACCATATAAGGTTTAATTCGGTTATAAAGATTTTAGTTTTTGAAAAAAATAATACTCTAAAGGAGCCCTCTGATCTGTGTCTACACTTTTTGCAAAGGACAAGTATATTCATCACAGGTTCACTGTTTGCAAAGGATGTTTACGTGACTAGGGGTCAATGGGTATAGACACAAATTTGTCCTTCTTGAGTGGTCTCTCAATGCAGGTTGTCAGTATTTCCAATTACATGTAGCAAGGAAGCGAGTTAACCCTTTGAACCCTATTCCCGCATATAGGCGTCCTTTTCAAACAGTGTAATAATGTGAATAGTACACTTGTCCTCTGCAAACAGTGAAGACCCAGATCAGAGGGCTCCAAAAGGAGCCCTCTGATCAGGGTATTCACTGTTTGTCATAATTAATATAATGCCAAACATTGACAAAATCAACCCTTAAAAGTCAGAAATGGACTAGACTAAAATGGAAACTGGAATTGTCCACATAAAGTTTCAGGGTCCTCAGGAAAGGGTTAATGAGAGACAGTCTGATGATGCAGGTGATTGCTAAATACTCTCCTGTGATTGGTTGACAAGCCTTGGAGGTCTGACGTGTGTCAACTCTTCAGACGTAACCAGTTGTTCTTTTTAACTCTTTGCATGAACAAGTAATATTTCATACTTCAAAACTTTTTTGTACTCAATTTCGTTTTCAAAACAGGACAAGAGCGTCAAACAGTTTTGGTCCTGACGAGATGCCTAGTTACTCGGCATCTCATTTGGATCTTAACTGTTTGCAAAGGTAATCATGGTCTCACCTTAAAATGCAAAAATTCGAAACAAAATTATCATAAACGGTACTGATGTGACACATATATCCTACAATAAACATTACAGTAGTACTGACAATATCCCGAGCTACAATATGCCACTATCCAGCTTCTTTAATGTTTCTTTTGTGTGTTTTCATTGAGGCAGGTGTAAGATTAAAGCAGTATAAAAAAGTAAAGCAGAAAGCTCCTTTAGGAGCTTTCTGCTTAACTTTCATCCTGCTTTGATCTGCCAACCGTCTTTTAAATACTTATTAACAAAACTTTTGAATGGTAGGTATATAGCAGGATGCGTGTTCTGCTTCATTTGACTAACGTACCCTATGGTAACATAAACATACTCCGATATACATACCTTGTACATGAATTCGTTCAGGTTTGAAAAAGATAACATTCTTTACTTTTCCATCTTTAGTTTGCTATGGGTGAAGTTAAAATTGTGTCAACTTTGACAAAACATTTAGATCCAGATGAGGCACTGTGAGCAGAGCTCCAGATAAGGGGAGTTTTTCAAAAACTAAAATCTTTATTTCAGAATCAAACCCTATGGTGTCACTACTCATTAGAATCGTCTCGAAGAGACGATTCTAATGAGTAGTAACACCATAGGAATTGGTGCTGAAATGAGTGAGAAAATGTATGATTTGTTGAAATAACTACCTCTTTTATAATCTGGAGCCCTGTGTGAGTGCCAAGGAGCAACTACATCTAGATCCAACTCTTATTCATATTCAACTAAGTGATATAATGTAATGATATTTTCTAAATCAAATAACATATAAATCTACCATTGATGACTTTTACATACAAATTGCCTGTAATATGCGTTAAAGGTTACTATATTAGTGTTGGGTTCTTTTTCCACTTATATGGAAATGGCAAAGGGCCTTATTGTAGTGGAAAGAAATGCAATGTTTTAAACAGGTGGCTGCTTAAAGCAGGCTGAAAGTTTAAAGCAGAAAGCTCATTTCAGCCTGTTTTAAGTTAACAGACTGAAAGGGTAAAAGTTCAACAGTATAGCTTAGATCTCGAGTGTATTATTTAATGTTAGACATGGAAAGTGTTTTAGGCACAAATAACTACCGAGGACAGCTGACTTACACGGTATAATTATGACGAACATAACAAAGATGTGTTGAAACCTGGTACAGAGGTGTGCTGAATCCTGTTTAATAATTCACAGATTTAATGGACTTTGTAAATTGCAGCCAAGCTATTCAAATGAAAATGTATGAGTGATCTTATGACAACTAGAACATGACTTCGGTAACACAGATTTATAACTGCTGAGTGAAAACTTGCAGCTGCTGTGTGACATGTACATTATGTTCTATTGCAAATTAAGCTCTTTTCATAATAGTATTAGCACTGAACTCATCTATATACTATGATACAGTAATTATATATTATAGTTTTAGACTACCTAATCTTAAAACCTGAAATTGTGCAGACCTCATCAAATTTATAATATTCTATTTTCATCTAAAACTAGTCCACGTACATGACTGTGTACAGTTAGATAATATGGAGCTATTTTATCCGGCCATATCCCCGAGATAGCAACTGTCAAAAAATTAGCATGCCATCACAGCGTTTAATTCACTGAGGAAACTAAACTTTAACAAATTCTGCATTTATAGACTCACTCATTTAAATGTTAATTCATGCTCTATATAAACATACATGTATCAAATTGGGAGTTACAAACTTCAATAGAACGGTTAATCAAGGTCAGCCTATTGTCATTCCAATGAAAATATCTATGTCAATCTGTTATACCTAAAGTCAAACTTATATTAAGCGACTGAGTAAAGAAACCTCAGGTACCCACAGGTAATCTTCGAAGACATGATGACCATGTCTGTTTAATGCAGGACAAAAGTAATGCAAAAAGCTCCTATAGGAGCTTTTTGCATTACTTCTGTCATGCATTAAGAAACCACCTGTCATAATTATAGATTATAAATATAATCTTAAAGGAGTTGATTCATTAAACACAAGTATAACTGTATTATCATATTACAGGTATATTATAAGACTAATCAAGGCTCCAAATAAGCAATTTAAACCAAAATTTCTTAACTCTTTGCACACTACACAGCGACAGATTTGTGATAATCTGTGCAAACAGTTTGGATCCTGATGAGATGCCACGTAATTCGGTGTCTCATCAGGATCTAAACTGTTTGACAGTAATTCTGACCCTGTTTTGAAAATAAATTTTAGAAAATTCAATTTTTAGAGCGGTTGCAGACAGCAATTTTGGCAGACGAAAAAATTACTCAGCATGCAATTTAGAGTTAAGTTTACTCTACTATGTTATCTCCATTAAGCACTATAATGTTGTGCATTGCTCAAAATAGATTTCTTTTGAAGGACATTTCTATAACGAGTTAAACTATAATGTTTGCATGAAGATATATGTAATTCAGTATTTTAACCCAATAGATAATTCCAATTCATACAGTTATGAATATGTATAATGAGAAATATTTGCTAAATAATAGCTAGCAGATGGAAGCTTAAAGCAAGCTGAAAGTAAAGCAGAATTAATGTGCCTTTATATAAGGCACATTCTGCTTTACTTCCAACCTGCTTTTGATTTTTAAGTGGTCACAAATATTCAACATTTAAATCAGGCTATGTGGTAATGGGTTAAATGACAATTTAACTCCCCTTATCTGGAGTAATGACTAAGTTTGTTGGATTTTAACCTTGAATGCTTAATTTTCAAAATGATCATTTTTCTGATAAATGACTTGTTTACATTGGCTCTAAAGCATTTTAAAGTATGACAAACAGTGCAGACCCATTTCAGAGGGCTCCTTTAGGATCCCTCTGAAATGGGTCTACACTGTTTGGAAAGGATAAATAATAATCGTTTAAAGTTACCAGTACATTCTAAAGGGGTTACCCTAAATGTTAAATGTAAACATAGCTAAGTCTGACCTAATCACTATAGTATAGGGCTGTCTATTTTATAGACATTTATATCAGTCCTATAGTTTATCCCATGAAGTATATACAACCTCTGAACAAATGCTGTTTGCACTATCATGTATCACTGACATCTGATTAAATTTTAATATGTACTTATTTCTTTGTAAATAAAAATACTGTAAAAAATTAGTACTGATTTGTACAAGAACTGTCACTCAATCACTGTCTGATCTTAAAGGAATAAACTGTTTCAACTTGTATAGGCATGTGACCAATAACATTAATTTATCTTGATAAATATTGCTGTCAAAGTCAAAGCATGGGGAATTTTGGGGGGACAAACTTACCAAAAACTATCAACACCTCGCTATCTTAATTAATTGTTCTCTTTTTTGTAGTTTTTATAACAATTTTGTTTGACTACGAGTACGTATTTCTGAACTTTATAAACCCTTACCCTGTTCAGAAACACTATAATATATAAATGGTTAACAAACAGTGCATACCCAGATCAGAGGGCTTCATCAGAAGCCCTCTGATTCGGGTCTGCACTATTTACAAGTCACAATTTAAAACCTTTTTTCTCTCAAAAAGCCTCAGGAGTCATTGTCAACTTGTCAATATATTTATCAAATGGAAGAGTCCATTTACAACATGAAGACGTGTGGGTTAAGTGGGTCAAGTTTTGATGACATTTCTCCTCTCCAAGCCAGCCATTATAAATGCCCCTGTATATATTTATTGCCCTCTATATAACATATTTACAAATGATACTGCCATTCTGTTAACAGCGTATTTAACCACAATAGTCTGTCATGTAAATGGATAATACAGTAAAACTTGTGACCTCTCTATAAGAGCTAGCCCCATCAAACTGTGCAAATGTTTAAGGACATTTCCTCAGTCCATTGATGGAGTCCCCCCCCTCCCCAAATTGTTCTCGATAGGCGTGAAAAAACATGCAGCATAAGCTGCCAGTGGGTATACAAATCTCAGTTTACCTGGTGAGGCCCAGAGTATACTCATGCTCTAGTGGCTTTTCAATGGTAATTTCTAACCAAACTATCAAATCTAATTGGGCCTCACATGAGACGCTTCAATGGTTCTTTGTTATCGGCATGTGCACAAGATCCATGCTTTCAAAGGAAATTGTCTGGTCAGGAAATGTCTTTAACCCATTGTTCCATAGCTACACATTTTAACGCATTGAATTTATTTCTCCACAGAATAAAATAGTTCTATTTTATACAATTATGTATATGTATCATAAGAAATATTTTCTATATACTACCAGATGATCATAGCTTAAGGCAGGCTGAAAGTAAAGCCGCTAAGAATGTGCCCTAAGGCACATTCTGCTTTTCTTTCAACCTACTTTAAGTATATTAATAGTTATATGTTTTCAGAACTAGAAACATGCTACGGGGTAATGGGTTAACTTAATAACATATTTAACCTGCACTATACATATAGTCACTATAATTATGTATAGTGCAGGTTAAATATGTTATTAAGTTATAAGTCTGTCATGTAAATGGATAATAAAAGTAAAACTTGTGACCACTCTAAAAGAGCGCCGACCACTCTATAAGTGCCTCATCGAACTGTGCAAATGTTTAACCCATTGCTCCATAGCTACAGATTTTAACGTATTTAATTTGATTTCTCCACAGAATAAAATAGGTCCATTTTATATATTTATGAATAATATTATGAATCATAAGAAATATTTTCTTTATTCTAGCAGATGGTTACTGATAAGCTTTAAAAGAGCAGGTTGGAAGTAACGCAGAATGTGCCTTCAGGAACAGTCTGCTTTACTATCAACCTTCTTTAAGTGCTCAGTTGTCTTGAAAACTAGAAGAATGCTGTATGGAGTAAAGGGTTAACAACATTGATAATCACCATATTGTGTCAATTGTACATGTGATTGTTTGAATATAGTCAAACTTGTGACCACTCAATAAGAGACCGATCACACTTAAGGAGTACAAGGGCCACCATGCATGGCCCTAAATCGCTCACCTGGTTCACCATGTAAAACTTGACCTATAGTGATATAGATTACAACTGGACATGACTCACAATAAACCTCTAGAGTGTAAACAAGAATTTTCTATGATTTGACCTAGTGACCTAGATTTTGACCAGACAAAATCCGTGTTTGATTTTGACATAGATTCCATGTAGGCAAACATTCTGACAATATCTCATTCAGATCTAATGAGATTTGTAGCCTCTAGAGGGTTAACACTGTTTTTCTTTGATTTGACGTAGTGACCCAGTTTTTGACCAGATATGACCCATATTTGAACTTGACCTAGATATCAATTAAGCAAACATTCAGACCAAGTTGCATTAAAATCCAATGAAATTTGTAGCCTCTACAGTAATCACAAGGCAGTGCTCCAGATAAGGTGCGTACGTGCGTATTTCCGCATATTTTTTGGAGAGAAACGCATTTGAAATGACAATTCAGGCGTACAAAAACGCACAAAGAAAATTGTGTACGCATTTCAAATCTTAAGTTGCTCATTTATTGTCCGCCGAAATAGACCGTGAACAAGAACCAAACAGTAGACTTGGCTTCAGTTTCGCATGTTTGATGAGTTAGAACTACATTCTTTACTTAGAAAAATAACTTCAAACCAGTCCGTATTATTTAAGTGAAATATTTACCTTGACACCGTTCGCTGTTTAATTTATATTCGCACCCGCAGTGTCTCGAACTTAAAAAAGCAGCAATATTGAATCGGCCGGTTTATCTTGAAACCGTAGCCTTTCAGAAAGGAATTGTGAATTCGGTGTTCTGTAAAACTAAAAATGCTCGGAGACCCGTATAAACACGCCGGGTGTAGTCTCTCCCCGACTACAAGGTACGGGTCGAATCATTGTGGGACGAAATTGTCATTGCAAGCGTCGGCAGAAAACATGTTATGATGGCGGCGTCTGGTGTTGGACGACGTAAATTGTAATGATGGAACGCCTATATTATTCAATTTGAGAGGCGCGAGGATGCTGTAAGCGGGTATTCAAATCTATCATTGAGTGTTAATTGATAGCGTCATTCGCGTGGACAACCCAAGTGTAGAAAAATCTGCAAAAAATATCAAAAGAAAACACAACGGTGCCCAGGTAAATGAAATTTACAAGAATCTTGGAAATTACCTATCCCTGCTTAAATATCAAATTGAAAGAGACAAGATCGAGACACAGTATAGAAATGTCCAATATATGCATTGAGGGAACCTTATTGCCTATTGATACTGTTGACAAGCATCAAGGGGTATGAAAGAGCACAGTTAAACTATGAACAGGAATGCACATATGGCCCAATGTCTTGCTCAGATGATGGCATTTACATATTTAGAAGTGTGTATATGCCTACATTGCTCAATTCAGTAAAAGTTAAATTTAGTTAACGTTTTTCCATTGTTTGTATTCTCCGTAGATTTTCAGCATTTGATTTCGATTTTCAGCATTGAATGTAAAATAGTGCGAGTACGTACTCATTGCATGCAAAAATTATCTGGAGCACTGACAAGGTCTTTCTATAATTTGACCTAGTGACCTACTTTTTGACCGGACATGACCCACATTCACACTTGACCTAGATATCAATGAAGAAAACATATTGACCAAGTGTGATGAAGATCGGATGAGATTTGTAGCTTCTAGATTGTTAACAAGGTTTTCTTATGATTTGACCTAGTGACCTAGTTTTTGACCCGACACGACTCATATTTGAACTTGACCTAGATATCAATTAGGAAAACATTCTGACCAAGTTGCATAAATATCCATTGAGATTTGTAGCCTCTAGAGTGTTCACAAGGTTTTTCTATGATTTGACCTAGTGACCTAGTTTTTGACCGGACATGACCCACATTCACACTTGACCTAGATATCAATGAAGAAAACATATTGACCAAGTGTGATGAAGATCGGATGAGATTTGTAGCTTCTAGATTGTTAACAAGGTTTTCTTATGATTTGACCTAGTGACCTAGTTTTTGACCCGACACGACTCATATTTGAACTTGACCTAGATATCAATTAGGAAAACATTCTGACCAAGTTGCATAAATATCCATTGAGATTTGTAGCCTCTAGAGTGTTCACAAGGTTTTTCTATGATTTGACCTAGTGACCTAGTTTTTGACCGGACATGACCCATATTTTAGCTTGACCTAGATATCAATTAGGCAAACATTTTGATCAAGTTTCATTAAGATCCAATGAGATTTGTAGCCTCTAGAGTGTTCACAAGGTTTTTCTATAATTTGACCTAGTGACCTAGTTTTTGATCCGACATGACTCATATTTGAACTTGACCTAGATATCAATTAGGCAAACATTCTGACCAAGTTGCATAAATATCCATTGAGATGTGTAGCCTCTAGCGTGTTCACAAGGTTTTTCTATGATTTGACCTAGTGACCTAGTTTTTGACCGGACATGACCCATATTTGAACTTGACCTAGATATCAATTAGGCAAACATTTTGATCAAGTTTCATTAAGATCCAATGAGATTTGTAGCCTCTAGAGTGTTCACAAGGTTTTTCTATAATTTGACCTAGTGACCTAGTTTTTGACCCGACATGACCCACATTCGAACTTGACCTATAATTCATCAAGACAAACATTGTCATCAAGTTTCATGAAGATCGGATGAAATTTGTAGCTGCTAGAGTGTTCACAACCAATTGTGAACGGACGGACAGACGACGGACATCCAGCGATCCTAAAAGCTCACCTTGGCACACTTCGTGCCAGGTGAGCTAAAAAGCCATGATTTCCATGGGTACGGTACTCTTGCAAATGGGAGCTTAACCCATTACCCCATAAAATGCCTTTTTACGCGTTTAATTTATTGCTCCATCATAAGAAACATTTTCAATATCCAAGCATATAATGGCTTAAAGCAGACTGAAAGGAAAGCAGATCTAGATTGAATGCGCCTTAAGGCACATTCTGCTTAAAGTGATCATCTTTCTTTAAAACCAGAACCAGGCTATGGAGAAATGGGTTAAAGCAGAGTTAAAGTAAAGCCGGCAGAGTGCTCCTTTACTTGTCAGAAATTTTAACCATATAATTATATCTTAAAAGGAAGCTGAATTCATCACCCCAAAAATACATCTTTATACCCTTAATTCTCATGAAAGAAGTCCCCAGTAAAGAGTTTAATGCAGTTTAAAAGAAATGCAGAAAGCTCCTTTCTGACTTAGTTTTTTGCAACATCAGTAATTATACCAGGTAGTAAAAAATTAAATGTGCATGTACATGTATATATATATGGAGTAATTTAGCGTTAAATACAGAAAATAAGCCATGAAGCATTCAGAAATCAACTTTTTAAACATCCTCCATGCTTCATTGAATGTTGAATTTTCACACAGAGTTTGCTAGATGTATACAATTATCTTGAATAAACAAATACACTTGTTAACACTATACTGATTTGATAATGAGATAAAAATGAAAGTGATAAGTTTATTTAATTTAAAATTTAACTTGATAAACTGAAGTCTCAACCTTAAAATGAAAGTGATTAAAAGCTAATATTTAATTCAAAATTTAACCTGATAAACTTAAAGTCTCAACTCTAAATCAATTTGTTGATAGAAGGAAAACGGTTGCCTTATTCTGAAAGAAAGACAGAATCATGTTTTAATCTGCATGTAAAGTAAACCTGAGATATAAAGAGGAAACTTTTTTGGAAGTCCTAATAATTTTGCAATACTTTTCCCCCTTTAGCCTAGCTAGTTCTGAACAACAAAGCATTTTACTAGCATTTGCAAGAGTTAAATTTGGATCCCGACCAGACACCAATGCAATGCATTTATCTGGTCTAAACCAAAACTGTTTGACACTCATTTTAACCCATTACCCCATAAATATGCCTTTTATTTATTCCTTCACTGAATAAAATAGTTCCAATTTATACAGCCAAGAATATGTAGATCTACTATAAGAAATATTTTCTTTATTCTAGCAGATGGTAGCTTACAGCAGGTTGAAAGTAAAGCAGAATGTGCCTTAAGGTTGTCAACTATCTTAATTCAATACCAGAAACAGGTTATTGGGTTAAATGGTTTAAGTTTCTTCAATTAACTCTCACTGCAAAAGAACCCTCTTATCAGTGTCTGCACTGTTTGCCATACTTTTAGATATCGAAGGAACAATTTATCCCTCAAATGTAACCGTAAAATGCTCTTTTTTTTCAAGAATGAAAGAGTTTGTTTTAAAATTCCATATAACAAGGGTTGAAAACACTGTACAGTCTAAATTTGCATTTCAATTGAAGAGGACCATATATATTCAAACAGGTTAAGGGGTATTATAAAATCTTCAGCATCATAAAGATAAATTCTTCATTAGTATGCAAGATATAACTGTCATCTAGTCTTGACAAACATTTCCATCTTGCATGACAACTGCCACCGAATGTGCAAAAACATACACATACCTACACATAGTTAATATTGTATTAAAAGCGTCCACTAATTGACCTATTATCTCATTAGCCTGATTCTATATTAGAAGACAGGTGATCTAGATCTTAAAGCAGGTTGAAAGAATAGCAGAAGGTGCCTTTTACAGGGCTCCAGATAAGAGGTAGTTATTTCAACAAATCCAACATTTTCTCACTCTTTTTAGCACCAAATCCTATGGTGTTACTACTCATTAGAATCGTCTCGAAGAGACGATTCTAATGAGTAGTGACACCATAGGGTTTAATTCAGAAATAAAGATTTTAGTTTTTGAAAAACTACCCTTATCTGGTGCTCTGCTTTCAGTCTGCTTTAAGCTACCATTTGCTAGGACACAGAAAATATTTCTTAAGTGAGTCACTCAGTCTTCAAAACTTAAACCTATGACCCCATAAATACGTCTTTTAAGTCTTTAATTTATTCCTCCACTGAAGAAAATAGTTCTACTTTATACAGTCATAAATGTAAACCATTACAAACATTTTCTATAGCCTAGCAGATGTTAGCTTAAAGCAGGCTGAAAGTAAAGCAGAATGTGCATAAGGTGCATTCTGCTTTACTTTCAACCTGCTTTAAGTGGTCACCTATCTTCAAAACTAGAAATGGGCTATGGGGTAATGGGTTAACCTATTATCAATTTATCACATTAACGTGACTCTAGTTTAGAAGACGGGTGATTGCTTAAAGCAGGTTGAAAGTAAAGCAGAATGTGCCTTTCAGTCTGTTTAACCCAAAACCATAGCCTGTTTCTAGTTTTGAAGAGAAGTGACCACTTAACCCTTTCCCTTATAGAAGCGACTTTTAGCGCATTCATTTTATTCATCCGCCAAAGAAAATAGTTCAATTTTATACTGCCATGAATATGAACTATAAGAAATATTTTCTATATACGAGCAGATAGTAACTTAAAGTAAGCTGAAAGTAAAGCAGAATGTGCCCTAGGGCACATTCTGCTTTACTTTCAGCTTACTTTAATAGGTCACATATGTTAAATACTAGAAACAGGCTATTGGTTAAAGGAGGTTGAAAGTAATTCTGCTTTACTTTCAGCCTGCTTTAAGTGTAGTATACCATCTGCTACAATATAGAATTATATATTTCTTATTAAGCATATTCATGACTTTAAATTTGATCTATTTTCTTCAGTGTTGGAATAAATTAAAGGCATAAAAAGGCGTATTTATGGGGGAAGAAGTTAAGCTACCATTTGCTAGGACACAGAAAATATTTCTTAAGTGGCCACTGTCAGAAACAGACAATGAGGTAATAAGTTAATTGAGCTGACTCATTATGTATAATCAGTAATTAGTTCAAGTTCATCAAGATTCCAAGCGCTTGAAGTTCACTAAAACTGAAAGGAATCACCTCAAACTTCAAACTATATAGAAAAACCTGTGTTGAGTAGAAACAGACAAGCTTAATATGATTGACTGGTTGGTTAATTGCTAAATACATGTTTTACTGTAGCTACCAGATATATATTTACTGGTTTGAGAGCTAAAGCCAGAAGGCTTCTTAAGGTAACAGTAGCATATAGCAGACTGTCTGAGTGGACCTGCAGAATTCTTCAACAATCTGCTTCAAATTTTAGGTTTGATACCAGGTCTTTTTTTTTGCCAACCCTTAACACTTTGCATGCTAGCGCGGATATTATCCACCACACAGTTTGGATCCAGATGAGATGCCGCGTCATGCGGCGTCTCATCAGGATCCAAATTGTTTGCCATTCTGACCCTGAATTTAAAAGAAATTTTGAAAATGCTAATTTTAGAACAGTAGCAGACAACAAATTGTTGCAGACGAAAAAAATTACCCAGCATGCAAAGAGTTAAAAGTAGTAATGCAGAAAGATCTTACAGGAACAGGGCATTATAGCTCTGTCCGGTGTGAGAGAAATGACCCCCCCTGCGGTATTTTGACCCCCCCTAAAAAAAATGGAAAAGGACTTGAAAGTATTGTTTTTCTATATATTAACAAAAAAAATCAAATCATTTATCGGGGTATATATGTTTCAAAGTCATTTTTCAAAGGCATTCAGAGCAGCAACGCCTTTTTACCTGCATGACCAGATATGAGCAGAAATAACATGCTGAGGGCCCCAGATAACGGGAGAACTTCAAAAACTATAATCTATATTTCTGCATTAGAAAATAAAACATACAGTGTACTTATTTATTAGAATTGTCTCGAAGAGACAATTCTAATGAGTAGTCACACCATAGGGTTTGGTTCGGAAATGAGTGATTACTGTTCAGTTTACTCCCTCTTATCTGGAGCCATTAGGAAATGCCATAAATTTATAAATCTCTATGAGGAAATTATGAAAGTGAAAAATTATTTTTGTCCTCCTTGAAACCATTTTAACCCTTAGCCTGCCACTCACGACTATAGCTCCATATGCAAACAGCTTGGATCCGGATGAGACGCCGAGTAACTCGGCGTCTCATCCGGATCCAAGCTGTTTGACACTCGGACAACATTTTCAGCAATTTTGAGCAACTTTGAAGCACTTTGATACTTGAAGCAGACGAGAAATATAGCTGACGACAATTTATTTGGCGGGCTAAGGGTTAAGGATGACCATATACAATGTACAGTAAAACCTCTCTATTACGACCACTTACATTTACAGTAAAACCTCTCTATTACGACCACTAAAATTTAAATTGTGTTAATTATTGGGTGTTTAGGACAGGTGACTGCTTAAAGCAAGGTGACAGTAAAACAGAAAGCTCCTACAGGAGCTTTCTCATTTACTGTTACCTTGCTTTAAGCTGTCACCTGTCTTTTATACAATCAATTAGCCTTCGTTTTAGTGGTCGTAATAGAGAGGTTTTACTGTATATGTTGATTTAAATGATTAATAGTACAAATTGGTGGTAATGGTAAATAATTACCAATACACTCCGGGGTATACATACCACATATAAGGTGTAACCTATCCTGAATGACCTAATTTTGGTTAAATAGAACTGACTGTATTCAATTTTGATTTAACTGCATTCCTTCCAACTTGATATACCCATTACTTTGTGAGAAAAGAGTGTATTATAGTCAGTATACATCATTTGCAAACAGTGTAGACCCAATGAAGGAGCTCTCTGATCTGGGTCTATACACTGTTTGCAAAGGACTATATCCTTAAATTGGCCCCACGCTGTAAGGGCTGGTTCTTAACCCATTTAGTCAGACCTGTTTCTAGTTTGGAAGATCATAATAGGGTTACCGCTTAAAGTAGGTTGAAAGTAAAGCAGAATATGCCTTAAGGTGCATTCTGCTTTACTTTCAGCCTGCTTTAAGTTACTATCTTCTAGAATATAGAAAATATTTCTTATGATACATATGAATTCATGATTGTTTAAATTGGAACTATTTTCTTTGATGGAGGAATGATTTAGAGGCGTAAAAAGGCGTATTTATGGGGGAAAGGGTAATTAACCCTTTTCTCTAGTCACCTACACAACCCAACTCAATCCAGATGAGATAATGAGATTCTTATCGGGATCTATACTATGTTTCATTCAGATCATATACATACATGTACATTAATGTATATTCAAATATTAAGAAGAATAGTATAACCCTTTCAGAATCAGAGCTGATATCATTTTAACCCATTAATTACCCCATAGCTTGTTTCTATGGAGTAATGGGTTAAGAAGAACATTTAACCCTTTCAGAATCAGAGCTGACATCATTTTAAGCAGACACTACTTCAGTCAGTGTTGACATAGCTGAAGTTAATGATCTGCACCAGCGGATAATTACGATCAAAATCATCTCTCTGTGTACCAGGCTTGACATGCTGCAGCTAGTTATTAAAGTTTAATTTCTTTCAAGTTTCACCTGTTTCTTTCAACTCATAGCGACAAGTATTATACTAAACTTACAAAGCTCATATATATTTTATAATTATAAAATTTACAAACAGTATACTCAATCATATACTATGTAAACAGTGATGACACTAATCATTTTACTTTGTATCAAAAATCAACTACATGTATTTCGATTGCAAACAGTTTAGAGCCAGATCAAACTGTATGTACATGTACTATAGGCATCTGATGAGGCTCGGAATGTTTTCCACTCAGATGAAAACAAAATCATCTATATTCTGATAACAGGGCTCCAGATAAGAGGTAGTTTTTTCAACAAATTCAACATTTTCTCACTCTTTTTAGCACCAAATCCTATGGTGTTACTACTCATTAGAATCGTCTCTTCGAGACGATTCTAATGAGTAGTGACACCATAGGGTTTAATTCAGAAATAAAGATTTTAGATTTTGAAAAACTACCCTTATCTGGTGCTCTGTGATAAACAGTGTAACTTTGTACAATTTACTTAGTTAAGGTTTGTGCAGAGCTCCATTCAAAAACTAAAATCATAATGTCTGCATCAAACCCTATGGTGTAACTAGTACTAACTACTCATTAGAATCGTCTCGAATAGAACTGTCTCTTCAAGACGATTGTAATGAGTAGTAATACCATAGGATTTGGTGCTGAAATAAAAGAAAAAAAATTTGACTTGTTCAGTTTACTCCCTCTTATCTGGAGCCCTGTTTGTGTAGAATACATTTTCTCCACCATATCATAGCTGGATAGAGAGACAAAGTTTGGATCCTCAGGACTCGGGCAGATGCTTACAAATTGATATTGATCTAATCTGCCAAAACAATTACAAATGCAACAATCAGTAAAATTCCGAGGGCTCCAGATAAAGTAAGTATTTCAAAAACAAAATTATGTCTACATCAAACCCTTTGCTGTGACTAATCATTAAAATTGTCTTGAAGAGACAATTATAATGAGTAGTCACAACATAGAGTTTAACCCTTTGAACCCTAGTCCCGCATATAGGCGTCCTTTTCAAACAGTGTTCACGTGAATAGTACACTTGTCTGTGCAAACAGTGAAGACCCAGATCAGAGGGCTCCTTTCGGAGCCCTCTGATCAGGGTCATCCCTGTTTGTCATAATGCCAAACATTGACAAAAACAACCCATAAAAGCCAGAAATGGACTAGACTTAAATGGAAACTGGAACTGTCTATTTAAAGTTTCAGGGAGGAAAGAGTTAATGAAGACATCAAGGAGAAAATGATACAAAACTTAAGTTTGCTCTCCCTATATAACTTGAGCTCTGATTCTTAGAATGAAGGAACAATTCAAAATAGTGAGTTGTCATTATCAATTATATTCTCTCGATTTAATCATAATTTCCTCTTTTTCCAAATAAGGAACTCATGCACATTGCAGTATTGAATGATAGTCGACTCAATACTAGTCATAATCAATAGTTATCACAGCTAATAGTAATCAAATCCCAAACTTTCTCCTTTGTTACTAATTATAGCATTAAATCCTATGGTGTAACTTTTCTGATAATAAGAATCAACTGGAAGAGACAATTCTAATGAGATAAGTCACACTACAGTACAGGGTTAAATGCAGAGTGAGACATAAGGATTTTCCTATTTGAAATACTCCTCTTGCCCTGATTATCATTCAAACGACTTTTAAATATATATAAAGCGTAAATTTATGTATGTGACCTAAAAACCTGACTTTCAAATCGTTTTTTTTCTTCTAAAAAATGGAAGAACTATTTGGTCCAAAAAACATTTTCAGTGAAACCTCTCTTTTTCGACCACTCAATCAGTTAAATATTTGGGTGTTTTAGGCAGGTGGTTGCTTAAAGCAAGATTTATCAAGCTAAAGCAGAAAATAAGAGCTTTCTTCTTTACTTTTTTATGCTTTATTAGTAAATTATTACTTATTAGCTGTCATCTATCTTAAAGTGGTTGTGATTTACTGTATTCTACTTTCTCACCTGAGTAAGTAAACAAGAAGGCATCATTTGACAGGTGACTGCTTTTTACCCTTTACTTCATACATACTGATTTTACCCATTAGAAGGCGCATTCTGCTTTACTTTCAACCTGCTTCAACTGTCTTCAAAACTAGAAACACCTATTGGGTTATCCCGGTTAAAAAAGTAATATAAACTTACAAGCTGATGAGTATCTAGAGCCTTCAGTGCTGGTTGACTTTATACTATAATCCTTGTGGTCACCAACATCCACGTTGATCTTGTTCAGAACTGATTCATCACTTTTAGACTTCTCCTCTGGTGTTGTTGTCTCTGACCAACCCGAGTCATCACTCTGACCAGACAATATCTCATGTTTGCCCATCGGTACATTATCATACATGTCGTCTTCACTGCCTGTATCGGTCAGGTGCTCATGCTCAGTAAGGCTAATGCCAGGCTGGGTCAGCAGCGAGTGAAAGTTCCATTTCTCATAATCCGGAACTTTTCTGTGTTTTGCTCGCTTAGCCATAGCAGGACTTGAACAAGATGCTTTTGCTTGCTCAATCTCCTCTGGAGTCAGCAGTGTTGAGATATCGACATTGATCGTATTGAGACGCTCAGGATCTTCATCAGACCCACTGGTTGAAATTGACTTGAAACTTTTACATGCAATATTATCATCAGTATCGTCAGGTATTCCAGAATTCACCCCTCCCCGAGGCTCTCTCAGAGCAAACAACTTTTTCATATCCTCAGAATTATTTAATTTCCCATTGCAACTTTGTTCCTTGTCATTATCCGCCCTTGTCAGATCCTCGAGTGATTTCGATATTGTTGTTGATTTAATTGTAAGAGTACTCAAATTCTCTGTTGACCGAGATAATTCTCTATCAGACTTATTCACATTTAAAACAGTGACATTCTTTTTGCTTCCTCTATCACTGTCACCAATAGTGGAATTGGTTTTGTCCGATCCCCCACTTTGAACACGCACAACAGAAACATGTTTATCGCGGGCTGATTCAGATAGCTCCTTCAGTGTACAGTAGTCTCCCTCATCATCGCTATCACTATCAATCTTCTTGTCAACCTTAATCACTTTTTCGTCCTGCATAGCATCCGAATTCGTATGTTGTTGCTTTTTAAGTGAATTTGACATCTGTGGACCACTCTCACTGAACTGTGGTGACGTCACCTCAGATTGTATCAGAGTTTCACACTCGTCCTTTCCTTTGCTACGTCTCATTGGTTTAGGCGGCTTAATTGGGCTTTTTCGATGTGAAACCTGTTCACTGCTATCTGCTACAGTTACAGGGGAAGTATTTGTGTCATTGGATTGTTTATTCTGGCTGTTTGTTTCTGCGGGTTTGAACACTTCATCACTGTTCTCAACAATCACCACTGTGGGTACAGTCGTGACTGGTAAAACAATCTCTTCATATTCATTCATTTGCTGCCTTCGTTTTGATGGCTTTAATGGTGGCAACGGCTTCAAGACAATAGTCTCGTAATCTCCGCCATCATCTGGTGAGTCTGGCACACTGCTGCGTTCAAACACTTTGATTTTGTCTTTGACAGAGCGTCTTGGTTCTTTGACAATGGAATGTGGCCCGGGCCTCTTCTCCACCACTGCCTCCGCAGTCTCCACCTCCTTATCTATCACTTCAAACTTTATATCCTCATATACCCCATAGCCCATGTCAATCGCATAGCCCGGTGCTGCTGGTGCCACTGTCGGACCAGAATCTCCGTTACTAGCCCGAGATGAATTCATATCCTTTGAGTCACTTTGTTTATCTTTTAAAGGTTTGTTTACTTTTGCATAAAGCGAATCAGAGCTCTCTTCAACAATAGACATGATGTCAGATTTTCTTAAATTGTCAATTTCAGTTGACAGAAATGAATGAAAGAACTCTTCTTGTTCTAATTTCTGCTTTAAATCCTTTATAGACTCGGTTGTCTGGTCGCGAGCAGTTGACAGTGTGTCAATCACAGATTTACCGACAGCTGTCTGCGCTCGACTTTCAACTTTTGAGACTATTTCCGCTGGAAGATCGACGTCAAATTCATTCCTCCAGGCTGTTTTAAACTTGTCCACTACATCCATTTTACGTGCAATCAGCTGCACACAAATTCATTGTCAGTAAATTTTTGCAGGAGTAACACGCGTGCAATAACTCTCTTCTAATCCCTGTGTTGCCCTCTCTTCCGGGATTTGTTTGGGTTAATGGCGGATTGTGTATCATGGGAATAGCCGTCTGCTTAATTGTTATTGATTGGTCTAGGTTGGACCAAAAAGTTAAAAATAGCCCAAAAGAATTCCCAGTCACGGAATGTGACGAGTTGACACGCTGTAATTAATTTCCGTGAGTCAAATGCCCTGGAAGGGTGCGTAGTAAAGAGCTACCATTAACTGCGATAGATATTGAAAATCTGATGCGGTGCAAGCTCTTGCAAATTTGAAACTTCAAATGAATCAAATTAGCACATTTATGTCTTAATCGCTGATAATTCCATTTAAACTGTCAAGTTTAATAAACATAAATGAAAGTAATGCAGTATCTAATGGCCAGCTTACAAGTGTATTTATACCGGCGCTCGAATATCTGAATTTAAACTTTAAAAAAAACTCGAAAAAAACCAACAACATTTATATGAGAAATAGATAAAAAATGTGATAGGAAAAAGTTTCTTTTAAGATAAAGCTAAAGCCATAAAAAGGTGTTTCGATCTACCACAGCCTTACCCAATGTAGATCTACCGTGAATGACAAGTTAACGATTGCGACTGATCAGGACCCAAACTTTTTGGCAATGATATCGATGTTTATGTGGTCAAATTGCCTGAACAATAAATTTGAGAGAAAAAAAAGATGTATACATATTATACATACGACACTTGTTTCAAGCAGATGACGTCACGACAGTAAAACGCAAAAAGGCGTTTAGACTAGGACTTTTAGATTAGGATTTAAAAGTCTTGAAAGGCGGGAACCTAACGACCTCGTGACTTGTTATGCGCGCATACATCTTGCATGAAACACTTGCGTATAGTACATGCAGGGCTGCCATTTCTCCGGATTTTTCCTAAATCTTCGGATTTTGTCTAGTACATGGTAGCTTAAAGCAGGCTGAAAGTAAAGCAGAATGTGCCTTAAGGCACATTCTGCTTTACTTCCAGCCTGCTTTAAGTAGTATCGTGCCAACAAAACTAGAAATAGGCAATGGGGTAAAGGTACTATTCGTAAAAGCGCACTTGAAAAATGCAAATTTGGAAATCTTAGGATTTTTCATGTCAACTTATGGCAGCCCTGGTACATGTATTCCTCTCATCTACAGTTGTCTAGATTATCCGTCTGTGTTTTATAATGTTATTCTTCTTAATCGCACGTAGATCTACTATCCTTCTTCTTATTATTATTTCTTCTCCACCTCTCTAAGTATTTTCCCCTCTATCATCTTTATTTCTGAACGAATCTGTTTAACATTTGTTCATATTACTTGAACATAATATTATACATTCACAATTAAATTTAAGCTGTCACTCAAAAGGTGATGATTGACTGGTCATTAAATGACGCCATAAACAAACTACATTGCTCCCTCCCTGCAACAGCCCTCCCGACAACGACCCCTCCTTACAACGACCCTTACCGCTGTTCCCTAAACAGGACAATTATGTCTAACGCTTTAAAAAAAAAAAAAAAAAAAACGCTTTAACTGCTGTGATAGCGTCTGCTAAAGTGTGTCGTCTGCTGTTTTTCTCAAAATTACATATTGGACATTTTGACAGAAAACAACTTAATGACGAGTGGCAAACAGCTTGAATCCAGATCAGACGCCGCGTTTGCAAAAGTAAACCAATTTCCCTCCCTATAACAATAATAATAATAATAATAACGACTTTATTTCATGTGGATTACATATTTGGTATCTAACAAACAAACCAATTTTCAATATGGTCCACAAACAAAATTAACATATATACAACACGAAGGAACACAATTACAAATCAGTATTTGTAAACCTTTGCAAACAGAGTGGACCCTGAAAAGACAGTTCCTGTATGTAGGAGCTCTCCCCAGGGACTACTCTGTTTACTTAAAGAATTTTAAAGATTAAGCTGAACATGATAATGCATAAGTGTCATTATGAGAATTCAAATTTTGTTATCTATACATGAATATTGAATAGTTAGAGACAATATAAAGCCAAAACAAAACGACGATTTAACAAATAGCAAAGATCTAGATCAATGAAATTTCATAACAAACGGGAATGAATATACCAAAGATACTTCAAACCCTTTACTCCATGGTATATTTCTAGTATTGAAGAAAGGTGATCACTTAAACAAGGTTGAAAGTAAATCAAAATGAGCCTAAATGTGCACCCTGTTTTACTTTAAATCCGCTTCAAGCCACCGTCCACTAGAATACAAAAAACATTTTTCATGAAACATATCTATGTAGTAAAGGGTTAAAGCAACAAAGATGATAGATCCATATTTATATCATAACTTATATACATAGAAGCCCTTACAAGCAGCTAAGGCCTTGATCAGTCATTAACCCTTAGCTCATCGCATATTCAAAAAATTACCCCTCATTTTATGGATACTATTCAAACCATTTATTTAAAAGTAGAATATAATGTACATGTATTTGAAAACTTAGAATGTTGTCTATTTCAGAATAATTTCTCCTTCTAGCAAACAATGTATACTCTGATCAGAGAGCTTCTTAAGGAAGTATCTCATCTGGGTCTACACTTTCAGCAAAAACTACTATCGACATAATTAGCGGGCTAAAGGTTAATAGTGTAACAGCCGATCAGGGGCTCAGCAGCTAAAACAAAGCCTACATGAAACAATCGCAACATTAACCCCTTACCGCACATGACATAGTTCTAGTTTTGAAGACAGGTGATCACTTAAAGCAGGTTGAAAGTAAAGCAGAATGCGCCTTAAGATGCATTAAGCTTTTTCAGCCAGCCTAAGGTTGCTAAGGTATAGATCTAGCAAATATTCTTATTTAACTTTTTGTAAATAATTATGACTGCACAAATTGAATGCGCTTAAAGGCGCTTCGATGTGTGGTAATGGGTCAAGGAACGCGGTGGTTAGACTGGCACCTTAGGAATAGTGATATAAATCCATATTAAACGTAAATAACAGCTTACTTCAGCTGCAAACTACAATATGCGGCGTATAGAAACCTTGGCGCCTTGTAATAAATTCCATGTACAGTAATCTAACTTGTTTATATATATTTAAACTATAGTGGGAAATGAACTTTCACCCCTGAGCAGCAAATTTGCATCACAATGCATAACAAGTGACTACACTATCTGTCTAATTTAACCCATTTAAGGTATGCAGTTTTAAATGAGGCAAGTGAATGAGCATTTCTTATGCTCAAAGGCAAGTTATTCCAAACCATAGCTCCAGAATAGGCAAACGACCTCCTGAAAAATTCAGACTTTGGTTTGGGAGAATATAACTGAGAATTTGATGAAGACCTTAAATTTCTATCATGCACATTTGACTTAAGTGTGAACAAATCATATAAATATACAGGTGTCAAACCTTTGAATACTTTGAACATTAGAGTAGCTTTGTGAAATGTAACTCTTTCCGGAAAAGTCATCCACTTAAGTTCTTTAAAGAGATCAGCTGAATGGGCAGTTTTATCTTTATTAAGGATAAGCCTTGCTGCACGTTTTTGAAAACGAATGATTTTTTGTTCTTGCGATATTGAACAGTTTCCCCAAATAACGCAACAATAGTCGAGATGAGGTAAGATGTAGGAGTTAAAAAACATTTTTCTCAATGGTATAGTTAGAAACACTTTGATTCTTGAGAGGAGGTATAATAAGGAGTTACACTTTTTAAGTATGTTGTTGATATGACTATCAAAAGATAAAAATACATCAAAAGTGACACCGAGTAACTTCTCCTCACGACTGCAATGGATTTCTTCATTTCCAAATGGGATTGGCAGAGCAATATTTTGAATGCCTGCGGATTTTGATCTTGATGTAATGTACATGGATTTAGTTTTTGCAACGTTAATTGACATTTTGTTCTTTTCACACCAATCATTAACATTAAATAGATCTTTACTCAACGAGTTTGCTACAAAGTTGAGAGAATCATTATGTACTGACAGCGTTGTGTCGTCTGCAAAAATGTCTGCAACAGAATGTGTACATGCAGATGGTAGGTCATTTATGAATATCAAAAATAAAAGAGGACCTAAGACTGAGCCTTTGGGTACACCAGATAAAACAGAAGTTAGCTGCGAGGTTACTCCAGATACATGCGTTTGTTGATATCTAGTATGCAGATATGAAGAAAACCATGCACATGTTTTTTTGTCAATATTGAAATATTTTAATTTTTCAAGGAGGATCATGTGATCAACCAGGTCAAAAGCCTTAGACAGATCTAAGAAGATTGAACCTACAATCTCATTACTATCGATGGCTGCAATCCAGTCATCTATTAATTTTACTAAGGCAGTCTGGCAGGAATGATTGGACCTAAACACTGATTGTCTAGAGTAGAATAAGTTGTTATTTTCTATGAATTGCTTTAAACAGGAACTAACATGTCTTTCAAAAATCAAGGAAATGATTGGTAAAACTGAAATTGGTCTGTAATTCGACTTTTCTTCCTTAGGACCTTTCTTGTAAATAGGAGTTACTTTAGCTTTCTTAAAAACTTGTGGATACACACTACATACTATGCTTCGGTTAAATAATTGTGTGAGTGTTGGAGCTATTATGGATGCTGATATTTTTAAAAATCTAGCGCTAATTCCATCTGAACCTGTTGCTTTTTTACAATCTAACGAGGTGAGTTGTTGCTCAACAAACTGAAGAGATACAGATGGAATTGAGAAACTAGGACAGTTGTCATGATCGGCTGAAGCATTTAACACACAGTGACTATTACTAGAGGAGTTACCCTGGAAACTCTTAAACACAGAAGCAAAATAGTCATTGAAGACATTTGCAGTAGTGTTCGGACATGTTATCGGTTTACCATCTGTATCATTTATAAAACTAGTTTGAATTTTTGTCTTCATACCCGTTAGCGTGTTCAGACTATTCCAAAGAAGTTTCGGGTTGTGGGTATTAGAATTAATGGTATCATGATAAAATCGTGTTTTGGAATCAAGAATGAGGCGTTTAACAGTTTGTCTCCAGATTTTATAATTATCGATATCGGACTTTTTATGGTAGAAGTCACGCATTTTTATTGCCTGAAGTATTTCGTTGTTAAACCAGCCAGGTTGGTTATTCCTTTTCACGCGTTTATTCCGGAGAGGCGCATGTGAGTCTATGACCGACTTAAACATATCAATAAATTTTTCGACCGCCTCATCAATGTCTTCAATTAAATTAATATTAGACCAGGGTTGATTACACATTTCTTCAAGAAACTGATCTACATTAAAGTGTTTCATAGACCTATAAGAGATCGATTTGTGAACGGGACCTTGTTGGTAGTTTGAAGACACTTTTCGAGTTATGCATACCGGAAAGTGATCACTAATGGAGAAAGACGGGACCGACACATTAACTATATGATCAGGAACATTAGAAAAGGCATGATCGATCAATGTTGAAGATACCTGAGTTACACGTGTTGGAAATTTAACTAGCTGAGTAAAATTAATCGCCTGCATCTGGTCAAGCCATGTTTTAGACTGAGGACATTCACTGAGTACATCAATGTTAAAATCTCCAACAATTATGCACTCTATTTCGTCAGTTAAAGCATTGTCTACAGTAACATTGAAATCTAATAGCCATTGACTTTTGGATGAAGGAGGCCTGTAAACATTAGATAATAAAAACGCTTTTGAATTCGGTATTTTAATAACGACTCCATCTGAACAACGCACATACATTGTGTCTCCCCTAGGGTGTCGTTGTAGAGAGGGAACACTGTAACAGGCATTCATTGCCATGATATCGTCTGCTCGCAAACCTAACGTCTGTCATTATGGAATTTGATGGCTTTTAAATAGAATTTATGTTTACCGACATGAAAGTTCTTTACTAAATATTTAACAATCGTATTTACTAGTGTTTCTAAACATGACCATGTCGAGGGGAAGGGGCTGATAGTTGCATTGCCACGAGTTCAATGGTTATTTGCAAATTATTTGGTTCCTGGTAATATTTTCAGCAGCATATCAACTACACTATATAACCAGGGAAAACAGCACAGAATCAGGAGAAACAACACACAACCAGTGCAAGCAACATACAATGTATATAATCAGGGAAAGCAACACAACATTAGGGGGAAAACAACACAGAATCAGGGGAACTTGAACAATACAGTCACATTCAGGGGAAACAAACATAAAATCAGGGGGAAAGGCAAAAACGCAGGGGATGGGGAGTGAGAGCATATAATCAGATAAAACAGCACAGAACCAGGGGGAACAACACTAATTTAGGGGAAATAACGCAGAATAAGGGTAAACAGAACAGAACCAGGGAAACAACACTAATTTAGGGGAAACAACGCAGAATAAGGGTAAACAGAACAGAAGCAGGGAAACAACACTGAATTAGGGGGGAACAACATAAAATAAGGGGAAACAGTACAGAAGTAGGGAAAACAGTACAAAGTCAAGGAAAATAGCTCAGAATCAGGGGATACCGCACATAATTAGGGGAGAAACAACACAGAATCAGAGGAATAAAGCACATAATCTGGGAAGACAGCACAAAATCAGGAGAAACAGTACAAAATCAAAGGAAGCAGCACATAATAGAAGAAAACAGCCCAACATCAGGGGAAGAACAGCACATGAGCACGGAAAAACAGCACATAATCAGCGAAAAAGCTATGCATGTTGATCAGCACAGAATGAGAGAATATGGAGAAACAGGTAAATAACATGACAGCACAGAGTAAGACCAGCATCCATGTTTTAAGAACACTGTAGATCAAGTTTGTGTTCTGTACACGTATACTGCTTGAAATACGCCGATATCAGATAATGTTCACATTGATATATATCATCTTTTATTCCACCATTATTGGTGAGTATCAAGGCATATAAACGAAGTAGTACATATCTGCAATGTAAAACAAATGTATCATTTGCAACGTACTTTTTTAAAAACAAACCAAACAAATCGTCCTTAAATGTTTAAAAATGCACAAGAGTTGATTGAAAACTTGAATTATCGATCCATTTGAAGTTTCAATGGTTAATGTGTTTAACCCATAACCCCATTTCTTGTTTCTAGTTTGGAAGACAGGTGACCACTTAAGGCACATTCTGCTTTTCTTTCAGTCTGTTTTAAGCTATTATCTGCTAGGGTATATAGAACATATTTCTAATGCCACATATTCATAACTGTTTAATGAGAAATTATATTCTTCAGTGGGGAGGTTACATTAAAGATGTAAACAGGCGTAAAACGGCGTATTTATTGAGTATTAAGTGCACTCCACTTTGGCTTACTGTGATACATTGCTGCATATATTTTGCGATATTCCAATTACTTCTCCCCGTTTTAAGATAAAATTATCAGTATATATCTAGGAAAATAAACGTTACATGCAACATTTTTAGAAAAACAATATAATATTGCAAATAATTTGGAATCTTATGAGCTCGGACAAGCGGGGTCTTCTTTTAGTACGCCAGGGCTGCCATAAGTTGACATAAAAGTGCGATTTTACGAATCGTACCTTTACCCCATCGCCTGTATCAAGTTTTGTTGACACGTGGCTGCTTAAAGCAGCCTGGAAGTAAAGCAGAATGCGCATTCAGGCGCATTCTGCTTTACTTTTAGCCTGCTTTAAGCTACCATGTACTAGAAAAAAAATATCCGAATATTTAGGAAAAATCCGGAGAAATGGCAGCCCTGGTACGCTAGGCAAGGATACACACCACGCAGGGCCTCTTAATTTCAAGTCAACAATTTTCTATACTATTTAATCACTCTGACCACAGGATGGACAGGTACGTGTATATCCTAAACGGTTTTTCGCAAACCGGCCGATAAACACACCTATCCTTTTAACTCCAATTTCACAGAAATGGCTCCTCTATTTGTTTAAATTTGTGCTATATAAGTGAATTTAAAGATAAGTGATTTTAGCCCCTCCGCTGCCTTATCCCGAGTATACAATAGTTATTTGCAAACATATTGGATCCTGATCAGATACCGCGTAACGCGGCGTCTGATCAGGATCCAAACTGTTTGACATTCATTCAATATTTATTAGGTCAAAATTACCCAAAATGTAAATTTGATAAATGAAAGCAGACGACAATCATTTAAAATTGATGACGTCATGGCAGTGAAGGGGCTAATATAAATGAGTAGTGGGTGCGCGCAATTACATGTACAGTCGAACTTCGTTAACTCGAACTCATCGCTCATTCGAACTTATCTGTATTTCAAACTTAAAGCATGGCTAAGCCAGGTTTTAACATTAAAATACGGACATATTCGACTGAGACACGCATAACTTTGAAATACGGATTGGTTCGACTTAAACGAATTCGAGATATCATGACGCGGCGTCTGATCTGGATTCAAGCTGTTTGTCACCGGTCATTGTGTCTTTTTCTGTCAAAATGTCCAATATGTAAATTTGAGAAAATATGCAGACGGCAATTTTAGGCAGACGACATTTGTAGCCGTGAAAAGGTTTGCCACAATTGTCTTGTTTTGGGGTCAGTGGCAAGCGTTGTTGTAAGGAGGGAATCGTTTTTCAGAGGGCCGTTATGGAGAGGGAGCACTGTATTATATTTTATATTGAATTTTCTATCATTATGCGGCGTCTGATCAGAGTCTTCACTGTTTGCCTATATATGTCCCGTGTACATTGTACAACAGGCAAAGCCTATGTGCGTCCTCTCCGCAATCTTCATTCAATGGCAATAAAATGTAGAAAACGACAGATTTTAAAAGATTTCTTTCGATTCATTCTTATCCGATTGACTAACAGTGTGTAGCTACCAGATGTCTGATCTGGCTCCAAATTGTTTGCAATGGACAGAAGAGTTCAATCATATAAACGCGTTTATTGGGAACGAATGAAATATTATCCTCTGCAAGTCACGTTATACATTGATTCAGTTCATTTCTTGTCTTTTAATAAGGTCGGGAAATTACGATTACAAGTTTGATCGATGTTTTAATACTGGTGTTATCTTTAAGGGCATCTGTACTGGGGTAGAATTTCAATATGATCGCTCGCGCATCTTCCGCATATTTGAGTTTCACTTCCTGGTATAACAGAGTTTCAGCAAAGCTCAAGTATGATAAGAAAAACTCCAAATCTTATATCAATACCTGAAGTGGTCTTAGATGTCACAGCCTTTTATTCCACAGCCATTCACAATACGAGTCTTACTCCGTTACCACCCAAAACCTTTCCCTTCCGGAAATAAGAAGTCGAAACTCGATACTTCGAACTCGCGTTTATTCGAACATACCCATATTTCAAAGTTAAAACGTGGCTGAGCCACGTTTTAACTTTGAAATACATGTATGTTTGACTTAAGCGAGATCGAATTATCAAAATTTAACTTATGAATTTCTGGAACGACCGATTTAAGCGAGTTCGAAGTATCGAGTTTCGACTGTATACGCATCATGCCATAACGGTTGGAAACAGTGAAGACCCTGATCAGCGAACTCCTCATTCAGGAGCCCTCTGACTAGGCCCTTAACTTTTGTTTCAATTTTATTTCGATAAGAGTTTTTCTTAACTCATTGATTCCTTCATGTAGAGGTGGATATACAGACAGTGTGCATGTAAAGAGTACGCTTGTCCCATGAAACCAGTGTATACCCTGATTAGATGGTTCCATTAGGAACCCTCTGATCAGGGTCTACACTGTTTGTTATTTTTTCACTAACTTGTAAAAACAACGAGAGCACAGCGTGCGGGTGCCAATGCTCGTCTGTTTTATCATCCTAATAGATTAAGAAGGAACAGTGAGATATTGTAATTGACTTTGTCTGTCTTGACTATTTGTCTGTCTACTGTGGTGCTCTAAATGACCTTGAACTTTGTCTGACTTCATCCAACTTGTACTGAGCTCAAGGACTACTTGCATTATGTACACATGCCAAATGTAAAATCCCTATCACATGCAGCTCCATAGTTATGGTCAATGTTTAATCAACCTATTTGACCTCTAAATGACCTTGGCCTTTGTCTGTCATGACCAAAGTTGTACTGAGTTCAAGAGGTTGTTGCTTTGAGTAGACATGCCATATATAAAGCATCTATCACATGTTGTTTCACAGGTATGGGAAATGTCAAATTTGACCAGTAAATGACGTTGACCTTTGTCTGACATAAAACAAGTTGTACTGAGCTCAACAGCTTCTTGAGTTTAATTCACATGTCAAAAAAAAGTCTGTATCATATGCAGTTCCAAAGTTATGGTCAATGTTAAATTCAACCTATTTGACATTTTAAAAATTACCACTAAATGACCTTCATCTTTGTCTGCCATGACCAAAGTTGTACTAAGCTCAAAACCATCTTGCCTAGAGCATACATGCCAAATATGAAGTCAGTATCACATGTTGTTTTAGAGTGATAGGAAATGTTAATTTAACCCTATTTGACCTCTAAATGACCTTGGCCATTGTCTGACATGATCCAAGTTATATTGAGCTGAAGAGCTTCTAAAGTTGAATACACATGCCAAGTACATAGTCGCTATCACACGCAGTTCCAAAGTTTTGGCCAATATTAAACCCACCCTATTTACCTCTAAACGACATTGACCTTTGTTGGACTGTTGGACATGACCTAAATTTTACTGGGCTCAAGCTCTGTTTTAGGTGAGTACACATACCAAATATTAAGTCTGTATCACATATAGTTCTTAAGTTATGGCCAACGTTAATATTTCGGACGACGACGACGACAACGACAACGCAGACGACAACGCAGACGCCGGAGTGATGACAATAGCTCGTAGTCAACATTTCTTCGGAACAGACGAGCTAAAAATAAAAAAAATAAAAGAATAAATAAACCAAAAAATAAGCAACCTATTAATGGTCAAAAATGGTCTATACATGTACTATATTGGAAACTGGAATTGCTCATTGATTGAGTCAAGACAGCCCTAAAAAAGTCACCAAAAATTGACAATTTTTAAAAAGTGGAATACAATGAAACCCCTCTAAACCGGACATGTGTTGCCATTTATTTATTTATTGACCCATGGCTTCAAAGGGAGAAAATCAATTTCAAATTAAGTCTAGTCAACCATAAATTGCACAATAACAAACAATATAGACACAGATCAGAGGGCTCCTGAAGGAGCCCTATGATCTGGGTCTATATTGTTTGCATATGACAAATGTACTCTTTACAGGTACGCTGTTTGTAAAGGACACATGTACACGTCACTGTGGCTCGGTGGGTTGAAAAGGGTCCTTCAGGGTTGCCATTAGGTGATCATGAAAAATCCTAAGATTTCCAAGTTTTCTATTTTTCAAGCGCGTTTACTTAAATCAGGTTGAAAGTAAAACAGAATGCGCCTTAAGGCGCATTCTGCTTTACTTTCAGCCTGCTTTAAGCTACCATCTGCTAGGATAAAATCAGAAGATTTCGGGAAATCCGGAGAAATTGCATCCCTGGTTCTTAAGTAGAATCGCCTACTCATCATTTCGGAACTGTTCACACCTTTCCTGTGAAATATTCGTGATTGAAGTTCTAGGCTGAATTATCTTAGACCATGGTCTCCTTCTACGAAAAGGTAGGTCGATCAGTTAGTCAGGATTAACGATCATCCTTATCAACATTGGCCTAATATTATGGGGACGCCCTCAACTTGAAACCAAACGGACATAAAAATAGCCCCCCCCCCCCCCCCCCACCCGCCAAACAAAATAAACAAAACATAGAATCAACACACACAGACAGAGACATAATCAAACAGCGACAAAGAAAGACAGAGGGAGAGAGAAAGAGAGAAGAGAGAGAGAGAGAGAGAGAGAGAGAGAGAAAGAGAGACAGACAGACAGAATATATATAGACAGAGAGACATAGACAGACAAACAGACAGATACAGAGAGAGAAAGACAGACATACAAACAGCGACACATTAAGTGACGCAGAGAGAGATAAAACACAGACAGACGTACAGAGAGAGAGAGAGAGAGAGAGACAGATAGAATATAATTATTATATATAGACAGAGAGACATAGACAGACAAACAGACAGATACAGAGAGAGAAAGAGACAGACATACAAACAGCGACACATTAAGTGACGCAGACAGAGATAAAACACAGACAGACGTACAGAGAGAGAGAGAGAGAGACAGACAGAGACCGAGTCAGACAGCGACAGAGAAAGAGAGTGAAAGAAAGACAGACAGACATACAGACAGATAGCCAGAGACAGAGAGAGACAAACAGACAGACATACACCATAAGAGAGGCAAAACGAGAGAGACAAACAGACACAGAGAGTCAGACAGACAGACATACAGAGGCAGACAGAGATAGACAGACAGACAGACAGACAGACAGACAGGCAGAGATATATGATATATGGAAGAGAGAGAGGGGATATACAAAGAGACACACAGACAAATATATAGAGGGAGACAGAGAGACAGACAGACAGACATACAGAGAAGAGAGATAGAGAGACAAACAAACATACAAACAAAGAAAAGGACATAGAGAGCTAGAGAGAGTTTGATGGAGAAATAAGTGAGAGAGAGCCAGACAGACAGACATACAGACATACAGACAGATATCTCAGATAGACGGAAAGGGAGGGTGAGACAGAGACAGACATATAAACAGAGAGAGGGAGGGAGGGAGGGAGGGAGGGAGAGAGAGAGAGAGAGAGAGAGAGAGATTAAGACAGACACAGACAGGTGATACAATAAAAGACTGGGAGAGAGACAGAGAGACAGACAGACATACAGACATATCGACATGGAGTTACTCTGTGATATCGAGAGACAGAGACATACAGAGAGTTATATAGAGAGACAGACAGGTAGAGATCTCAGATATACGGAAATGGAGAGAGAGGGGAAGAGAGAGAGAGACAGGCAGAGAGACAGGCAGAAAGAGAGAGAGTGAGAGAGAGAGGGCAGCGAGAGAGAGACAGAGACAGAGAGACAGGGGGAGATAAAGAGAAAGAGAGAGAGAGACACACAGACAGACAGAGATAGAGAGACAGACATAATAGCCTACTTATATAGAGAGATATAGAGAGCTAGATAGAGAGACAGACAGGTAGAGATCTCAGATATACGGAAAGGGAGAGAGAGGGAAAGAGAGACAGAGAGATAAAGGCAGAGAGACAGACAGAGAGAGAGAGAGTGAGAGAGAGAGAGGGGGAGGCAGCGAGAGAGAGACAGAGAGAGACAGAGATACAGGGAGAGACAGAGAGAACGAGAGAGAGACACACATACATACAGGGATAGAGAAACAGACAGACTGATATAGAGAGCTAGAGAGAGGGACAGATCGAGGGACACAGACAAACAAACAGACATCTATTAAGACAGACAGATAGCCAGAGAGAGAGACAGACAAACAGACAGACATAGATAGACAGACTGAGGCGCACACACAATGAGATAGACAGAAATTCAAAAAGACAGACAGACAAACAGACAGACAGGCAGACAGGTTTTAAGTAAGTGATAAGCCTTTCCAAGGCCTCATTTTAACATATTTTGTCCTTCTCGGACATCTCTTTCAAGCAATAGATTAGAAGCAATCCGTAAACTGAAAATCTCGACCATGCACCGAGAAATCACGGTATTTTGTGAAAACAATAACAAAGGAAACAAAATAACTTTTTCTTCCTTCAAGCTCAGCAATTTCCATAAAGCAGAGGGGAAGAAAGGACGACAGCCTTGGCATTTATAATGCACTGATGATACAACATTGATGCAAGACAACAAATATCTAAAAATGAAGGTAAAATCATTTATAAAAAAGGGGGTGGATTGCCTCTTGACCCAGTTTATTTTGTCATTAGATTTCGCGATCTAATGTTTTCGATTTTACAAGCTAACTGCTGCTCTTTGTGTTTCAGCAACTCGTTAGTTAAGTCTTAAGAAGATGATTTAGTTTTGAACAACTTAAATACGCTACTTAACAAAATAGATTGGATAAAAGGTATAAAACCTTGAAAATGTAAATTTGAATGTCTTGCTAAATCGCACAGGCGTAGTACAACCACAAAGAACCTTATTTACCTGTATAAACTATCTGTAAACTAGTGTCACATGGTAAGAAAAATATGCAGCCAGACAAGGACTCAAACCCAGTACCTGTCGCTTATAGGGTGAGTGCTCTACAGACTGAGCCATTGGACCACAATTAACCATAAATTCAACTCGGCTACATTCACCCCAATTCCTAATTCTTTTTTCAAGAACATGCCATGAGTTTTACATCAATTTTTGTAAACTCTGAGAGTTACGTGTTAATCGTGTGGGTTATTTACATTTGGCGCCAAATGTAACATGGTGAGAGAGAAAAAGCAGCCAAACTCGAACCGGGGTCCCCTTGTATACATGGTGAGTGCTCTACAAATTGAGCCCCCCCCCTTCTTTTTGAGAACAGCTAGTCTACCACTCCATGCCCAGTCAAGTCCATATAAAAATTCTTTTGAGAATGGACTAGCTGAACAACCCCATACACCCATGCTACCCTCATTTATCTTACCTTTAACTCATTCACGGGTATTCACCCCTGAAACTTTCAATTGAAAATTCTAATTGCAACATAAGTCTAGTCCATTTTTGATCATTTAGGGTTGATTTAAACAATATATTTCAAAATGACAAACAGTGTAGACCCTGATCAGGGTCTACACTGTTTTCATGGGACAAGTGTAACCCTCACAAATACACTGTTTGTAAATGACAAGTATACTCATCGCTAGGGTTTAACCCTTTCTTCCCTGAAACCTCAAATGGACAATTCTAATTTTCAATTAAGTCTAGTCCATTTTTGTCTTTTTAGGGTTTATTTTTAGCTCACCTGAGCCAAAGGCTCAAGGTGAGCTATTGTGACCGCTCACCGTCCGTAGTACGTCTGTCCGTCTGTCCGTTCACATTTACTTCAAACGACATCTCCTCTGAACCCGCGGATTGTAGGGCGGATTCAAACTGCTCATGATGTTCCTTGGATGCTTCTCTACAGAAGTTGTTCAAATGAAAGAGAAAAAGCAAAAACTCAGCTTGAAAAAGCAAAAAAGCAAAAAACTTTAAAAAATCTTATGCCCAAAACTACTATGCCCTAAGCTTTGATATTTTTACAGTAGAATCTCCTGGTCGATCCCTCTATAGTTTGTTAAAATGAAATCCCTAGGGTCACACTTGACGCCACCCTGCGCAGTTTAAGTGCTGCTCTAGGCAGGTTTCACAGTATTTTTGATGAAGCAGAACTGTATTTTACCTGAGTTACTCTTAATATACTAAGGGCAAATAGCCAATATTTGCAAACATTTTGGATCCAGATCAGATGCAACATAATCATAATGCTACATCTAATCTGGATCCAACCTATTTGCCACTCATTTACCAACTTAACATTTTCTAAATTGTTTTTTTGTACACTTTTCACATACAGTAGGTTTTAAGCAGACATCATTTCAGTCTGGTAAGGGTAAGCCCCAGAGCTCTACCCACTGAGGTCAAATATTATGCAACAGTTTGGGAGTATCACAGAACTGGTCATGATCAGCTAAACATGTTGTCTGCTAAAGTTTAGATATGGTTCAGTCTGCTTCATACTTAGAGAAACAGGATCTGGAAGTGATCCACTGACAGTTATGTAATTATGTCTTATGCCATATTTATACATATGTTTAATATTGGTTTTGTCAGAGTTATCTGTATGTCTTGTCATTTTTGCTTGTCCAGGATTCAACCCTTTCCCCCCATATACTGACGTTTGTTAACCCATTACCCCATAAATGTGCATTTTTAGGCCTTTGATTTATTCCTCTACTTAAGAAAATAATTCCACTTTAAACAGTCATGAAAATGTAAGATGCGAAAGTAAAGCAAAGTGTGCATTAAGACACATTCTGCTTTACTTTCAACCTGCTTTAGGTGGCCACCTATTTTCAAAACTAGAAACATGCTATGGGGTAATGGGTAAAATGAAATTGCCTATTTGGAAAGAGCCTGATGAGAGGAAGTGCCATTTGCAAAGGCCATAACTCTGACATCATTGTTTTTTGAGTTATTTCCCTTTGTGATATTTTCTTGTCAAGAAGACAACTTCAGTTCTACTGATGCTATTGTAATGAAATTTTATGTATGGAAAGAAACTGATGAGAGAAAATGCCATGCACAAGGGCAGCAATATTTAGTTTTTCCCCTTTGTCATATTTTATTGTCAGGAAAATAATTCCAGTTCTGCTGACGCTAGTGAAATAATTATCATGCATTGGAAATGGAAATAGCTTGATAAGGGGATGTGTCATGGATAAGGGTCATAAGCTTGGCAACAAAATTCACTTTTGTCATGTTTTCTTGTCTGGAAGATAACTCCATTTATGGTTATATTAAAATGTTGTCTTGCCCAGTCAACTTAGGTACAAACTTCAATGTCCTCAGGTGAGCGAATTTAGGGCCATGGCCCTCTTGTTACAATAAATGTCAAAATGACAAACAGTGTAGACCCTGATCAGAGGGCTCCTTAAGGAGCCATCTGATCAGAGTCTACACTGTTTGCATATAGGACAAGTGTACTCCTCGCATGTACGCTGTTTGCAAATGATGCATAGCCTGGTTACCTGTGTTTTTGCCACCCGTAGCTATATTTTTCGCGCATGCAACTATCTGATGTAACATTTCTTACTTGTTCACAAATCTAATTCTGAACTGAACTGAATATATACAAATAAAACTTTTGAAATAAATACAAAGTGTAAATAACTGTACCATTTTCAAATGAGGTCATTGCTCTGGATCACCGGGATGCTTTCTTGTCAATTTGCCACCTCTGATTGGTCGTTCGATAATAAGGTCAATGTAGGCTCTGTCAGTATGTTATACATGTAGTTTGTTTCATGAAACTTGAACAATGTTCAACATCTTTTAATGATTTTGAAATATTTAATTTTTTTAAAAGTAAATAATAAATTTAACAACTTAACAATAAAAATGTAACAACAGACAGCTAGAATTGGAACCTTTTTGTGAATTATTGTTATTTTATCTGTTTCTTTCGCATTTTCTGCGCTTGAAATCTTCCTGAGTGAAACTGTCCTAGTATTCGGATATCCTCTGTAGTTTTCGGACATCCTCGGTAGCCTGCTCGAGACGGAATTCTAAGTTGTGCTTAGGTGGCGAATTGACAAGAAGCAAGGATATATGTGTGACTAGGGTTCAAAGAGTTAATGTGTTACTTCTAGTTTTGAAGATAGGTGACCACTTAAATCGGGTTGAAAGTAAAGCAGAATGTGCCTCAAGGCACATTCTGCTTTACTTTCAGCCTGAATTAAGCTTTCATTCTAAAAGAATACAAAACATATTTCTGACAGAATATATTCATGGATGCATAAAGTGGAACTATTTTCTTCTGTGAAGGAAGAACTTAAAGTAAATGTGCTAAAAGGCACTTTAAAAGTATGAGGGTAAGGGTGAATCAATGATCTTCTATGGTACCTTTATTGAAGGGCAAATTTTATTTAAGAAATATTAAATTCATACCTGTGTTTTATCATGCAACCTAGTACGGGTAGGAATTGAAATGTGTAGTAATTTAATCATGAGGCTGTAGGCCAAGTGATTCGATTACTAGCATCTCAATGACTACCCGTATTCGATTGCACAATAAAACACTGGTATTAATTTATTATTTCGATTTAACACTTCAATTCAATCACAATTTGCACAGACGCAATGGCGCTTCATTTCTTGGCGTATGCATTTTTGAAGCCATATTACTTCAGTAATGTCACATCCTAGCCGTTATGAACAGCGCATGCATGTTTTATTGAAAATTCAAACACAGTTGCGTCCTTCTTTGTTCATATAGGGGTGTGCACGAGTTGTGTTAGAATAGCTGATTGAGGGCTGTTTAACTTTATATCATTAAATTTCAGATACAAATGGAAGGATTCAATAAACTTCAAGATGACTTTGAGAAGGTTATTGAAAAAGACGATTCATCGAGCTCCATAACAACAGACTCTGAAGACAACAAAATCAAGTTCGCCAATCTCAACGAGCGTCTCAAACACATATTCCACAGCAACAAATTCCAGATCTTGATAGTCTGTCTCGTGATTCTAGATTGCCTTCTAGTGGTCACTGAGCTGCTGTTGGATCTAGAGGTGTTTCCTGATGGAGCTAGCCACTCAGTCGCTCCACATGCTTTACACTATGCCAGCATTGCCATTCTTAGTTTGTTTATGATAGAAATCATCGTAAGACTTTGTGTGTTCAGACTGGAGTTCTTCAAGCATAAACTCGAGGTGTTTGATGCGATTATTGTGATTGTTTCCTTTGTACTTGACATTCTATTCCGTAACAAGGTCGGACCAGAGAGTGGGGTTGGCTTGCTGATTATAATGAGGCTATGGCGAGTGACCAGGATTTTGAACGGTATGCAGTTTGATTTTACAGGGCTCCAGATATGGGAGTATTTCAAAAAGTAAAATCTTTATTTTTGCATTTAATCCTATGGTGCCACTACTCAATAGAATCGTCTCTTTGAGACGATTCTATTGAGTAGTAACACCATAGAATTTGGTGCTAAAATGAGTTAGATTTATTGAAATTGCTCCCTCTTATCTGGAGCCCTGATTTAGTTCAGGTTGAACATCTATAATCAGAGCTATTACATGGGCTAATGGAAAAGGAAATTATTCCCCATGAAGTGTGCAGAATCATGTCAGACAGATCCTGTTAGAAAGCAGTATAGGCCCAGATCAGACAGTCTGTTCAAGAACGCATCAATATACACTAGTAATACATGTATCAAGATAAGGGTTTGCCAGGTTTTAATCATCAACATAGGTGACCACTTAAAGCAGGTTGAAAGTAAAGAAAAATGTGCTTAAAGTTATATTCTGCTTTATATTCAGCCTGCTTTAGCACCCATCTTCTGGGATATAGAAAAAAATTCTTACAGTACATTTTCTTGGCTGTATATATAGACAAACTACTTTCTTCAGTGGGGGAATAAATTGTGAGAAGAGGCGATAAATGTGTATTTATGGAATAATGACTTAATCTTATTTTATGTAGTAAATGAGTGTTGATTGGTATATGATAACTTATTGTAGTACATGTACCTGTACACAATTGTATTATTGTTTTTCAGGAATTATTGTGTCAGTCAAAAAACAGGCAGAAAAGAAAATACAGCGAGAAAAGCGTCTTCGCGATGCGTGTGAACAAGAACTTATGAAATATCGTGAATATTGCTCAGCACAAGAGGGTGAGATTGAACGCTTGAAGGGTCTCCTTCGTAAGCATGGCATTAGTGATGTCATACAAACAGAGATCCCAAAGCCAGTGAGCAAGATAGACGTGGTCGCCGAGGTGAACCAGGAGGATGAAAAGCCAATGCCTACTGACTTGTCTGTCACAACGTAGACTGGTCTGTTACCACATAGACTGGTCTGTTACATTATAGACTGGTCTGTTAAAATAAAGACTGGTCTATTACCACATAGACTGGTTTTCCACATAGACTGGTCTGTAACCACATATTAATATATAAATTGCTCATTTCTAATATTTCGACCTCTAAGGGCCTTTTTCAAAGAAAATCACATCAAGGCCCTTAGAGGTCGAAATATTAGAAAAGAGCAATTTA
Source organism: Gari tellinella (assembly GCA_922989275.2). Taxonomy (NCBI): domain Eukaryota; kingdom Metazoa; phylum Mollusca; class Bivalvia; order Cardiida; family Psammobiidae; genus Gari; species Gari tellinella. The sequence continues at coordinate 76,856,120 of OV277868.1, read as the reverse complement.
TAAATTAATATTAATTTAATTCCCTATCTGGAATATTGAAAAAAATTATTGTGTAACCACATAGACTGGTCTGTTACAATATAGACTTTTTTTCCACAATACTCCATATAAGGGGAGTATTTCAAAAACTAAAATCTTTATTTCTGCATTAAACCTTATGGTGTCCAATACTCATAAGAATCGTCTCGTTGAGACGATTCTAATGAGTAGTAACACCATATGATTTGGTGCTGAAATGCATGAGAAAATGTTGGAATTGTTCAGTTGACTCCTGCTTATCTGGAGCCCTGAACCTATCATCGAAACCCTAAACAAGCAGGCAATGTGGTTAAATGTTTATAAATAATGCCCTTCTGTGTAGAAAAGGTTTTGAAATTTTAGTAAACAAAGGTTTAATGTTTATAAAATTTTTGTTGAAATATACATACCTGAAACAGGTGTTGCAAGTACTGTCAAAACTCAATAATTTGAACTCCGTTAATTCGAACTTACCCGAATTTCAAAGTTAAACATGGCTAAGCGACATTTTAACTTTGAAATTTATACGGGTATGTTTGACTTAAGTGAAATTGAGTTATTGAACTTTAACTTATGAAATAGGGGTAAGTTTGACTTTTAATAGGGAGTTTGAGGTATTGAGTTTCAACTGTACTGCGAGGTTTCGTTTAGTTTATTTGGTTTATTTTCCTGCTAATTAAACATACACAGCTTCAGGTAAGCGGAAGTGAATGAATTCTTTCAACACTATGTAACTCTTGTTGGCTCTATTTTGAATTTTTTAGTTACCAAACCATGAACCAGTCTACATATACTTGGAATTCGGGGTAGTTAAATAAATACTGCTCTAAATTAGCTAACAGTGTAGACCCAGCAAATGTAATGAGTATATTTTTATAGGTCCATGGTGTTGAAAGAGTTCAGAGAAGAGTAATATATATATACTGTAAATAGAATATTGAAAATGATTTGTGCTAACTTGAAATTTTGTATGAATTGGTGAATTTTAAGGATCATGGCTAGAAACAGTCAGACACTTGAGAAATTGATCCAAATTGTTTGACACTTGTGTTTTTTTTTTTATAAAATCATTGAAATTAATCCCTTTACCGCATATTCATTTTCTAGATTTGAAGGCAGATGACCATTTAAAGCAGATTAAAAGTAATGCTCAATGCATCTAAAGGCACATTGTGCTTTACTTTCAGCTTTTAGCTGCATATAATACTCGAAAGAGGGTGCTGCAGGATCTATAGATATATATAGATAGCTTGCTTTAAACTACCATATTCTAGGATGAAGAAAATATTTCTGATGATGCATATTATGCATGTATAAAGTGGAAATATTTTCTTCAGTGGTGTAGTTAATTCAAGGTGTAAAAAGGCATATTGATTGGATAATGGGTTGACACAGGCTGAAAGTAAAACAGAATGTGCATTAAGGGGCATTCTGCTTTACTTCAACATACTTTAAGTGGCCACTTGTTTTCAGAACTAGATACAACCTGTGGATTATTGTTTAGTGTTTAACTTAAGTGTTTAACCCATTACCCCATAAATACGCCTTTTTATGCCTCAAATTTATTCCTCTACTGAAGAAAATGAATCCAATTTATAGTGTTACAAATAAGAATCATCAAAAATATTTTCTATATTCTAGCAGATAATAGCTACAAGCAGGCTGAAAATAAAGCAGAATGTGCCTTACGGCACATTCTGCTTTACTTTCAACCTGCTTTAAGTGGTCATCTGTCTTCAAAACTAGAAACAGGCTATGGAATAATTGGTTAAATATACTGTTGAGTTGGGCATTTTTGAATCTCATTTACCATAAGGCTGGAATTTCCTTGAAATGATTTGTTAGTGCTGGTTTTTAGCTCACCTGGCACGTAGTGCCAAGGTGAGCTATTTTGATCGTCACCATTTTACATAGAGTTATATAGTGAAATCTTCAATGCTCTTCTTCTCTGAAACTAATATGGCCAGAGCTTTGATATTTGGCATGATGACACACCTAGAGGCCCTTTACCAATGTTGTTGAAATGGATTTGGTCCGTTGCATATCTAGGTCACAGAAGCTAAAAATAGAATTTTTCATTGAAAACTTAAAAAATCTTCTTGTCAAAACCCACAAGGGCCAGAGCTTAGATATTTGGCACACATGGTATCATCTATAGGTCCTCTATCAAGATTGTTCAAATTTTCCCCTAGGGGTCAAAATTGGCCCCACCCCAGGGGTCACTGTTTTACATAGAGTTTTATAGTGAAATCTTCAATCGTCTTCTTCTCTGAAACTAAGGTGGCCAGAGCTTTGATATTTGGCATGGTGACACTTCTAGAGGCCCTTTACCAATGTTGTTGAAACAGTTCCAGTCTGTTTCATAATTAGGTCACATGAGCTAAAAATAAAAGTTTAAAAAATCATCTTGTCTGACACCACAGTACCCTGAGCTTAGATATTTGGCACAAAGCATCATCTACAGGTCCTCCATAAAGATTGTTCAAATTATGTACATGGGGTTAAAAATGACCCCACCCTGGGGGTCACAGTTTTACATAGAGTTATATAGTGAAATCTTCAAACATCTTTTTCTCTGAAACTAATATGCTCAGAGTTTTAATATTTGGCATGGTGACGCTTCTAATGGTCCTTTATCAATGTTGTTGAAATGATTCTGACCAGTTGCATATCTGGGTCACATGAGCTAAAAATAGATTTTTTTCCATGAAAAGTCTGACTGGCTGAAACCATGTACAAAGTCATGAGCTTAGATATTTGACAGAACACTTCAATGTGTGTTCATCAGCAAGATGTTTGAAATTATGTCATTGGGTGAAAATGATCCCATCCCAGGGCTCATGTGCCCCTTGTCTGGGTTTTCCCAGGTGAGCGATATTTAGGCCCGCATGGGCCTCTTGTTCACACTTAACAAAATGAAGGGAGATAATTTATTTTGCACAGTATTAGAAATCTACGTCTTGAACAAGTTATGTCCCTTTGAAATATTTTAGTATTTGTATAAAACAGCTGTGTTAACCCTTCTTCAACTGTTAGTTTTTGAAGACAGTGAAGACCCAGACCAGACAGCTCCTTAGCTGATGCAGTTTATCTGGAGCACTGGAGCCCGTTTCATAAAACTTTGTACGAAAAATGTTGTCATAAGTCAGATTATAAAAGTCTCAATTATTATTTATTTGTCCATCTAATCCTGTCTTGTCACATCTCGTTGGAATTGTTTTGAAAAGACGATTCCAACGAGATGTCACAAGACAGGATGAGATAGAATCAAAGTACTGTAGTACTGCAGGCTCGGACTTTCAGTTTAATGTAGAATAAAGTAACGCAGAAAGCTAATAATGGAGTTTCTGCATTACCATTGCCATGCATTAGGCAGAAACCTGCAGCGCTTAAAGACCTTAAAGAATTTTGTAATGTGCATGTCTTATAATGCATCGTCTGCTATGACTACTAGGTGAATGTTTATTACAAGGGAGTAAATACGGTGTTTAAATCACCACAGGTACAGACTCGGGATCCCGAGTTTAACTCAGTGCTGACGGTTTATCTGATAGTGACGTATCCAGCAACTGAAGCTCTGTTAGCATATGTAAACCCCGTATGACAGAATTTGTTTGTAGGGGGAGCTAGACTCGCACCAATATTTTTCGTAAGGATTCGATATAGGCTCTCCGAGCCAAAAATCAGAAGTAAAATGTATTTTAAAGTTTTGACTTATGACAGTTTTTGTCGTACAAAGTTTTATGAAACGGGCCCCTGTTTATCAGATCTAGGTTTGCACTGTTACTGTTTTTAAAAAGCCAATAAAAGCAGAAGATGGGTTAGTTAGACAACCTTATACAGTGGAGAATCTGTTATTCTTTCCCGTTTAAACGCAAACGTACGCAAACGCAAAGCACTAAAACGTAGAAAAGTACAACTTTTGGACAATCCTGATAACTCATGTTTATCTTGGTGGCAAACAGTTTGGAGCCTGATCTAGCTCCAAACCGTTTGCACCGGAAATAATAGTTTTAGCGTAAACGCGTTTATTGGGAAAGAATAACACATTCTCCACTGTAATAATGACTGTAGTAATTCTCGTACAGTTAATCCATTACTCCACACGTTTTTACGCCTTCTTTTATAGTCCTCCACTGAAGAAAATTGTTGCCTTGTCGTACAGTCAAGAATAAAAAAATACTTTCTACATCCTAGCCGATGGAACTTTGAAGCCGACTGAAAGTAAAAGACGAATGTTACTTAAGGTGCATTCTGCTTTACTTTCAACCTGCTTTATGTGGTCAAGTGTCTTCAAAACTAGAAATAGATTATGGGGTAAAGGGTTTCAGTCGAGTAACCCCAAATCGTGATACCCTCGTTTTCGTTATTCGGGAAAATTTTCCAATTTTTCACGCGCTATGTTTTGTAATGACGTCACAACACAGAAAATATACAAGGGAACTCCACACTTTCGCTTTGGTCGAATAAGTGCTCCATTTAAAGTTAGGGGCATAAGATATACATTATTTTCCTAATACCGCTGTAAAACTTATTGTTTTCACTATGCGATTTCAGTGCATCACTTTTTCCATTCAAATTTCTTGCAAATTCATATTTTGACAGCCGTTCAAGTGTGTCCTCTGTTTGTTTATCATTTTCCCTTAATAGGTGAAGGTCAGTTAGACTGGTTTTGTATTCTGTTTTTATATACAAGGGAGCTAATTAAAGGGGCATTGTTATATATTTTTCACTTATGCGGCGCACCCGCAAATTGCTTTTTATAGTGAGCGGTCTACGAAATTAACAATACTGACATAATGAAAAAAAAAATAAAGAAAATTTTAACACACATGTAATTTTGATTACTTAACGTAACAGAAACAACAGATCTGATGTAAAATGGAAATCCATTGTTTGTTACATGGGCAACATATGACTTTTGCAACCACTGAACCCATCTCATATTCTGAACCAATGTCCGGGTAATAATTAAGATATGGTGACGTTTTCTGATATCCCCACTGTGAATAAAATAATTTGAAAATATTTATATAAAAATAACAAAATATTATTAAAATGTGATACATTAGTGTTTTTAACTTGCCTACAAATACCTGTGCGACGCACATGCGCAATTACGTAGGGTCACGATAACAGGTATACCAGTCTAAACAGAGTCGCCAATGTAGGTCACTTACAAAATGGCTTCGCTTGTCGATTCCTACATCAACAAGAATGCCCATATTTTAAGAAAATAGGCGAAATAGATAATTTGACTTTATGAAGCAATTATATTTCAGCATGTTCAATTATAAAATTATTTGTGTGCCGATAAATTCTTACTATCACGAAAATAGGTTACTCGACTGTATTAATTATAATGTATATCGGATAGAAATTATATGTAATATATATCAGATATAAACATGTATGCTTTAGTGATAGATGTCAGGGCTCCAGATAAGGGGAGTATTTCAAAATTTAAAATCTTTATTTCTGCATTAAACCCTATTTTGCCTTCAAGACAATTCTAATGAGTAGTAATACTATAGGATTTGGTGCTTAATCCATTACCCCATGAATACACCTTTTTAGGCCTAAATTATCTTCCTTTTATAAGAAAATAATTCCATTTTATACAGTCATAAACATTATAAGAATTATAAGAAATATTTTCTGTATTCTTGTAGAAGGTAGCTTAAAGCAGGCTGAAAGTAAAGTAGAATGCGCCTTAAGGTGCATTCTACTTTTCTTTCAACCTGCTTTAAGTGGTCACATATCTTTAATACTAGAAACGGGCTATGGGGTAATGGGTTAATAGAGTGCGAACATGTTGGATTTGTTTAGAATACTCCATATTATTTGGAGCTTTGTTTTAGTGTTAGATGTACTGTAATACAATGATAGAAGGAATGACATCGAAATTTATTCATCGGGGAAATTGGCAATATGTGTTACAGGTTGATTCAGGTAATGAATAAATATGTATAATTTTAATGGGTAGTATGACAAGAATATGGGCTCTTAACCAATTACCCCATAAATATGTTTTTTTATGCCTCTAATTTATTTCTCCACTGAACAAAATAGTTCCAATTTATACAGTCATTAATAAGTATCATAAGGATATTTTCTATATTCTAGAAGATTGAAGCTTAAAGCAGGCTCAAATTAAAGCAGAATGTGCCTTAAGGCACATTCTGCTTTACTTTCAACCTGCTTTAAGTTGTAATCTATCTTCAAAACTAGAAACAGGCTATGGGGTCATGGGTTAACGCTTTGTACTCTAACAACGAAAAGATGAGAAACTGGGCATCTCATCAGGATCCAAACTTTTTGATATACTGATGGTAAATTGGATTTTTTTTTTTTTTAAATCGGCCGTAGGCCCGTAGCTGACAACACAAGGTCCTGATGCAGACAACGATTTTTCTAAACTTTCAAAGAGTTGAAAGTGTTTAGAGTCTTTAGATGTGTAGAAATTAAACAGTCTTCAAGACAATTCTTATAGAGCTCCGGATAAGGGGAGTATTTTAAAAACTAAAATCTTTATGCCAGCACAAAAGCCTTTGGTTTGACTACTCATTAGAATTGTCTCACGGAGACATTCTAATGAGCAGTAACACCATAAGGTTTGTTTTAAACATAATGCAGAAATTGTTGAAGGTATTTAATTAACTCCTTCTTATCTGGAGCTCTGTTCTTATGGAACCCTGTAAATGGGGATTGAATACAAGATTTACTCTGAGTCATTTTTCGCTTGTTGTTTAAATTTTCTTTGTGCAATTTACAATTTAATCAAATATTAAATTATGGACATGTTTATTTTTTGTCCGTGCTAAAATCTCATTAATTAAGATCTTATTTTGTCGAAGCTTAAGCTGTAGTTAATATTATAATTTTACATGTTTTGTTTGTGCTTTATATGTAGTTAACTTCATCATGGAGAGAACCCCTAGTGAATGAGTAATCAAACTATTATTTATTCGACTTTATGTCTCAAGGATTCTGTCCGTCTAAATACCCCAAACCTCTCCAAACCTCCCCAAACCACTTTTAAAAACAAGTTTTCCATATTCTAGCAGATGGTAGCTTAAAGCAGGTTGAAAGTAAAGCAGAATGTGCCGTAAGGTGCATTCTGCTTTACTTTCAACCTGCTTTAAGTGGATATCTGTCTTCAAAACCTGGAACAGGCTATTTGATAATGGGTTAATACCTAGAAATAACTTTGTATAGCTATCTTAAGTTTTGTGCGAGTTGCTCCCCTTGAAATGAAAAACATCGTAGATTAATTTTAATTTAACAGAGGTTTTGAGTGGTTTGGGAAGGTTTGGGGTCTTTAGACTGACCCTCAATGATTTCCTAGGTTGTGACTACAGTGCTCCTTTCCCACAAAGACTCTCCAAACAATGATTCCCTCCTTACAACAACGCTTGTTGCTGTTCCCCAGACTTGATCATTATTTCTTAACCCTTTCACTGCTTAAATATGGTCTGCTTAAACTTTTCATCTGCTGTTTTTAGCTCACTTGAGCCAAAGGCTCAAGGTGAGCTATTGGGATGGCCCTGTGTCCGTCGTCGTCCGTCGTGCGTTGTGCGTCGTCGTTAACAATTGCTTTAAATGACATCTTCTCCTATACCGCTTGACAGAATTCAACCAAACTTTACAGAAATGTTCCTTGGGTCAAGCTCTTTCAAATTTGTTCAAAGAATTAAAAACAATGCAGAACTCTGGTTGCCATGGCAACCAAAGCGAAAAAATAAGGAAATCTTAAAAAATCTTCTTGTCAAAAACTGCGATGGTCAGAGCTAAGATATTTGGCATATAGCATCATCTACAGGTCCTCTATCAAGTTTGTTCAAATTATGCCCCTGGAGTCAAAATTGGCCCCGCCCCGGGGGTCACAGTTTTACATAGAGTTATATAGTGAAATTTTCAAACGTCTTCTTCTCTGAAACTAATATGGCCAGAGCTTTGATATTTGGCATGGTTGCACTTCTAGATGTCCTATACCAAAATTGTTCAAATGGTTCTGGTCGGTTGCATAACTAGGTCACAGGAGCTAAAAATAGATTTTTTCAATGAAAACTTAAAAAATCTTCTTCTCTGAAACTACAAAGGCCAGAGCTTAGATATTTTACACATAGCATCACCTACATGTCCTCTATCAAGTTTGTTCAAATTATGCTCCTGGGGTCAAAATTGGCCCCGCCCTTGGGGTCACAGTTTTACATAGAGTTCTATAGTGAAATTTTCAAACGTCTTCTTCTCTGAAACTAATATGGCCAGAGCTTTGATATTTGGCATGGTGACATTTCTAGATGTCCTATCCCAAAATTGTTAAAATGGTTCTGGTAGGTTGCATAACTAGGTCACTGGAGCTAAAAATAGATTTTTTCAATGAAAACTTAAAAAATCTTCTTCTCTGAAACTACAAGGGCCATAGCTTAGATATTTTACACATAGCATTGCCTACAGGTCCTCTAGCAAGTTACTTCAAATTATGCCCCTGGGGTCAAAATAGGCCCCGTGCCGGGGGTCACAGTTTTACATAGAGTTATATAGTGAAATTTTCAAACGTCTTCTTCTCTGAAACTAATATGGCCAGAGCTTTGATATTTGGCATGGTGACACTTCTGGATATCCTTTACCTATTTTGTTCAACTGGTTTCAGTCTGTTGCATATGTAGGTCACAGGAGCTAAAAATAGATTTTTTTCCAATGGAAACTTACAAAATCTTCATGTCTAAAACCCTACTACCCTGATCTTAGATATTTGGCACATAGCATCATCTACAGGTTCTTTTACAAGATTGATCAAATTATGCCCCTCGGGTAAAAAATGACCCCTTCCTGGACATAAATAATTATCTCCATTTTGTCAGTTATTCTCTGGTGAGCGATAATGCCCCATGGGGCTCTTGTTTCTCAAAGTTATGTAAAGACAAGTGGCAATCAGTTTGAATCCAGATCAGACGCTGCGTAACTTGAGGTCTGATCTGGGTTCAAACGGTTTTTTAATGTACTCTAAATCTTCCCTCTGAACAACACACACAATCTTTGTCTCCCATTGGGTGTTGCTGTAGAGAGGAAGCACTGTACCCATTGGAATCAACATTAATAGCCGATTCCAATGAGAAGTCACATCATAGTATACAACTATTTGGTGAAGACATAAAGATTTTAGTGTTTGAAATACTCTCAAGTCCTGCATTGTAGACATTTGTTTCAACCTCAAAGCTTTTAGACATAGCTTACAGTGTTGGTCAAGGTTGGCTTCTGTCTCAGAAATGAACGGTCATATAAGAATCTTCATTGTTTTTAACTGATACAGTTGAGAATCTGTTATTCTTTCCCGTTTAAACGCAAACGTACGCAAACGCAAAACACTACAACGTAGAAAAGAACAACTTTTGGACAATTCTGATAATTCTTCAAACAGTTAGGAGCCTGATGAGACGCCGGGTTACCCGGCGTCTGATCTGGCTCCAAACTGTTTGCACTGCAAATAATAGTTATAGCGTAAACGCGTTTATTGGGAAAGAATAACAGATTCTCCACTGTAAACAGCATTTTTCCCCCTCTACCGTATAGTGTATAGGTTGTAACAAACGTCCCCAGAAGGGCCCTGGAGGGGTTGGGAGGGTTGTAACATTTTGTCTTTTTATTTCAATAAAAACATTGTCTTGATCTACACAGTTTGTAATGCTAACGTAGTTCCCTTACTGGATTATTATTTACATGTACTACTTTTTTGTTGACACAAAATGCATTTATATATTCCTTTGTTTAATGTTGTGAAATTTATATTAAATATTAATTGTAAATATTACTTTCAAAACTGATATTAAGGTACCATTGAAGAAAAGAATGGACATTTGTAAAAAACCAAACATTACCCCATAAATACCCCCTTTCTATGCCTCTAATATATTCCTCCACTGAAGGAAAGAGTTCCACATTATACAGTCATTGATATATCATAAGAAATTGTTTCTATATTCTAGCAAAGGTTTGCTTAAAGCAGACTGAATGTAAAGCAGAATGCACCCAAAGGTGCATTCTGCTTTACATTCAACCTGCTTTAAGTGGTCACCTATCTTCAAAACTAGAAACAGGCTATGAGGTATTGGATTAACTCTTTTGAATGCTGGGTTATTTTCCATCTGCATCACTTAATAGTCTGCTACTGATCTAAAAATACATTTTTTGAAATTTCGGTTCAAAATATGGTCAGTGTCAAACAGTTTTGATCTTGATTAGACACGGCGTAACACGGCATCTAATCAGGATCCAAACTGTTTGCAAAGGTTATCATGGTTTTAATGCTAACATGTCTAAGCTTATCATTGGTTCAAGGCTAACATGCTAAGGTTGTCTTGGTTTCAACCCTAGCATGCTAAGAGTTTATACATGTATATGTATTATTTTGTCTCAGTTGTATTGAAATTTATTTACATCATAGCATTTATATCCTGCAGTGAGAAAAAAGCATTTCATTTGTAGGGCATGTCTCAATTCTACAGTTTGTAATCAACATTTTCTGATTTTATATGCAACATACAGAGGCAGGGCTGCCTTCTCCGGAATTTTCCTAAATCTTCCGATTTTTTCTGATACATGGTAGCTTAGAGCAGCTGAAAGTAAAGCAGAATGCGCCTTAAGGCGCATTCTGCTTTACTTCCAGCCTGCTGAAAGTAGTCAAATGTCAACAAAACTAGAAACAGGCTATGTGGTAAAGGTATGATTCGTAAAATCAGACTTGAAAAATGCAAGTTTGGAAATCTTAGGATTTTTCATGCCAACTTATGGCAGCCCTGCAGAGGATCAGAGTTATTCTAAACTGTTTCTAAACTAGTTTTAGGGTTAAAGCGTTTATTGGCAAAGAATAATGTCTTTTCCACTGTACGTCCAAGGCATGAATAATAAGGCCAAGGCCAATGGTTCATATTTTCACTGGTCACTAATTTGATTTTTATTAATTTGCTAAAATGTGCTTATTGACAATCATTCAATGTTATAATCATGTATTTAACACATTGTGCTACCATCACAGTTATCGCCCCTGATGTACATACAGTAGTGTCTCATTATTCTGTTGAGTTCATACATGTCTTGTGAAGTTACACTGTTAAGTTCATACATGTGGTGTGAAGTTACACTGTTGAGTTCATACATGTCTTGTGAAGTTACACTGTTAAGTTCATACATGTGGTGTGAAGTTACACTGTTGAGTTCATACATGTCTTGTGAAGTTACAATGTTAAGTTCATACCTTTCTTGTACACAGGGCTCGAAGAGACGATTCTAATGAGTAGTAACACCACAGGATGTGGTACTAAAATAAGTGAGATAATGTTGAATTTGTTCAGTTTACTCTCTCTTATCTGGAGCTCTGCTTGCGAAGTTACTGTTTCAATCTTGTATTTACCCTTCCCCCCTTAGAAGCAAGTTTTAGCCCATTAAAATTATTACTCCACTGACGGAAATATTTCCAATTTATACAGTCATAAACATGTATAAAAAGAATTATTTTCTATATCCTAGCTTAAAGCAGGCTAAAGCATTCTGCTTCACTTTAAACCTGCTTTAACCCTTTGAACCCTAGTCACGCATATAGGCGTCCTTTTCAAACAGTGTACATGTGAATAGTACACTTGTCCTGTGCAAACAGTGGAGACCCAGATCAGAGGGCTCCGAAAGGAGCCCTCTGATCAGGGTTTACACTGTATGTCATTTCGACATATATTGTAAAAATTGAGTCGAAAAAGTCAAAAATGGACTAGACTAAATTAAAAAAATTGGAATTGTCCATTTGAGGTTTCAGGGAGGAAAGGGTTAAGCAACCACACACTAGTGGACTTATTGATAGTCTGAATTAAATACAGTTGCTTGCTTAATGCAGGATAAAATAATGCTGAAAGCTCCTCTTTTTTCATGCTGCATTAAGCTCTCATTTGTCTTTAGAGATCTCCCCACAGCTTCTATTTGTGGTTGATTCATACAAGATGGACTGTAGTGTTTGATTGATAAAATTAGGTTGTACATTTTTGTTTTAAATTTTGTTATGAATAGATCTATATAATTGTAATACATTAACATTGATCTGAAGGGGAATAAAACTAACACTTTATCTTGGTCTTGATCTCCCCACAGCTTCTATTTGTGGTTGATTCATGAATACAAGATGAACTGTAGTGTTTGATTGATAAAATTAGGTTGTACATTTTTGTTTTAAATTTTGTTATGAATAGATCTATATCATTGTAATGCATTTACATTGATCTGAAAGGGAATAAAACTGAAAATATCTTGTTTAAATGTTCTGAAATCAAATCGTGAAACTATTCCAAAGAAAACTATTTAAATGAATTGGCAGTCTAACCCTTAGCCTGCCAGTCACGACTATAGCTCCATATGCAAACAGCTTGGATCCGGATGAGACGCCGAGTAACTCGGCGTCTCATCCGGATCCAAGCTGTTTGACACTCGGACAACATTTTCAGCAATTTTGAGCAACTTTGAAGCACTTTGAAACTTGAAGCAGACGAGAAATATAGCAGACGACAATTTATTTGGCGGGCTAAGGGTTAAGACAGGTGCAACATTCATGCAGAGAAAAGTAATGTACAGTCATGTTGTTGGATTTGGTTGCTGATTTTGCACCTCCTTATTCATGTAAACAACTCATAACATTAATTGAGACTGAAGAAACTCGATAATTCGAGCTCATGTTTTTTTTTAACATACTCATATTTCAAAGTTAAAATGTGGCTTAGCCACATTTTAACTTTGAAATATGGGTATGTTCGACTTATGGAAGTTTATGTTATGAATACTAGTATGATCTATTAAAGTCAGGGCTGCCATTTCTCCGGATTTTTCCTAAATCTCCGGATTTTTCCCAGTACATGGTAGCTTAAAGTAGGCTGAAAGTAAAGCAGAATGCGCCATAAGGCACATTCTGCTTTACTTACAGCCTGCGTTAAGCAGTCGCATGTCTACAAAACAAGAAAAGGGCTATGGGGTAAAGGTACGATTCCTAAAATCGCACTTGAAAAATGAACATTTGGAAATCTTAGGATTTTTCATGTCAACTTATGGAAGCCCTGTAAAGTGAGTTTGAAGCATCGAGTTTCAACTGTATCTGAAATTTGTTATAGAAATTGACTGATGTGAATTCTGTAATGTAATAAACAAGCAAGTAAAGTGTGAATCAGTCTTGAAATGGTTAAATACAAGAATTATGTTTAATTCTAATCTTATGATTATACAAAAAAATGAATATAAGAAATATAAGAAAAGGATTATAAACAGGTTAGTGATTTTTTAACCTGTTAAACCAATTTAACAGCAGTTTCTGAAAGTCTAGAATGAATACAGTAATACTGTTATAGATGATACGTAAAGAATATCACTGGTGTATGTGGGTGTCATAGATACAGAGAGATATGAATACTGTCATACAGGTGTAGATGATGTACATAAAAAACAGTCTTTGATGTTATAGACAGTTTAGACAAAGACAGATATGAGTAGTACTCTAATACAGGAGTAGATGATTTATGTAATGAACAGTCAGTGGTGTTATGTTGATGTGATAGACAGATATGCATACTGTAATACAGGTGTAGATGATATACGTAATGAAGAGTTACTTGTCTTAATTATGTAAGTGTTATAGACACTGTCAGATATGCATACTTTAATACAGCTGTAGATGACATACGTAATGAAGAGTCACTTGTCTTAATTATGTAAGTGTTATAGACACTGTCAGATATGCATACTGTAATACAGGTGTAGATGATATACGTAATGAAGAGTCACTTGTCTTAATTATGTAAGTGTTATAGACACTGTCAGATATGCATACTGTAATACAGGTGTAGATGATATATGTAATGAAGAGTCACTTGTCTTAATTATGTAAGTGTTATAGACACTGTCAGATATACATACTGTAATACAGGTGTAGATGATATACGTAATGAAGAGTCACTTGTCTTATGTGGGTGTTATAGACACTGTCAGATATACATACTGTAATACAGGTGTAGATGATATACGTAATGAAGAGTCACTTGTCTTATGTGGGTGTTATAGACACTGTCAAATATACTGTAAAACAGGTATGAATGATATACATAATGAACAGTCACTGATTTTATGTAATTATAGACAGTCGCACAGATAGATATGCATACTGTAATTCAGGTTTAGATGAATCATAACACTAGTGACTTTACATACGTGTATATCAATGATATACAGGTATGTAAAGTCACTAGTGTTATGTGGGTGTTATAGACACCTGTATTGACTACTGTAATACAGGTATAGATATGTGTAAAGAACAGTGACTGGGGTTAAGGGTGTTATAGACACAGACAGACATGATTACTGTATATGAGGTTTAGATGATATACATGTATGTAAAGGCACTAGTGTTATGTGGGTGTTATAGATACAGACAGATATGCATATTGTAATACAGGTATAGAATATATTGGTAAGTAACAGTCACTGGTAATATGAAAGTGTTATAGACACTCTTAGGTATGAGGAATGTAATACAGGTATAGATAATATATGTAATGAACAGTCACTGGTATTATGTGGTGTTATAGACACATACTGATACAGTGGGGAATCTGTTATTCTTTCCCGTTTAAACGCAAACGTACGCAAACGCAACGCACTAAAACGTAGAAAAGAACAACTTTTGGACAATTCTGATAATTCTTGTTTATCTTGGTGGCAAACAGTTTGGAGCCTGATCAGACGCCGGGTTACCCGGCGTCTGATCTGGCTCCAAACTGTTTGCACTGCAAATAATAGTTTTAGCGTAAACACGTTTATTGGGAAAGAATAACAGATTCTCCACTGTATAAATTGTAAAACAATATTGAAGTTTTTAGTCATTCAGTGTTTTGCCATAAAATATTGCCAAATGTGTCAATACCGTAACAATCCTATAAATTGGGACACCCTGTGAAACTAATATAATTTTAAATTATTATATATTTTGAACAAATTGCTTTTATCACACAGTAATTTGTCCAAAAGGTGTAAAGTGAACAGCAAACAGAGTAGACCCTGAGGGAGCAGTCTGATCAGGGTCTTCACTGTTTGCTCAGGCCTTTGTATCTCAATACTTATGATCATTACGGTAGTGTTAGTCAGGTATTACTGGAACAGTAGGGAAGATTATTATTGTTTACCAATAAATGTGTTTGTGCCATTTCTAATAATTATGAGCTAGATCTGATGCTGGTGACCTTTGAACAGACTCCTAACTGTTTGCCACTCAGATACAAACGAATTGTCAGAATTTTCAAAACCTGTTGTTCTCTGCATACTATTGCATTGGGTTTGCATTTAGTTTAACCCATTACTTCATAAAAATACCTTTTAACACCTACTTATTCCTACACTACAAAAAGTAGTCACTAGCTAGGAAGTTCTTGAAATGAATCATGGATGGCGTTTCAAGTAGTTTTCATGATAGAAGCTTAAAATGGAACAATTTTCTTTAGAAGAGGATTAACCCATTTGTGCCCATGATCCCATATATGGAACATAGGCAAACAGCGTAGACTCTGATCAGACGCCGCATTATGCGGCGTCTGATCAGAGTCTACACTGTTTGCTGATAGGAATTTCAATATAAAACAATTTTGACCAGGCATTGCTTTGATAAAAAATGGACTTATCAAATATATAAACATGGAAGAATCCACTGGGTATAAATGGGTTAAATTAGAGGCACAAAAAGGTGTTTTAAGGGGTAATGAGATGAAAAGGTTGTTGAAAGGAAAAACGTTGTGAAGATACTGATGGAGTCGAGGCATGAAGTCATAGTGGTGTCAGACATACATTAACTTACCGATTTGCATCTTTAATTACAAATCAATAACTTTATTAAGTTTATTAATTATGAAAGAAATGTAATTTATGTAATAAAATGTATTAACAATACACGTGTAGTAGTTTTTGATTTTATGGTATTTTGAGAGGGTACTTATAGCCACCCCCTTGTATTTGTAGAAAATGCTGCAAATGTCCTGTTCAACTTTAAACCCTTCTCCTACTGAATATTCATATATAAAACGCTGCCCACTATTTGGGGTTACATAATCTTAACTTATAAATTAGCTAATAGAATTTAAAAATTCCCCATGGAAAGTGTACAGACTAATTTCATAATATTTTGTAAGAAAATAGTGTAAACCCTGATCAGATAGCTCCTTCAGAAGCTGTTTGATCTGGGTCTGCGCTGTTTTCAAAACGTTTCAATATACACTAATAAAAGAAAAGGTAAGCCATTGAAAGACAGGTTTCCTTATTCTACAACTAGTCGAACTCATTTTCCTGAAATCACCCATATCCTCATATCATTCATTTAGCGCTAGTGTCACAGTGTCATAAGAACCAAACCACATACTATTGTAGTAGATCTAATTGTAGAAATATGGAAGAGAATGGAAAACAACAAGTGAGTCTGCCATAAAACAATTTACTGTGTGTACAATACAATAGACATGAACAATATTGCACGTTTGGTCAAGGAACTGTGTCGCCACTAACATCGCTGTAAACACTGGGGGAGGTAGGTAGACACAACATTTTAAGAGTTGAGCCATGTCATGAGAAAACCTGCCATATTGCATTGCAAACAGTGCAGATCAATGTCAGCCGCTGCGTCAAAGACGCGGCGGCTGACCTTGGTCTACTCTGTTTGACACCCACACTCACCCAAAGCATTGTATTTAGGAGTATTATCTACGGTATTTAGCAGTGTAGACACACTCAGATGACAAAAGTGCTTTGTCTGTACAGAATTGGAATGCAATAAGGCAGGTTTTGTCATGGCACGGCTCATTTCTATGCAAATTTATAACTGTATATGTATGGTGTCTGTAACAATTATCTTAGTTGATTTACACATGTATCTGAATTTTAAGAAAATAGTGTAAAACAGTGTGGATCCAGATGAGGTGCTGAGATTACTCGGTATTTCATCTTTCAAGAACCAGCTGTTTGTTTCCGCATTCACAAATTCACAGGTGTCACGCAGAATGCATTGTTTGTCAATTTGCAATATACATGTATTGCAGCAAATAATCCTAAATAGTCATACATGGAATAAAATTTACTGGAAATTTGAATTTAATTTATTAAAAAGTTTCAGGGGCAACTGAGTAAATGGGTTAATTAACAGGGCAAACAACAGCGATTTACATGTATCTGGATATGTTATATGTTTGATATGAATGTTTACATGTTTAAAACCAAAATTAGTATCCATAGATACCCATAATAATGTTTTTGTATGTCTAACTATCTTTTATCATCTCTTTGTCAAAACCATGCTTTGCACCATTCTATATCACCCTTCATTGCCAATATGTTTTCTGCTTGGAACTATCATGTTTTATTTATTTATTTCTAAAAATTAAAATGTAAGATTTTCGATTAAAGAACCATTTGCACGATTGTCCTGATCAGCCACTGATTATGCGGCGTCTGATCAGGATCCAAACCGTTTGTTTCTCATTTCAATATTTCTTTAATGCAGACGATGTTCAATTGTTTAGAATAGATAACGTAATGGCAGTTAACCCATTCATGATCAAATTATTCGGGAGAGTTTTACTCCTTCACCGTTTCATTGTCGTCTGCTTCAGTATTGTTGTCTGCAAGACACGTTTCAAAATTTGATTTAAGGTTTTATGACTTAATAGATATATCATACGAGTGTCAAACAGTTTGGGTCCTGATCAGACGCCGCGTTACGCGGCGTCTGATCAGGACCCAAATTGTTTGCAATGGCGCTAATTATGACGTCATTGAGATGAAATAGTTAATGCTTCTTCTTTGAATGGTCACTTACACAGACTGGTGTGCAGTGATTTATTGATTTCTTTGGAGTTTTCATTAGAGAGCTAGCGATCCTACACAAACGATACAATTCTACAGGAATGTGACTAAAATAACCATTGATCTTCATCATCATACATCCCTGTTGAATATTCGTCGGCACACGATGTTGTCGTTTGGTAACGTGACTTCCTGAAACAAATAAATAACACGAGCCTCTTAATGAAACAGTGACAGGAAAGTGCACGTGACAGGTATATAACAATTTAGTCTGGTTGGGCACGCGCGATTTGCGTATTCATAATCCCTCCCTAATCGTAATGTCGTCTGCTTTGAAATTGTAATTTGGAAATCTTTTCAGAAATATACATATACATGCACTTTTAATTGAAAAATAAATCTGCATAAACTTTTAATTTTTTTTATGAATGTCAAACATGCAATTAGTGCAAGATCAGAGACCAGGTTACGGTTTGCGGTCACGTGGTATTCAAAGAGGGCTAGTGTTTTCCTAACCGCCTCAGAATCCCCTGCTGTAACCCTCTGCATGCTACATTTATGTATAGTAAAACCACTCTATTGCATGTACGACCATTAAATTCTTTTAAGTATTAGGCGCTTGAAACAGGCGACTGCTTAAAGCAACAGAAAGTTAATTTAGGAGCTTTCTGTTATAGCGTCGCATTGCTTTAACCAGGAACGTACATACTCTACGTTCCTGCTTTAACTTATTTTATTAAGTTGTCGGCTGTCTTTTATACAATCAATTAGCCTTCGTTTTAGTGGTCGTAATAGAGAGGGTTTACTCTACTTTTCGTATGCCAATATGTCATCAACAAGAATACTAGGAGTTGATTTATCTGCTTTATTATTTATGACTTGAAATATCAGTATCAAACAGTTTGAATCCAGATGAGACGCCGAGATACTCGGCGTCTCATCTGGATTCAAACTATTTGCAGCTGTTAAGGCAAAGTTGCAGGTACATTTAGCGTGAAAAAGGGTGCACACGTTTGCACTGATAGTTTAGACGTGACGCGCGATGTTCGTATACACATTTTAAAATGACGCTTACTGGTCAGTATAAAAATCAATAAGAAAGTCAATTTTAGCTCGATATATTTGATCGATACATCAAATTAATCAGCAGAAAGTAAACAATAACATCACACCATTTATCTAATTCTAATTATTTTGAAAGATTTTGAAAAATTCAGTTAAAATGTAATTTCTACCAAAAAATGGCGTGTCACGCGTAACAAAAATACATTCCCCTGAAGTTTTACAGGCGTATATCTCATATGTTTTTCATCCAAATGCCTTCAAAATCTGGCGGAACAATGTTTATGTCAACATTTATCAATGAAGTACTTTTGGTTAAATTCAAAGTGCATTTCCGCTTCCGGTCGAAAAAAGAAGTTGAGTACAGAAAGTGTCACACTTAGAGGAAATTCCACAGTGCAGAAACAAAAACACAGATTATTATAAAAAATATTAACGAAGTAAGAACACATTCTCTACCATATAAAAGTTCACTTGATGCTGATTGTAATTGCACATGTAGATATTGATGAAACGTTGAATAGTTCACTTGATTGATATTTTATTAAGGTTGAAAAAATGTCACACATGGCATTTTTCAGTGTTTTTTTGACGTGTATCTGTTTTAATGTCATTTTAAAGTAAATGTACACAAAAATAAAGTGCAATAAATATTTTTATCAAACGGTTCATTATCTCAGCTTTTAAATGACATAATTTTCTTTGCCGTGCGTTAAACAGTCTTAGTTTTATAACTGTTTTAAAAAACTTGAATTTTTGTCACACTTAGACGTCGCGCACGATATTCGTACAAACGTCCAGATCGCCGTCCAAATCTGACGTTTATATCGAGTTTTTGAGTAGCCTTTCAATTGTACATTGCGATACATGATCACACATACAATTTCAAATATGGCTATAATATACCTCTTTACTATGACATTGATTAGCTACAAATAATGAGACATACGGTAAACATTTTGTCTCTTTAAACCAAAAAACAATCGCACGATTTCTAGCGACCCTTCACATTGTCTAGCTACAAAGAATGTACTGCTAAATGTGTTCTCTTAATGGTGTGGTTCTCTTTTTTTTGGTGTAAAGTACATGTACCTCTGGCACAAACCTGTTTTACAGATAGAGCTAGCGCTGTTAGAACTATCAGAGCTAAACGTCTGGTAATTATTTTGTTTTGACTCTATCGAAGGAGTTTCCCTAACTGTTCCCATAACTTTTTTCTGAAGACTAAAATTATTTGGAAATTTTGCACTTTATTTTCTTAATGTTCTTAAACAGTGCCAAAACGGCTTATTTAGTGCGCAACTCTCTGTACATTTAGTTTGACATCGCTTTACACGGGTTTAACTGTAGATTCCCTTATGTAAACAGGCATGCCGTGATGTCATGATCATACGTCATAGATACGGATGACGAACACTTATGACGCGTTGACTATAATTAATGCATTTGTAAACACAGCATATTCTGACCAGTGAGTGACCACCCATTGTATCTCGCAGGCGGAATTTAATCATTTGAAGTCTTCTGAAAAAGGACCATCGCTTAATTATTTACCGATTGTTCTGAAAGCAGACTTTTCAGTTCAAACGTTCGTCTGCTTCAAACTGGTCAAAACTAATTAGTTATTAATCAGAAGTTTTAAACCACGTGAGAAAGGAAAATGAGCTAGATCAAACGCAGGGTGGCTGCCAACCTAGTATGACAAAAGTTGGCTATTTCCATATTCTGTCACAGAGGTAAGCAGATTATAAAATGTTAATTTGATCTTCATTGACTGTACTGATTCTCTTCAGGCTAAAATAAGTAGGACACTGTTTGCAATTCTAATTGATCTCTCCCTACATATCGCGAAAATGCGAAAATCCAAATGCTGCGAAAATCCAAGTGCCAATTTCTTCACATTAATAAATGTTTTCGCATTTCGATAATTAGTGTCCATATAAAATAACTGTTTAAAATGCGGAACGTTCTTTAAGGTCTCTTTTCTTAATTTATATTAATATTACGTCAACGTCATGTTACACAAATTTGTATGAACATCGCGCGTCACGTCTAAGTAATTAATGAATTATTTCCTTGTTCATGGTGAAAGATTTTTATCACAAGCTTCCTAGGGGACATAACAACTATATATGTAATCAATATATACAGTGGAGAATCTGTTATTCTTTCCCGTTTAAACACAAACGTACGCAAACGCAAAGCACTAAAACGTAGAAAAGAACAACTTTTGGACAATTCTGATAATTCTTGTTTATCTTGGTGGCAAACAGTTTGGAGTCTGATCAGACGCCGGGTTACCCGGCGTCTGATCTGGCTCCAAACTGTTTGCACTGCAAATAATAGTTTTAGCGTAAACGCGTTTATTGGGAAAGAATAACAGATTCTCCACTGTAGCTGGAAATACCGTCCATATACAGTCGATACTCGATACTTCAAACTCGCTTAAATCGACCTTACCAGTATTTCATAAGTTTGATTTCGATAAATCGATCTCGCTTAAATCGAACATACCCATATTTCAAAGTTAAAATGTGGCTTAGCCACGTTTTGACTGATATATGGGTATGTTCGAACTATTGAGTTTCGACTTTATAAAACAGTAAACAGTGTATGAGACGACACATTTCAGAGAGTTTCATCTGGCCGAGCTCATTGACCTTTGGAACTTCAAATGGACAATTCTAGTTTCCAATAACGTCCAGTCCATTGGTGTATATTTTATACATATGTAATATATTGCAAAATTACACAGTGGAATCCTGTAGGGGTCTACCCTGTTTGCACGGGAAAGTGTACACTTCACCTGTACACTGCTTGGAGAGGGCGCATATGTGTATGCGTCACCAGGGCTCAATGCGTCAATTTGGATTTGCTTAAATTTGCAAACAATTTTGATCCAGATAACCGAAAAAGCGTCGTCTGACCAGACACTTCTGTATTTATCCGTTAACCAAAAGCCTATTTCTAGTTTTGAAGACAGATGGCCATTTAAAAACAGGTTGAAAGTAGAACGGAGAACTCTGCTTTTTACTTTCAGTCTGCTTTAAGCGCCCATCTGAGAACAGTACTACTAATCTGCATATGGATATTGGTGCATAGTGAAACTACTTTCTTCAGTGCAATACAGTGGAGAATCTGTTATTCTTTCCTGTTTAAACGCAAACGTACGCAAACGCAAAGCACTAAAACGTAGAAAAGAACAACTTTTGGACAATTCTGATAATTCTTGTTTATCTTAGTGGCAAACAGTTTGGAGCCTGATCAGACGTCGGGTTACCCGGCGTCTGATCTGGCTCCAAACTGTTTGCACTGCAAATAATAGTTTTAGCGTAAACGCGTTTATTGGGAAAGAATAACACATTCTCCACTGTACATGTAGATCTATCTAATTAAAAGCCAAGTTTTATCGTCTGCTTTAACCCTCCTACCGCCAAATTATCATCTGCATTGGTGGTGTCTGCAATATGTTTAATGACAGATTTTGACTGTTTTGACTGAAGAAATGTCGATACCAGTGCCAAACAATTTGACGCGGCGTCTGATCAGTATCAACACTGTTTGCAAAGTCGCCTTTTGGCGCAGTTGGCAGTGAAAGAGTTAAAGCTCACCCATACTATACATGTATAACCTACCATTAAAAGCTGCCCATCTTCTATAATCTTTCTCTCCACAATAGATTTTTTGGCATTGGAACCCTCTGTTGGGTTAGCTTCTGTCCTCATAACCTTTTTGTCGGCATCCCACGTGACTAGGACCTGTGGAAAGAGGACATATATATATACAGTGGAGAAAACGTTATTCTTTCTCATTTAAATGCAAACGAAACGCAAACGCGTTACAATAAAATGGAGAAAATGTCAACTTTTTGACAATCCTAAATATTGATTTTAACCTGGCCGGCAAACAGTTTGAAGCCTGATCAGACGCCGGGTTACCAGGCGTCTGATCTGGCTCCAACTTATTTGCATTATAAATAACAGTTTAAGCTTAAACGCGTTTATTGGGAAAGAATAACGTTTTCTCCACTGTACATGTATTAGCCCAGTTGTTGTCTGAGCAGTGCCAACGCATTTTAAAATTGCTGAGAAAAAACTAGTTCTGACATTTGTCACACTGTGCTGATCATAGTTGCTGATGAGTTGTTTTCATTACAGTAAAACCCCTCTATTACGACCATTAAATTATGTCAATCTTTAGGGTGTTTACGGAAGGCGAAAGCTTAAAGCAAGGTGACAGTGAAACAGAAAGCTCATTTAGCTTAAAGCAAGGTTACAGTGAAACAGAAAGCTCATTTAGGAGCTTTCTGTTTCACTGTCACATTGCTTTAACCTGTCACCTCTCTATTATATATGTGACAATCAATTAGCCTTCGTTTTAGTGGTCGTAATAGCGAGGTTTTACTGTATTCGAAGGCAGTAAAGGCCTCTCTATTACGACCACCACAATAAGAAAGCATAATTGATTACATGTATGTGCAAAAAACCGGTGGCAACTTAAAACAAAGTGAAAGTAAATCAGAAAACTACTAAAGGAAATTTATGCTCTATTTTCATCTTGCTTTAAGCAAGCACATGCCTTCAACTCATAAAATAATCAGCACAGTTTTGTGGTAGGAATAGAGGAGCTTTACTGTAGGCCCTACGACTTTTAACTTGAGTTTTATCCATATATGGCGTGTTTCGCGTATGTAAATAAGTAGAGTAGCCACTTTGTCGTTGATAACGCACACATACAGTAAAACCTCTCTATTTTGGCCACAAACTTATATTAATTAGTTGGTGTTTACGACAGGTGACAGCTTAAAAGCAAGGTGACAGTAAAACAAAAAGTTCCTTTAGGAGCTTTCAGTTTTACTGCAACCTGTTTTTGTATAATCAAATAGCCTTCGATTTAGTGGCCGTAATAGATAGATTTTACTGTACGTTCAAATCAGACATATCAAAAGGTATAAAGTAGGCTGCCTTTATATGTATCGAAAGGTGTAAAGTAGGCTGCCTTTAACTCGCCAACAACCAATGGTACCAAAATGCGACTTTGTACAGAGACGCCGTATACAGTGGAGAAAACGTTATTCTTTCCAAATAAACGCGTTTACGCTAAAACCATTTTTTCCATTGCAAACAGTTTGGAGCCAGATCAGACGCCGGGTAACCCGGCGTCTGACCAGGCTCCAAACTGTTTGCCACTCAGATCAACATGAATAGTCAAAATTGTCGAAAAATTGTCCTTTTCTACGTTTATGTGTTTTGCGTTGTCGTACGTTTGCGTTTAAACGGGAAAGAATAACAGATTCTCCACTGTAATACGACGTCTTATCGGGAACCATACTGTTTAACACCCGTATCGATATTTCTTTTGCCAAGTGTCTTAACCCTTTCATGGTCAAATTTATCGTGAGTTTTTACCCCTCACCGCCATATTGTCGTCTGCTTCTATATTATTGTCTGCAATATCGTTAAGGCAGAATAACTGACGTAATTTCAAAAAATGTGACAAACAGTTTTGATCCTGATCAGACGCCGCGTAAAGCGGCGTCTGATCAGGATCACAACTGTTTGCAAATGCGCTATATGACGTCATTGAGAGTGAAAGGGTTAAGCAGTTGAACTTTGAAAACTATATTTTAGACACCACTATCAATGCAGACAATATATTGGTAGTTTGAAGGGGTTTTAAAACAGACGATAACATTTGGCGGTATTTATGATAAGGGTATAAATGTGTCTTATTTGACACATTCAACCCTAACGACGAGTACTCGTTCACTCGTCATTAACAAATACTATAGTCTACCTATGAAGTGTACACGTATCCTATGAAAATTGTATAACACCTAATCAGGGCATGCACTGTTTTCCATTTTGCAATTTACGGTTAAAATAAAATCTAAATTGTCAAAAATCGTACAGTGCTCCCTCTCTGAAACGGTCCTCCCAACGACGATTCCCTCCTTACAACGACCCTTGTCTCTGGTCCCAAAACAAGACAATAATTTCTAACCATTTCACTGCTGCAGTAACGGCTGCTTAAAACTGTCGTCTGCTGTTCTTATTAAAGTTACATAATTTACATTTTGACAGAAAAAGCTTAATGCCGAGTGACAAACAGCTTGAATCCAAACGCGGCGTCTGATCTGGATTCAAGTTGTTTGCTTTAAGCCTATTTCCCTCCCTATAACGACTCCCTCTGAACAACGCACACAGTCTTTGTCTCCCATTGGGTTTTGTTGTAGCAAGGGAGCGCTGTTACTGAAAACTGGAATTTTCTATCTGAAGTATGAGTTAAGGTTTAAATCAGACACGTTTCTACTGGTATAAAAGTGAGCTAAGTTTACTTATCAAATCAGAATGGCCTTTTATCAGCTACATTAACTATTTCACCCCTTAAAACTTCAATTGGACAATTCTAGTTGCCAATTAAGTATCATAAAGTCAATTAAGTCTAGTCCATTTTGACTACTAGTTTAGTGTTGTTTGTTACCATTCATTTTAAACTGACAAACGGTTTAAACTAAACAAAGAAGGCACTGATCAGAGGGCACCTTTAGGGGATCTTGGACTTGACTGTTTGCGGCTTAGGATAAGTGTATCATTTGCAGGTACA
Source organism: Gari tellinella (assembly GCA_922989275.2). NCBI lineage: Eukaryota > Metazoa > Mollusca > Bivalvia > Cardiida > Psammobiidae > Gari > Gari tellinella. Next base: position 76,830,569 of record OV277868.1, on the reverse strand, counting down.
CTGTTTACAAATGACGAGTATACTCGTGAATAGGATTGAATACTATTCTGTCGAAATATAGTCTGCTTTGAAATTGTTGTCAGAGAAAATGTTGTCAATTTAAGATTTATAAATACTTTTAAAAAAAAAAAAGGAAGGGGGGGGGGTGAAAGAGAAGAAACCCGTGTGACCAAACAGTGTAGCTCTAGATGAAACAGGTTAGAACACCGGAAACGAGCATTATTTTAAGTGGTTCTTTAAGTGGGTATGTCCTGTAAATCTTGATTGCTGATAAGCGGCTATCACTTGTGAGTAGCGACATTTAGATTATATAGTCGAGTGTACAGTAGCCTCAACCCCGTTCCTGTCATGACGTCATCAACTTTAAATAATTGACGTCTGCTTTTATTTCTGAAATTTAAATTTGAGGTGTTTTGACTTATGAAATCTTAAATTGGGTGACAAACAGTTTGGATCCTGATCAGACGCCGCGTTACGCGGCGTCTGATCTGGATCTAAACTGTTTGCAAATAAAATTGTACTCGGGTTAAGGTAGTGAATGGGGCTACATGCATGGGTACAAGATTTGCTAGCGGTACAGTGGAGAAGACGATATTCTTTGCCGTTCCGGCAAACGAAACGCGACGCAAACGTAATGCAATAAAATGTAGACAAGAGGCCCATGCGGGCCTAAATATCGCTCACCTGGAAAAACCAATACAAGGGTCACATGACCCCTGGGGTGGGATCATTTTTGACCCCAGGGACATAATTTGAATGAACTTGATAGAGGACATAAAGACGATGCATTGAGCCAAATATCTAAGCTCAGGGCTACTGTGGTTTCAGATAAGAAGATTTTTTAAGTTTTCATTGAAAAAATCTATTTTTAGCTCCTGTGACCTAGATATGCAACGGACCGGAACCATATTTACAATATTGGTTCAGGGCTACCAGAAGTGTCACCATACCAAATATCAAAGCTCTGGCCATATTAGTTTCAGAAAAAGAGATGTTTGAAGATTTCACTAAATAACTCTATGCAAAATTACGACCCCCGGGGTGGGGTCATTTATGACCCCAGGGACATAATTTGAACAAACTTGATAAAGGACCTAAAGACGATGCTTTGTGCCAAATATCTAAGCTCAGGGTACTGTGGTTTCAGACAAGAAGATTTTTTAAGTTTTCATTGAAAAAATCTATTTTTAGCTCCTGTGACGTAGATATGCAACGGACCGGAAGTATATTTACAATATTGGTTCAGGGCTTCCAGATGTGTCACCATGCCAAATATCAAAGCTCTGGCCATATGAGTTTCAGTAAAAGAGATGTTTGAAGATTTCACTATATAACTCTATGTAAAATTACGACCCCCGGGGCGGGGTCATTTTTGACCCCAGGGACATAAATTGAACAAACTTGATAGAGGACCTAAATGCGATGCTTTGTGCAAAATATCTATGCCCAGGGTACTGTGGTTTCAGACAAGAAGATTTTTTAAGTTTTCATTGAAAAAATCTATTTTTAGCTCCTGTGACCTAGATATGCAACGGACCGGAACCATATTTACAATATTGGTTCAGGGCTTCCAGAAGTGTCACCATGCTAAATATCAAAACTCTGGCTATATAATTCAGAGAAAAAGATGTTTGAAGATTTCACAATATACCTCTATGTAAAATTACGACCCCCGGGGCGGGGTCATTTTTGACTCCAGGGACATAATTTGAACAAACTTGATAGAGGACCTAAAGACGATGCTTTGTGTCAAATATCTTAACTCAGGGTACTGTGGTTTCAGACAAGAAGATTTTTTAAGTTTTCATTGAAAAAAATCTATTTTTAGCTCCTGTAACCTAGATATGCAATGGACCGAAAATGTTTGAACAACTTTTAAAAAGGACCATACAAGGATCATTCCTGCCAAGTTTGGTAAAAATCCACCCAGTAGTCTAGGAGAAGAAGTCGTTTGAAGAAATTGTTGACGACGGACGACGACGACGACGGACGACGGACACAGCACAATCAAAATAGCTCACATTAGCACTACGTGCCAGGTGAGCTAAAAATGACAGGATTTTGATGATTCTGACTACTTGTAGAATCTATTTCCTTCCATATAAATGGCAAACAGTTTGGAGCTTGATCAGACGCATGGTAACCCGGCGTCTCTCTCGGTTACCATACGTTTAATCTGTGTTTGCAATGGGTATAGTTGTTTGAGAACAGACGCGCTTATTTGGAAACAAAATGTTGAAAATTGATAATAGAACTGTTTTGGTAAAATTTCGTCAGGTTTCTTGATAGCCGCCATTTTGAAGTTGAACTATTGAGGCTCTTTTTAAACAAAGTCCTGTCCAGTCCGATAATAAACCCGCTTCACACAGCCTCATATAATTCACTGAAGACAACAGTTCCATTTTATACAGTGGAGAATGTGTTATTCTTTCCCAATAAACGCGTTTACGCTAAAACTATTATTTGCAGTGCAAACAGTTTGGAGCCAGATCAGACGCCGGGTAACCCGGCGTCTGATCAGGCTCCGAACTGCTTGCCACCAAGATAAACAAGAATTATCAGAATTGTCTAAAAGTTGTTCTTTTCTACCTTTTAGTGATTCGCGTTTGCGTACGTTTGCGTTTAAACGGGAAAGAATAACAGATTCTCCACTGTACCTTCATGAATATTTTCTATAACCAAGCAGATGGTAGCTTAGGGCAGGCTGAGAGGAGAGTAAAGCAGAATGCGCCTATCAAGGCACATTCTGCTTTACTTTCCACCTGCTTTAAGTGGACACATGTCTTCAAAACTATAAACTGACTATGGGTTAGTTCGAATTTACAAATTTCGATTATCGATTTCACTTAAGTCGAAAATACCCGCAACTCACAGTTAAAAAGAAACTGAGCTGCATTACATCTTTGTAATACGGGTTAGCTCGATTTAGGTTAGTTCAAATGATCCAGACTGGACTTCAGTTGAAGTAGAGGATAAATTATTTAGGGAACCAGACTGCAAGTGATTCCTCCCCGCTCTATCTCCACAAGATTTTATTAGTCCTTACACGCTATGTAATTGTCGTCTGCACAATTTATCTTCTGCAATCATTCTCATAACTAATTAACTCATTATCCCCTGAAACTTCTAATGGACAATTCCAGTTTGCAATAAAGGCTGGTCCATTTTAGACTATATAGGGTTGTATTTTGTAATAAATTGCAAAATGCTAAACGGTGAAGTCCCTGATCAGAGAGCTCCTGCAGGAGCCCTCTGATCAGGGACTTCACAGTTTGCATAGGACAAGTGTACTCTTCACAGGTACTCATTTGGTAAAGGACGCATATTTGCGTCACTAGGGCTCAGTGAGTTAATGTGTGTTTTCCTTGAACATATTATCAAAGTTTCATACAGTTTGGACCCATATGATAGGCTGAGTTACACGGTTTCTCATTTTGGTTCAATTTCAAAATATATAGTTATCATTAATTTTGTTGTTGCGTGCAGAGTATTAACTCATTATCCCCTGACACTTCCAATGTATGATTCCAGTTTGCAATAAAGGCTGGTCATTTTCAACTATTTAGGGTTGTTTTTTGGTAATATTTTACACAATGACAAACAATGACAAATAGTTAAGACCCTGATCAAAGGGCCCCTGAAGGAGCCCTCTGATCAGGGACTTCACTGTTTGCTTAGCACATATGTACTATTTACAGGTACACTTTTGGAAAAGGCGCATATATGCGTCACTGGGGCTCAATGAGTTAAAGATCTGCATCACCTTATCCTTTTAACTACAATATTTACAGAGTACGGCAGATGTTATTATTTCCCACTTGAAGAGTTCGTGCTACAGTTTAAACGCAAACGAAACGCAAACGCATCGCAGTTAATTGGAGAAAATTACAACTTTTCGACAATTCTGACTTTCTATTTTAATCTGAGAGGCAAACAGTTTGGAGCCTAATCAGACGCCGGGTTACCCGGCGTCTGATTTGGCTCCAAACTGTTTGCACTGGAAATATTAGTTTTAGCGTAAACGCATTTATTTGGGAAAGAATAACGTTTTCTTCACTGCAAAACAATTCCCATTGCAGACAGTATGGAGCCTGATCAGATACCGGGGCCCAGAGGTATGTTTAGGTTCCATAATGTTTTCGAACAAGAGTAAAACAATAGTCAATATTTACAGCAAACTTTGATTTTCTCAATTTTATTGCATTTAATTTGCTGTCACTTTCCCATTGTTTTGTCTGGCTCTATGACAGGTGGTGGATTGGTATACAGTATGTAAATATGCGTCATGTGTGTGATATTCTCTTATTATTTTTTGACCAATCATGTCAGCTGTCACTGTCCCATTGTTTTGTCTGGTTCAGTGTTATGTTATTTGTTCTATGTCGGATGGTGGATTGGTAAATATGCGCTGTGTGTGTGTGATATTTTCTGTTGTTCTTCTAGCTTATTATTAGCTACGTTTTATATTTGAAAGACGGATATAATCGATTTAAGGTATCGAAATTTAACTGCGGAAACAAGAGTAACTTTGACTTAAGCCAATACCGCATAGCCTGTTTCAAGTATTGCACATAGTTGACCACTTAAAGCAAATTGCGCCTTAAGGCGCAGTCTGCTTTAATTTCATCCTGCTTTAAGCTACCATTCGCTAGGATATAGAAATTATGACAAGACAAGACAAGACAAATTTTATTGTGATTCAGGCCTCCGGCCCCGACACAAATACATAATATAACATATCAATACATGCGGTGTGTAACAGTACAAACAAACAATATAGGTGTACTTTTCAAATTACATTTGCTAAATTTAGTGTTTCCTGTCGTAACTGTAAGGCATAATAAATGTACATTGCAAGATTGCGTACTGTGGTCCTGTTTTTACGTGTCATTAATAAATTAAATTTGTACATGCTTGGATGAATATAATATTTTGTTGCTAAATAATGCTTCCTGAGGTCATTATAAAAATGGCATACTAACAGAAAGTGGTATTCATCCTCAATAACGCTGGTACAAAACTTGCACAGTCTTGATTCCCGGACAATACCAAAGTGTCTACCCTTTTCTATCATGAGAGAGTGAGAGGATATTCTAAACGAGGCTAAACTTACTCTAAATTTCTTAATCTCTAGGATATCTAAGTAATCTTCAAATTTAAAATCTGGTTTAAAACCGACATATGACGAGAGTTTTGAGCTAGAATTACATGCTTCGTGCCACTGCTGTAGGTATTGGACTCTCATTCTTTGAGTATTTTGGTAAAGGAACAAATTTTCATTGCAAACATATTGGTTTTCCCAAACATATCCAAAGCCGATGCTATACAAATGTTTCCTGACTAATGATACCCAATTTTGATACCCAGCATTGTCAAAATATCTCAGCATCTCATAGCTTTTCCAAACATATCTATGTTTAGGTAACGATAAAATCTGTAGCCAATATTTTATACATCTTTTAGCAGCTTGAATATACATAGGAAACCTTTCACACTCCCCTGCTACTGCTAAGTTTGGTGAACGGTTGTGGTACACACATGAAACGTTTGCATGCATACATATGGATTGTTTCTATACTGTGCATTGGTACTAGACCCCAAATTTCAGCTCCATACAGAAGTATAGGTGCAATCTTTGTATCAAACAGTTTAAAAAACACTGATTTAGGTAAAGGTGATAAGTGATAAAGTGACGAAAGAAGGCTAATTAGTACCCTTTTGGCCTTAGTTGCCAACACATCTGTCATTCTATACATTGATAATTGTGAGCTGAAATATGTGCCAACATAGGTAAAACCATTCACTGTATCGATTTTATTTCCGTTATAATACCAAATTTCATTTCTAGACCATTGGCTACCATTTCTGAAAACGACAATTTTAGTTTTAGCTACATTAAATGATAGTCCCCAAGTTGAACAATAATTAGATAGGACATCTAACTGCCTTTGTAAACATCTTGGAGTGTCAGCTATTAAAGCAACGTCATCTGCGAACAATAAAAGTAAAATCTGCACAATATCAGGAAATAACTGTATACCTGGAATACCCGAAGCAGATATTTCATCGTACAGCTCATTGATGAAGCGAGAAAATAATATCGGGCTTAAATGACAACCCTGTCTGAGTCCAATCGGGCACTGTAGTTCTTCACTTATAGAGCTGCCATTTCTAACACATGCCCTTACACTGCTGTATAATGCTTTTATAGAGTTTAACAGGTTACCTTTAATCTGTTTGTTATTAAGGATGGTAAATAACTTAGAACGCCGTACTGAGTCAAATGCCTTGCGAAAGTCTACAAAAGCAACATACAACTTACGACGTTTCCTACATAAATATTTACTAACAAGTGAATACAGTGGAGAATCTGTTATTCTTTCCCGTTTAAACGCAAACGCAAAGCACTAAAACGTAGAAAAGAACAACTTTTGGACAATTCTGATAATTCTTGTTTATCTTGGTGGCAAACAGTTTGGAGCCTGATCAGACGCCGGGTTAACCGGCGTCTGATCTGGCTCCAAACTGTTTGCACTGCAAATAATAGTTTTAGCGTAAACGCGTTTATTGGGAAAGAATAACAGATTCTCCACTGTATAAAACAAATACATTGTCGGTAGTGGAGTATCCAGACCTAAAGCCGGCTTGCGCCTCTGATATTTTGTCAAATGCCATTGAGTACATTGTAAGTCTCTTATTTAACACATTACCATATACATGTACCTTGCTCAATACATCTAATAACGATATACCTCTATAATTGTCAGGATTGTTTATGGAACCTTTTTTGTGTATAGGTATTAACAGGGAGCATGACCATTGTTCAGGAAAAGAACCAGACTTAAAGATACAATTGAAAAGCGTTCGTAAAAAAGGCACAATCATTTCTGCACTGGCTAACACATGTTCTGGTCTCAACTATCCAAATGCAGCCTTATTTCTCTTTAGTTCATGTACAGCACTCAGTTATCACTATTCAGTATAATGTCTTCACATTCATTTAGAACATCAAAATTATTTACATTCGCGTCATTACCATTAGTGTCACCAGTATTGTCACCATTGCTATCTTCCTCAATATCGTATTATGGTACATATTCAAAACTAAATAAAATGGAACTACTTTCTTCAGTGGAGGAATAAATAAGAGGTGTAAAGAGCTTATCTATGGAGTAAAGGGTTAAGCAAGATCGAGATATCATGGATCAATTGAAGCAATGTTCACAGATAAATTCGACTAAAGTGATATCGAGACAACGATATTCGACAGTATTTCGCTGTCAACTGTTATCGGTTTGTTGTTATCAATTGAATTAACTACATGTCTGGACTAGAGTTGTCTTCCAGTCTCGCTCAGGAGACACATCAGTACTGAGTTATTGATTTAATTGTTAGTTGGTAGAATCATCCAGGATGCTATCAGGAATGTGATTTCAGTGCTAGGCACCTAACGACCATGAACCAATTTGCGCCCAAAGGATTCTTCCATGCTTATGTATTGGATTAGTCCATTTTTAACCTAAGAGGTGCATGGTCTAAATTTTCATTTCATTTTTGTCAAAATGCTTACATACATGTACAGTGCTCTATCTCTACAACGACCACCAATGGGAGACACTGATTGTGTGAGTTGTTAGGAAGGAGTCGTTATAGGGAGGGAAAAATTAAGAGTTGGCTTTCATTTGCAAACAGCTTGAATCCAGACCAGACGCCGCGTATATAACGCGGAGTCTGATCTGGATGCAAGCTGTTTGTCACTGGTCATTATATATATTCTATCAAAATGTCCACTAACAGTAACATGTAACTTTGAGATAAAACAGCAGACGACTACTTTATTAAGCAGACGATATTGCAGTAGTAAAAGAGTTAGACAAATTTTCATGTATATGGAACTACGGCAATGGTCGTTGTAAAGAGAGAGATGGTCGTTGTTGGGAGGGTCGTTGCAGGGAGGGAACTCTGTACAATGCAATGTGTTGATAGTTGATACCTATCTATAGTATCCACAATACTATCATCACCGGCACATGGTACGATCATGCCCATGTGTGAATCTTTCTCTCATTAAATGTTTATCAATTTAGCAGTTAGTGCCCCAACTTATAAATGATAATATGCGAACAAACAGACACTTGACACAGCCTCCTCATACACACGTGTTCATTCATGCTGTTAACTCGTTACACCCATGAAACTTTTAATGGAAAATTCTAGGGATGGCAACTGTTAATCGGTTAACCGGATAACCGTTCGAAAGTCCCGATTATCGGTTAGAAAATTCGGTAACCGGTTCATCCTAAAATATTTAAGAAATAATAAATTTATACCAGTGTTTTATCGTGCAATAGAACACTGGTAGATATGATGCGTAGTAATTTAATCACGAGGCAGAATGCCGAGTGATTTTATAACCAGCATCTCAACGACTGCCCGTGTTCTATTACTCGATAAATCACTGGTATTGATTTATTACATGTACATGTATTTCGATTCTAAAACTTCAATTTAACAACAATTTTCACCGACGAACGGCGCTACATTTCTTAGCGTCACATTTTAGCCGTTATGTACAGCGTGTGTGTGTGTTTTTATCGTGAATTTTAATATTCATGATTGGAATTGGAATGGGAGTCGGGCAATCATAGGAATGGGGATCGGGCTGATACGTACTTTACAATTGTTGTCGAAGGGGTCTGTCTCGTCCTTCTCCTCGTTCACTGTGATAGTGTTGTCCATATCTTTGGGTCCTTTAGTAATGATTCTGATCTTGTTGTCCTCTAGCTGTAGTATCTCCATCTTAGTTGTGATTGCCTGGGCAAGTTTCCGCTTAATATACCCGATACCTGTCAAATACACAGTGGAGAACAAATTAACGTGATATTTTTACCCCTTCACCGTTTCATTGTCGTCTGCTTCAATTTTGTTGTTTGCAAGATCGTTTCAAAGTAAGATACAATGTAGTATGACTTAAAACGTATCGCAGTTTGGATCCTGCCAACTTTTTCGGGATAGTTTTACCCCTTCACCATTTCATTGTCGTCTGCTTCAATTTTGTTGTTTGAAAGATCGTTTCAATGTAAGATTTAATGTAGAGTGACTCAAAACTTATCGATACGAGTGTTAAAAAGTTTGGATCCTCAGCAGACGCCGCGATACGCGGCGTCTGACCAGGATCCAAACTGTTTGCAAAGTCGACTTTATGGCGCCAATGGCAGTGAAATAGTTCAGTATTAGCGACGAATATACTCGTCATTTCAAATGGTGTACCCGTAAACATTACGTTGCAAACAGTGTGGAACTTATTCAGAGGGCTTATCTATAGAGGAACCCTCTTAGCAGAGTCTGCACCGTTTGAAATGTGTAATATATTTTATATATATATATATACAAGATGTGTTTGAGAACCCTATGACTTTACCCCCTAATGTGATCATGACCTCTAAATGACATTGACATTGACCCTTATCTGGCATAACCCAACTTGTACTTATTTCAAGAACTTCTTGATTTGAGTACACATGCCAAATATGATGTCTACATCACACAATTATAGTTCGAAAATTGTGGTCAATATTAATTTAACCTTTTTTTTTCTTTTTTTTTTACTTCCCAATGACTTTGACTTTGACAGACATAACCCAAGTTGCATTGAGAACGAGGGTCACTTGAGTCTAGTACACATGCCAAAAACAAAGCCTTACATATAATCATATGCAGTTCCAAAGTTATGACATACAGACAGAAAAACAGATAGACAGACAAAACAGTAGCAAAATACCCACGAATAAGTCGCGTGGGGACACAAAACACCCCATAAATAGTTCAAATGGGCTAGACTTAATTGGAAATTGTAATTTTCCGTTTCAAGGGTGAATAAGTTAACTATTTTCCCCAAAGACAATTTACTTATTACTCATGGATATACATGTACTGTTCGTCCTTTCTACAATGCCATGGAAATATTGACGAATTATCTTAATCTGTATTGCAACCAGTTTGGAGCCAGATCAGACGCCGGGTTACCCGGCGTCTGATCAGGCCCCAAATTGTTTGCAATGGAAAATACATATATTCTTTATTTATTATAGTCTCATCATGGTTACAGCATTGTATATACACAAAACAGACAAATCTTACTAACTGTATTTTAAAACATGTCATTCCTTAAAGCCGCATTGTGTTTTTGAGAAACCTGCATAAAACGGTTGTTTGGGGTCCCATTTGAACTACGTAGGACGTGATTCTTTCACAAAATCCGGCTTTATCTAAGAAATTCGCTTTTTAAATTTTATTTATAATATTTTTGTACTGCAAAATTAAAAAGCCTCCCTTGTGAATGGAAAGAATGACAACTCTGTAAATACAGGGCTCCAGATAACGGAAGTATTTCGAAAAACTAAAATCTTTATTTATGTTTTTAAACCCAATGGTGTCATACTCATTAAAATTGCCTCGAAGAGACGGTTTAATCAGTAGTAACACCATAGCATTCGGTGCTGAAATGAGTGAGAAAATGTTAGATTAGTTCAGATTACTCCCGGTTACATGTGTATAGCTGGAGCACTGAGAATTACCCTGTTAACCCTTATTCTGCTGCAAAGACGGCTGTTTTGACATTGTCGTCTGCAAAATTTGTTCAGTTTAGATTTATGCATTGTTTTAATTAAACAAACCTTAAGACGAGTGTCAAACAGTTTGGATCCAGATGAGACGCCGCGTCACGCGGCGTCTTTCTAGATTCAAACAGTTTGTAAACTCCCGTAAAGTTACGACCAATGGGCACAAGGTTCAACACTACTTGATCCAGTGATAACGTGTACATATTATTCACCATGGGTAAGCGATTAAAAACATTACGGAGGATTTATACATTGAGCTTGCTGAAAATGACTGTTTCAGCCTTGTCCGCTCTCTAACTCAAACACTTCTTTTTTTATCTTTACCAATCTTGCTACAAATGTTTATTAGTATAGAATCTAGGTCAGGTTCAATAACTAGCAAAATCGCATAAGGCATGTCTGAGTTATTGTCCTTGAATAATTAAAAAATGACTGTTTCAGCATTTTCTGCTCTCTAACACAAACACTTTTTATTGGATCTTCACCAAACTTGCTGACAACGTGTATTGGTATTAAATCTAGGTCAAGGAAAAAAGGTATTTGTGTTAGAGAGCAAAATATGGTGAAACAGTCCTTTTTAATACATAAAGGGCAATAACTAAAGTAATCCTTATGGAACTTTAGTAATAAGCACACTGGACCTAGATTTTATATAAATAAAGCATTTCAGCAAGTTTGGTGAAGATCCGATGAAAACTCTTTGTGTTAGAGAGCAAAAAAGGCTGAAACAGCAATTTTTTAATAATTAAAGGGCTATTACTCCAACATGCCTCATGCGATTTTAGTAGGATTCAAACCTAGCCTTGATTTTATATTAATGAAAACTTTCAGCAAGTTTGGTGAAGATTAAAAAAAAGTGTTTGGGTTGGAGAGCAAACTTTGCTGAAAACAGTCATTTCTAATACATAAAGGGCAAAAACTCAGATATGCCACATGCGATTTTAGTAATAATCAAACTAGACCTAAATTTTATATGAATAAATATTTTCAGCATGTTTGGTGAATATCCGATAACAGCTGTTTGTTTTAGAGTGCAAAAATGACTGAAACAGTCATTTTTTATTAATAAACAGGCAATAACTCAAAAATACCTTATGCGATTTTAGTAGTAATCAAACTAAACCTTGATTTTATATCAATGAACATTTTCAGCAAGTTTGTGGAAGATCGGATAAAAAATATTCGAGTTAGAGATCGGACAAAAAAGTGTGATAGTCTAACTGACTGATGGATGGACGGGCGAAGGTAGATAACGGTTGCACACGGTGAAGTTGAATCCGGCTGTATCACGTGATACTAAGCCGTGTGGTAATGTTTATATCAGACGTTCTATTTTCGGTTTGTTATGATTTTAAATCGCCCTTTTTGGTGATTTAGGTCCGTCTTCATCATTTCATAGATCAGTTTGGCCCATAAGAATGTTCAAACATTATTATTAGCCGTTATTGTATTTCAGACATTAAGAAAATGTCTGAAAACACAATGGGACTTTAAAAAATTATAAGAGACTTATCACAATACAAATATCACAACTATACTTATTTTTACCTCTCTAGTGGAAAATGACGAATTATCTTAATATGCATTGCAAACAGTTTGGAGCCAGATCAGACGCCGGGTTACCCGGCGCCTGATCAGGCTCCAAATTGTTTCCAATGAAAAATACATGTTTTTAGCCCAAGTTTGTTTATTGGGAAAGAATAACGTCTCCTCCACTGTACAAAGAGACTAATAAGAAATCGATACCAGTTAGCCAGTTAATTACTAATTAGTACAACAAAGAACAACCAGCATCCAGTATGATTAGCGTTGTTCCGATTATCGAATTTAATCGATTATCAAAAATCGAGGTTAACGTTTCGATATTCAATCGATGCCAATTTACAAAAAAAAGTAATAGACTAATCAGGAACACACCGTATTCACTTCTGATATGAGTCTATTTTAGGGGATCTTAAAGCAGGGAAATGGTTGCACTTTAATCTGAAAAGATCAAACTTATTTTAAGACAACTGGATGACTATTACAAATCTGGTTTTAGGCCATGGATCGAACTAGTGACCCATGAATCTGGGTTCTTAACAACCACTCATCTACAATAAGAATAACAATCTGTGTAGATTAATTCATAGCTTGTGAAAACAGTCATAATTTTTTGGCAAACAGCATACATGTACATGTATATCCAGATTAGACGCCATACACCACGATGTTTCATCTGGGTCTATACTGTTCCCAAACATCTATTTGGTGCAAGATGTGCATTAACATACTTTAATACAATGAAAATACAGTAAAACATTTATATTACGACCACCAAAAAGACAGCTAATTGATGGCATGAATGACAGGTGACAGCTTAAATCAAAGTGAAAGTAAAACAGAAAGCTCCTGCGGGAGCTTTCTGTTTTACTTTCACCTTGCTTTAAGCAGCAACCTGCATATAACACAACATTATTTATATAATTTCTGGTAGTAATAGAGAGGTTTTACTGTAGTTGGTAGGTTACATGTAGGACAGAGGTGAATGTTTAACTGTCGTGTAACAGATTTCTCCTGCTGACCTATGGGGGGAAACCTGTTACAGGACAATACAGACATCTATCGAATTCTTAGTACTGGAATAAAGCGTTTCCGCTACCGAAGTTCATGTCCTTTTGATAGACTTTCTTTTAGCCATTACCCCCATAGTCTGTATCTAGTTTTGAAGACAGGTGACTACTTAAAGCAGGTTGAAAGTAAAGTAGAATGCGCCTTAAGGCGCATTCTGTTTTACTTTCAGCCTGCTTTAAGCTACCATCTGTTAGAATACAAAACATATTTCTTTCAGTTTATATTGATGACTGTATAACTATTTTCTTCAATAGATTAATAAATCATAGGCGTAAAAGGGCGTACTTATGTGATAATGGGTTAACCAATAGCCTGTTTCTAGTTTTGAAGACAAGTGAACACGCAATTAAAGCAAACTTATTTTCAAGTAAAGCAGAATGCACCTTAAGACTCTTGTCTGCTTTATTCTACCATATACTAGGATATTGAAACCATTTTTATGATATATATTCACGACTCTAATACAATGTAATGTAAACGATTTTCTTCAGTGGAGGAATAAATTAAAGCAGTAAGTTACGTATTTATGGGGTCATGGGTTAAAAAACCCTCTCAGTGTCGAATTACTTGACGTCTCGTCTGGATCCAAACTATACAAACACTTATCAATTATTCGATCGTAGCGAGCAGAAGGGAAACCTTTTATCCTACTATCACAGTATCGTCTGCTTAAAAAATTATATCGAATTTGTCTTTTACACTTTTAAACTGTTAACCTTTCACTGCCATTACGTCATCACTTTTAAACCATTGTCGTCTGCTTTTATTTTTCAAACTTAAATTCTAGGTTTCTGACTTTAGAAATATTTAAATTAGTGTCAAACACATTGTAGTTTGGATCCTGGTCAGACGTTGACAAATATATATATATATACACACACCTTTTACTGTTTTCTTTTATCACGTACATATACATTTATAATAAATGGTTACCAAGGCGACGATGGATATTGCAAATGTGGTAAAGCCTGATATCGTCTGTTAATGGTCATTTCAAAGATTGTTTGTATCAATGTTTCCCTTATTCCGCTAATTTTCCTCTGCTCAGGAACAAAAAGGCATTTTTGTCTGCATATTTATTTCAAACTCAGGTTAACCAAACTATCTTGAATATACCACATTGTTCAGCGGAGCTGAATGGTATCTATTTAGCCCAACATTTCAACCAATTATATTTGATCAGAAATTTAGAATTAAGAGCACCTGTTGAAACTGAATACATGTAGATCTAGTCTGATTGGATAGTAGCCAGGGCTCCAGATAAGGGAATTTTTTCAAAACTTAATTTTTTTTATTTGTGCATTAAACTCTATGGTGTCCATACGCATTTGAATTGTCTCTTCGAGACGATCAAAATGAGTGGTAACACCATAGGGTTTGGTGCTGAAATGAGTGAGAAAATGTTAGATTTGTTCAGTTTACTCCCCTCTTATGTGAGTGTAATATTCAGAGACACAGGCTGAATGTTGCAGTGTGTACTACTGAGCGATGACATCATGCTTCTATTTCAAGATATGATATCAGATGTCTTTTTATTGATAGACAGTGGTAGCTAGGTGTTTTGTTTAATAATGGTTTACTACCAATTTATTTTAATTGTTAACTTTTTGTACAAATTTACCATGCATTGATAGCAATATAATAAATGGCCTCAAGTGAGTTAAACACAATTGTGTTGTTTCATCATTTATTTAGAAGAGTGAGGTGTACAGCAGACTGTTGTTCTGTATGAGCATGCACAGTTTATTTAGTTATAGTTTGTTTCAAGAAACTCCCCATGAATGCAGTTTGATATATAGAACAATAGTTTAATCTGGGGATCTCCTACCAGTAGCTAGGATACGGGTTAAATTATTGTTTTGCATTTCGGTACATTATAGTCTTTAGTCAGAGTTATGCTAAATCATTGAATGTGTATTCTTTTGCTTTTCAATCAAAGATATTACAATCCTTTGAAAACCCCAAAATTCATACAATTGTTATGCCTGTGGCCACGTTCTAAGTTGGGGATCTAAAAACAAAGAGTTGAACCTTTTCAAGCTTCTTTAATATTCACAGTCTCAGTGTATTATATTTCTGTCGACTCTTTACTAAACAGTTATTAATTAAAACAAGCATGCACGGTGTTATTTACGGTGTAAACACGACAGTACGACGGTGATAGTATGCCAGTACGACGGTGATAACGCGATAATATAAGGGCAGTATCAACGTCGTGCTGTCGTATTGTCGTGCTATCACCGTCGTACAGTCGTACTATCACCACCGCACTGTCGTACTACCACCGTCGTACTGTCATACTACAACCGTCGTACTGTCGTGTTGTCACCGTCGTACTGTCGTATTGTCGCGTTTCAAACCAGTTAATTCATAGGCGATAATCAGAAATGGCTTTAACGGAATTCTGTAGAATATGGGTTAATCGACAATATATATGCAGACTGGTATTAAATCTTGAAGGAGTTATTTGCTTGATATGTGGTTTTTGTTGTCGTTCTTTACTATTTAGTGACTGTCTGTTGTTTTCTTATAATGGTTCCAGACAATAAATTGAATATTTCTTCGAATAATGAGAGAAAGCAGGGCTCAAGTTCAGAGTGAACAAATCTTATATTTCCAATATTTTCAAGTCACCAAACCCTTATATCAAACTTTAAACAACAAATAGACAAGTATAAAATATTTTGGATATTGATAATGCAAAAATGTTCTTCATAAAAATACAAAATTCAAAATGTAATTTGCAGAATGCCTAACTTGCGACTGATCTGTGTATAATAAAGCAAAGATTATAATGTTTGCAAGAACTTTAGCCATTTTCAACAGTCTTCGGCTTTTCCTGGTCATTCCATGTACATGTAGGCCAGAGAACTTAGGTACATTTACAGTAAAACCTCTCCATTACGACCACTAAAACCATGTTTAATTGGTTGTATAAAAGACAGGTGACAGCTTAAAACAATGTGACAGTAAAACAGAAAGCTCCTACAGGAGCTTTCTGTTTTCCTGTCACATTGCTTTAAGCAGTCAACTGCTGTTAACCCCCTAATAAATAACACAAATCAGTGGTCGTAATAGAGGGGTTTTTACTGTATGTCAAAACCAGTACTGAATGAAACCCAAATAGCCTGTCAGATATGCAATCAGCGGACTATTGAGGTTATTCACCACTTTATTCTCCAATTGTCCACCATAGTGTATCGCACGTGAAATATATACAGTAAATCCTCTCCATTACGACAACTAAATTGTGTTAATATTTAGGTTTTTAAGGCAGGTTATTGCTTAAAGCAAGGTGATAGTGAAAGAGAAAGCTCCTTAAGGAGCTTTCTGTTTTACTGTCACCTTGTTTTAAGCCGTCACTTGTCCTTCATACAATCATTTAGCCTATTATTAGTGGTCGTAATGAAGAGGTTTAACTGTATTTGACCTTGACTATCGTTAGCGACCACTTACTGAAAGGATAGAACGATCTTTAAAGACAGGTTACAGCTTCATACAATGCAAAAGTAATACAGAAATCTCCTGAAGGAACTTTCTGTATTACTTTTGTCCTGCATTAAGCTGCTTACATTGTATATTGTATATTATAACATGGCCAGTGTGTGTCATTTTCAGTGACTGTTAAACATAGGTTTTACTGTACTCAGTAGAAACACAGATAATTCTTGTACTAGAGTATGGGCCTGATTTACAATCAACTCTTCGTTATCAATTTAGCTTCAAAAGCGTGTTGAGCGTCAACTTAACTCAATTAGGTCTACCACTGAATCTTATTAATGGACAGTTCCAATTTCCAATAAAGTCAAGTCCATCTTTGACAATTTAGTGGGGTTTTTTTACAGTCGAATACAAAATGACAAACAATGTAGATCCTGATCAGATAAGCAGTCTATTAACCCATTACCCCATTAATACGCCTTTTTACGCCTTTAAGTTATTCCTCCACTTAGGTAATTTATACAGTCATGAAAATGTACTGTATGATATGCTTTCTAAATCCTAGCAGATAAAAGCTTAAAGCAGACTGAAAGTAAAGCAGAATGCGCCTCAAGGCACATTCTGCTTTACTTTCAACCTGATTTAAATCGTATCTTGTCTTCAAAACTAGAAACAGGCTATAGGGCAATGGGTTAACGGATAACAAATTAGGATGAATTTGATATTTTAATATTCTAAAAGTAGGATTTTTTTCTGATCAGACGACAACGTACCGAGTATCTTAACCCTTTCACTTTCAATGACGTCATAAAGCGCATTTGCAAACAGTCTTGATCCTGATCAGACGCCGCGTAACGCGACGTCTGTTCAGGATCAAAATTGTTTATCACTTGTTTTGAAATTACGCCAATTTTTACTGTCTTAAAACTTACTTTGAAACGATATTGCAGACAACAATATTGAAGCAGACGACAATATGGCGATGAAGGGGTAAAAAGCTCAAGATAAATTTGATCATGCAGACAACAATATGGCGGTGAAGGGGTAAAAAGCTCAAGATAAATTTGATCATGCAGACAACAATATGGCGGTGAAGGGGTAAAAAGCTCAAGATAAATTTGATCATGCAGACAACAATATGGCGGTGAAGGGGTAAAAAGCTCAAGATAAATTTGATCATGCAGACGACAATATGGCGGTGAAGGGGTAAAAAGCTCAAGATAAATTTGATCATGCAGACGACAATATGGCGGTGAAGGGGTAAAAAGCTCAAGATAAATTTGATCATGCAGACGACAATATGGCGGTGAAGGGGTAAAAAGCTCAAGATAAATTTGATCATGCAGACGACAATATGGCGGTGAAGGGGTAATTATTTATTTGATAATGAAAGCGTTAACGTCTGGTCAGGATTCAACCCTATTGATTTTTCAAAAGTTTAATCGTTCAAGTCTGACGTCAAGAGGTAATAAGCAGACGTCATTTCCTGAGGTAAGCGATAATCTGGCGGTGACAGAGAAAAACGCATTTCTGTAATTAGTAGAACGTTGGGTTAATCAAATTTGTTTCCCTCAGCAATGCAACTCAACCCATTCGCCATATTCATGACATTACCGTGTGCATGTTTAACCCATTTAATGCATTACCCCGCGTATAACGGTTATTTCACAAACAGTTTGGATCCTGATCAGACGCCGCGTGACGCGGCGTCTGATCAAGATCCAAACTGTTTGAAATTTATTTCAATATTTCTTAAGTCAAAATACCTCAAAATTTAAATTTGAGAAAAAAAGCAGATGAGAATAGTTTGAAGCAAATGGCGTCATGACAGTGAAGGGGTTAAATTGTCGTCTGCTTTCATTTTTATTAAAATCAGGGTACATGCATTACAATTAAAGTAATAATGATCATTGCTTTGAAACGGCCGAGTCTTGGTGAGAGGCTGCATAAACACGTTTAACGCCGAAATTATCCCGTCTTTTTTTAACACTTTTGCTGACAAAATATCGTCCGCAATTTTATACAAAGTTCGAACTTTTGAAATTTTGACCGGCGAAATATTGATACGAAATCCAATCAGCTTGGACCTTGATCAGACGCCGCTTCAGGGTCCAAACTGTTTGAAACTCGTAAAGATATTTTTCGGTTTAACTGCTTCAATCTTAATGTGAAATATTACATGTAGTTAAGGGTGTATCAATGTCATGGATTTGGGAACTTTTCAAAGTACATGAAAACACTCTATGATGGTTTTGTATTGAAGAGCTATTTAAGATGAATGAAAAAATAGAAAAAGTGTACATTTTGGTGAACAACAGTTGGCTCTTCGGCCATGTAAAATTTACCCCACCCACTTCCTCTTATTTTGTCCTTTTCAAACAGCCCGCTTCAATAAAACCCATTTTAAATGAAAACGAATATGATAATTTGGTTTTGTGTTATTTATTTCCTATCTATGGTAGTATTTCTTCATACAAAAACTAATTTAAGAAAAACAGGCACCAAATGTGAAATTTATAAAGCTCTAAATATCATCGGTATGGTACTTTTTTGTAAATTTTGTAAGGGGATGTAACTCTTTTTACTTTAATAACTCAAAATTTTCAACACTGACCTTTCAATTTCTTTTCATATTTTGAACTGCCTGAGTATGGGCTTTCATCTAGTAGAATATAAGAAAAAGTTAAATACTAGAACTATTTCATTTTCAAACTTTTTTACTTTTTTTCATAAAATAAAAAATCTAATAAAATCATGCCCTATATAAAGTATATTTTTGATATTCAAGGATCCATATTGTTCAAACCTGGTGCCTGCTTTGTCTAAATTTGGTTTATATATGTGAACATACCACCATAGACATGAAATAAATAAAGAAAACCCAAATTAACATTTTTGTTTTGTTTTGAAATAGATTTTACTGAAGCTTGTACTCTGAATGGGTAAAATTTGAAGAAAAAAATCCAAATTTGACATACCTTTTTCAAATCGCTGTAGCTCAAAAAAAAGGACACCACCATATATTTTTTTTTTTCATTTTTTCATTCATCATAAATAGCTCTTCCAAAAAAACAATCATTGATACTTTATGCAAACACTGAGTTTTGATCCTGATCAGAAGCCGAGTAACGCAGCGTCTGATCAGGATCCAAACTGTTTGACACCCATATCAATATTTCCTAACTTAAAACCGCACACAATTCCAAAATGTTAAAAGTCAAATATAAGCAGACGATAATATGGCGGCGACTGTGCTAGGCGGGTATTTCCTTCATAATGACAGTAAAAGGATTCAAAGCAGACGATATTATGGTGATGAAAGGGGTTTGAAGCAGACGATCAGACTTGGCATCATAGTGCTTATACAGTGAACTCATTCTACACCGGACATGCGTGGGGACAACACATTTTTACGGTTTAGAGGGGTTTGCAGTTTAGAGGGGTTTTAACCCGTTACCAAATAGCTTGTTTCTAGTATGGAAGATAGCTGACCACTTAAAGCAGATTGAACGTATTAAGCAGAATTCGCCTTAAGGCGCTTTTTGTTTTACGTTCCACCTGCTTTAAGCTATCGTCTGCTAGAATGTATTAACTATTTTCTTCAGTGTAGGAATAAACCAAAGACGTAAAAAGGCGTATTTATGGTGTATTTGGTAAAAGTAAAGAAGGGTTGGAAGCGGGACCAAAGCTTCTGTCCGGTTTAGAGAGAATTCCGGTATTTAGAGGTTCCTGTTTGGAGGGTTCCACTATATAGAAGATTATACGTAGATGATTCCCGGGTCCCTTATATGGAAACAATGCTTAATACATTTAAAAATATAATTATATAATTCAATCAAGATTGAATACAATATAACATGTACATGAATAAGAAAATTTAATCAAAACTTGTGGATGACAAGTAGAATACCATATTGAAATCACAGAGACGAATCTGACACAAATACTGGGTTTCAATGTTTGTATATGTGCATTCACCCTCTACCACACAGACACACTTTTAGCGCCTTTGGTTAATTCCTCAACTTAAGAAAAAAAAAGAGAAATATTATCTGTATCATGGTAGATGGAAGCTAAAAGCAGGCTGAAAGTAAAGCAGAATGCGCCTTATAGGCGCATTCTGCTTTACTTTCAACCTGTTTTAAGTGGTAATCCGTATTAAACAGTTTATGTGGTAAAGGGTTATAACTTGTGTTAACCCATAGTCTGTTTCTATTTAAAAATCACGTCTGACAAATATGAATAAGAGTAGCAAACGGTTTGGATTCTGACCGCCGTGACCGGAGTCCAAGGTTATAAAGCGTTTGAGTTGAGTCTGAAGCCGTTCTCACGCATTTGACTGATCAGTGACTCTTGTGGATTATTAGGTTCCCTTTTGGCTCTTTAGAATTAACACAATATGAACCAGTCTTCTTGCAATTCTAGATAGTTTTCTAAACACTGGTCTAATTTAGCAAACAGTGTATACCCAGATCAAAGGGCTCCAGCCCTCTGATCTCGGTCTACACTGTTTGCAAATGTAATAGGTATACAGTGTACATTTGCATTTCAAACAGGTCCTATGGTACAGTGGAGAATCTGTTATTCTTTCCCGTTTAAACGCAAACGTACGCAAACGCAAAGCGCTAAAACGTAGAAAAGAACAACTTTTGGACAATTCTGATATTTCATGTTTATCTTGGTGGCAAACAGTTTGGAGCCTGATCAGACGCCGGGTTACCCGGCGTCTGATCTGGCTCCAAACTGTTTGCACTGCAAATAATAGTTTTAGCGTAAACGCGTTTATTGGGAAAGAATAACACATTCTCTACTGTACATGGTGTTGAAAGAGTAAGCCTGGGCCCAGTTTCATAAAATTTCGTACGATAAAAACGGTCGTAAGTCAAAACTTTAAACTTCATTCAAGTTTTGATTGCGGTATAGTCAGATTAAAACGGTCGTAAGTCAGATTAAAAAAAGGCTCAATTATCATTTATTTCTCTATCTACATGTAATCCTGTCTTGTGACATCTCTTTGAAATCGTCTTTTCAAGACGATTCTAAAGAGATGTCACAAGACATGATAAGATAGAGAAATAAATAATAATTGAGCCTTTTTTAATCTGACTTACGATGGGTTTTTTTTAATACGAAGTTTTATGAAACGGGCCCCAGAAGACGACACTTTTAAAGCAGGCGACACTTTTAATACAGCAGGGCTGCCATATTAAGTGGACATGAAAAATCCTAAGATTTCAAATTTGCATTTTTCAAGTGCGATTTTACGAATCGTACCTTTACCCCATAGCCTTTTTCTTGTTTTGTTGACATGCTACTATTTAAAGCAGGCTGTAAGTAAAGCAGAATGCGCCTTATGGCGCATTCTGCTTTACTTTCAGCCTGCTTTTAGCTACAATGTACTGGGAAAAAATCCGGAGATTTAGGAAAAATCCGGAGAAATGGCAGCCCTGATACAGACGACATTTATTCAGCGTTCAACGGATAAACCATTAATAAAATGTTACGGCGCGACAACGGTCACACTTATAAACAGTGTGTATCCTGACCAGACGCCGAGTAACTTGGCATCTGTCGACTGATCATGATACACTCTGTTTCACACTAATATTGAATATTAGTTTAGCCGCTTTTTGTAAAAGCGCGTTTGCAAACAGTGGGGATCCTGATCAGACACCGCGTAACAGGATCAGGATCAAAACTGTTTGACACTCGTTTTGAAAATTCTTCAGTCATACTGCCTTAATTTTTAACTTTGAAACGACATTGCAGACAACAAAATTGAAGCAGACGACAATTAAACGGCGAAGGGGTAAAAATCTCACGAATAATTTGGCAGAGAAAGGGTTAAATGGAATATGGTTTTTTTTCCCGCAGACGACATCCGGTTCAAGAAGACAATAATTTAACACGTTGCACTGAAGCAACTGAGTCAATTATTTCACACATTTGGAGTCCTTTGGACATCGCCATAATCCACTTGACCTTATTGGTTGCTAAGGAAATGAGAATTTTATTATCTCGTATCGGTTCCGAATTCCTGAACATGAACACATAAAATACAGGAACCAGGATTTAACGGAATTGCAAATAGTTTAGAGTTTACTGGGGGTATGACCAGGATCCATATCGTTTGTCCATATCCGGGTAATATTTCTCGTACCTGATTTATATTTCTTGAAACCAAAGTGCTCCCTCTTTACAACGGCACCCAATGGGAGACATAAATTGTGTGTGATGTTAAGAGGGAGTCGTTATAGGGAGGGGCAATCAACAGCTGGCTTACATATGCAAACAACTTGAACCCAGATCAGACGCCGCGTAACTCGGCGTCTGTTCTAGATTCAAGCTATATGTCACTCGTCATTATATTCATTCTATCAAAATGTCCACTTATATGTAACTTTGAGAAAAAAGACAGCAGACGCCAATGTTAAGCAGACGGTTTGGCAGCAGTAAAATCGTTAGACATAATTGTCCTGTTTAGGGAACTGCGGCAAGAGACGTTGTTAGGAGGGAGTCGTTGTTGGGAGGACCGTTGTAGGGAGGGAGCATTGTACAAAATATTAGACAGAAGATATGTTAAACCTTTCCCCCCTGAAACTTCAAATGGACAATCCCAGTTTCCATTTTAGTCTAGTCCATTTCTGACTTTTAAGGGTTGTTTTTGTCAATGTTTTGCATTAGGACAAACAGTGAAGACCCAGATCAGAGGGCTCCGTAAGGAGCCCTCTGATCTGGGTATTCACTGTTTGCATTGGACAAGTGCATGTTTCACATGTATACTGTTTGAAAAGGACGCCTATTTGCAGGACTAGGGTTCAAAGGGTTAAACCTTTCACGACAAATTTGATCACGAAAGTGTTAAATATTAAACCGAGGAAACACCTTTTAGTGCATTTAATTCATTCTTCCACTGAAGAAAAGAGTTCCAATTTACACAATCATGAACTACCATAACACATTTCCTAAATCCTAGCAGATGGTAGCTTAAAGTAGGCACATTCTGCTTTACTTTCAAAATGCTTTAAGTGGTCACCTGTCTTTCAATTAGTGTTGAAATCGGACGGGAAATCGCAATCGATAATCGGAAGCTCTAAACCGGTCAATTATCGATTGTAAACGGTGTCTTTGCTACCGTCACTTTTATGCATTGAGTGTAACTTTTGATGGTTTATTTTAAATCTTGCACAACATCTGTTAGATATTGAAGCTGTAAATTGTTGTAAAGACTTTTCCTCAGTCCATTGAGGGACCACCAGCATATTGTACCTGGTGAAGTCCAGATTATACTCATGCTCTAGTGATTTTCAATGGTTATTTCTAACCAAACTATCAAATATAAAGGTAGAGTCTCACACTAGACGCTTCAATGGTTCAATATGCACAAGACACATGCTTTTTGCAAGGACATTGTCTGGCAATGCGTTATGACCAAAAGGTCGTCAGGAGATGTCTTTAACAGCCATTCAAAGACTCGCAAATCTAGCATGGCTTGAAAACCAGACAGTGCGAATGATGACATGTTACTATAATATTATAATTATTCTAAAGTATATACAAATAATAGACTACTGAGTATCAAACAAATGACTAACATCACTTATTTACCATTAAACATGCTTCAACCGTCTTCTATAGCATAGTAAGAGACAGAATACACATAAAATTATGTTCTTTGAGCATTATGCTGAACAGTCTAAACTCATTATCCCCTGAAACTTTCAATGGACACTTCCAGTTTACAATATAGACTGGCCCATTTTAGATTATTTAGGGTTAGTTTTAATAATATATAGCAAAATGACAAACAGTGAAGTCCCTAATTAGAGGGCTCCTGCAGGAGCCCTCTAATTAGGGACTTCACTGTTTGCATTAGACAAGTGTAGCACATCTCGTCGGTTTTAATTTTCTCTTCCTCTGATTTTAGGCATTATCACGTATATGAAACGTCGATATGAGTGTCAAACAGTTTGGATCCTGATCAAAGGCCAAGTGACTCGGCGTTTGAACAGGATCAAAACTGTTTGCAAATATCAGTACATGTATACTCTCTACAACGGCTCTCCAAACAACGATTCCCTCCGTACAACGACACTTGCCGCAGATCCCTAAACAGGACAATTATGTCTAGATAAATAGATAGATTTATTTATTTCGGTAAAAAGTGTTCATAATATGGCAAAGCATAATTAAAGCAAAACATAAGAGCCATGTAATGCACACTGGAAACCAAGGATGACACAAAAAAGGAAAGATATTTTCCTTATTTCCATTGTGGTCCTTGTGGTCTAACACTTTTACTGCTGCAATATCGTTTGCTTAAAATTGTCGTCTGATGTTTTTTCTCAAAGTTACATATAAGTGGACGTTTTGATAGAATTAATATAATGACGAGTGACAAACATCTTGAATCCAAATCAGACGCCGCGTTACGCGGCGTCTGATCTGGATTCAAGTTGTTTGCAAATGTAAGCCAATTTCCCTCCCTAAAACGACTCCCTCCGAACAATGCACACATATTTTGTCTCCCATTGGGTGTCGTTGTAGAGAGGGAGCGCTGTATCAGTATACAGAATTACTCTGGCTGGTTTTACAGTAAATGATCTGATACAATGTAGTATAACTAGCCCGTAGAATCTGTTATTCTTTCCCGTTTAAACGCAAACGTACGCAAACGCAAAGCACTAAAACGTAGAAAAGAACAACTTTTTGACAATTCTGATAATTCTTGTTTATCTTGGTGGCAAACAGTTCGGAGCCTGATCAGACGCCGGGTTACCCGGCGTCTGATCTGGCTCCAAACTGATTGCACTGCAAATAATAGTTTTAGCGTAAACGCGTTTATTGGGAAAGAATAACAGATTCTCCACTGTAGAAGAAAGGCTGACAAATAGATTGGAATTAGATTAGAAGCAGAGTTGTCAGAATCATTATGGCTTTAGTCTTTGACAAATTGGCTACATTGATTCTCACGTGTGTATAGAATTGTACATTTCTAGTACATGTAGACGCTTTGATAGATGAAATACAGTGCTCCCTCTTTACAACGACACCAAATGGGAGACACAGCTTGTGTGTGTGTTGTTCGGAGGGATTTGTTAAAGGGAGGGAACATTGAGACTTGGCTTACATTTGCAAACAGCTTGAATCCAGATCAGACTCCGCGTAACGCGGCGTCTGATCTGGATTCAAGCTGTTTGTCACTCGTCATTATATTAAATTCATTCGATCAAAATGTCCACTTATATTAATTCTAATTGTATATGTAACTTTGAGAAAAACAGCAGACGACAAACTTAAGCAGACGGCATTGAAGTCATGAAAAGGTTGGACATAAATGTCTTGTTTGGGGAACAGCGGCAAGGATCGTTGTAATGAGGGATTCGTTGTTGGGAGGGCCGCTGTAGAGGATGGCATATTTAGTAGACGTTTTATATGTAGAAGATGACATGTTTAGCAAATATTTTATATGTAGAGGATGAAACGTTTAGACGACATTTTACATGTGACAGTAGTCCTTCATAGAAAGTCTCCGCATATGCTATTGTCAACATTTCCCATCATTAATAGTGATATTTACAGTTTTCAGTTTCTGGCATATGAAGCTTACATGAAAAGGAAATGCCATGATAAAGAGCAAGTGAAAAGTCTAAATAATTTGGACTAATGTAACAGATGACATTTCTAGTATATATATTATAAGTCGAACTTCGATATCTCGAACTCGCTTAACTCAAATAATCCAATAGTTCGACACATGAAATGTATTATTTCATGCTCGGTTAGGTCGAACATAGCCATATTTCAAAGTTAAAACGTGGCTATGCCACGTTTTAACTTTGAAATACGGGTATGATCGATTCAACCGATTTCGAGATATCGAAGTTCGACTGTATGTAGCAGATGACATGTCTAGCAGACATTAATATGTAGAAGACGACATGTTTAGTAGACATTTTATACGTTTAGCAAGCGACATGTTTAGCAAACACTATGTATGATAATTAGCATGGCACAGTTGAGAGATAAAATTTATATTGACTGGGTGGGTTATATTGGGTTTTATCACAGGGACCCGACACGATTGATTTTTGAGAGAAAAAAAGGCAAAAGGTATATATAGAGACAAGGGGTACAACTGATCGTCAGTATATTCTCACCCTATCTCGACAAAACCGGGCATATCATGAATAATAATTGATGAAACGACACCTATTTTGCATTTCTGTCTAGCTAATATAATACCCTTCCATTAAAACATAACATAAAGCCAACTGTAAGGATGCATTTTCAACAGAAACTGCGTCTACTCACTGAAATCACCCATTTTCGGAAAACGGGACAGGTGTTCGTTCACAGCCGACACAGCATTGACCAGTACTGTACGTTTGTTTAGGCGGTTATATCGAGCATGACAGTCATACAGTACCATATATTTACGTTTTTGAAACCGATCAAAGCTGATTTCTTCTAAAACCATTGCAATACTAACAACAAAGTACAGGGACCCGACACGATTGACTTTTAAGAAATAAAATGTCCAAAGGTATGTATAGTCTTAAGGGTCTCGATATACCTTCTGACAATTTTTTTCTCTAAAAAATCAATCACGTCGGGTCCCTGTGATCAAAAACGTAAATATATGGAATTGTAGGACTGACATGCTCGATATAACCGCCTAAACAAGCATACAGTAGTGAGCAATGCTGTGTCGGCTGTGAACGAACACCTGTCCCGTTTTCCGAAAATGGGTGATTTCAGTGAGTAGACGCCGTTACTGTTGAAAGTATATGCCTTCAGTTGTTTTGTGTTATGTTTTTATGGAAGGGTATTATATTAGCTAAACAGAAATGCAAAAAGGTTGTCGTTTCATCAATTATTATTCATGATATGCCCGGTTTTGTAGAGATAGGGTGAGAATATACTGACGATCAGTTGTACCCCTTGTCTCTATATATTATATACCTTTTGTAAAAAAATTATCTAAAAAATCAATCGTGTCGGATCCCGGTGCATCGCAATCGCAGCGCATTAAAGTTTATTTGACTAAATCCAATGGGGGGAGGGGGGGGGGGGGGGGGGGGGGGGGGGGTGGAAAATTACTGGATCCACACATCTATTGCATCGGCACATAAACAATGGTTATAGGTTTAGAATTTTAACCCCTATACATTGGATCAGAAATATTTTGACCATTTACCCAATAATTACACCTCTTTACGCCTTTGGATTATTCCGCTATTGAACAAAAATAGTTCCGCTCTCATAATACAGCTATGCATATGTACCAACGAAATATTTCTTATACCCATGCAGATAAAAGCTGAAAGCAGGTTGAAAGTAAATTAGGATGCGCATTCAGGCGCATTCTGCTTTATTTTCAACCTGCTTTAAGTGGTCATCTGTCTTCAAAACTGGAAACAGGCTATCGGATAATGAATAAATACTGAACGAACAACAAGCCTTCTTTAAGTATAGTTATTACAGAAACAAATTACAATAATTACGTGTTCAATTAAAAATTGACAAGATTATGCTGCGTAATTCATATCGTTGGGAATAGTTACAGAGAAAATAATGTTGAATTACACAGAAAAATCTCAAATTACAAAAGAGACCGTCTTTGACTGGAAACCAAAGTTACTGGTACAGTGGAGAAAACGTTATTCTTTCCCAATAAACGCGTTTACGCTAAAACTATTATTTCTATTGCAAACAATTTGGAGCCAGATCAGACGCCGGGTAACCCGGCGTCTGATCAGGCTCCAAACTGTTTGTCACCAAGATAAACATGAAAAATCAATATTGTCCAAAAGTTGTAGTTTTCTACATTTTAGTGTTTTGCGTTTGCGTTTCTTTGCGTCAACGGGAAAGAGTAACGTTTTCTCCACTGTAACAGCCGATTATTGACCGTACAATCTTCCCTCCCTACAACGGCCACCCATTATCCAACAACGACTCCCTCCTTATAACGACCATTGTCGCAGTTCCTTATATAAACAGGACAGTTATGTCTAACGCTTTTACTGCTGCAATATCGTCTGCTTAAATTGTCGTCTATTTTTTTTTCTTAAAATTCCATATAAGTGGACATTTTGATAGAATTAATATAATGACGAGTGAAAAACAGCTTGAACCTAGATCAGACGCCGCGTAACGCGGCGTCTGATCTGGATTCAAACTGTTTTCAAATATAAACCAATTTCCCTCCCTATAACGACTCCATCCCAACAAAGCACACACTCTCCCATGGGGTGTCGCTGTAGAGATGGGGCGCTTTATTCACGACAGGCTAAGACTGATCCCATTCACTGCAATGGATCATCAGACGCCGTGCAACTGCATGACTGAAACTCAATTCTAACACACCTCGCCCAGAACATTCACGCGCTAAAACGTTCTAACGTGACGTCGTATGGCTTCGAAAATGCGTACGCCGAGAAATGTAGCGCCGTTGCTTCGGTGCAAATTAAGGTTAAATTATGTGTTAAAATCGAAATAATAAATTAATACCAGTGTTTTATCTAACAATCGAACACGGGTAGTCGTTGAGATGCTTGTAATTAAACCACTCGGCATGACGGCCTCGTGATTAAATAACTACGCATCTCAACTCCTACCAGTGTTCGATTGCACGATAAAACACTGGTATGAATTTATTATTTCTTAATTATATACTGTAAAACGTCTGTATTACGACCACTTACTTGGTTTAGTTATTAGGTGTGAACGACAGATGACTTCTTACAGCAAGGTGAGTACACTTGTCCTATGCAAACAGTGAATACCCAGATTAGAGGGATCATAAAGAAGTCATCTCACCAGGGTCTACATTGTTTGTCATTTTATGATAAAACAGCACAATAAAGAAAACAATATTACAAATAGGGAATTGAAATACAGCGCTCCCTCTCTACAACGGCTCTCTGAACAGCGATTCCCTCCTCAGAACGACGTTTGTCGCTGTTCCCTAAACAAGACAATTATATAATAATAATAATAATAATAACGACTTTATTTCATGTGGATTACATATTTGGTATAGAACAAACAAACCAATTTTCAATATGGTCCACAAACAAAATTAACATATATACAACATGAAGGAACACAATTACAAATCAGTATTTTTAAACCTTTGCAAACAGAGTGGACCCTGAAAAGACAGTTCCTGTAGGAGCTCTCTACAGGGACTACTCTGTTTACTTAAAGCATTTTAAAGATTAAGCTGAAAATGATAATGCACAAGTGTCATTATGAGAATTCAGGATTTGTTATCTATACATGAATATTGAATAGGTATAGGCAATATAAAGCCAAAAAACCCCGACGATTTGACATATAGCAAAGATCTAGATCAATGAAATTTCATAACAAACGGGAAGGAATATACCAAAGATACTTCAAACCCTTTACTCCATGGTATATTTCTAGTATTGAAGAAAGGTGATCACTTAAACCAGGTTGAAAGTAAATCAAAATGAGCCTAAATGTGCACTCTGTTTTACTTTAAACCCGCTTCAAGTCACCATCTACTAGAGAACATAAAACATTTTTCATGAAACATATCTATGTAGTAAAGGGTTAAAGCAACATGTAGGTTTTAATCAAGATCCATATTTATATCATAACTTATATACATAGAAGCCCTTACAAGCAGCTAAGGCCTTGCTCAGTCATTAACCCTTAGCTCAACGCATATTCAAAAAAGTACCCCTCATTTTATGGATACTATTCAAACCATTTATTTAAAAGTAGAATACTATGCATTTGAAAACTTAGAATGTTGTCTATTTCAGAATAATTTCTTCTTCTAGCAAATAATGTATACTCTGATCAGAGAGCTTCTTAAGGAAGTATCTCATCTGGGTCTACACTTTCAGCAAAAACTACTATCGACATAATTAGCGGGCTAAAGGTTAATAGTGTAACAGCCGATCAGGGGTTCAGCAGCAAAAACAAAGCCTACATGAAACCATCGCAACATTAACCCCTTACCGCACATGGCATAGTTCAGTTCAAGTTTTGAAGACAGGTGATCACTTAAAACAGGTTGAAAGTAAAGCAGAATGCGCCTTAAGATGCATTAACCTTTTATCAGCCAGCCTTAAGTTGCTAAGATATAGATCTAGCAAATATTCTTATTTAACTTTTTGTAAATAATTATGACTGCACAAATTGAATGCGCTTAAAGGCGTTTCGATATATGGTAACGGGTCAAGGAAAGCGATGGTTAGACTGGCACCTTAGGAATAGTGATATAAACCCATATTAAACGTAAAGAACAGCTTACTTCAGCTGCAAACTACAATATGCGGCGTATAGAAACCTTGGCGCCTTGTAATAAATTTCATGTACAGTAATCTACCTTGTTTATATAAATTTAAACTATAGTGGGAAATGAACTTTCACCCCTGAGCAGCAAATTTTCATCACTATACATGTATTACATTTTGAAGCATTATGAAGCATAACAAGTGACTACACTATCTGTCTAATTTAACCCATTTAAGGTATGAAGTTTTAAATGAGGCAAGTGATTGAGCATTTCTTATGTTCAAAGGCAAGTTATTCCAAACCATAGCTCCAGAATAGGCAAACGACCTCCTGAAAAATTCAGACTTTGGTCTGGGAGAATATAACTGAGAATTTGATGAAGACCTTAAATTTCTATCATGCACATTTGACTTTAGTGTGAACAAATCATATAAATATACAGGTGCCAAACCTTTGAATGCTTTGAACATTAGAGTAGCTTTGTGAAATGTAACTCTTTCCGGAAAAGTCATCCAATTAAGTTCTTCGAAGAGATCAGCTGAATGGGCAGTTTTATCTTTATTAAGGATAAGCCTTGCTGCACGTTTTTGAAAACGAATGATTTTTTGTTCTTGCGATATTGAACAGTTTCCCCAAATAACGCAACAGTAGTCGAGATGAGGTAAGATGTAGGAGTTAAAAAACATTTTTCTCAATGGTATAGTTAGAAATACTTTGATTCTTGAGAGGAGGTATAATAAGGAGTTACACTTTTTAAGTATGTTATTGATATGGCTATCAAAAGATAAAAATACATCAAAGGTGACACCGAGTAACTTCTCCTCACGACTGCAATGGATTTCTTCATTTCCAAATGGGATTGGCAGAGCAATATTTTGAATGCCTGCAGATTTAGATCTTGATGTAATGTACATGGATTTAGTTTTTGCAACGTTAATTGACATTTTGTTCTTTTCACACCAATCATTAACGTTAAATAGATCTTTACTCAACGAGTTTGCTACAAAGTTGAGAGAAGCATTATGTACTGACAGCGTTGTGTCGTCTGCAAAAATGTCTGCAACAGAATGTGTACATGCAGATGGTAGGTCATTTATGAATATCAAAAATAAAAGAGGACCTAAGACTGAGCCTTGTGGTACACCAGATAAAACAGAAGTTAGCTGCGAGGTTACTCCAGATACATGCGTTTGTTGAGATCTATTATGCAGGTATGAGGCAAACCATGAACATGTCTTTTGGTTAATATTGAAATGTTTTAACTTTTCCAAGAGTATCATGTGATCAACCAGGTCAAAAGCCTTAGACAGATCTAAGAAGATTGAACCTACAATCTCATTACTATCGATGGCTGCAATCCAGTCATCTATTAATTTTACTAAGGCAGTTTGGCAGGAATGATTGGACCTAAACCCTGATTGTCTAGAGTAGAACAAGTTGTTATTTTCTATGAATTGCTTTAAACAGGAACTAACATGTCTTTCAAAAATCAAGGAAATGATTGGTAAAACTGAAATTGGTCTGTAATTCGACTTTTCATCTTTAGGACCTTTCTTGTAAATAGGAGTTACTTTAGCTTTCTTAAAAACTTGTGGATACACACTACATACTATACTTCGGTTAAATAATTGTGTGAGTGTTGGGGCTATTATGGATGCTGATATTTTTAAAAATCTAGCGCTAATTCCATCTGAACCTGTTGCTTTTTTACAATCTAACGAGGTGAGTTGTTGTTCAACAAACTGAAGAGATACAGATGGAATTGAGAAACTAGGACAGTTGACATGGTCGGCTGAAGCATTTAACACACAGTGACTATTACTAGAGGAGTTACCCTGGAAACTCTTAAACACAGAAGCAAAATAGTCATTGAAGACATTTGCAGTAGTGTTCGGACATGTTATCGGTTTACCATCTGTATCGTTTATAAAACTAGTTTGAATTTTTGTCTTCATACCCGTTAGCGTGTTCAGACTATTCCAAAGAAGTTTCGGGTTGTGGGTATTAGAATTAATGGTATCATGATAAAATCGTGTTTTGGAATCAAGAATAAGGCGTTTAACAGTTTGTCTCCAGATTTTATAATTATCGATATCGGACTTTTTATGGTAGAAGTCACGCATTTTTATTGCCTGGAGTATTTCGTTGTTAAACCAGCCAGGTTGGTTATTCCTTTTCACGCGTTTATTCCGGAGAGGCGCATGTGAGTCTATGACAGACTTAAACATATCAATAAATTTTTCGACCGCCTCATCAATGTCTTCAATTAAATTAATATTAGACCAGGGTTGATTACACATTTCTTCTAGAAACTGAGATACATTAAAGTTTTTCATAGACCTATAAGAGATCGTTTTGTGAACGGGACCTTGTTGGCAGTTTGAAGACACTTTTCGAGTTATGCATACCGGAAAGTGATCACTAATGGAGAAAGACGGGACCGACACTTTAACTATATGATCATTTTATATCAATCCTTTTCACGTCTGCAATGTCGTCTGCTTAGACTTGTCGTCTGTTGTTTATCTCAAAGTTACATAATGGACGTTTTGACAGTAAACACTTAATGACGAGTGGCAAACAGCTTGAATCCAGATCAGACGCCGCGTAACGCGGCGTCTGGTCTGGATTCAAGCTGTTTGCAAATGTAAGCCAATGTCCCTCCCTATAACGACTCCATCCGAACAACGCACACAATTTTTGTCTCCCATTGGGTGTCGTTGTAGAGAGGGAGCGCTGTAGCATTAAATTATAACATTGCTCTATTCTAATAGTTCGACCTCTAATGGGCCTCTTTTCAAAGAAAATCATGTCCGAACACACATTTTTGTCTACATTGGGTAAAAACCAACCGCAAATAGTAAAAACATGGATTAGACTTTATTAGAAACTGGAATGGTCCACTTGAACGTTCAGGGATTCGCGAGTTTAGTGTACAAACTCACAGAGATGTTCCATGTTTTGTTCCATTCTCACATGATCACAACTAATACTCTATCACACTATATGCTATTTCTGGACAACAGTCGAAATTCGATAATTCGATCTTGCGCTAGTTCGAACATACCCGTATTTCAAAGTTAAAACGTGGCTTAGCCACGTTTTAACTTTGACATACGGGTATGTACGACTTAAGCGATATCGACTTATCGAAATTCAACTTATGAAATACTGGTACATGTACGATCGATTTAAGCGAGTTCGAAGTATCGAGTTTCGACTGTATTTACAAGACCAAGCTTCCAGCTTCTGTGACATAGATTGGAAATTACGTACCACGACCTGTAGCTATAACAGTAATACGTGTATAAAGAGGTCCTTAAAACATCTACAAATGGACTTACAGACAAGCAATAGCTTAATGCAAGATGTAAGTAATACAGAACGTTCATACAGGAGCAGGATTCTGTATTAATTTAATCACGCCTTAAGCCTATACAGTCTTCTTATCGGCCATTATCGACAACATGCCCCTTTATTGAATGTAAACTATACACAAGAACTATTGTAATTACTTTCTATGTTCATTATGTTTGGTGATCATGACGTTGCACAGTGGAGAATATGATATTCTTTCCGAATAAACGCGTTTACGCTAAAACTTGTACTTCCAGTGCAAACAATTTGGAGCCAGATCAGACGCCGGGTAACCCGGCGTCTGATCAGGCTCCAAACTGTTTGCTACTCAGATTAAAGTAAATATTCAAAATTGTCAATAATTTGTTATTTTGTACGTTTTATTCTCAATACGTTTGCGTTTAACGGGAAAGAATAACGTTTTCTTCAGTGTATGAACTCTGAACATAGTAAGTTATCACCTCCATCCAAAATGTCAGCTGCAAATATTTTACAATTTTGTTCCATTTCTATTAAATCTTTGCGACATAATATATACGCATATCAACGAGTTTGTAACCAGATCAGACGACGAGTGACTGTGACGTGTCAGGAGGTGTCTGATCAGGTTACAACGAGTACCTAGTGAAGGTTTGCACGTGTTAATTGGTTCTGCCTGGGGCCTATTCAATATACAACCTCGTGATAGAATAGCCAGCTCTCTTTCCCACGTTGACTTGTGAGAAACAGCTATTCTTCAAATTGATTTGTTTCCGAGTTTCTAAGAACAAACTTATTTCTGTATGACGTGTACAGTGGAGAAAACGTTATTCTTTCCCAATAAACGCGTTTACGCTAAAACTAGTACTTCCATTGCAAACAGTTTGGAGCCAGATCAGACGCCGGGTAACCCGGCGTCTGATCAGGCTCCAAACTGCTTGTCACCAAGATAAACATGAAATATCAGTATTGTCCAAAAGTTGTAGTTTTCTACATTTTAGTGTTTTGCGTTTGCGTTTCTTTGCGATTAAACGGGAAAGAATAACGTTTTCTCCACTGTATGTAAAACTCTAGTCAATTTGTGACTTTTTACAAGAGATAGGGCGCTGTAACCGGCCTTTGGCTGCCAAGCTCTATCAACACTAACATAATACACACAGATTTCTTAGACCTAAATTATTTCAGTAATAAATAAGTGTTTCTGTTTTCTAACACTAACATAATAAGAGACTGTACCAAAACCTGTTTTGACATTTTGCAGGGACAACACATTTTATCTTTATGTAAATAATCTTAGTTAATTTCAATTACATGTATTTCAATTATATAATATCATGTCATTTTGATCTTTACCTTTTCTTAACCCATTACCCCATAGCCTGTTTATAGTTTTGAAAATAGGTGACTACATAAAGCAGGTTGAAAGTAAAGCAGAATGCGCCATATGGCGCATTCTGCTTTACTTTCAGCCTGCTTTAAAGGGACTCGCAACCGGATGGTGTACTTGTCAAAATAAAATAAAATACTCAAATAAAAGCAAATTTGTGGCATTATTTGGCTTCTGACATTAAAAAAATATGATCAGTCCAAAAAAAGTCTCAAGAATCGTCACCGAATCTTAGATTTTTAGATATTTTCCATCGTTTTTCTATACCGACTAGTAGACGGTATAGTTGTTGTTGTTGCTTCTCTACACGGGCTCAGACATAAACACGAGCCGAATTATGAAGTTGTATGCACTTTCGATGGCTACACATTGAAATACGTTAAATCGATCCGAGATAAACGGATAGTTCCGTGGTCCATTGGTCTAAGCGGTTTCCCCTATTTTGCCTTCTGTCCGCCAATGCCGGGCCCCGGGTTCGAAACCCACCAGAGACCAATATTTTTTTTTATTGAAATACATTTTTTTAAACAGAATTTCTTATCCTAAACTAATTCTTTACCATTTATATAAGCGTTTGACACATATTTACAAATTACTATTTTTAATGCACCATCTGGTTGCGAGTCGCTTTAAGCTTTTACCAGCTAGAATAAGGAAAGTATTAAATATGACACATATTCATTACGGTTTATATTGGAACTATTTTCTTCAGCGGATGAATACAATGCATGTGCTAAAAGTCGCTTCTATAAGGGAAAGGGTTAACAGTTGTAAATTTTGAACATCGGTCTACGTTATCTTGCTTTTGTTGACTATATACATGTATTCTCATTTATTCTGTACTCTCTTTTTTGGCACGGCTTTGACATGTTAAATCATTATCATTATTTGTAACGATCCATTTATTGTGTCATACTGTGCTGTTATCAATATCTGTGCTATAAATGGCATGTACTCTCATTTATATCATCTCTTATAATTTCTTTATGGAATGGCTTTGCGCTATTTTAAAGTTTTTATTGCATACGTATGTTCCTGTATGCATTGAATGTGCATTGATGAGATGTAAATAAAGATTATATACCGTATATCTGTAACCATGCAGGTACCTGTAATAGTTTGAAATACGTTCACTCATCTGGTTAATATACACGCATGACTATATATTGAATTTATCTAGAATGTCAGATCGATATCACTAGCATCCTTGATGAGCATAATTATAGAACATGTACATTAATATAGACAATTTACCGGTTATATGAACAATTTGTCCATGCCGCAGCATGATTGTACAGATATAGTAATATGAACAGACAGATACAGACAGACACAGATAGAGAGAGAGAGACAGAGACAGACAGGAGACAGAAAGACAGAAAGTGAGACATGGATAGAGAGAGAGTGACATAGAGAGTGACAGAGAGAGATAAAGAGACAGAGAGAGAGAGAGAAAAAAGGGGAGAGACAGACAGACAGACAGACAGACAGACAGAGAGACATAGACAGAAATACAGAGGCAGAGACAGAGCCAGAGATTCAGAGAGACAGAGAGAAAAGAGAAAGAGAGATATAGATATTTTCAAACTTGGTTATTTATAGCTGCCTATTTTATTCTTTGATACACCGTACCGTATTCAGCAGAACTTGGGTATCGACCAAATATGCTAGCAGATAACGACAAATTAGCAACTGACAAGACCAAATCATCAATTGAATGCATTAGTTACATGTACAGTGGGGAGACATTAACCTTTCCCAGTAAACACGTTTGAGCTTAAGCAATGTTGGCCATTGCAAACAGTTTGGAGCCAGATCAGACGCCGGGTAACCCGGCGTCTGATCAGGCTCTAAACTTTTTGCCACTCAGATTTCCACTGTATATAGTTATAGCAAATTCAATGGCATATCTTCTCCAACCAGTTCCGACTCAACTGGCTTTTTCAAAACAGTATGGAGTTGGACATAGCGTCCAGTTAATGAAAAAATGTATATGTATATCACCACAGGGGACGGCCCCCTGTCTATATCACTAGCAATTGCAAACAGTTTAGATCCATATCAGCCGCCACCGCGTAAGTCTGTCCAGGAATCTCTCTTTGACACTCATGAATATAAATTCTGTTTTATGTAAAAAATTGCATACAATTACTTTTTTCAATAAATGCAAACGAAAAACATAAGCAAACGATATTACAATGTTCCCTCCCAAAAACGTCCTCCCTTACAACGATCCCTCCTTACAACGATCCCTCCTTACAACGACCCTTGTCGCTGTTCCCCAAACAAGGCATATATGTATAACGCTTGCACTGCTGCAATATTGTCTGGTTAAAATTGCATTCTGCTGTTTTGTTTCTCAAAGTTACATACACACGTATTAGCAGACATTTTGACAGAAGAAATATAACGACGAGTGACAAACAGCTTGAATCCAGATCAGACGCCGCGTCAAGCTGTTTGCAAATGTAATCCAAATGTTTATTTTCCCTCCCTATATTAAACCCCTCCGAACAACGCACGCACTCTTTGTCTCCCATTGGATGTTGCTGTAGAGAGGGAGCGCCGTACAACAAAGACGGTGTTGGACGGGCTATTACTTCATACTGGCAGAGGGAAGGTAAATAAATATAAGCAGACGACATTTCAAAGCAGACGAAATCATGATAGTGCAGGGGATAAAGACAATCATACATTCTATTGTAGACATTACGGATTAATATTAACTCCACTATCGATCGTGATTAGACCAAGATTGTTTACAAAATTAATGGTTTGGATCAAGATCGGTCACCGAGTAACTGGGACGTCTGATCTGGATTCAACCTGCTCTACATTTGTCGTAAGGTTTCTTAAAGTTTTAAAAAAAAGAAACGAATTATAAATAAATAATTGTGTTTCAGACGACCATTCCAAAGCAGACGGTCGTATGACAAGAGAATGGTTAAATTGCTTTACCCCCTGTACAATGGTTATTTGCAAACAGTTGTGATCCTGATTAGACGCCGCGTAACGCGGCGTCTAATCAGGATTCAACTGTTTGACACTCATGACGATATTACTTTTGCTCAATTTACCAAAAAATAAAAATTGAGAAATAATAAAAAGCAGACGACTATAATTGTTTAAAGCTGATGACGTCATTGCAGTGAAGGGGTTAAAGTAGTTTACTAACAACTTAAATAACTCTTTGCACATAAACGGTGACACAGCAATTACCTTTGTAAATGGTTTGGATCCAATTAATGCACCAAAATTTTAGCGTCTTATCAGGATCAAAACTGTTTGACACTTTAAACATATTTTAAGAGGAAATGTTCCGAAAAATCTTTTTTACGAACATCAACAGAATAGAGATGTTGCAGACGAAAAAACAGCAACAATTGTCGCTCAATGAGTTAAATGCCATTCAACCATTTGCCTCAATGTACTATTTTGCCACAATTTGCAAACAGTTTGGATTTAGATCAGAAGCCATCGTGGAATCATGGCTTCTGATCAGAATCCAAACTGTTTTACTTCCATGTATTAGTTCCTAAAGCTACATTGGCATTTAAATAAAAATTGGAAAAACATTGGCAGAAGACACAGAAAAAGCAGACGAAAAATTGTAGCAGACAAACGGTTGACCTTTTATGAGGTAAATTGTAGACATGCAAGTGCATACACCAAAAATACCATTTCGATCGATATTATTCGTGACCCGAGTCTCAAATATTTGGAAGTACAGTGCTACCTGCCTACAACGGCTCTCCCTACAACGACCCCCTCTTTACAATGACCCTTGTCACTGTTCCCCAAATAAGACATTTATGTCCAACCTTTTCATGGCTGCAAAACCGTCTGCTTAAATTTGTCGTCTGCTGTTTTTTCTCAAAGTTACATATAAGTGGACATTTTGATAGAATAAATATAATGACGAGTGACAAACAGCTTTACGCGGCGTCTGATCTGGATTCAAGTAGTTTGCAAATGTAAGCAAAGTCTTAAGTTTCCCTCCCTATAACGACTCCCTCCGGACAACATACACAATCTTTGTCTCCCATTGGGTGTAGTTGTAGAGATGGAGCACTGTTTACTAACTTTTTGCATCAGCTTGTGGTGCATTCTGCTTTACTGTCAGCTTGTTTTAGGTTTCTATCTACAGTAAAACCTCACTATTACGACCACTGAATTATGTTAATTATTAAGGTGTTTACGATAGGTGACCGCTTAAAGCAAGGTGACAGTGAAACAGAAAGCTCCTATAGGAGCTTTCTGTTTCACTGTCACCTTGCTTTAAGCTTTCACCTGTCTATTATACACTCATTTAGCCTTCGTTTTAGTGGTCGTAATAGCGAGGTTTTACTGTATTTGGATATAGAAAATATGGCTTATGGTTCATATTCACTACTGTATAAAGAGGAAGCTATTTTCTTCAGTGAAGAAATACATTTAAATCGTAAAAAGGCCTATGTACATGTATGGGGTATTGAGTTATATCTTTCACTGCCAATGGCGCCAAAAGCGACGTTGCAAACAGTTTGGATCCTGATCAGACGCCGCGTCACGCGGCGTCTGATCAGGATCCAAACTGTTTGACACTCGTATCGACATTTCTTCAGTAAAAACAGCCCTAAAGCTGCATGCCTTTTAAAAAAAAACATTGCAGACGACACTACCAATGCAGACGATATTTTGGCGGTAAGAGGGTTAAAAGCAGACGATAAAACTTGGCAGTGAAAGAGTTATAAGAACGCATTGGAATTACCGCCTGCTAATTGTGTTATCTGCAACATTTCTTCTACATTGATTTTCCTACAATTTCTTTCAGTAACTATCATCAGAGCCTCTAACAGTTCGGATACTATTTACAGGTACACTGTTTGTAAATGACGAGTATACTCGTCGCTAGGGTTGAATGTGGTATTACACGTCATGCAGTTCCCGACTGCTAATTGTGGTGTCTGCAACATTCCTTCTGCATTGATTTTTCTATATTTTCTTTCAGAAACTATGATTAGAGACTCTAACAGTTTGTATGAGCACCTGCTGAACCTAGACTGTTTGCAACAAGTGTTATAAATACGCCCATAGCGTGCAGATGGTAAATTTCTGTTACAGTGGAGAATCTGTTATTCTTTCCCGTTTAAACGCAAACGTACGCAAACGCAAAGCACTAAAACGTAGAAAAGAACAACTTTTTGACAATTCTGATAATTCTTGTTTATCTTGGTGGCAAACAGTTTGGAGCCTGATCAGACGCCGGGTTACCCGGCGTCTGATCTGGCTCCAAACTGTTTGCACGGCAAATAATAGTTTTAGCGTAAACGCGTTTATTTGGAAAGAATAACACATTCTCCACTGTACCCCTGAAAACGTTAATGGAACAATCTAGTCTCCAATAAAGTCTAGTTCAGTTTATTTGGTGTTGTTTTCTGCCACATATGGCTAAATTGCAAACAGTGCAGATCATAACATTTAGGAGCCGTATGAGCTGAGTCTACACAGTTTGCATAGGAGTAGGACAAAGTTATGTACTCTTTATAGATACAGTTTGTAAATGACAAGTATACTCGTCTAGAGTTCAATCTTTTTACCAATGCACAGCTTTAGTCCTATTTGAATTGTATCATTTAATTTAAGATATACATTTATAGATCTACGAATTTCAAACAGCATTGATCCTGATCAGACGTCCAATGACTGGAATGACTGGCATAATGAATGTTGTATGTATTCCATGTTAAAATCATGATGAGACTCTAATAACAAAATAAATATATATATGATCTGGATCCAAAATGATCTTAAATCTCAGTATAGACTATCAGTTGGGTATGACAGTTAGTCGGGATTAACCTTAAGGCTTAGGCACTCTATGTAATTGTCATCTGCAAGATCTGTCCGTCTGCAACAATTCTAAGATGTTAATTATCCGCTCTTTCTTTCAAAAAAATAAATCAGAGTGTCAAACAGTTTGTATCCAGGAGAGACGCTGAGTAACTTTAAACTCTAAATCTGAATCCAAACTCTTTGTATCAGGGGTCACAAATTCGGACGCAGCACGCAAAGGGTTAATTAGTCCGATTTCTATATTAATCATAATGGGCATGTGTTCTTAACTCAAAATTTCGTCTGCTTAAAGTATCTTATTGATTCCGCAGTCACAAACAGTTTGAATCCAGACAAACAGTTTGGATCCAGATCAGACGCCGGGTTAACCCGGCGTCTGATCTGGATCCAAATCGTTTGTAAATGTCTGCGATTGGTTTCCGGCGTTGTAAAGGGTTATTAATTAGAGAAGAGCATAGAGAGAAGAAACTGGCTTACCCATAGCGGTAAGGTATTCGTCGAAACCTTCGTTCTTAACCAGTGTCCATTTCCCGGCGATTGTATCGAAGCCTTCAAGAGCCATGATGGAGTTTCTTCCTATAAATTAACAGGACGTTATCCTCCTGAATATGTGCGAGACTGCGGTACTGTGCTCAACACCACAATGTTAACATTGATATCAGACACGTGAAACGACAAGGTCTAGTGTATACATGTGTTAGTCCGTGATATCATGTGAGAGATATAGAGAGCTAAGAGCAAACGAATGAAGAGATTAAGCTACAATGTACAGCGGGTGCGAGTTTCAATAAATAGGACGCATACGAAGAAGCACTTCGGAAAATCCGATAATACTGACATGCCCTATGTGGTTAGTCAATCGGATTGCGTTCGGATATTTCCGGGAAATGACGTAGGTCGAAGTTTGCCGATTTGGAATAAGTAGTTGCCTCCCTTACCAGCTAGAATACAGTGTTGTACAGTGTCCTCCCTTTGAAAAAATTGGAGCCTCTCAATGCGCGAGCAGTTGATGTTGAAATAGGGTTAACCCATTACCCCATAAATACGCATTTTAACGTCTTTAATTTATTCCTCTACTGAAGAAAATAGTTCCAATTTACACTGTCACAAATGAGAATTATAAGAAATTCTAGCAAATAATAGCTTAAAGCAGACTGAAAGTAAAGCAGATAGTGCCTTAAGCACATTCTGCTTTATT
The DNA here is from genome assembly GCA_922989275.2 of Gari tellinella. NCBI lineage: Eukaryota > Metazoa > Mollusca > Bivalvia > Cardiida > Psammobiidae > Gari > Gari tellinella. The sequence continues at coordinate 76,787,860 of OV277868.1, read as the reverse complement.
TTCAACCTGCTTTTAATGGTCAACTATCTTCAAAATTAGAAACAGGCTATGTGATAATTGGATAATTCGCTTTTACATTATTTTAGTCATGTCGCTCCAGGAGAAAAGTTGCCAGATCAACACGCCATTTACATCGATCTAAAATATGAGGTATTGATCTAGAAATTTGAACCCTGACCAGAGTCTGCAAATATTCTGGTTTTAACCCTTTCAGTAGATACTTGGACTAACGTACAAATACACAACTTTATGGTGGAATTATCCACCAATCGAATCACTGAAAACAAAGGTTACACCATTTGGCAGACTTCTAGTGTATCATATCAGGCTATGGCAGTGGTCCCTAATCCCTATATTCTTTTCTGCCAGTTGACCAAGCTGGCATGCCCCAGGCCCAACGAAACGACACCGGCATGTGCAAGCAAACATATATATTGACATTTGCAAATATTTTTGATACAGACTGATACAGATTAATTCAGTGTTTGACAAGGATCCGAACTATAAAACATAAATATTCCCCTGATTGAACAATGTGAGAAAGAGCTATTTAACTTTCAGTTTATTTAAACTCAAATGTCAATGTATAGTAACCTTAAAGTGGCACGTGACACTCCGTAATAAAGATATCATTTTTAAAGATAAACAAAATATGTATGTACATTTGTACTTTGAATATATCGTCTACGCCCATTCCCGATCGATATATGCTACAGTGGAGAAACTGTTATTCTTTCCCGTTTAAACGCAAACGTACGCAAACGCAAAGCACTAAAACGTAGAAAAGAACAACTGTTGGACAATTCTGATAATTCTTGTTTATCTTGGTGACAAACAGTTCGGAGCCTGATCAGACGCCGGGTTACCCGGCGTCTGATCTGGCTCCAAACTGTTTGCACTGCAAATAATAGTTTTAGCGTAAACGCGTTTATTGGGAAAGAATAACAGATTCTCCACTGTATGCTAATAATGTAGATACAGTGGAGAAGACGCAAAATGTAGAAAATGACAACTTTTTAACAATTTTAACTATTTATTTTAATCCCAATGGCAAACAGTTTTGGAGCCTGGTCTGGCTCTAAACTATTTGCAATGGAAATGACAGTTAAAATGATCGTAAACGCGTTTATTGGAAAAGAATAATGCCTTCTCCACTGGATATGCAAATACTACAGATACAGTGGAGAATCTGTTATTCTTTCCCAATAAACGCGTATACGCTAAAACTATTATTTGCAGTGCAAACAGTTTGGAGCCAGATCAGACACCGGGTAACCAGGTTCCGAACTGTATGTCACCAAGATAAACAAGAATTATCAGAATTGTCCAAAAGTTGTTCTTTTCTACGTTTTAGTGCTTTGCGTTTGCGTACGTTTTTAAAAAATAGGCGACTAGAAGGTTGAAAGTAAAGCAGAATGCCTGCTTTAAGCTATTACCTGCTAGAATAAGGAAAGTATTAAATATGACACATATTCATTACGGTATATATTGGAACTATTTTCTTCAGCGGATGAACAAAATGCATGTGCTAAAAGTCGCTTCTATAAGAGAAAGGGTTAAGATATGAACGGATTTTTTTTCACCTAGATTTAGCGGTCGTTTATTTCGCTGACACGCCGAAAACATTCAGTTCATTGCTTATATTTACATTATATTTCTTATATTTACATTATATTGGCTGTAATTTCTAATATCAAATGAACATTTTATTAGTATGCATGTAGATCTATGTTTAATCTACATTAGAGGTTGTTAACACAAATAATCTGTACCCTGCAAGGAACATCCGCATTACTGAAGCTTCAACATCCAATCGCAACAAAATGATTCTAGGAGAACAAAATAAGCCCGACATCCTCTGCGAAAGATATCCACAAGTCCCGCCCCTCCAGAAAGTGCGTCTATACGAATTAAACGTCTTGTTTTTTAATGAAATTGAATAGGGCGAAGGTAAATATAATGTCATAAATCTTTCCCGTTTGAATGAAAACAAAAACCGCAAACGCAGTGCAATAACATTTAGCAATTACATGTACAGCGTTCCCTCTCTACAACGACATATAATCGGAGACACAAAATATGTGCGTTGTTCGGATGGAGTCGTTATAGGGAGGGAAATCTGCTTACCTTTGCAAACAGCTTGAATCCAGATAAGACGCCGCGTTACGCGGCGTCTGATCTGGATTCAAGCTATTTGTCACTCGTCATTAAGTTTTTTTTCTATTAAATCACGTTGAGAAAAATATCAGACGACAATTCCTAGCAGACGATATTGCAGTAATAAAAGCGTAAGACATAATTGTTCGAGTTTGGGAACTGCGGCTAGGGTCGTTGTAAGGAGGGAGTTGTTGTTGAGAGGGCCGTTGTAGAGAGGGAACACTGTATACCCTTTTTAATTTCTGAGGCTTTACTTGAAACTGAATGACAACCAGTTTGGAGCCTAACCAAACTGTTGGCAGTGGACATCTTTTTTAGGACAATCATGTAAACGAAAAGAAAATATCGTGAAAGAAAAACATATGAGCCGTGCCATGACAAAACCAGCCATATTGCATTGCAACCTGGTACAGACCAAGCATCGTTCTCATCCCAGGCTATGTATCTGAGTTTGGTATACACTGCAAAATACCGTGTATACTTCAGCAACATAGGATGCTTTAGATGCACGTAGGTGTCCAGCGGTGTATTGGACAATGCGACTGGCCTTGATCTACACTGTTTAAATTGCAATAAGGCAGGTGTTCTGATGGTACGGCTCAATGGACACAAGTTGTAGTAGATTGACTTGACTGTATGGCGTGTTTTTTTTATTTTACATACCTTGGCAATAAGAAAATGCAAAGAGATAACTAGCTTGATGATCCTTTTAAAGACGTACGCTGTCGTATGCCTTGATAAAAAATGTCGTCTGCTTGATTTGTTAAAACAATAGTACTACAGACGCATGTTTAAAGATAGAGTAACATGTAAGCCAGGCATTACCTCTGATTTGAAACCTGGTTATCCATCTGTTGGTTTAGTGACAAAATACAACCAACTTTCGATCGGGCACACAAAAGGTCTATTTCGTAGAATGACACAGTATCACCTAGATTTAGCGGCCATTTACTAAAGAGGTATGGATTTTTCAAAAGACAGATAACCGCATACAGTGGAGAATCTGTTATTCTTTCCCGTTTAAACGCAAACGTACGCAAACGCAAAGCACTAAAATGTAGAAAAGAACAACTTTTGGACAATTCTGATATTTCATGTTTATTTTGGTGGCAAACAGTTTGGAGCCTGATCAGACGCCGGGTTACCCGGCGTCTGATCTGGCTCCAAACTGTTTGCACTGCAAATAATAGTTTTAGCGTAAACGCGTTTATTGGGAAAGAATAACACATTCTCCACTGTAACGTATAACAAAAGTAATACAGAATGCCCCTCCAGTAGTTTTCTGCATTACTTTAGTTCTGCATTATTATGTCACCTTTGTATAAGACTATCAATAGACTTGTAGGCAGTTGATACATATTTTCTTGTACAGTAAAACCTCGCTATTACGACCACTAAATTATTTTAATTATTAGGGTGTTTACGATAGGTGACCGCTTAAAGCAAGGTGACAGTGAAACAGAAAGCTCCTATAGGACCTTTCTGTTTCACTGTCACCTTGCTTTAAGCTGTCACCTGTCTATTAGACACTCAATTAGCATTCGTTTTAGTGGTCGTAATAGCGAGGTTTTACTGTATTTCAATTCCTCATTGACCTGCGATATCAGCGAGTGCGGCATTTACAGGTTCAAGTCTAGAGTGGTTATACCGAATGACATTATCCTGTGAGTATCTCTTCCTGTTTGAATTTTTCTTTATTACTATGATTACTATTTATTGATCAATATAAATTGATCTAGACCGTAAAGTGGGTAAGACGTTTATATTTGTTTCCAGTTTAAACGAGTCTAAACACAATGCAATGAAATGTGGAATATGACAGCTGGAGGAAAATTCTGAACATATATTTTATCTGAGTGGCAAACGATTCGGAGCCAAATCAGACGCCGGGTTACCGGCGTCTGATCAGGCACCAAACTGTGCTATGCTTTCTGTTAAGACAAGAACCTTTGCAAGTTTACGACTAATAAGATATTCTGTTCTGTTCAGGTGTTTATTCACACATGGACATGAATTGTTGACAGACCGTTCGCCGCCTATCTAGACTAAATTTCAGTTTGCGCTGTTAGTGTAAACACAGTTGTTCCATTTTCCTGCTTTAAATATGTTTTGTCGTCTTTGATCTTTATCCGTCTACGATTCTTGTCACGTGTTTATACTGGCATTTGACATACATTTACAATTTATTTTTTATGATACCATTTTGTTTTCAGTATCTATAAGTTTGATTTAAACAATATATTGCAAAATGACAAACAGTGCGGGATCTGGTCACAGGTTTCCTACAGGAGCCCTCTGATCAGTGTCTACAATTTTTGCATAGGACAGGTGTACTCTTTACTGGTACACTGTTTGTCAATGACGAGTATAATTGCTGATAAGGTTGAACAGAGCTCCAGATAAGTGGATTATTTCAAAAACGAAAATCTTCATTTCTGCAAACCCTATGGTGTTACTACTCATTAGAATCGTCTCAAAGAGACGATTCTAATGAGCAGTAACACCATAGGATTTGGTACAGATACGAGTGGGAAACTGTTGATTTTATTCAGTTTACTCCCTGCTATCTGGAGCCCTGGTCGAATGTGTTAACATTTATAATATATGTTCTATAACTTCAGCATAAAGTGCTAACTAGGACAACGATGACGGAATTAGGAAGGGGCGTGTCGTTGTTAATCCTTGTGGGGTTGCTCTGCAATATAGGTAAGGCTAACAGACTATCAGACCTCTATATAGGTAACGAAAACAGAGCAGGGGTCCGTTTCATAAAACTTCGCACAACAAAAACGGTCGTAAGTCAAAACTTAAAAATACATATCATATTTGATTTCTCTATATAACCCTGTCTTGTGACATCTCTTTGGAATCGTCTTTTCAAGACGATACCAAAGAGATGTCACAAGACAGGATTATATGTAGGTATAATAATTATGACTTTTGATAATCTGACTTACGACAAGATTTGTCGTACGTCGTTTTATGAAACTGGCCCCTGATAACTGGCTAACAGGTTTTTATATAGATAATGCTTACACATTAGCCTACACGTCTGTATTGGTTAGATTAACAGACTAGCAGACCTCTACATAGGTAAGACTGGCATGCTAACTGACCTATATACAGGACATATATCATACCTCTATAAAGGTAAGGCTTTCACAAAAACATACCTCTATAGACTAACATACTAACAGACCTCTATATAGGTAAGACTAACAGACTATCATACCACTATAAAGGTAAGGCTAACTTCATGTATAAAGTTTATAAACACACCTCATTATAGGTTAAGGTAAGACTAATCAACTAACACACTTACCGTACTAACATTAAGGACCACAATGGAAATATGGAAAATAGTTTTCCTTTTTTGTGTTATCCTTGGTTTCTAGAGCGCATTACATGGCTCTTATATGTTTTGCTTTAATAATGCTTTGCAATGTTATGTATACTTTTTACCGAAATAAATCTATCTATATATCTATGGCGCAATCAAATGCAGCCGCAGTACCGACTCAGACCCTTCACAGGTACCCATTTTAACTCCTGGGTGGAGAGGAGCAATCGCGGTACATGTCTTGCTCAAGAACATTCCTGTACATCATCGGGGATTCAGAAAAAATCCCATAGTCAGACCGCTGGTCCGATGGGGGATCGAACTCACGACCCCTGGTACCGTAGTCCAATGTGTTACCACTGGACTACTGCCGCCGGAAATGATTTCATTAAACTGAACTTGAAGTTGAGTTGTCTCAGTGTTTTAATGTTTTGCAGTTCTAGTTGATGGGTCCCTCTGCTTTTCCCATGGCTACCACTGGGCGTCTTGGGGTGGGTGTTCTGCCACTTGCGGAGGAGCGTTCAGAGTTCGACATTGTTACGCGGACGGCACCCGGGATACACAGCGGTGTAACACACAGTGTAAGAATGGCGGGGTGTTTGTGAACGAACACTGTGACTGTCCGCCAGGTACAAATGGACGCTGCTGTGACGGTACGTTACCTGAAACTGTTAATGGAAAATTCCAATTTCAAAATAAGTCTAGTCCATTTTTTCGGCGGAGCTGTCTGGTTTCTATTTAGCCACACTTTCTGTTTGGCCACACATTTCAACCAATTATATTTGATCAGAAATTTAGACTTGAGAGCACCTGTTGAAACTGAATAGTCTGATTGGATAGTAGCCAGGGCTCCAGATAAGGGAATTATTTCAAAACTTAAAATCTTTATTTGTGCATTAAACCCTGTGGTGTCACTAAACATTTGAATTGTCTCTTCGAGACAATCAAAATGAGTGGTAACACCATAGGGTTTGGTGCCCTGTAGGCTGGTCTATGTCCAATTTCAGTTTTCCCAGATATGGCTGTGAGTGTAAAATTTAGAGACACAGACTAGACTGTTTACTACACTGGGATGATGCAATTTAAGATGACATCTGAAATACAGAGGAAGCTAGGTGTTTTGTAATTGTTTACTACCAATTTGTTTTAATTGTTAACTATTTGTACACATTTACCATACATTAAAAGCAATATTAAATATAAATGGCCTCAAGTGAGTTAAACACAATTGTGTGGTTTCATCATTATTTACAAGAGTGAAGTCTAGCAGACTGTTGAATCTGTACATATGTGTATGCTATAGTTTGTTTCAAGAAACTCTATGAATGAAGTTTGATATATAGAACAATAGATTAATGTGAGGATCTCCTACCAGTAGCTAGGATATGAGTTAAATTATTGTTTTGTTTTGCATTTCTGTACATGATAGTTTTGCATTTTAAATAAAAGTTACTGTTTCAATTGTATACTTTAATTTTTTGCTTTTCAATCCAAGATATTACAATTCTTTGAAAACCTCAATTTCATTCAATTTTGCACACCCATCTATATAGCCTTAGTTCAACCACTCATTCCGCCGAATATCTTTTTTAAAGATATTTCTTGTTACTATTTAGGGATGATTTTAACAAAACATTTTAAAATGACAAACAGTATAGACCCTGATCAGAGGGCTCTTTAAGGAGCCCTCTGATAAGGGTATATACTGTTTGCATGGGACAGGTTTAATCCTCACACGGTTGGTAAATGACGAGTATAATCGTCGCTAGGGTTGAATGTGTTAACACTTTCACTGTTAATGACGTCAAAAGACGCGTTTGCAAACAATTCGAATCCTGAACAGACGCCGCGCCATGCGGCGTCTGATCAGGATTAATCTGTTTGACACTCGTTTCGAAATAACTTCAGTCTTACTGCCTTACATCTAATTTTGAAACGATATTGCCGTCAGCAATATTGAAGCAGACGACACTATGATGGTTAAGGGGTAAAGAGGCTCAGTAAATTTGTCAATGAAAGGTTTAAGAAGACTGAGAAACAAATTTTGAATATGTTTTGTAAATGGATGTCAAATAACAAATATGGTTTTCGGTCTCTTTAAACACGATATGAGAACTATCGTGTGCAAATTTTGTTATCTGACATGGCGGGGTGTCGCGTGCCATTTTTCAAAGGCTGTGTATGATTATATTTACAGATCTACATGTATAGAATAAAATGTATGTCGATGTCAATAATAGGTTTTGGGCATCTTTCACTTGCTAAGGAATATATCTTGGTTTAATAAATTTTCAGATATTCTCGAGTGTAACAGTAACCCGTGCAAGAATGGAGGACACTGTAACGAGCATATTAATGGCTTCACGTGCACTTGCCCTGTAGGAACCACTGGCCCGTACTGTGATGGTAACCGTTGGCGTATACAGTAGAGAATAATAATAATGATAATAATAATAATGATGATAATAATAATAATAATAATGATGATAATAATAATAATAAAGACGTTATTCTTTCGCAATAAACGCATTTCTGACAAAACATTTTGGAGCTTGATCAGATGCCGGGTAGCCCGGCATCTGACCAGGCTCCAAACTGTTTGCCATTGAGATTAAAATGAATTGTCAATGTTTCCAAAAAGTCATTTTCTATGTTCATGTATTTATGACATTGAATTTGCGTTTCGTTTCCAGTAAAGGGAGAGAATAACACCATTGCTAATGTAAAGCACATATACTGAGATAGTTCATTCGTGTCATTGATTCGGCTCATTTAAGTCATTTTAGACTCCAAACGGTTGGAATAGGTGGTCATGAATCACTACATGCAATTTATTTTGTCATTTTGTTGTATAAAAAATCATATCTATTCTATTTTGTTTTCCATAACTCAGAGCAAAATTGAATTACCTGTTTGTAATAGAATGAATCTTACAGACCATGGAAACAACCTTTTTAGTTGTATTCATATCTAGTTTGATGGCTTTTTAACTGAACATCATTATATTTGTCAAGTTGTCAACCCATTTGAACATGTTCAAGCGTCAATGTCTAACTTTGGCTCAATTTGCTGAAAATATTGAAATGTATGTAAACTAACTCCAAAGACTATAGTAGATCCAACATGTAAAATCTATCCATTCCTTCGATGCCAACTCCGACTGTACATGTAGTTTGCATACAGTTTGCGTCCTGATCAGACATTGAGTAATGATGTTTCAAAAGCATCTAAAATCGTAATTTGATAAATGAAAAAAATCTTCCAAAAAAGACATTCTTAACCATGAACGAGTGTTGCAATTAAAGACAGTTGTTTTATTTGTTGCTTGTATTTGCAGACATATCAGAGTGCAACAGCAACCCGTGCCAAAACAACGGCACGTGTAACGAGCACCTGAATTACTACACGTGCAACTGTGTCTATGGTACAACAGGCCCTAACTGTATAGGTACGTACAGAGATGGTATAGGTAAATTTTGTGCACTGAACCGTGACTGAGCTTTTCTATTTATAGAAGTTGCAACCATTCCATGTTATGGGTAAGTTAAGGTTCAAACCTTAACTTGGTATGTAAAATAAGATTTGGAGACCTACATGTCACCGTGGTCGAGGTAGTAGAGTAGTGTTTTACATGGTAAGGTCATGAGTTCGATACCCAGTGAATCCTTTCTTTTTTCTTTTTGTTTTGGTTTGGAAAGGCATTTTTATACTACACATGACGATAACCACAAGGAACCTTTAGTAAGTGTTCAGTATTTAATAATAATTATTATTCAATTTCTTATTACATAGAGGATAACTGTTTTTTTCAGTGTAAGATCGAAATTTAATCCATTGAGTGAACATCAGACGTTATATTTTCACGAGTGGCGAAGCAACGAGTGAAAATATAACAGTCTGATGTTCACGAAATGGATTAAATTCGATCTTACACTGAAAAAACACAGTTATTCTATTTATTTATGCTTTAAAGCCACTTTTTAAACGAAATTGTTTCAAAATTGAAAGCGAACGTACATTATTTATCCCGTGTTGAGCCCCACGTTTTATGTCGAACACATGTGGCGTGACAGTTGGCGGTATAATGACGTCATCCGAATTACTTCGTTGCTCCCGAGTTTGGATTCGTGCTCTTCCGGTGAGTAGTTCGCGACAAATCGGACTGCCGGATTTTAACGATAAGACACGATTGACTACGATTCTTGGGGAGCCCTACGGGGAAAATTCATAATAAAAGCGATTGGTGATAATCCACTGCAGTGGATTACCAAGTGATCATCCACTGCTTTTTCGTGGTAATCCACCGAAAAGCATAAATAAATTTCGGTAGTAACCACATTATTCAAACTAAAGATACTACGACAGACAAAACCACCGCCTCTGATCAGGGTAACACTGTTTGTCATTTTTCAATTGTCATACATTAACTACACTTAATTGGAAACTGGAATTGCCCATTGTCATTTCAGTGAAAAATAAATTAATGACATAATAACATAAGTTTCTTAACAATAAGATTAACTAACAGCCTGTAAAAGAAATACATTATCATGTTAATACAGTAAAATTCTACAAAGTCTATTATAAAATACATTCATACATCACAGATTTTTGATATCACATATGAGATAGCATGCTTTAGCTGCTGCACAAATAGAGAATGAATAGTGGACAGGGGGGTTATTAGCAGACAGCATAGACCAGATCAGACTTCAAGTAATTTGTTGCCCCATTAGGGTGAGTGATTGTCTGCATATACCACACCTTTATAAATCCACAACATACACACCTGTTTTATATAGAGGATAACTGTTTTTTTCAGTGTAAGATCGAAATTTAATCCATTGAGTGAACATCAGACGTTATATTTTCACGAGTGGCGAAGCCACGAGTGAAAATATAACAGTCTGATGTTCACGAAATGGATTAAATTCGATCTTACACTGAAAAAACACAGTTATTCTATTTATTTATGCTTTTAAGCCACTTTTTAAACGAAATTGTTTAAAAATTGAAAGCGAACGTACATTATTTATCCCGTGTTGAGCCCCACGTTTTATGTCGAACACATGCGCGTGACAGTTGGCGGTATAATGACGTCACTCGTTGCTCCCGAGTTTGGATTCGTGCTCTTCCGGTGAGTAGTTCGCGACAAATCGGACTGCCGGAATTTAACGATAAGACACGATTGACTACGATTCTTGGGGAGCCCTACGGGGAAAATTCATAATAAAAAGCGATTGGTGATAATCCACTGCAGTGGATTACCAAGTGATCATCCACTGCTATTTCGTGGTAATCCACCGAAAAGCATAAATAAAAATATATATTTATAGATTTAGCATCTATCACAGACGAAATATCATGTTTTCCTGTTACACACAGAGACAACTAGAGACTTTATATACAAGTGGGTGGGTAGGGTTCCATCATCCCATCCTAATCCTAATGAGAGGGGTACTTAGTTTAAACATATTTATTGCATATAATATACATGCAGGGGATTGGGCTACAAGTTTTTAAAACATTATATAATGCCCGCTCCCCAGATATTAACAAAACAGTGACATGACTATAATAGAGGTAACATTACTATTTTCAGTATAAATAGCATAGCAATTTGAAAACAAATTACCATGTTAATAACATCATAAAGAGAAGAGAAAGAGAGGAAGGAAGAAAAGTGCTAAGATCAAATTCTTTAATTCAAAAACGGTTGGAGGCTCGGATGTAACGATGAACTGCATTAAAAATAACTTTGTTGCAATCAGGAGAACAGTTTGGGTTAAATGTCTAAATTGACAGTTGTTATAGGTATTATATCATGGAATAGAATATCCCGCATATGTACATAGTTTGGACAATCTAAAAAGTAATGGAAAGCATTTTCACATTGCTATCCACATATACATGCTGGGTCGTTTATTAAATTACACCTGAATAGATCGTAATTTAGTGAGCTACAGTTATGCCTAATTCTGGTGTGAACAATATCTAACCGTCTATTGCCGAATAAATAGTGAAAAGGGGATTTTGGTGTTACTATGGTTAAGGACGATTTAAATGCAGAAATAGTTTCCTTAGTACGAATACTATTGTCTAAATTATTCCATAGCCTTACTGACGTTGGTATATATGATTTGTCACTGAGGGTTAATCTATTGCTTGGCATAGTATAGTTATCACTATTTCTTAAAGGATACGAAGACATAGTTGATACTAAAGGTGGTAATAGGTCATTAAGATAGTGTGGTACCATATTATTATTTATTTTATAGAACAATAGTAATTTTCGTCTTTCCCTTCGTTCGTAAAGTGGTTCAAGGCCTGATTCAAAGTATATAAGTTCCCTTTTGCAAAATATGGGAAGGCCACATGCTATTCTAGCAGCTTCTAACTGTACATTTTCTAACCTTTGTCTATCGATAGCTGAGCAACCGTCCCAGTTTACAGTTTACAGTTTATTTGTTGCTCTCAGTACATGTAAAATATGTAACATGAGGTACAAAAACATAATAAACAAAACATAATTACCAGGCTGTGTGGGAATGAAATGAAATACGGGCTATCTATTAACATTTAGCATGCTAATCAGACATTATCGCATGGACTATTAGCAACGGGTCAAACAGTTTTGATTCTGATGAGACACCGAGTTACTCGGCGTCTTATCTGGGTCTAAACTGTTTGCAAAGGTTACCACAAAGTCATTCATAGCATGCCAAAGGTTAAAAAGACGCATCAAAAACTAGCATATCACAAAACTACGAATTGAAAAAGACAATAAATATATTCTATATTGCAATAAACTAAATCGTGTTTTCTATGCCAGGCGGGCACCGGCAGTGTTTAAGAATTATTGAAATAAATTTAGATATATTTATCAGTTTTGTTTCATCATTCTCTGACATAATTTTGCCAAAAGTTAAAGTATTCTTATTTCTGGAATTCAGACATGGAATATATTCCCTTCTTTCATTTCTGAAAAAAGTACAATTGAAAAGATAATGAAATTCATCACCAAGTTCATTTAAATTACACAAATTGCACTTTCGATTTTGACGTTCTACATTTATCCAACGACCTTTTTCAATAGGCATGTGATTGTTACACATACGAAAGTTAACAAATCCTTGTATATAAAACATAGGCAATATATCAAAATAGTTTTCCAGTTTATGTTCCGTTTTATATATTCTATAATTTAAACATTTAGGTAACTCGTTAACATCGCTATTCCAATTTTGAATAAATTGATTCTTTAAGGACTGTTCGACATTGTGAAGTAACATTTTCCTTGATCCATGATACTGCTGGTTTAACCATACATAACTTAAACCACACTCGTCTAAAATGGATTTTACATTATTCAGCCAATGATATTGGTGGTCATTATTATTTGAATCAGAATGTATAACTTTGTATAAGGAGGATGATAATTTATTGTCATTGTAAATTAAATTGTGCCAGAATCCGATTACTCTTTTTTTAATGGCAACTGAGACAGGGTAACGACCTAAATCACCGTAAAGCATAACATGAGGAGTCCCTTTTTTAACATGAAGAATATGTTTAAGAAAATCTGTATGTACTTTTTCTATAATGGCCAAATTACCGAAACCCCAAACTTCGCACCCGTATGTTAATATAGGTAAAATTGTGTTATCAAAAAGTTTAAGCTGACAGTCAATTGGTAGATCTAGGTTTCGCAGTTTCCTATGTAAACTAAACATCGCTTTCCTTGCCTGTTCAACAACATGTTTTTTTGCCACTGCGAATTGTCTATTTTTTGAAAAGAGTACCCCTAGGTATTTGAAGCTATCGACAACTTCTATGACATTATTATCTACTGTTATATTTCTATTTCTACCCTTTTTGTCTCCAAACACAAGTATTTTTGTTTTATCAAAGTTAATATCCAACTTCCCTGTAGTAGAGTATTCATAAAAAGTATTCAAAAGTGATTGCAACTCATCTTCTGTATTAGCAAAAATAACAGTATCATCAGCATAGAGTAAGACAAGAAGTTTAAGATATATATCTAAGTTATTTTCTAAAATATCTATACCCCCGGTATTGTTATTGTACATAAATTGTTCTAGATCATTTAAGAATAATGAAAACAGTATAGGGGAAAGATTTTCACCCTGTCTTAATCCTCTGCTACATTGGAAGAAGTCTGACTTCTGACCATTTATGACAACACAAGACTTAATATCAAGATACATGTTTCTAATTATGTTAAAAAGTTTACCATTGACATTATACTTCAGTAATTTTGACCATAAGCCTGCACGCCATACAGAGTCAAATGCTTTTTTAAAATCGACGAAAGCGCAAAACATTTTCTTCTTTTTATGTTTACAATATTCACACAGCATGTGGAGAATGAAGACATTATCAATTGCTGAATGACATTTTCGAAATCCTGCTTGATTTTGGTTCAAAAGTTCATTTGTTTCTAAATATGATGTAAGTCTATTGTTTAAAATTGCCGTAAATAGTTTACCCATGCAGCTCAGTAAAGTTATTGGTCTATAATTTTCAGGCTGAGTGTTATCACCATTATTCTTATATATTGGTACAATACTTCCAACTAACCATGAATCTGGCAAAATTCCAGTATCGAATATCCTGTTAAATAATTTGTGATAAAAAGGCATTAATACATCAATCGAATGTTTTATGTATTCATTAGAAACCTGGTCCAAACCCGTTGCTTTACCTAATCTTAAATTATCAATTGCTTTCTTGATTTCGTCAAAAGTGATTTCCTTATTCAAATTGTTATCAACATCAACATTGGGCCAAACAGGATCAACGGGGTCATCTTCATCGACATTAGCAGTATTCAGATTCTTGAAAAACTCATAAAATGATTCTATGTTAACATCGGCTTTTTTTGTTTTTGCATTAAGGCTATTAATGTAGTTCCAGTATTCGCGGGGTGACTCAGTTCTCATATTTTTTATTTTCTTTCTAAAGCTGCGTTTATATTTAACAACTGCATCTCGTATAGTTCGTTTATATTTTTTACTAGCCTTCAACATATCATTTCTGTTAATATCATTTTTAACATGGTTATATTTTCGCCTACTTTTATGAAATTCGGATCTAGCGGATTTACAACTATTGTCATACCACTTTTTGTTCTGGCTACTGCAATTACCTGTCTTAACGTTACTTTTACTACTGCTACTGTATTTTCCAAACGTATTTTTAGCAGAAGTGATAAGAACATTTTCAATATTTGTAACAATATCATTTATACAGCATTTATCAATATCTTCACGTTCTAGCGTTTGCATGATGCATTCAAGTTTCGACATATCTATATTATGTATAAACTGTTGACTATAATTGTCAGACCATCTCTTGATTCGTTCATGGCTGGACGTTTCATGTACATCAGTTGATTTACTAACTGTAAGCTCAAAAGTAACTGGACAGTGTAAATCAGAAAGCAACGGACAGAAATCTATAATATTGAACCCATTAAGTAAGGGTATGGTATTTGCAGACACTACAACTTAATCGATAACAGATGTATTATTGCAAGTACATTTTCCAACATTTTGATCGCTAAAGGCTCTACCATTCATAATGACAAGATCATTGCTTTTACAGAAGTCTACTAGATTTCTACCAAAACGGTTTATACTTTTATCTTCGGAGGACCTAGCATATAACATACCTTTTCGTTTCATTTCATTTACAGCTTTAGTATCATATATTAAGTTACTGTCAATATCTATAGCATCATATATAGCGTCATCAATTTCAATTATATCTTGTAGTGTTGCTATCCTAGCGTTAAAATCACCCATTAGTATAACATATTTATAGGTAGTGTTAAAATCTTCTATTTCAGAGTAAAACATATCATAAAGATTCTGAGACTGATATTTAGAATTTTCCGGTGGAACGTAGACAGAACCGAATACAATATCTTCGTCTATATCAAATAAAACCTTTGATAGTTTGAACCACTGTATATATTCACAATCGGTATCGATAACTGAGAAATATTTAGATAGACTAGATTTAATAAAAGTAGCTATACCTCCTGACTTTTTTGATGTTTTCTGTTTTCTGTTTTTCATAAAACATTCAAAATTTTCAATATTCACACAATCAAGATCATCAAGGTGTGTTTCAGAACACGAAAATAGGTCATAATTAGAAACAAATTTTTTAAATTCCGGGATATTCAGTTTAGAAGTAATACCGCACACATTTAAGCAAGAGAATGACAAATTGCTTTTCAAAGTTTCAGTATTATTGCCACCATGGCAATCCTATAGCCGTGTGCCCTGACGCTGGTTACTGGGTCTTCTCGCTTCTACTGGGATGTGTACGTCATCAGCTCTGACCTCCTGACCGTCGACAAACAGCCTATCTCTCACCAACACTGCCTTCTTCTTTCTGTTTCTATAATATCGCATGACCGGGTAAAGTTCTCTCCTTTTATGTTCTATTTCCTCTGGAAATTGCTCGTTTATGCCGTAATTTGTTCCTCTCAATAGATGACCAGACCGACGAACTTCTTCTCTCTCCTTGAAAAATGTAAATTTAGCTACAATGGGGCGAGGGTTGTCAGACCTTCTTCGTCTATCAGCTCTAGCCGTGATGCGATGAACGCGCTCAAACCTTATGTCACATTTATCAAGTTTGGTTCTCAGAAACCTCTGGAGGACGGCTTCGGTATCTTCAAAGTAACGACCATCGTGCTCTTGGAAGTCTTCGGCAATGTTTGTAAACACTAAATTGTCTCTCATATTTCGGCATTTCATATCCACTAGGTCAGCTTTAACTTCGTCATTTATATCACGTAACTCGCTTAAAGATTGACGCAGTTCATCGTTTTCACGCTTCATGTTTTCTATGGAATCCCCGTGGGTATCCAGTACAACTTTATTGTCACTCTGCTGCTTTTCTACACTGTCCCATAACTCACACGCGTATTCAAGAATAGGAAGTATGAAACATTTATAAATTCTGATAAGGGTCTTTTTATTTAAAATATATTTAAGTTTTCTTAAGGTGTTAACTTTCTTCATACCAGATTCATATATAGTATTAATGTGAGCTGTCCATTTTGCATCTTTTGACAGAGTTACTCCTAGATGGCGATGTGTATCTACAGGATTCAATGTAGTATTGTCAAATATTAAGGATATATCTTCATTATCTAATGTATTGGAGATGAACAAAATTTCTGTTTTCGAAGGATTAAACCGAGTTAGCCATGACTTTGACCATTCATTTAATACAGTTAAATCTCTATTCATAAAAGTTTCAATGTCTAATGTGTTAAAGGAAGAATATGAAAGGGATGTATCGTCTGCAAACAGGCGAGTTAGACTTTCTAAATTATCAGCTATGTCATTGATATACAATAAAAATAATAAAGGGCCTAACACAAACCCCTGTGGGACACCAGCATTAGTATTACCATAATTTGAAATATTACTGTTTAATAAGACTGACTGATGTCTGTTGGAGAGATAACTCACTAACCATTTTAAAAATTGACCATTAAACCCATAACAATGTAACTTTTTAATAAGACCTTTGTGCCATACTCTATCAAACGCTTTAGAGATATCGCAAAATATTAAACACACATGTTTCTTATCCTCTAGCGATTGACAAATACTTTCATACATTTCTATCAATTGGTAAACAGTTGTATGGCCGGGTAGAAAACCTGATTGTAGATTATAAAATAAATCATTGTCATGTAGATAATTATACATATGTTTAAAGACAACCCTCTCAAAAACTTTACCAACACATGAAATTAGAGACACTGGTCTATAATTCATTACTTCATGACGGTCGCCTTTTTTAAAAAGAGGAATAACAGTTGCTTTTTTCCACAAAGAGGGGAAGCGCTGTGTATTTAGAGACATGTTAAATAAAATACATAACGGTTTATTGACTGAATTGGATGTGTATTTAAGCATTTGATGACTAATTAAATCACAACCAGATGCTTTCCCAAATTTGAGAATGCGAAGAATATCAGAAATTTCATTTTCAGTTATATTATGCAAATTAAAAGATGAGTTTGTTCGACTGTCAAAATTTGGTACTTCAGTTTCACTATCATCAATAGTCGAAATAGAGCAAAAGTATTGATTTAACATTTCGGCCTTTTCTTGGTCGTCAGAGACAATTGCATTATTCTGGTTATCAAATAGAGGGAGGATAAGGGAAGAAGAACCTACTTGTTTTGTTAATCTATTAATAAGTTTCCAATAGGATCTTGAATCACATGTATATAAACGATCAATAAGTATATTGGCATTTTCATAAAATGAAACCCGAGCAAATTTTTTCATGTTGTTTACTTTATTTCGTTGTCGTTTAAAGTTACATAAGTTTAATGTTGTTTTGTTGTGCTTGTATTTGTGATGGAGTTTTTCTCTGATTTTTATTTCACGTCTTAATTCAGATGTCATCCAAGGTTTATCTGAAGGTCTTAGTGTAATCTTTTTAGATGGTATACACTGTTTAGCCATTGATAAATATTGGGCGGTGAATCTGTCACATGCATCGTCAACTGACGATGCACCGACAAATAAGCCAGCCCAATCAAATTCATCAACTAAGTTATTAAATTTTTCATAATCACCTTTTTTGTACATCCATATTTCTCTTTTGTACGAACTATTTAATTTTCCCACTATGTTTATATATGTTACACATGCATTATGGTCACTTATTAATCTATCAATATCAATTACAGAAGAGTTGTTAAAGGAGACGGGATCACTTATTAGTATTGGATCTAAAAGAGTGCTACACGTGGGTCCTATTCGGGTTGGTTCTGTTATAGTATTTGTAAGATTACAAGGGGTACTTACAAAGAGGGGTACTTACAAATTATTCCTGTTAATTTCAAACGGGTCCGAGTCATATTTGATGTACGGTTATTCTGCATCTAGACTGGCTCTGATCCGTTTGTTAATAATTATTGATTATTTCGGGATAGGATGATTTTCATCCCCCCCCCCCCCCCCCAGTTTTTATATATATAAGAATACAGATTGCAAAGTAAGTAAGTTGGGTTCATGTGCAGACAGCACAGATCCAGACCAGGTATATAATTATCTAGTAATTTGGTGCACTCTCTGGATGTGTGACCGTCTGCACATGCTATTTGATTTAATCTGGGTTCATGGATCCTGACAAGGGGACAGGCATATTGGCCCCTAGTTAGGTGCCAATCTGCAGATTACCTGTTTTAAAACTAAAACCTGTGTGAAAGTTGCTGATCGTGACCTAAGCCTAAAAACTGCCTTAAAAAGAGTATAAATAAGAATCTGACAGTCAAAAGAAGGCACAAAAGTGCGACAGATAAAATTTGAGTAAAACCATTTATCCACCCAAATCAGATTTGGAAGGAACTGATCAGCAACCTCCACACAGTAGATTACATTTAGTAGAAATGACTCAATGAATCATAGCGAACTTCAATTAAACATAAAGCAAAGCAACAAGCATAAAGCAAAGCAACAACGAATCATAGTGAACTTCAATTAAACATAAAGCAAAACAACAAGCATAAAGCAAAGCAGCAAACATGTAATTTACAACACAGAAAGCATAGGCTGGTTGTATATACACATAGGTAAAACTCATGAACACATAGCACATGAGTTTTTAGCTTTTAGCTAATGTTATATATGTTGTGAAAACACCCGACTATAAATAAAGCTTCTTGTATCTTGTATCTTGTATCTTGCAATTGTTGTCTAGAAGTGAGAGACTGGCTACATAGGGTAAAATTTTACATACATTAAAAACTTCACAATTTAGTGATGTCCATGACACATTTTGCATAATATGTTGAACAATTCTAACAAGTAATTGTTTGAAAACCTGCGGGAGTTACCTGCGCACATTGTCCTATTGCCTGATCTTGACCAGTTCAAGCAGGCAGTAGGCAATGTGCAGCACTTCTATTAATTAAGCAGCAGTGTTTGTATCCTCTTTTAACTGTATATTCTATTCTTGCTAAAAAATAACAAGACTTTTAAACTATATTACAACATTTTCTTCTGTCTTACTTTTACTTTTTTTCTTAACTAATTCGCACAGACGTAATACTCATATGAGGGTGTTGCAGTATGAACAGATAGATAAAGACGACTTAGCAAACAGTTTGGATCCTGATCAGACGCCGCATAACGCGGCGTCTGATCAGGATCCAAACTGTTTGACACTCTTATCGATATTTCTTAAGTCATACAATATTAAATCTAACTTTTAAACGTTCTTTCAGACAACAATACTGAAGCAGATGACAATAAAGTGGTGAAGAGGTAAAATTCTACAGAATGAATTAGTATCGAAAACTAATTCGCACAGACGCGCAGCTGCACGTACTACTCATATGAGGGTGTTACAGTATGAACAGATAAACTAATGCACTAACAGATAATAATACATGTAATAATCTAAAAAAAGAAAGAAATCCCACTGGGAATCGAACCAACAGCCTTTAACACTTTACCTCATAGCCTGGTTCTAGTTTTGAAGACGGGTGACTACTTTCAGCCTGCTTTAAGCTAAAATCTGCTAGGCCATATAAAATGTTTGTAATGGTAATTGTTCATGAGGGTATAAACTGGAACTATTTTCTTCGGCGGAGGAATAAATTAAATACGCTAAAAGTCGCTTCTATTGGGGAAAGGGTTAACACTATTGCAAGTACCCTAACCCGCTACCTATTACTCTAACTCGATTACTGATTTAATTTCAATACAAAAGACATTATGTCCTTAGTATACCATGAAAGGTAGGTAACTCCTGATTAAATTCATGGTTTATGACGCATTTTACCTCTACGGGTGGACTCGTCCTAAAGGTCACAGCTCACGGGTCAAAATCCGACTATACTACCTTATAATATGTTGTACTTATATGTTATTTCGATATTATTTACAAACACACACATTTAGAAATACATATAAACAATGTAAGGAGTTGGTGGAAAGCTTATTGAGATCTACTCCATAACACATAATAACTTGTATTCAAAGCATGTCGAAAGTGAATAAACAATTGAAAACAGATATTACAATAACATACGGGTAATAACATTGACTAGATACATTTGTATATGAAAAAAAAACATAAAAAAAGTCTGAATTGCTTAGTTAACACGTAGTACAATATTAAAGGCGCTGTAATAACATTTCCCGAATAAATGCATCAATTCTAAATAACTTATGTCTTGCAAACAGTTTGAAGCCAGATCAGACGCCGGGACATCCTCGGTTTGCCTCTTAGATTAAATTGTATCAGCTACAATTTTAAGAGCTTGTAATTTTCTACACTTTAATGCATTGATATAGAGTTTAAACGGGAAAGAATTACGTCTTCTCAACTGTAAGACTGACATGGCTCGCACTTAGGGAGATCTTACAACTAGCTCAAGAGATTCTTGAACAGTGCTAAGTGGCAGAAGTACATTGCAGATATTCCAGAGTGCGACAGTAACCCGTGTCAAAATGGAGGCACGTGTGAAGAACACGTGGGAGACTTCACGTGCAACTGCCCGCCAGGCACAACACACAAGACATGCGACGGTAAGTTACTGTTTAAAAAATATAGCAATAACAAGTGTTTTCTTTCTTTTATAAGTTTCATTCATGTACAAACAAGGTATACCAATCTTATAACAAATACATTTTGTCCATGACAGTTCAAAACTTTGTAACAGTGTACACTCATGTGCCATGTTAATATCCGCAAAGACATTAAATACTTTTCCTCAGTCCATTGATGGACTATCCTCCATTGTCCTGGATAGGTGAGAAAAAGCATGCAATTAATGCTGCAAGCGGGTATACCACTCTCATTTTACCTGGTGAGGCCCAGCTTATACTCATGCTCTAGTGCTTTTCAATGGTTATTTCTAACCAAACTATCAAATATAAAGGTCGGGTCTCACATAAGACACTTCAACGGTTCAATATACACAAGACCCATGCTTTTTGCAAGGAAATTGTCTGACAATGCGTTATGACGAGAAGGTCGTCAGGAGATGTCTTTAAGTGACAAAATCTGCCTAAAAGTGTGTACTCTCACTGCTTTTACTTTAGAACGTGAACTCGAAAGTGCATGCAAGTCAAACATTAGAATCTTTCATATTTACTTATTGTTGTGTTTTATTAACCTGTCAAAATTTAAATAATTATACGCTGGTTGAACACGCTATATTTAGCTTCGGTCGAAATCGATTATTTCCGCTACTTTTACCGGTAGGTCAGGGTTGAAATATGAAGTTGATATTTAGAATAAGATTTGAATACGGTATATGTCTTCGTGGTCGAGACAGTACAGTAGTGTTTTACTTAGTGCATGTATGGCCATGAGTTCGATACCCAGCGGAGGACTTTTTTTATTATTATCTTTATTATTTGGTGCATTCGAGTCTGCAAGTAGGAGAAGAAGAATGGATTGAAATCCCTTTGGATCTGATTTTATGTATCATTCATATAATTATATAATAATTGTAATAAAAAAGAAATAAAACCTAACGGGGATCGAACCCACAACCTTTCATCCTTTTACAAGTATCCGTACTCGCTACCAACTACGCTAACTCGATTATTGATTTAAATTCTACACAGAATGCACAATATCCTTCAGTTCCTATCCGTAAATCAAAACGGAAAGTATCGACTTTATACCGAAGCAAAATATATCCTTTCAGTGACGTATGAATATTCAAATGTTGACAGGTCAATAAAACCAAACAATAATAAGAAAATGATGTCCAAATGCACAGTTTCCTTCCACCTGCTCTTGCCTAGCAACAGCAACAAAAGAATAGATATGTCAGTTATACCTGTAGTAAAACGGTTACCAGCCGCCATTATACGTTTTTTTTCTGTCAAAATGTTCAGTGTGTTAGAAAAACAGCACAAAATGTCAAGCAGACGATAGCGTTAGACATTATTGTTTTGGGAACAGTGGCACGCGTTGTTGTAAGAAGGGAGTCGTTGTTCGGAGGGCCGTTGTAGGGAGAGAGCACTGTATACTAAAATATTATGGTAGGCCTATGTGCATTGTGTACTATCGGTATCACTTTTTTACCGACTGTGCAATTAATGAGCAAATTGCTACTATTTATCTGAAATATTCTCTTTCTTTGCAGATATACCAGAGTGTATAAGCAACCCGTGCCAAAATGGCGGCACGTGCAATGAAATGATAAACAAGTATAACTGCACGTGCAAACCGGGCTATTCTGGATACAACTGTGAACTGGGTAAGATCTGCGTCGGCATTTCAATTCAATTCAATGTTATATTTCCTCCATACAGGAGATACAGTGGAGAATGTGTTATTCTTTCCCAATAAACGCGTTTACGCTAAAACTATTATTTGCAGTGCAAACAGTTTGGAGCCAGATCAGACGCCGGGTTACCCGGCGTCTGATCAGGCTCCAAACTGTTTGCCACCAAGATAAACAAGAATTATCAGAATTGTCCAAAAGTTGTTCTTTTCTACGTTTTAGTGCTTTGCGTTTGCGTACGTTTGCGTTTAAACGGGAAAGAATAACAGATTCTCCACTGTATGTGTTATATAATAAAAACTAATATTATAACATAATCAAGATATGTGACACATCAGTATTTCACATAATACGGAAAAAAGGCTTGCCTTTTTTCCGTTCTTAAGTAATGCACGATAAAATCAAAGGTATTCCAATTCTATTTAATCACTGATAGACTTTGAAAAGTGTTTGATTTGCGCGTGAATAATTTCCTCAAAACTAGGCAACTACAAAACATGGGGGCTGACATATTGGATGATGATGTCACGGCTTTTACGAAGAGTTGTGCGTGACGTTTCGGAATTCCCGATTTCGGTGATATTTTTAAACCATTTTAAGAATGAATAACCCAAAACACTCACTTGTAATGATTTCCTCCAAATGACAAACTTTCAAACAGTTCAATCCATAACCTTTAACGCTAAAAATGAACGTTATTTGCAAAAAGCTACTTCTCAATCGAACCGATAAAAATAACGGATTACCATACGTCATCAATATAAATAATGACGTCATTATTGGTGGTCATATGACTTCCAAAAATAGTTTCAGATTGCATTATAATACAGGGCTGCCATAAGTTGAAATGAAAAATCCTAAGATTTCCAAATATGCATTTTTCAAGCGCGATTTTACGAATCGTACCTTCACCCCATAGCCGATTTCAAGTTTTGTTGGCATGTGACTACTTAAAGCAGACTGGAAGTAAAGCAGAATGAGCCTTATGGCGCATTCTGCTTTACTTTCAGCCTGCTGGGGAAAACCGGAGATTTAGGAAAAATCCGGAGAATTGGAAGCCCTGATAATATAGCTGTACGGAGGAGTTTTAACTTTTAACATTGTAAACACGGGTGCTTATATAATTTATTATCTATTTGATTATTGGGTAACAATATATGATAGATCTTGTCCCAAACAATTTAGGTTTATAATAAAAGTTCGAGTCGGTTGTGTAATCAAGAGCTCAGTCACGAGAGGCGTAACCTCGAGTGTGATCTGGAATACACAACGAACTGATACAAGAGCGCTAATCACACACTGGCGATAGATCTATTCCGTTTTCATTAATTAATACAATTTTGCTTTTTTCCGTCCATAGGCAAAGCCTAAATACATATTAATTATAAAGCTACAGTATCCTCTCTCTTGAGCAAAACTCATGTACAGACTACAGGGTATATTTAGAATCATGATGGTGTTTAATGCAAGATACAAGCAACGCAGCAAGCTCCTTCAGATGCTTTATTCATACGTGTTTCCCTAATTAGGTTGAAAAAAAGTTTTAATGGCTATATTTATAAAAGTACATTACATACATTGCATGGTTTATATGATATGAGTCATGGTATTCATGTATTCGCCTATTCGGTTTCATTTTTGTACGAAAATTGACAGTTCTTTTGCCTATTACATTTACATGTGAAATCGACTTTAATTGCTAGAATGTGGTAAGTTGTTCATTCTTAATGCCTTTCCTTTTGTCTTTAAAAAATTGACTATAATTTTGACAGATTTGTTTTGGGATCATGACAGTATCTGTAAAGTGGGTGGGTCATGCTACATGGTTTTCAAGATTCCTTTGTCCTGGAGTGATGCCAAGGTACTGTAAACGTTTTGTTATCACTTCAAAATTCAAATTATTTATTTCACTCAGTACATGTTTTCACATGAATGGGGTTAACTTTTCGGTACTAATTTATTCTGTAGAATTTTACCTCTTCACCACTTTATTGTCATCTGCTTCAGTATTGTTGTCTGAAAGAACGTTTTAAAGTTAGATTTAAGGTTGTATTAAAGACGTATCTGGGAGTTTTTTCTAGCGCGGAGAATTTTTTTAAACTTTGCATATAAGTAAATTGATATAAATGAAAGTAAAAACAGTCTTCAAAAACATAGGTCGCTTTGCTACTTTTTGTATAACTTACTCTTTTTGAGAAGTACTATATTCAAATTTTCCGAAATTAGGCCTCATAAGAAGAAAGTCCATCAAACACACAACTATCGATACTTCAAGTCCAATTTTAATTAATTACATGTATATGGAATAGTGTTACAAATGAATGTAAAGTAATTAGACTTGAGTGGAATTATACAGATTTTACGCATAAAATATGTGCAAAATGAACTCGAAAATCGTCAAAAAATCGAGCCTTTTTGCAAAAATAAAAATTCTAGCGCGGAGAATTTCCTATTTTTTTCTATAACAGTAGATAAGTATATAACAAGTATAGAACCAATGAGAAAACAGTACCTCGCCTTGCTCGTTTCAGAGATATGTTCAATTTTATTACCTCCCTTTATCAGTGAATATGCACTTTTTTAACAATTTTGTTTTTTAAATAGTCTAAATGTTATACTTTATAAAATAATACCCACAGCTATACAGAAATGTCTTGCATTGTGACATATAGTATGCACTTTAGAAAGTTCTGCTGAAAAATGCAGTGTTGTCATCATCTCAAGTCGGAGTGAAAAATGAAATGCCCCCTCCCCCCTAAATATGATGCTGATGGTGCATAATTCATTCATTCTTTATTCACAACTTTATGTTTATTTTCACACATATTTTCTTTGGCTTAAAACCCATTAAAGCTATATGATAAACGAATAAAGCTACATAGAGCTGCATGCATATTCATACATCAAAGGGAGGTAATACATGTTCAAATATTTCAGTTCAGAATGTAGGAAGTATCCATACTCAAACACTGAATTTGGAATAGGTAACTGGTAAGATATAGGATATATGCTCAGAACAAGCTTTTTGTAAAATGAAGATCAAAGGTCAAGGTCACGGTGACCTGAAAATGGTATGCGACACTCCGCCATCCAAAGATGAACTCACACACCTAATTTGTTATCGGTAGCTGATGTGACAAAGGAAATATACTCTGGACAAAAAGTAGACCCACCAATAAACACATCTACAATCATTATTCAATGTGGGCAGTGAGTTAACATAACCATTCATAAGATAAAATATCATAACAAGAGCACCGCAGTGCGGCAAAACACGCCCGTCATGGCCGGCGGGTGTCAAAGTCGTCCGGACTCAGGCCGACTGGAAAAAGTCGCCCGGAGTCTAGACCCGACTATCGATCTCAAAAAGACTATCACAGGAAGGGGCAATGTCAACACTAAATTCACTCCCTGTCACATTATGATTATTAACGCTGACTCGAGTCGGCGAGTTCCTGGTGAAAAAACTGTTTTCCAGAGATTTCGAACACTTTTTTGTCACAAATGATCCTGATTTGCGTCGCTTCATATCCCCAGGAATTTTAAGAGGTTTTTTTAACGATAGATAACGATAGTTGAGTAAATATTGTATTCGCGAAATCCGATGATCTAGACGCTGTTGTGATCGTAAATAATTACACCCGCGATAGGAAAATACAGAAAAGAGCGGAAAGGACATGCGCGTTTGGGATGCGCAGTAACAACTCCCGGATACGTCTTTAAGAAATACCGATAATAACGCAAAGTCGTCTTTTTGCGACTACGGCGCCGAAAGGGTTAAACAAATTTCCCGATTTCCCGATTTCTCAATTGCACGTGTTTGCTTCAAACTTTCCTGATTTGCTAATTTCTCACGTGCACGTGTTTGCTTCAAACTTTCCTGATTTGCTAATTTCTCACGTGCACGTGTTTGCTTCAAACTTTCCTGATTTGCTAATTTCTCACGTGCACGTGTTTGCTTCAAACTTTCCTGATTTGCTAATTTCTCACGTGCACGGGTTTGCTTCAAACTTTCCTGATTTGCTAATTTCTCACGTGCACGGGTTTGCTTCAAACTTTCCTAATTTGCTAATTTCTCACGTGCACGATTTGATTTCAGGATTTTTGCTTGGCTCGTAATGGTCATCTGTTTGTACCGAATGACTTACCAGAGGAGCTCTATATGGAGAATTACCTCCGTCAAATGAGAGGTATGACGTCATCAATTTTAAACAATTGTCGTCTGCTTTTATTTCTAAAATTAAATATTCAGTTATTTTGACTTATGGAAAATTGAAATTGAGTGTAAAACAGTGTGTGTATCCTGATCAGACGCCGCGTAACGCGGCGTCTGATCAGGATCTAAACTGTTTTCAAATTACTAGTGTACTCGGGGTAAGGCAGTGAAGGGGTAACAATTTACTCCTTAGTCTTGAAAGAAACGTTACAACATAAAGAATTTTGAAAGTAAAGCAGAATGTGCCCCCGGAAGCTCCTGGGTTTTAAGCATATTGAAGGTCTGAAACTGTTTGAAAATGACAAACAATGGAAAAATATAAAAATAATTTCCTTGGTCATAAGCATTAATGTTTTCCAAGGATTGAAAAATAAATCTTAATTTTGATTTTATTGAACAAAAGATGGAAATTGCTTTCAGCAAACTGTTATACTCCAAAGTAAATGATAAGCACTTTGCTTTTACAATTATCATTGTAAGGCCACAAAAATATGTTTCTAGTTAGGTCCATGTATGAGTTAGATCCAAGGGAGAAAAATATGAGATGTAGGTTTTCTATCATTATACTGTTTTATAAAGCTGTATGTATAAGATTTTGTATCACTGACACTTAAAAATTATGACATGTATTACTAGATCCAATACAAAACATTTAGAACATACTCTATTTCCAGTCAAGCATTACCATAAAAACTGACTCTGGTTGTATAAGCTTTTGCAAGGATACTGTACATATCCCGTTCAGAATTAGGTTCTGATGGGAACATTCTGATCTTAGTCTACACTGTTCGTACAGGATAGATGGACATATAATTCATAACTGGCCCTTGCTTTCAGTTAACAGTTTAGAGCATTCAAATAAATCATTGTTGTCAGTACTTTTCAGTTGAATATAGTTAAATTATCGTACAGATACTAAAAGCCATTGTCACAGAAAACACCCAGTCCTGTCTGATCCTGTTTTGACACCTATATTTCATTTATAAAGACCAGTGCATAGGTGCAGGATTATATATATGAAGGGGCAGGGGCTGACCACATACCCCCGCCTCATAAAATGATTTTTTAAAAAATGGCATGGGACTTGGGTTACCCTATAAATATATATTTAAGAAATATTTTTGCATTATTATGTGTACAGGCCATTCTAAAGTTTTGTACATTTGAAGGCATGACATTTGAGAGGGGTGGGGATAGGCATTTCACTTATCCTAATGAAAATACCTCCCTCTCTCTGCTCAAAGGATTTACTCATAAGTAAATAACTTACCTCTGTGCCATGTCTACTCTATTGGATTGATAAATGGTTTCTTGATAAACGATTTCTAACCGTGATCTGTGTGTGCGTTTATTTTAGCTCTCATTTTCATGTTCAATTTGCTTTCAGAAAGTTAAAACTAAGTGGCACAAAATAATTTAAAGCAGTACTGTAGGCTATGATGGGAGAGGGAAGCCTTCCCATAGTTGATGGAACAAGAGGCCTCCCTAAAAAATGATTTTAGTGGGTCAATTTTATACATTTCCTATTCAATTAGTTCGCTTTTCATAAAAGTTAATCATTAAGCTGCATTTGACAGATACGCCGTGATTTTAAATTCGCGAAAACTGGTGACAAAATGAGCTAATTGCATTTTGATGCACCAACGATAAAACACGAAGCGTTCCGCGTGATATAGTTTAGCGTCTGGTAATCGGATGATTCATAAAACAATGAGCGCCTAGTAAGACTCCGAAGAAAGAGATTTTAGATTTTCCAAAAGAAGTTTTTCGTACCGCTACGGAAAATTATCGGCAACAAGATCAAAATCAGCCCCCTCATAAATTTGCGTACCTCGTTATTTTAAGGAAGCCTGTCATATTATTGAAATCAACTACGGAAATGTTTTGGTCAGAGACTGGTTTCCGTTTTTTAACGCTGTCCGCGTGCGTGTAGCAACCTAATTCGGCAACCAGTCCAATTTGTTTTGGTTCACTCGGATTTTGCCGTCACCGTTATAGTACGACGAACGATAGGGCCGAACGATAACATTGGCGAACTTCAACTAATTTGACAGCTCTCGAAATCAACTTCGATTTTGTTTTTTCAATCTTACTCGACAAAGACATCCTCTTAACCCCCCCCCCCCCCGAATTTCTCAACGGATTTACACGTTCTGGAAAAATGACCCTCGGCAATTTCGGAAATACGGAATTCCGTCACAATACGGAAAACTTTCACCCATGTAAAATGTGTTGTCTGGCATACTCGTAATTCAATCATTTGATTTGTTTGTTTGTTAACATCCGTTTCTGCCATAATATTGGCTGGCTAATAAGACGCCTAGGAGAGAGGGGCGGATATACAGAAAATCCGGGCGCGATGCCCTACTATCATATTCTTTGATGTGTTGTCTAAGAAAAGAGAAATGAGTGCCAAACAGTTTGAATCCTGGGTCCAAGGTTATAAAGCTTTTGAGTTGAGTCTGAAGACGATCTAAAGCATTTGATTGGTCAGATTGAGAACAAACACAGACTCTACTCAAACCATTTATAACCTTGGGCCTGATTAGACGGCGTATGGTCAGGCTCCAAACTGTTTGCCATTCAAAATTAAAACGAATATTTAGCAGTGTTCAAAATAGAGTCATTTTCTATATTTTACTGCAATGCCTTTGTTTCCGTTTAAACGGGAAAGAACAATGTCTTGTCCACTGTTAATAACATACTGTTTCAGATCGATACACTGAAGAACTATTCTGGCTGGGAGGGACCAAATCTTATACAAACAGCCCGGCCTGGGTTGAAGGACGGCATATATCTGTATATAGGTTAGCTTTTTCAACACATTCATTGTAAAAAAACTCATAAGATTGTTACCCCTTCACCCACATTCTGTCGTCGGATCTAAGATTGTTGTCTGCAATACTGTTTCAAAGTGAAATTTAAGGCAGTATAACTGACATAATTTCGAAACGAGTGTCAAACAGTTTGGATCCTGATCAGGCGTTGCGTGGCGTTAACTGCGAAAACAGACTAGATACCCCCTGTGTTTCCGAACTTTCATATGGACTGGCGAAAATTCATCAAATAAAAATCTTGAAAAATTAATCATTGCACAAGCGAATTTCAGTGATCTTATGGACTTTAACTACAATTATTATACAATGTAAGTTCAAGTTGTCTGTTCACACCCCCTGTTTGATTCCCGTTGTATGCATTTTCTCTTTTATATGGTACATGTATAGCAAAAAAACAATTCTTTAACCCTTTACCTGATAGCATATGTCTAGTAGTGAAGATAGGTGACTACTTAAAGTAGGTTGAAAGTAAAGCAGAATGCGCCTTAAGGCGCATTCTACTTTACTTTCAGCCTACTTTAAGCTATCCAGCGCTAGAATATAGAAAATATTCCATGTAAAATGTATTCATGACTGATTAAATTGGAACTATTTTCTTCAGCGGAGGAATAAATCATATTCGCTAAAAGTCGCTTCTATAAGGGAAAGGGTTAAAAAAAGGTTGAAGTGCCTGTATTTCTTGTTGATTTCAGATGGCCTGCTGGAGTCCCAGATGACATCCCTGGCACCCAATGTCTTGTGATGGACGGACAGTATAACTTTGAATGGCAGACACGCACATGTGACCGGAAAACATTCTATATCTGCGAAGAACGGTAAGTATATATAAGCCACCAACTGATTGATAGTACATGTAATTGATGCTGGCCATATGACAACCGCTAACCTTCGGCAGACTGTGTAATTTTTGTCTGCAAAAAAAGTCGTCTGCAAAGTTGATTTCAAAAAATATTCACCGCTATGTCAAACAGTTAAGAGTCCAGATGAGACGCCGAGTGACTTGTAAATGAAGACCTAAAGTATGGATGTATAAAACAAATGTGACAGCTTAACGCAAGTTGAAAGTAAACCAGAAGCTCCTAAACGAGTTTACCTTTTTCCTTTCACATTACTTTAAGGAGCTATTTGAAACTTAAATATCCAATAATAATTATGTAGTCCTAATAGAGGAGGTTTACTGTATAGATCTAGTAGAAAAACTCAGTTATGAGCTTTTTGCTAAAGTTTAGTTCTGCATTAGTCTGACACAGGGTCCAAAGTTATAAAGAGCTTAAGTTAAGTCTGAGATCATTCTCAAGCATTTGATTGGTCAGATTTGAGCTTTTGGTCAAATCTGACCAATCAAATGCTTGAGAACGATCTCAGACTCAACTTAAACGTTTTACAACACTGGGCCCTGTATTTGAGACTGTGTATTGGTATTGTTTTGTATTTCAATCTCAAGTTAATAAATTTGCCATTTATTATATGCTTGTATGTATTTTCTTGCAGAGTGCCATTCCAGATTGTCGGCTAGTGTATTGATGGATGTTCTATGTACAAGTAGTGTCTGCTAGAGTCCCACTGTCCTGGGACATGTTGTTCTACTGTGGAGAAAACGTTATTCTTTCCCATTCAAACGAATCGCACACACAATTAAGTGTAAAATATGTCAATGATTTGCTGCAAGAATTGGTGATACTTTTGAATCTGAATAACAAACAGTTGGGAGCCTGGTCAGACGCCGTGTAGCTGTGGAACTGAACCATGTACACTCGTCCACTTGTTGATGGGAAAAGTACTGTGAAAAGCTCTAGAAGAAATATTAATGTATTTGTGTGTGTGTTTTTATCTGCCCTACAAGGCGAACGGTGCACTGTATTTCAAATGGTCACATATATAGTCAGTTTGGCCTATAATATAAACAATATGCTGTTGTTGTATTTTCTTATCATCGTTTTAACCCATTACCTTATAGCCTGTTTCTAGTTTTTGAAAAAAGGTAACTACTTAAAGCAGGTTAAAAGTAAAGCAGAATGCGCCTAAAGGCGCATTCTGCTTTAATTTCAACCTGCTTTAAGCTACCACATGCTAGAATATAGAAAATATTTTTATGATACCTACCATATTCATTAATCTATACAGTGGAATTACTTCTTTCAGTGGAGGAATTGATTAAAGGCGTAAAAATGTGTATTTATGGGATAATGGGTTAATTGGTTGCTGGCTCACACTACTATAATGTCACAGCGTCGTACACAGATTTTGTTTATTCATAATTGTTACTTTTTCAAAAAAACCAACAGGTCAAGAAGTCAAGTTTGTCTTCTCTTTATTAACATTGGCATTATTCTCACAAGAATCAAAGAACGAGTAAAGAAGGATCAACAAGGAACGTGTGAAAACAATACAAGATAATTGTAATTTTATCCATTGACTCAGAGCAATTTGATTCATACCTGGATAGTTCCGCTTTATGGCAAAGCCTTCATCAACACACTGAGAAGAAGTCAGTGGGTACAGTAGAGAAAACGTTATTCTTTCCAAATATGTACATTTATGCTAAAACTATTATTTCCATTACAAACAGTTAGGAGCCAGATCAGACGCCAGATAACCCGGCGTCTGATCAGGCTCCAAACTGTTTGCCACTCAGATTATAAACAAGGGCCACTATGGCCCTAAATCGCTCACCTGGTACACCATGGCAAACTTGACCTATAGTGAACTAGATTATGACTGGACATGTATACCCACAATCAACCTCTAGAGTGTAAACAAGATTTTCCAATGATTGTCCTAGTGACCTAGTTTTTGAACGGACATGACCCATATTCAAACTTGACCTAGATATCAATGCGACAAACATTCTGACCAAATTTCACCAAGATCCAATGAGATTTGTAGCCTCTAGAGTGTTAACAAGGTTTTTCTATGATTTGACCTAGTGACCTAGTTTTTGACCTGACATGACCCACATTCGAACTTGACCTAGATATCAATGAGACAAACATTCTGACCAGGTTTCATCAAGATCCAATGATATTTGTAGCCTCAAGAGTGTTCACAAGGTTTTTCTATGATTTGACCTAGTGACCTAGTTTTCGACCAGACATTACCCATATTCAAACTTGACCTAGATATCAATAAAACAAACATTCTGACCAAGTTTCATCAAGATCCAATGAGATTTGTAGCCTCTAGTGTTCACAAGGTTTTTCTATGATTTGACCTAGTGACCTAGTTTGTGATCGGACATGACCCACATTCAAACTTGACCTAGATATCAATAAGGCAAACATTCTGACCAAGTTTCATCAGGATCCATTGAGATTTGTAGCCTCTAAAGTGTTAACAAGGTTTTTCTATGATTTGACCTAGTGACCTAGTTTTTGACCGGACATGACCCACATTCGAACTTGACCTAGATATCAATAAGGCAAACATTCTGAATAAGTTTCATTAAGATCCATTGAGATTTGTAGCCTCTAGAGTGTTAACAAGATTTTTCTATGATTTGACCTAGTGACCTAGTTTTTGACCGGACATGACCCACATTCAAACTTGACCTAGATATCAATGAGGCAAACATTCTGACCAAGTTTCATAAAGATCCATTGAGATTTGTAGTCTCTAGAGTGTTAACAAGGTTTTTCTATGATTTGACCTAGTGACCTAGTTTTTGACCGGACATGACCCACTTTGGAACTTGACCTAGATTTCATCAAGACAAACATTGTCATGAAGTTTCATGAAGATAAGATGAAATTTGTAGGCGCTAGAGTGTTAACGAACAATTGTGGACGGACGGACGACGGACATTCAGCGATCCTAAAAGCTCACCTTGGCACTTCGTGCCAGGTGAGCTAAAAATTATAAATAATGTCAAAAAATGGTATTTCCTACATTTTAGCAATGAGAGTTTGTGTGTGTTTCATTTGCGTTTAAACAGGAAATAATAACATTTTTTTCACTGTACCATGTGACTTTGAGTTGTCACGTGATAGCAGGAGAGGATACAAGATAGATGTAATAGCCCAGGTAAAGCAAGCCTTTACTCCACAGCATATTTCTAGTTTTGAAGATAGGTGGCCACTTCAAGCAGGTTGAAAGTAAAGCAGAATGTGCCTTAAGGTGCATTCTGCTATACTTTCAGTCTGCTTTTAGCTACCATCTGCTATAATATAGAAAATATGTCTTTATGGTACATATTCATGACTGTATAATTTTTCTTTAGTGGAGGAATACATCAAAGGCTTAAAATGCATTTTCTATGTAGTAAAGGACTGACTATAGAACCTGTAATTAATATCTATCCATATTTGTTGACAATCAAACAACACATACAGTGGAGAATGTGTTATTCTTTCCCAATAAGCGCGTTTACGCTAAAACTATTATTTGCAGTGCAAACAGTTTGGAGCCAGATCAGACGCCGGGTAACACGGCGTCTGATCAGGCTCCAAACTGTTTGCCATCAAGATAAACAAGAATTATCAGAATTGTCCAAAAGTTGTTCTTTTCTACGTTTTAGTGCTTTGCATTTGCGTACGTTTGCGTTTAAACGGGAAAGAATAACAGATTCTCCACTGTACATTGTCACAACTGTACTGAATGACCATTTAACCCATTACTCAATAAATGCACCTTTTTACGCCTCTAACTTCTGAAGAAAATAGTTCTAACTAATACAGTCACAAATTTATATCTGAAGATATAGTTGTTATATTCTAGCAGATGGTAGCTGAAAGCAGGCTGTAAGTAAAGCAGAATGCGCCTTAAGGGCATTCAGCTTTACTTGCAACCTGCTTTAAGTGGTTACCATCTTCAAAACAAGAAATAGGCTATGGTTAACCCTTCTCCCATTGAATAGTCATGTGTCAAACTTCCGTCCATCATGAACACGTATCATCTGAACTATTATACTGGCTAATAAAATAAGGAAATTTTCCATGAAAACAGTACATACTACAGTGGAGAATACGTTATTCTTTCCCAATAAACGCGTTTACGCTAAAACTATTATTTGCACTGCAAACAGTTTGGAGCCAGATCAGACGCCGGGTAACCCGGCGTCTGATCAGGATCCAAACTGTTTGCCACCAAGATAAACATGAATTATCAGAATTATCCAAAAGTTGTACTTTTCTACGTTTTGGTGTTTTGCGTTTGCGTACGTTTGCGTTTAAACGGGAAAGAATAACAGATTCTCCACTGTAATATAAGGCAGAAACTATAAGAAAACAACTCAGACCCAGATCAGTCAGCTCCTTCTGCTTTACTCCTGTAACTTCATTGGTAGAAGGAAGTGCCCTATTATTAGTTAACCCTTTACTCCATTGATATGCATATCAATACATTTAATTTATTCATACCCTGAAGAAAACAGTTCCAATTTATACAGTCATGGAAAAAATTTATACAGTCATGGAAATGTATCAACAGAAATATTTTCAATATTCTAGCCAACGGTAGCTTAAGACAGGATGAAGGTAAAGCAGAATGCACCTTAATGAGCATTCTGCCTTTTTTTTTTCAATTTGCTTTAAGTATTAAGTAGTCACCTTTCTTCAAAACTAGAAACAGGCTATGGGGTAAAGGGTTAAACGAAATGCAAGCCTCTGAAGAATTGCAACAATGAACATAAAATGAGAAATAAATTAACAACATGATTGAAATGAAAAAGCTATTAAACACATACACATAAACTCTTTACAAGTCTGCAACTTGAAATATGAACACAAGGATTGATTTTCAACATCAGGATCAAAGGTTGTGAAACTCACACTTTTAGGGCATGTACAGTGGAGAATCTGTTATTCTTTCCCGATAAACGCGTTTACGCTAAAACTTTTTTTCTTTTACAAACAGTTTGGAGCCAGATCAGACGCCGGGTAACCCGGCGTCTGATCTGGCTCCAAACTGTTTGCCACCAATATAAACATGAGTCATCAGAATTGTCCAAAAATTGTTCTTTTCTACGTTTTAGGGCTTTGCGTTTGCGTACGTTTGCGTTTAAACGGGAAAGAATAACAGATTCTCAACTGTAACAACTAAGTATCTTCCTGCCTAAATCTGACTGAGAATGGAGCTTATATGACTTTAACCCTTTACCCAAGAGCCTGTTTTTAGTATTGAAGATAGGTGGTCA
This sequence comes from Gari tellinella, assembly GCA_922989275.2. NCBI lineage: Eukaryota > Metazoa > Mollusca > Bivalvia > Cardiida > Psammobiidae > Gari > Gari tellinella. The sequence continues at coordinate 76,751,863 of OV277868.1, read as the reverse complement.
CTTAAAGCAGGTTGAAAGTAAAGCAGAATGCGCCTTTACTTTCAGCCTGATTTAAGCTGTCATCTTCTAGAATACAGAAAATATTTCTTATACTATATATTCATGACTGTATAAATTGGAACTATTTTTTTCAGTGAAGGAATAAATTAAATGCGCTAAAAGGCATTGGGGAAAGGGTTGAATACTCAAAATCTGTAGAATGATACTAGTGTGAAACAGAAATTGACAACATAGTTGTTCATAGGTCTGTTTCCATAGATACAAACAATTCTTAGTTTTAGAAGAAAATAATAATGCTTTGTAACTATGAACAGACCTAGAAACGTTGATATTTTTTTTATCTTTATCTGCATGAGTATCTGAATATTTCTTTACAAGAGCGGTCAGTGTTAAAAAGAAAAACCTCTTCATTACGAACACTAAAATGAAGGCTAATTGACAGTATAAAAGACAGGTGACAGCTTAAAGCAAGGTGACAGTAAAGCAGAAAGCTCCTTCAGGAGCTTTCTGTTTTACTGTCACCTTGCTTTAAGTAGTCACCTGTTGTTAACATCTAATAATTAACACTATTAATTTAGTGGTCCTAATAGAGAGGTTTTACTGTATATACCAAGATAGCAGCTAAAGCTGGCTGAAAGTAAAGCAGCTATATACCAAGTATGAGCATTTCTGCTTTACTTAAAAGCTGCTTTTAAGAAGTCAACAAGGAACTCTCCCTTTTTGACTGCTGAAAGATTGCAATATAGATATACAAGGTATACATCTATTCTTCCACTCAAGAAAATAGTTCCAATTTATACAGAAATAAACAATGATTATTAGGAATATTTTCTATATTCTAGCAGGTGGTATGTGAAAGCAGGCTGAAAATAAAGCAGATTGTGCCTGAAGGCCCATTCTGCTTTATTTTCAACCTGCTTAAAGTAGTCACCTTTTTTCAAAACTAGAAACAGGCTATGGGGTAATGGGTTACAGTGGAGAATCTGTTATTCTTTCCCGTTTAAACGCAAACGTACGCAAACGCAAAACGCTAAAACGTAGAAAAGAACAACTTTTGGACAATTCTGATATTTCATGTTTATCTTGGTGGCTAACAGTTTGGAGCCTGATCAGACGCCGGGTTACCCGGCGTCTGATCTGGCTCCAAACTGTTTGCACTGCAAATAATAGTTTTAGCGTAAACGCGTTTATTGGGAAAGAATAACAGATTCTCCACTGTAACTCATTCTTACAGGGTTACAGATAAGGGGAGTATTGGGGTATTTACCCAATTAAAATTGTGGAAAAAGCAATTGTTTTTCACAAGGAGTAACAAAAAACAAAGAAATGTAGCAAAGAGCAAATACATTTTGGAAACCTAATCAGAATATGAATGATACCCAATTACGAAAACTCCTAATACCCAATAAAATTTGCAAAAACCCAATTTTGTAAAATATCAAGGAGTAAATACCCAATTGCATCCAAACCTTATCTATAACCCTGTTCTTAGTATCTACCCTAGCAACTAGTATACTTGTCATTAACAAAACGTGTACCTTTTTAGAGTGCACATTTCTTATGAAAATAGTGTAACATGCACAACTTTTGACAGACAAAGACTGATCACAAAATCACTCCATTTTTGACTGCTGAAAGTTTGCAATATAGATATACAGTGGAGAATCTGTTATTCTTTCCCGTTTAAAACTCAAACGCAAAGCACTAAAACGTAGAAAAGTACAACTTTTGGACAATTCTGATATATCATGTTTTTCTTGGTGGCAATCAGTTTGTAGCCTGATCAGACGCCGGGTTACCTGGCGTCTGATCTGGCTCCAAACTGTTTGTACTGCAAATAATAGTTTTAGTGTAAACACGTTTATTGGGAAAGAATAACACATTCTCCACTGTACAAGGTTGATCCGAGGTCAAGGTAATATTCATTCAACCAGCAGATCATTTCGTATGAAGTAGCAAACAGTGCAGATCTTGATAACACACCAAACATTACAGCATCTCATCTGGGTCTACACTGTTTGTCAATGTCTACTTTTGCTGATGATAGGCATTAACACATTCAACCCTAGCAACGAATAAACGCGTCATTAACAAAACATAGACAGTGAAATCCCTCTAAACCAGATGAGTGTGGGGACAGCATAAATTTCCGATTTAGAAGCGTTTTCACCCATTACACATAGCTTGTTTCTAGTATGGAAGATAGCAGATACTTAAAGCAGTTGAAAGTAAAGCAGAATGCGCCTTGAGGCGCATTCTGCTTTACTTTCAACCTGCTTAAAGCTATCATCTACTAGAACATAGAAATGTATTCTGATTATACATATTTATGAATGTATTTTCTTCAGTGTAGGAAAAAATCAAAGGCGTAAAAGGGTGTATTTATGGTGTAATGGGGTAAAAAAAAGAAGGGTTGGAAACAAGACCAAAGTTTTTGTCCGGTTAAGAGAGAATTCCGGTATTAAGAGGTTCCGGTTTGGAGGGGTTCCACTGTACCTCTTTGAGTCCATTTCTTCAATGCAAACAGTGTAACATGAACAATTATTTGACAGACAAAGACAGATCACAAACATCATCATGGCTTCCCTAGTGTCAGAAGATTCCACGTTCTTCACTGATAATAAATCACATCACAACCTCCCTGGGTAGCAACAGCATCAGGATATTTAAACTCACGGGAATGGAAATAGAATCAGTTATGATAATTGCTTCATATTCCATAGCAGCTTGCGAAGAAACAGTCTATGGCAAACAGTATTGCGTGGACAGGGGACTTGACCCTTTCCTCGTAGTGGACAAAGGCCTTAACCCTTTCTTCCTAGTGGACAGGGAACTTGACCCTTTCCTCCTAGTGGACAGGGGACTTAACCCTTTCCTCCTACGAATTTCCACTACCTATTGCTCCATATAAGCACCGCAGATCACCAATCATTGATAGCGTTGAATACAAACTGATGGCAGCTTAAAGCAAGATTAAAGTAAAGCAGAAAGATCCAGTTAGATTTCTGATTTACTTTCATATCGCTTTAACCCTTTCCTCCATGAAAGTGCAACAGAGCACCTCTACCTACACCCCTTAATTACAAAACCTGTTACAGTCCACTCTCGTTAATCCAAATTTCATGGGACCAAGAAAAATAATTCGGATTAACGGGAGTACGAATTAAGCGATTGGATCGATTACGATCATCTTATCATCTCCGGTCACCGTTATATTTCTTTTCAGATAATGCATATATGTAAAAAAAATAATTTTGTTATGGTTTAATACTTATGCAATAATAATAATGTGCTTTAAATTTGATAACTTTGTTTAATCCCATAATCCAGTTAATGAAACCAATTAAACACAAACCTCTGTTTACTCTCTGCCACTTACGGACATATGCGTCGATCCCATATGTGTATTCATAAAGACATTACACACATGCATACATAAACAAAACGGCACGTTTTACGACAATGGTTTTGATATAAACACAAATCATGAAATACTTTATAATTTATCTAATACACTTATGTCATAAATATTAAATCGTAACTAAAGCTTGAAACTTCGAAAAACGGCGATAATACTTTTTTCGCATCTGTAAACGATTTACATACGTACATGTACACACAACGTTCAAAGTGAAGTAGCGATCTCGAAGAGGAATATGGTTACAAACATTTGAGCAACGTATGTCAACACCTTACGCTTGTGTTTTTAAAGATCTCTACAGTTACTATTGGATACAAATGTGTTTAATTGGCCAATACTGCAAACATTGTGTACAGTCTTTAGGCGGTGTAATTAGTTTTCGCGAGTGTTTGGCGAGAGTATGTTCTCAAGTAATTATGACCAGTCTGACATACGATCGAGGTGTGAAAATCGCACTACGGATTAAGCGTGTCAATTTGAGAGTAAGTCTTATCAAAGGGACCACATTAATACTTCGGATTAACGGAAAATTCGGATAAACGAAATTTGGATTAAGCGGAGTTGAATTATATAGAATAAGAAGGGGAAAAATCGGGACCGGGAGAAAATTTTGGTTTAACGAGAATTTCGGTTTAAGTGAGTTTGGATTAACGAGTTTGGACTGTATATAGTATTTGATACAGGTGACAGCTTAAACTAAGATGGAAGTAAATCAGAAAGCTCCTACAGGAGCTTTCTGCTTTCCTTTCATCTTAATTTAAGCAATCAATTAACTTCAACATATTTGGTTTAAGGTGAATTGCAGTTTTGGCTATCTAGGAAAAGGGTTCTGCAGACTCCATGCCTCAAACACATTGAATATGTTGGTGATTTGCAGTTAGGGCTATGGAGAAAAGGGGATCACTTATCATGCATAAGTTTCTATTGAAGGTGTTTATGCAATTTCACCGGGGATGTGGATCTGCCCCTGCATCATTTTTTCTTATCTTCTTTACACAGTATAACATATCTCTGAGCCACCATCAGGGGCGGAGAATAGCCGTTGGCGTAGGAGGTGTCCTCAAACAATACTGAATAGTCGTCCTGAGCCTGCAATATACACATTAATTTTGAGGGTTCCAAATAAGAGGTAGTTAAAGCAGAGAAAACGTTATTCTTTCGCGTTTAAACGCAAACGAAGCACAAAACACTAAAACGTAGAAAACTACAAGTTTTTAACAATACTGATAGTTCATGTTTATCTTGGTGACAAACAGTTTTGAGCCTGATCAGATGCGACATCTGATCTGGTTCCAAACTGTTTACAATAGAAATAATAGTTTTAGCGTAAACATGTTTATTGGGAAAGAATATCGTTTTCTACACTGTAACTTAATTTTTGCAACATTTTTTTCTTTTACTTCTGCACCAAACTCTATGATGTTACTACTCATTAGAATCGTCTCTTCGAGACGATTCTAACGAGTTGTAACACCATAGTGATTGGTGCAGAAATAAGGATTTTATGTATTTGAAATACTCCCCTTAACTGAATCCCAGATTGACATTCTCCTCTTAATTGAATTCCGGATATATATAGTAAACCCTGTCTACAATGACCACAAAATTATTGTATTTATTAGGTGATTATAGCAGATGGCTGCTTAAAGCATGGTGAAAGTAAAATAGATTTCTCCTTTTAGAGCTTTCTGTTTTTCCTTCACCTTATTTTAACCTTTAACCCATTACCCCATAGCCTGATTCAAGTTTTGAAGACAGGTGACTGGTTAAAGCAGGTTGAAAGTAAAGCAGAATGTGCCTTAAGGCACATTCTGCTTTACTTTACACCTGCTTTAAGCTTCCATCTTATAGGATTTAGAAAATATTTCTTATGGTACATGTTCATGACTGTATAAATTGGAACTATTTTCTTCAGTGGTGGAATAACTTAAATATGCTAAAAGGCGCTTCTATGGGGGATAGGATTAATCAATTAGCCTTCATTTTAGTGGTCGTAATCTATGGGGGGGGGTATTATATTTACTCACCCATTCTTCGAACATAGACCAATGTATTATAAACAACAGGAGGAGACTCGGAGCAAATCAATTCTGGGCAGAGAAGTGGACGACACAGCTATTAAATGCAATACTATTGGTCGGAAAAGTATAAAGTGTTAAAGGGCAAATAAGATACAACAAAGCTGAAGTATTTAGTCAACGTAGTGACTGGTAAAAATTTGGTGTGTATTAGACATATCTATTAAAAGCATCAAAGGCTAGTAAATTAGTAAATATGATACATGCATTAACCCTTAGCCTGCCACTCACGACTATAGCTCCATATGCAAACAGCTTGGATCCGGATGAGACGCCGAGTAACTCGGCGTCTCATCCGGATCCAAGCTGTTTGACACTCGGACAACATTTTCAGCAATTTTGAGCAACTTTGAAGCACTTTGAAATTTGAAGCAGACAAGAAATATAGCAGACGACAATTTATTTGGCGGGCTAAGGGTTAAGTACAAGTCAAACTTGTATTAACCCTTTCACTCTAAATGAGGCCTTAAAGCGTGTTTGTAAACAGTTTGGATCCTGATCAGACGCTGCATCATGTGGTGTCTGATCAGGATCAAAACTGTTTGACACTCGTATCAATATTTATTAAGTCAAACAACATTAAATCTAACTTTGAAATGTGTCCTGCAGACAACAATACTTAAGCAGACAACAATGAAGCGGTGAAGAGGGATTATGTGTGGAATATTCACATACGAGAAACCGCCAAGGTCGGTATGGCCGGATTGTCTGCACTTTTGCTTATATATATAATAAATATATAATATAGTTACCCATGGCATGTGATGATGACCTCACTACAACTGTACATGCCAAATTTGGTTGCTGTAGGACTTAAATTTGACTAAAACTGACACTAACAAAAAGGTAAACCAAGACGCAAACGAAAAGGTTAACCAAGAATTCTCCAAGTCATTGGACCTTGAAATCTAGGTCATAGTGACCTAGTTACCCATGGCATGTGATGATGACCTGACTACAACTGTACATGCCAAATTTGGTTGCTGTAGGACTAAAACTTTGACTAAAACTGACACTAACAAAAAGGTAAACCAAGACGCAAACGAAAAGGTTAACCAAGAATTCTCCAAGTCATTGGACCTTGAAATCTAGGTCACAGTGACCTAGTTACCCATGGCATGTGATGATGACCTGACTACAACTGTACATGCCAAATTTGGTTGCTGTAGGACTAAAACTTTGACTAAAACTGACACTAACAAAAAGGTAAACCAAGATGCAAACGAAAAGGTTAACCAAGAATTCTCTAAGTCATTTGACCGTGAAATCTAGGTCACAGTGACCTAGTTACCCATGGCATGTGATGATGACCTCACTATAAGTGTACATGCCAAATTTGGTTGCTGTAGGACTTAAGCTTTGGCTAAAACTGACACTTACAAAAGGGTCAACCAAAGTGAGGACGGACGGACAGACGGACGGACGGACGGCATTCGCCAATCTATAGACCGCATTTTCAATCCGGCCAATAAAACGCCACCCACTATAAAAATCTATTACCTGAACTTTTACATTGGCTGATAGGATAAGGAAAACTTTTTCCAGCAAGGAGTGCAGACATTGTACTCACCTTTTTGGGTGGTTCATGTATGAGAGCTCTGTAGAAACACGTTGTTTGTGGATATAATGCTAACACCAGCTGAAATCATACAAAACCATTATTAAACTGAAACGAAACTTAAGTACAATGACTCTGAATCCTTATCATTCTGAATTGTTATTTGATACAAATATATATATTATTGTCTGTGCAAATAAATCAAATTAGATTCTAGGTTTTTCAAACTGACAAATGGTTGACGATGAGTGGGAAACTGTTTGGATTCAGATCAGATGTCGCATCATGCGGCATCTGATCTGAATGCAAACTGTTTCAGGGCTCCAGATAAGAGGTAGTTATTTCAACAAATCCAACATTTTCTCACTCTTTTTAGCACCAAATCCTATGGTGTTACTACTCATTTGAATCGTCTCGAAGAGATGATTCTAATGAGTAGTGACACCATAGGGTTTAATTCAGAAATAAAGATTTTAGTTTTTGAAAAACTACCCTTATCTGGTGCTCTGCTGTTTGCAAATGTAAGCCAAGTCACCCTTAAGCATAATGGCGGTTAACTGTATATTGTTGTCTACTAAACTTTGTCATCTGCAATCTATGTAAATACTAGAATGTTTGTAGTTCTGAGTGAAATATTGATAAAATTGCCAAACATTTTAGATCCTAATATACACCACATATGATCAGGATTCAAACTACATGTGTATTTGCAATGACTGAAGTCCCCTCTATCTGTTAAAGGGTTAACAAGGCCACAAAGCCATGCATATTTTAAATGTAAAAAAGTGTGCAAACTGAAACTCAATATATTAAAGATTTTTAATAAATGCACATTGCACTTATTAACCCTTAGCCTGCCACTCACGACTATAGCTCCATATGCAAACAGCTTGGATCCGGGTGAGACGCCGAGTAACTCGGCGTCTCATCCGGATCCAAGCTGTTTGACACTCGGACAACATTTTTGAGCAACTTTGAAGCACTTTGAAACTTGAAGCAGATGAGAAATATAGCAGACAACAATTTATTTGGCGGGCTAAGGGTTAAGAACACTAACATCTTTTTATGACGACTAAGAAGTGTCTTGTTTAGTGTGTTAAAAGCAAGTGATCACTGAGAGCAGGATGAAAGTAAAGCTGAATACTATTTTATGGCATGTCTTCTTTAATTTCATCCTGCTTTTAGCTGTTGCCTGTGTTTAACCCATTAAGCCATACTGACTCATTTTGACTCATTGGGCAATAGCCTCATACTAACTCATTTTGACTCACTTTAATCAACTAGCATGCATTGAGGTGAGCACTGATAATTGTTAATCGCTTATGAGTTAATGGGTTAACATCATAATATTCTTTCAACTGGTCATTTTCATTATTCATCATTTGAGTGGTCACAATTTAAGTCGAACTTATCAATAATTCATAAGTTGAATTTGGATAACTAATCAAATATACTGTATTTCAATGTTAAAATGTGGCTAAACCAGGTTTTTAACTTTGAAATATGTGTAAGTTAGACTTAAGCCAGTTTGAATTATAGAGTTTCAACTGTAATGGGTTGTCACTTACTGTTTCTTTCGGAAATAATGCCTCTGGGTCTGTTTCGGGTGATGCCTTCCATATAGGTAGTGGTACTATCTTTCGCTTGCTCAAAATATGTCTTCTGTCGAAAAGGTTATTGCAAGTATTATTCCAATAAAATATTACTTCAGTTAACTCTTTCCTCCCTAAAACTTTAAATGGACAGTTCCAGTTTCCATTTTAGTCTAGTCCATTTTTGACTTTATGGGTTGTTTTTGTTAATGGTTGGCATTATGACAAACAGTGAAGACCCTGATCAGAGGGCTCCTTTCGGAGCCCTCTGATCTGGGTCTTCATTGTTTGCATAGGACAAGTGTACTTTTCACATGTGTACTGTTTGAAAAGGACGCCAATATGCGTGACTAGGGTTCAAAGAGTTAAGTGATAGTCAAAAGACCTAAAGGGTGATACAGGGCTCCAGACAAGAGGGAGAACTGAACAGATCCAACATTTTCTTGCTAGTTTCAGCACCTAACCCTATGGTGTGACTACTCATTAGAATCGTCTCAAAGAGACGATTATATTGAGTAGTGACACCATGGGGTTTAATGCAGCAATAAAGATTTTAGTTTTTGGAATACTCCCCTTATCTGGAGCCCTGTGATAACATAAACTCAAGTGACTTGTTTATTACAATGGTTCAAACAAATGAGCCATACCTTGAGAAAACCAGCCTTATCACATTGCAAACAGTGTAGACCAACATCAACTGCCACATCAGCAGCATGTTCAGGTACCACTTTTTGCTGTTTAGGTTAGCAGTTTGTATCTCATGTGCAGCATGCAGTAGAGATAACATATTCTTTCAAAATAATTTAGTTCACGTTTAAACTTTTTTTTTCATTGCAAACAGTTTGGAGCCAAATCAGACGCCGGTTACCTGGCATCTGATCAGGCTCCAAACTGTTTGCCACTCAAAATCAAAACTGGTAGTTGGAATTGTCAAAATGTTGTCATTTTCTATATTTCATTGCAATGCATTTGTGTTTGAACGAAAGAATTACGTTTTCTCCACTGTATTTCAGACCAGTAGCCAACTCGCAATCGACGGCCAATGATTTCTTTACTGAACTCGTCACAGAGATGCAGTGACTGGGCAGGGTCTAAACTGTTTGACCCTCACCAGCATATATAGAATTTGTTGTCAAACTTTGTTACCAGTGTAGGCGCTGGCAAGACAATGAATCTGTGTCAGAGCACCAGATAAGGGTAGTTTTTCAAAACTTAAAATCTTTATTTCTGAATTAAACACTATGGTGTCAATACTCATTAGAATTGTCTCGAAAACACCATAGGATTTGATGCTGAAATGAGTGCGAAAATGTTGGATTTGTTGAAATAACTACCTCTTATCTGAAGCCCTGTGTAATGGTGGCTAGGAATAGGGTCAACTTTTTTTTTTACACGTCTCATACGTCTAGTTATCTCATAGTAGAGTTCAAATATATATCATTAACTATTTGAACCGAACTAAGATCAATACTTCAAATTTACTAACACGTATTCTTAACAGAAGTTTGTAGTACATTTCAAGGATTCTCCACTGTCCTATTTTTAAGGCAGATAGCTGCTCAAAGCAAGATTCAAACATTTTATTAAGTAACGTTAACATTAACATGTTTCTTGTTACATGATACAATGGATTGTAAATATAATATACATGACAATTTCCTTGTATAGACTCTGTTGTCCATCTGATCCATATCTGGATACAAAATACCAATATAATTCGGAATTCTTTTTATTACCTGAGGCTGGACGTATCCGAACCACATACAATCAAAAGTTTGTACAGTATTACCCCTCAACAGCGACCATCAATTTCGGATGGTATATAATCTCAGAATCACATGGCTTCCCACTGGAAAACAAAAGCAATGCAGGAACTTCCCCCAGGAGCCCTCTGTATTACTTTCATACAACACTTTACAGTGAACCGCCACCTATTCAACTACAGTGGAGAATCTGTTATTCTTTCCCGTTTAAACGCAAACGTACGCAAACGCAAAGCACTAAAACGTAGAAAAGAACAACTTTTGGACAATTCTGATAATTCTTGTTTATCTTGGTGGCAAACAGTTTGGAGCCTGATCAGACGCCGGGTTACCCGGCGTCTGATCTGGCTCCAAACTGTTTGCACTGCAAATAATAGTTCTAGCGTAAACGCGTTTATTGGGAAAGAATAACAGATTCTCCACTGTATGCTAGTGTTGCCTGGTCGCTCAAGAGGCACATAATGTAATAAGAAAAGATACTGTAAGGCATGAAACCTAATGCTCTTACATGTAAACAACAACGGAATTACAAATGTTATACAGTAATACCCCTTCACAGCCACCTATCTGAAGTATGAACTTAGGGTTTTCAGTCACCCGTGGCCGTCCGCTGCAAGACACAAGCAATCCAGAATGCTCATACTGGAGCCCTCTGCATTACACTTGTCCTACACTAGACTATTGTGCTATTTAAAAAATCATGTGGATGGTTACTGCAAGACAAACGCAAAACAGCAGGTTCCTACATGAGCTCTCTGGCCTACGTTCGTCCAACAGTACACCGCTACCAGTCTCAAAAGAGAAATGGGTTCAGTGCCGCTCAAGGGGGATAACACTGTAATATGATAGGGTAATATTTTGCATAAAACTTAATGCACTTAATCAGGAACAGAAATATAGCTGTTATACTGAACTACCCTTAAACAGCGACCTAACAATCATGATCTTAGAAACAAGTGGTTGACCAATGCAAGACAAGGGCAATACAAAAAGATCCTATAGCAGCTTTCTGCACTACACTCATCATGCAGTAAACGACAATCTGCCTCGATTAAGGCATGCTTTAGTGTCGCTAAAGAGGAATAATACCGTATTAATTGTATGATAATATAATCAATGAGACATAGTGCTCTTCAACACAACTGAAATATAAATTGTATACAGTGATACTCCTCAACAGCGACTCCAGCGACCTGTGTTAGGAGTTTGAAAACACACAGCAGCTTATGCAAGACAAGAGCAATACAGAAACTTCCACCGGAACTTTTTGCATTACTTTCGTCCTTTAGTACACCACTGCCTAATTCAAAAGATGCAAGGGTTTTGAGTCGCTCGAGAGGAATAACACTGTAGTTTAATAATAACATGGAACGTAATGCTAACTCAAAGCTCTTAAACAAGAACAGAAATATAGATATTGTACAGTACTACCCCTCAACAGCGACTGCCAATCAGGGAATAGTTAGTGTCTTAAAACACACTGCCTCTCGCTCCAGGGAAATAGCAACACAGCGAGTTCCCATTGGAACTCTCTGCATTACTTTCGTCCTGCAGTACACCGCCGCCTGTTTCGGAACAGGCATTGGTTTTAGAGTCGCTCAAGAGGGATAACACTGTAGTTTAAAAAGATACATAACTATATGAAATGCACTGCAAACTTTATGCTCATAAACAAGAACTTAAGTATAGATGTAACACAGTACTACCACTCAACAGCGACCGGTCTTTCCGGGTAAGTTATGGTCTTCAAAAATGCGAGTTTTCACTGCAGGTGGAGAGAAACACAGAAAGTTCCTACAGGAGCTTTCTGCATGACTCTCAACCTACAGTGTGTCGCCACCTGTCTCAAATGAGGCAGGGATTCAAAGCCGCTCAAGGGGGATAACTCTGTATTTACATAAGATACATGATATGAAATCTCATAACTAAGAACTGGATGTATACTGATGTCTGAGTGGTATACAGTATTACCCCTCAACAGCGACCATAATCGCTCAAGAAGGATAATACCGTAATATAGGGATGAAAAGTAAATATGCACTGATGAAAGTTGTTTCACATGTCAGTGGGGTTTTATACACTGCACAATGGCACTGATGTTAAAGATTAGTTTCTATTCATGAGAGTTTGGCGTATGCTAAAAGCCTCATAGACATATTTACAGATTCTTTAGGGTAGAAAACTGCTTATTGTTCATTAAGTCGAGGAATTTAAATACACTTGGCCTACTTACATAGAATGGTTTGATATACTTATGACGTATATCGCTATATGCAGTACAGACTAGGGTAAAGTGGTACTCATCTTCTATATCACCTGAATTACAAATGATGCAATATCTTTCATTTCGTTCTATTCTGTTATTACCATATCTGCCTGTCTCAACTCTTAACTGATGAGATGAAAGCCTTAACTTTGAAAATGGAACTATTAAAGAATTTTGCAGATATTTTGTCTAGATATGGCTCAAATTCGAAAGACGTTTTAAAATGTTTATAAAAATATAAAGATGAACTAGTATCTATGGTTGTGTACCATGATTGGATAAACTGATCTATTAACCTTTGTTTGAACACAGCACAGATGATTTTTAAGTCAACAATGTCTGGGTTATGCCAGACAAAGGAGAAACCTGTGCTATTTAGCAATGCTTTGACCTTTGACGCCCAGTTAGTTTTACCTATTTCAACATCAGCTAATAAAGCCTGGTATTAACAATTAACAATTCTATTATCACTAGACAGGGTTTTAACCTAGTATCTAATTATATGCGTATATCTATGTATGTACAAAGGATATCTGACTAATTCTCCATAAACTGACATATTACTAGTGGATTGTTTAACTTGCAAAATGTATTTACAAAACTTGAGATGCACCCGTTTTAATTCCTTATTCTTACTAAACCCCCAGACCTCACAACTATAGTTCAATATCGAAGAAACAAAAGAATCAAACAACTCACATTGGATACTAGGTTTTACAGAGTACTTTCTAATATTAACAAGAAGTGTATTTAGAGCTCGTACCCCCTTACCGTTCAGTTGAATGGTGCCTGCATAATGAAATACAACTCCAAGGTAGTTAAAAGTGTCTACAACTTCTAAGGGAACGTTGTTAAATAACCATTTCTCATTGTCTTTTACATATCCCCTTTTTCTAAAAACCATAATTTTACTTTTGTCTGTGTTAACCTCTAATCCCCATAGAGTACAATATTCCTGAAGGAGGTCCAAATTCTTCTGTAAATCTAAGACAGAATCACTTAAAATAACCATATCGTCAACAAAGAGCATTAAAATAAAACTTATTTCCTCAACTGATATACCGGAAGTTGGTCCATCTAATATGTACAGTCGGCTGAGCGGTCATTCGGACTGAAAGTAGACTTTAACTTGGTATATTACTTTAATAAAAACAATTCTAGGAATAGAGAAAAAAGTAACGGCGACATTATCTCCCCTTGTTTCAATCCGGCCGAACACTGCAGGTAATCTGAATATGAATCACAGTGACGTACTCTGGCTTTAACCAGTGTATACATATCATATATAATTCTAAACGTTTTACATCTGATGCCAAGTTGATTAAGTTTAAACCAAAGTCCATTTCTATAAATACTATCAAAAGCTTTCTTGAAATCTATAAACGCGCAAGCTAGACGTTTGTTTTCATTTAGAACTCTGCTGATTACAGCATTTAAAACAAAAATAGCATCAGTGGTAGAACGGCCCTTTCTGAATCCAAATTGACAATCACTAATAACATTATGATTTTCTGCCCAGTCTGACAGCCTCTTATTTAACCCTTTACCTGATAGAAGTACCTTTTAGCGCATTTTAATGTATCCCTCCGCCAAAGAAAATAGTTCAAGATTATACAGGCATGAACATGTACAATTAGAAATATTACTTATATACTAGCAAATAGTGACTTAAAGCAGGTTGAAAGTAAAGCAGAATGCGCCCAAAGGCGCATTCTGCTTTACTTTCAACCTGCTTTAAGTGGTTACCTGCCTTCAAATCTAGAAACAGGCTATGAGGTATAGGGTTAAGATACTAGTAAATATTTTAGAAAAACAACTTACTAAAGTAATTCCCCTATAATTATTAACATTATTTGGATCAATCTTTTTAATTGACTCGGGAAATAGCCCGATGATAAAATGCTATTAAATATATCAAGTAAATGTGACATTAATATCTGACGCTTCAATAAAATATTCATTAATCATTGCGTCTCCTGCAAATGACTTATTTCTTTTAAGCCTATGTATAGCAGTTTCTATTTCATCAGCTGTTATTACATAATCCAATTAATCAAACATTGCATCATCTATATGGGAAGTATCATTGCTATGTAAATTCCTGCAAAAAGATTCTGCTTCATCGTTCAAAACATCAGGAAATTGTGAACTCATTTCTGAAAAATAATCATAAAAATCATTAATGTTGATGCTACTGTTTTGCACTCTTTTCTGCTTGTTTGAAAAACATTTCAGAAATCTTTGGGTCTACACTGTCTCATGCTCACAATTTCTTTCATTTTCAACAACTCCGCTTTACTTTTCTTTCGTTTTATAAGTTTCCTATAGGCTAGCTTATTTTTACACAATTCAATTCTATTAACATCATTTTTATATAAATTGAACTTTTCTCTAGAAATAATATACTTATGTTTCGCCGCTTTGCATTCTACATCAAACCAAGCTGATTTCTTGCATAAAGTATTACTAGCATGAGCCTTTTTATTTATAACTTCTTGTTTATAAAACAAAGGCTCAGCAACTTGTCAGGGCTCCAGATAAGAGGGAGTAAACTGCACAAATCAAACATTTTCTCACTTATTTTAGCATCAAATCCTATGGTGTTACTACTCATTAGAATCGTCTCTTTGAGACGATTCTAATGAGTAGTGACACCATAGGGTTTAAAGCAGAAATAAAGATTTTAGTTTTTGAAATACTCCCCTTCATACTCCCCTTATCTGGAGCTCTGCTTGTGTAATAACATTTGTAAAGCTTCCTATACATTTATCAATGACAACTTTGCAGTTTGGATTTAACTCATGTGTGATTGAATTCAATAAAGGTAACTTCGAAATTAAACTACTCCTAAAGTCATCACGTCGCTCATTATCCCATCTTATGCGAGTGCGAATATACTGCCTGTCGTCACGGTCAACGCATGTACTACAGCATATACCGAACGATAAGGGGGCGTGGTCTGACCATTCATTAAACTGCCCTATTTTAAAATATTTTATCAAATTAAAATCATTTTCTTGTAACAATAAATAATCAATAACGCTAGCACCAGTTTGGCATGAAATCCTCACCTAATCTACCGTTTGCTATTCGCAAAGAGTTTGATGTACACATATCTAATAGTTTAATACCCTGATTATTGTGTGTATTATCTATTGATACGCGACATAAAGGTGAATCTGGACAATACTCGTCGTCATCTAAATCCCCCACTGACCTTTCACAAACTATGTAATCTCTTTTGTCCCCATTCCCAATACGAGCATTCAAATCTCCCGTTAACAGTATATTACCCTGATCTGTGTATAAATCAATGTCACTTTGCAATACATCAAATGAATCATCGTTAATAAAGTTATAGCTAGGCGAACTCTCTACCTATTAAAAACACCTGCTGAGAAAACATCAGCTGTAAAATCTAAGAAATACTAATCTAGTTTTAACCACACTATAGTATCGTAATGATTATTTACAATTTTAACCCCTTTACTAATATTATTACGGATATAAATTACCACTCCGCTACTGCAGCGTTTTGCTCTTCTGTTTTGATATTTTCTATATAAATTAAAGCACTGATAACCTTCAATATCAATTTTAGAGGTTTTTTTTACCCCACGACTCAAACAAAAACACAATATCATAATTATTTATTACATCTAAAACGTTTAAGCTACCATTGTATTTATCACAATAATTGAATATCCATTCCTGACACTTATAAAAAGAACTATATAGGTAAAGGTGTAAAAAGGCATTAATACAGAGAATAATGTTAAAAGTGTGCTCACATTTGCTCTACGGCACCCGTACGGCAGCCACAGAAACGTGAAATAGGGAGAATCTTGCGACGGCCGTAGAGATTCTACGGCGGCCGTGTGGCAGCCGCACAGTGATCCCAATATTTCATAGGCCGTAGAATTATAACGCGGAGTTATAACATTTTTACATTTCTACGGCGGCCGTAGAAAACACACGCCTTAGAGAGGTTCTGCGGCTGCCGTACTGTCGCCGTACGGCCGCTGTGACTCAATGGTCACTTTTCTTATTGCGCATTTGTACTTTTGTTCATATATATAAAACATGTACATTATCTAAAATGGCTTTAGATGTTCTTAAATGCTGTCCAAATGTGTCCTTAGAGTTCACTGTAGTTGGACTGATATGAAATGTGAAAACATGTAGCAAAACCAAGTTGTGTAGCAGAAGCAGCATTTTAGTTGAAGAGCATCGGATGGGGATACCACGGCTGCTGTACGTCGCCGTATGGCGGCCGTATGGTTGAAGCAGGTTTTTTAACCCCAACACAACAGAACTCGCCGTGCGGCAGCCGCAGCAAATATGAGCGCAACACACGGCGGCCGTAGGAATTCTGTGGCGGCCGGGGAATTGCTACTCGCCGTAGAAATAACAAGCCGTACGGCAGCCGCAGCAAATGTGAGCGAGGTATAACCCATCACTCCATAGATATGCAATTTTACATATTTAACTTATTCCTCTAATGAAGATAAGTTCCAATCAAAACAAAGAGGAATATGTATCATAAGATATTGTTTCTATATTCTGCCAGATGGTAGCTTAACGCAGACTGAATGAAAAGCAGAAGCATCTTAAGGCACATTCTGATTTACTTTCAACCTGCTTTAAGTGGTCACCTGTCTTCTAAACTAGAAACATGCTATGGAGTAAAGGGTTAATGCAAGTTTTGACTGTATCTTACTCTTTTCCTTCTTCTGCATCGATGTCATCGACCTCGTATTTGTTTGTGCTGGTGTTAAATATGACAACCTCGGCGAGAATCCAGTTCTCCTCTCCATCTGAAGACTTCACCCTGGCGGCCACCTTGTCGCCTGGCTTGGCTATGTAGTTATTATCAGCGGACACTGCCCCACACAGAGGAGGCGGTCTGAAATATCATACACATGTAACACAGAAACAAGACAGCATTTATGAAAGTATGAGGAATTATTTTCTTCAGTGGAGGAATGCATTACCCCATAAATACGCCTTTTAACGCCTTTAATTTATTTTTCCACTGAAGAAAATAGTTCTAATTTATACAGTTATGAATATATATCATAAGAAATAATTTATATTTTCTAGAAGATGGTAGCTTAAAGCAGGTTGAAAATAAAGCAGAATGTGCCTTAAGGCACATTCTGCTTTACTTTTAACCTGCTTTAAGTGGCCACCTATCTTCAAAACTAGACAAGCTATGGGGTAATGGGTTAAGGCATAGAAAGGCATGTTCATGGAGTAATAAGTTAATACTTCGAACATATCACTGGAGACCTTTGCAAACAATTTCGACCCAGATTAACACCTCAATAACTGGAACCAAACAGATTGTCACTGAGATAATGAGATAATAGCAAATACATATATGTATACTGAAGAGAACTTAAGTTGACAACACTTTGACATACAAAATTCAATCAATGCTAAATAAGTTTAGATGTTGAATATTTGCAGCGGACCCTGTACTTTACCCCTTTACCTCATAGCCTGTTTCTAGTTTTGGAAACAGGTGACTACATAAAGCATGTTGAAAGTAAAACAGAATGCACTTTCAGCCTGCTTTAAGCTACCATCTACTATGTCACAGAAAATATTTCTTACAAGTGATATTCATGCCTGTATAACAAGAGTTGTCAGAGAGACAACAAAGCTCGCCACCGGCACCTTTAGAAACTTAAAAGCACACTCAAGGTCAAAGAGGTCAACCTTTTTGACTGCATGGAAAGGTCTTGTCCATATACACTGGCAAATCAAATATGAAAATAACACCTCAAGGGACATAGGAATTATAAGCATTTTTGAAACCTAAACGCAGATTTCAAAACCTAAAACCTTTCGCGACCTTAAATCAAGGTCAAGGACACTGGGCTAATTTTTTTGCATGCATGGAAAGGTCTAGTCCATATACACATGCATGCAAAATATGAAAGAAATATCTCAATGGATATATGAGTTAAAGAAACATTGAGAAACCTAAACGCAGACTTTGAAACTTAAATGCAGGTCCTAAGTTCAAGGTCAGAGGGCTCAAATATTTTGCATGCAAGGAAAGATCTTGTCCATATACACAAGCAAACTGAATATGAAAGGAATATTTCAATGGACATAGGAGTAATAAAAATTTTGAGAAACCAAAACACAGATTTCGAAAACTAAACATGGGCCCTTAGTTCAAGGTCAAGGTCACAGGGGTCTAAATTTTGCTGTGCCTGGAAAGGTCTTGTCCATATACACACTTAAACCAATAGTGAACTATGAAAGCAATACCTCAAGAGACATAGAAGTAAAAGGCATTTTTCAAAACCTAAACACAGGCCCTAAGTTCAAGGTCAAGGTCCAAGGGTCAAAATTTATCTGTGCATGGATAGGTTTTGTCCATATACACACTCATACCAACTATGAAAGCAATACCTCAAAGGATATAGAAGTTAAAGGCATTTTTCGAAACCTAAACACAGATTTCGAAACCTAAACACATGCCCTAAGTTCAAGGTCAAGGTCACAGGGGTCAAACATTTTCTGTGCATGGAAAGGTCTTGTCCATATACACATACATACCAACTATGAAAGCAATACCTCAAGGGATATAGAAGTTAAAGGCATTTTTCTAAACCTAAACACAGATTTCGAAACCTAAACGCAGGCCCTAAGTTCAAGGTCAAGGTCACAGGGGTCAAAATTTTTCTGTGCATGGAAAGGTCTTGTCCATATACACACACATACCAACTATGAAAGCAATACCTCAAGGGACATAGAAGTTAAAGGCCTTTTTTGAAACCTTAACGCAGATTTCGAAACCTAAACGCAGGCCCTAAGTTCAAGGTCAAGGTCACAGGGGTCTAAATTTTTCTGAGCATGGATAGGTCTTGTCTATATACACACATATACCAACTATGGAAGCAATACCTCAAAGGATATAGAAGTTAAAGGCATTTTTAGAAACCTAAACACAGATTTTGAAACGTAAACACAGGCCCTAAGTTCAAGGTCAAGGTCGCAGGGGTTTAAATTTTTCTGTGCATGGAAAAGTCTTGTCCATATACACATACATACCAACTATGAAAGCAATACCTCAAAAGACATAGAAGTTAAAGGCATTTTTTCTAAACCTAAACACAGATTTCGAAACCTAAACACAGGCCCTAAGTTCAAGGTCAAGGTCACAGGGGTCCAAATTTTTCTGTGCATGGAAAGGTCTTGTCCATATACACATACATACCAACTATAAAAGTAATACCTCAAGGGACATAGAAGTTAAAGGCATTTTTCTAAACTTAAACACAGATTTCGAAACCTAAACGCAGGCCCTAAGTTCAAGGTCAAGGTCACAGGGGTCCAAATTTTTCTGTGCATGGAAAGGTCTTGTCCATATACACACACATACCAACTATGGAAGCAATACCTCAAGGGACATAGAAGTAAAAGGCATTTTTCGAAACCTAAACGCAGATTTCGAAACCTAAATGCAGGCCGTAAGTTCAAGGTCAAGGTCACAGGGGTCTAAATTTTTCTGAGCATGGATAGGTCTTGTCTATATACACACACATACCAACTATGGAAGTAATACCTCAAGGGACATAGAAGTTAAAGGCATTTTTCGAAACCTAAACGCAGATTTCGAAACCTAAATGCAGGCCCTAAGTTCAAGGTCAAGGTCACAGGGGTCTAAATTTTTCTGTGCATGGAAAGGTCTTGTCTATATACATACACATACCAACTATGGAAGCAATACCTTAAGGGATATAGAAGTTAAAGGCATTTTTCAAAACCTAAACGCAGATTTCGAAACCTTAACGCAGGCCCCAAGTTCAAGGTCACAGGGGTCAAAATATTTCTGTGCATGGGAAGGTCTTGTCCATATACACACACATACCAACTATGAAAGCAATACCTCAAGGGACATAGAAGTTATAAACATTTTCTTAAAATTGTTTACGCCGTTCACGACGACGACGACTACACCGGGGGTATTGCAATAGCTCATGTACTACGTACAGGCGAGCTATAAAGGATCTATTTTCTCCAGTGAATGGATAAGTTAAAGGCATGAAGTAATTTTTAAACCAAGATAGAGTTTTAGCAGGGCTCCAGATAAGAGGGAGTAAACTGAACAAATCTAACATTTTCTCACTCATTTTAGCATCGAATCCTATGGTGTTACTACTCATTAGAATCGTCTCTTCGAGACGATTCTAATGAGTAGTGACACCATAGGGTTTTATGAAGAAATAAAGATTTTAGTTTTCAAAATACTCCCCTTATCTGGAGCCTTGTTTTAGTGTTCACAATACTCCCCTGATATGCAGGCAATATTTTCTTACCTTTCTCCTGGTTTACTGACCCACAATGGCAGAGTGATGGCATTCTGTTGTAACATACTCATTAGAACTCCTCGCCTCATGATTGGCTTAGGACGATCTGTGTCTGCTGTTGTGGCAAAAATAACAAGAATCTGCTAACATGTGTGGAGTGACAATTCAATGAAGAAAGATGGAAATGTTGTATGGTTGCTTAAAAGTTAAAACTGAACAAAGATAATGCAGAAACGCCAGAAAGTTCCAAATGGAACTTTCTGTATCATTTTGGTTCAGCATTAAGTAACTGCATCAATTCTTTACTCCATAGCCTTTTTTTCAGTTTTGAAGACAGGTGACCACTTAAAACAGGTTGAAAGTATAGCAGAATGTGCTTAAAGTTAAACCATCAACCTGCTTTTAGTAGTCCCCAGTCTTCATAACAAGAGGGCCTGAAGGCCCTGGTATCGCTCACCTGTTGTACTGAAGCCTGATAGCTTTACCTTTCTCTTTCACCTGTTTTAATCTAAATCTATTCAAATTTGTAGTATAGCATGTAAACAATTTTGGAATACAACCTCATAATTCTAGTATAGTACATGAAGGGCAGATAACTAGAGCCATGAAACAATACTGAAATGAAGCATTTTCTACCATTTCAAAGTATATCAAGGGTAGATAACTATTGCCCCAAAGATTAGATTTCAACAATAATTGCACTCCTTCAAGAACTTTTATGGCCGAAACAAAAAGCTGGCCACAGGTCACCTTTGGATAATGTGTACGCATTGCGTGAATAAAATAAGGAATAAAGAAATTATTCTCATTAACTGGTTTACCTATAGTTATATTAGCTAGATACTTTGCTTGCAAGTATAATCAAAATCCGTTTAAAAAACTGTAGTTGCAAGAGCGTAAACACTGTAAGATAAAGCATTTTCAGCAATTCAAGGGCAGATAACTCTTGACCTATGGGTCCGATTTCAACCCTAATTGCACTTATTCAAACTCTTATGGCCATGTACAATCTGGGCAAGTTTGAGAAAGATTTGATAAATAGTGTGGCCTCTAGAGTGTAAACACTGTTAAATATGGCATTTTCAGCAATTCAAAGGTTGATAACTCTTTACCTATTTGTCTGATTTCAACCATAATCGAACTCATTCGAACTCTTATAGTATATACAATCTGAGAAAGTTTGAGAAAGATTGGATAAATAGTGTGGCCTCTAGAGTGTAAACACTGTTAAATATGACATTTTCAGCAATTCAAAGGTAGATAACTCTTATCCTATTGGACTGATTTCAACCATAATCGAACTTATACTCTTATAGTAATACACAATCTGAGCAAGTTTAAGAAAGATTGGATAAATATTGTGGCCTCTAGTGTGTAAACACTGTTAAATATGGCATTTTCAGCAATTGAAAGGTAGATAACTCTTGACCTATTGGTCCGATTTTAACCATAATCAAACTCATCCGAACTCTTATGGTCATATACAATATACAATCTGAGCAAGTTTGAGAAAGATTGGATAAATATGGTGGCCTCTAGAGTGTAAACACTAAAATGGTTGACGCCGCACAATGGACACCGGACATTCAAGTATTGCAAAAGCTCACCCTGAGCTCTCAGGTGAGCTTACTAGGAACATTTACAAGCTATGGCATAGAGGGTTAAAATAAATTTTAATTAACTTCAATTCACCTCTATACACTAATAAAGCAATAATATATATATATGAACTGTGCCTGACTTAATTCATTGCAACCTATGTAGGTCAAGGCCAGCCACTACATCAAAGATGTGGCAGCTGGTCTTGATCTACAAAGTTTGACACCCACATACATCTAAAGCATTTTATATAGCTGTTTTATATACAGTATTTCAGAGCACCAGATAAGGGTAGTTTTTCAAAATCTAAAATCTTTATTTCTGATTTAAACCCTATGGTGTCACTACTCATTAGAATCGTCTCTTTGAGACGATTCTAATGAGTAGTAACACCATAGGATTTGGTGCTAAAAAGAGTGAGAAAATGTTGGATTTGTTGAAATAACTACCTCTTATCTGGAGCCCTGGTATTTGGCAGTGTAGACCAAACATAAATGTAGAGCCTTGGGTGACAACCATGCTTAGTCTGTATAATATTGCAATGCAATAAGGCTGGTTTTGTCATGGCACGGCTCATATGTAAATTCTGGTAAGACCATGAAATCGGACAGTTATAAGGCAAATTATTTTGATATCAACACCTTTAAATTTGGAAGCAAAGATCCATCATTGAGTCTTCTTTTGAGAGGTAACAATACTGTAATGTAATTTGAAAACATTAACTACAAGGTAACTTGTACAGCCTGGATAAGCAAAATGCTGCATCGATGGACAAGACTGCACTCAATATACACTTATGCCCCAGGTGGCATCCTTGCCAACAAAATATATGCAAAATCATTTCTAAGTCCAAATTAGGTCCAAGCATTCAAGTAAGTGGTGCTGATGCTAGACGAAATGGTGAAATACACACACACGGATATAGGACAGGCATTGTATGCCTCCGCATCTGTCGATGCTAGGGGCATAAAAACTAAATACTGTAAAAGTGGTTATGTTCGCTGGTCAAAAAGTTTGCGAATCTGCAAAATTGATGTTTCGTTGGCAGAAATGTTCACGAAAACACATTTCTGTTGCAGTCCGTAATAACTGCACTTCGTAATAATCACACTGGCGGTGATTGGTTGGAACGTTGTTATTGGGCCCGGCAATCATATTAGTATTTCACAAGCAGACTACAATTCGAGCAAAGGACACTCAAATCAGTGTGATGTCTGTTTATGTGTGAAAACATCATTCTTAATTGTCCCTATTATAGGTGAAACGAAACAGCGCGGCCATTTTTGACGTTATAAATACTATTCCCGCTTTAGAATTATAATTATTGGCTGAGCGTCAAACAACCTAGATCTGGATAAGATGTCGATTTACTCGGGGTCTCATCTGGATCACCGGTTGTTTTGCATATACTGGTAGATGACGCTGCGCCGTCTGTGTTTTATAATACAGGTACACAATTACCAAAGGGTAAAGTGTTTTCTATATTGGTGTTTCATCAGATATCCTATCAACTTAATTCAGTTTGAACCTGTATATCTATGTTACATTAAATTATAGTTTGCAGGCAATCAAGTTTTAGTGAGAAATATGGTATTCAATTGGTTCAATAAGGTGATTATGAAACGGCGAAATGGTAAATAATTGATACGGCGCTGAGGTAAAATAATGCACTACGGTCCCTGATAATATCGCTGGTGGAATTGTTTGCGACTTTTGGGAATTCGTGAAATTCGCAGACATTTCCACTTCGCAAACATTACCAATTATACAGTAGACCCTGTACATTTTATTTTTCAAGGAATGGGCTACACTGTTTATAATAGATCCGGAGTAGGCTTATACTCCTGGTACTTGCTTGCTTTGCTCATACATACCATATCTTCTGTTTTCTCTAATAGTCTTTATTTCTGATATTTTGTCCAATGCTTTTCTGAGTAACCTGAGAAAAAATACAGGCAATTTAAGTATACAACCAAGGAAATGACAACTAAAAAATAGCATTGCATTAGAAAAACAACCAATTTCTTTGCACCCTTTCTCTAGCTTTTGGCCTAACTATGTTGATGCTTTTTTAAAATCAGTTAAACAGTGTAGACCCAGATCAGACAGCTCCCAAAAGACCTGTCTGTCATGTTTGGTCAGGCTCTTCACTAGAATCTTAACCCATTACCCCATAGCCTATTTCTAGTTTTGAAGACAGGTGACCACTAAAGCAGGTTGAAAGTAAAGCAGAATGCGCCTTAAGGCGCATTCTGCTTTACTTTCAGCCTGCTTTAAGCTACCATCTGCTAGAATATGGAAACATTTTCTTATGGTACAGAGTTCTGAATGTTTTAAGTTGAACTAGTTTCTTCAGTGGAGGAATAAATTAAAGGCATAAAAAGTGTATTTATAGGGTAACGGGTTAAAGGATCTGTCTGACATGAATTTGTCACAGCTCTTTTCTATTAAAATTTTCAATTTTTAAGCCAATGTGTATTAGCTCAGGTGATAGCTTTTCATTGTGAGGAGAAGGGAAAGGATTAATTTCCAATGTGTGTTTCAAGCGTTCTTCTTGGTAATTGTTTCGTCTGCAATAATTGTCTTCTGCTACTGTTCTTAAACTAGAATTTTACAGATTTCTTTTCAAAACAGGATCAGAGTGGCAAACAGTTTGGAGCTAGGGGTCCGTTTCATAAAACTTCATACAACATAAGTGGTGGTAGGTAGATCTAGTGGTAGGTGAAAACTTTAAAATACAGTAAAACCTCGCTATTACGACCACTAAAACGAAGGCTTATTGATTGCATAATAGAGAGGTGGCAGCTTAAAGCAAGATGACAGTGAAACAGAAAGCTCCTATAGGAGCTTTCTGTTTCATTGTCACCTTGCTTTAAGCGGTCACCTATCGTAAACACCCTAATAATTAACATAATTTAGTGGTCGTAATAGAGAGGTTTTACTGTACTTTTGATTTCTGATTTCTCTATCTAATCCTGTCTTGTGAAATCTTTTTGGAATCGTCGTTTCTAAGACGATTCCAATGAGTCTCATGTCGCAAGACAGGACAAGATGGAGAAATAAATAATAATTGAGACTTTTATAATCTGACTTACGACAAAAATTGTCATACAAAGTTTTAAAGAAACACGCCCCTGATGAGATGCTGTGTTATGTCACATCTCATCTGGATCCAAGCTATTTGCAAAAGTAATCACTGTCAGACATATCCGTCGCTAGCTTGGTTAGAGTTGATACACTAGGTCATGATACATACTCTGCTTCTCCCTCTGCATCCTGCATAGCAGTGTTGTACAGTCCTCTCAACTTACTCTTGTAGTATGGAGTAACTGGAAATACAACATCAACATTAATCCTCCTGCTACATTATTCTTAATCCTTTAAGGTGCGCTTAGTTTCCATACAAGGTGTTATGAAACTTTTCATGAATAATGATAATAGCCTAAGAAACAATGTGTGAAAATATAGGCAAAATTTATCGATTGGTTTGTCTTTAAGGTATCTTTTTCTGACAAAAACCTGGAATTTTGATGATTTTATTTTTCTCAAAAATAAATAAAGCTAATGACTATAAATCTCACCCAATAAGTAGTCCACAACATTCATTACAAGAAAAGCTAAAAACATTTTGAATAAAGGTGTTCAGAAAGATGTTATCAGCTATTTAAATTTTGCAAAAGGCTAAAAAATTGAATTACAACAGGAGCCGCATGCGGCACTAAATCGCTCACCTGGTATCCATGATTACGGTCATGTAAATGGACCAGTAATGATTAAGTTTTCACTTATTCACCTCCACCCATTGGTGGCCATGTTGTTTGAGCTAGGAAGATTATTTGAAGAAAACTGGCAAAGGGTCACCCATGAATCATTATGTGTAAAATCATTCTTAAATCAGACAAATAGTTTCAGAGAATTTTTTTTGAAAGTTTTTCTATATAGAAATATAAGGAAAACTTGCCCCACCCACTGGCGGTCATGTTTTTTAAGATAACAAAACGATTTTAAGAAATCTGGTAGAGGATCATCAATTAACCATTTGTGTAAAATTATTTTTAATTTGGACCTGTAGTTTCAGAGAAGATTTTAAAAGTTTTTACTATACAGTAACATAAGGAAAACTTGCCCCACCCACTGGCGGCCATGTTTTTTAAGATAACAGAATGATTTTAAAAAATCTGGTAGAAGATCATCAATTGACCATTTGTGTAAAATTATTTTCAATTTGGACCAGTAGTTTCAGAGAAGAAGATTTGTAAAGTTTTTACTATACAGTAACATAAGGAAAACTTGCCCCACCCACTGGCGGCCATGTTTTTTTAGATATCAAAATTATTTTAAGAAATCTGGTAGAGGGTCACCCATAGATCATTTACATAAAATTACTTTCAAATCGGACCAGTAGGTTTTGACAAGAAGATTTTTTAAGTTTTCATTATATAGCCATATAAGGAAAATCTGCCACACCCACTAGCGGCCATGTTTTTTAAGAAGGGAAAATTATTTTAAGGAATCTGATAGAGGGTCACCAATGGCACATTTGGGTAAAATTATTTTCAATTCGGACCTGTAGGTTTTTGACAAGAAGATTTTTTAAGTTTTTTCAAATTGGTTGCCATGGCAACCACAATTTCAATTGGATGACCTATATTTGAAGAAATCTGAGAGAGTACCCTACAAGGAACAATCCTATGAAGTTTTGATGAAATTGGCCCAGTGGTTTCCAAGAAGAAGATCTTTGAACAAAAAGTTTGACGACGGACACAGGGCGATCACAATAGCTCACCTTGGCACTTCGTGCCAGGTGAGCTAAAAAACTGACTCATTCAATGTACAGTTAAACCTCGATGTATCAAACTTCAAGGGACTGTGAAAAAATTTCGAAACATCGGGGCTTCGAATCATAAATGGGTTGTGATTTGAGTATTGAATTTCAATGCATATAAGATCTATAAGAACTATCGTTCCCGGCATGTAATGTTTTCACGTCTATGTGTACTTTTTGGCATATTGAAATAAAACACAAATCTTTATCATTTATAAAAACAACGGCATAAATAACAAAATACAATACATGTGTACAAAGGTAGGAACTGTACTGAAGCCTGATAGCTTTACTTTTCTGTTTCACCCATTTTAATCTTAATCCATTCAAATTTGTAGTATAGCATGTAAACAATTTTGGAATACAACCTCATAATTCAAGTATAGTAGAGTACGTCAAGGGCAGATAACAAGAGCCTATACAATACTGAAATGAAGCCTTTTCTAGCATTTCAAAGTATATCAAGGGCAGATAACTATTGCCACAATTATTAGATTTCAACAATAATTGCACTACTTCGAGAACTTATAGCTATATACTAAATGTGTGTAAGTACAATCAAAATCCATTGAAAAACTGTAGTTGCAAGAGTGTAAACGCTGTTAGATATGGCATTTTCAGCTATTCAAGGATAGAAAACTATTGACTTATTGGTCTGATTTCAACCATAATCACACTTATTCAAACTCTTATGGTAATATACAATCTGAGCAAGTTTGAGAAAGACTAGATAAAAAGTGTGGCCGCTAGAGTGTAAACACTGTTAAATATGGCATTTTCAGCAATTCAAAGGTAGATAACTCTTGACCTATTTGTCCGATTTCAACCATAATCTAACTCATCTGTTCTCTTGTAGTAATATATACAATCTGAGCAAGTTTGAGAAAGATTGGATAAAAATTGTGGCCTCTAGAGTGTAAACACTCTTAAAATTGGCATTTTCAGCAATTCAAAGGTGGATAACTCTCGACCTATTAGTCCAATTTCAACCATAATCAAACTCATCAGAACTCATTATAGTAATATACAATCTGAGCAAGTTTGAGAAAGATTGGATAAAAATGGTGGCCTCTAGAGTGTAAACACCGTTAAATATGGCATTTTCAGCAATTCAAAGGTAGATAACTCTTGATCTATTGGTCCAATTTCAACCATAATCGAACTCATGCAAACTCTTATGGTCATATACAATCTGAGAAAATTTGGAAAAGATTGGATAAAAATTGTGGCCTCTAGAGTGTAAACAACGTTAAATATGGCATTTTCAGCAATTTAAAGGTAAATAACTCTAGACCTATTGGTCAGATTTCAACCATAATCAAACTCATGAATCCGAACTCTTATGGTCACATTCAATCTGAGCAAGTTTGAGAAAGATTGGATAAAAATTGTGGCCTCTAGAGTGTAAACACTAAAATTGTTGACGACGCACGCTGGACGACGCACACCGCACGACGCACATTCAAGGATTGCAAAAGCTAGCTCAGGGTGAGCTCAAAATCTTCTTCTCTGAAACTACTGGTCCAAATTAAAATTAATTTTACACAAATGGTTAATTGATGATCCTCTACCAGATTTCTTAAAATCATTTTGTTATCTTAAAAAACATGGCCGCCAGTGGTTGGGGCATGTTACTGTATAGTAAAAACATTCAAAAATCTTCTTCTGTGAAACTACTAGCATACATGTGATAACTAATGGCGGTATGATTGATCTACCGTTATAAAGGCTTTCTACTTTCCTACCTGACAGGCAGACGACTCTACCGGTCTGAGATTCCCCAAGCATACTTTAATTACTTGATTACTAAAGGAGCTTTCTGCTTTACTTTTATCTTGATTTAAGCAGCCACTTGTCTTAAACATAATAAGCTCTTAACAAGTGGTTGCAATAGAGGGGTTTTACTGAACTTATATTCAATGCATTTTTTCAGACCACTGACTTGCCAAAAATAAAATTGTATTAATACTACTGTAATATAACAAGTCGTTCCTTACTTTTTTGCTCTTGTTGCATTCTTTCGTGTGTTTTGGAAATGTTGGTAAGATTATTTTCACCTCTAGATCTCTCCTCCTGTAAATAGGAAAAAAAAGTATCCAAGTATATAAAAACATTTTAGAAAATAAATAATCATCAAATATTACTCATGAATACAAACTCAAAGTAGCCCACACAAACTTAAGGCAAGAAAACTTCTATTTAAGTTGTTTTCTTAGATACTAACATAACATGGGTAGCGGGCTAGCTACTAATGGTAAAACTTGACACATCAAAGGTCTAAAAATAAACACATTTAACTCTTGTGAGTTGTAAGTTTATTTGTCCTTTAGAGGGCTCTTAAAGGACTGGAGCTGTTTGTCATTTTATATATCAATGTAAACAACCTAGAATAGGCATAAATGGACAAGATTTAATTGGAAAATGTAATTGTCCATTTAAAGTTTCATAGGTGAGTGAGTTATATATAGAACAATCAATTGTTTATCATGTTCCCAAGTGGCAATTCAACCATAGAACAAGGAAGATAATTTATTTAGCATTAACTTGATACATTTAGAGATGGAGAAATATTCAAGATTTAATCTTAATCTCGTATCACATTCATTATAAAAGAAATCTAGTTAACCTCATACTTTACTTTTTTTGTGATTGAATCATCATCAATAAATTACCTGTATCTGGTGAATAAGGTTAAACAATTCTTTGAGGTTCTCTTTAATTTTGGCTTCTGCTGCAGCTATTGAGCCTGTCGAGCTGACTTCTGATGATGCTGGGCTCGGTCCCTCGGGATGCATGATCTTCCCTCCACCTCCCCCACCACCTGACCCTTTCGTTCTTCCCATTGTTCTTTTCTCTGAAAGTGGTAATTAAAGTGCCCCCTCTCTACAAAAAGGAGAGACAAAAATTGTGTGAGTAGTTTCACTTTGGAAGGTAGGGAGTTGTTATAGGGCGGAAAATAAATTTACCCTCAAAGAGCTGAGCATGACTTAGTCCAAATATTGAGGACCCATGATGAATCTAGGGTCCAAATTCATTTGCTCAATTCCCGATAGCAATGAAACGGATATTGCGTTAACACTAACACTGTCAGTCAGGCGAACTAAAGTTCTATTATAAGGTCAAAAAACATTTTTAAATAGCATTCTGCACAGAAGAAAATAATTCCCTAACCTTTTTCTGCTTTATTTTACAACTTTCCTCAGTTGAGCGAGAGAAAATCCGAGAGAATAAGAGTTGAATCTTCAACTTTTGGAGAACAGTTAAAACGTCAACTTCCTGTACGGCTGTAGTAATGAGAGTAAAAAAACAAACGAAACCAAAAAGTGAAATGGACTGGGAGCCAGCGAGCCGATTTTCGTTCAAACTGGAAATTGAAATTGGTATTCTTGTGTTTTATACATGACCTTTGTTCAACAATGGAAGTCTGGTTCCCTGTCTCCCATACGAAAAATAACCACAAAACAGGGGACCTGACTACCACAATGGCTGAGTTTCGGAAAAAATGTGTAGTGTTCGGATTTAAAGGAAGGAATAAGACGCTAAGGTAGTTGTCATTATATTTTTTGTCAAAAATATTGAATATAAAGGCATAAATTGTAGACTACAGGACAAACTGTGTACAGACAATGTTCAAATTAAAAGAAAATTGTGTTTGAAGTCACGCATTGATTTGATGCGTAACTTGCTATCGGAAATAGACATATTAGTGAAAGACCCTGGTTGAGCTGAAACTGAAAAATGTAAAAAATCAACATGATAAACGTGAAATGATAAAAAATCGAAACACAGGGTCTTTCTAGAAGGACTAAGCATGACTAGGCTTGCATTAAATTTGCAAACAACGTAACGCAGCGTCTGATCCAGATTCAACTGTTTTCCACTTGTCTTTATGTTTATTCCGTCACAATGTCCAATACCAAAAAGAATAAGGGTTACAGGGGTGAACATTTTGCGCGTTAAATCACACTAGTTTACGGGTTTTTACTGGCTATTATTCCTGTCTCTTTCATTATTTCATTTTTTGATCTCAGATCATCAAACTCGCTTAAAACAGCAATATCATGTATTATCATTTTTAAAATACTTTAAAGTCCCGCTTGGACGCATTCAACAGTCGCGAGGTTAAAATGCCAATACATCATTATGATTTGGATGAATTTTCCATCCGCGAAAACTAGTTACATTTCACGTAAGCCTTTTTTGAAGAATTTCCAGAGCCACAGTTCCACACGATAGGATCAATTCAATACAGAAATATGAGTGAAGTATACCAAAATATTTGAATTACTATAATATCACGGAATATGCTTAAAAGATAAATTAATATATTTTTACCTTGTTATTGTTGATCTAGCGTCCAAGTCACGCAACTTTTGATTGGCTGCTGTCCTGATAAAATCACATGCTTATTATTCGGAATCTGGAACTATTTATCTCGGATACACGACATCTGCATATCGGTAATTTCAGACGTTACAATTCCAAAAGTGTCTAGTTTAGATCCAATTAAAAGTTTAGTCGCCTAGTCACTCGTAGTGAATAAACCTATTGAACCGTTTCACGCTCAATAACGCCATTCACGTATGAATGGTCTCTGATTAATAGTATATAGTGCTGATTATTTAAAGCGCGCTTGCAAACAGTTTGGGTCCTGTTCAGACACCGCATTACGCGGTCTGATCATGACCCAAACTGTTTGAAACTCTTATCGATTTCGTTTTCTGCAATGACAAACAGTGCAGACCCTGGTCAGAGGGGGGGGGGGGGGGGGGGGCGTGTCCCCAATAATTTTGCCAATATTGGTTGCAGATTTTTTACATATTATATTTATGTTAGTATTTTACCTGTTTTGAATGAGCAAAACGCCCCCAGAATGCACCAAAGTCCTTCTAGAAATAAAAAATTTCCCGGGGAGCATGCCCCGGACCCTCTAGTAACAGTGTGTACACTAATCGGAGGGGGTAGGGTAGGCTTTTAGGCTAATAGCCGGAAGACAACGTCAAAAAATATCCTATATTATTAATAATTTGTACGAGACTGCGCACCAGGTAAAACTGAGAAATATGAACGATAAAAATCCAAAACAGTATTGGAAATTCATAAATAATTTAAACAAAAGAAAACAAATGAACCCTCCCCATCTTTTGACGACTTCTACAAACACTTTAAGGAAATAAACCAAAATGCTATAAATGACGACAGAATAAATTTAAATCTAGATCCAACAGAAACAAATGAATACCTAAACGCTCCAATTACCGAAACGGAAATCTCACACTGTATAAGCAAACTAAATGGAAAATCACCTAGCCACTACGACAACATACTAAATGAGCATCTCAAAACAAGTAAAGGCTTATCGATGCCATGCTACTGCCAATTATTTAACCAAGTACTAAACACGGGTCATATGCCCCAGACCTGGTTAGAAGGTTCAATTACACCAATTTACAAAAATAAAGGGGATCGCAAAGACACAAATAACTACCGCCCAATAACTATCCTAAGCTGCCTAGGCAAACTTTTCACTCCTGTTTTAAATCGACGTTTGACATCCTTCCTCGAAACCTATAACATTATCGAAGAAAACCAAGCAGGCTTCAGAAAAGGTTATTCTTGCTCCGACCACATCTTTACTCTACATTCACTAATCGAAATACTCAAAAAACGCAAACAGAAACTCTACTGTGCATTCATTGACTTCTCCCAAGCATTTGATAAGGTATGGCGAACTGGATTATGGCACAAACTTATTCAAAATACCATAAATGGTAAATTCTTTAAACAGATTCAAAACATGTATAATAACATCAAAGCTTGCATCTTTCACGGCGGTTCTATGTCCTCAACCTTTCTCTCCGAAATTGGAGTGCGTCAAGGCGTAAATTTATCTCCCATTTTGTTCTCTCCTTTTCTAAACGATCTCCAAACCTATCTTTATACTAATGGTGCCGTAGGAGTAGAGTTAAATGATCCAATTACCGCAACCCAATGGCTTAAACTTTTGATATTGCTCTATGCGGATGACACAATCCTTATCTCAGACTCGCCAAATGACCTTCAAAAATGTTTGGATACATTTTATGAATACTGTAACGCCTGGCACCTGAAAGTAAATATAAAGAAAACAAAAGTAGTTATTTTTGGCACAAGACAATTGAAGAATTTTAGTTTCAACCTAGGGGACCAGTCTTTAGAAATAACAAAACAATACCATTACTTAGGAGTAACATTCTCAAGTAACGGTTCTTACCTAAATGCAAGAAAACATGTCTTCCAGCAAGCCAAAAAGGCCTTAAATATTCTATACACAAGAGCTAAGATTGCAAACCTACCAATAGATTTAACAATTAAACTATTCGACCACACGATAGTCTCAATACTTACATACGGCTCTGAAATATTCGGCTATGAGAACACAGCTATCTTAGAAAAGGTCCATATCGATTTTCTAAGGAAAATCACAAAAGCTAGAAAATCCACTCCATTATCGTTCCTTTACGGAGAACTTGGCAGGTATCCCATTTCAATCGTCATTCAGAGTCGCATGAGTTCCTACTGGGCAAGGTTATTATCAGGAAAAGACCAAAATATAGTATATCATATGTATACTTACATGATAAACCAACCCCACAACAACTTTAAATGGTTAAACAAAATTAAAGATACATTGTGCTCTGTAGGGCGACCCGACATATGGGCAAGCCAGTTCGAAGTTAATCTCAATAATATACACCTAAATATTAAACAAATCTTGATTGACCAGTTCAAACAAGGCTGGCACACCAGTCTACAACAGTCGAACAAAGGCAAAATTTACTATAGCTATAAACAAAACGTAAATTTCGAAAAATATTTCACACAGCTTGACAGACACAGTTACCTTAATCTCTTTCAATTTCGGACCGCAAACCATCTCCTGCCAGTCGAAACAGGGCGCTATGACGGAACACCTTTCCAGGAAAGATTATGCCCGCTGTGTCAGACTAACGACATTGGATCTGAAAAACATTATGTACTTGAGTGCAATTTCTTTCAAGAAGAAAGGCGTAATCTCTTGAACCTTAGTATCCCAAGTGCATATCGTCACACACCCTTGTATTATTTGCTATCTGAAGTCCCAGTAGACACGCTTATAAATATGAGCAAATTTGTAAACCTCATTATAAAAAGATTTTCACGATAATATCAAGTATCAGATTACTGCAAGTCCAACACCTCAAGATATTTTCCCTTTTTTCTTCTTCTATCCATCCAGAACCCCAAATAATGGGAGCCCTGGCGATAAATTGACATGAAGTCAATCCTATCAACGAGTTTAGTCATTAAACAATGTACTTGTAAATAGTAAACTTGTCCTAGGTAGGCAATGTGGGTCCAGATCACAGAGCTCCGTTAGGAGCTCTGAGCAGGAGCTTCACTGTTTTCCACGTTTAACATATTGCTAAAATAAAACATAAATAGTACCAAATTGACTAAACTTAACTGGAAATTTATATTGTCTAATGTCTATTATAATGTTCAGGGATAAATGAGTTAAGAAACTACATATCTATATATGTTTAACGATTATAACTATTGGTATCATATGTCATATCAAATACTGTTGACGGAGTGGACCCAAACCAGACCGCCCATGTAGAGCGGTCGGGTTTGGATCTACCCTGTTTGCTACGGCCAAACTGAGTAGAGGACAGTTTGGATTCCAATCAGGTCCCTCACCAAAGGTGTCTGGTATGAATCGAAACTATCTGCATAATATTCAATGTCGAAAATGTCAAAGTCCTGTTGTTTCCTGTTAAAATGTTATACATGTAGTTATATACATGTACCATTGAAAATTCATGTAACCTCTGCATAACACAATCAACCTAGCGACGAGTATAATAAATGAACAAAGTAAATGTAAAGAGTACACTAGCCCTAGGTAAACAGCACAGACCAAGAT
Source organism: Gari tellinella (assembly GCA_922989275.2). NCBI lineage: Eukaryota > Metazoa > Mollusca > Bivalvia > Cardiida > Psammobiidae > Gari > Gari tellinella. The sequence continues at coordinate 76,716,483 of OV277868.1, read as the reverse complement.
CACAGGGCTCCTAAAGGAGCCCTTTGAGCAAGGTCTGCACTGTTTCCCATTTTAAACATAATGCTTAAATTAGACATAAATACATGTAGTACCAAATGGACTTAACTAAACCGGAAATTAATATTGTCTATTATAATTTTCAGAGACACATAAGTTAAGAAACTACATACCTTTTATGCTTAACGCTTATCAGATCGTTGTACCTTCCAACTCTTGTAGATATTCTTGTAGGCTCATTAGTACCCGCGTTGCAGCCGTATACTGTTCCATCGTAGTCTACGCATGCTTTTGGTGGTGAATAGTACACAAACGCATATTGACGAGCGTTTCAAGTCATAGGTGTTTTGAAACAACATACCAGTGACCTACAACCACTCGTCTCACATAGCCTCTTTTATTTCAAAAGAGTTTACCCCCATAACCGAACCACAAATATATTCTTTACTTTGTATACATAACCCCATGCTGTATATCATATACCTGGGTGAAATAAAGTTATGTTCTGTTCCGGCGGTAGTGGCCCAATGGTTAACACCTTGGACTACGGTACCAGGGGTTGTGAGTTCGATCCCCCGCCGGACCAGCGGTCTGACTAGGAGATTTTTCTGAATCCCCGATGATGTACAGGAATGTTCTTGAGCAAGACATGTACTGCGAATGGCTCCTCTCCACCCAGGGGTTAAAATGGGTACCTGTGAAGGGTCTGAGTCGGTACTGCGGCTGCATTTGACTGCGCCATATCTTAGCAGTGCTCATAGGCAAGATGGTTCGATGATCAGGGGAGTATATGTACAGTCGGCTGAGCGGTCATTCGGACTGAAAGTAGACTTTAACTTGGTATATTACTTCTTTTTTTTCTGTTCTGCAGGTACCAAGTGTACTCTTCACAGGTATTGTTAGTGAACAGAGACCATATGTAAATCAGTGTTGTAAAGGACGCCTATGCTCGAGGCTAGGTCATATCTCGAGAGACGTCCGCGAAAATATAGACGCAGGCGTCTGATCAGGATCCAAACTATTTGACACGCTTTTTGAAATTTCTTCAGTCATACTGCCTTAAATCAACTTTGCTACGATATTGCAGACAATAATTTTGAAGCAGGCGACACTTAATATGGCGATGAAGGGGTAAAAATCTCACGATAAATTCGCGCAATGTAGGAAAGTCTCTGGGGATATACAGCTACAGGGCCTCCATTTCTCCGGAATTTTCCTAAATCTTCGGATTTTTTTTCTAGTACATGGTAGGATAAAGCAGGCTGAAAGTAAAGCAGAATGTGCCTAAAGGCGCATTCTGCTTTACTTCCAGCCTGCTTTAAGTATGCATGTGTCAACAAAACTAGAAACAGGAGATGGGGTAAAGATACGATTCGTAAAATCGCACTTAAAAATGCAAATTTGGAAATCTTAGGATTTTTCATGTCAACTTATGGCAGCTCTGCAGCTTTGTCGGTGTTCGAGGAAATACTGTTGTTTTCTTCTTTTCTAATTTTAATCTGGACATGGTGACAGTGGAGAATACGTAACTCTTTCCGTTTAAACGCAAACGAAACGCACTGCAATAAAATGAAGAATATGACAACATTGAATGTTGATTTTAACCTTGATGGCAAAGCGTTTGGAGCCTGATCGGACGCCGGGTTACCCGGCGTCTGATCTGGCTCCAAATTGTTTGCATTTGAAAGAATAGCGTAAGCGTTTATTGGCAAAGAATAACGTTTTCTCCATTGTACCTTAAGTTGCCCATGAAAATCCTAAGAGCTCCAAATATTCAAGATTTTATGAATAAGACCTTTAACCTTTTCCCTGCCAGACTCTGTGACACTTACATAATTATGCAAACAGTTTGGATTCAGATCAGAAGCCGCGTAACGCGGCTTCTGATCTGGATCTGAACTGTTTGACACCCTTATCAATATTGTTTCCTTTTAAGCAAAAAACGGATAAATTTTCCAAGTTTTAAAAAGTAAGAGCAGAATTTCCCAGATTCCGGAAAAAAAATCCATAGATCCAGAGAAATTAAGAAAAATATCTGAATATTTCGGAAAATCCGAAGAAATGGCAGCCCTGTTTTGGTCGGAAAACTCTATATACGTACTTGATATTAATTAACAATTTTGAAGAGACTGAATGGAAACCAATTTTGGCATGAAAGATATTTGTAAACGGATAAAAAGGATTTATGTTATAAAATGCATTTCAATGGTGGTGGGGGGGGGGGGGGGGAGGGGGGAGGGGGGGGGGAGGGGGGGGGGGGGGGGAAAGAAGAAGAATGCCCGTAATTATCTAGGTCGGAACCAATGCAGAGAAGGACACAGACAGCCGGAAAATTGTGATAAGATTGTGTATTCTATCATAGAGTAAAAATTTTCTATAATTAGTACAAAATTGTGTCAATTACTATTGGTTTACCACTGTAGTGATTGCTTAAAGCAGGATTGACAGTAAAATTGTTTCACGGTCACATTGCTTTAAGCTCTCATCTATTTTTTATACAATCATTTAGCTTGTATTATTGGTCATAATAGACAGCTTTTATGTAAAAGCATTGCATAATATGATATGGATATAAACGAGGCACTGCGATCACAGGGGACTGTCACAATAGAAGTCTGAACCCCAAAAGAAAAAAAAAGTTTACATATCTAGTGTTTATAGATTTTTATTTCTTTTGGGGTTCAGACTTTTATTGTGACTGTCCCCTGCGACTGCGTTTAGTAATACGTAGTATAAAAACAATGGAAACTCGGTAATTCGAACTCGCGATAGTTCGAACATACCTACATTTCAAAGTTAAGTGGCTTAGTCATTTTTAACTTTGAAATATGGATATAATTATATTCTACTAAAGGGAGATCGGATTATCAAAATTAAACTGATGAAATACTGGTTAGGTCGATTTTTAAAAGCGAGTCAAGTTCAATCCATCGAGTTTCGACTACATATGCATTTTTACACGAATTATTAATTCGTGATTTTTTCAAGTAAAAAAAGCACCCCGGTTATTCTATAATTCTGTGTTTTCACAGTAATAACATAATTTTCTTTAAACATGTTTTTTCATCTGAAAATGTCAATTTGCCATTGGTTAGTTTTCAGTCTCTCTCTTTGTTTTAATCTATCTATTCTATTTCTATCTAAGCTGTTTGATGCTTAAATTGATGCTGCTAGATCTAGATTAGCGAGCGGAACCGAGATATAAGTTAATGCACCCGAATACACATTTTATTTATAAAACGCGACTTCTGATTGGCTCAATTCGCCGGTGTCATGTAAACATTCAGAAATGGGATGGGAGTTATATTTTGCGGGGTGTTTATTTTTTCCTGCTGTGAATATTTGTATTCAGAAGTTTCTCAGTTTCAAGTATGGATCAGTTCTATCTTTGGCCGACCTGTACTTTATTACAGAAAAGTAAGTTCGTTCTTTTCCCATTCAATCGGACTGTTTTGTTGGCCGGTGTCTACTTTGGTTTCACCTCGACAATTTTGTCTCGATAAAATTCTTATATGCCATTTCTTTCAGGTAATTAAATAGGGTTTACGAAGTTTTAATTCTGACCAAACATGACACACTGGTTTCAATCTTTACCCTCTGATCAAGAAATTTACTAGCATGAAATGGATTTCTTCTTTTTATTATTCTCTCCATCAAGAATTGGACCCATCAAGAATAATGATTATGACAAGATAGATGGCAGCTTGGCATAATACCAGAATAGATCACGCGGGGAAAAAAGTAGTCCGGCTTCTAAAATAAATATGGTTATGGTTAATTCCTTGACAACTTCGCCTCGGAAGTATGCGCGCATATGATAAAAGTATATTTCATATGAAATGTTGCGGATTCAAGGGTTAATATAACAAAAATAAACGAAATAAACGAAAATCAAGAATTACGGAATGAAGCTTGTTTGGGATCATAAAACGCTTGAAAACTGTTGAAAGGTTGTCGCTCTATTATACTACTACCGGAACAGCTCACGCCCTATGGAAATTCTTATTGATTTGTATGGGAGCGTGGGCTATTCCGGTAGTAGTATACTACTACCGGAACATCCCCCGGCCTATGGACAAATCAATCAAAATAGATGGGCCCGTGGGCTATTCCGGTAGTAGTATATAAGAGCGAGACAAATATTGATGAAGATATTTGGTCACTAAAAGGATGTTTCAGTTCATTTATTGTGCATGATATTTCGATCATATATGTCCAACAATCTACTGCTACTAGTTTGACATTCATTCCGTAAATAAATTGTGGCAATTGTTTAAAAGTAAAAGTGTCTAAAAATGGCAATTTTACGATTTAGCGTGGGATGTAAGTACATCCCACGGCCTATGGAAAAAAGCATTGATTTGTATGGGAGCGTGGGCTATTCCGGTAGTAGTATACTACTACCGGAACATCTCACGGCCTATGGAAAAATCAATCAAAATACATGGGCCCGTGGGCTATTCCGGTAGTAGTATATAAGAGCGAGACAATTATTGATGAAGATATTTGGTCACTAAAAGGATGTTTCAGTTCATTTCTTGCTCATGATATTTCGATAATTTATATCCAACGATCTAAATGTGCTGCTACTAGGGGGGACATCACCCCCCGGGGCTAGGGTTTTCCCTGCGGGGATAATAAAGCTAGAAAACAGGGGCATGGATTTTTTGGGGGTAAGTGTCTAAAAATGGCAATTTTACGATTTAGCGTGGGATGTAAGTACATCCCACGGCCTATGGAAAAAAGCATTGATTTGTATGGGAGCGTGGGCTATTCCGGTAGTAGTATACTACTACCGGAACATCCCCCGGCCTATGGACAAATCAATGAAAATACATGGGACCGTGGGCTATTCCGGTAGTAGTATATAAGAGCGAGACAAATATTGATGAAGATATTTGGTCACAAAAAGGATGTTTCAGTTCAATTTATTATTCATATTTCGATCACATATATCCAACGATCTAAATGTGCTGCTACTAGGGGGGACATCACCCCCCGGGGTAGGGGTTTCCCTGTGGGGATAATAAAGCTAGAAAACAGGGGCATGGATTTTTTGGGGGTAAGTGTCTAAAAATGGCAATTTTACGATTTAGCGTGGGATGTAAGTACATCCCACGGCCTATGGAAAAAAGCATTGATTTGTATGGGAGCGTGGGCTATTCCGGTAGTAGTATACTACTTCCGGAACATCCCCCGGCCTATGGACAAATCAATGAAAATACATGGGACCGTGGGCTATTCCGGTAGTAGTATATAAGAGCGAGACAAATATTGATGAAGATATTTGGTCACAAAAAGGATGTTTCAGTTCAATTTATTATTCATATTTCGATCACATATATCCAACAATCTAAATGTGCTGCTACTAGGGGGGACATCACCCCCCGGGGTAGGGGTTTCCCTTTCGGGATAATAAAGCTAGAAAACAGGGGCTTGGAAATATTTTTGGGGGTAAGTGTCTAAAAATGGCAATTTTAAGATTGAGCGTGGGATGTAAGAACAGCCCACGCCCTATGGAAAAAAGCATTGATTTGTATGGGAGCGTGGGCTATTCCGGTAGTAGTATACTACTACCGGAACATCTCACGGCCTATGGAAAAATCAATCAAAATACATGGGACCGTGGGCTATTCCGGTAGTAGTATATAGAGATCGATACAATTATTTATGAAGATATTGGCTCACAAAAAGATGTTTGAGTTCGTTTATGAATCATGATATGTCGATCACATAATTATATCCAACAATCTAAATGTGCTGCTACTAGGGGAGACATCACCCCCCGGGGTAGGGGTTTCCCTGTGGGGATAATAAAGCTAGAAAACAGGGGCTTGGAAATATTTTTGGGGTTAGTGTCTAAAAATGGCAATTTTACGATTTAGCGTGGGAAGTAAGAACAGCCCACGCCCTATGGAAAAAAGCATTGATTTGTATGGGAGCGTGGGCTATTCCGGTAGTAGTATACTACTACCGGAACATCTCACGGCCTATGGAAAAATCAATCAAAATACATGGGCCCGTGGGCTATTCCGGTAGTAGTATATAAGAGCGAGACAAATATTGATGAAGATATTTGGTCACAAAAAGGATGTTTCAGTTCAATTTATTATTCATATTTCGATCACATATATCCAACAATCTAAATGTGCTGCTACTAGGGGGGACATCACCCCCGGGGTAGGGGTTTCCCTGTGGGGATAATAAAGCTAGAAAACAGGGGCTTGGAAATATTTTTGGGGTTAGTGTCTAAAAAAGGCAATTTTAAGATTGAGCGTGGGATGTAAGAACAGCCCACGCCCTATGGAAAAAAGCATTGATTTGTATGGGAGCGTGGGCTATTCCGGTAGTAGTATACTACTACCGGAACATCTCACGGCCTATGGAAAAATCAATCAAAATACATGGGACCGTGGGCTATTCCGGTAGTAGTATATAGAGATCGATACAATTATTTATGAAGATATTGGCTCACAAAAAGATGTTTGAGTTCGTTTATGAATCATGATATGTCGATCACATAATTATATCCAACAATCTAAATGTGCTGCTACTAGGGGGGACATCACCCCCCGGGGTAGGGGTTTCCCTGTGGGGATAATAAAGCTAGAAAACAGGGGCTTGGAAATATTTTTGGGGTTAGTGTCTAAAAATGGCAATTTTAAGATTGAGCGTGGGATGTAAGAACAGCCCACGCCCTATGGAAAAAAGCATTGATTTGTATGGGAGCGTGGGCTATTCCGGTAGTAGTATACTACTACCGGAACATCTCACGGCCTATGGAAAAATCAATCAAAATACATGGGACCGTGGGCTATTCCGGTAGTAGTATATAGAGATTGATACAATTATTGATAAAAATATTTGGTCACAATAAGGATGTTTCAGTTCATTTATTGTGCATGTTATTTCGATCATATATATATATATATCCAACAATATAAATGTGCTGCTACTAGTTTGACATTCATTCCGTAAATAATTGTGGCAATTGTTTAAAAGATATACAATCCCACTTGGAAATTTAGCATTTCTGTTGTTGATAAAACAATAATTTACGGAATGAAGGTAATGCTGCATATAAGACACATTTGCTATAGATTGGCATATGCCACTACTTAAGCAGTGGTCATTAAATAAGTCAAAATCAGTTGTAAACTGTATAGTTTTCACAATTCCTTTGTTCATTCCGTAAAGTGGTTTTTTACTTGATCTGGTAATTAACTCATTTGATGTTACATTTGAATTTAAATAAAGCCATTTGCAGATTGAATGCGAAAACTTATTAGATCTAGATCTACTCTACCGTATATGATTCAGTCTATATAAAAGTGGTAGAGTAAAAAAAAAAATTGAATGGGTCAAATCAGGAAACGTAGATTATCTAATCTACGTTCCTGGTCAAATGTACCTGTGAGTCGGGCGAAAAGTTAAACATTACATAGCCTATTCAATTTTATCCAAAATATCACATTTCAAAAAAAGAAAAAGAAAAGATGATTAATAATCCAAACTAAGATTTCATATTGAATAGCTTAATTTCACCTAAAAAAAAGCAGAATTTCTCCATTTCTTCAATATTTGTCACAAAAAGTAGTACCGGCGTAGGAATATTGAGTAATTCGGTCAGGTGGCATATGAATATCAATAACAAATGAAATATAGGCATTTATTGAAAGGAAAAGTTAACTCAAAAACATATCTCCCCTCCGTGAGATGTTCCGGTATTATGCCGGCAGCTTCAATCAGTGTTCCCATTCACGTACAATCCTACGTTTTTCACGTACAAATGACAATGTTCACGTACAGATTTTCGAGCAATGGTTTCTCTCTACGTTCTAAAATGTAAAGAAAAACTCGGAAACTAAAACCAACAAAACAGAATTGGAGTCCTTTCGCTCCCGTAAAAACGATATCCAACGGAATTTTTCCAAACCTTCATGGTTTCCCTGTATAACGTCTGCGCAGGTAATGACAGTTATGCACACAAACTAAAAATAGAAGACTGTTTGATTGGTTCGGCATTTTTCGCCGCTCGGAAGGATTCGGAAATTCCGAATCTCATTTTTCTCTTGCATGTTGCCGAGAACGATAATATCAAAGGTTTCCGAACGTACTTCCGTGTCGCCTGTCTTTCGACAGCATGGTTCCGATCATCGACAACCAATAAAGCCATTGCAGAAAAGAATTCGTTTCAACCCACATTAACAAATTATTGGTAAACTTGCCACCAGTCCCTAGAATCGAAGCCGAGACAGAATCCGCGCAACGTCTTCGTACGACTTCCGGTTAACATAATGAGGCTTTCATTGATAATTAGAAAACTTTCTAAGATGTGGTATTTATAATGAATTCGAGAATTATTTTTGCCCAGGTAAACTAAAACATTTATTTTTTGTTGCTGATTTGGTTAACGATGGCAGCTTAAAACCACGGAATTATACAAAACGGAATAGCAACTAAGCGAAGTTGAATAGGTGAGCATCTGAGCTCTCGCGGCGGTTGAAATTTGCGAGATTATGTGTCACGTGACAACATCCTCACTTTTTGCCTCGTTGTCCGCCATTTCTGGCGTGAAATTTACCGACTCGAGTGTTTTTATTGACATTTAATAGGATTTAAACGACTTGGTGAACATTCCCATCAATCCACGGGAATAAAAACCCGTGAACAATGCTTCGAAAACACACATTTATTATATGGACTACCGATAGACAGTCTCTTATAAATCAAGTCTCGCGAGTCTCGTATGCGCCGCACGAGATTTACGATATAGCGCGAGGTTTCGATTCCGTCAGTGTATAATTCTGTGTTAAAACCAATTTTAATGCTTAAATTCAAGTATTAGTTACTCGCTTATTTTTCCGCCATTCGTTGACACGTGCGGCGGTTTTACTACACACTCCATATTTGAAATATGTAGTAAGAGGTTATGTGACGTATGTTTCCCAAATGGCCGACCATCCTTCGAAGAATGGTGGCCGTTGTGACTGTAGTAAATTTAAATCGGGAGAAACTCACATTTAGACGCAAGTAACCTAATTTTACACACCCACAGTGTAAAAAAATGCATTCCAAACTGATGCAGTTATGATATCGCAACTTTAGAATCAGTGTCCTCGATAAATGAACGAAAATCATAAATCTGTTAGTGACGTTTCAAGTGTTACTTTTCAGCAACTGGTGACTTAAATAAAAACTTCATGAATATTTTTTTGTTTATCGTGCTGAATCTTTGCAAAATCTTATGGAAATTCCATTTATCCTGTCAATATTTGTTCCATAGTTTTTTTCCTCCCTCTCTGAATTATCAGTCTACAAACAATGGACCGGGTTCTGCAGTTGGATCACACTGAATAGTACGGAATAATAATAATAAAAAAGTTCTAGATCTATAATCTTTATTTTTATTGCATTTAAAGCCTACTAGACATTTAATGTTATACAAAGTGATAGTTCAATGCACCCTGTGTATTGCAAAGAAAAACATTGTTTTACCCAAAATTGCACTCAAAACCCCCAGTTTTCATTCAAAACCCCCAACTTTTGGAAATGGGGGTCAAGTGGGGGTTTTGAAAACCCCCAGAAAAAAATCCTGGTGGGAACACTGTTCAATCCTTCCGGAACTGGACAACTGATTGTCTGACATGATCACACTCCCACCTATGGGAGTTCCCTGCCAATTTGGCATTGGCAGATGCAGGAGCGCCCAGTCAATTTGGCACGTGCGGACAGAAGCCCCTAGCCTGTTTTGAGGGGGAGGGGGACAGGAGCACCTCTCTGTCAGTTTTAGCGGCTGGATAGGAGCACCCCCACTTGCCTGTTTTGGGGGAACAGGAACCCCCAACCCCTGTCAGTTTGAACGGGTTGACAGATGCAAACCACAGCAGGGTACTCATTAAGATTTTGAAAGTTGCAGTTTAGGAATCCAATCCTGGAAAAAGTAGGAGTTCCATGGCAAAAATTGGAGCTCAAAACTCCAAAATTGATTATTAGGGTTAAAAAAGAGGAAGTTAAGGACTCCAATGCTGGAAAAAATTGCAGTTCCAGAACTGCTAATTACGAGTTAGTGAGAACCCTGCCACAGTTGAGTCTGAGATCATTTTCAAAGCATTTGAGTAAAAGCTCAAATCTGCCCAATCAAATGCTTATGAAGGACCTCAGACTCTACAATTCATACTCAGAAGTTCCAATCCGACCAATCAAATTCTTAAGAACAATATCAGTCTCAACTCAAACTCTTTATAACTTTGGACCCAGTGCCCTAGATAAGAGGGAGTAAAACTGAATAAATCTTAACATTTCATCCTACATGTCAGCACCAAATCTTACCATGTGGATACTCATTAGTGGATTCTAATTAATAGGTCCAAGAGAGGATTATAATTAGTAGGTCATATCATAGGGTTTAATGTAGACATGAAGATTTTAGTTTTTCTGAAAAAATACCACTTATCTGAAGTCCTGAATTATTTTGTATCTTGTATTTCAGATCTGTAAATGCCTTTCATGGTGTCATGGCCACGATCTTAGGGGTGCTGATAGCAGTGAAGTGTAGTGGCAACATTATGAATGACACGTAAGTCTTCATGTGTTTAACTTATTCCTCCACTGAAGAAAATAGTTCCATTGATAATAATATACACCGTAAGAAATTTTTTCTATATCTTAGCAGATGAAAGTAAAGCGGACTATGGAGGAAAGGGTTTTCTCACATAACTACCCCTGTTTTCAATAGCGAACAAGGATCCCGAATATCCTTGTCTCCAACATGTGGCAGATCACTTTGATGAATGATGATGTCAGTTTTATTCCAAGAATTCTTTCTGTTCTACTAACTTTGATGACATCACTCTATTCCAAGCAAGGCCTATTGCTTAAAATACCTTTAAATGGTTGGCTATGTTATATATATTGCATAGCTCCCACGAGTTATCTCAATTAAACGCGCACACTGTACATGAGTGCGCGCATGCGCACGAGTGTATGTGGGCGTGTTTAATTAGATAACGAGTTGGAGATACTGCAATATATTGCTTGTAATATGGCTAAATATAGACCAAGAGGTTGGGCTCTGTGCAATTTACATCAACTATTGAGCGCTTTTGACATCCATTAGAATCCCCATTTGAACGACCAATCAGTGACAGGAACAACATCGCTATCTGCGCAAGTTATACCAAATGTTGAGCGCTTTGCTAATCAAAGGTAGTGTAAACCCCATAAAAGAGACCAATCAAAGACTGGAACGTATACTCGTTAACCAATCCGACAACTTCCAGCATAGATCGCTTTCGCGGGCAGTGTGTTAAAGTTTTGCTGTAAAGACGAATGTTCTAGTTTCTGGGAATAGTTGCAGGGTTGCCATTTCTCCGGATTTTTCCTAAATCTTCGGATTTTTTTTCTAGTACATGGTACATTGTAGCTTAAAGCAGGCTGAAAGTAAAGCAGAATGCGTCTTAAGGCGCATTTTGCTTTACTTTCAGCCTGCTTTAAGCAGTCACGTGTCAACTAGAAACAGGCGACGGGGGAAAAGGTACGATTCGTAAAATCGCACTTGAAAAACCTTCGGATTTTTTTGTCAACTTATGGCAGCCCTGTATTTTCGTCACTAGCTTTCGCGCGTGTTTACTTAACATGATTAATATGGATATCGGCACAGTGATGACGGGACGATTTGCAGTAGAGAACACGATTGCATTTCTCAATCAAATATTTAGCAATTTTTCCTTTGCACAATATTTGGACCCAGATAAGACGCTTTGTACAAGGCGTCTGGTCTGGATCCAAACTGGTTGAAAAGGAATTATCAATTTTGCACAAAATCGTTTATTGTTCAAAACAAATCGTGTAATTTCTCCATTGTGACTTGTGCTGCTATTACCATGCCAAGGCTCCAGATAAGAGGAGTATTTCAAGAACTAAAATCTTTATTTCTGCATTAAACCCTATGGTGTCACTACTCACTAGAATCGTCTCTTCGAGACGATTCTAATGAATAGTAACACCATAGGATTAAATGTTGAAATGAGTGAGAAAATTTGGATTTGTTCCATTTACTCGCTCTTATCTGGGGCTTTATATCTGCCACACCGGATGTGCGCCAGACTGTGCGGTTAACTAGATGTCCGCCATTACTGTGCGGTTAACTAGTTAACTGCATGGTTTTCTACCAGTTATTGCATGGGCGGGGAAACTCCGCCCACTACAAAGTGTGCGGTATTCAACTTAAACTGGGGTACTTTTCTATAGAAAAATGCCACAGCCGTGTTACAAATGAGAATAAGAATCAGTCACTCGTCAATATTTGAGACAAGCTGATCTCAACCTCATATAGAATAGAAAATGATTAAGCTCGCCAATGCTTCCTTAATAACATTTCACTTCTAGACTCGGTTAAGATCAGCTTGTCTCAAATATCGATGCTTGACAGATCGTATATATCATTGTTTTGCAGTCGATGGCACTCTCCTTTTTTTTTGCAGGTACTGGCTAACACAGAGCTACTCATGGTTTGGATTCCCATACTTCCTGTATGATTTATGGGCCATGTATAACACACACTTCTACGCTAATACTGAACTGTTAGAGGATTATACAGTGATGAAAAGACTCAAACATTTTTCTAGAAACAATATATCCATGATGATTCATCATATAGCTCTGCCACTCATATTTTTTCCAATTTTAGTGGTAAGTATTTTTTACCCGTTTTGATCACTTTTCTCTGATTCTTTTCTTTAATTACAAGTACATGTAATTACTTTGTTATAATTGTTTAATTTCTGATAACAGAAAAACGCAAAGTCAACGCTTGTTTGCACTTTTATTGAAGTATGAACTATTGAAGACAAGCAGTAAATTTATGCATTTATAACACTATTCACCAAAATCAGAATATTCAGTTCTAGGAATATTCGAGTGTATCGTTACAGTCCTACGCAACAGACCAATCTTAAGAATAATTATAATATTTATTATTGTTTTTTTACACTTCTGTTGAAAACATGACATATTATGGCAATGCTCTGTCCGTCTGCCTGTTTACCCAATAAATTCAACAATGTTGCCCCATTGTGATCATACTGAAAGTTCAGCAACTGTAACATTAAATTTTTCATCTTTATTTGGTGGAGTTATGTCCCTTGATAGTTTTATACTCTTGTTAGATGATTGCTTAACCCATTACCCCATTGCCTGTTTCTTGTTTGAAGACAGGTGACCACTTAAAGCAGGTTGGAAGTAAAGCAGAATGCGCCTTAAGGCGCACTCTGCTTTACTTTCAGCCTGCTTTAAGCTACCATCTAATTGAGTATAGATAATATTTCTTCTGATACATATTCATGACTGAAAATTGGAACTATTTTCTTTCGATGAGGACTGGAATAAATAAAAGGTGTAAAAAATTTTTTAAAGTGTAATGGGTTTTCACAGGTTTGTATGATATTTATTTAGATTTTTTACACAGTTAGCTTTAGTCTGATGTTTTATTTGGTTGCCAAGCAACTCATTAAACTGTTGCCATTCTTTGTTCAGTATTTCAGGAACAACAGGGGAGACTACTTTGTTGGAATTATATTTTCCACTGAGGCAGTTCTTCCTTTCATATCCATTCGATTTATACTGGCCCAGGTAAGTAAACAGCTATTTGATTGATTCTTTCCCTTCACATATAGGTGGCATAGGATGCTTTTACCAATACATCACATAAGACTGCTTGTCCCATAGCTAAGCCTGTTTCTAGTATTGAAGATACATGACCACCTAAAGCACATTCTGCTTTACTTTGAGTGACAAATTGAGTCTGCTGCAGAGCACCAGATAAGGGTAGTTTTTCAAAAACTAAAATCTTTATTTCTGAATTAAACCCTATGTCTCGAAGAGACGATTCTAATGAGTAGTAACACCATAGGATTTGGTGCTAAAAATAGTGAGAAAATGTGGGATTTGTTGAAAAAACTACCTCTTATCTGGAGCCCTGCTGCTGTAATCTACAATCTATTAGGATATGTAAAAAATTGCTTATGGTTCATATTCATGACTGTGTAAACTTGAATTATTTTCGTCTGTGGAGCAATAGATCAGGGGCGTAAAAAGGCATATTTATTCTTAATTGAATTTGGTTTTATGGCACTACAACACATAAAATGGTCATATGGCTCGGAGCATATTTATGGGGGAAATAATTAAAGCTGGCTGAAAATTAAACAGAAATCTTCTGTAGGGATATTTCTGCATTACTTTAGCCTGCTTAACTCTTTGAACCCTAGTCACGCATATATGCGTCATTTGCAAACAGTGTACCTATGAGGATTACACTTGCCATATGCAAACAGTGTAGACCCTGATCAGAGGGCTCCTTAAGGAGCCCTCTGATCAGGGTCTACACTGTTTGTCATTTTGACATATTTTGTAAAAATCAACCCTAAAAAGTCAAAAATGGACTAGACTAAATTGAAAACTAGAATTGGCCATTTGAGGTTTCAGGGAGGAAAGGGTTAATGCAGCCACCTGTCTTAAAATCTGACAGAACCCATGAAGAAAATGGTATATCATGAGTTACATAACACATTCTTGCACAAGATTTGAATGAATTTTTGTACTATAAAAATCACAACTCAAATTATGGCTTTCTTTCTGTGTCAAAAGTGGTAGCATAAAGCTACCAGTAGTTAAAAAAAGAAGCTAAGCCAGAGCACCAGATAAGGGTAGTTTTTCAAAAACTAAAATCTTTATTTCTGAATTAAACCCTATGGTGTCTAACTCATTAGAATCGTCTCTTTGAGACGATTCTAATGAGTAGTAACACCATAGCATTTGGTGCTAAAAAGAGTGAGAAAATGTTGGATTTGTTGAAATAACTACCTCTTATCTGGAGCCCTGTAAGCCCAGAAGGTCTCAATGCTTTACTGTCGGACTGCTTATTCTTAACCCATTATCCTATACACTATTTCTAGTTTTCAAGACTAGTGACCACTTTAAGCAGGTTGGAAGTACAGCAGAATGCACCTTAACCCATTACCCCATGAATACACCTTTTATGCCTTTATTTATTCCTCCACTGGATAAAATAGTTCCATTTAATACAGTCAACCCCATAGCCTGTTTCTAGTCTTGAAGATATGTGACCACTTAAGCAGGTTGAAAGTAAAGCAGAATGCGCGTGAAGGCACATTCTGCTTTACTTGCAGCCTGCTTTAAGTTTCCATCAGCTACAATTTAGAAACTAGTTTGTGTGATTTAATATTCTTGACTGTATAAAGTTGAACTTTTTTTGCCAATGGAAGACTTTATTAACATATTGAATCCTAGCGATGAGTATACATGTACTCATCATTTACAAATCATATACCTGTCAAGAGTACACTTGTACTATGCAAACAGTATAGACCCTGATCAGAGGGTTCATTAAGGAGCCCTCTTATCAGGGTCTACACTGTTTGTCATTTTGTAAAACATTGTTAAAATCCACTCTGAATAGTCAAAATGGACTAAACTGATATTGAAATGGGAATTGTCCATTAAAAGTTTCAGAGGTGATTGAGTTAAAGGTGTAAAAGGGCATATTCATGGGGTAATGGGTTAAATAGTTTGTGTATGTTTTTATTTCAGTTAAAACTGAAGCATACTGGAGCCTACATATTCTTTGGTTTGCTCATGATTGTCATGTTCTTCATAATGAGAATCCTGGTGTTTCCATTTCTATATTGGAAGTATGGCTTATACTCGGGAGTACCATTTCTAGAAGTGCCATTCCATATTCCGCTCAAATGCAACATAGGTTGCTTTATTATCACGGTTTTACAAGTTTATTTCTTATACCTCATGATCAGAGGAGCAGTCAGAGTATTCTATAAAATTTACAAAATGCGTAAGTCTTCATGATTGTATTGCTGCAGATACAGTGGAGAAAACGTTATTCTTTCCCGTTTAAACGCAAACGTACGCAAACACAAAGCGCTAAAACGTAGCAAAGTACAACTTTTGGACAAATCTGATAATTCATGTTTATTTTGGTGGCAAACAGCTTGGAGTCTGATCAGGCTACAAACTATTTGCATCGGAACTAACAGTTTAAGCGTAAACGCGTTTATTGGGAAAGAATAACGTTTTCTCCACTGTGAATGGGAGTAAGTGCAAGTTTTTCATTGTACCCAAGTTTTTTCAACATTTTTTCCGTCATGTCTCTATTACAGTGGAGAAGACGTTTAACCCATTATCTGATAATGCACCTTTTATTATACGCCCGTCTTCAGACGGGACGTATTATGTTGTGGCGCTGTCCGTCCGTCTGTCCGTCCGTTAACTTTTTCATATCCGCTCTCTAACTCAAACAAATTTAGTCCAATCCTTTTGAAACTTGGTCAGAAGGTGTATGACCATAATATCTCGGTCAAGTTGGATAACCAGCAAGATTGCCTCAGACATTCAAGAGTTATGCCCCTTTTTTCGTCAAAATCGGGCATTTTAGTTTTTCCGCTCTCTAACTCAAACAAATTTATTTTAATCCTTTCAAAACTTTGTCAGCATGTGTATGACCATAATATCTCGGTCAAGTTCGATAACCAGCAGGATTGCACCAGAAATTCAAGAGTTATGCCCCTTTTTTCGTCAAAAACAGGCATATTCAGTTTGTCCGCTCTCTAACTCAAACAAATTTATTTAAATCCTTTTGCAACTTTATCAGCATGTGTATGACCATAATGTCTGGGTCAAGTTGAATAACCAGCAGGATTGAAAAAGACATTTAAGAGTTATGCCCCTTTTTCGTAAAAAACGGGCATATTTTAGTTTGTCCGCGCCCTTACTCAAACAAATTTATTCCAATTTTTTTTTAAACTTGTCCAGCATGTGTATGACCATAATATCTCAGTTATGTTCCATAACCAGCAAGATTGCCACAGACAGTCAAGAGTTATGCCCATTTTTTCATCTAAAACTGGCATTTTTTAGTTTGTCCGCTCTCTTACTCAAACAAATTTATTCCAATCCTTTTTGAAACTTAGTCAGCATGTGTATGACCATAATGTCACGGTTATGTTCCATAACCAGTAGGATTGCCCCAGACATTCAAGAGTTATGCCCCTTATTTTGTCAAAAACGGGCATTTTTTAGTTTGTCCGCTCTCTAACTCAAATAAATTTATTCCAATCCTTTTGAAACTTTGTCAGCATGTGTATGACCATAATGTCTCGGTCAAGTTCGATAACCAGTAAGATTGCCCCAGACATTCAAGAGTTATGCCCCTTTTATCCTCAAAAACAGGCATTTTTTTGTTTGTCCGCTCTCTTTCTCAAACAAATTTATTCTAATCCTTTTGAAACTTAGTCAGCATATGACCCCTAACTTTCAGGATTCTTCCCCTTTTGTTCACTTTACCTTGATAGGGTTTTGGTATGACTACATTCTAAGATCGATTTGACGGGCGTATAATGTTCCAGGCTTGCGGTGCTCTTGTTTATTTCTCCACTGAAGAAAACAGTTCCACTTTATACAGTCATGAATATGTACAAAACAAATTTTCTATATCCTAGCAGATAGAAGCTTAAGTCAGGCTTGAAGTAAAGCAGAATGCACCTAAATGTGTATTTTGCTTTACTTTCAACCTGCTTTAAATGGTCACCTACTTTCAATACTATACTCAGACTATGGGGTAATTGATGAGCCCATTACCCCAAAGCCTGATTGTAGTTTTAAAAATAGGCGACCTCTTAAAGCAAGTTGAAAGTAAAACAAACTATGCCTTTAGCCTGCTTTAAGCTACCATCTGCTAGAATATAGAAAAAAGATCTTTTAATACATATCCATAACTGTATAAATTGGAACTATTGTCCTCAGTGGAGAAATAAATTAAAGGTGTATTTATGGGGTAATGGGTTAAAAGAGAGTAAATTGTGTTCAGAATCATGTGCACTGTTGAGCATACCTGTGCAATGTAATTATACATTTACTAGCAGGGATGATGTTATTTATTGCTCAATCTTATTTATTTTATTAGCATACATGTATTTTATTTTTTGAAGCATTGATATTATTTTAGTCTCCACATCAAAGGAATAAAAACGAAACTAAGTAACAGTAAAACCCTTCTATTTCGATTGCAACTGTATAGGTTGGCCATAATTTTCCTGTTTAGGGAACTGCGACAAGAGTCGTAAGGAGGGACTCCTTGTTTGGGAGGGCTGTTGTAGGGAGGAGCACTGTACAGTGGTAAATACACTATTCCTACCCACTTTACGCGTTTATTACCCGTTTATTATCCGTTTCGTTAAACGCGTTTCCTAGCCGTTTCTTTACGTGTTTCTTTACGTGTTTAAAAGAGCCCGGATGAAAGGGTCATCACTTAGCCGAAGGACCCCTTGGCCGAGACTGCATTGGTATAATCTTTTATTAACGCGTTAAAATCGTTAGGCGTTAACCGTTCGTTAACCGTTCACTATGCGTTTCTTACGCATAGATTAACGCGTAAATGGGTAGGAATAGCGTATTTACCACTGTACTATTAATACTGTTATGTACCATTGTTGTGTATTTACATGTAGCTGCCAATTGTATTTTAAATAAATACTATATATAGTTTTTCAATTTACAAGTTTTAAAGATGTATTTTAACCCTCTATCTCTAATACATAGTTTTAGCTCACCTGAGCTCCTAAAAAGCATTTTACGTTACCTTCACTCTGCTTTAAGCTACCATCATGGTGGAAAGTTGCTAAAATGCCTTTTGTGTTTAATGTTCAATAATTTGTAGGCGGGGACTTCTTTCTTTAGTGCAGAAATAATTAAAGGTGAATAAAGGTGATTTTATATAGTAATGAATTAAGCTGAAACCTGTCTTTATCACATTCAGTGGGTCGTCTATGAGTGTTCATAATAGAGGGGTTATACTGTATTTGAAAAAAACGTTTACTGATCTGGAGCTTTGGAACAAGAAATAGATGTTTTTGAGTTTTTAACTGTTATTTCTTTTGCATGGATTATAAAACAAGCCATAATCAAATTATACAAATCCCTCTTAAGGTCTCAAACAGTGGTGTTTTTGGTAACTTCTATGGGAGGAAACCAGAGTTCCCTGGAAAAAACCTTATATATGTATATGAAATACATTGTACATATTTTTATACGCCCACATCTAAAGGTGGTCGCATATTGGCGTGGCCCTGTCTGTCTATACATTCATTCATCAACATTTTGTTTGTTCAGAGTTTTTCCAGAAAACTGTTTGAAGGATATTAATGAAACTTCACACAAATGTTATATGGATAAAGAACTGAAGCTCAGTCAAGTTTGAGGTTCATTCTATTTTTTGTTACAGAGTTATCTGCCCTTAATGTACTCAGATGACAGATATACTATAATTTAAAGGCTGCCAGTGGGCGTATTATGTAATGTATGTGGTGCTCTCGTTTATATAGTTGTTTGTTGTTTTTATATTTCGTCACAAACCAGGGTAAATTGTGATCACTGATTTTACTTGCTAATATTTAATTGTTTTAAAGTGTTTATATTAATTTCCTATTTCTACCTGTTGTTAATTTCAATGTAGGCTAGAAACGGAAAAATTGTAAAGAAGTTATAATGAGATACTTGATATTTGTGAAAATTGTGAGATACTGGATATTTGTGAAAAATTGTGAGATACTTGATATTTGTGAAAGATTGTGAGATACTTGCTAATTGTGAAAATTGTGAGATACTGGATATTTGTGAAAGATAGTGAGATACTTGATATTTGTGAGATACTGGATTTTTGTGAAAAATCGTGAGATACTTGATATTTGTGAAAGATTGTGAGATACTTGCTAATTGTGAAAGATTGTGAGATACTGGATGTTTTGTAAGTATTGTGAGATACTTGATATTTGAGAAATGCATGTACATCAAGTTATCAACTTACTCCTTTCCTCCATAGCACATCACTTATATCCAACTGTGATAAATTCAGAATTCTGCTTAACGCAAGATGAATAATAGCACAAAGCTCCTAAATGAGCTTTCTGCTTTAATTTAAACCTTCTTTCAACTATCACATGTGCTCAAAAACATCAATTAATATTCATTGTGGTGCTTCTATGGAAGTGTATGTAGAGGTGCTTAAGACATCTGTGGAGTAAAGTGTTGAACCCTGATTTCATTAAATGCGCACATGTTTTAAGTTTTATAGTCATATTAAAACTGATTGGCAGACTGTTGT
The DNA here is from genome assembly GCA_922989275.2 of Gari tellinella. Lineage (NCBI taxonomy): Eukaryota > Metazoa > Mollusca > Bivalvia > Cardiida > Psammobiidae > Gari > Gari tellinella. The sequence goes on along the minus strand of OV277868.1, from coordinate 76,696,292 downwards.
CGTTATCAATGAAACAATGCGTTAGAAATGGTTTGTCTTAATATTTAATACAAAAGACTGTAGTTTGTTTGTTTCTGAAATTGAATGAAGAAATTAATACACATACAAGTTAAGTGCCATATGTTTTTTAAGAAGATGCAATGTTTGAAGTTCAGCTTTTGAAAGAATAGTGCAATCTTCACTGTATGTAGGAATGTCTCCTTGTGTTTGAATATGCCAATTTCTTGCCTATCATGAATGAGCCTTGATTAACCCATTACCTCATAGCCTGTTTCTAGTTTTGAAATAAGGTGACCACTTTAAAGCAGGTTTAAAGTAAAGCAGAATGCGCATTAAGGCACATTCTGCTTTACTTTCAGCCTGTTTTAAGCTTACATGTACTAAAATATAGAAAATACTTTTTATCCCATACATATTTATGATTGTATTAATTTCAACTATTTTCTTCAGTGGAGGTGTAAAAAGGCGTATTTATGGGGGTAATTAAAATAAATTTTAAACAACTTCACTGCCATTATGTTACCCGCTTTAACCCATTACCCCATAAATACACCTTTTTACACCTTTAATATATTCCTCCACTGAAGAAAAATGTTCTTTTTATACAGACAGGAATATTTATCATAAGAATAGTTTTCTATATTCTATCAGATTATAGCTTAAAGCAGGCTGAAGTAAAGCAGAATGTGCCTTAAGGTGCATTCTGCTTTGCTTTCAGCCTGCTTTAAGTAATCACCTATCTTCAATACTGGAAACAGGCTATGGGGTAAAGGGGTAAACAATTCTCGTCTGCTTTTATTTCTCAGATCTGTATTTTAGGTCAGTTGACGAAAGTACAGGACTAGTGTTTTGTAGTGGAAGCGTTTTACATATAGAGGATCCTACATGAGTGCTCATTAATTATCAATTTTAATAAAAGATTTGACTAAAAGTATATGACATAAGCCTTGGCGAGTCATAGAGTTTATTAAAAATGATAAGTACATGAATGTGAGATTCTATTTATCAAATAAACATTTTAAAATCCTATTAAGTCAACTCTGTATTTTCGGCGAAAACTTCACATTGTTTGTGGTAACTTCATCACAAATTACGTCATTTAGGGTCTCACTTATATGCAGCGCTTGTGGGGGAAGAGGTTTGGCCTGAGCCTAAATATCGATATTTTACTATCCTTTATGGAATTGCTTTATTACACTGCCAGAGGTGGTTTTATGTGATGTTAAATGTTGTTAAATATCGTGCTACATATCAAAATGTTGTTTACTTGATAGTGTCTTTCAACTGAAAAGTTTTTTAGTAAAATTGTCAAATATGAAAAAATCAGAAATCCTTATTTTATGCCATTTAACTTCTGCACAGCACAGGCACAGTGATGACTGTTTACAAACAATTTAGATCCAGATGTGATGCCAAGTAACTCGGCATTTCATCTGGATCCAAACTGTTTGAAATTCTGATGATTTTTTCTGAAAGAGAATTCAGATTAACTCACTAAACCCTAGCAATGATTATTTACTTATCATTAACACACAATGTACCTGTGAAGAGTATACTTGATCTATGCAAACAGTGTAGCCACAGATCAGAGGGCTCCTGAATGAGCTCTCTAATTGGGGTCTGCACTGTTTGTCATTTTGCAATAAATTGTAAAAAGCAACCCTAAATTGTGAAAAATGGAAAGACTTTATTAGAAACTGCAGAGAAGTTTCATGGGTTAATGAGTTAATTAGTTCAGGGAATCGTTTCAAACAACAACATTTGCAGACGACAATTACATAGTTTTTATTGTGAATTATAAATGATACCAGTATGTGCAATGTTATAGACTACACGGTCTATATTTATTTAATTTATATTATGCTATGTTATTGTCGTCTGCAGATTGGATCCAGCTTGTAGTGTGCAGAGGTTTAACCCATTCCAGATTGGATACCAAGTAACTTGGTACCTGTGAAGAGTACACGTGTCCAATGCAAACAATGAAGACCAAGATCTAAGGACTCCTTTTTTAGCCCTCTGATCAGGGTCTACTATATTGTTTGTCATTTTGTGAATTTTTCTAAAAAAAACACTCATAATAGACAAAAAATGGACTTGACTTTATTGGAAACTGGTTTTATCCATTTCCTTTTCCAGGGATTAGTTAAAACAAGATCTGAAAGTAAATATACTATATATAGACAATAATATATATTTAACTCATTATCCCCTGAAACTTCCAATGGACAATTCCAGTTTACAATAAAGGCTGGTCCATTTTAGACTATAATGGGATCGTTTTTGTAATAAATTGCAAAATGACAAACAGTGAAGTCTCTGATCAGAGGGCTCCTGCAGGAGCCCTCTGATCAGGGACTTCTCTGTTTGCATAGGACATGTGTACTCTTCACAGGTACATATTTGATACAGGACGCATATATGCGTCACTAGGTCTAAATGAGTTAAGCCAATAACAGTGAAAAGGTTAGAGGGTGCACTCTAATATTTTGATCCATGGTACCATTTTGATAACTGAAATACTGAAATAAATGTTGCTATATCAATCTGTGGGTTCTATTCTTATTTTGTTGAAACCCATGCTTGCTTAAAGATTCTCTCATCTTCCAAAGTTTAACTAGCCAACCATTGATTCAGTCTATCCTGGATTTTCCAGCTGCGAGAGCAAGTCTTGGGCTAGTTTCGTGTTGTCCACCATCCTGTCTGGTCTAACTCCATATTTGTTTGCAATTGAAGTGTGAAATGTAGTACAGTGCTCCCTCCCAATAACGATTCCCTCCGTACAACAAGGTTCCAACAAACAAGAAAATTATGTCCAACATTTGCACGGCTGCAATGCCGTCTGATTAAAATAGTCGTCTACTGTTTCTTTTTATACGCCCGTCTTCAGACGGGACGTATTATGTCGTGGCGCTGTCCGTCCGTCTGTCCGTCCGTCCGTCCGTCCGTCTGTCCGTCCGTTAACTTTTTCATGTCCGCTCTCTAACTCAAACAAATTTAGTCTAATCCTTTTGAAACTTGGTCATAACGTGTATGACCATAATATCTCGGTCAAGTTCGATAACCAGCAAGATTGCCCCAGACATTCAAGAGTTATGCCCTTTTTTGTCAAAAACGGGCATATTAGTTTGTCCGCTCTCTAACTCAAACAAATGTTTTTTAATCCTTTTCAAACTTTGTCAGCATGTGTATGACCATAATATCTCGGTCAAGTTCGATAACCAGCAGGATTGCACCAGGCATACAAGAGTTATGCCCCTTTTTTCGTAAAAAACGGGCATATTTTAGTTTGTCCGCTCTCTAACTCAAACAAATTTATTTTAATCCTTTTGAAACTTTGTCAGCATGTGTATGACCATAATATCTCGGTCAGGTTCGATAACCAGCAGGATTGCCTTAGACATTCAAGAGTTATGCCCCTTTTTTTGTAAAAAATGGGCATATTTTAGTTTGTCCGCTCTATAACTCAAACACATTTATTTTAATCCTTTTGAAACTTGGTCAGCATGTGTATGACCATAATGTCTCTGTCAAGTTTGATAACAAGCAGGATTGCACCAGGCATTCAAGAGTTATGCCCCTTTTTTCGTAAAAAACGGGCATATTTTAGTTTGTCCGCTCTATAACTCAAACAAATTTATTTCAGGCCTTTTGAAACTTGGTCAGCATGTGTATGACCATAATGTCTCGGTTATATTTCATAACCAGCAAGATTGCCACAGACAGTCAAGAGTTATGTCCCTTTTTTCATCTAAAACGGGCATTTTTTAGTTTGTCCGCTCTCTAACTCAAACAAATTTATTCCAATCCTTTTGAAACTTGGTCAGCATGTGTATTACCATAATGTCTCAGTTATGGTCTATAACCAGCAGGATTGCCCCAGACATTCAAGAGTTATGCCCCTTATTTTGTCAAAAACGGGCATTTTTTAATTTGTCAGCTCTCTAACTCAAATTAATTTATTCCAATCCTTTTGAAACTTTGTCAGCATGTGTATGACCATAATGTCTCGGTCAAGCTTCATAACCAGCAAGATTACCCCAGACATTCAAGAGTTATGCCCCTTTTATCGTCAAAAACGGGCATTTTTTTGTTTGTAGCTCTCTTTCTCAAACAAATTTATTCCCATCCTTTTGAAACTTGGTCAGCATATGACCCCTAACTTTCAGGGTTCTTCCCCTTTTGTTTTTACCTTGATAGGGTTTTGCTATGACTACATTCTAAGATCGTTTTGACGGGCGTATAATGTGCCCGGCTTGCGGTGCTCTTGTTTAAAGTAATGTAATGGACATTTTGACGAGAAACAGCTTGAATCCAGATCAGACGCCGCGTTACGCGCCATCTGATTTGGATTTAAGATGTTTGCAAATGTAAGCCAATTTCCCTCATGATGACGACTCCCTCTGAACAACGCACACAATGCTTGTCCCCGATTGGCATCGTTAGGAGAGAGTTATTATAGGGAGGGAAATTGGCATTCCAGATGGGTTCAAGCTGTTTGTTACTCGTTTTTTAGTATTTTACTCTCAAAATGCCAATTGTGTTAGAAAAACAGCAGACAACAATTTTAAGCAGAGGATAGTGCAGCAGTGAACGCGTTAGACATAATTGTCTTGGGAACAGTGAAACGCGATGTTGTAAGGAGGGAGTCGCTGTTGGGAGGGCCGTTGTAGGGGGGAAGCACTGTATGTATAAAGCTCCTGTAGAAGCCTTCCCCATAACTTTTGTCCTGCATTAAGCTGTTTAACAGGCTTTTAAAAGATATCGATGAATGAGCGTCTAATTAAGACAAACTTGACTTATCATAATTGGTAGCTGTGTGCATATTTCCATGTAGTACGGTAGTAGTAGCTGTTACAGTAGTAGAACATGTGTAGTAGAAGTACTCATCTGTGTACAGTGAGTACATGTACATTGTCGTTCGTTAATAGAATTATAAAAGACATAATACCTATATTACATAATATATACAGTTATAGATATAAAATATCTCTTTAATGTACAAAATGTATACAGATAAAAACGTCAAACCGAAATGTGCCAATCAGTTATTAAACCCTGCTTTATAATAATGTTAATACACCGTTAGATAGATCTATTTGTATTATCACAAACTTTATAAGACATAGAGGATAATTGTTTTTTTTCAGTATAAGATTGAAATTTAATCCATTGAGTGAACATCAGACGTTATATTTTTACGAGTGGCGAAGCCACGAGTGAAAATATAACAGTCTGATGTTGACGAAATGGATTAAATTCGATCTTATACTGAAAAAATACAATTATTCTATTTTTTTATGCTTATAAGCCACTTTTTAAACGAAATTGTTCGACAATTGTGAAAGCGAAAGTACATGATTTACCCCGTGTTGAGCCCCAACTTTATATCGAACACATTTTCGAAACAGTTTCCCGTACGATGACGTCACTTATTTATTGATTTGACGTCATCCGAATTACGTCGTTGCTCCCGATTTTGGATTCGTGTTGGTTCGCGACAAATCGGACTGCCGGAATTTAACGATAAGACACGATTGACTACGATTCTTGGGGAGCCCTACGGGGAAAATATATAATAAAAGCGCGCGTGGCGATAATCCCACTGCTTAAAGCAGTGAAATTATCAAGTGATAATCGCGTAACGCGGCGTCTGATCAGTATCCAAACTGTTTGTCACTCATTTCAATACTAGTAGCTAAGCCACGTTTTAACTTTAAAATATGGGTATGTTCGACAAAACCGTCTTCGAGATATCGCAGTTCGACTGTACTAGGTAAAAACCCGAATTTTGCGGAAAAATCCGGAGAAATTTGAAATATTTGACACGTTTTAGTGAAACGGTTAATAGAATGTCGCGAATAAATTATTTCTTAACACTAGGCAGTGTTCCCTCCATACAACAACACCCCATGGGAGAAAATGATTGTGATTGTTTTTCGGAGGGATATGTTATAGGGAGGGACAATTAATACCCTTAACATTAAATTTGGCAAACAGCTTGAATCAAGATCAGACCGTTATTTTAAAAATTCAAATTTTAATGCCAATTTTCCTAATACAGTGCTCCCTCTCTACAACGACACCCAATGGGAGACACAAAGTGTGTGCGTTGTTTGGAGGGAGTCGTTATAGAGAGGGAAAATTAAAGCTTGGATTACATTTGCAAACAACTTGAAACCAGACCAGAAGCGGCGTCTGATCTGGATTTAAGCTGTTTGTCACTCGTCATTTTATTTATTCTATCAAAATGTCCACTTATATAAATATGAAACTTTGAGAAAAACATCACACGACAATTTTTAGCAGACGATATTGAAGCAGTAAAAGCGTGAGACATAATCACGGTCGTCATCCCTACACTACGATAACAGAGGACAATACGATAACAGAGGTAAACAAACAGCACGCGCTAAGGGTAAGTTCCTCATTTTTTTGCAACTTATGTTCTGTAGAGTAGCTTTTGAGATATGAAACCTGTAGCGGTCGATACATGGTATATCTTTTCATACTGTGAAGACAGAAATGCACGAAAAAAACGATAGCTATCTGGCAATTTTTTAGTGAGTTCTCTCGGAAAGCAGTAGCAAATGGATACTGATGACATATTCCGATAAATTAACAACGATAAAACATATAGTAATTCAATGTTACCTATTTAAGTAAAAGATGGATATGTCTATTAACGATAGAGCATGTAATAGTTGTAGTTTATCAGCGTAATTTAAGAAATTGAAAGGTACAAAGAATCAGATGCGTTATTATCACAGGCACTTCTATAACCGAGCATCTCACTCGTAATGACACTTAGATTCCAGAGTATAAGACACTTTATAACAGATAAAAATATTCTTTTAGTGAACCAGAAATGAAGAATTCTCTCCAGAACACTGTTTAAAGAATAAAAAAAAATAGTCGTTATCAAAAGAGGAGTAATTAGCAATTATTAGAAACAGTATTTTTACTACATTGCTTGTTGGAATTGCATGTGATTTCAAGTCAATACATCTACCTTACAACGCAGGTGTGTAGTTGCAGATTATGATTTTATCCATTGTTGAGGCTGTTTTGAAAACTCAATTGGGAAATAAAGGGAACATAATGACATTTTAAAGCTGTGCAAAATAGAATAAAAAATGAAATGTACCGCTTTTCTCTATATAATGATCACAGTCTATGTATCAAAAGCGACAATATGCACTGTTTCTCAGTTCTGTTTAAACAAAAATTGAACTGGGATTTTCTAGCTCCAACCCAACCCCGGATCTGCGCATGGTACATGTGCTTCGTTAAATATAAACTACTTTCTTTGTTACCGAACAGTTGACCGGAAGTGTGTAATGTATTTCCAAGTCAAGGCACTTAGCACTTTTACCAATAGATACTTGAACATGACCTGAAACAGCAAGCTTTTGGTTCAGTTCGCTGCAAATCAAATTATTCCGAAGGGCATGTCGCCGGGGCGAATAAAAAGGTTAGAATTGTGGTGGACCGATTTTACTGAAAATGAAAGTAGCAAGCGAGGTATAGGCATACACGCGATTGCTAATTAAACACAGCCTTGACGTATTTCACTCAGCCGTACATCGCACATAGTTGGCCCGTTGGAAGCAAACTTGGATGGGGGCACTCTTCATTGTCCCCTCTTCATTGGGGGGGGGGGGGGGGGGGGTGCATCTGGGGCGGCACCACCGATATTTTGTTTTTTGTTCGTTTTGACGTCTGAACCCCCCCCCCCCCCCCCCCCCTCTGTTCCTACGGGCCTACATAGAGGGGGTGTGCTTTTTCGGTATTGTTCAAAGATTAATATACATATATATATTGCATAGATCCCACGAGTGATCTCAATTAAACGCGCTCACTATACATAAGTGTGCGCACTAATGTATGTGGGTGTGTTGAATTAGATAACAAGTGGGGCTACTGCAATATGTCGCTAGACCAAGAGGTTAGGTTCTGTGCAAATTACTCCAAATACTGAGCGCTTTTGACATCCATTAGAATCCCCATTTGAACGACCAATCAGTGACAGGAACATTACCGCTAGTGAGCGCTTTGCTAATCAAAGGTAGTGTAAACCCCATTAAAGAGACCAATCAACGATTGGAACGTATAATCATTGACTAATTAGACACATTCCAGCATAGATCGTTTTCTCGGGCAATGTGATACATGTAATGACTGTAAAGACGAATGTGCAATAAACTGAAAGTATCAAGCGAGGTAGGCCTATATTGACCTAATGTGCTGAATGTGTTAGGGAAAACTCTTATGTATTTGTAAAACTATGTAAACTGAGAAAGTAGACAGTATTTGAATTGGAATTTGATAAATAAACACGGCCTTGGCGTATTTCATAGATTTTCAGTTGTTGAAGCAAATATATTTCTTGCACTCCTATATTACATGAGATTAGTCATTGCCTTGTACCCTCCGTAAACCCGTATGTGTGAGAGTAAATTTTGAATACAGTGTACCTGCATTGGAGTTATCTACATCTACTACATGTAGTTTGAACATATCTTATTTCCATGTAAATAAGGAAATTAGGTCGAGTCACAAGTCCTCACAAAGTTAAAAATCGACACTCCCAACTACAGTGTACATGAACAATGGAACAATTGCAAAACAAAATATGAAACATATTTGTATAGACAAAACAAGAACCATCAATACATGATATCAACACACGTACCCTAGTATCAATATTTTAGTATTTTACCAACAGTGTACTTATACTTTGTAGCAGCTTCTCCATTCACTTCTACAGCATGCTACTTTTAGAACATGTAGGGTTAATTTGGCTGTCGCTTTCCAATTAACTTAAGGTGTATATTTCTCCCATGTGTCACCTTGGACTATTCAAATACATTCGTGCGTTACAATGCTTGGTAAGAAGCGTAATAATCCACAAAACACATGTTAATGATTTAGATAAAACTCTGATATCATAGTGCCCATTTCGTTAAAATCTCTGTTACATGAAGTGTCCTCACTCGGTAATCATAGTGCCCATAAAACCACACATACCAGCCACTAAAACATTCTCTATTTTCGTTCCTACATTAGTGTTTGCTACCAAAATATTAGAGTTTGAAGCCAAATGATTACTCTACTGGATTGAAGAACAGCGATATATTTACTTTCATTTCAAATATTATTATTTGGTCAAAATAACACATCAGTACACAGTTGAGGCTGATTTTCGAGGAAATTTTCTCAAAATGTGGCAGAAAGCCACATTTTCCCCGTGCATGCCTGTCTTCACAACTTGAAATGAAATGCTATTTATCGGTCCCGTTATGTTTCATGTCTCAAAATCTTCTCTACAGAACATACGTTGCAAAACACTGAGGAACTTACCCTTAGCGCGTGCTCTCTGTTTACCTCTGTTATCGTATTTGTCCTCTGCTATCGTAGTTTCAGGATGACGGCCGTGATAATTGTCCTGTGTAGGGAATTGCGACAAGGGTCGTTGTAAGGAAGGAGTCGTTGTTGGGAGGGCCGTTGCAATCCTAAACACACATGCAAAATAGCGGGGATCGTGATCGGACGCCACGTTTCGCAGTGTCTGATTTGGATCCAAAGTGTTTGCAAATTCTAGTAAAATCGCAATCAGCAGGCGACGGGTTTAACCCTTTCCTCCCTGAAACCTCAAATAGACAATTCTAATTTTCAATTTAGTCTCAGTCTTTTTTTGACTTGTTAGGGTTGGTTTTTACAATACATGTATATGACAAAATGACAAACAGTGTAGACCCTGATCAGAGGGCTCCTTCAGGAGCCCTCTGATCAGGGTCATCACTGTTTGCATAGAACTAGTTTCCTCAAAGGTACGCTGTTTGCAAATGACGCATATATAGGGTTCAAAGAGTTAAGCGACGACTCAAAAGATGTATAGGAGTTTTTCATACAGGTGGCAGTTGAATACAGAATAAATGTAAACATTAGCACAATTCTCAATTCAAACACTAAAACCTTAATTAGTTCAGTCCTTCTACGATGAGAAGAAGTTATTATTTCCCGTTTTTAAAAACGCAAACAAAACGCAAAAGCAATTCAATAAATGTTCAAAATACCATTTTTACAAAATAAAATCTGAGTGGCAAGCAGTCAAGTTTGAGTTTGCTCCAACACCGGGTGACCTGGCTCAAAACTGTTTGCAATGGACATAATGTTGTGATCAGTATTCATAAACGTGTTTATCACATAAGCGTGCAAAATATAGAGGGCCGTAAAAATCGTATGGCCCACTGGGCATATATTTTATACTAATTTTCGAATCACCAAAATACTGTATTACTACGCCGACTTTAAATCAGTTAAGAAAATCTAGACAAATTAAGATCACCACTAGGGTTTTAAAACATTTCCAAGTGTCCTAGAAAACATTATCCCGAGCAGTCCGCAAACTCAGGCTGCAAATTAGGCTATGTAGAGCTCTGTTATAACAGTGACTCAGACAGTTTTTCAAATTTAGACGTTACAATGATGATGACGTCGTGTTGCTATAACGACGTTATTTGAAAACAAAACTTGACTCTAACTGTCAAATGATCAATTTTAGTCAGTTAGAACAGTTTTAAATTAAATATTAATTTAAAATTTAAATATGGTATCGGAGAAGTCTTTTCGCAACCCATTGATGTTGATTTTCTTTATTACAGCTTGGTGGGTGTTTTTACCTTCGGATGAATAAAACCGAATAACACCTATGGCGAATCGTTACCTTATAGCCGAGGGCAAAAGTGAAAGTAAGACCGTTCGGATTTTCGTGTCACTTGGTGTTTATGTGATAAATAGGATATCAAATTCGTGTTTTTTCAGTAATAAATTTATTGAACTCGTTGGATAAAAATGATATGTTGCTCGCCAAGGCTCGCAAAATATCATTTTTATCCAACTCGTTCAATAAATTCATTACTGAAAAAACACTCATTCAATATCCTCTATTTATTGGGAAGGAATAGCGACTTCAAAGTTTCCACTGTAAAGCAACGTTGTTTGTTTAAAATATATATCTATTGTCCTGTATTGAACAGCCCCTCGTCTTCCTCAAGTCATGCACAAGCTTAAAGCTACAGTGAAGAAGACGTTATTCTTTCCCAATAAAAACGTAAATTTGTGCTTAATTAAACAGTTTTGCGCTAGACCAGTTTTGCGCGTTCAGTCTCCAAATTGTTTGGCGCTCAGAAAAGAATATATCCTCAGAAAATTTTCAAAAATGTTTTTCTGCATTGTATTGCGTTTTTTTGTTTTTTTTTTTTTGCATTCAGCTCCGTTAACCCCATTTCCCCGTATCTAAGACCTTTAACACCTTAATTTAGTTAAGTTTAACCATACTTTATTTCAAATTCCACTCCCAAATTAAGAAAATAGTTCCACTTTAAAAGTAGCAAATAAACACCATAAGAAATATTTCTTATATCTTAGCAAATTGTAGCTTAAAATTGACTGAAAGTTAAGTAGAATGCATCTAAAGGTAGATTCTGCTTTATTCCAAGGCATACAGTGGAGAATCTATTATTCTTTCCCGTTTAAACGCAAACGTACGCAAACGCAAAGCACTAAAACGTAGAAAAGAACAACTTTTGGACAATTCTGATAATTCTTGTTTATCTTGGTGGCAAACAGTTTGGAGCCTGATCAGACACCGGGTTACCCGGCGTCTGATCTGGCTCCAAACTGTTTGTACTGCAAATAATAGTTTTAGCGTAAACGCGTTTATTGGGAAAGAATAACAGATTCTCCACTGTATTTTAAGCAACCGTTTATCTTCAATACTGGTAAAAAGCTATGGAAGAAAAGGTTTAAGCGAAAAAGAGTAACTTCTTCAATGTTATCATTTTATTTCTCAGTAAGCATACAAACAAAATCATTAGGGCAGTCCCGGACATTCAAAGTTCAAGGAAAAACGCAACCTCTTTTTAATTATTACGATACAAACAAATTAAATAATAATAATAATAATAATGATAATAATGATATAATAATAGTAATAATAATAGTAATAATAATGATATAATAATAGTAATAATAATGATATAATAATAGTAATAATAATGATATAATAATAGTAATAATAACAACAACAGCAATAACAATATTAATACATGCAATGATGATGCTGATGATAATAATAATAATTTTACTTCCTCGCTGTATTATTTTTCTCTAGAACTTATAACATGGATAAAACATGAAAATGTAACACCTGTACAACTCAATCAGGTAGCAACTTAACATAATTTTCAACTTCCGACTTTAAAGGGGCCATGAGGTTAGATTAAGTTAATGGGATTAACGATAGCCCGGAAATACACAATACAACCGTTAATGAACGTCGACGGCACAGGGGTCAAAGATCAGGTTTCTTACGCGACACGAACCTGGCACATTCTTAATGATAAAGATAACACACACTCCTCCTTTTTAGAACTACTCGTTGCATAAATACATCATCAATAACCACTACCTGTGACGCTACCCCAAGATCTAATTAAACCTTTAAACGTCGGCGACAAATTCTGTTTTGGCAGCCTTGGCAAACAGATTGGATCCTGATCAGACGCCGAGTTACTCGGCGTCTGATCAGGATACAATCTGTTTGCCACTAGGATAGTATATTTGCAATATTCAAATAATAAGGATTGTCAAAAAGGTATTTCTGAAGATGTTTTTAGTTGATTGTATTTATTCAGAGGTCAAAGTAACAGGGAAGGCCATCTGACGACTATATAAATAATGGTTTTAGTTTTGTTTCAGATTGTATCTCTACGACAAAACTGATTTTTCACGCCAAGTCATATTTCAAATTTGTGTTAAGGTGAGAAAAGTTGAATGAATTAAAGGAAATGTAACTGAGACTTTCTCAGACAATATTTTGGTTGTAAGAGTTTGGCTCGCCAATTGTTTGAAATATTGGGACCAATGTGGTCGCTTTTTGGTAAATTCCAATCATATCGGAAAGGGTAAATACCAAACGACACGAATAAAAATAAGCTTATTATCGGTTCGCGACTTCATATTGTTCATGGTCAATTTTTAATACATATAACTTAACCAAACCTTTATTCAGCATACAGTTATACAAGACTCATATGTGCAAGTAGTGCAATTCCCGTTTTCAGTTAAGTCGAGACCATTCCTTAAAACCATTTATTGTTTTGATTTTAACAATGTATAACTAAATGACAAACAGCCCCCTTAGAAGCCCTCTGATCTGGATCTTCACTGTTTGCATGGGACACATGTCATTTTCACGCACACATACAATTAAATGCGTTATTTAGCAATGTAGTATATAAGTGAATAAAACACTTGTCATTTGCAAGTAGTGCAATTCCCGTTTTCAGTTAAGTCCAGACCATTCTTTAAAGGGACTCGCAACCGGATGGTGTACTTGTCAAAATAAAATAAAATACTAAAATAAAAGCAAATTTGTGGCATTATTTGGCTTCTGACATTAAAAGAATATGATCACTCCAAAAAAAGTCTCAAGAATCGTCACCGAATCTTAGATTTTTAGATAATTTCCATCGTTTTTCTATACCGACTAGTAGACGGTATAGTTGTTGTTGTTGCTTCTCTACACGGGCTCAGACATAAACCCGAGCCGAATTACGAAGTTGTATGCACTTTCGATCGCTACACATTGAAATACGTTAAATCGATCCGAGATAAACGGATAGTTCCGTGGTCCATTGGTCTAAGCGGTTTCCCGTATTTTGCCTTCTGTCCGCCAATGCCGGGCCCCGGGTTCGAATCCCACCAGAGACCAATATTTTTTTTATTGAAATACATTTTTTTAAACAGAATTTCTTATCCTAAACTAATTCTTTACCATTTATATAAGCGTTTGACACATATTTACAAATTACTACTTTTAATGCACCATCTGGTTGCGAGTCGCTTTAAAAACATTTATCGTGTTGATTTTAAAAATGTATAACAAAATGACAAACAGTGCAGTCCCCTTAGAAGCCCTCTGATCTGGCTCTTCACTGTTTGCATGGGACACATGTCATTTTCACTATCTACTTCACTACAGTGCTCCCTCTCTACAACGGCCCTCCCGACAACGACCCCCTCCTTACAACGACACTTGCTACAATTCCCTGAACAGGACAGTTGTGTCTAATCTTTTCTTGGCTGCAATATCGTCTGCTTAAAATTGTCGTCTGCTGTTTTTCTAAAAGTTACATAATGGACATTTCGACAGAAAAAAAACTTAATGGCCAATGACAAACAGCTTGAATCCAGATCAGACGCCGCGTTACGCGGCGTCTGATCTGGATTCAAGCTGTTTGCAATTGTAAGCCAATTTCCCTCTCTATAACGACTCCCTCCGAACAACGAACATACTTTGTGTCTCCCGTTGGGTGTCGTTGTAGAGAGGGAGCGCTGTATTTGTAAATAACGCATCAAGTTATGTATTGTTTGCTGGTGCTTTGGAATAAACTATTTGCGACTAAAACTGTTACATATATTGAAGGATACACTAATGGAATAATTTAACACCGAATAAGCTCATATAAAGAAAATTGGCTTTACTTTCATTTTGCTTTTTGTACCCTTTACCCCTTAGCATTTTCTTCGTTTTTGAGGCACTAAAAAGCAGATTGATCTAATATAGCCTACTTTAAGGACCTTTCTGCTTATTTTTCATCCTGTTGTAAGCTACGATATGATACATGATAGAGAACTTATTTCATATGTTGCACACTCATTACTGTAAAAGGGGAACTTGATCTATTATCTTCAGTGGTAGATTTAATTAAATGCTTAAAGTGGCGTATCTATGGAATACAGGGTTAACCCCCTCACTCTCAATGGCGCTTTAAAGCGCGTTTGCAAACAGTTTGGGTCCTGACCAGACGCCGCGTCACGCGGCGTCTGATCAGGACCCAAAATGTTTGACACTTTTATCGATATTTATTTATTCATCCAACCTTAAATCTAACTTTAAAACGTGTCTTGCATACAGCAGTACTGAAGCAGACGACACTAAAGCGGTGAAGGGGTAAAAACATCTCCCGAATTATTTGATCATGCAAGGGTTAAAGTATCAATCTACCTGAAACCCCGAAGACCAGGCAGCGCTCATTTGAGCGGTTGGGAATGCAACATTTTACTGTTGTTTCGAAAAGATTCCATCTTAAACACCAGATTGTGAATTTTATGATTGATTTCTATCTGATAGTTTGCGATTGATTCCGGCTCTTTGTCACGTCATTGTAAAGGTGGTGATATATTGCAAGCCAGGTATGACATGTGCAAGCCTTTCTTTGACACTGATCATTGACATAATGACGTCATATCTGATTATTTTAGTAACAAATAATGAACAAGTGGTGTCTGGTTACCGAAACATTTTGTCAACGATTAATGAATACCAATGGCGTTTTAATCCTTCCACCGCCATGACGTCATCTGCCTTTAACAATTGTCGTCTGCTTTTATGTTTCTCAAATTTAAAGTTTAAAACCCTTTCACTCCCAATGACGTCATAAAGCACATTTGCAAAAAGATGGATCCAGATCAGACACCACGGAACGCGGCGTCTGATCAGGATCCAAACTGTTTGACACTCGTATCGATATGTTTCAGGTCATACAACGCACATTGAACTTTACTTTAAAACGATCTTTCAAACAACAAAATTGAAGCAGACGACAATAATTATGACGGTGAAGTGGTACAAACCTCAAGACAAATTTGATCATGAAAAGGTTAATTGACTAAAGTAATATTGTAGCGAGTGCCAAACTGTCTGATCTGGATCTGAGCTCTATCCAAATAATCGATGTTGTACTTGGGGTAAGGCAGTGAAGGAGTTAACTGTTTATCGTCTGCAACATTTCCTATGGTCGATTTTTCTGCCCTTTCTTCTTCAGTAAATTATAACAACAACAACATTGTTGTTTTTTTTTAACAACATTACCTTTATTTCATCTCAGGCACCGAAGTGCAACATGAGGAAATATATACATTAGTTTTGCAAAATACATATATCAAAGTAACATTGCAGAAAATAGGATACAGTGGAGAAAACATTATTCTTTCCCAATAAACGCGTTTACTCTATTATTTCAATTACAAACAGATTAGAACCGGATCAAACGCCGGGTAACCCGGCGTCTGATCAGGCTCCAAACTGTTTTCCACCAAGATACAAATGAATTATCAGAATTGTCCAAAATTATAACCACAGAGTAGCCTAGTTGCGCCTCAGTTTGGTCTAAACCACTTGCAATAGTTTACACAAATTCACGTTCAAGAAGTAAACAGAACGTCAATCATTTTAAACTTAATGCAAGTCGCGACTAGATCTACTACTTGCATTTGCAAACAGTTTGGATCCAAATCTGACGTCTCAAATCTCTACTATTGTATTGATCGATATTTCTTTGATTAAACGCGATACAATTCCAAAGGAATTTCTCCGAAAGCGGAAATTTTGATACGGTCGTAGAAAAAACAGGCTACATGTTCCTAAATTACCTGAAATTGTGAAGCAACTGATGTATACTTTTACGCCTTCGCCTCTGTCAATGCGTCAGTTTATCCTAGCTCTTAATCTTGAGTTGTGTTTATAGTGCGTTCTACTATGAGGTGCCGGAATTTTCCTAAGAATTCGGATTTTTATCCTTGAAGATCGTACAGTGGAGAATCTGTTATTCTTTCCCGATAAACGCGTTTACGCTAAAAATATTATTTGCAGTGCAAACAGTTTGGAGCCAGATCAGACGCCGGGTAACCCGGCGTCTGATCAGGCTCCAAACTGTTTGCCACCAAGATAAACAAGAATTATCAGAATTGTCCAAAAGTTGTTCTTTTTACGTTTTAGTTCTTTGCGTTTGCGTACGTTTGCGTTTAAACGGGAAAGAATAACAGATTCTCCACTGTAGCTTACAACAGGCTGAAAGTAAAGCAGAATGCGCCTTAAGGCGCATTCTGCTTTACTTTCAACCTGTTTTAAGCAGTCATGTGTCTTCAAAACAAGAAACAGACTATGGGGTAAAGGTACGATTAGTAAAATTGCGTCTGAAAAATTGAAATTTTGAAATCTTAGGATTTTTATTATCAACTTATGGCAGCCCTGGAGGTGTCGTTTGTCTTTAGCCGTACACTAACTAAAACATGATTAAAACCTTGCTCGTGCTCTGTCATCCATATCACGTTGTTCGGGCAACATGTTTTGGTTAGATCCGTCAACGGAGCCAATACATCAGCATTTGCTGGCATGAAGTTTCTGTAATACCCTAAGAACTTTTGGTCTTGGATTGCTCAGCAGTCTTGGTTTTGCAAGCTTCTCTTCTGCCATATGCATGACACTGTTTCCAACTACATGTACATGTCCCTTTAATGAAATGTTCTCAAACCCAATCAAGTACTTTGTTGGTTTGAAAGTCTTATAATTCGCCCGCAGGGTAGTTATAAGTGTTGGTCCCATAACTGCGTGTGACCAAGGATGTCATCGATATAGTTGTCGGCATTTTCTTTGCAGTTCTTTCTCATCATACCTGAGTTAACCATGCCAAACGGCATTTTCATGAATTGGTACTTCACTTTGACAATTCCGCTTTCCAATAAAATCATGTCCATTTATGACTGCATGCATTTAAGGTTAAGTCATGTTATATATTGCAATGAATGTACATGTATTACAAACAGTGCATACTGATCATAGGGCTCGTAGTATGTTACAATGGAGAATGTGTTATTCTCCCATTTTCGCCCATGTGGGATAGATATATTCTCCATGGGGAATCACTCTATCCTCCATATCACTTCCTCGGTGAGAAAATTCACGTAGGGACTCAGCAAGTCTCGTCCCTGTGTGAATTTTCAGACCCTCCGGGGAGAAAATTCCTATCCTACATAAACACTCATGGTGGATTCTATTCTTACCTGTTTAATGGCATTTCCTAATCCCTAGTCAGTCAGTTTCCTTGCAAAACTCATGATTGTTATGCATACCTGTATTACTGTGAATAATTGAAGCGTCTCATGTCCGACTGTTGAATTTGATAGGTTGGTTAGTAAAACCAATTGAAAAAAAAACCTTTGAGTGTGAGTATGTTCCGGCCTCTCTAGACAACTTGAGATTGGTGAAATTGGCTGTGCAAACTTTACTTCTGCTTTAAAGTTACTATCACGCCTATCGAGAACAATAGGGGGGGGGGGGGGGGGGGTGAAGTCCATCAAAGGACTGAGGAAATGTCTTTAAACAAAACGAAACAAAAAGCAATGCACTATAATACTGGGTTACATCCTTGACAATGCATTGTATATGCTGTGGGTTTTTTTCAATAAAAATTATGTCAAAGTTAAAGTGAGGTTGGGTAACATGGATTAATTGCAAATGTTCCAAGGCAACAGTTGTATAAGTATCAGCGTATTTTAGTTAGTAGTGTGAACGCTAGATGAAACGTTAAAATCTAGTTAATTAGGAAATAGCTCATTAAAATATTACTAAAGTCAATATTATGTCAAGGTCAAAGTCAAAATCTAGGTTAGGTAATATTGGTGGATTGGTAGTGGTCCAAGGCACCAACTGTATTAAAGCATTCTACACATAGTCAGTTGTGTTGACCCAACAGTAAACTCTAGTTAACTTGGAAATAGTCCATTTACAATAATCCAAGTCCAAATTAGGTCGATTTTAATGTCAAAATCAAGATTGGGTGATATTGGTGTTTAAAGTGTCAAATATTTAGAATTTTAACATCGAGAGAGAGAGAGAGAGAGAGAGAGAGAGCCTTCCGCTGCCTATAACGACCTGATAAGCTTTTCCAAGCAGTTTCTTCTAGAATCAGATGCCCAGGCGCCATGCTTAAAAAGTGTTTGAGTTGAGTCTGAAATCGTTCTCAAGCATTTGATTAGTCAGATTTGAGCCTAGGCTCAAATCTGACCAATCAATGCTTGAGAGCGAACTCAGACTCAACTCAAACGCTTTATAAGCCCTGGGCCAGATTCCCCGGAAACAAAATAACAACACACACTTTAAAAATCATTGAATTCATAGAAAATCATTGATATACAGACCACTGGCATCAGAGTTAGGACTTAAAAGATTATGTATTTTTATATGAATGCCTCTACCATTGAAAATTCAGTCCATATTTACCGCTTTTGAACGCACAACCCCTGTGTGAAAAGAGCGCTATATAAATCTGGTATAATAATAATAATATCAAATGATAACAGGTCCCACAACACATTGGTTTGTATAGACAATAGCGACGGAAGTTTATCACAAAACGGCAATGTTACGTATTTTTTTATGGTTTCAAATCTGTTTACTCATCTATAGTCAGTATGGATTTCAAATTTTGCTCAGTCCTCATACGCTCATGAAAACAACACTAAATAATATCGGTGGATGTTATCAGTTCCTTAAAATCAAAAACTCTTATTATTTTTAGAACAGTTACTGTATTAGATGAAACAGTAAAACGAATTGAAACAAAACACTTCTAATGAATAAACATTACATTCTGAAATAAACATGATAGTCGTGAAATTAGTACAATCCGCTCTCACTTTGTTTTATGTATGAATAATGTCCGGACCAGGAAAGTGGCATACTGCTTTCAAATGAGGCGGCAACAAGGGATGTCGATTACGCAGTTGTTAAAAAACTTCCTTTAGATTGTACAAAATAGGCTTTAGGCAATTCTTCACAGTATTACATGTATTTAAGCTCTCCGCACACACGCTACTATAAAATACGTTTAAAATGAAATGTTCACTACATGTATTAATCTGATTACAGTGGAGAATCTGTTATTCTTTCCCAATAAACGCGTTTACGCTAAAACTATTATTTGCAGTGCAAACAGTTTGGAGCCAAATCAGACGCCGGGTAACCCGGCGTCTGATCAGGCTCCAAACTGTTTGCCACCAAGATAAACAAGAATTATCAGAATTGTCCAAAAGTTGTACTTTTCTACGTTTTAGTACTTTGCGTTTCGTTTCGTTTGCGTTTAAACGGGAAAGAATAACAGATTCTCCACTGTATCACCTGGTTTTCTTTTCATCTACATTCAGTTTGACATCATTGTCCGTACTCTAAAGTTCTTTGATTTGGACATGTTATTACATATTGACTGTATTATCAATTATAGAGGCAACCTATTTTTAAGTTCATAACTCTGGCACCAGTGATTCAGACTGGGGTTCTGCCGTTTTGTACAGTGGTACACATTCTAATGGGAAAAAATGATTTAGCAGATTTAACAGACGATATCAATCAATCAAGTGAATCTTTTTTATGTTTAACCCTTTCACTGTCTACCCCAAGTATACAATGGTTACAATAAGAATCCTAAGCAGAGGCCGCGTCATGCGACGTCTGATGATAATCTAAATCGGTTTTACACTCGTTCGTATATTTCTTGCGTCAATATACCTAAATTTTAAAAATAAATGATAACAGCAGACGACAGTATTTTAAAGAAATGACGTCACGGCAGTGAAGGGGTTAAAAGAAAAGCCAGAGGCTGGAATTGGGCACGTGCTTCCATAGGATCTTATCTAACAACAATAGAGATACTACATAGTCACGTTACATGTACTAGTAATGTTCTTCATTAGATATCAGCCAACCTTTGTTCATCCTTTGAACCCTAGTCACGCATTATGCCCTTTTTTAAAAAAGAGTTTACCTGTGAAAAATACATTTGTCCTATGCAAAAAGTGAAGACCAAGATCAGAGGGCTCCTGTTGTAATAAATAGACAAATATCAACCATGAATAGTCAAGAATTGATCTCCGCGATAATTGACCGTTTTAGTGAATCAATCATTCAAACTGGACTGCACTAAATTGAAAACTGGAACTGATTTATCCATCTGAAGATTCAGAGAGTAAAGAGTTCAAAGCCAGTCTATTGACTAAACATACAGTGGAGAATCTGTTATTCTTTCCCAATAAACGCGTTTACGCTAAAACTATTATTTGCAGTGCAAACAGTTTGGAGCCAGATCAGACGCCGGGTAACCCGGCGTCTGATCAGGCTCCAAACTGCTCGCCACCAAGATAAACAAGAATTATCAGAATTGTCCAAAAGTTGTTCTTTTCTACGTTTTAGTGCTTTGCGTTTGCGTACGTTTGCGTTTAAACGGGAAAGAATAACAGATTCTCCACTGTAGCGATCTCTAGTTCAGGTTATTGCTTAATGCAAAATGAAAGTATCTAGAAAATTAATTTATGGGAGTTTTCCACATTACTTTCATTCTTCATAAAACATATGTCTTAATGGTTGTACATTAATTGTCTTGTTGCTTAGGCAATGATTGTATTCTTTGTTGATTTTGTGATCATTAATGCGGAAAACATTATGATAAGCCTAATGGTTTATGAGTAGCGAGGCCGCTTGCGTTATATGAAATATCGGAATGGAATCAAGAGTTCTAAATGAAAAATAAGCAATTAAACCCATCATTACTTCAGCGAGACTTGAATTTAATTAAATTTACAAACAATTTGAGCCCAGATCAAGCGCTTAGTAGCTAGGTCTCTTTCTGAACAGGATCCAAAATGTTATCAGTTGTTTGCAGTTGATGCGTATATTCAGAAACTTTATTCAGAAATAATAACTGGTTCAGACGACATACAGATACATATCAGGCAGATAGTCCAACAGGAAAAGGGTTAATTCAATCACAAATGGTTAACACTAAAGACATGAGTTTTAATGCACATCGCTGAGATTGTCGTCTATAAATGAGCACCACGGACGCTAGCCAGGTGCTATAGTTTCGCCCATAGGCATTCGGCCCGTTGGCTATGACACTACCCCTAGCTGCTATACCCCCTCCACCACCACCAAACGTGGATAAAATACCCTAAAATCTATCCATACATTCAATAATCATCATAAAAGAACATTTCCTGAAGTTTCGTGAAATTTAAAAAAAATAATTTTTTGGATAATTTATAAGTATAAACTTCTTGAAACATTTGTTAAGGATGTTTGTTGAACATATGGATGTATTTTGACTCATTTTGAAAGATTTATTGGGGGGGTGGGGGGGGGGGGGGTCATAGCTTACGCGCCGAAAACCTGTGGTTTCACCCTGTCTTTTACCCCTTCACTGCCATGACGTCATCAAATTTAAACAATTGTCGTCTGCCTCTATTTCTAACAATCAATTGTTAGGTATTTTGACTTAAGAAATATTGAAACGAGTGTAAAACAGTTTGGATCCTGATCAGACGCCGCGTTAATTACCGACCTAAGTAGCAAAGATTAACCTTATCCTGTCGAAAGAGACTTGACTGGTATTTGGTTTGAATCCAGATCAGACGCCGCGTAAACTGTTGGATCCTCGCATTTAAGTTTCTTTTATCAACAAATGTATAAATCTTAATTGATTTTTTTAATTGATTTTTTTTTGCAAATGACAAGTTCAAAGCACATTACAGCGGCGAACATGTCTTTCTTTGCCAACAAACGCGCTTAGGGCAAAATCAGTATGCCTTCTGGCTGCAAATATGTTGAAGCCTGATCGGGCTGCAAACTTTTTGCTGTTCAGATGAAAAGTTATCGTTAATTTACGTCTTCTCTACTGTACAAAAAGGATACACACCATCAATGCCTTACCCAGAATACAATAGTTATACATGTATGCAAATAAATTTGATCCTGACCAGACGCCGCGTCACCAGGATCCAAACTGTTTGACAGTCAATTCAATATTACTTAACTCAAACTATCTGAAATTTTAATGTGAGAAATTAAAGCAGACGACAACTTAAAAACAGATAGTTACGTCACAACAGAGGAGGGGGTTAATCGTTACTGGTCGGTATAGGCGTTTATTTCATAGACTAGAAGCCCCCGGGGCTGTAATTTCACGGTAGGGAAGAAAATGAGTTTTTAATGATTTTAATAAGTAAGCTCCAATAATATCTCTTCTAGGGTAATAATAGCTCGATTAATTTTCAATCTTTTCGCGGGCACTCATCTTTATAAAGACATCCATTCTCAATCACCGACCTTTAAGCAAGCTTTAAAACATGACGATAATAAACTATGAAACACTAATATCTTACCCAAAATACTCCTCAAGAAACGACCGTGCACATTGTTGAATTATTTCTTTTTCAACAAGCATATTTATTTAATTTTGTAGCTGATATAAATCCAGACTATTGACAATTTTCCCCCAGCACGTGCCCTGGCGATTCAAGGTTAGCACCAGTGTATTGCTGCAGATAAGATCAGCGATGTCATGATTCCAGAGAAGCCGTGACACGACTTCCCGTAAATTACGATACTTAACCCCTTCACTGCCGTGACGTCATCAATTTTAAATAATTGTCGTCTGCTTTTGTTTCTAAAATTTAACTTTTGGGTATTTTGGTATCAGAAATATTGAAATGAGTGGCAAACAGTTTGGATCCTGATCAGACGCCGCGTTACGCGGCGTCTGGTCAGGATCCAAATTGTTTGCAAATAACTACTGTAGTCAGGGTAAGGCAGTGAAGGGGTTAATTGTTTTCAATCAGTCCAGTTGCAAATAAATGAACATGCAATCCAATTTTTTTTTCAGGATACGTTTGATGTGTAGAGGAAATATGAACCCATTAAACCCTACTTCCGCCACGGGCGAGTATCCCTTTCCCCAAGGTATCTGTTGATAGAGTTTAAAACAGAGTGTTACTTAACCCATAACTCCATAGAAACTCGTTATTACGCATTTACTTTATTCCTCTGCAGGGCTGCCATAAGTTGACATAAAAAATCCTAAGATTTCCAAATTTGCATTTTTCAAGTGCGATTTTACGAATCGTACCTTTCCCCATCGCCTGTTTCTAGTTTTGTTGACACATGGCTGCCTAATGCAGGCTGAAAGTAAAGCAGAAAGGCGCATTTTGCTTTACTTTCAGCCTGCTTTAAGCTATCATGTACTGGGGGAAAAATCCGAAGATTTAGGAAAAATCCGGAGAAATGGCAGCCATGCCTCTGCTGAAGAAAATTGTCGCAATTACCGGTATTGCTGTGAACTGGTCACAGACGACGATATCATTCCTGTCAACTGGCGAAATCAGCCGATATTATTGCTATGAACAGGATCCATTAGACGATATTATTGTTGAGAACTGGTCACAGACGACGATTTTATTGCTGTCAACTGGTGTAATCAGGCGATATTATTGCTATGAACAGAATCCATTAGACGATATTATTGTTGTGAACTGGTTACAGTAGACGATATCATTGATAGGAACTTGTTAAATAAGACGATGTCATTGTTGTAAACTGGTTAAATCAGACGATTTTATTGCTGTTTACTGGTTAAATCAGACGATATTATTGCTGTTAACTGGTTAAATCAGACGATTTTATTGCTGTAAACTGGTTAAATCAGACGATATTATTGATAGGAACTTGTAAATTAAGACGATATTATTGCTGTAAACTGGTTAAATAAGACGATAGTATTACGATTTTATTGCTGTTAACTGGGTAAATAAGACGATATGTTTGCTGTGAACTTGTTAAAGCAAACGATATTATTGTTGTGAACTGGTTAAATCAGATGATATTATTGCTGTTAACTGGTTAAATCATACATGTATTATTGCTGTTAACTGGTTAAATCAGACTCATATTATTGCTGTTAACTAGTTAATCAGACGATATTATTGTTGTTAACTGGTTCAATCAGACAATATTATTGCTGTAAACTGGTTAAAACAGACTTATATTATTGCTGTTAACTGGTTAAATCAGACGATTTTATTGCTGTTAACTGGTTAAATCAGACGATATTATTGCTGTGAATTGGTTAAATCATACATGTATTATTGCTGTTAACTGGCTAAATCAGACGATATTATTGCTGCGAACTGGTTAAATCAGACGATATTATTGCTGTTAACTGGTTAAACTCAGACGATATAATTGCTGTTAACTGGTTAAAGCAGACGATTTTATTGCCGTGAACTGGTTAAATCAGACTTATATTATTGCTGTAAACTGGTTAAATCAGACTTATATTATTGCTGTGAATTGGTTAAATCATACATGTATTATTGCTGTTAACTGGTTAAATCAGACGATATTATTGCTGTGAACTGGTTAAATCAGACGATATTATTGCTGTGAATTGGTTAAATCATACATGTATTATTGCTGTTAACTGGTTAAATCAGACGATATTATTGCTGTTAATTGGTTAAATCAGACGATATTATTGGTGTGAACTGGTTAAATCAGACCATATTATTACTGTTAACTGGTTAAATCAGACGCAATTATTGATGTGAATTTGTTGAATCAGACGATATTATTGCTGTTAACTGGTTAAATCACACAAAAGTATTGCTTTTTGAACTGGTTATAACAAACGATATCATTAATGTGAACTAGTTGAATCGGACGATATTATTGCTGTAAACTGCCATGGTTACAGCAGACGATATTACTGCTGTAAACTGTTTAAATCAGACGATATGTTTGTTGTGAACTGGTTACAGAAGACGATATAATTAATGTGCACTTGTTAAAGCAGACGATATTATTGCTGTGAACTGGTTAAAGGCAGTATGTAAGCCAACATAGCGCATTTTTCATACCTGAACATTCAGGCACATACGTAATCTAAACATATAAAAAGAAGTAATCCGCTATGTATATGGAGGCAACATTGCTTAGAAACCCATGAATTTGGTGGAAAGAAGTCGATTTTTAAATCGGTTTGTTGACATCCGATCAACGGCGGAGATTTTCCGAGTTAGTTCGGCTTGCGCCCGGTAAAGATGTTTTCATATTGTTTTCTTCTGACTTGGCAGAGTTATTTTTAGATTGGAACATTCTAAAACTTTAAAAGGGATGAGTATTCCCTACATTCAGCAAGAGACATTGGTCGTATTCGAATCAGGGCAACTATCGCGTTAGTTGGAATATTTGTCAACAAGTTCTATTCGAATCACGACTTGATGTTTTCCGTTGACAAAATGTTGTCAAACCCTAAAATCGAGCGTTGATTTAGTCACGTGACCACGTTTATACCACGTGATTAGTGTCTCTAGATAAAACAAACATAAAGACCCTCTCAATTAATCGATTGGATCCAGATCACATGGCATTATGTGCGTATATAAACGTTGGGAGCATTAAGACTGTTTTAACGGGTGTTTGATTCATTTCCATTCGTCCGGAAGTACAAAGTTTTCGTTGACTACAATTTCTATTCGAGTCGGGCCAAAATCGTTGACATCAGTAAATCTTCGCGCGTTTGCTCCGCCCACTTTTCGTTGACCACAAACTCGATGATTCGAATACGACCAATGATAGCTGTATTTATTGTGCGCAATATACAGTAGAGAATACATTTTTCTTTCCGGTTTAAACGCAAACGCAATTCACTACACTGTGGAAATTTACTTTTAGAAATTTTAACTATTTTTTTAATCTGAGTAGCAAACAGGTTGGATCCTGATCAGACGCCGGGTTACGCGGTGTCTGATCTGGCTCCAACCTGTTTGCAATGGTAATAATAGTTTTGTTTATAAATGCGTTTAATTTGAAAGAATAAAATATCAGTAAAGTTAGCGCAGCGTTCTCGTGCTGCACGATGATCATACTTATCTCAAGTAGGAATGAGTACGACTATGTATTCGATGTTACCTTCCTAACAGTGGAGAATATATTATTCTTTCCCAATAAACGCGCTTCCACTAAAACCATGATTTCAATTGCAAACAGTTTGGAGCAGATCAGACGCCGGGTAACCCGGCGTCTGATCAGGCACCAAACTGTTTGCAACTCAGACTATCATGAATGGTCATAATTGTCTAAAGGTTGTGTTTTTATGCGTTTTATTGTGATGCGTTTGCGTTTTGTTTGCGTTTTAAACGGGAAAGAATAACGTTTTCTCCACTGTTACCTATTTACCATTATTAACTATTCTGTTCTAAAGTAACACTGACAAGTCAGAAAAATCGGATCGATCACGTGACTCTTATTCGACCATGCGGAAATTCTCGGAAGCCGACACGAAGATTTGTTATGTAAACAAAAAGCTTATTTTTCCAACCATCTCGATAAGAAATCGGCACATTTATGTATGGTGGGCATATTTCAGGCACCTGACAACGGATTTCGCTTAGTTTTAATACATAGAAAATGTTCTTATATAAGAAATTGCGCGATTTAAACATACATTTGGCTGACATTCTGGCTTTAAAGCATACGTGTAATTGCGTTGAACAGGATGAGCGAATTAAGTAGAAGACATTGTGGAAACAAGTGTTAAAGTGGAATTAATTAAAATTGTAAAAAAAAACCCAACGTATATAAAGATGCTGAATCCTCTCCTGGTTACCAGCACTCGATAAACTGGTTGTCACTCTTACCCAAGGCCGGGACTCAATTAGGCTTGTTTTCTGTCAGGTGCTTTAAATCCCCAATAGAGAAATTAAGCATCCTAGCAACGTAATAAAATCTAACCTAACGCAGCCAAAGGGCCCACACGTAGATGTTTATCAACGGAATGGGTTTGTTTTATGTGAAATATACCACGAGGAAAATACGAACAGAGTTATCAGCATAATCAAATTAAAGTGTCTCATGTGTTAGCGCTAGCCTGTTGCTCTAGTTATTCCTTTATTTCGTTGTTGTTGTTGTTGTAGTAGTAGTAGGTGTTTGGTTGATTGATTGAGCTGGGTTATATACGGCACCGCGACACATACAATGACCCATATATGGTGCCAAGCCAAGCATACATGTACATGTAGTACAGTTCTCCCTCTATATACAACAACACCAAATGTGAGACACAAATTGTGTGTTTTATTCGGAGGGAGTTGTCATGGGGAGGGAAATTGGCTTACAATTGCAAACAGCTTGACTCCAGGTCAGACGCCGCGTAAACAAGTTTCTTGTCACTCTTTATAATGTATTTTTCTGTCAAAAAGTCCAATATGTCACTTTGAGAAAAACAGCAGACGACAATTTTTAGTAGACGATACTTCAGCCTTGAAAAAGGTTGGACGTAATTGTCTTGTTTGGGGAACAGCGTCAGACGTTGTTGTAAGGAGAGAATCGTTGTTCAGAGGGTTGTTACTGCCATGACGTCATATGCATCTTACATATTGTTGTCTACATTTATTTTTAAAAAAAAAAAAACTTTGTAAGTTAGTTGACTAACGTCGTATCATAACGAGTGTCAAACATTTTGGATCCTCGTGTAATGTTTTAACATGTAGCATGTGTATAGAAGGGGAGGTGGTGAAGACAAATAGTGCATACCTTGATTAGATAGCTCTTGTGTTTGGAAATTGCGAAGTCAAAGGCGAGAAGGAATAGGAAAATATGTCATGTGGTTTATTTTGTCATTTTAATAGTTAGTGTGTACATCGAAATCTTCTGTACGCCCCGGCTCATGCAAGCTGTTTTGGATCATTTAAAACGCTAATCAATTTGGCGTCTAATTTGGACCGAACACTGTGATATGCCTCTAAATATGTTTATACACATGTACCTGTACGATGCTTTTGAGACAACCCTCGTGATTTTCATTTATTATAGTAATTCAAATTGGCGTAATTCTGGTTGAAATTTCTTAGATATAGATCTTGATCTACATATCAGATTTGACCTTATATATTATATTATATTGTAAATATTTATATGCTTGTACGGCGAGAAACTGTTAAGTCAAATAAACGTTCTTTTTCTTCTTTAAAATTTGATGATGTGAAATAAAGGGGTAATTTAACAGTGTAGAAAACAATACTGAATTTAGAATTCAATTGGACTCGAACACAGCAGTCATATGGCTTATGACTGCTGTGTACTCGTCCAATAGAATTCAGTATTGTACTCAACACTGTTAAATAACCTCATATTATATTGTATTGTATTGTAATAATGAATGTATGCATAGCGTTTGTTTTCGGGGAAATGATTAGTACAGTAAAACTCCCCTTAATTATGTTAATTATCAGGTGTTTAAGGCAGGTAGCTGCTTAAAGCAAGGTGAACGTAAAACACGCCAATGCCAAACGTTATGGACCCTGATGAGACGCTTACTCTGTGTCCGATCTAGATCCGAACTACATGTATTTGTACAGTGCAGAAAACTTAGCCCTTTTCGTTTCACTGTAACAGCAGGGGTAAAAGACGAACTAAATATGTTTATCATGACATATCATTTGTACTATTCCGAACAAGAACATGTCAAATATTAAGGATGGTGTTCCTTTATTAAATGATAACGAACAACTAATTTATCTACATGTATTATCAAATGGTAACGTGGTAAAGTGGCAATGTTTGTCATGACATTCTTAATCTTAGGTGAATAACCTTGTACACTTACAGTGGAGAATGTGTTATTCTTTCCCAATAAACGCGTTTACGCTAAAACGTTTATTTCCACTGCAAACAGTTTGGAGCCAGATCAGACACCGGGTAACCCGGCGTCTGATCAGGCTCCAAACTGTTTGCCACCAAGATAAACATGAATTATTAGAATTGTCCAAAAGTTGAACCTTTCTACGTTTTAGTGCTTTGCGTTTGCGTACGTTAGCGTTTAAAAGGGAAAGAATAACAGATTATCCACTGTAACACAATTCCTATTTTAATTTTGCTCACACGTTGTACTTCTCATACTGTTACAAAGATTCATTTTGTGTTGTTTTGTAGATATTAATTGTTGTATAAAAAGATGCATTTATGTTTGTAAAAGATGTACGAAAGTCAGACACAACCAAACAATTGTCTTGTCTTGTAGGGATAGAGCGGAAACAACGTTACATGTACTACCGTCAAGACTGTCCAAGCACTCGTATTTGGGAAATTCTATACAATAGTATTATACATTTGTACATGTACATCTAGACATGCTACTTGTTTGAAATCCAATTTTTTTCCAGGGGCCCGTTTCCAAACACTTCGTACAACAAAAAACGATCGTAAGTCAAAACTTTAAATTACCGTGATTTAATTTCTGATTTCTCTATATAATCCTGTCTTGTGACATCTCTTTGGAGTCGTCTTGAAAAGCCGATTCTACACGAGAGGATTAGATGGAGAAATAAATAATAATTGAGAATTTTAGAATCTGACCTTCGACAATATTTATCGTACGACGTTTATTCTTTCCCAATAAACGCGTTTACGCTAAAACTATTATTTGCAGTGCAAACAGTTTGGATCCAGATCAGACGCCGGGTAACCCGGCGTCTGATCAGGCTCCAAACTGTTTGCCACCAAGATAAACAAGAATTATCAGAATTGTCCAAAAGTTCTTCTTTTCTACGTTTTAGTGCTTTGCGTTTGCGTACGTTTGCGTTTAAACGGGAAAGAATAACAGATTATCCACTGTATAACTTAATCTAAGCACTCCTTACTTTCTTTACGTTGCAGTGACTGGGCTGCCATTTCTCCGGCATTTTCCGAAATCTTTGAATTTTTATCCTAGCAGATGGTAGCTTATTCAAAGCAGATTGTACAGAATGCGTCTTAAAGAGGCTCGCAACCGGATCAAGCATTAAAAATAGTAATTTGTAAATATATGTCAAATGCTTATATAAATGGGTAAAATTTAGTTTAGGATAATAAATTCTGTTAAAAAATGCATTTCCACCAAAAAAAAAAAAAAAGAGGCTCTGGTGGGATTCGAACCCGTGACCATCCATGCGGAGACAAAAATGAAAAATGAGGCATCGCCTTTACGCCCTCGGCTACGGACGCTCTCTATATATATGGTAGCGAATTAACGTACTTCAATGATAGCTATTAATAGAACATTAGTCGGCTCGGGTTTATGTCTGACCCCGTGTAGAGAAGCAACAACAACAACTATACCGTTAGCTAACGCTATGGAAAAACGATGGAAAATATCTAAAAAACTAAGAATCGGTGACGATTTTTGAGACGTTTTTTTTGGACTGATCATATTTTTTTAATGTCAAAAGCCAAATAATGCCACAAATTTGCTTTTATTTGAGTATTTTATTTTATTTTGACAAGAACACCATCCGGTTGCGAGTCCCTTTAAGGCGCATTCTGTTTTACTTGCAACCTGCTTTAGGCAATCGAGCTTGAAAAATAGAAAAATTGTAAATCTTAGGATTTTTCAAGATCAACTTATAGCAGCCCTGAATTGATGTGTTATTATACTGAAATTACTATTTCGTGTTCATCTCTATTTTTGCAATGTCACGTCACTGTTCTTTTAAATATCTGTTGCAAAAACGTGTAGCCCATTCATCTGCATTTAATGTATGCATTAAATATGTTTAAACGAACTGGAGAGGAGAAAAGGAACAGAAACAAAATATTTCATCATTGTTATTTACTCTCCGTGCTCTGTACACATATAAATATGGCATAATAAATACTTTATATACACTATGTTTATATACACTTGCCAATCATCACATATATGTAAAGTCAAATCTTCCGTCACTCGATGTCACATCATGTAAATGTCATATTCGAGTTAACGGTGGTATTCGTATCATCAATTCATGTAAAACGTCACCCACTTACGACTTTTACAAATGTCCATATACAGTGGAGAATGTGTTATTCTTTCCCAATAAACACGTTTATGCTAAAACTATTATTTGCAGTGCAAACAGTTTGGAGCCAGATCAGACGCCGGGTAACCCGGCGTCTGATCAGGCTCCAACCTGTTTGCCACCAAGATAAACAAGAATTATCAGAATTGTCCAAAAGTTGTTCTTTTCTACGTTTTAGTGCTTTGCGTTTGCGTACGTTTGCGTTTAAACGTGAACGAATAACAGATTCTCCACTGTACTTTCATAACTATGGAAATCGTACTGGCATTCATTAGTTTCCCAAATAAACGCGTAAATGCTAAAAACTTTGTATCATTACACACAACTTAGATACTGAACAGAAGCCGGGTAAGCAAGCGTCTGATCAGACTTCAAACTGTTTGTTATTCGGTTCATATTTTCAAAATATCATTATCTTTTCAATTTTATTGCAATGCGTTTGTGTTTAATTGTGATTAAACAAAAATGAATAAAGTCTTTTCCGCTCTACCACGTGCGAATTGAACACTTGTTTAACCCTAAATCTCCAAATATATTACAATATATTAAGGTGTTAAGGTGGTTCGACAGCGGGCGGCCCGCATCTTGAATTCCGGAAATGCTGATGACTTTCACTTGATCTTTTCGGCACGTGCCTATAGTAGAAAAAATGCATTAAAAAAAGTTTGATAAGCTTCAGTGTCTTCTTTGTTAGCGCAGTTGGTGAAGTGATTGACTAGCAAACCAAAGGTTCCAGGTTCGATTCCCACTCGCTACAAATCTTTTTTTTTTAAAATAAATTGTCCGAGTTTTATTGACTAGTCAATTCATAACGCAGTGATCAAAGGACAGGCTATGTTTAGTCACGTAATAATGAATAACATCAGATGCAAGTATTGTCAAGTGACAACTAAACTTTGTAAGGATTTATAGCCTATATGACAGATGGCAGCCCCATTCCCCCATAGAAGCGACTTTTAGCGTATTTAATTTATTCCTCCGCTGAAGAAAATAGTTCCAGTTTATACCCTCATGAACAATAACCATTACAAATATTTTATATAGCCTAGCAGATTTTAGCTTAAAGCAGGCTGAAAGTAAAGCAGAATGTGCCTTAAGGCACATTCTGTTTTACTTTTAACCTGCTTTAAGTGGTCACCTGTTTTTCAAAAGTAGAAACAGGCTATGAGGTAAAGGGTTAACACAGGACAAAAGTAATGCTAAAATATAGATCTTAAACGAGCTTTTATGCATTACTTTTGTCACCTGTCTTTTAAAGATCTACAGGCTACCGTATTCAATGATCCTTTATTACAGGTTTGACTTCTGGTATTATTTAGAGCTGACGGCATTTTAAAGTTGAACTCAAGGGAGGTAACTCGTTTTGTGTAACATTTTGTCAGAACTTCTGGAAATCATGTATAAAATGTAAATTCCACTGTAGATTTTCATTAAATTTTGTGACTAGTATAATTAAGTTATATCTATCTAATTAGAGTAAAATTGATGTATGTTAAACAGGTAGATATTTTGTAATTTGAGATTTAGTGAATTTTTTAGAATTTGACTTTTTTAAAGTATTGATATTTCCAGAAAATATGTCATGAAATATTTTTGTTTGCACATTATCTTATAGTCTCTGTACAGTTTACTTGAATATACAGAAA
This sequence comes from Gari tellinella, assembly GCA_922989275.2. Taxonomy (NCBI): domain Eukaryota; kingdom Metazoa; phylum Mollusca; class Bivalvia; order Cardiida; family Psammobiidae; genus Gari; species Gari tellinella. The sequence goes on along the minus strand of OV277868.1, from coordinate 76,663,095 downwards.
TTATTGAGTTATATCATTTTATAAAGAAAATATTCCTGTTCATTAAAAAAGGACCTGTTCTCGACAAATGGTCCTGTCAGAAAAAAACGGCACTGTAATTCTTTTTTATTTTAACGATTTTTCACTCTCCATACGGTATATTTCAATTTAATCAAGGTTTCAAAGAATTCTGACACGGAATAAGCTGACCCGCGAACCACCTTAACGCAAACGAAACGCAAACGCATTGCGCTTAAATGTAGAAAATAACAATTTTTGGACATTTCTCACTATATAGTTTAATCTGGGTGACAAAAAATTTGAAGGCTGACCAGACGCCGGGTTACCCAAACTGTTTGCAAGAGAAATATTAGTTTAAGCGTAAACGCGTTTATTAGGAAAGAATAACGTTTTCTCCACTGTAATCTTATGCATTTCAAAATGCTGATGTATACAATAAATAGACGTTATACTTTCCAACAGCGCATTGGTACTAAAACAAATATTTCCATTGCAAACGGTTTGGAGCCAGATAAGACGCCGGGTTACCAAGCCGTTTGTACAGATCAAAATAAATCATCAACACATGCCAAACACCAGTCATTGTATACAGTTTATTGCACTGTGCTTGCGTTTGATTACATTTAGATGAATCCAGAAGTACAGTGGAGAAAACGTTATTCTTTCTCGATAAACGTGTTTATGATAAAACCATTATTTCCATTGCAAACAGTTTGGAGCCAGATCAGACGCCGGGTTTTAAAAATCGTCATTTTCAACATTTTATTTCAATCCGTTTGCGTTTCGTTTGCGTTTAACCCTTTGAACCCTAGTCCCGCATATAGGCGTCCTTTTCAAACATTATACAGTGAAAAGTGCACTTGTTCTATGCAAACAGTGAATACCCAGATCAGAGGGCTCCTTACGGAGCCCTCTGATCTAGGTCTCCACTGTTTGTCATAATGCAAAACATTGACAAAAACAACCCTTAAAAGTCAGAAATAGACTAGACTAAAATGGAAACTGAGATTGTCCATTTGAAGTTTTAGGGAGGAAAGAGTTAAACGGGAAAGAATAACGTTTTCTCTACTATATTTCATAAATCCCTGCAAGTTGTCGTGTCGTACATGTACATGGGCTTTCAGCAATGTTAGGATTTCCGGGCGGCTCATAGATGGGTGGACCATTTCTTTAAGTTTGCTGTTGAAGCATAGCAAGTCTTTGAGAATTTGGCAGATTTGAGCCTGAAATAGAGGAAGGAATTATTGTAACAACACAATGATCATATAACTCAGTTGTACCCCTTTGGTATAGAGGTAAATAAGTTATCTTTTCACAACAAACGTGTTCGTGCTAAAGCACTAATTTCAATTTCATGCAAGCAGTTTTGAGTCCGGTCAGGGATACCATTACAGTGGAGAATCTGTTATTCTTTCCCGTTTAAACGCAAACGTACGCAAACGCAAAGCACTAAAACGTAGAAAAGAACAACTTTTGGACAATTCTGATATTTCTTGTTTATCTTGGTGGCAAACAGTTTGGAGCCTGATCAGACGCCGGGTTACCCGGCGTCTGATCTGGCTCCAAACTGTTTGCACTGCAAATAATAGTTTTAGCGTAAACGCGTTTATTGGGAAAGAATAACGTTTTCTCCACTGTAGTTGCTCGTTAGAATCCTAAGATTTCAAGCGCGATTTTAGGAAAAGAAACGTAGATCCGGAGAAATTAAGGAAAATCCGAAGATTTCGGAAACATCCGGAGTAATGGAAACCCTGTCTATATGAGTTTGTTTTCAGAATTAACCCCTTCACTGCCATGACTAGGTACATGTAAATTGTCTGAAGTAATATCGCAATGAATGCCAACCAGTTTGATCCTAATCAGATGACTGGGGGACGTCTTTCATCAAAACCTACAAGGGCCAGAGCTTAGATATTTGGCACATAGCATCATCTACAGGTGCTCTATCAAGTTTCTCCAAATTATGCCCCTGGGTTACAGTGGAGAATCTGTTATTCTTTCCCGTTTAAACGCAAACGTACGCAAACACAAAGCACTAAAACGTAGAAAATAACAATTTTTGGACAATTCTGATAATTCGTGTTTATCTTGGTGGCAAACAGTTTGGAGCCTGATCAGACGCCGGGTTACCCGGCGTCTGATCTGGCTCCAAACTGTTTGCACTGGAAATAATAGTTTTAGCGTAAACGCGTTTATTGGGAAAGAATAACAGATTCTCCACTGTATGTATGAAACGTCGTAAGACAAATGTTGTCGTAAGTCAGATTCTAAAATTCTTAATATTATTTATTTGGCCGTCTAATCCTGTCTTGTGACGTCTCTTTGGATTCGTCTTAAAAAGACGATTCCAAAGAGATGTCACAAAACAGGATTATATGAAGAAATCAGAAAATAGATTTATTTGAAAGTTTTCACTTTCGACCGGTTTTGTCGTTTACTCGGTGTTTGCTAAGGATCCAAAACAGTTTGCAAATAACCACTGTACCCTGCTTTAGTCAATAAAGGGATTAAGTCATGTATCTGCTTAAATCAAAATGAACGTAAAAATTCCTATTTATACTACTCTCTTTGCGTTCAGTCTTCGTTAAGCAGTCGTTAGCAAGAAATGTTGGAATCATTTCCTATTGCTCTTTTTTCAGAACATATTGGAAGCATGAAACTAATTTTTATAATGAATAAAACGACATTAAAACCTTCAATGCTTTACCCCGAATACCATGGATATGTGCAAACAGTTAGACGCTCATTTTAATATTTCTTGAAATAAAAACAGTCGGTAATTGTTTAAATTTGATGACGTAGTGAAAGGGTTAAAAGGCTAAAGATTACCATACATCATATTTTAAATTTGCTTTACAGTTTACGCCAGTTAAAAAACCATTGTTTAACCAATTACCCATAGAGACACCTTTTTACGCCTTTAATTTATTCCATCACTGAATAAAACAATTCCACTTTATACAGTCATTATGTGCACATTGAGAACCAAGTTATATATCTTAGCAGATGGTACTTAACCCTTTCCCCAATAGAAGCGCCTTTTAGCGGATATAACTTATTCATCCGCTGAAGAAAGTAGTTCCAATTTAATCAGTAATGAATATGTATTATATATATTTTCTATATTATAGCACATGATAGCTTAAAGCAGGCTGAAAGTAAAGCAGAATGCGCCCTAAGGCGCATTCTGCTTTACTTTCAACCTGCTTTAAGTAGTCACCTATCTTAAGTACTAGAAATAGGCTATCAGGTAAAGGTTTAAAGCAGACTGGAAGTGAAGCAGAATGTACCTCATGACGCATTCTACTTTACTTTCAACCTGCTTTAAGTAATCACCTGTCTTCAAAAGTAGAAACAGGCTATGTCGTGGGGTAAAGGGTGAACTAAAACATCATTAAAGGGTAGTTAATTTTATCATTTTACCTTCGTGAACTCGCATGTGTAACTTCAAATCAAAGACGTGAGCAAACTGGTGGCCACATTCCCGGCACGTGTTCGCCTTCTCCTGCGCGTGCGTCCTTCTCACGTGACTGTCATGCGCGGCGTGCGACGCAAACGCCTTTCCACAGTATTTGCACTAAAATAAATGAATAAAACTGATGCTAAAATATCTTAATTGATACAATTTGCACAGTAGATCTCCAGTTTTTCAACTTTAGAGACAGGGGCGTACATGTTGTATTTGAAGCATGTGACTGTTTAAAGCAGGATTAAAGTAATACATAATACTTCTAGACGACATGTCTTTTCATGTTCACCAATTTCAAGAAGTCACGTGACTTCAGTAACATCAACGAGTCACATTTAAGTGTTGTTATGGCGCTGGTTCACTTAAGTTGATTGAATTATTAGGTAATAAATATGTTAAAAAAATCGAAAGTATCGTTAATATTAACGACAATCCAATCGAAGATCCAGTAGGAAGATGTATGATATGTTTGATAATTGCAGGATAATACTACATATAAGACAGAAAGCTCCTCTAGGAACTTTCTGCATTATTTTTCAGCCATATGTTATAAAGATACATGTATCGACGCTACTTCAACGGGGAGTTCGTGGATACCCATTCATCCATTAAACACCAAATAGACACTTCATTTTTCCAGTAAATTCTCGTCGAATTTTGACTCTTTTTTTCAAGATTTGTTAGAAATTGACAAAGAAAGCAGTTCCTAACCAGAGGGCTAAAGGGAAGCTCTCTGATCTGGGTCCACACTGTTTGCGTAGGACATGACAATTAGTGTACTCATCAAAGGTACAATGTTTGTAAATGACGAGTATAATTGTTGCAATGAGTTAATACAATATTAACTGTAACATCAATCGTTCCCTTTATTTCAATCACTGCCAAAACGGCGAAGGTGATTTTGCAAAAGACAATTTGGATCCTGAGCAGACGCCGCCATCCAAACTATTAGACATTCGTTTCCATATTTCTTCAATTAAAGTACATGAAATATAACTTTGAAAAGCTAATACCGACAACAGGATCGGTGCAGACAACATTATGGCAGTAAAAAGGTTATAACAGACGACACAATATGGTGATGGGCGAGTAAATTGGTTAGGTTTTATTCTAAATATTGTTTTTGCTTGTTGTTTAGTGTTACTTGATTGATATTTGTAATCAGCCTGGAACTAAAGATCAGTTGGCTGACTACAGAACTTGCATACGCTCGTGTTTCGGTGCGCATTCGGTAACCGAAAGACATTAGAGCTAAATGTGTTATAAATTTAAATATGTAATGAATTGCAGAAGACAATTTTGGAGAAAACGTTATTATTTCCCAATAAACGCGTTTACACTAAAACTATTATTTTCACCGCAAACAGTTTGGAGCCAGATCAGACTCCAAACTGTTTGCCACCAAGATAAAGTTGAATTATCAGAATTGTCAAAAAGTTGTTCTTTTCTACGTTGTTTTGCGTTTGCGTACGTTTGCGTTTAAACGGGAAATAATAACAGATTCTCCACTGTAACCCTTTCATTGCAAAACTAGCACATGTTTGAAAGTGGCTGGTTATATTTAACCCGTTACACCATAGTCTGTGTTTAGTTTTTTAAGACAGTCGACTACCTAAAACAGGTTAAAGGCAAAAGAGAGTGCGCCTTAAGACGCATTTTACTTTATGTTCGGCCTGCTGTAAGCTATCGTCTGCTACGATATACAATGTATTAAATATTTCTTATGGTGCATAATTATGACTGTAAAAAGTGGAACTTCTAATAAATTAAAGACGTAGAAGGCGTATTTATAGAGTAATGGGTTAAATTTCTCCCTAGAACATTACTTGTTTTAGAATTACTGTAGGCACTATTTATTTAAACTTAGATTTACAGAACGCATGACTAAAGTTTAACATGATATGAGTTAATCGGTCCATGATTTAGATCCAAATAGTTAGAAATTCAAATATTGCTGCTTATGGTGTTGAAAGGTTATGGACAAAAATGGATAACATTTTTTCCCTCTCTAAATAGCGCACTGGTACAAAAATCGTATCTCAAACGTGCACAAGAGTGATCTAAATGATACAATAGTAAACTACTACATGTAGTAACTGTAAGTCAGTAATTGCGACTGGTAGAGATAAAGAGACAGCTACATGTAGAGACAACGACAAAGGGCTAGTCAGACAGAGAGACTGGCAAATATATCGACAGACACCCATAACGAGGTAGACTGAGGAAAACAGGAACAAGAAAAGAGAAAAAGAACATTAGAGTAGCAGCATGTATGAGAATTTGTTTTACCTTAAAAGGTCTCTCCCCGGAGTGTTGGCGGATGTGTGTTCTGAGGATACTAGAGGCGGTGAAGGATTTGTTACAGTAGACACACTTGTAAGGCCTCTCGCCACTGTGAACCTGAACAATATACAAAAATACGCTCTTTATATACAGTATATGTAAGGTAGCATCACTATGACCCTGAACAATATTAAATGTGTATCTAAGTACATGTACATTCGAGACACACCGGTAAGATTTATCACCTTAGTTAACTTGCTGCCTATCTTACAAAACGTTTAGTCGTAAGTCAGATTCTAAAATTCTCATTTTTATTTATTTCTCCATCTAATTACTAAAGTATAATGTCTTGTGACATCTCTTTTGGTATCATCTTTAAAAGACGACTCAAAAGATATGTCGCAAGACAGGATTAGATTGCGAAATCAGAAATTAGATGTATATTAAAGTTTTGACTTACGACCGTTTTTGTTGTACGACGTTCCTGAATAAGATATAATATATCAAATACTTTCTTATCTCAAATTTAAACGAAACAAAAGGCATATGCAATGCAATGAAATTTAGAAAGTTACGTCTTCCCCCACTATCTATTACAGTGGAGAATGTGTTATTCTTTCCCAATAAACGCGTATACGCTAAAATTATTATTTGCAGTGCAAACAGTTTGGAGCCAGATCAGACGCCGGTTACCCGGCGTCTGATCAGGCTCCAAACTGTTTGCCACCAAGATAAACAAGAATTATCAGAATTGTCCAAAAGTTGTTCTTTTCTACGTTTTAGTGATTTGCGTTTGCGTACGTTTGCGTTTAAGGTACTTCGCATATGCGCGTAGTTTCCATACGATTGTTATGAAAATTGTCATGAAGAATAAGAATAGCCTAAGAAACAATGTGTGTAAATATAGGCAAAATTTATCGTGTGGTTTGTCTTTAAGGTCTTTTTTCTGACAAAAACCTAGAATTTTGATGATTTTATTTTTCTTGAAAATGAATAAAGCTAATGACTATAATTCTCGCCCAATAAGTAGTCCACAACATTCATTACAATAAAAGCTAAAAACAGTTTGAATAAAGGTGTTCAGAAAGATGTTATCAGCTATTTAAATTTTGCAAAATGCTAAAAAATTGAATTACAAAAAACTGACTCATTCAATGTATATTTGTTTTCATTTTATTCAAATATTTGGTTGATGAACTAGTCAGTCTGAAAAAATTAGAAGATATTACAGTCAGGATTTGTTGTAATAACATAGTTTCTTATTAAAATGTGGGATATTTGTTGTTTAGATACAGTTACCTACCTTAGAATTAAAACTTTGTCATTAAAATGCATTATTATTTATTCATGGACTTGCATACAAGGTTTATTATATTGTTTGAACATAATTATAATGGGCAATATCGATCTTGAAAAGGTTAGCGTATTGATAAGCTTCAAGGTGTGGCTTTATAGTTCGATCAAATCGTTTACATGTATACCGATTTAATTGACTTGTAAGTCATTAAACTAAAACGTACAGGTAAGTGGACATATACTTGGACCGTAAACATCACTAGTACTAATCAACGAAGACTAAACATAACATGTCTCTTGATTACTGCGTTATGGATTGACAAGTCAATAAATCGGACACTAAAAAAAAATATTTGGATCGGATGGGTCTCGAACCTATGACCTTTGGATTGCTAGTCAACCACTATAGTCAACCACTATACTAACTGCGCTATGAAGGATTATACTAATTTATATTAACATTTCCTTTATATAAATTTTCTAGTATAAACACGTACGAAAAAAGTCTGTGTCGTCCAGACGCATATCCGCTCGCCCGCAAGACCGACTTCCGGTAGCGAAAGGCCTTAAACGGGAAAGAATAACAGATTCTCCACTGTAGGAATAGATAAAGCCAAGAAAATGTGGTACTACGGAGGCGAGGACTAAAACACTTACCCTCATGTGTTTGTTTAGGCTTGATGACTGGCTAAAACTTTTCCCGCACACGGCGCACTTGTGTGGTCGATGTTTCTCGTGCACGTGCAAAATGTGTATCCGCAATCGATCTCGTTTTTCAAATGATCTGAAAAATGTGTAAATAAATGTTCACTATCTGAAATCCGAACCGGATAGTCTAAGTGCTAAAAGATTATCCGACCCATTATCCGACCAATTTTTATAAAACAAATTATTACTAGAAAATGTGACCAAATTGCTTGAAATGATTTATTCAATTAACCTATGTCGGTAAGCTTCGTCGAGATTTACGGAACTTAACATGTACTGCAAAAATCTTGAAATCATGAAATATAATGTACTTCAACTTAAATAAATACTGTACAACATACCAATTTATTTTTCTCAGTGAAATATATGTCATTAAAAAGGAAAATGTTTTTTAAATATATTCATATGAGGGCGGATATTCAATTTTGATAAATAAGTGGTCTTTAAGAGCCAAGAAATAAACAACCCTCCCAGTGTTTTTGCCTTATCATACAAGAATATAGAAGTAGCACCTTACTGTTTAAATAATCGAAAACATACCGTTAAAGATGATTTATTTTGTTTAATAAATAAATAAATTCTACCATAAAGTTTCAACTCACATGAAGGCGGATATTGTTATTTGAACAGTAAGTTATGGTTTGTATTTCAATTACAATAGTTTTACCTATATATTCTATGTAATCTAAACCGATGGCTTCTCAGTAGGAAGCCGTTTATCGAATAGTTTTAAGGAGAGTAACTCCTTCGATTAAACCATACATCTGACCAAAGTAGTTCCTATGTTGCAGAATGCTCCTATAAGTCCTGAACCTGTTGGAATTGGTGTTACTTGAACAACAACAATTTGGATCCAGTTTAGACGCAGAAATACAAAGAATAATCACGACTCTGATCGACTCTGTACAGACTTCAATGCGAACAATTAGAGAGAGTTACACCCTTTCCTTTATTTATTGCTTTTCAATACTTGAGTGGTACAGTCAGAAAAACGTTATTCTTTTCCGATAAATGAATTCACGCTTAAACTATTACATGTATTTTCATTGCAAACAGTTGTGGTAGACCTGCGTCTGATCAGGCTTTAAACTGTTTGCCACCTAGATTGAAATAAAGCCAGAATTTAAAAATAAATGTCCTTTTCCACATTTTATTACAATACTTTTACGTTTCATTTGCATTTAACTCAATGAGACCTAGTAACGCATATATGCGTCCTCTACCAAAAGTGTAGAATATGTGACGATTACAGTTGTCTAATGCAAACAGTGAAGTTCCTGTTTAGAGGGCTCCTACAGGAGTCCTCTAATCAGGGACTTCACTGTTTGTCATTTTGTAATATATTATAAATAACAACCCTTAATAATGGACCAGTGTTTGTTGTAAACTGGAATTATCCATTGGAAGTCTCAGGGATATTGAGTTAAACGGAAAAAATAATGTCTCCTCCGCCGTATAGTCAATGGCTAATCTGGGGATCGTACTCACGAGTTCCCGCTAGCACGAAGCTTACACAGCCACAACCGCACTTAGGAATATTACTGAACTTTCCAACAGTTTTAAGTTCCATAGCTTACCTGGAGCATAGATGACAGGGGAACTTCCGGTCTCCTTGGTCCACACACCTGGTGTACTTGAGATGTTTGTCCCTGTAGTATCTGTAGGCGAATACTTTACCACATCTCTCGCAGTTATATCCCTCCCCACTCGATACTGCAAGAACAACATATACAGTAAAACCTCTCTATTGCGACCACTAAATTTGGTTGATTATTATGTGTTTACGACAGGTGACAGCTTAAAGCCAGGTGACAGTAAAACAGAAAGCTCCTTCAGGAGCTTTCTGTTTTACTGTCTCCTTGCTTTAAGCTGCCACCTGCCTATATGGAACCTATTCTTTTTAATAGTCGTAATATAGAGGTTTTACTGTACATCTATTGTATCATCTTTATTTTCATTCAGCCAAAAATAAGTAATGCTACTCTTTTACTATAAGTAAAAGGACAAATACAAAAAGGACACCTACTGAATAGCAGTGTCCAAAACGGGCGATAGTTTTTTCTTCTGTATTGCAAGTACAACATATACATGTACATCTATTACCAAATAGTCTGTTTCTATACGTGTGTATTCTTGAAGATACGTTACCACTTAAAGCAGGTTGAAAGTAAAGCAGAATACGCATTAAGGTGCATTCTGATTTACTTTCAAACTGCTTTAAGTGCTCACATGTCTTCAAAACAAGAAACAAGCTATGGGCTAAAGAGTTACCCGTGATTCAGATTACAAGGTATTTCTGACACTTTGACAACTAGTACCAATCGATTACCATGACAATAATATGAAATTTTACACCTTATTTATCTGATAAAAATGTCAAATTTGTCCATCATAATATTTTTAAGGACAGACATTTTATCTGTGTCCATCAACATGTTGGTAGCAAGGCTAATGTAAATTATTGCTGATGCCGTGGAGATGATGTTATTATTTCCGTTTAACGCAACGCAAACACAGTTTTGCGACAAAACAAAGAAATATGACAGTTTTTGAAAAGGATGACTATTCACTTTAATCTGAGTGGCAAACTGTTTGGAACCTGATCAGACACAATGTAATCCGAGGTCTGATCTGGCTCCATACTTCCTGTAATTGGAATAAGTATTTGAGTACAAACGCGTTTATTGAAAAAAAAGTGTCTTTTCCACTGTGGTCTCTAGGTCTTACATGTACAAACAGAAAAACGGGCACTGTCAGCATGTAAAATATTTTCCCCCATTTCTAGAGAACTTTGACCAAGGGATGTGAGCTGTAGCTTGAACATGCAAGATAATCTGACTACAACAACATCTTTAAAGTTGACTCATTGATTAAAGAAGAGTGAAAGCTGAACAGAAAACTCCTACAGGCGAATTCTGCTTGACTTTAATCTTTCGTAAGTGCATTATTCCATAAATACGCCTTTTTACGATTCTAATTAATTTTTACATTAGGCAATTCTTAAAATAAAACAAAATTCATATTTAGTTTCTTTAAGCCGGTTCAAATTACAACAGTATGGTAGTTATGGAGTATTATGCTTTACTTTCAATCAGCATTAAGTGGCTACCTGTCTCCAAACCTAGAATCAAACTATTGGTTTATGTGTTGAATTGTGAAATGAAATAATTCAACGAGCCTTTTTTGTGCGGTGTTTTTGTAGTAGATACGAAATAACTGGTATTTTTCTGCGATAGATTTTATTTCTGCTATATTTGCGGTCACATTCTTTCCGCAAATTCAAAATTCGCAAAATATTAACAAGGAAAGAAGAGACGCCTTCTTTGGTGCGGTGTTAGTATAGATTTTTATAGTAGATATTATAGGAAATATATATTGACATTTATATTACCCTGAGACGTGGTTACCAGACATTATGTGTTAATAATTGTGTCTAGCATCTTTATATTTTATCACTGAGCCTGTAACAGCATAGTCATTATTAAACCTTTCGGCGCAAAATTATTCGGGAGAGTTTTGCCCCTTCATCGCTTTATTGCCGTCTGCTTCAGTATTGTTGTCTGCAAAAATGTTTAAAAGTTAGATTTAAGTTTTTACGACTAAGAAATATCGAAACGATTGTCAAACAGTTTGGATCGAGATCAGACGCCGCGTAACGCGGCGTCTGATCTTGATCCAAACTGTTTGCCAAGTCGACTGTATGCATATTGGTTAACTTGTAAAATGAAATAGTTAAAAAAGCCTGCGTTTGTGCGGTGTTCTTATAATAGGTACAGAATAACTTTTTTATGCCAAAGATTTATTTCTGCTATATTCGCGGTCACATTCTGTCCGCAAATTCAAAATTCGCAAAATATTAACAAGGAAAGAAGAGACGCCTTCTTTGGTGCGGTGTTAGTATAGATTTTTATAGTCGATATTATAGGAAATATATATTGACATTTATATTACCCTGAGACGTGGTTACCAGACATTATGTGTTAATAATTGTGTCTAGCATCTTTATATTTTATCACTGAGCCTGTAACAGCATAGTCATTATTAAACCTTTCGGCGCAAAAATTATTCGGGAGAGTTTTGCCCCTTCATCGCTTTATTGCCGTCTGCTTCAGTATTGTTGTCTGCAAAAATGTTTAAAAGTTAGATTTAAGTTTTTACGACTAAGAAATATCGAAACGATTGCCAAAAAGTGTGGATCTTGACCAGACGCCGCGTAACGCGGCGTCTGATCTAGATCCAAACTGTTTGCAAAGTCGACTTTATTTGACTAAGGCGCCGAAAGGGTTAACCCTTTCACTCTCAGAGATGTCATTAAGCGCATTTGCATTTAACCCTCCACTGAAGAAAATAGTTCCACTTTATACCATGAAAATAGAATATGGTAATACTGAACATTACTACCTGATACCTCCCTATAACAACTCCCTCCGAACAACACACACACTCTATGTCTCCCATTTAATGTTGTAGAGAGAAAGCACTGTATTTACATGCTGGGTAATTGGTTTTTTCTGCTACTGTTCTAGAAATATTTTTTTCAAAATTTCTGTTCAAAACATGTTCAGAGAGTACAATTCTTTGGATCCTGATGAGAGGTCGCAATATGTGGCGTCTCATAAGGCTCCAAACTGTGGCAAAACTTTCATATATCAAAGGTTCGCCGGTAGCATATTAAGGGTTAAAACGTTTCCATGATTGTCTAATTTAACATAGAGTGTTCTCACTTCATCGCCATATTAACGTCTGCTTTAATAGTGTTTGTCTGCTTTATCGTTTGAAAGCTAGATTCAAAGCAGTATGATTGAAGATCTATCCGAAATGGTTGTCAAACAATTTGAATTCTAAAAATTGTGTTAGGTTCATACAATAAGAAAGACGTTATTCTTTCCCAATAAACGCGTTTATGCTAAACTTCCCTATTTTCACTGCAAACATCTAGGAGCCAAATCAGACACCGGTTATCCAGCATCTGACCGGGCTGCAAACTGTATCTTGGAAAATAATGAATTGTCCAGATTTCCAATTACAGACATGTACATAAAGTTTTCTGCATTTGAATACTTTGTAGCTTCGTTTAGTTTAGTTTAAACGTGAAAGAACAACGTAGTCTCCATTGCAGAAACATTAAATATAACAACTATTTGAGACAAAACGAATGTTGTTTTAGGTTACACGGTACATCAATGTAATGGTAGACTTCGGAAGACGTTACTCTGTCTTTATATTAAACCCTTATGTTCAGTGCAAACAGTTTTGGAGCCAGATCAGAGGCCGGGTACACCGGCGTCTGATCAGGCTCAAAACATGCCATTTACATTATAATAAATAGACCTAGTCGATATTTCCAATACCATGCTATTTTCAACAGTTTGATAGTTTGCGTTTAGTTTCGTTTAACCCTTTACCTGATAGCATTGTTTCTAGTATTGAAGATATGTGACTACTTAAAGCAGGTTGAAAGTAAAGCAGAATGCGCCCTAAGGCGCATTCTGCTTTACTTCCAGCCTGCTTTAAGCTATTAACTGCTAGAATAAGGAAAGTATTTAATATGACACATATTCATTACGGTATAATTTGGAACTATTTTCTTCAGCGGATGAATAAAAGGAATGTGCTAAAAGTCGCTTCTATAAGGGAAAGGGTTAAAAGCGAAACAATAAGGTCTTCGTCATTGTAGAAACTAAAACAGAACAAAGTATTTTAGACAACAAGTTGGTTGGATGTCACACGGTACATTCTATGTCGCCCAGGTTACACGGTATAATATTGTATTCTATATATCTCAGACAACTAGCCTTAGAACACCCGTTTGTACAGTAAGATACAAATGTACCCCAAGAGTCTACTCACTCCACATCATAAAAACAACATCGTCTAAGATCCTTCTCAGATAAAGATCTTCATTACTCCTTAAGGTGGCAATTCTACGAAACTAAGAAAGAAAATGCCATGATTGGTAATAAAATTGAAACAGAGCTAGGCGAGAAACGAACGCTTCGTATTAATTCTGATAAAAGAATATTACAATATCTGTTTTACGACCTTATAAAACGTAGCGAGAAAAGATCAGTGACATTTGGATTTGCCCATAAAGACGCACTATTGGTTTTAGAAGCATAGACGATGGTAATAAAATCTGTGTCTTTTTTGTGGTGAAGATGTCGTAAATACTAATTCCGCCACCAGGGGGCGGGGTATGACGATACTAATGCATTGTGGGATATGGAGGCAGGACGGTTTTACTACTATATAGACATATGCATAAATTACAATGCTATTTAGCTGTGTCGTTTGGCTTTAATGCAGAACAAAAAGGTCTGTCGCAGACAAAACCATTATATAAAATCCATGGTAATGAAGTATTGTGAACGTAGCGGGGGCCAACATTTTCATCGCGGTCGTCATCTGGATACATCAACACTTTGAACATTATAATGATCACTAAAAGTCACTCTGTCAGCTTGGTATTTGTAGAATTAATAGCCGATATACCCCTTTAGCACACGAGATGTTGCTGTCTGCAATATTTGGTCGTCTGCAACATTTCTCAGATATGTTCAAACAGTTTGGATACAGATGAGACGCCGAGTTACTCGGCGTCTAATCTGGATCAAAACTGTTTGCAACACTTACATGTATCCGTGATAAATTCGCCCGCTATGAAATAATGAAAGGCCTGTCAATAAGACGTTATTTGTTCCAAATAAACACGTTAATGGTAAACATATTATTTCAACCGCAAACAGTTTTGAACTACATCTGACCAGGTTCTAATCTATTTGCCACTTAGCTTGAAAATAATTTGTCAACAAAAGAATTTTCATTTCCCTACAATTCAAAGCATTGTAGATGTAGTTGCGTTCCGTTTAAACGGAACAAACAAGTTTTCTCCACTGTATACCATAAAGCCAATGTTTCCTTCTTTCCCTTTTTAAGGATTTTCCAGGAGAGGGGGGGGGGGGGGGGGGGGGGGCAGAACGCCCCCGCTCCCTCCTCTGGGTCCGCGCATGGTTACAGACAATAATTTCAAAGCAGACGATACTACGTGAGCGAGTGTGTGGGAACATGTGCATACTTACAGTTTTCTTCTACGTTAGCATCGCCTTTCTTCTCCGAGTCTGTCGTTCTTAGGTTAACAGGTATTCCCATAAACTGTAGATACATCTCGCCATACCACACGAGAACTTCAGTGCCGGGTTCGATGTCTCGACACACCTAAACAGAAGAGTAGCGAACATGTCAACCAATCTTAATAAGTGAGGGCGAAATACAATAAAATTGCACTTTCTTGAACATGGGTCCCATTGTCTTTTATCCATTCACTGCCTTACCTCGAATACAATGGCTATTTGCAAACAGTTTGGATCCTGATTAGACGTCGCGTAACGCGGCGTCTGATCAGGATCCTAACTATTTGACACTTATTTCAATATTTCTTAAGTCAAAATGTTTAGTACCTCAAATTTAAATTTGAGAAATATAAACAATCGACAATCGTTAAAAGCTGATGACGTCATGGCAGTGAAAGAGTTACAGTGGAGAATCTGTTATTCTTTCCCGTTTAAACGCAAACGTACGCAAACGCAAAGCACTAAAACGTAGAAAAGAACAACTTTTGGACAATTCTGATAATTTTTGTTTATCTTGGTGGCAAACAGTTTGGAGCCTGATCAGACGCCGGGTTACCCGGCGTCTGATCTGGCTCCAAACTGTTTGCACTGCAAATAATAGTTTTAGCGTAAACGCGTTTATTGGGAAAGAATAACAGATTCTCCACTGTAATAAGTTCGGTCGAAATACAATAAAATGAGAAAAATGTCAGTTTCTTGAAATGTTTACTATAACCTCATAGAGTTACGAGCTTTTTCAGACAACTTGATTTGATTTACTTTGATAACCAACTCATGTTTTGGTGGTGCAATGTTTATAGAAACCCTGTCCTGTATCTACCTCATAATATATTTGGTTTCCATCTTGTACGACGGTGACGTTCTGCTCGGACAGGTGCCGGGCACAATTTACGTATGACATCCAGTTTCCTGTCGCTCCCCGGCCGTCCACGAAGTGACTGAGTTTCCCCTCTTTGAAAATCTGGTTTACAAAAAATACAGACTATAATGTTAATAAATATATAAATATGTCTGGGCGTAACATTTTGGAAAACCATGATGTAAAACCCGCCCTTTACTTTAAAGTTTGTTTCTGTTTTTATTTCCATTTGATAATTTAACGTGATTAGAAAACAAGTTGCACCCATATCAGTGTCCAACCTGTTTGACCTTCATTGTAATGTTCAGTGAGCTAAATCCTATTGTCTCTAAAAGTAAACATTAGCAAACAGTGTTACATGCTTATGTATGTGGCGTCTTATCGGAGTCTGCACTGTTTGCCATTTCATATGAATCCATATGCTGCATGGATCTCGTTTTTCAAAAACGTAACCTTCCAGCAAAAACATGTACAGAGTCCAATGCGATATCAATGCATAGGCGGATTATATATTATAAATTTGACGTCGAATGCAATAACAACTGATTGTACGTATATGTTAAAGTGTTGGTTCACTTTCTTACCTCCCACATATAGCTGTTATCATCAAATGACTTGATCTCGCTCGTGTTGACAACTTTCCCCTTAAAAGGGCCGTATCTGGTACCCTTTGGAATCTGTTGTTTCCGACAGAAAACTCCATAGTGCACTATTCCGGCGAACGTCGTAGGATATATGCACATTTCTGTATGAGAAATGGCACAGATTTAGACACAATATGTGGAGTTGCTTTACCCTTATCCAGTTGCAATACTGTTTGCTTTAAAATTGTTGATCTAGTCTGTACAAAATATTCAATTATGAATTATACATTTCTCTATTGAAGAAACGTAAAGACAAGTGTCAAACGGCATTTATTCTTTCATTGTCAAATTTATCATCAACTCGGAATCTGACCTGGCTCTAATCCGCTGTTTGCAACCCATATTTTAATCAATTATTTTCATAAACTTGCCACTTTCTACATTGCATTGTATTGCGTTTGCGTTTAGTTTCGTGTAAATAAGAGAACTGGGGCCTGTCTTACGAAACGTCGTTCGATAAAACTGGTCGTAAGTCATAACATTAAAATACGCCTAACTTCTGCTTTCTCCATCTAATCCTGTCTTGTTACATCTCTTTGGAATCGTCTTTTCAAGACGATTCCAAAGAGATGTGACAAGACAGGATTTGATTGGAAAATAAGTAATAATTGAGAATTTTAGAAACTGACTTACGACAACATTCGTCGTACGACGTTTAGTAAGACAGGCCCCGGACGTCCAATGGTAAGACATTTCAAAAATGTAATTTTCTACATTGTATTGCAGTACATTTGCATTTAAATTTGAAAAATAACTTTGTTTCCACTCTCATAATTGCTCAACAGCATTCACCAGACGACAATTTCTTACCCGGTGGGAGATCATGTGGTGGAGGATCTGTTCTGGAGAACTTCAGCGCTGGCAGCAAGAACGGAGTGGGGTTCCCCGCACCATGTGACAGTATCCGGTCAATTCCTGGAAATACAACACGTTCAAATACACGGCTACCATTTCCCCGGGTTTTTGCGAAACCTTCGGATTATTATCCAGGAGATGGTAACTTAAATCTCTCTGTCTCTTTGTCTCAAACTTTCTGTATTCCTGTATCTGTCTCTCTGTCTTCCTGTCTCTGTCTCTCTCTGCTCTTCATGTCTTCTTTTCTTTGTCTATATATTTCTCTGTCTCTCTCTGTCTCTTTGTCTCCAACTCCATGTCTTCCTGTATATGTCTCTCTATCTTTCCTGTCTCTGTCTATCTCTGTTCTTCACACCCCTCTCTCCCTCGTCCCCCCCCCCCCCCTTTCTTTCGCGCATACATGTACACACATTTATCTCCATTGTTAGGAATCGTTGAAAGTAATGAGCTCTAAACCCTCAGAGATTTCAAAATTTTATCTTAAAAATATTAATTTCAAGTTCTGGAATTAGAGATTCATCTATCGAAATGAGAAATGAAAGCACCGTCTGAAATTGTAACCTTTTATGATTTTTATCACCATGATTAAACTATATCCACCGGCGAGCATTAACCTCTTCGCTGCCGTGACGTCATCAATTTTAAATAATTGTCGTCTGCTTTTATTTCTAAAATTTAAGTTTTAGATATTTTGACTTAAGAAATATTGAAATGAGTGTCAAACAGTTTGGATACTGATCAGACGCCGCGTTACGCGGCGTCTAATCAGGATCCTAACTGTTTGCAAATAACTATTGTACTCGGAGTCAGGCAATGAAGGGAATGGCCTCTTCGTTGAACGATAGCGACGTAGTAACGGGGCGTCTGATCAGGATCCAAACCGTTTGCAAATAACTATTGTACTCGGAGTCAGGCAATGAAGGGAATGGCCTCTTCGTTGAACGATAGCGACGATTGCACGGCGTCTGATCAGGATCACAACTATTTGCAAATGCGCTTTAAGACGTCATTAAGAGTGAAAGGGTTAAACAATGCGTCGACTACTTTTTTTCTCAAATTAAAAGGTAATTTGCCGGAAGTAATACCGTAATGAATGTCAAACAGTTTGGAGCTTTCTTGTTTTACTCCTTGTTTTTAGCAGTCACCTGTCTTAAACACTTACATGTAATAATGAACACAAGTTAGTGGTCGTAATAGACAGGTTTTACCGTATATTATAACGATGTCATTTAAGCGATCGTAAAAACTATTGGAAGGGCGATAATTTCTAAAAGCTAGACGATATTATAGCATGGGTAATATTTTACAGTGTAATAACTCGCGCAGTCTCACTTTAACTCTGTGCACGCTAGCGGTGGATTTGTGATTATCTGTGCTAACAGTTTGGATCCTGATGAGACGCCGCGTAACGCGGAGTCTCATCAGGATCCAAACTGTTTGACACTCTGAACCTGTTTTGAAAAGAAATTTTGAAAATTCTATTTTTAGAACAGATGCAGACGATACTTTTGGCGGACGAAAAAAATTACCCAGCATGCAAAGCGTTAATGGATGACTCTAGGTCTGAAGTCGTATGTCATTAAATTTCACACTGCGATAATATTATCTGGTAGATTATTATAGCAATATGATCCACCTGAAGGCAAATTGGTAGGGATTTGTATAAAGTGATAGATGCACAATTAGAGAAATTGTAATTCAAAATGAGGCTAGAGTTCACACAGATAGGAGAGGTTAATTTGAATATTGCCAAGAGGTATAGAAACGCAAGGTCTTTGATTTCTCAGTTTAACTCTATGAGCGGTGATTGCACGAATACTTCTATACGCGTTTAAAAAAAACTAAAGCGTACACGTATCCTATGCAAACAGTAGAGACCAAGATCAGAGGGCTGCAACAAGTGTCGTCTGCTTTCGTTCTAAAATTGGAATTCTTTGAAATTCAGTTTGGATCCTGATTATTTTTGCAGATGTAATCACTGTGGCAGGCATATCCGCCGCAAGCATGATAAGAGTTAAAGGAAAGAAACATATCAATCAGTTTGCCTGCAATCTTCAGCTTATAAATATATCTTTGTACATGTACTTACATTATTTTCAACCCCAATTTCTATGAATTGGGTCAACTTGAGCTCAGGGCTGCCATTTCTCCGGACTTTTCCTAAATCTTCGGATTTTTTTTCTAGTACATGGTAGCTTAAAGCAGGCTGGGAGTAAAGCAGAATGCGCCTTAAGGCGCATTCTGCTTTACTTCCAGCCTGCTTTAAGCAGCCACATGTCAACAAAACTAGAAACAGGCGATGGGGTAAAGGTACGATTCGTAAAATCGCACTTGAAAAATGCAAGTTTGGAAATCTTAGGAATTTTCATGTCTACTTATGGCAACCCTGTGAGCTAAATGTCAAATTTTGATAGCCTTACATGGATCCAAGTAGTTTTCAAAAGATGTCAACAAGTTCTTTAATTTAACCTATTACATATACTACATAGATATGCATGTTAATGCCTTTAATTCATCTCCTCTCTAAAGGAAATAGACTTTGTAGTCGTTTATATGCATAATACGAAATAGTTTCTTTACTCCAGCAGAAAGAGATTGTAGCTTAAAGCAGACTGAGAGTAAGACAGAGTTCGCATTGAGCCGCATTAGATACTTTCCTTTCAATCTGCTTTAAGAAGACATTATTTTCCAAACTTGAAATAGTCTACGGGGTAAAGGGTTAAATCATTATGAAAATGCATGTAGTTAAAAAGGCAAAATTACCATGAGTAATCTCCCCTATCTTCAAGCCACTCAGGGCGTGCATGCCCCCACTAGAATGGCAGTTCTGTCTCGTATAACCGTAAAGAACATTATCGAGGTCCTCTTGGCTGAAGAAGAAGCTCCTTGCAACTGGCTGAGGGGGTCGAGATTGAAAGATGCGATTCGACAGCTCGCTGAGAGCCTTAAAGGGAAGTAACTCTTCTGCGTGGGCATGGTGGGCTGCGTAGTAGGCAGGGAACTGGGCATTGTGCATCAAACTGAAAAAAGAAATAAAATGCACATTAAAATGGCATGGATTTTATACAGTGGAAATACGTTATATTAGTTTCAAAAGAAAAGCTAAAGCAAGTACATGTACGTTTGGCATGGATTTTATACAGTGGAAATACGCTATTAGTTTCAAAAGAAACGCTAAAGCAAGTACGTTTGTCCATTGCAACCCGGTGTCTGACCATGATCAAAACTGGGTGCTACTCAGATTCAAACGAATATCGGTACATTTAGTTAGAAATTTCGACATTTTCTACATTTTATTGTCATGCGTTTGTGTTTCGATTGCATTTGAACGGGAAACAATAATGTATTCTTCACTGCATCAGCGGGTTCTTGAGACATAAACTTTTCGATAATGAAATTGGGACATTGTAAAGTGGAGAAAGTCGTCGTTATCCTATCCAAAAGCAAGCGAAACTCAAACAAAACGCAAATTCAGATATATATATTGCTTCAACCTAATGATCAATTAACAACAAAAAAACCCCAGATGTTTTATTTGATTTTTGTGTATCATTATTATACCATTAAATACATAACCAATTGTATATTTATGCATGCCTATAGCTGAAATTAAGAATGTCCAGCACGCAGAGCTATCATGATGGAGGCAGTTATTGTTATCAAGTGTAGAAGACAATATTCTGTCTCGTTTTAACGCAAAAGAATGCGAACGAAGTGCAAGAAAATGAAGAAAAATACAACTTTTGTTTTAAATGCCTTACGTACTATTTATTTCAAAATGAGTTGCAACCAGTTTGGAGTCCAGTCTGGCCCCTATCTGTTTGAAACGAAAATGAACAGTTTTAGCGTAAACGCGTTTATTGGTAAAGAAAAACGTTTTCTCTACTGTAAATTCGTCACTGACAAACCGTATGCTGCAGCCACAAAGGGCTTTGAAAGCGCGTGCTTTAATTTGTTTTAGATGAAATTGGTCACGAGATTCTTGTATCATCAGCACTACGATATCACTGCTCTAAAGATGATCAATGACAAATCTCGGGACGGTTGGGAATTGTCTTAGCCCTTACCGTGCGAAAACATACTTCCGGTCACAAAATGTCGTCTGCAATTTTCTATTATTTTTATGTCTTTCCAATACAAACAAGAATATAATGATATTTTTTATACTGACTGGATCCAGATCAGACACCGAGTTACCAGGGGTTTCATTTTGATCAAAATTGTTTGAAAATAGAAGTCACGTGAGTGTTGGTAAAAGGTTATGAGACCCGCACTGTATTAGAAAAGACATGCTCGATATCCTGAGTTGGTCTTTTAAAGGCATTTCAAACAGTCAAAACAACTTTTAGCGGTGTTTTGACGAACGTCAAAGATGCCTTTAATTTTCCTGTGTTAGTGTTACGATGGACGAAGTTTAGCAGCATGATATTATCAGTAATCTTCGAGGTCTTCTGATCTTTTTTAAAACTTATAATACATATAGATCGTCATACAGTGGAGAATCTGTTATTCTTTCCCGTTTAAACGCAAACGTACGCAAACGCAAAGCACTAAAACGTAGAAAAGAACCACTTTTGGACAATTCTGATAATTCTTGTTTATCTTGGTGGCAAACTGTTTGGAGCCTGATCAGACGCCGGGTTACCCGGCGTCTGATCTGGCACCAAACTGTTTGTATTGGAAATTATAGTTTTAGCGTAAACGCGTTTATTGGGAAAGAATAAAACATTCTCCACTGTATGTACACATTTTTATAAGCTATCTATGTAATTAAATCTATCGAAAAAACGTGCGCCAAGAGGTCGTCAAAACACGGAATTGTACAAGTGTATAATTCTGTGGTCAAAACAACGAATTCAACATGCGACAACTGAACCCTTTATTCAATAATTACGACTTTTTCGCCTCTTATTCATTCCTCCACAAAAGAAAATGTTTCTAATTTAATACAGCCATGAATATGCACTATAAGAGATATATTCTATACCCTAGCAGATTGCAGCTTAGCCAGGCTTAAAGGATTTTAGCAGAATGCACATTTGTCTTCAAAAACTAGAATCAGGCTATTGGGTTATGGGTTAAAACTTTTCTTGGCAGCATGTCTTTCATGGATCTGCCACTAGTATCGGGGACCACAATGGAAATAAGAGAAAACATTTTCCTTTTTTTGTGCAATCCTTGATATTGGTGAGCATATCATGTGCATTTTCATGTATATACATTATTTGTTATAGTTTTCGTTATATGTGTATGCATTTGTATTGCCATGTTATGCCACTATTGCCAAAATAAAATAAAAAAACAAACAATAACGTTTATTGTGTGCATATCAGCAGTATACACTCGTTTATTTTTAAAATCTGCTTTAAGTGGTCACCTGTCGTCAAAACTAGAAATAATGTAAAGGGTTAATACAGAACAGCAATAAAGCTGAGTTTTCTGCTCAACTTTTGTCCTGCAATCAGTTGTCACATACATGTATCTTCAGAGTTTTGCGTGCTTCTTCAAAGTATGGCCACTATAGGCAAGCTTGACTGTAGTTTTTAACCCTTTCACCCCTAACTCTTTTCATGGAATATTCCAATTTCCAAGATATTGTATTGTATTGTATTGTAAGTCTAGTCAATTTTTTTTAACAATTTGTGCTGCTTTTAACAATATATTACAAAATGCAAAACAGTGAAGACAATGATCTGAGGGCTTCTACAGGATCCATATTAAATTTCAGTGCTATACATTTTCGACTGAAGAAATATTAACCATTGTCCAAACTTTGGACCTTGTTGCACGCAGAGTTAAATTGTGGCAAATCTTTGTCGGCAAAACGACCGATATGCGTTTGTCCCGCATTAAGCAGCGATCTGTAAATGACAACAAATTTTGCAGTGACATAATACTTTATATGATATATAATATGCCATTATCTATATGTATATAGATACTAGTAGAACATGTGTATACATGTACATACGATGCAAGGAAAGAAACAACATATTTACTCTCGTTTCAGTCCTAAACTTTGTTTCATGTCTGCGAAATGCATGTGAAAATTAATTTGAAATAAAATGTGTTTAAATCAAAAGACCGACAACAACCCGATAGAGGGCACAGAGTAACCGAATTATTTTGACGAAGATTATTTCGTGCGCGATCACGCTGCGGTTCATTGAACTTCGAGAAGAGTACAGACTCCGCTGGTGACTGAATCTATTAGTCGGTGTGAACAATCTTGAAGGCCTTTAAATTGGTTATTTCCTTTGTACGCTAATTTCTACCTAAATAATTGATTGCTTAAATTCTAAGATGAAAGACTTGTCTAAAGTTTAAAATATTCATTTTAGAGACATTTTGTTCGTGCGGGTAGGTAGTTTAATGTAGCGTTTGCTACAGCGAGGCTTCGAGCCTGCGCCACAAGACACGAACCTACTTGGCGTCCTGCTTTATATATTATCTTACAGTGGGGTAAACGTTATTTTTTCCGTTTAAAAGCAAACTAAACGTAAACGCACTACAATAAAATGAAAAATCAACAATCATTTTTTCGACATTTCTGACTACTAGTATTTCTGAAAACAGTTTGGCGTCTGGTCTGACTCCAAACTGTTTGCAATGGAAATACTAGTTTTAGCGTAAACGCGTTTTTAGGAAAAATAGCGTTGTCTCCACTGTACCACAAATAACTTTTTAAACTGATTTGCTTTATAACTACGCCTTTATTAGATTACTCCACTGAAGAAAATAGTTTCACATTATGCAGTATTTATTCACCTAAGAAACAGTTTTTTTTTATCCTAGCACATGTTCACTTAATTTAAAGTACAGCAGAATGCGCTTTAAAGAGGCTCGCAACCGGATTTAGCATTAAAAATAGTAATTTGTAAATATATGTCAAATGCTTATATAAATGGGTAAGATTTAGTTTAGGATAATAAATTCTGTTAAAAAATGCATTTAAAAAAGAAAAGAAAAGAAGAAGCTCTGGTGGGATTCGAACCCGTGACCCTCCATGCGGAGACACACATGAAAAATGAGGAAACGCCTTTATCCCCTCGGCTACCAGCGCTCTCTATATATATGGTAGCGAATTAACGTACTTCACTGGTAGCGATTGATAGTACTTTATTCGGCTCGGGTTTATGTCTGAGCCCGTGTAGAGAAGCAACAACAACAAATATACCGTCAGCTGACGCTATAGAAAAACGATGGAAAATATCTAAAAACAACTAAGATTCGGTGACGATTCTTGAGACTTGTTTTGGACTGATCATATTTTTTTAATGTCAGAAGCCAAATAATGCCACAAATTTGCTTTTATTTGAGTATTTTATTTTATTTCGACAAGTACACAATCCGGTTGCGAGTCCATTTAATTAAGGCATTCAACCTGTTTTAAGAGATCACCTGTCTATAAAACGAGAAACAGGGTATGGAGTAGTGCGTTTTAAAACGTTAGTACCGCGGGCACTGTATAAGTGTCGTCTGCAAGATATGCCGTTTGCAATAAGTTATCTTCATACTTTTTCAGAATACATAATCTGGGTGTCAAACGGTTTAGTTCCAGATGAGTCGTCGGGTTAGTTGGTACCATAGAGTAGTTTCTTTAGACAAGCAGAACATCGCTTAACATGCGCATATCAGCATCATACAGATTTGTGATTGTTATATCAGAGTACATGTAATCTAATTGTAAGTACAGTGGAGAATCTGTTATTTTTTTCCAATAAACGCGTTTACGCTAAAACTATTATTTGCAGTGCAAACAGTTTGGAGCCAGATCAGACGCCGGGTAACCCGGCGTCTGATCAGGCTCCAAACTGTTTGCCACCAAGATAAACAAGAATTATCAGAATTGTCCAAAAGTTGTTCTTTTCTACGTTTTTAGTGCTTTGCGTTTGCGTTTAAACGGGAAAGAATAACAGATTCTCCACTGTACTGTACATTGTACATGTACGTTAACCCTTTCATGGTCAAATTATCGTGAGATGTTTACCCCGTCACCGTTTCATTGTCGTCTGTTTCAATATTGATGTCTGCAATATTATGAAACAGTCTCAAGAAAATTAACAGATCTTTTTTTTTCAAAGATGTTTCCTGTCGTTTTCTTTACTCCGGGGTATATCTTTCTTTTTAAATTTCGTTCCAAATATGTCGCATAAAATATATAGATCGGGGTAGATCTTTCTTTTAAATCTTAGTTTCAAAAAACATGTTTTTCGCATAAAATATATACTTGAAAATATAAACAAAGCTGTAGCATTAGCGTGCATATGACATTGAACAACTATTATAATCACATCCTAAAAAAGAAAAAAAATCCACTGAATCTTAGTTTATTAGATTTTCCATGGCTTTTTCTATTCCGGAGTAGCTTCTTTAAAAACTTCCATAAAAGAGTTCGCGTATGATACATGTACGAACAGGTTAAAATAAACGATAATTTAAGAATTGCCTAGTGACCGGCAGGTTAGATCATATGCTTATATATACTTACAAATGTATACTAAGACATATTTGGGTTTTGCATTTCCCGCACAGGTTCGGATCTCGACAGTACTCATTATTGTATATTATGATATGTATTTTTAGAACATAAATCATTTTCCTAAACTAATATCTACATATTTTATAGGCGCATGGCGTCCATTTACAAATTTTGTTTTAGGCAAAATCTGGTTCAAGTTCAGTCTCTATGAGCCTACACAATAGACTGTTGCTAAATTATAGATTTCGATATTTAGCATCAGATGATAGTCCATAGTGATACATTTACCCCTTCAATGCCTTACCACGAGCACAATTATTATTTGCAAACAGTTTGAATCCTGACCAGACGCCGCGTAACGCGGCGTCTGATCAGGATCCAAACTGTTTGACACCATTTTATGATATTACTTTAGTCAATTTATTTAAAAATTAATTTTGAGAAATAAAAGCAGACGATAATTGTTTGAAATTGATGACGTCATGACAGTGAAGGGGTTACGGCAATCAATGATACGGTATTAACTTTTGACCGTATAGCCACGGATCCCAGGCGCTGTATCTAATTGTGGCACCCGTTATATTATGAACCTAGATATTAAATATTTAAAATCCTGGACCAGAGAATAAAACTTTATAGCGGTCAAAGATTTTATCTTGGCGTTTCGGCCACTGGTCACCTGTGACAAGGGACATTTACGCCTCATTAACCGTTGAGGTGATGACCACAGATTTTGCAGATATTTTGGATCCAGATCAGACGCCGCGTAACTGGTGTATCTGCCCAGGATCCAAATATTCTGGCGGTAGTAAAATGATGTACATATATCTTCAGTTGACAAAGACATTAAAATATTTATTGATTTTTTGAATGCAGAGATCATGAAGATCTATATGGTATATTAAAAGAAATTAATATTTACAATAAGGAAGCATAGCACGCGGCGCAGTCATTAGTACACTCTGATCACCTTCGTCTGCTTTTACAGTGGATTATTCTGTTATTATCTGTTATTCTTTCCCAATAAACGCGTTTACGCTAAAACTATTATTTGCAGTGCAAACAGTTTGGAGCCAGATCAGACGCCGGGTAATCCCGGCGTCTGATCAGGCTCCAAACTGTTTGCCACCAAGATAAACAAGAATTATCAGAATTGTCCAAAAGTTGTTCTTTTCTACGTTTTAGTGCTTTGCGTTTGCGTACGTTTGCGTTTAAACGGGAAAGAATAACAGATTCTCCACTGTAGTACACTCTGATCACCTTCGTCTGCTTTTTAGGCTCTCACCCGGCAAATTATCGCCGTATGCTTGAGAATTGTCGTCTGCCATTTTATGTCAAATTCATTGTTTTCCCGAAAATTTGAATGAATTGATATTGACGCGGTTATTTTGTATCTGTCCTTAAGGATCCCTCTGATCAGGGTCTACTATGCTTGTCATTTTGAAATATATTGTTAAAATCAACCCTAAATAGTCAAAATTGGACTAACCTTAGTTTGAAATTGGAATGTTCCATTAAAGGTATCAGAGGTGAATGAGTTAACGTATATGCCTGGTGGCTGGGTACAGTGTCTGTTGGTAATTGTAAATACAAATGTATGTTTTGTGTTTATTGTATATTGTTTGTTGTAAATACTTTTTAGGGCCCCATGGGAGATTGGTTATTACCTAATGTTTACCCTCATTAAATAAAATCTTTATTATTGTTATTAATATTAATATTTTCAACCTGTTTTAAGTGGCCATCTGCCACTTTAATACTAGACACACGTTATGGAGTAAAGGATTAAAACATATCTACAATATACATTCAAGGGATAGGTTTTTGCAACATTATATATTGCCCGCTCTCCAGATATTAACAAGCGAGGGACATGGCAGTTATAGAAATAAACATACAAACATTTAAGAAATTTCAGTATAAATAACATATCAATTTGAAAGCAAACGAGTAAAACGTTATCTAGTCACGTTCAATGCTATTTCCCAAGGCCAGTGTAACTGATTAGTGTGCTGATTGACTGCTTACATCAGTAAACGTGTATTTTGATTCTGTCACCAACAAGAACCAAGATGTTTAAATAACCAACTGTTTAGAGATCTCGCTGTTTAAACACAAATACTTGAATGTCTCTAATTATTAAACGCTTGTCATCTATTCTCTACATTGCCCTTTAACTGTTGACCTGATTGTGTTTATCAATTCATGATTAACCGGCAGGTAATATCACTGATGTACTAGCTCTATTAACCACTTAACTGCCATGCCGTCATCAATTTTTAACAATTATCGTCTGCTTTTATTTCTTAAATTTAAATTTTAAGGTATTTTGACTTAAGAAATATTGAAACAGTTTATATTCTGATCAGACGCCGCGTTATGCGGCGTCTGATCATGATCCAAACTGTTTGCAAATGATTAGTGCACTCGGGCGCTAAGGCAGTGAAGGGGCTGACACAAAGGCGCTTTTATTGCACTAATCAATAATTCAACAATAATATTCGCCTTTTGTAGATATATCGAGATTGAAATTAAACGAATACAAATGAGCGACACGGTGCGATTTCACCTACAGGGTATATAATGAGCCGGGCATTAACTCAGGTGGTCGTGATTAAAACGTGACTGACTAATTGTAGTCGTGTCGGCTCGATTCCGAGGAGCCGGAAGCACTGTGGATCGCGGATACAGTTGAGAAGACGTTATTCTTTTCCGTTTAAACGCAAACGGAATGCAAACGCAAATGCACTAAAACGTAGAAAATTAAAATATTTTGTAAGTTCTGACTATACATGTTGATCTGAGTGGCAAACAGTTTGGAGCCTGATCAGACGCCGGGTAACGCGGCGTCTGATCTGGTTTCAAACTGTTTGCAATGGAAAAACAGTAGAACATCTCTATTACAGCCACAAAAATGAAGGCTAATTGTCCGTATGAAGGACAGGTGACAGCTTAAAGGGACTCGCAACCGGATGGTGTACTTGTCAAAATAAAATAAAATACTCAAATAAAAGCAAATTTGTGGCATTATTTGGCTTCTGACATTAAAAAAATATGATCAGTCCAAAAAAAGTCTCTAGAATTGTCACCGAATCTTATTTTTTTTAGATATTTTCCATCGTTTTTCTATAGCGTTATTTAACGGTATAGTTGTTGTTGTTGTGTCTCTACACGGGCTCAGACATAAACCCGAGCCGAATATGTATAAATCAATCGCTACCAGTGAAGTACGTTAATTCGCTACCATATAGATAGAGAGACCCTATAGCCGCGTGGTTAAGGCGTTTGCCTTTGTTTTCATGTTTGTCTCCGCATGGAGGGTCACGGGTTCGAATCCCACCAGAGCTTCTTCCTTTTTTTTTTTGAAATGCATTTTTTAACAGAATTTATTATCCAAAACTAAATCTTACCCATTTATATAAGCATTTGACATATATTTACAAATTACTATATTTTTAATGCTAAATCCGGTTGCGAGCCTCTTTAAAGCAATGTGAAAGTAAAACAGAAAGCTCCCGAAGGAGCTTTCTGTTTCACTTTTACATTGCTTTAAGCAGTCACCTGTATTAAACGTCTAATATTTGACACAACTTAGTGGTCGTAATAGAGAGGTTCTACTGTATAAGGTTTAGAGTTAACGCGTTTATTAAAGAATAACGTATTCGCCACTGTACACCCCCGGAGTAAGTAAACTTACTTCATGATACGCCCTAGCAATATGTCCGCTACAATTATAAATTTGCTGATTGGCATTCTAAAATATATCCATTGGTTTTCCAAGTCCAAGTTTATCAAGTTTTATTGATAACAACCGAAAAGTCCCGTATAACGCGATACATCACGAGACGGTTAAATGCAGGATAAAAGTAATACAGAATGCTCCTAAAGGAGCTTTCTGTATAACTTTCATCCATGCTCTAAGCATGCAGGCATTTTGGTATCCAGAGATCTGAATGTTATAAGATATGTCGGTTTGACCAAGTTCGGTTGTTAGTTTTTACTGCTCACCCAAAGCCTTGCGTGATCATTTTATAGTCATTTTGCTGTCTGTCAGTTTTGACTGATGTAGGTAATTCAACTATAATGACAGCTCATTTCAAATTCCGCAACGTGCAGTTATTATATATAATTATCATACAAAATTAATTATAAAGTATACATAAATACTGTTTTCTACGTCATAGATGAAGCATTGCCATATTAACTGATACGCACTGATTGAAGTAAGCCAGTAAAATATTATTTAAGCTTTGTACTTATCTCTTATATAGCCATTTCGATTTGGACTTCGGCAGATAGTCTGTTTTTGAAAGTGGGCGTGGTTTACGTGATTCTGGCAGCTCTTCCTCGTATTTCTATCGATATTTGAAAGACGACACAGGGCTGCCATAAGATGACATAAAAAATCCTAAGATTTCCAAATTTGCATTTTTCAAGTGCGATTTTACGAATCGTACCTTTTCCCCCATTGCCTGTTTCTAGATTTGTTGACACGTGGCTACTTTAAGCTACCATGTACTAGGAAAAAATCCGAAGTTTTAGGAAAAATCCGGAGAAATAGCTGCCCTGAGGTCGACAGAAGACAAGATAGCAGTCACGTGATTTGCTATTCATATTCAGTTTTCAGCTTCACTTAACCCTTTCATGATCAAATTGATCGTGAGAAATTTACCCCTTCACCGCCGTAGTGTCGTCTGCTTTAATATTGTTGTCTGTAATGTCGCTTCGAAGTTGAATTTAAGGCAGTATGACTTAAGAAATTCCAAACGAGTTATTGAATGGGTTTAAAAATTATCTTTACCCATCAACACATGCCTCTCACAAGCTTTGAGTAGACATAACCCAACAGTGTTACAGTGGAGAATCTGTTATTCTTTCCCGTTTAAACGCAAACGTACGCAAACGCACGCAAACGCAAAGCGCTAAAACGTAGAAAAGAACAACTTTTGGACAATTCTGATATTTCATGTTTATCTTGGTGGCAAACAGTTTGGAGCCTGATCAGACGCCGGGTTACCCGGCGTCTGATCTGGCTCCAAACTGTTTGCACTGCAAATAATAGTTTTAGCGTAAACTCGTTTATTGTGAAAGAATAACACATTCTCCACTGTAATCAAAATGCATAGTTTAATTAGTAAGAAATGAAATGTTTGAAATACAAATAATGTCGTAGTTAGCCTACTAACCTGTTGTGTACACTAATTCAACTTTGATATACATTTTACAATGTAACCTGTTGTGTACACTAATTCAACTTTGATATACATGTACAATGTAACCTGTTGTGTACACTAATTCAACTTGGATATAGATATACAATCAAACATGTAACCTTTTTATCCTAAGGC
Organism: Gari tellinella; assembly: GCA_922989275.2. Taxonomy (NCBI): domain Eukaryota; kingdom Metazoa; phylum Mollusca; class Bivalvia; order Cardiida; family Psammobiidae; genus Gari; species Gari tellinella. The sequence goes on along the minus strand of OV277868.1, from coordinate 76,632,021 downwards.
CTGTTCCTAGTTTTGAAGACAGTTGAGTACTTAAGGTTGGTTAAAAGTAAAGCAGAATGTTAATAGAAGGACATTCTGCTTTACTCTCAACCTAGTTTAAGCCACATTCCGCTAGGATATAAAATATATTATCTAATGAAGCAAAATCAGGGCTGCCATTTCTCCGGATTTTTCCGAAATCATTAGATTCGTATCCTAACAGAGTGTAGCTTAGAGCCGGCTGAAAGTAAAGCAAAATGCACATAAGACACATTCTGCTTTACTTTCAACCTGCTTTAAGTAATTGCGCTTGAAAATGGAAAATTAGGAAACCTTAGGATGTTTCATGGTCAACTTATGGCAGCCCTGGAGCATGTTCATGACTGTATCATGCAGTTGGGACTATTTTCTTCAGTGCAGGATAAGATAAAAGGCGTAATAAGTCGTATTTCAGGTGCAATGAGCTATTGAAGAGTCCACATGGAGATTACCCATTGGCTTTACTTACAGGGGAGAACACGTTATTCTTTCCCGTTTAACGCAAACGAAACGCAAACGCAAAACACTAAAACGTAGAAAACTGCAACTTTTGGACAAAACTGATAATTCAAGTTGATCTTGGTGACAAACAGTTTGGAGCCTGATCACACGCCGGGTTACCAGGCGTCTGATCTGGCTCCAAACTGTTTGCAATAGAAATAATAGTTTTAGCGTAAACGCGTTTATTGGGAAAGAATAACGTATTCTCCACTATATAACAGCAATTAAGTTGTGGCATACTTCATAGATAGGGTTCACCGTCTGTGACAGAGTAAAAAATATTTAATTCACAAACTTCAAAGCTGGTATTCTTAACTATTTCTGCTAAATGAACTCTAATTAATATTTGAAAACACAATGTAGTTGGGATCCATGGCAGATGGTATGTCGAGTTAGTAAGAGCCTGATCAGGATCAGCACTGCTTGGCAATCAAGCTGTTAATTTCTCATTTAAAACCGTAACTTATCATTATATTGCAGAGGGCAATCATTAACTAATAAAATGAAACTTTAAATGGAAAACTCCAGTTTCTAATTAGGTATTGTCTATTATTGAAAATCTAGAATTTCATTTCACAATACGAGTAATGCAAAATGAAAAACAGTACAGACTCTGATCAAAGGGCTCTTTTAGGAGCCCTCTGATCGGGGTCTACACTGTTTGCCTTTGACACGTGTACTTTTTCATGTTTTTATTGTTTATGAATGACAAGTATACTAGTGTCTATACAGTTTAAGTTGTTAACTCTTTCCTCCCTGAAAATTTAAATGGACAATTCCAGTTTCGATTTTTGTCTAGTCCATTTCTAGCTTTTAAGGATTGTTTTTGTGAATGTTTGGCATTACTGACAAACAGTGAAGACCCTGATCAGATGGCTCCTTTCGGAGCCCTCTGATCTGGGCCTTCACTGTTTGCACAGGACAAGTGTACTATTCACATGTACACTGTTTGTAAAGACGCCAATATGCGGGACTAGGGTTCAAAGGGTTAACTCGGTTTTTGAATCACAATGTACCTGTAAAGAGTTCACTTTTCCCATGTAAAAAAGTATATACCCCGATAAGATGGTTTCTTAAAGTCGTCCTCTGATAAGGGTCTACACTGGTTGCCATAGTGCGATCTATTGCTGATTACAATTATAAATAGTCACTAACAGACTAGACTAAATAATAACACTGGAAATGTTCTGAAAAGCTCCACGGGGGAATGAGTTAACACATTCCACCCTAGCGACGAGTATAGTCATCATTTACTAAAGTGTACCTGTGAAGATTGCACTTGTTCTATACAAACAGTGTAGACCCTGATCAGAGGGCTCCTTAAGGAGCCCTCTGATCAGGGTCAACACTGTTTGTCATTTTGAAATATATTATTAAAAGCAATTCTAAATAGTCAAAAATAGACTAGACTTAATTTGAAATTGGAATTGTTCATTAAAAGTGTTAGGGGTGAATGAGTTGAGGTGATTTCAGCGTGATAAATGTTTATAAGTGTAGACAAAACTGCTGAAACTTCTGATATCGTTGTCTTCTCACGGGTAGATGTTTGATACATAGTTAACTCCTTAAATGATGCGTTAACCCGTTCACCGCAACATTTCAAATTGTATACCCGTCAGATTTAACCCTTTCGCTGACAAAATATCGTCTGCTAAAAAGTTTCGTCTGTACTTTTATGCCAAATTAGACATTTTGAAATTTTCATTGAAGACATATTTATACGATGGCCAAACAAGTTTGGATCCAGATCAGACGCCGCGTTTCGCGGCGTCTGATCTGGATCCAAACTGTTTGCATAGTGGACTGTAGTTGTCTGTGGGTGTTGGAAGGGGGGGGGGGGGGCGCTGATTACGATTATAGGTAAAATACCGTTTCAATGGATGGGTGCTCGAGTACATTTATCCAATTTTCCCATTCATTTTGGCGAACTATATGCATATTGCACTGGTATTTGCATGACTGTTCAAACTAGATCACACATCGCGTATCCCTACAGCCGATCATAATCTAAACTGCTTAAGCTACACTCAACCTTATATTTTACAAACAGTGTACTTTTGAACATTACACTTGTCCTATGCAAACAATGTAGTCCCAGATCAGAGGGCTCCTAATGGATCCATCTGATCAGTGTCTGTACTCTTTTCCATTTTGCAATATATTGTCAGAAAAACAAGGAGTCTTTGAGTTGACCATTTGCTTCATGGATTGGTTTTAGTTTTGAAGATAGATGCCACTTAAATAAGGCTGAAAGTAAAGCAGAATGCGCTTAAAGGCACATTCTGCTTTACTCTCAGCCTTAATTCTTTCAAATACAATCTGATTGGATAAAAGATTTCTTATACAGTGAAACCCCTCTAAACCGGAACCTCTAAATACCGGAATTCTCTCTAAACCGGACAAAATCTTTGGTCCCGTTTCCAACCATTCTTTATTTGAACCCATTACACCATAAATGTGCCTTTTTACGCATTTGATTTATTCCTTCACTGAAGAAAATACATTCATGAATATTTATCATCAGAAATGTTTTCTATATTCTAGCAGATAATAGCTTAAAGCAGGTTGAAAGTAAAGCAGAATGCGCATTAATGCGCATTCTGCTTTACTTTCAACCTGCTTTAAGTGATCAGCTATAGTCCATGCTAGAAACAAGGTATGGGATAAAACCCCTCTAAACCGGAAACCCCTGCTAACCGGAAATTTATGTTGTCCCCACACATGTCCGGTTTAGAGGGGTTTTACTATACTGCATACAGTGGAGAATGTGTTATTCTTTCCCAATAAACGCGTTTACGCTAAGGCTATTATTTGCAGTGCAAACAGTTTGGAGCCAGATCAGACGCCGGGTAACCCGGCGTCTGATCAGGCTCCAAACTGTTTGCCACCAAGATAAAGATGAAATATCAGAATTGTCCAAAAGTTGTTCTTTTCTACGTTTTAGCGCTTTGCGTTTGCGTACGTTTGCGTTTAAACGGGAAAGAATAACAGATTCTCCACTGTATTAACGGCTGTATTAATTGGAACTGTTTTCTGCAATGGAGGAATGAATAAAAGGCGTAAAAGCGTATCTATGAGTAATGGATTTGTAGTTTGGATCCAGATGAGACGCCGGTGTACTTTGGATCCAGATCAGAAGCCGTTTCAAGCAGTATCTGATAGGGTCGAAACTGTTTAGCACCCGTACAAGTATAATTGTTTGCTGTTGGTTTTTTTTTTCGTCATATTTCAAAAACATCACTTTGGCATAGAATTTCAGACGACAATTTTCTCCCCTGTATATTACGCTCGCCTATAAGACGTTTCATCAGGAGATGGATCACTATAACGAGGGTAATCACAAAGCGGATCTTAATACGAACAATTTCCAGGCAATGTACACGCTTACCGGAAGTTGTTCTATGAATCCTAATAGAGCCTGGGGCCATTTAGAATCATGTTATTTCTATGACGTCCGTGCTTGGCGTATTCGATATTAAATCTCTCGTAGAGGGTGTCAAGTTGTGCTGTTTCACCATTTTCAATCAGGTTTATTGAATCATAATTTAATAACACGATAAAGAAACTGTTCATTTGCAACTTTTACTTTTCACCTCATCGTCATTCACACACACACACACATTTATGATCTGCAAATTATTAAATCACAATTAAAAATACACTATCGTGTAGCCAATACATTTTTGCACATTTGATATCACGTTTGTCTATGGTCGGATTCCGTGTTTTTCGGCGCTTTACTATAGGGTCAAAATTGCGCTGTCGTCTGCTTTTATTCTCAAATTTTAATTTTAGGTATTTTGACTGAAGGAATGTTAAAATGAATTTCAAACAGTTTGGATCCTGATGAGACGCCATAGTACGCGGCGTCGGATCAGGATTCGGCTAACTATTTGCAATTAACTACTGTACTCGGGGTAGGCAGTGAAGGGGTTAAATTATGAATAAGTTATAACAACAAGTTATAAAACAAAGGTGACATTCTTGCTCCAAATTGTTTGGCACTCAAATAAAAACAAATCATTAAAAAAAATTTAAGATGTATTTTTCTGCATTTTATTGCAATTTGTTTGCATTTCGTTCTCGTTTAAAACATGGGAATGACGTTTTCTCCACTCTAACACTTCCATTGTCAAATTGTCGTCTGCTAACTATTGTCGTCTGCAATTTTATGCAAATGTCAGTTTATCTTTAAATTTTTGACTGATCTAATTTTGAAAACGAGTTTCAAACATTTATCCTTTTTAACCCTTTCCCTTATAGAAGCGACTTTTAGCATATTCATTTTATTCATCCGCTGAAGAAAATAGTTCCAAATTATACCGGAATGAATATGTGTCATATTTAATACCTTCCTTATTCTAGCAGTTAATAGCTTAAAGCAGGCTGAAAGTAAAGCAGAATGCGCCGTAGGGCGCATTCTGCTTTACTTTCAACCTGCTTTAAGAAGTCACATATCTTCAATACTAGAAACAATGCTATCAGGTAAAGGGTTAATAAGAAATATGGGTTTAAATTCAGTTTACTATTAAATGTACATGTAACGAGTACGAAAACATGAGAGAAATGTACCCGTTTTATCAGAAGATAAAATAATAGCTATAACCCCTTCACTGCCTTATCCCGAGTACAATAACTATATTGTTGCAAATAGTTTGGACCCTGATCAGACGCCGCGTAAAGCGGCGTGTGATATGGATCCAAATTATTTGACACTCTTTTCAATATTTCTTATGTCAAAATACCTACAACTTAAATTTGAGAAACCAAAACAGACGACGATATTTTTAATTTAATGACATCATAGCATTGAAGGGGTTAAGATCAATCTTGCATAATGACACAGTATACATGTATGAAAACAATGGAACCTCGGAAACTCAAACTCGCTTAAATCGAAATTTGCAGCATTGCTACCGTCGAACTTCGATTATACGAACTCGTTTCAGTCGAACAAACTCATGCATATCTACTGTTTGACTTCGAAATAAGGCTATGTTCGACTAAAGTGAGTTTTATGTACTTAGTGTCAATATAATGTATTGTATATTGAGTATTTATGTATAATTTTGTGTTCTGATGATGAGTACTATACTTTTAGGTGGAAGTATAACTTCATTGTGTTGTTAAAAGATTATATTAATGTATAATCCAATACAGTATATGTTATTCATGTATTTAACTGACATTTAAACAAAGATCTATTATTTAATAGTTTAAACTAAATAGACCATTAATGGCATAATACATGGAACAATAAATAGGACGGTTCATATATAAACATGTAAGAGTGTAAGAGGTCTTTAATTATTTTTATCCTGAATTAAATATAGTCAGCGTTGTTTAGGTACAGTGGAGAATCTGTTATTCTTTCCCAATAAACGCGTTTACGCTAAAACTATTATTTCCAGTGCAAACAGTTTGGAGCCAGATCAGACGCCGGGTAACCCGGCGTCTGATCAGGCTCAAAACTGTTTGCCACCATGATAAACATGAAATATCAGATTTGTCCAAAAGTTGTTCTTTTCTACGTTTTAGTGCTTTGCGTTTGCGTACGTTTGCGTACGTTTGCGTTTGAACGGGAAAGAATAACAGATTCTCCACTGTACCCCTGTTATACTTTAATGAATGGTCGTTTTAAACAATACTGGTTGCACAGTGGAGAGCACATTATTCTTTCCCAATAAACACGTGTTAGCTTAAACTTTATATCACTTACAAACAGTTTGGAACAAGATCAGACGCCGGGTATCCCGGCGTCTGATCTGATTCCAAACTTTTTGCCACTTAGATTTAGAAGGATCGTCAACAATTTTGAGAAAATGCCATTTCTCTATATTTTATTGCATTGCATTGCGTTTTGCTTTTTATTTCTTTTAAACGGGAAGGAAAAATATATGTACATGTATAGTAAAAACCTCTCTATAACGACCACTAAAAAGGATCGATTCTATAAAATACAAGTGACAGCTCAAAGCAACATGACAGTAAAACAAAAACTCCTAAAAGAGCTTTCTATTTTCTTGTCACCTTGCTTGAGGCAGTCACCTGTCTTAAACACGTAATAATTCAACACAATTTTCAGTGTATTCTGTTCTTGTATTGACATTCAGTGAATTTTAAAAAGTTAATCAAAATTTCAAAAAGTTGGAAAACAGGTGTTCAAAACATTTTTAACAAAAAGACAAAAAAGGTTTATTTCTAACTGCAGCATTCACATATTGAATAGTTACTGCCCAATATCATTCTCACTATAAAACAATAAAAGTAACTTACTGTGGTCGATGTTGATAAAGGGCATTATGCTGAAATATAGTCGGACGTAACATAGTCTCCATGTCGCTTTCTAAGTTCCGATTCTTAATATTTACCTTAAAAGAAATCTTCCGTAGACATTCCTAGGCACTATCCTCTCCATCCAATCAGAACGCAGGCTTATGAATATTCATGAAGTTAATCATCCAGTTTCTGTACGCTCGCTGTCTGTATCGGGAAAATAGCCAATCAGCGCTTTATAAGGTAATACTAGCGGGCTTCAGCGCGTGAGCTTCAGTATCGGATGTCCTCGCGAATCATCGCTCAGATTGTTTCTGATGGCGAATAAAATCAGACGACACTGAAGCGAGAAAACAAGAAATTTGAGATACTAAAATGTGTTGAAAATCGTCTGGTGAAAATAACAACGCGACTGAGTTCTGACATGCAGGGCTTAACCCTTCCATCGTCAAAGTTGTCGTGAGGTTTCTACCACTTCACCGCCATATTGTCGTCTGCTTAAATATTGTTGTCTGCAATATCGGTTTAAATCAGATTTAAGGCAGTATGACTGACGAGCGTTCGACACGAGCGTCAAACAGTTTGGATCCATTACGCGGAATCTGATCAGGATCCAAACTGTTTGCAAATGTACCCTTTGGCGTCATTGATAGTGAAAATGTTATTAAATATTCTTTTCTAGCGGATATGTTGGGTATCCATTGCAAAGAGTTTGGGGCTAGGTTACATGTATTCGTCGCGTAACTTAGAATCTGACCAGGCTCCAAACGTTTTGACATTTTGATTATAATACCTTGTAAATCGCTTTTATTTTCATTCTTTATATATCATTTTATTATCGCGCATTTGAGTTTAGCTTCTTTAACCAATTCAACGCTAGCTACGAGAATAATTATCATTAATGAATAATGTATCTGTAAAGAGTACACTTGAACTATGAAAACAGTGCAGTTCCTGATCAGAGGGCTCCACAGATCAAATTGCAATCGACAAGTAAATGTTAACCTTTTTCACACCATTAAAACACATTTTACACAGACAGTAGAGAAAACGTTATTCTTTCCCGTTTAAACGCAAACGAAACGCAAACGCAAAACACTACAACGTAGAAAAATGCAACTTTTGGACAATACTGATAATTGATGTTTATCTTGGTGACAAACAGTTTGGAGCCTGATCAGACGCCGGGTTACCCGGCGTCTGATCTGGCTCCAAACTGTTTGCAATAGAAATAATAGTTTTAGCGTAAACGCGTTTAATGGGAAAGAATAACGTTTTCTCCACTGTATTCTTCATGATGATGCCTTTTCATGCCTTTACTATGCACTGTTAAAGAACCATTGGATGTGTTTCTTCATCCCGACAGGTGGATGACTAAATCCGACTGATCGTAAAACAGAAAGCTCCTCAAGGAGCGCCTAGCTTTGCTTTACATTATTTATATTTGGGTTTTGCAACGTAATCTCCCCTTGCGTTTGTTAAAAAGTTCATTATAGATATGTAATGGTGATTTAAGGACACTGAAGTATTTGTCCACACAGCAGAACATTTCATATGAAAGAGCAAGCGGTGCAGATACAGTGGATAATCTGTTATTCTTTCCCAATAAACGCGTTTACGCTAAAACTATTATTTGCAGTGCAAACAGTTTGGAGCCAGATCAGACGCCGGGTAACCCGGCGTCTGATCAGGCTCCAAACTGTTTGCCACCAAGATAAACAAGAATTATCAGAATTGTCCAAAAGTTGTTCTTTTCTACGTTTTAGTGTTTTGCGTTTGCGTACGTTTGCGTTTAAACGGGAAAGAATAACAGATTCTCCACTGTAGGTAAAAGGAAACGTTGGTTGTTAAAACTCTGACAGTTTTTCGAAAAAAAAACGCGGAACCGCGGCATAATACTATGTGGAGCAACAACAAACAAACAAATAGCCTATATGTTGCGTGTATGTTCCATGGATAATAATTGAAAGTTAATAAACGAACGGCAATACCTCGAACACGTTTTAGTCGAACTTCCTTTGGTTGAATTGTATACAGTGGAGAATACGTTATTCTTTCCCGTTGAAACGCAAACGAAACGCACACACATTTAACTAAATGTAGAAAATTACAACTGTTTGAAATTTCTCAAGATTTATTTCAAGTAATCTGAGTGACAAACAGTTTGGAGCCTGATCAGACGCCGGGTTATCCGGCGTCTGATCTGACTCCAAACGTTTTGCAATTGAAATAATAGTTTGAATGTAAACGCATTTTTTGGGACGAAATAATGTTTTCTCCACTATCTTTAGTTTAAGAATATTTCATTCAATAATTTACATATATTTTACAAACATAAAACAAAGTTTAGGATTGAAAAGAAAGCAAAACAGCTTATTGTTTTTCTCTCCTTGCTCCGTTATGTATACACATGCTCTATCTATAGCTATAATGTATCGTATAAAATATTATGTAACAGCAAAATGGGTTATAAATATATTGTAACTATTTCATAATTTGGCGCTATCTCTCTTCAAAGACATTCACGAAAGACGATGTAAGGACCACCAAGTAAAGTTTCTCCACTTTATATAAGTAAATGTATATGTAAAACTGGTGACCCGCGGGCCAGTTTAATCCCCAAGGCTAAGATTTTAATAGATTTGGTATAAAGAAGTACTGGGTGATGCTATATACCAAATTGGAGGTTTATCATTGAACTGGTATCACCACAACCTGCACAAATCGGTGCGGTGTTTTCAACAGGCACTAGTAAACTCTTTCGCTGCCAAATTAATCGTGAGATTTTTATTCCCACCACCGTTTCATTGTCGTCTGCTTCAATTTTGTTGTTTGCAAGATCGTTTCAAAGTAAGATTCAAAGTAGTATGACTTAAAGTATATCTATACGAGTGTCAAACTGTTTGGATCCTGATCAGACGCCGCGTTACGCGGCGTCTGGTCAGGATCCAAACTGCTTGAAAACGCGCCTTTTGACGTCATTAAGAGTGAAAGGGTTAAAAGACATCACAGTAATTTTAAGTATATGTTTTTCTGAACTTGTTGCAGAATTGAATTGATCTTGAGATATGGTCTTAGTATCTTAAAAAAGTCTCTTAATCTGCGCCTGAGCACGATGTGCGTTTCTTTTTGTACTGAGTGTAAGCTCTGTACCTTGCAGCTATTGCAACGTTTCCACGTCGATTGGCATGGCAATCCAAATTCTTTATGGTGCCTCCAAAATTTGAAGAATTTGTAGGGGACCACCTAAGGAATATTCATTCTAAACCTCCAGGCCTGCCATAAGTTAATAAAAAAAATCCTAAGATTATACCTTTAACCCATGGTCTGTTTCTAGCTTTTAACCCTTTACCTGATAGCATTGTTTCTAGTATTGAAGATATGTGACTACTTAAAGCAGGTTGGAAGTAAAGCAGAATGCGCCCTAAGGCGCATCCTGCTTTACTTTCATCCTGCTTTAAGCTATTAACTGCTAGAATAAGGAAAGTATTAAATATGACACATATTCATTACGGTATACTTTGGAACTATTTTCTTCAGCGGAGGAATAAAGTGAATACGCTAAAAGGCGCTTCTATTGGGGAAAGGGTTAAGACACGTGATGCTTAAAGCAGGTTGAAAGTAAAGCAGAATGCGCATTAAGACGCATTCTGCTTTACTTTCAGCCTGTTTTAAGCTTCCATCTGTTGGAATAAAAATCCCAAGATTTCAGAAAAATCCGGAGAAATGGCAGCCCTGAACCTCTCCAACTTCCATTCATTAGTATACTCAGCCAAAAAAAGAAAGTACCCACTTTTTACATTTACTTTACATTAAGCACATTTTAAAGATCAATATCTTTTAAAGTACGCTATCAACTCCAGTTTTGTTTGAGATTTTAACGGCTCATACAATCACTTATGTATTCCAGTAAAAACATTCATGTTAAACGACACATTTAACGAAAATGAAACACTTAAAAGTTCATTCTTATTTCAAATCAAAGGGAGGTAGTTTGATATTATAAGACTTTCTAGTCTTAATAACGTCGTGAATATTGTGATGGATGAAAGTCTAATGTGATTTTATTTTCTTTAAGATAAAGTTCGAGTTGCTGAATATAAGCACACTTTTTCTTCTATGGAAAACATTTCTTAGCAAAAATACTGTTCTGCGGAAAAAGAGTTATATACTTTTTATTTTAATATAATGTGCCAGCTAGTTAGCAACAATGATTTCTTGTAGTCTGCAACCTTCTATACAATAAAAATTAAATACAGTTTATTTATGAGACGCAGATAATTTAGAATACAAAAGTGGGTACTTTCTTTTTTGGCTGAGTATATTAGAAGAGATTACATTTTAAACTTTGGTTTGGCTTAACCATATTTCATTTCAATGATTTGCATGCATTTCACAAACATACAACAAAGTTTAGGATTGAAACAAAAGCAAAATATATTTTTGTGTTTACATGTATACCGTGAACTAGCCACGCTGCATGGATCTTAACTCATTCACACCTAAAACTTCAAAACAACCCAGTTTCAATTACGTCAGATCATTCCAGACTATTTAAAGGTGTAGCTAAATGACGAATAGCGCATACTCTGGCTAGAGGGCTCCTTAAGAAGCCCCCTGTCAATGTTACACCGTTTGCATAGCTTAAGTGTAGTGATTACATTGCTGTTTGTATATGACGAGTATACTCGTCAATAGGGTTGAATGTATTAACTTGAAAAACAGTTCGCTGACGGCAATATCAAAACTGACGATATTACAGTGAGAGGTGGATTCATCCGATGAACTTGAAACTTAAGACGTGTCTCACTTGAGGGACTCGGAATGGTGGTTGACACAATTTATATCAAAATAAGTGCATACTTGTCTGTGTTCCATTTCATAATGTATTTTTGCGAAATGAAACCAATTGAGGTAGAACAATAAACATGCCATACCCACCTTATATACGTTCAAGAAATGGACCCAAATGTATAACACAACACTACTACATTTGAGAAGACGCTTTTCATTCCAAATAAAAGCGTTTGCACAAAATCTTTGTGTCCATTGCAAACAATTTGGAGCCAAATCAGACGCTCCAGACTGTTATCACTCAGCTTAAAAGAAATCAACAACGTTTTCAAGATATTGTCATGTTCGACATTTTAGTACATTGTGTCTGTGTTTCGAGTAGTTTAAGGCGCAAAGAATAACGTCTTCCACTGTTTATCTTATATTGACCTGATTCTTCCACACAATGTATTGTCTGCACTTTTTTGTTACATGTAAAGCTAAATATTATTAATAAAGCTTCCTAACTTAATGAAAAAATTCACCCATTTATGCCAAGCGGATTCTCCCATAGGTATATATTGGATGAGTCTATTTTTCATTTATAAATTACTTGTCTAACTTTTCGTATAAAGTTTTTATAAAAAAAATTCTGTTGGCACACAGTGTGTGTTTCTCCGTCATGAGACGCTAGACATAAATAAGTTACTAGTACATGTACATGTAATCAGAAATGACCAGGCTCTGTCATTCTAATGTTAGTTTCAAACGGTCGCGGACGAACCTGTCCTTATTCAACTAAATAGGTTGTTTCCAAGCTCAGGATTTGACATATCAATATGTCCTTATTCAGTTTAACCCTTTCACTCTCAATGACGCCATAAAGTGTGTTTGCAAACAGTTTGCAAAAACATGTTTAACACTCTTATGGCTATCTACTAATATTAATTCAAACAACCTTATATCTAACTTTGAAACGTGTCTTTCAGAAAACAATACTGAAGCAGACGACCGTGAATAAAGCGGCGAAGGGGTAACAAAATCTCCCGAATAATTTGATCAAGAAAGGGTTAAGGCATTAATTTAAAGTTATAGAAACAAGAACAAGACAATCAAACACTACAGATCCGGGCCGCACTTCGTACCATCTGTATATTACCGGTATTTGTACCACTACTTGAATAGGGGAGGGCCGTAACTAATGTTGGTAGAACTTGTAGCCCGACCCTATTTCATGACTTTGAAATAAAATATGGTTAAACTAAACCGCATTTCGGTATCTTGTCTATTTTAATTTTTCTAAATTAGCAAATGCAGTTTTGATTTTACGTCACAAATAATGGATAAGGTATACAACTTTGAGCGATCAGAATTTGTGTACATGTATGACAAACTTGCCAACCAGCGGCCCATATGTTAGCAGATTGATTTTCATGTTCATACAGTTACAGTGGAGAATCTGTTATTCTTTCCCGTTTAAACGCAAACGTACGCAAACGCAAAGCGCTAAAACGTAGAAAAGAACAACTTTTGGACAATTCTGATATTTCATGTTTATCTTGGTGGCAAACAGTTTGGAGCCTGATCAGACGCCGGGTTACCCGGCGTCTGATCTGGCTCCAAACTGTTTGCACTGCAAATAATAGTTTTAGCGTAAACGCGTTTATTGGGAAAGAATAACAGATTCTCCACTGTAACATTCCACCATTACGATAAATTCAAACATAAATTAACCATTTCACTGGCATTTTGACGTCACGTTAAAACATACACTGGGTGTAATAAAGTATTTGAATTTGTATTGTACGTCACAACCCGACTCTGTTTTTAAAGTCCCTGCTGCGTTTTTAATTAAGAAATATTGCTATGAGTGTCAAACAGATTGATAAGAGGCAACCTCTTATGACCATGCTTAGCAATGAAGTATATCGCGACGTTCAGTCAAGAACATGTAGTTTTGTAATGTACAGTGATAAAGATACTATTATTTCTCAATAACTTCGATTACAGTACGTTAAAACTCTTTTTTCAATGGCAAACAGTTTGGAGCCAGATCAGAGTACGGCATGTCCACATATTTCAGTTATACAAAATGTATCGCAACGTCCAGTTTCTGACATATTGCAACGTCCAGTCAAACAGTAGTACATATCATGTTTATCGGTAATATCGCGACGTCCATTCAATATATAGTACTTAAGTCATATCGCGAAATCCTGTTAAGCAGTAGGGCATTATATATATGCATATGTATTTCAATCATACCGCTATGTCCAGTTAAGAAGTCGTATTTCAGTCATATCACGATATGGAATTTCAATCATAGTAAAACAGTAGTACATGTAGTTTTACTTTAGTAATACCGTTACGTCAAGTCGAGAGATAGTATTTCTGTCATATTGCGACGTCCAGGAAAGCAGCAGTACATGTACAAAATGTATTTCAGTCATATCGCAACGCCCAGTAAACAGTACATGTATCACCACAGTGTGTGATTCGGGGTCTTGTATCAGTTCTCGTTGGTTTATTATATACCTAAACTTCTTGGATCTATAATAATTATGCTGTTCAACCAAATATCAAATATATGCATACATGTGTGTCCCTATACCGTAATGTTAAAACTTCTGCGTACATATGCAATCTGAAGCTATTTGTGGAAGTCATGTGATCACCTATAAGTACGTCATTATTTGTTTTGTTGACGTATTGCTCTGTTTTCGTTTTAATCCGCCATTTTTATCGGTTCGATTGAGAAGTGGCCTTTTAAGCGGTTAAGAGTATGAATTGAAATGTTTTAAGCTTTATACTTTGGAGGAAAACATTGTAAGGGAGTGATGTGGGTTATTCACGCTTAAATTGGAAATAAAGAATTCAAAGTTTATCCACGCTTTGTTTCATCTTTTTAAAAAGAATAGCATCGAAACTTGAAATTCCGAAATTTCACGCGCAAAGCTTCTTTATATAAATAGATCGTGTATAACTTGTGTTGCATATAAAGCAGTGACGTCAACATCGTGTAGCATATAAACCTTTTGATACAAACCATTTGATACGTACAAAGATTGTTAGGTCTGCATTTACTTTTATCACATAATATGCAGTCTGGGAGTTGCATATTTTAGCGATTGTATAAATATCGTAATCCACTAGTGGAATATCGTTTTTTTGGGCTCCGGCTCAACTTGTTCGTCCACAAGCGCTGCATGAAGCGGGACGCCAAATGACGTCATTCACTATGACGTTAACGTAAACAACGTAACGTTTTGGCGGAAATTCTATATAGCGGAGGGTCTACAAACTACGGCTTCAATCAATTTAACAGGTGCTTAAACGTGTTATGTGATAAATAGAATCTCACACTCGTGCTCATGATTTATCATTTTTAATTACACATGTAACTCGTCGACTAAAATGAATATGACGCTCGCCAAGGCTCGCGTCATATTATTTTAGTCAACTCGTTTATTAAAAATGATAAATAATGAGCACTCATACAAGTTCCTCTATTAAAATTTTTAATAGGTATAACATAATGTACATGTGCGTGTATTTCAATCATATCGCGACATCTAGTCAAGAGATAGTATTTCAGCCATATCAAGACGTCCAGCCAAACATAATATTAGTTATACAGTTTCTTCACAGTGTGCATGAGGATTTCTTCCCGGCTGAGGTAAATCATGTTGCCCGAGCCGTTAGGGACCTGTCAGGGACCTGTCAGCCAATGAAAACAGCTGCATTTCTATGTACCCTGTCAGCTCACAGGGTACATGGAATTATGTCAAGGACTCGTTGACCAATGAAAAGTAAGGAATTTACTTTGCAGTATAATAAGTATATTTATTATACTGCAAAGAAAATTCCTTACTTTTCATTGGTCAACGAGCCCTAGAAATAATCTCATGTACCCTGTGAGCTGACATGGATATGCAGCTGTTTTCATTGGCTGACAGGTCCCTGAGTCTTGCTTTGCTGAAAATAAGATGGCCGATTGCTCGACAGGATTGAGTGCATTCAATCGTGCATCTTCCGTTTTAAGTCTATTTCGGCTAAGAACCAATCGGTGTTTGGATCTTTCAACAGTCGCATTATTTCTTGGAAACTTTGACGTCGAAGTCTACGAGTATGCGCTTTTTCTTATGAATCCATGTCAACGTCAGAAACATGACGCCATTACGCTCAACGTTATCTGCTTTGGCGCGATTTTATTTATAGTTTATAATGAGCGCTGTACACGACACATTCCGAAATATTTCGTTTGAACAGTGAAAACTTTGCAGTATAATAAATTCGTTATACAGCTAACGGCTCGGGCAACATGATTTACCTCAGCCGGGAAGAAATCCACATGTACACTGTGAAGAAACGGTATAACTAATAATGTACATGTATTTAAGACATATCGCGACTTCCAGTCAAAATATAAAATTTCAGTCATAGCGCAATTTCATTCACAGTGTGACGTCCAGTCCAGAGATAGTATTTCAGTCATATCGTGACGTCCAGTCAAACAGTGGTACACGTACATGTATTTTAGTCATATCGCGACGTCCAATCAAGATATTAGATTTTACTCATATCGCAACGCCAAATCAGGTAAGGCGCTGACGCCAATACTGTTATTTCCATGACATACAATTTGGAGCTAGATCAGACTCCAAACTCTTTGCAACTCAAATTCAAAATGAATCGATAGAAACTTCCAATTCTACATTTATTTGCAATGCGTTTGTTTTTTCTTTTGGGTTTAAACGGGGGACGAATAATGTCTTGCCCACTTGACTAGCGAGGAATGACTGTACATAGAGATAACTGATACAGTGGAGAATCTGTGATTCTTTCCCGTTTAAACGCAAACGTACGCAAACGCAAAACACTAAAACGTAGAAAAGAACAACTTTTGGACAATTCTGATATTTCATGTTTATCTTGGTGGCAAACAGTTTGGAGCCCGATCAGACGCCGGGTTACCCGGCGTCTGATCTGGCTCCAAACTGTTTGCACTGCAAATGATAGTTTTAGCGTAAACGCGTTTATTGGGAAAGAATAACAGATTCTCCACTGTAGAGATAACTGATATCCTCGCCAACTGCCGGGTTTGTCAAACACACCAATAAAAAGTACATTTCTTTTGTAAGTTTCACCAAATAAAATTTGATTTGAATGCCTGATAACTTTCAACCCCTAAATCGGCAATAATAACCCGATAAATTTCTTTACGTCGGTAACGCCACGCGAGAAAATATAACACCCGGTGAAATTACTACATCAATTGCCGCTTTACCTCCAAGACCAAACTGCAAAGGCAGCTGCAAATAGTTTGGATACTGATCAGACGCCGAGTAACTCGGCATCTGATCAGAATCCAAACTGTTTGATACTCAAGTCCCAATTTTAAAAGCCATGCTGCCTTGAATCTAATTTTATTGTTTAATAGAAGACGACATTTTTAAACAGACGATATTGTGAAAGTGAAGGGGCTAAATGTCATGACTATTTTCTTCGGTAATTTGCAGATCAATGAAAATATCAAAATGAGAAATAAATAACCGTCTTCAGTCGCCGAACGTTATCGTCTTGTCTTTACGAAATCAAAACAAAAGAAATCTTGTCCACTTTACCTTAAAACATATACATGTATGGCTTCTGTTCAAAGGACGTGGGAAAGAGAGCATTGAAGACACTGGCAAACAGTTTGGAACCAGATCAGGCCCAAACAAAACAGTTTATTATCGAATTGTTTTTATATAAATTGACAGAGAAGAAAGAATCAAAGAGAGACTTTAATTCTCTGCAAGCTTCATGTAAATTTGTGATTACCCTTGCAAAAAAAGTTTTGATCACAATTAGGCAGCGAGTAATTCAGCGTCCCATCTGGATCCCAACTGCATGCAAACATTGTGATATTCTTTTGGCAGTAACTTTAAATATCTATATAATATGAACGCACAACTCCTGTGTGAAAAGAGCGCTATATAAATCGAGTATAATAATAATATATTCTGAGAATTGTTGCAGATACAGTAGAGAAAACGTTATTCTTTCCCAATAAACGCGTTTACGCTAAAACTATTATTTCCATTGCAAACAGTTTGGAGCCAGATCAGACGCCGGGTAACCCGGCGTCTGATCAGGCTAAAAACTGTTTGTCACCAAGATAAACATGAATTATCAGTATTGTCCAAAAATTGTAGTTTTATACCTTGTAATGTTTTGCGTTTGCGTTTCGTTTGCGTTTAAACGGGAAATAATAACGTTTTCTCCACTGTAGCAAATTGTACAGGCGACAATTATATAGCGGACTTGCAGAACGTTAAGGAGGCGATGCATTTAGCTGACAACATTTCAAAGGTAAACCCTTACAACAAGTGAATAAGACATTATTATTTCCCCATTTAATGAAACTAAATACAAACGCAATACAATAAAATGCAAAATACGACATGCGTGTCAAAATATAGTCGGCTTTTCTTATAATCTGAATCGACAAAAAGTTCAGACGCCGGGTTATTAAGAGTCTGATCTGGCTCCAAACCGTTTGCGATTCACATAAAGGATTAGCGTAAGTGTGTTTATTGGGAAAATAACGTATTCTCCATTGAACATGTAAACTTCATTTGGCGGTCATGTGTAAACAGTTTAGAACAAGATCAAATGCTGGAAAAAATTGGGCGTATAATCATAATCTCCTACCGATATTTATTGTCGCAATTATGAACGTAGAATTTACTTAGATATATTTTGAAGACGCAACTTTAAACGTAGACATTATTGTTATTTTCAAAGGATAGATGTTTAGCTACGGTTATTTTACGGCCAATTTTCGCATGCAGTCTTCTGTCCAACGAAAACTTCGTCTGCTCGTTTGAACACATACAGCCGAAGCACCTCTATAAATGTTATATCACTAACACACATTTAAAACATTCTTGGTTTAAACAGTTTCGATCCTAATTGTATTCCTCGTTACTTATAATCAGCTTTTTTGTTAAAGAAAAAAAACTGTTTTGTTTTTTTTAAACTCTTTCACTGCCATTACATGTATAACGGACTAATCCCGTCTAGCATATAGTCACTAGGTACCGTGATATAGTCGGCCTTTGTATCAACCACTTATGTTTTTCAAAACACCCCTAAATGGTCAAAAATGAACTATACTGTATTGAAGATAGGAATTTTCCATTTGATGTTCAGGGTTGAATGGGTTACAGCAGACGACACTTTGAGCTGACGACAAGTTTAGCGCGTTCAAAAAGACTGACGTTCAAAGGCTGTCGCTAACAGGTATAAAATGGTGAGAAAAAGTTCGTGAGAACATACGGCTAGAGAAGGTCAAACATTTTCTTAACGTTTGATGTAAACAAAATAGTTTTAATTTCTAAATCGCATCAAATCAGTTTTGACCAAAATAAAACAGCATATTTTGTCAAATTTCTGTTTAATTTCTGTGAAATATTGAATCGACATCGATTAGACATTATTTTAGCGTAAAAGCGTGAGAATTGGACGAGAAAGACAATACTGTGGAGAAGATATTAAATCTTAGCGTTTAACCCATTCCCCATAAACACGCCTTTTTATGCCTCTATTTTATTCCTCCACAGTAGAAAATAGTTCCATTTTAAACAGTCATAGATATATACCTGGAGAAATATTTTCTTTATTCTTGTAGGTAATAGCTTAAAGCAGGCTGAATGTAAAGCTTTACTTTCAACCTGCTTTAAGTGGTCACATATCTTCAAAACTAGGAAAGGGCTATGGGCTAATGGGTTAACCATTTACCAAAAGAATGCACATTCTGTTTTACTTTTAACTTGCTTTCAGGGGGCACCCGTCTTCAAAACTAGAAAACTGATATGGCGTAAAGGGTTAAACATTACTTAACCAACTCAATGCAACAAAGTGTAAAAATAACAACTGTTTTCACAATTCTTTCTATTGTTTGTATGCAAATGATGATGAGGTTGGGGCTCGCACTGTTGCAATAAATGCTTTCAGCATGAACTCGTTTATTGAGAAAGAATAACATCTCCACAGTAATAAAACAGGGCTGCCATTTCTCCGGATTTTTCCTAAATATCCGGATTTTTTCCCACTACATGGTATCTTAAAGCATGCTGAAAGTAAAGCAGAATGCGCCCTAAGGCACATTCTGCTTTACTTACAGCCTGATTTAAGTAGTCGCATGTCAACAAAACAAGAAAAAGGCTATAGGTTAAAGGGACGATTCGTAAAATCGCACTTGAAAAATGCAAACTTTGAAATCTTAGGATTTTTCATTTCAACTTATGGCAGCCCTGATAAAAACAGGCTACAGGTGAATCAGGTGGATCTACAAACAGTTTGGTTTCAGATTACTTGTACATGTAGACGTTGAGTAGGTTTGATCATAATGTGGTCATAATGTATACACAAATGTGAGATGCAATAGTCCTTACATGTAGTACAGTACAGAAGACGTTTAAACGGTTTTGTGCTAAAACAATTATTCCAAATTATTCCAGGCGCCATTCCAGGATTTGAACTGTATGTATACATGCACAAAGAACATGATACATTGAACAACACTGTAAAGAGCCTAAAAACCTCTTTTGTAAATGATATTTTGAAATACGTGAATATTTTTCAGTCGTGATATTTGGAGATTATCTTAACACACGTCCTTTAAATTTCATTAAACAATTTCAATGCAGCATGCAACCTACCTCGTCCCGAAATTACTCGTACATAAAACAATGTGAAAGTAGATTCTATAAGTTTATGACCATCATATTTACTTCAGAATGAAATTCTTATTCACCAAATGTTTATCATTTTGAATCGCTTCACTGTTACATCTAATACATGTACATGTATAGTTCTCAAAATGAAACGAGTTTTTGTTTTAAGGAAATGATTATCCAACGATTTTATTGGTTGTATCTTTCTTGAGCGGATGAGGACTGAGTCAAAGTCTTGAACTCGACTCTAATTACAGAGGTTTCAAAGATTTGAATCTATCAAAAAACAACCAGGAGACACACATTTTAACCGTTTAACCCTTTCCCACATAGCATATCTCTAGTATTGAATATAGGTGTCCACTTAAAGCAGGTTGAAAGTAAAGCAGAATGCGCTTTAAGCGCATTCTGCTTTACTTTCAGCCTGCTTTAAGCTATCATCTGCTAGAATATAGAAAATATTTTGTATGATACATATTTATGAATGTATAAATTGGAACTGTTTTCTTCAGGGCAAGAATAAACTGAATGCGCTAAAAGGCGCTTCTATGGGGGAAAGGGTTAAATTCGGTCTGAGATCTTTTTCAAGCAACTGATAATGATCTCGTGTTGTTGTTCCTAAGGTTTTACGTCCACTAGAAGCCATATAGTGATGCATACAGTAAAACCTCTCTATAACAGCCACTAAAAGAAGGCTAATAAATTGTATAAAAGACAGGTGATAGCTTAAAGCAAGGTGACAGTAAAACAGAAATCTCCTAAAGGAGATTTCTGTTTTACTGTCACCTTGCTTTCAGCAATCACCTGTCATAAACACCTAATAACTAACACAAATTAGTGGCTGTTATAGAGAGGTTTTACTGTACTCCAATGAATTGCAATCCTGGTGCCCGTTTCATAAAACTTCATACGACAAAACAATCACGGTCGTAAGTCAAAACTTTAAAATAAATTAAATTTCTGATTTCTCTATCTAATCCTGTCTTGTGACATCTCTTTGGAATCGTCTTGAAAAGACAGGATTATATGGAGAAATAAATAATAATTGAGACTTTTATAATCTGACTTACGACAACATTTGTCGTACGAAGTTTTATGAAACGGGCCCCAGGGTACCGTTTTACTAACATTGCGTAAGCTTGCGCCACGTTACGCTTTGGTCAACATCGGCTTACTTTCGTTGGGAAGTCAGAACGATCTCAGACTCAACTCAAATGCTTTATAACCTTGGACCCAGTAGTTTCCAAAGATTATCTATTTCTACATTTCATCGCATTGTGGTTGCCTTAATATCGTTTTTAAACAAGAACAAATAACATCATTTATCACATAAACGTGCAAAACATAGAGGGCCGTAAAAATCGTATGGCCCACTGGGCATATCTTTTATACTAATTTTCGAATCACCAAAATACTGTACTACTACGCCGACTGTAAATCAGTAAAGAGAATCTAGACCACTTAGATCACCACTAGGTATTGAAACATTCCCAAGTGTCCTAGAAACATTATTCCGAACAGTCCCGTAAACTCAGGCTGCAGAGTTCTAGTATTAACAGTGATTCAGACTGTTTTTCAAATTCAGACGTTACAATGATTGCTCTAACGGCGTTATTTTGAAAACGAAACTAGATTCTAAATGTCAACTGATCATATTTAGTCAATTACAGCAATTTTTAAATTAAATATTAATTTAAAATTGAATATGGTATCAGAGAAGTCTTCTCACAGCACATTGATGTTGATTTTCTTTATTTTAGTTTGATAGGTGTTTTTCATTACGGATGAATACAACCGAATAACGCCTATGACGAATCGTTTCCTAAGAGCCGAGGGCAAAAGTGAAAGTAAGACCGTTCGGATTTTCGCGTCATTTTGGTGTTTATGTGATAAATAGGATATCAAATTCGTGTGTGTTCAGTCGTGAATTTATTGAACTCGTTGGATAAAATGATATGTTGCTCGCCAAGGCTCGCAACATATGATTTTATCCAACTCGTTCCATAATTTCACGACTGAACACACACTCATTCAATATCCTCTATATCTATTATATCAAAAGTTTATCAGACTCTGAGTGCAGTGTAACCATCGATCTGATTAGGTTCCAAACTACCTGCCACGTCATTACGGCTCCCCTGCTGTAAGGCGCCGCCTACAGTGGAGAATCTGTTATTCTTTCCCGTTTAAACGCAAACGTACGCAAACGCAAAGCACTAAAACGTAGAAAAGAACAACTTTTGGACAATTCTGATAATTCTTGTTTATCTTGGTGGCAAACATTTTGGAGCCTGATCAGACGCCGGGTTACCCGGCGTCTGATCTAGCTCCAAACTGTTTGCACTGCAAATAATAGTTTTAGCGTAAACGCGTTTATTGGGAAAAAATAACAGATTCTCCACTGTACCTCGATAGGGTCCTCTGGACGTGATTCCGGCGATTATTTGCAATGTACATGTACATGTACAACAATTCTTTACATTTAGCGCGCAGGAAAATACATGTTTTGGGACCGAGAAATGTGTTCCAATTTCCGGGACTTCCAGCTTTAAAAATGTTGTTTAATACTGAATTCCAAGACATACCCGTGTATACATAAACGCAACTAAAACCTAAAACTTAAATTCAATTATGGCATTTTCTCGTTATAACACTCATTATTATCTTCAAATAAATAATCTTCAAAGTGTTCCAGTCAGGCGCATCACCATCAACCATAGTTATAATGATGTTATTACGATAATTAGGAACTAGTGCGTTCACTGTCGCCAACATAGCCTGTTTAAGAATAATTGTCTACAAGTTTCCTAAATGAAATATTAGACTGGAGATGCACCGATACGAGTGTCACATAGTTTAGATCTAGATCAGGCATCGATCTACACGGCGTCTGGTCTGGATTCAAACTGTTTGCAATGAAAGTATTGAGCGTTGAGCAGGGAAAGGGTTAATGTTTTCGCTGATTGCCGTCAGAAATTAATCAGCTCGCGACAATTACTACAACCAACTTCCGCTAGAACCGGATACAATACCCGTCCATTGCTCAAACCATTAATATACTTCATTGTCGTCTGCTTTAAAACTCTCGTCCGCAACCGTTTCCAATTATATTATATATTTCCTCTGCAGAAATCAGAAATATTGATAATTGTGTCAAAAAATTTGGATCCCAATCAGACGCCGCGAAATCGCGGCGTCTGATTGGGATCCAAACTGTTTGAACATGCAAAGACTATAAGCCTAAGTAGTGAAAGGGTTAAGCCCTTTGAGAAATGAACCCCGGCACGGCTTCAAGATCAGAAACATACTGATCTTAGAGATTCCTTAATTCGCTGGAGATACTGTTTCGACCTCGTCATTAAATTATTGCTTTTCGAAAAGCCACTTCCAGCATTAACAAATAATTTCAACCTAAAACTCCTGTACGGTCGTATTATCGGGCACTATCTGCCAGTGATACCTGTTTCCCGGCGTCGTAAGTGCGCCGAGCCATCCAAGGGAAGCATAAAGTGTGCATTATGGGATTGATTCCGGAGCACGGTAGATCTTTATCATTGGCGTTTCAAACACCATTCTTCTACCTGTATTCTTTTTAAATCTTTTATATTACCCTGATAATACAAGCAAACAATTTTCCTATTGTCGTGATGCCATTGGTTTGCGACATCGGGCCACTTTACGTACAATATGGCACATGTGCTCCTGTCAGTGAAGGTGACAATTCATGAAAGCAAAGTGTGACAATCGAGCTAAATGACATCAATGAAAATCTGTTTGTATCCGATTTCATCGTCTGAGTTCAGGTAAACTCTACAAATGAACAACCTTTCGACAGATATTTTATTAAATTGTTCACGGACAGAAGATCGACACGTGAGCACGTTGACTCCAGGTGAAACATGCAAATGGCGACATGTTATTTTTGAGTAGTGTATTCTTTCTTCAGTTTCTGGGTGTTCCAACTGAAAGGTGATTAATTCTTTAAATTGCCTTCGATGTGGTAGGTGGTGGTGAAATCGTCCATAAATATCTGTACATGTATTACTTGAGTTGTTTCTCTATAGAACATTATTAAAAAAAATTACATTCAAACAATTCTCGGCCGAAGTCGCCACTCAAAGCAGAAGCAAACGTACCCGAAAGCGTCTGTTCAATGCCAGATCAATCCGTTACTGTACTCTATATAGACTGTTTCTTGTTTTCAAGACAGTTCACCACTTAAAGCAGGTTGAAAGTAAAACAGAATGCGCCTTATTGTGGATTCTGCTTAACGTTCAGCCTGCTTTAAGCTAAAATCTGCTAGGATATAGAAAAAAATATTTCTTATAGTGCATATTCATGATTGTATAAAATGTAACTATTTTCTGCTTTTGAGGAATGAATAAAAAGCGTAAAAGGGCGTATCTTTCCAGTAATTGGTTAAACAGCAAAACAGAACATTAACAGAACAGAACATGTCTTTTAATATTTGAAGGGGCCAGTGCAAGATGGTACCTAAGTCCATTTTTAGCATTGTAGCATGAACTCAACTTTCTCCACATGTTAACATTCCAAACGTGAGTAATTTGTACGTTTATACAGAAAAAATGGTGTTTATAAAAATATTACAAAAGTGCTATCTCCACAATGGATTTAGGACTTTTGTTGCATGTGTACGTAAATACATGATGCACATGGTGGATACACACCTAAACTTACTGCTCGAATTTCGAGTGTTCGGGAAAAAACCGGTAAGTATTTATTACTTAATTCATGGATTAATATATAGTTTTATTCAATTAGTGGTATGAGGCAATGGTATACGGGAGAACCCCATGGATATCCGATATTAATAGTAAAACGTATGTTTTCCGCGTTTTCTCTTGGAAACTGCTGATTTCAACATACTATCCGCTGTATCCCCCGCGTTCCGTTGCCTGGATGTACCTACTTGGCCCAACAAAATACAATAGCATGTTCTGTTATACACAATGTTTAATCTTTTGAAACTATTCACATTGAAAATTCAGCAAAACATTTAAATTTTCATGGTTTTGGCACTATTTCGGGCATGGTCCCCATTCCCATCATGCAAACCAACTCGGTTAGCGGGTACACCGGACAGACTAGTCGTAAAGGGGCGACCTTTGACAGCCATTTGAACTCAGTCCCGAAACATTAACAAAACAAAGCCAAACAAGGCTTAGCTTTTAGATATGCCAAACTAGGCTTAAAATCAAGAACCTGCCAAACAAGGCTTAAGGTCAAGCAATGCCAAACTAGGCTTAAAATCAAGAATATTCCAAACTAGGCTTGAAGTCAAGCAATGCCAAACTAGGCTCACAATCAAGAATATGCCAAACTAGGCTTAAAATCAAGCAAAGCCAAAACTAGGCTTAAAATCAAGAATATGCCAAATTATAATTTCATGCCAAACTAGGCTTAAATTTATGTATATGTAGCAATTTGAGCGTATTTCAGCATGCTGGGCAGTAAATGAGATTAATGCACCGAAAAATTAAAGTCCCATTGTGTTTTCAGACCTTTTCTTAATGCCTGAAATATACAATAACGGTCAGTTCGTCAATCGAACAGTTTGTGGAGTATACGGTTGAGCAGTATTTTCAGCCTTTCGATTAATCAATCTGTATGCCTTTCGATTAGTCTAATAGTTGGTTGATCGATCTATCGATATACAATGTAAATATGTAAATAATCTGGCTTTGTTATTGTTAAGTAATCAATTAATTAATTAGTCGTAAATTTATTTTGTTTGTTTCTGATTCCAGTAGCATGATCTGTATTTGTTGTTGCGATGTTCTAACAAAACAACCGCAGTATCAAAGCGGATGCTGATGTTTAATGTTTATACTTTCTCTTATCCAGACTCTACTTTTTAGTTTTGGCAGATACCTGGTCTTAAAGAGTATACATGTACATAAAATAGATACAGCATGGTTTGGTTTGGTTTGGTTTGTTTGTTTGGTTTTTTCCTCTTTTTTTTCATTGTATTTTGATAGTAATATAGTTAGGACTGTGTTCATATGTTAAGAATGTTTATAAAGACACATTACACCGCCAGTATTTACTTTGCCACATAAATGAGCGAACTTTCTATGATGCTGGAGCTTTCTGCATTGCTTTCATCTGCTCTAAACAGCAACTTGTTAAAAATTTACAGTAGATTCGTATGTGGTTCTCTCAAAATATAACCATAGAGATAGGGGTAAACTTTTATTTTCATGTTTCCTCTGAAGTCCTTTTAGTAATTAGTCAAGTTCTACATAGTCGTTTTCTCGTCTATGTTCAACAGTGCAAATTTTGACTGACAAACTTCCAAATTTTTAAATACTATCATGTTTGGTGTCCTTTTTCGGTTGTTTTTTGGGTTTTTTTGGTTTATTTTGTTTTTTTCTGGAGTTTTAAAAAGTTTTATGAACTAAAAATCAAGTGTACTAGCTTTAATCCTAGATAAATACGAAAGACTCAAGCAGGAAACGCAACACAAACAATACACCCACCTCTCAAGCAGAACACACACACAGTCATACCATAACAAACACACACACACACGCACACTCCCATTCCTTCATCGACACACTAAATAGAAAACAACAAGCAAGACAAACATAAAGCAAAGTGAACATAGGAGCCCGCCTTGGTACGGTCAGTAGCAATCAATAATTAATTATAAATTAATCATTAACTACCACTGGGGGGTTAAACCTGGGTTTAGGGGCGCCCAACCTCACACTTATCTCCTATATTCACCTATAAAGACGAACAGTGTACATAAAATATAAACCCTTGTTCCACAACCTCACAATCAAAACGACCGCCAGCACAGTAAGTAAATACATGTAAAACATTTAACAAAAATTCTATGACAAGATCATTAGTAACATGGGAAAGAATTAAACATTCAAGCCCGTGTTAAAAATAACCCACTATGGCAACGGTCAAATTACACTCAAGCGACTAGTCTGTAGTTACGAGTAACTGTAAGACATATTGCTGTTGTGCAAGATATATTGTACCGTAGACAAGACGTGATTGATGTGCTTTTATCAAGCTGTTTACAAATTTGTATATCTGTTTCAAGAAACTTGGATCCGGATAGTGGTTTTTTTGGTTTGTTTGTTTGTTTGTTTGTTTTGTTTTTGTCCTAGTGAAATTGCAAAGATAAAAGGTGCTTGACATTTCTAAAGATAATTTCAAACAGCTGGTCCATTCTATAAAAATATAACATAAAGTATGTTATTATAGTTGTTGATGGTACTTTTTTCAGCAATGGAAGTTCAAATAAATAGCTAAATGTTCTGAAGTTATACTTCTTTGATAGCCGTGTATTTAATTTATGAAAGTAATAATATATGATAGGAATATACATTTTGGTGTACAGTTGGACCTTTGTTAATCGACCGGATATACTTATCACAGTTAATAAAACAAAAACAACAATGAAAATAAATAACAAATTGTGCAACTGGTTGCAACAGTAGTTTTTGGCATTTATTTTGTCATGCAATATGTTGCTGTCTGCAGAGTTATGTGCCTTTGTATAAAAGCGGTCGAGGAACGCAGGTCTGATTGTACCTCGAAACACAGATTCCTTCAAAACTTAACTTACAACTTAACTTTATTTCTATGTTACCTGTGTATACTGCATATGTTTGTGTTATTTCTTTGTTTCTTTCTACTTATTCTGTTTCAATCTTTTCGCCTTTTTCTTCAAATAGCTTTCTGAATAGCATCTTAGAAAGTGTGGCATTATGGATACACAGTGTTTTCTGCAGCGGAGCAGACTCTATGGAGGAGTGCTCAAGTTTATCTGAAAATTTAATACCCAATGGGTAATGACCTAGTTTCTTGGAGAGCCTCCATTGGTTTGTTCTGCTGCAGACTATACATAGGTTGCAGCAGAGTCTACTGTAAGCTTTCATTTTTGTATATTTTCTGTTTGATGGTTCGTTTTTTCAGATGTATTAGCTCACATGTTAAACATTTCAGCCTATTTGTAAGCGAAATTTTGTATTCCTCACATTTTTGCATTGTCATGATACTGCTACTGATACAGGCGGGTGATGTAGAATTAAACCCAGGTCCAACCACGAATGATTTAACAATATTGCATTTAAACATAAGAAGTATAAGAAACAAGTTGGACTTTATTACGGATTCATTATTAGAGTTTGATATTCTTTGTTTTACAGAAACCCATTTAAACCACAGCATATCAGATAATGCATTGCAAATATCCAACTATCACAGTTTATCTTATAGAAAGGATAGGTCTAATCATGGTGGGGGTATTCTTGTTTACGTTTCAAATGATCTAAAGCATTCGCGGATTCTAAATTTGGAAGTTTTTTGTAACGAATCTGTGTGGATCAAAATAGAAAACAAACGCGAAAGTTATTTATTAGGAGTTTTCTACAGTCCTAAAACAGCAGATC
The DNA here is from genome assembly GCA_922989275.2 of Gari tellinella. Taxonomy (NCBI): domain Eukaryota; kingdom Metazoa; phylum Mollusca; class Bivalvia; order Cardiida; family Psammobiidae; genus Gari; species Gari tellinella. The sequence goes on along the minus strand of OV277868.1, from coordinate 76,603,295 downwards.
GAATTTTTTTCGATAATTTTAATTTAAATATAGAAAAAGCCTTTGAGTTATCAAATAATATTGTTATTGTTGGAGATTTAAATGAAGATCTTTTAATCAATCATATAAAAATTTAAAGCATATACTTATAAATAATTCACTGAAAAATGTCATTACTGAGGCTACTAGAGTTAATGTTTACTCGATCCAATCATTGTTCATTTTGATATGCCATTTAATAAAGCTGATGTTTTGAATGTCCCAAATGAAATAAGCGATCATAAAGCTACCTTAATATCACTTCCACTTTCATATCATATTAATAATACATTTGAAAGGAAAATTTGGATATATAGGGACGCTAATTTTGATAAACTGAACGAATATATTTTAGAGTACAATTGGAACTGTCTTTTAGATAATAATGTTAATGATGCATGTAAAATATTTACCGATACTTTTATCCACTTTGTTGAAACATGTGTGCCATCAAAAATTATCTTTATTCGAAGAGACGACAAACCGTGGTTTGACTCTACTCTGAGAGCTTTTAGTAGGAAAAGAGATAGACAAAAACGTATTGCTCTAAAATCAGGGAAACAGAATGACTGGAATAGTTATGAAAGTTACGAAATAAAGTAAATAATTTGAAAAAGCATGCTAAAGAAACATTTTTCCAAAATCTTGATTCTTCCCTCTCGAATTTGCAAAACAATGACATAAGTGGTTTTTGGACAATTATACGCCATTTTGTTAAGAATAATGATTCCTCTGCAAATATACCTCCAATATGTACCGTATCTTCTTCTGGTGAGTCGCATCTTCATACATCAGACGAAGAAAAGGCTGAAGTTTTAAACCAATATGTTTCCTCTATTTCTTGTATTGACGACAGTAAAGCCGAACTCCCTGTTTTTATAGGCAAAACAACTGAAAGTTTAAGTGATATTTATATTACAAGGGAAGAAATTGAAGATATAATCGGTGGTCTTGAATTAAATAAAGCATCCGGACCAGATGAAATTAGTCACCTCTTTCTTTGTTATTTAATAGATCTTTACATGAAGGAATATTCCCCGACATTTGGAAGTTAGCAAACGTAACTCCGCTTTATAAAAAGGGTGATAAAAACAACGTCTCCAACTACCGTCCTGTTGCTTTATTAAGTTGTTGTGGAAAGATTTTTGAAAGAATAGTATTTAAATATATGTATAATTTTTTTATTGATAATAATCTTATATATAAATATCAATCAGGCTTTTTACCTAAGCACTCTACTTCTTACCAATTAATAGATATATATCACCATATATGTCAAACCTTTGAAAACAAACAATTTAGTTGCATGGTATTTTGTGATATCTCAAAAGCGTTTGATAGGGTATGGCATAATGGTCTCCTTTTTAAATTGGAACAAAACGGTATAAAAGGCAAACTTTTAAATTGGATTTCCAATTATTTGTTTAAACGAAGGCAGAAAGTTGTTATAAATTCCCATTCTTCATCAACGAAGTATGTTTGTGCTGGTGTACCCCAGGGGTCAGTGTTAGGCCCTGTTTTATTTCTTATTTATGTTAATGACATAGCAGAATCACTTTTAAGTTTAACCAGATTATATGCAGATGACAGTTCATTATACTATTCAGCTTCTTCAATTCAAGATATTGAAGGTATTATAAACCATGATCTCAATATTATTTCACACTGGGCTAATCAATGGCTCGTAAATTTTAATCCTGCTAAGACAGAAGCTATGCTTTTTTCACTTAGAAATTATGAAATACTTCCATCACTTCGCTTTGATAATACACATATTGATTTTGTTGATAGCCATAAACATCTTGGCGTTACCTTTGACTCAAATGGACACTGGAATACTCATATAGATAACATTTTAAAATCTGCTTCAAAGGTAGTAGGCATAATGCGTAGACTGAAATTTAATTTCAATAAACATGCGTTAAACCAGATTTATATGTCCTACGTGAGACCAATTTTGGAATACTCTTCTGAGGTTTGGGATTGCTGCACAATGCAGCAATCAAATTCCTTAGAGAAGCTCCAAAATGAGGCTGCTCGTATAGTTACAGGATTAACACGTTCTGTCTCTCTTGAGAATTTGTATAGAGAATGTGGTTGGCAATCTCTAGAAAAGCGTCGCGAAATAAAACGTCTCTGTTTCATGTATAAAGCAACTCACAATATGTTGCCTGATTACTTAAATGAATTATTTCCTCAAATCCCAATAGAGCGAAATTATAACTTAAGAAACGCTACTGATATTCCTGTTCCTTTTGCTAGAACAGAAATATTTCGTAGTTCATGTATTCCGTCATCAATTGCATTATGGAATAATACAGCACATATTCTCAAGAATGCTCCTTCAATTTCAAGTTTTAAAGAAAATATTACTAAACATGCCATAATCAAAATACCATGTTTCTATTTACATGGAAGTCGATATTTATCAGTCATGCTTGCACGTCTGCGAAACAACTGTAGTTATTTAAACAGCGATCTTTATGATAATCACATATCAAACAATCCAAACTGTACCCACTGTAACCAAATAGAAAATGCAGAGCATTACCTTTTTGTCTGTCCTAAATACCATGCCCAAAGAATAAAACTTTTCAATGCAATTAGAGCGTTTCATCCTTTAAACCCGGTATTACTAATGCACGGGTGTAACAACTTAACTAATGATGACAATATGGTTATATTTGATGCTGTACACCGATATATAAAAGAAACAAAGCGTTTCACATTTGATTAATGTAAACCAAAGTGATTTGTTCTGTTTACATTTAGTTGCTGTTATTTTTTCACATAAAAACTTTCTGCATTGTTGTTTTGTTCTGCATTGAGCTACATCATCTATTAGACTACTTTGTTATCTTCTTTTGGATAAAAGACAAACTGTACATGTTCAGCTGCTACCAACTGATCCAAATAATGTCACTCAAATTAAATAAGTTATTTTATAAGTATCATTAGTAAGCTATTTCTTATTTCTTCTTCTTCTCCTTCTCTTCTCTTACTAACCACTCCTTCTATTTGTTGTCACTAAATAGTTATATATGTTTAGAGCCATTGTATATATTGTCTGAATGTTTACATACAAGGGGAAGGGCCGAATCTAATGTTGTGAGAACTTGTGGCCCAACCCCATTTCTATGAATATTTATGGAATAAAATATGTTTAAACTAAACTACAATAACGGTTAATAATAATGTTTGAACATTCTTATGAGCCAAACTGATCTATGAAATGATGAAGACGGACCTAAATCACCAAGAAGGGCGATTTAAAATAATAACAAACCGAAAATAGAACGTCTGTAATAAACATTACCACACGGCTTAGTATCACGTGATACAGCAGAAATCAACATCACTGGGGGCAACCGTATCTACCTCCGCCCGTCCATCCATCAGTCAGTTAGACTATCACACTTTTTTGTCCGCTCTCTAACTCAACTGTTTTTTATCCGATATTCACCAAACATGCTGAAAATGTCCATTGATATAAAATCAAGGTTTAGTTTGATTACTACTAAAATCGCATAAGGTTTTTTTGAGTTTTTTGCCTGTTAATTAATAAAAAAATGACTGTTTCAGTCTTTTTTGCTCTCTAAAACAAACAGCTGTTATCGGATTTTCACCAAACATGCTGAAAATATTTATTCATATAAAATTTAGGTCTAGTTTGATTATTACTAAAATCGCATGTGGCATATCTGAGTTTTTGCCCTTTATGTATTAAAAAATGACTTTTGCTCTCAAACACAAATACGTTTTATTTGATCTTCACCAAACTTGCTGAAAATGTTTATTTGATATAAAATCAAGGTCTAGTTTGATTACTACTAAAATCGCATAAGGTATATCTGAGTTATTGCCTTTTTATTAATAAAAAATGACGGTTTCACCCTAACACATACAATTTTTATCGGATATTCACTAAACTTGCTGAACATATTTAATTATATAAGATTTAGGTCTAGTTTGATTATTACAAAAATCGCATGTGGCATGTCTGAGTTTTGACCCTTTAAGTATTAAAAATGACTGTTTCAGCATATTTTGCTTTCTAACACATACAGTTTATATCAGATATTCACCAAACTTGTTGAAAATGTTTATTAATATTAAATCTAGGTCAGTCATCTTAACTGCCAAAATCGCACAAGGCATGTTGGAGTAATTGCCCTTGAATGACTAAAAAATTCATTTTTTAATTATTCAAGGGCAATAACTCAGACATGCCTCTTGCGATTTTGCTAGTTAATGAACCTCATCTAGATTCTATACTAATAAATAGTTGTAGCAAGTTTGGTGAAGATCCCAAAAGAAGTGTTTGAGTTAGAACAGAACAGAACAGAATATTTATTTTTTGTTTGAGCATAACAGCTCATCACCATACATACATACATATAAACATTGCATGCGTTGAAAATAATCAACATATCATGTTTACCACATGAAAAAAACAGTGAAAAACTGTGAGAGTGTTAATCTCGGAATATTTCAGTACTTAATAGTATAAGTAAGTTTCGAGTAATTTCTTTTGTCATGAGGACATTCTCTTTTGTTTTTTATCAAAATTGTTAATAGTAGTACTACATGTACTAACAATTTTGGAACAAAACAAAAGAGCATTTTAAAACAAAAAATAGTTAATCACCATATTTAACAAACAACATAATGGCAGTTAAACATGTACTTTACGACTTCAAAAATAAGTAGTTTCGCCTATGCGTTTAATAAGTTGTCTCTTAATTTAAAACTCTTAATACAGTATATTGCTAATTTGGTTAACATGGCTTTCTTGGAAGTGTTAAGAAGTTCAATGAATTTAAACATGTTCGGTCTTTGCCGGTAGTATCTAGGAATATATTGTTTTCTCAAAACTTCATATCTCGAACAAATTAAGATAAAGTGATACTCGTCTTCTATGTCGTTTAATACACATACCGGACATATTCTTTCATTTCTTGCTATATTTCTATGTCGACCTGTTTCAATTAAAAGCTTATGTGAAGATAGTCTAATTTTTGCTATTGTATTTCTATATTTGGCTTTATCAAGTGCACCTAGATAACTAGAGCGCTGGTAATTTATTTTCAATTCTTTAAACATATACAATGATGTACTATTATTTACAGAGGTATGCCAATTCGTAATGTAAATGTCCTTTAGTCGTGATTTCAACACAGGTATGAATTTATTTAAACTGACAGATTCTGGAAAGGTCCAGACATCTGCGAAACCCGAATTGCATAACAGATCTTTTACTTTGCAAGACCAGTTAATAATGCCCATTTCTGTCTCAATTTCTCTTCTCTGACTGTCAATAACATATTTAAACGTATAACACTTTAACCAGAATTTTATTATTCTGACATGTCTACAAATATATAATGGGAAACGACCTAACTCAGCATATAATGACAGAGAGTTTGTTGATACTTTTACATTCAATAACCATTTGCAAAATTTTCGATGTACCCTTTCAATGTTATCAGCTTTCATAAATCCCCAGACTTCACAACTATAATTCAAAACTGAAAGTACATAGGCATCAAACAAATTGCACATAATATCAACCGGTACTATCATTTCCCTTGTTATGCCAAATAAGGCATGCATAGCTCTCAGTCCCTTCCCAGATAATGTATTAGTTGCCTGCATAAATGAACCCCCACATGTTAAAACTAACCCCAAATAATTAAAGCTATTAACGATATCAATTTGTCTTCCAGCATATGTCCACGTGTGATCTTAGTCTTCCTCCTTTCCTGAAAATAACTATTTTCGTTTTATCTACATTTACGGTTAAGTTCCATTTTGTACAATATGATTCAAGATTATTCAAAGAATTCTGGAGACCATCTTTTGATTCCGAGAAAATACAGGCATCATCAGCAAAAAGCAGTAAATATATAGATAATTGATCAATTAATAGACTGGCATTCAAATCCTGTTGCATGTGTTGTTCTATGTCATTCAAAAAAAGAGAAAACATGATCGGCGAGGTTACCTCCCCTTGCAATAATCCAACATTACTATTGAAAACGTCTGACAAAGTATTCATATGCTTAACACATAACTTAACATGGGTATACATAGATTTAATAATAGAGAACAGTTTACCATCTACCCCGGAGTTAATTAATTTCAACCAGAGGCAGTTTCTATCAATAAGATCATACGCCTTTTTAAAGTCTACAAAACAGCAGAACAATATCCTTTTGTTCCGTAAAGTTCGCTCAATAAGCGAATTCAAAACAAATATAGCATCTACTGTTCCATAATTCTTTTTAAACCCAAACTGAGCATCGGTCAGTATATCCGTTTGTTCAGCCCATGATTTAACCGTTCGTTCAAGATAACTGTAAACAGTTTAGCAAAACAGCTTAACAATGTGATGCCCCGATAATTATTTGTGTCCGACGTATCACCTTTCTTATACAATGGAATAATTACACCTGTAGCCCAACAGCTTGGGAACAACTGTTTGTTCAAAATATAATTAAATAGAATTTCTAATGGCTTTGCAGTAACATCAATGCTTTCTTTAAGATATTCATATAAAATATTATCAGACGAGCACGCTTTGTTTTTCCCCAATCGTTTAGTCGCTGCAACAATTTCTTCTATTGTGAAAGGCCCATCGAGCTCATTAAAAGTACAGTATTGGTTATTGCTCTTGTTTCGAAGGTCATCTAAAATATCTTCGTTTGTTTGTAAATCTATATCAGATGCTTAATTTTGAAAGTGATTAAAAAATTCCTCGTTTGATATATTTTCCCCACTAGGGCTGATTGATTTTCGTTTAAAAATGTTCCAAAAATCCTTTGTCCGCTTATGTCTTAGACCATTCATCTTATTACCCTGATCCTGGTTGTATTTAATTTTACATTTTCGACAAAAATACTTATAATCCTTTTTCTTACTTAACATTTCATTCTTATTAGTGTCATTCTTATTCAAATTAAAGTTACACAAAGCATTTTTATATAATTGTTGTTTCTGTTTACATTCCATATTAAACCACTTCTGCTTGTGAGAGCGGACAAGGCTGAAACAGTCATTTTCAGCAAGCTCAAGGTATAGATTCTCCGTAAAAATTTAATCGTTTACCCACCGTGAATAATATACACACGTTTTGACTGGACCTGCATAGTGTTTAACCCTGTGCCTACTGGTCGTAATTTTACGGCGTTTACAAACTGTTTGAATCTAGAAAGACGCCGCGTATCGAGGCGTCTCATCTGGATCCAAACTGTTTGACCCTCGTCTTAAGGTTTGTTTGATTAAAACAATGCATAAATCTAAACTGAACAAATTTTGCAGACGACAATGTCAAATCAGACGTCTGTGCAGCAGAATAAGGATTAACCAGATGCTCCAGTTACACATGTATAAGCGGGAGTAATCTGAACTTATCTAACATTTTCTCACTCATTTCAGCACCGAATGCTATGGTGTGACTACTGATTAAACCGTCTTTTCGAGACATTTTTAATGAGTATGACACCATTGGGTTTAAAAGCAGAAACAAAGAATTTTAGTTTTCGAAATACTTCCGTTATCTGGAGCCCTGTATTTACAGAGTTGTCCTTCTTTCCATTCACAAGGGAGGATTTTTAATTTGTGCTGCACCAAAATATTATAAACTAAATTTAAAAAGCGAATTTCTTAGATAAAGCCGGTTTTTGTGAAGAATCACGTCCCACGTAGTTCAAATGGGACCCCAAACAACCGTTTTATGCAGGTTTCACAATGCAGCTTTAATGAGTCTTTCTGAATTCATTTAGTAAGGGAAAGAATGTATAAATATTAGATTTTTGATACCCCCCCCCCCCCCCCCACAAAATAATAGAAATAAAAAAACAACAAAGATACCATGCATAATGGTAGTTGTTCAGTGCACTCCACAGGAGAGATATGCAATGATGAACACAGTCGCTAGAACATAAATCTACCTGCAAGTGATGCAGTATATTCATCTTGCAAGAAAAGTCGACACCATATTAAAACGAGTTTTCGATTGATTACATTTAGATATTAATATCTGAAAACCTGGTGAATATTTTAGACCAAATTTGGACAGTTTATGGCAAACTGTCGTCAATTATTCTCTATATACGTTTAACTGCATTTGTTAAATACAGTATACAGTACTTGACAAAAAACGGGCTAATGTACATTTGATGAAGCCAGAAATTGTAAAAGCCGGGAGCCAAACCAAGGTGTTAGAGATTGTTATTGAGTCCCGGCCCTAAGATGACTCGTGATTTCCAATCCCGTCCAACTAAAGCCCGTATGAGTGATTGACAATTGGTATAAAAAGGACTAGGTCGAACAATTCAAGTCTAATTAGCTAAAAGGTGCAAGACGTTAATTGAATGAAATATATACGAACCGAGGCTTTCTTAACCTTTATCATACTGGATTGTCGTCTGCTTCAAATTTATCGTCTGCAAAAATAAAACAAAACTAGTTTTTAAGCATTTCAGACCGACAAAAGGTTGACAATGAGTAGCAAACAGTTTGGATCCAGATCAGACGCCGCGTTACGCGGCGTCTGCTCTTGATCCAATCTGATTGCAAATGTAACTTAAGCCGAGCTTAGCATGATAATGGATAAGCAAGAAACTGCGAAAATATCGCGAGTTCTCGTGCTTTTCGGGAATAAAGATGCAATGGGTTTTCGCGAAGATGTCTTATCTACTCGAAGTGGAGGTGTAATATAATTATACGTCCTGGTCTAATGAGGTAGAACATGAATGTCATTATCTTAGAAGCTTCCTCGGCCCTTTCCTCCCTGAAACTTCAATTTACATTTCTCTTTTAGCACACTTGTCCTATACAAATACTGTAGATTATTATCTGTAGGTACTTTGCAGGAACTGAACCGATCAGGGACTGAACCAGTTGTCATTTTGCAATTTATCGTTGAAATCAACAATAATGAATAAATGGGCAAGACTTAATGCAAACAGTGTATATACCCTGACCAGGGGGTTTCTGAAAGAATCTTCTGATCAGGATAATTATGCATAGTTTACCATTTTGCAGTAAATCATTAAAGATCAACCATTAAAAGTAAAAATGGACGAGATTTAGTTGGAAACTGAATTGTCCATTAAAGATTTCAGAGAGGAATGAATAAAACCCTTTGACACAGACGGTTATACTAACCCAGATATGAATAAAATATCACGCTGATCAGAATAAAACCGATTCTTAGCTGAGCGTTTAATATTTAAGAAATTCACTGACAAAAAATGACTGACAATTGAAGACAAAATCGTGCGGTACAATCATGTGAAATTCTGTATCATTGCAATGCAGGGCTGCCATAAGTTGACATGAAAAATCCTAAGATTTCCAAATTTGCATTTTTCAAGTGCGATTTTACGAATCGTACCATTACCCCATAGCCTTTTTCTTGCTTTGTTGACATGCAACTAATTAAAGCAGACTGTAAGTAAAGCAGAATGCGCCTTAGGGCGCATTCTGCTTTACTTTCAGCCTGCTTTAAGCTACCATGTACTGGGAAAAATTCCGGAGATTTAGGAAAAATCCGGAGAAATGGCAATGTTTGCAAGGTAGTCGTTTGGACATCGAAACGTATTGTTTATCCATTGTTTACCACAACCTGTCAGTTAACAAGGGGCTATGCTTACAAAATGGGAATGCTTCCATGTAACGTTTGAATCATTTTCCAAATAAAAAAAGCAACAAATCTTTCTCGACTTAACATGACTTGTAAGTGTCAATGCATGGGGTGCTCCGTTATGACGCGTTTTGTAGTATCGTTGCAAATTGTAGTAATTACTACAAAGAGTGTTACTACATATTGCGTTGAACCCTCACAACCCGTTTTGTAGTAACGTTGCATATTGTAGTAACTACTTAAAGGTGGGTTGACAGTGGTAGTTCACAGTGTAGTAAAGTTCTATAAAACATGTCATAGGTGTCCATTTGCAACCAAATTTGGAGTAAATCTTCATATTTATACTATCCGAATGTACATGAAATATGCTCACAAAAGACTGCCTGTTTGAGGAGATAACCCCAAAAGTGATTTATAGTGGAACTTATCGCTCCGTTTGGTAGTAACGTTGCAAATAGTAGTAAATTACTACAAATTGAATTGCAGTGAAATTTCAAAGTGTAATAAAGTTCTGTAAAACATGTCATATGTGTCCTATTACAATTCAATTTGAAGTCGATTTTCATATTGATACAATGCGATTGTTCGAGATTGATGATTACGTCCTTTTTAGGGAATTATCTCTAAAAATGATGTATATTGGACTTCGCGACCCTTTTTGTAGAAAAGTTGCCAATTATAGTAAATACTTTAATATGAGTTACTACACCTTGAGTTGGATTATCCAGACCATTTTTGGTAGTGAAGTTGCCAAATGTTATAACATTCTTAACCCATTACCCCATAAATACTCCTTTTAACCCTTTTAATCTATTTCTCCACTGAAGAAAATAGTTCCACTTTTTACAGTCATGAATATACATCTTAAGAAATAGTTTCTATATTCCAGCAGATTGTAGCTTAAAGCAGGCTGAAAGTAAAGCAGAATGTGCCTTAAGGCACATTCTGCTTTATTTTCAACCTGCTTTAAGTGATCTCCTATCTTCAATTCTAGAAATAGGCTATGGAGTAATTGGTTAAACAAGCATATATGCTTCCGTTAGGCACCAGATCATGACGAAGTATCCAGATGGGCACTTTTAATATAAATAAACCAATTGCTATTAACATCACAGACATGTAGAAAATAAGATACACAAGGAATTATATTTCACGATTGAACAAATGTGGCAAAATATAACTAAAAATGCAACTTGTAATAAATACACAAGTCTTCTCGATAGTAGTCCAACAGCGAATCGTTCTTATATTTACATACAACACATGTGCACTTGACTGCATGGGCATAGTTTGTTCAGTTCAAACTTGTCACATAAATTATTACAACCCAAAACTTCAAACACCTTCCGTTGACCACGTAACAAGTTTTGTAGTTATTACTACAGCTTGGGTCGGTAGCTAAGTTTCAAAGTGTAGTAAAGTTCTGTAAAACATGTTAATATAATTATAATCTATTTGAACGAAACGGTGTTGCAAGTTCCTCGTAGAGAATGTCTTTGGTTATTTTGTCGTCCTCAGTTTGACGGACATGACCTAGCCAAACTGAGCCTTCCGTCAGCACGTCAGTTCTACTGCCTTGAACGATAGTGCAGACAGCAATATTGAAGCAGACGACACTATGGCGAAAATGGGTAACAATATCACGATAAATTTGATCATGAAATGGTTAAGAACGCAAACAACGTCACGCACATGGAACACAATTTGTAAAGTTGCTACAAGAGAAGATACATGTAGATAGAATTGATGGACATGGCTGCTCCGACATGATCGATTTGCAGCAACATAGCATTCAGAAATTGTACATATAAGTTCAGCGTTCCCTCCCTACAACGGCCCTCCCAACAACGATTCCTTCCTTACAACGACGTTTGTCGCAATTCCCTACAGGACAATTATGTCTAACGCCTTTACTACTGTGATATCGTCTGCTTAAAGATGTCGTCTGCTGTTGTTCTAAAAATTACATATTCGACATTTTGACAGAAAAATACTTAATGATGAGTTGCAAATGTAAGCCAAGCTGTAGTTTCCCCTCCCTGTAACGACTCCCTCTGAACAACACACACACACTATGTGTCTCCCATTGAATGTCGTTGTAGAGAGGGAGCACTGTAATCTGAAAGGTGATAAAATACATTGCTGAAAAGAACTCTCCACTCAGGGAACATTATATCACGTAAGCACACTGAAGAAAAATAAATGAAAGGTATTAATAAGTTATTAGATCATATGCATTGTATTGTATTGTACTGTTTTGCCTTGCAAGCTAGTGGGATTAAACGCATAATCAAATCTAACTGCGATAACGCATTAAAAATACATGCATATATTCTATTAAAATTTGGTTTCAATGTAAATTGCAAAACCTCCGACTTAGCAAACATTTCCAAAACACCGTGTATTTAAAAGATATACAATATATGTATAAAATGCATGGAACAAACATATTTGCGAACCGACTTAAAGTTAATGCCTGAACTGGTTTTGGAATAACCCTTTAACGAACGCTGGAGGCGAACCAATGTTTTACCAAAGTTGGATAAATAAGGTTGTTCAAACCAATGCATGGAATAAAACAAAATGTGAACAAAACTTAAAAGTATTTGGAAAACGAAATGATATCGCCTTAAAAGAACAACTTGAAATTAGCTTTTGTAAAGACATTTCAGTTATAAACTGTTTTATGACAATAGTTAAAACATACTTATAAAGAACTGTTAAAAGTATTCTATAGCAAAATCTACTTTGTGTGATTTCTATTGCCAAAACACAGAGAACATTAACACATTCGACCCTAGCGACGGGTATGCTCGACATTTACAAGCAGGGAACCTGTGAAGAATACACATGTCCAATGAAAACAGTGTATACCCTGAAGGAGCTCTCTGATCAGGGTATGCTATGTTTGCCATTTTGTTAAAAATGTTAAAATAAACCTTAAATAGCCAAAAATGGTCTAACATTGACTGGCAATTGGAATTATTTATTCCAAATTTCAAGGATTGAAGAGTTAATCATCTTATTTTGGAATACAAATGTTCATAAGAAATGTATACTAAATATTTTCAAAGCAAACAATCATAGTATTCACTTTAAGTATAAAACAATTTCTTTGGGGCTTACAAAGACACCTGACAATTGTTCCATTTGTTGGCAAAATACTACTTCTGTCGATGCTAATGTTCCAAAGACAGGCCAAATTTAAAGAACTGAATGGCAAGCACTTTGGAGCCTGATTAGTCCCTGCGCAACCCTACGTCTGATCTGGCACCGCGTTATTTTTTATGGATATAAGGACGGGGCTACCATTTGTCTGAATTTTTCCAAAATCTTCGGATTTTTCTTAATTTCTCCGAACATACGGATCTTCGGATTTTTGCTTTTACTGTTAAACTTTGTATTTTATGCGTGATTTACTTAGGAAACATGGATATGGGTGTCAAACAGTTTAGATCCAGATTGGATCCAAACTGTTTGAAAGATCATGTTAGAGTTATATCACGCCCTGTAATGTCTGGCTCCATCACGTTTTCGCGATGTATTGAAAAAAGAGCCAAAGAAACTTCCAAGAAGTAGCCAAAGACAGGAAATGGCCACGATAGGTAAGACAAACGATGCATCGTGCACATATTTCTTCCTATATAAAAGTCATCAAGCGTTTTTCCAAAAATCGGGCTTCGTCATTCCAGATAGAAATGTACATATCTTTATTGTCCCTCTTGAGCGACCAGGCAACACTAGCGTAGTGGAATAGGTGGCGGTTCACTGTTGTACGAAAGTAATACAGAGGGCTCCTGTAGGAACTTCCTGCGTTGCTTTTGTTTCCCAGTGGGAAGTCATGTGATTCTGAGATTATATACCATCCGAAAATGACGGTTGCTGTTGAGGGGTAATACTGTACAAACTTTTGATTGTATGTGGTTCGGATACGTCCAACCTCAGGTAATAAAAAGAATTCCGAGTTATATTGGTATTTTATATCCAGATATGGATAAGATGGACAACAGAGTCTATACAAGGAAATTGTCATGTATACTATATTAACAATCCATTGTATCATGTAACAAGAAACATGTTAATGTTTACGTTACTTAATAAAATGTTTGAATCTGAATCTGAATCTTAAGTCCGTGTTGATTGATTTGCAAACAATTCTGTTTGTAACCGTTTAATTGAACCAAAGTTTGGACAATGACCCGATCAAAATCGAAAGTAGACAAAAACACGTCTGCTCGGTGTTTTATTCCGAATTCCATTACTTTAAGAGTGGAGCGTTATTAAGAGTGGAGCGTTATTGATTAATATATGCTTGTTCGATTGTGCATTATATTACGTTATCAATTATTAAGATCATGTCCTGCTCGCCAATTTAATTGATTGAGAAGGAGCCTGTGTTGTAGAGAGGGAGCGAAGATGCAGAGATGGAGCCAACGTATGCACAAACTAATTATATTTCAAAGAAACATTGTGGAAATTTATTTGTTTTTATTTTAATTTTAAAGTATCTATAAAAGCGCGTTATTAAAAGTAAAGATATAAGTAATACAATGTACACTATATACAGTGGAGAATCTGTTATTCTTTCCCGTTTAAACGCAAACGTACGCCAACGCAAAGCACTAAAACGTAGAAAAGAACAACTTTTGGACAATTCTGATATTTCATGTTTATCTTGGTGGCAAACATTTTGGAGCCTGATCAGACGCCGGGTTACCCGGCGTCTGATCTGGCTCCAAACTGTTTGCACTGCAAATAATAGTTTTAGCGTAAACACGTTTATTGGGAAAGAATAACAGATTCTCCACTGTACAAACCACACAGTCGCTCGAACAGCATCATTACAAAAAAGACAGTATACCTATGTTTAAGTCTAGCGAAAGACAAAGAGAGAAACACATGGATACGATTACAAACATCAGTTAACGGGAATATGAAATGTATAGACGTATGTCAAATGCTTAACGTAAATATAAATTCAGAATAACAATTTATATGTGAGCAAAAGTACTTCAAAGAAAAAAAGTATTTATATGTTAGAAAATACATATCTATACAATGTATATGTCCTATATATTTCCATTTGTTATGATTTCGCTCCATCAATAAAATGCAAATATCATTTGCTTTTTAAATGCCGAGGATAATCAAAAGATTTTGTTGCTCTGCTTAATTGCTGCAATAAATTTTCAACGTCATATGCAAGTGTCTCTGGTCAGGATCGTCATCCACGGCGAGCTCTTGTACCATCGCACATTGTTGTATTCTCTCCATATACCTATTCAGTATAACTTATTTCTTTGATGGGGAGCTAATTGTGAAGGTGCGATTTACAGGTGACAGTTTTTTGTTTTTAATTGAATGGTGATCTTAAAAAGGTTATATTTCTGCAGTGGATGGTTCTTTTTCGACTGTAGATTGGTGTGCTTGTCTATGTCAGTCTTCTTCCTTTCATCCTTGCTCGTGACTTGAAATGTTTTTATGTTAAGAGAGTCTTGTGTTTTCTTTTAAATGCACCAATCTGGAAATATAAGTAGATTTGGTGACTTGATTTGTTTCTAAACAAAGGAAAATATATTGCCCAAAAGCTCAAGCTTGTAAATTTGTAAAATTCGCAAATGAAATAGAATAAATAAAAAAAATTAAAAAAATCCCCAATTCTTCACAGGTTGGGTATTTAGTTAAAATAGACATTTTGTTGATTTGTTTTCATTTGATAAATTATTAAATATCTTATAGTGAAATTTTGTGGAATTGTTGCAAATTATGTAAAGCCCGAATATTTATATAAAGTTCATACAGTCCCTTCCCGTTAACACATTTCCACAGCCAACGACACCAAAAGGCGACATTGCAAACAGTATGTATCCCGATCAGAGGCTAATACCCTACAGGGCTACCATAAGTTGCTCATAAAAATCCTAAGATTTCCAAATTTTCAAGCACGATTTTAGGAATCGTACCTTTAACCCTTTCGCTGCCAGATTACTTTATCTTCATTTGTAAGATACAGCGCTCTCTCTCTACAACGACATTCGACGGGAGACAACAACAAGTGTGTGCGTTGTTCAGAGGGAGTCGTTATAGGGAGGGAAATTTGCAAATAACTTGAGTCCAGATCAGACGCCGCGTAACGCGGCGTCTGATCTGGATTCAAGCTGTTTGTCACTCATCATTAAGTTTTTTTCTGTCAAAATGTCCATTATGTAACTTTGAGCAAAAACAGCAGACGACAATTTTAAGCAGACGACATTGTAGTCGTGAATTAGTTGGCCATAATTGTCCTGTTTAGGGAACTGCAACAATGGTCGTTGTAAGGAGGGAGTCGTTGTTGTGAGGGTCGTTGTAGGGAGGGAGCGCTGTACATCTAGAGATGCATCCTCCTTGAATGTATTTTGAACAAAAGTTGGCTGTTAAGTGTGTGTGTGTGTGGGGGGGGGGGGGGGGGGGGCTTCACCGATGGGCAAGGCTATACTATAACAATTATGGATATTGCAAACAGTTCGGAGCCAGATCAGGCGTCGTGTAACCCGTTTTTTGACACGACTCCAAACTGTTCGCCACTCAGGTTTATGTCATCAACATTTTCAATAAGGTGACATTTCCTGTATTTTTTCATTGCATTTAGTTTCGTTTTAGCTTTAACTCCATAGCATGCGTCTTCATTTTGGAGACAGATGTCCACTTAAAGCAGGTTGAAAGTAAAACAGAATGCGCCTTTGGTATGCGCATTCTGTTGTACGTTCACCCTGATTTAATTAAGCTATTATCTGCTAAGATATAGGAAATATTTCATGTTACACATCCATAACTGTATAAAGTGGATCTATTTTCTTCAGTAGAAGAACGATTTAAATGCGTAAAAAGGTGAATCTATGGAGTAAAGGGTTAAACGAGAATTCTCCACTGTAGCACCAGTTCTAACTTTATTAGAGATATCACTAACAGCTACTGACCACGATTCGGCTTCTTATTTTCCTTCCTTTAACAAAACGTGATTTTAACGACCATTTCCGTGATAAAAGCGGATCATTTCAATTAAAGTCAGGAAAAGACACTCGCAGAGCCAAATCTCCTAGAATCCCCTGGCCTTTTATCCGCAAAGCTCAGTCAGAGACCAACAAGGCTATCAACTCGGAAAACCTTATTACAAGAGACATCCATATACAGTGGAGAAAACGTTATTCTTTCCCGTTTAAACGCAAACGAAACGCAAACGCAAAGCACTTAAACGTAGAAAACTGCAACTTTTGGACAATAATACTGATAATTAATGTTTATCTTGGTGGCAAACAGTTTGGAGCCTGATCAGACGCCGGGTTACCCGGCGTCTGATCTGGCCCCAAACTGTTTGCAATGGAAATAATAGTTTTAGCGTAAACGCGTTTATTGGGAAAGAATAACGTTTTCTCCACTGTATGCGTTCAAATTGAAGACAAATGAACCGCCTAGCTCATTATAATCTGTAACGCAAATAATATTGCAGTGAAATGCGACTTTGGCACAAAATAACGTCCCCCTAGCATCATAAGTTGCCATTAGTTACTAATTCTCACACATACACGAAAATCTCACAACTTCGTGATCTTTCAAATCTCGCGAGACTCTCTCGCTTAAAGAGTATAATACAGTAAAACAAGATTGTGCGAGGAAGTGGCGCCCTCTGCGGAGTCTTTCCGAATTAGAGCGTTTTAATAACGGTTTTTAACATTGCTTGTGATTTAGGCGTGCGAAGGGTTAATTCGGGAAGCATTATTAGCAGGGAAGATGTTATGATCTGTGCGTGCATGCGAGCTATTCTTTTCTTCTCTAGCAGAGTATTAGCTGTAAAGTTTAATCCTAAGCTCGCACTGAAACTGAAAACAGTGGCACCATGCTATAGTAGAGAAAACGTTATCCAGTCCCGTTTAAACAAAACGAACTTAAAAGCAAAATAAATAAAATATAGAAAATGAGAATGTATTACAATATAGGATTCAGGATTCACAAGTTTTATTGTATCTTAAACATATAATGTTTCTTGTTATATGATTATATAATATGTACGCAGACACTACAACATGACAAGATATTGTCAGGGCTGCCATAAGTTGACATGAAAAATCCTAAGATTTCCTTTGCATTTTTCAAATGCGATTTCACGAATCGTACCTTTACCCCATAGCCTGTTTCTAGTTTTGTTGACATGCAACTACTTAAAGCAGACTGTAAGTAAAGCAGAATGCGCCTAATGGCGCATTCTGCTTTATTTTCAGACTGCTTTAAGCTACTACAAACTGAGAAAAAATCCGGAGAAATGGCAGCCCTGTATTGTATGTAAACTATCAAACAGTACATTCCCTAATCAGAGGGCTTTTTCATTGTTTGCACAGGGCAAATGTACTCTTCACGGTAGGTAGGTTACTGTCTCATTCAAGATTATAGTCAAGTACATTTAAGGCTTATATATACCTGGTAGCAACTTTCTGAATTACCTTTAGCTTGCTTTAAAGTATAGTTTTATATGTAGTCAACAACACCGATGAAAAATTATCTGTAGCAGCAATTTTGAGAAGTAGGTAGCAGGCCTGCCATTTCTCTGGATTTTTCTTAATCTTCGGATTTTTTTTCCAGTACATGGTAGCTTAAAGCAGGCTGAAAGTAAAGCAGAATGCGCCTTAATGCGCATTCTGCTTTACTTCCAGCCTGCTTTAAGCAACCACATGTCAACAAAACTAGACACAGCTGATGGGGTAAAGGTACGATCCTTAAAATCGCACTTGAAAAATGCAAATTTGGAAATCTTAAGATTTTTTATGTCCACTTATGGCAGCACTGAGGTAAGGGCGTCCTAATTGTGCTTCTCTGGAGAATACTGAAAGGCAAAAGAAACTACGCACTTTTCAATTCTATTTTTACCAATACTATCAAAGATATTAAGTATGAACTTTTGATACCAACATGTTTTATAACATTGGTCTATCTTTTGCATGAGACACTTTTTAATTCAAAACGTGTTTTAAAGGGCTAAGCCGTGATTGGCACATTAAATATACATTTTCCTATGTTATTTTTCTTGATGAAAAGTTTTGTTGTTGATTTTCTCTGCCAATTGTAACACGTTAGGGTGAAAATTCATATTCCGAGTACATGTAGATATACAGGAGTATACCATTTTGATCCGAACCTATTAAAATTGACGAAGAAAATCGAAAACGAGAATTTCCATCAAGAATAACAGCATTACGTGCCAGGCACGACTTAGCATATTTAAATTATGTTTTTCGGAAGTGTGAACTAAAACATATTTATTTGCAAAGTTTTGCCAACGTTTAACATTACAGCGCTCCCTCTCTACAACGACCCTCTCAACAACGACTCCCTCCTTACAACGACCATTGTCGCAGTTCCCCAAACAGTACAAGTATATCTAACACTTTAACTGCTGCAAAAGCGTCTGCTTAAAATTTTCGTCCGCTGTTTTCTAAAAAAAGACATAATGGAAATCATGACAGAAAATAAAATAATGACGAGTGACAAACTGCTTGAACCTAGATCAGACGCCGCGTTACGCGGCGTCTGATCTGGATTCAAGTTGTTTGCAAATGTAATCAAACTTCCCTCCCTATAACGACTCCCTCCGAACAACGTACATAATCTTTGTCTCCCATTGGGTATCGTTGTGGAGAGGCAGCGCTGTATTTATAAAGTTGTGTAAACCTCAGGTAACTATAAGTCGGTATCAAAAGTGCACACTAAATTATTTTGAGAATATTGGTAAAAATAAAATGTAAAAGTGAGTAGTTTCTTTTGGCTTTCAGTAAACATGTACAAGTCGGACTGACAGTGTGATTAGTTTAAACGAATTAAGTACATGTATATCTATGTATAAGTGTACATCTAGCTCTATTAAAGTTCTGTAATACATGTATTATGAATCCAAAATACAACTTACAGCTCCTGTGTGAACACTTACGTGAAGAAATGATAACATTCTAGTATTTTTTATATTTTATTGTATATGTAGTTATTTGTCGTTTCTCATTTTTGAAAGAACATGCATTTAATTCCATGTGAAGGGTTTTATGCGTACAGTGGAGAATCTGTTATTCTTTCCCGTTTAAACGCAAACGTACGCAAACGCAAAGCGCTAAAACGTAGAAAAGAACAACTTTTGGACAATTCTGATAGTTCATGTTTATCTTGGTGGCAATCAGTTTGTAGCCTGATCAGACGCCGGGTTACCCGGCGTCTGATCTGGCTCCAAACTGTTTGCACTGCAAATAATAGTTTTAGCGTAAACGCGTTTATTGGGAAAGAATAACACATTCTCCACTGTACACATGTGCAACTGCTATGTGAAAAGGGCGCTATATACGTAATAATGATACAGTAAAACCCCTCTAAACCGGAACCTCTAAATACCGGAATTATCTCTAAACCGGGCAAAAACTTTGGTCCCGTTTCCAACCCTTTTTGAGTTTTACCCATTTCACCATAAATACGCCTTTTTACGTCGTCGGTTTATTGCTACACTGAAGAAAATACATGTAGTTTATACATTCTAGCAGATGATAGCTTAAAATATAAATGATATTAATTAATAATAGCTTGAAATATTTCCTATATCTAAGTAGATAATAGCTTAATTAAATCAGGGTGAAAGTACAACAGAATTTGCGCTTACCAAAGGCGCATTCTGCTTTACTTTCAACCTGCTTTAAGTGATCAGCTATCTTCCATACTAGAAACAAGCTATGGGATAAAACCCAGAAACAGGAAACCCCGTTAAATCGGAAAATTATGTTGTCCCCACACATGTCCGGTTTAGAGGGGTTTCACCGCAATAATAATAATAATAATAATAACAATAAATATAAGGCTGTTTTGCAGTAACCTATATAGTACGCTGTATTTACGTCTTTAAAATATGTTTGTCTGCAAGTAGTTCTTAACATTGATTAATCTGTATTTTCTTTTCAACAAAGATCAACAAATTACCAAACAGTTTAGATGCAGATGAGACGCCGAATAACTCGGCGTCTCATCTGGATCTAAACTGTTTGCAATAAATAGTACATTTACCCGTTCATGCAGTGCAGAGGTGTAATATATGAGGAGTTTTAAAAACACAACACAACTGCATCTTTAGTATCATACCAGATTCCTAAATACCGGCAATGGCCTGTTTCATTGTCACACCCGACAGTAAATACATTTGCAAACGGGTTTGGGCGGAGTCTAGTCTGGATCCAAACTGTTTGACACCTGTATGTGTTTTCCCGTTAATTGAATTCCCACCATTTCGCAGATATTAGATGTTGTTTAACATGTTTAGGTATTTTAAGTTTTTTGTTTTATACAATGTATGCGTTAGGAATATGCTTTATAATGCGATCATTATTAAACTTTAGTAGTATCTACGCTGTAAAACAGTAAACTTTTGTAATTTTTGCTAAAAGTATAGACCCTGTTTGAGGTCTCCTTCCTTAAGGAGCCCTCTCACCAGTGTATGTTCTGTTTGTTTTGGCTGTCGGACAGTACATGTTTACGCGCCAATGTAAGTAGAAAAGCGTCAAGCGAACTTTATCAAAACATACTATATATGAAACAGACGAAACTTATTCATCATTTAACCCCTTCACTGCTATGACGTCATCAATTTCAAACAATTATCGTCTGCTTTTATTTCTCAAATTTAAAGTTTAGATATTTTGACTTAAGAAATATTGAAATGAGTGTCAAACAGTTCGGATCCTGATTAGACGCCGCGTTACGCGGCGTCTAATCATGATCCAAACAGTTTGCAAACAAACATTGTACTCGAAGCAAGGCAGTGAAGGGTGCCAGGAAATAGATGTGTTTCTTTGGTTTTTGGTTCAGAGATTATAGCCTCCTACCCCCAACAGACCAATGAAAACAAGCTCTGACATATATCCAGCCTTATCCGCTTCGACGGTCGATGCGTCATTCTATTATTTAGACCCATTCAGACAAAAATCAACGCCTAATGTCTAAACAGCGTGCTACATTGTCACGTTCCCCGGCTCGACAGAATTCTCCAAGGTTTAAATATTTGCGCCCTAGTTTTATGGGTGTTTTGCGGATCGTTAAAAGATCCTTCTTGTTCATTTCGCCTGTCGACTTGAATTTCTCGGGACTACTTTTCTGCGGATATTAGTGCGCCGCTGTTAACGCGTTTTTGTCACCTCTAGCATCTCCCCTGAACTCTTCTATTTAGGAGTCTTAAAATGTCGTGCACTACATTCGTGTTTGAAGTTGGCTCTGGTGTACTAATTATTATGAGATTTTTGTTGAAATCAGAATAAGAGAAAATCGGGAATATAACCTTTTTCATACGGAAGCCGGATAGTGACACTTTAGGAAATACTTCTTATTTTTTAATCTTGAAAATTCAAATTATTATCTTGAAAATTCAAGAAAGTATCTTGAAAATGCAAGATAAGTTTCTTGAAAATTCAAGTTAGTATCTTGAATTTTCAAGTTATTATCTTGAATTTTTAATATAGTATCTTGAATTTTCAAGATACATGTAGTATCTTGAATTTTCAAGATAGTATGTTGAATTTTCAAGATAGTATGTTGAATATTCAAGATACTATCTTGAATTTTCAATATAATAACTCGAATTTTAAAGATAAAAAAAATAAAAAAGATTCTTAAAGTGGCACTATCCGGCTTCCGTACCTTCATGATAAAGAAATGGCAATGATAATGAGATATGTCGCCTCAGGTCGTTAGACGTGTTTCCACCAGTGGAGAAGACGTTATTCTTTCCCGTTTAAACGAAACGAAACGCAAACAATGCTCTAAAATTTAGATAACGATAATTTTGTTTAAAAACCGCCCAAAAAAACAACATTTTTTGACGTTTCTTTTTAACAACGAATTAAACAATATTCAAAAAAAATAAGGGGGGAGTACATGTAAGCTCGGAGTACTGAAACCTGGCTCCGAGGTTATAAAGCGTTTTAGTTGAGTCTGAGTGTGTTCCCAAGCATTTGATTGGTCAGATTTGAGCCTAGGCTCAAATCGGACCAATCAAATGCTTGGGAACGAGTTTAGACTCAAGTCAAAAGCTTTATAACCTCGGAGCCGTGATGTCAGATATAATGAATTATAAAATTGCTTTTGTTTAAAACTAGTATCCTCTTTGTTTTATGGCTGAATGCATGGAACAAACACATATCGTGTATTTGGGTATTTTATCTTTGATAGAGGTCTATAGAGGTACATGTATTAAGTAAAATATTTTTAATATGAGTGGAAAACAGTCTGGAACCTGGCTTGACGCCGTGTAATTGTTTGCCACTCAGATTAAAAGAAGTAGTCCGAATTGACGAAAAAAGCATGTCATTTTCAACATTATTTTGCAATGAATTTGCAATGATATTTTGCGTTTCTTTTGCGTTAAAACGGAGAAAAATAAAGCTTTCTCCACTGTCACAGAAAAACCTGATCCGGTAATGTACAAATAATTGTTCCGGTCACGTGACGATGCAGTTTGTTGTCTTCTGTCGTCCGATAAAAAAATCAATTTAAATGTGATTTTACGCGTTTTTGAGTGCTATTTTTCAATGGAGTGAGGAATAAAGTAATGGACCATAGTGAGTAACTGCTGAAACTGATGAATTGCAACTCTGCTTTATGTTATTGACCAAAAACTGTATAACAATAGCTGATAACAATCGTGACAACTGCTCACGATTTGCACGGACTTGTAAATACCTGTCAAATACCTACCAAGTGAAAGTGTCTGGTAAATCCTACGAAAATCAATCCCTCACGGTCACCGCTTTTACAATTGTTTACATTGTTTACATTGTTAAAAAGGATCAAACCTATCAAAACCTATAATTTGTTCCCTTCTGATCTTGGGATGAACCCTACATCAACACCAGCGAACAGTCAATCTAGAAAAAGATTTCTCACGTCTCCTGGTGAAGAATCTGACCTTAAAAAGATCCTACTTTCGGAATCCAATCAATCTATTCAAGATCCAAACGAAACGGACAACGAAGAATCTACCATGGAAAGTAACTCCAACCAGGCTACCGCCTTTTGCCAGCCCCCTTCAAGTAGTGATCAAACTCCTACCATTTCCCTCGGGGATGAGCACGTTCAGGGTATAGCTGCGGCCCTTAAGGATTCTTTTCGAAGTGACGTTCGAGAGATTGTCCAGGAAATAATGGTTGAGCAGATGAAGCCCATTATCGAATCCACAATGGAATCTGTCATGAAGGGCATGTTGACCAGTATAAACACCAAACTATCACTCCTACAGGTAGAAAATAAGTCCCTGGCTGAAGAAAACAAAGCTTTGAAAGCAAAAATCATCAAACTTGAGACAGCGTCCGATACACAAGAACAATATAGCCGACGTAACTGTATCAGAATCTCAGGGTTGGCTGATTCCCATGACAAAGATGACACCGACGACTACGTGATGAAGCTGTGCTCCGACTTAAATGTCCCCATGGACATATCCGAAATAGACAGAACACACCGTGTCGGAAGAGCGGATGGTATCAGACCAAGGCCCATCATTGTGAAGTTTGCCACTTACCGAGCCCGCCAACGCCTCTATACAGAAAGGTCCAAACTACGCCATAGGGGCTATAGAAACGTCTACATAAATGAAGATCTCACAAAATCCCGTAACTCTCTCCTCTATAGAGCACGACAACTCGTCAAGAGTAACAACATAAGTGGCACCTGGACATCCGACGGCACAGTCCTTATTAAGGACTTGGGCGGCACCATCCATAGAATACAATGTGATGCCGACTTGAGTGGTTATGCATAACCTGTAACTACATATACAGCCAACGTAGATCTATAAGAATTACAAGTGTTCAAATAAACTTACCATGTTGTCATTAAACTGTGCTATATTCCTGCTCTTAACACCTACATTACTGCATTATCGTGTGCTTATAATTACATTTATCAACCAATCCCAACTATATTGTCTTAATTAATAAGATTTGGTTTTGGACCTTTATTAGACGCCTCGGTATGAGTATGATCTGGATCCAAACTGTTCTCAAGTTAAAACGATTACGCCATTGGCAATTGGAAATGTGTGCTTTGTGCGTTATGTCATCTGATCAGGATCCGTACTGTTGTCAATTGAAGTGACTGCTTGTTTGCAAGGTAGTAAAAGCGTTTACTTTGCAACTACAATGCATTTAAACTGTCACTAAACTGTGCTCTATTCTTGCTCTGAACACCTACATTGCTGCATTATCGTATGCTTATAATTTCATTTATCAACCTATCCCAAATATATTGTCTTAATTAATGAGACTTTGCTTTGAACCTTTATTAGACGCCGCGGTACGATTCTGATCTGGATCCAACCTGTTCTCAAGTTAAAACGATTGCGCCACTGGCAAGGAAAATGTGTGTTTGTGTCTTGTTTCATCTGAACGGGATCCGTACTCACGGTTTGACAAACGAAGTGATCACTCGGGATATTTTTACCCCTTCACCGCTTATTGTCGTCTGTTAGATTTAAGGTTGTGTGACTGAAAACATAGCGATACGAGTGGCAAACAGTCTGGACCCTGCCCTGACGTCGCATTACGCGGCGTCTAATCAGGACCCAAACTGCTTGCAAACGCGCTCCAAGGCGTCATTGAGTGTGCCGTCTAATCTAGATCCAGTCTACTGTCAAGTTGAAACGACTGTGTCATTGTGTTTCTTGAAGTACTTGCAGTTATCGAGTTATCATAAATTAGTGTTGGCAGTTATGATCTGTATCAGATGAATCTGCGCCATATGCGTCTGATGAGGATCCTAGCAGTCATTAGTTCGTCCGTCTGTAGCTTCAAAACGTAGCGAATGTCATTTTGATCGGACTATATAATATGTCCTGTGCGCTTTAGTACGATCGGTCCTGTGTTGAGCGACCACTCAATTGGGGAACGTGGGGATCCCTGTGTGCCTGTTTTTGGTTGGGTGGAAATAATGTGGAAAGCTAGTATGCTCTTTGCGTTGGTTCCAATCTGTGTTTGGCGATCAACTGTATCTGGGGCTACATTTGGCCCCGCGGGTCTTTCATTTGGGTGGTCGTCCAATACATGATCGTCTGTACATTCACTGCGCCTAAGCAGTCCACTACGTCACATATTAACACATGCCAGTTATATTTAGCGGTATCATACGGTCATTTTAATGTCTAATTTTCCCATGTATAGACCGATCATTGCACCTGACGGGGCGGAGATAACCTTTGGCACGGATAAACTTATTTACATTTGATTTTCGGGATGAAAGATACAGTTCCGCATTATATCGCTACTGTCGGATACTTTCAACATAGAGAAACTCAATTTATGCATGCAGCCAGGGTATATACAGTGTTACCTCTCTATAACAACACTCAACGGGATTCAAATATTGTGTGTGTTGTTCGGAGGGAGTTGTTATAGGGAGGGATAAGTAAGACTTGGTCTACATTTGCAATCAGCTTGAATCAAGACCAGACGCCGCGTAACGCGGCGTCTGATCTGGTTTCAAGCTGTTTGTCACTTTCTATTATATTCCAACTGTCAAAATTTCCACGAACATGTAACGTTGAGAAAAGACGACAGAAAACAACGATAAATTCCGATGACAGATGAACGTGCTGCCACCACAAAAGTATAATTGCAATGGTCCTCATCGAAACTCCGCCCTGCCAGGTCAATAGAATCGGCCTATTGAAATGCCGAACTGTCGTTATAAATTGTCATAAGTTGTTTTTCCTAGCTTCTTTAAATTTGTCGCCTGCTCTAATATCTTATATCTAACCCCCGAAGTAATACCTGACATAATTATCAAATGAATCTGATGCTGAGCAGACGCCGAGCTCCAAATACTTGGTGTCTGGTCGGTTTCAAAACTATCTCCAAGTATTAGCAGCGCTAAGCGCAATACGATTTAAAAATAGATCTAGATCTACATATTTTAAACTGAAAATGCGTATATATTAAATGGCAACGGCACAATCGGTCTTGGCTTGCGCAGTCCCGTGGTGGAGTATCCACGTGTAGTAGTTTGGGAATGTGTGGATGTTCTGAAATGTAATCTTTCTGTTTTGTCCGGCACTACTGTACCACGGGATGCTTGAGGCAGGATCTACTGTCCTAAATGCAGGCGAAGTGGGAAGTTTTTCATATGTTCAATACAGTTAACCTCTCTATTACGACCACATAATTGTGTTTATTGATAGGCGCTTAAGAATGGCGACTGGGGGCGAGGAACAAAACTCCTTCAGGAGCTTTTTGACTTTGCTGTCACTTTGCTTTAAGCTATCACCTGCTGTTGTTTTTTGTTTCTTAAACAACCAAATAGCCCTCGCCGTTGTGCTCGTAAAACGGAGGTTTTGCTGTAGTTTACTGTGACGTAACGTCAAAAGCTCATGACCCACAGCGTTACACATGACGTTGAAATACAGTTCTACTAGATCTACCAGGCTAGTGAACTAGGTCGCCTATACATGTATATGTACCATCTATCGTGGTTTTTTTCACTGATGACGTTTATATACAAATAATGGTGACGTCTATTATGACATCACTTTCTCCATTAAAAATCAATATTGGCTATATTGGTACGGTTTGGTTTTCCCCACGACCAGAGGTAGGTACACCTGTCAAAGTTGATGTGTTTAAGGAGTGGAAAATGAAAAGACTGTCGAGACTTTGAAGAAATAAAAGAGGAAAGCAGAATTTGGTATGTAGACTGTGAGCAATTGTGCATACAGCAAATGAGTCCATCTTTTAAGAGTACAATTTGACAATCAGTGTAGACTCAGATCAGCATCTGTATGAAAATGCGGCGTCTTACCAAGGTCTGCAATGTTTACTATTCATGGGTACGCACCATTTTTCTGGACCCATGCAGACCAATATCAGTTGCGGCATTATTAGTGGTAAAGTATTTATGTTTACACTGTTTGCTACGTTTTATGATTCCAAATTCACTCGAAGTTGGGTCTAGAGAGCTAGTCAATAAAAAAAACCCTGTAGTTATTTATATTCTATACACGCGTTTTTTTCGGATGTTCATTATGCGGTTGTGCTTATGTAGAGACACGGTGATGTTCTTTTCTTTTACAAATATACCAGTTTGTTTCTTTTTCAATTTACATTGAAGTTTCGTTTTTATATCTGCAAAGTCCCCTTTAGATATAAACAAACAAAAACAAACCCGAAAAATGTTTAAACGTTATCTATCTATTCGAACGTCAAAGTTACACATAAACTAGCGTCTGGGACATTTCTTAGGGACAATTTGTTTGGTAAATTACAAAATTAGTAAATTGAAAAGTACAATAATTTATATATCAAAATAATCGCAAGAAAAAGTGTATTTTTCCTATCTGACTATTTTTTGGCTAAAACTCATTATTATTTTAATAAAACAGCGCTATTTTTTCGGAATAAGTAAATATGACGTTGATTTCTTACTTTGGGACATTTGAATGGACAATCCATTTCACGGATAACAGAAATATCTGAAGCGCTTTTGGTAAAACGACACCATATTTCAAAACAGGACAAAAAGTGTATTTTGCCAACAAAAATTATTGAACTAATATAAATTCTTTATATGTCAGATATTTGATTAAAAACAGTGCAGACAATTTTTTTGGCGCATGGGACAAATTCTCTTACTTTAAATTTCTCTCCATTTTGTCTTCCATTAATGTAGAATTTTCAAACAATTTTGTTCATTATATCTGGAAATGATGTTCCGTCAACACTGCAGACGAGATAAGTGCAATTTCCCACGTTTTAACGGAACACACAAGTTTCGTCACAAACAGCTGCATGCAAATGTAACATGGGACATTGGATTTTTTACTGATCATTACTAGTAATAACGACTCTATTTAATCGCCCTTTGTTTATTTCTAAAATATGAATGCATCATGGCATTCAGCAATCTTGGACGTTCATTTTGATGTATAACACTAGTACTGTTCTAAATCTTTACATGCTTTGAAAGGCAAAATGAACGGTCATGTGAGCATATTTCAAAGGGGGCATGAGCTTTTGACGTTACGTCTGTATGTTTTGTTTTCTCTATGCGCCGGTCAGATACCGGCTTTTGGGATCCATACTAGTAGCCATCTGGTTTATCGTGAGGAATGTACTGTGATATAAAAAGGTTGCAAGCTGATGGCACTTCTATTTTCTATCAGCCGTCAATTGCGGTCGAGCCGTGTGGGGCGGCCGATGGATGGGGATGCGTGCTGGTCCTTAGTGGCGGGCGGTCGCTTGATGCGGGGCGGAGGTCGAGCAGAGGGTTCTTACAGGAGCTTTCTGTGTGGCTTTAACCCTGCATTAGGCTGCCGTCTGCCATGGGTGGGACGGATGTATCGTCGTCTGATGGTCGCTTATCACAGTTTTGACTGTACTTGTGCGATATGTACAATTGAGTAAAAGTATGACACTGCGTTAAATGCGCGTATGCTTAGCCTACATTATATTAGTATAAGGTTCTAGTGTACGAATGTGTGTACGGTCAGGCCAGTGCTGAACCACCTCACTGCAGTGTTGCTGTCCAGCATACAACAATCACCCGTATCTGAAATAGCGATAAGAACTGCAAGCAGTTCAAATCCAGATCAGATGCCGCGAACCGCGACGTCTGATCAAGACCCGAACTGTGTGCAAAGCCGACCTCAATCAGTGAACTCCATCGCTGACGGTTTATATCCAAAGTAGGTGCCGTCCGAATCAACGTCCTATATATCAGAATGCAAATTGTTAGTTACTATCAACTGTAACGCTAAAATGTTGTCAATGCTCTGGAGACATTGCTGTTTATATCTTAATGTATTTCCATAACGGGTAGAGTAACGATGACATACTGATACGAATATCAATCAGTTCCAATCCGGATCTGACGTCGCGTGTTATGGCGTCTGGTCAGGTTTATGGAACCTGTGTGAAACATTGACCTCAGTTTCAACTGATCCCGTATACATAACTATTGCTTCGCTGACAGTCCGAATCCAGAGCAGACGCCGTACGACGCGACGCCAATTCAGGATCCAAACTGTTAGTAAATTTAACTATGTGTCGCCTATGCCGGTAAACGGTTTACAATTTCATCGGTTACTCTACAGAAATCATTTGATATGTATCCCTGTTTCCGTTTTCTAGGAAACACTTTGAAATAATAGGGACTCATTCATGTACTATTGTTATTAAATTTTCTCTGTTTTTTACCTAAGCGACTGCTACATTGATACCGTATAAACATGCATAACAAAAGTAGGGTTTTATTATTTCTTGAAATTTAAGTGGCAAACAGTTCGGAGCCTGGTCAGACGCCGTGTAACTCGGTGTTTAAATTGGCTGTATAAAACTATTTGGACATTATTATTATTATTTGATAATTTAAATGGCAAATCTGTTTGAATTTGACACGGTCAAATTAGTGCGGTTGATAGACTTACCCAAACTTACTGTAATAATATATATTGACAAACCAACTTTTTGTGTTTCACGTTGGTTCAGTTAAATATTGCCGATTCTTGTTTTAGTAAAGCTTACATACTCTCTCTTAAATTAATTAAATTTTTTGATGATTATTATTATATACATAAAGGTATGTAACAACTGAACTTATTTTTGGAATATTTATGAGATAAAGGGAGGTAATTAGTCTTCTCATTATGTATGCAGTAAACAGCGCTGGACTGCGAGAGTGGTTTACTTTGTACATATTAGATCTAGTTGGCGAATTCGCTGTACTTAATTTACCAATATTTTCTGTGCAAATCTTGTCAAAAAAGTTTTGATGGTTAAGAACACTTTTCTCCCATAGTGAGACTAAATATCAAACTATGAAACTAGACGTATTGTAGAAATAATTATTGTAGAGAGAAAAACACGTTTTTCCCATTGTACTAGTTTCTTATTAGTGTTTTCTTCTGACTTGGCCGAGTTATTTTAGATTGGAACATTCTAAAATTTTGAAATGGATGAGTACCGTACTCAGAAGATAATACGGATGGCTGTGTTTATTTAGAGAAGACATTTTTCTTTCGCGTTTAAACGCAAACGCAATGCACTAAACTGTGGAAATTTACTATAGAAACATTAACTATATTTTAATCTGAGTAGCAAGCTGTTTGGAGCCTGTTCAAACACCGGGTTACTCAGCGTTTGATCTGGCTCCATCCTGATTGCAACTGAAAGAATAGTTTGAACATATATGTGTGTTTATTAAGAAAGAATAAATAGCATTACAGCCGGCGCATCGGTATTGTGCTGCACGAGGATCATACTTATCTCAAGTAGGAAAGTGTACTGGCATACATTTGATATAACCTTGCTGGCCTTTTTACCATTATTAACTATTCTGTTCTGAAAAACTCGGACAAGTCAGAAATATCGGATAACAGCTGAAGCAGTTATTTCTGTTTTTCAAATAGTATTGAGCCTGACCAGATGCTGGTCAACCCGGCGCCATGTGAGGCTTAAAGCTATTTGCGAACTAGTTCCAAATGAATACTCAAATTTTTCATAAGCTTACGTTTTTAACAATATCTTGAATTGCATTTAAATTCTGATATCATCTCTGATGCTGTGTGGGATTGATCTGACTTTGTCACTCTTTGATAGATAAATGCCTTTTGTCAACGTAAAAATATTCGTATCAGATATGCTGTTAGTAGACTAACGACAGATCTATATAGACATACAGTAAGACCTGTGTCAGGCTGCCGTTAAAAACTGAGAAAAAGGGATTACAGCTTAGTGTAGGACATGGGCGATGCATTTATCTTCAAGGTAACTTTATGCATTACTTTAGCCCTACCTTTGGTACTAACCTGTACTAACTGTCACCTGCCTTTCATTATTGAATGGTCCGGCAGGGCTCGCTAAGCTTACTGTACTTTTTCTGTGTATATTAACTGTACATAGTCACTGTGCAACCAGATATTATTGGTTATTGATAACTCCTATAAAGTAGCACTCAAATTTTTCTAACTTATTTCTTTATTATGCTTAAGTTCGTTTTCTTATTTTCTAATGTTCTCTTTTATTTATTCGAATTTTCCCATGTTGTTAAGCACTTTACTGGAGAGGGGGGACCAGGGGCTCGCATTTTGAATTTCATGTGTGTTAGAGGCACAAGGCTTTCGGTGGAAGAATTATACTTTCTTTCACTTATAGATATCAGATGAACGGTTGCGATTACAAGCATTCCATCGTTATGCCTGTGTATAGATGCAGACTGCTGTTTAAATTTACAATTCATATATTGCTACTTCTTTCACTACACAGATCACAAACATATACCATATCGTTATATCATAGTATCCTTGATACATCATCCTTAGTGGTAAACATAAAATTCCCACATTGTCATTGTCAAACGAATGAAACATACTACAGAAACCAAATGTTTACAAAGTATATCCTTAAAGTGTCTTGTTGGAGTGTGTTTCTTGCATGGATTATAGTTTTTGCTAAAGCAACACCTTACTATTCTTTTATATCTCTATTGGCTTTAGCAGGTGATATTCATCCAAACCCCGGTCCTTTAGGCCAAGCAAATAGCAACTCTTCCGATACGAGTTCTTCAATTATGAACTGCTCTGCTGACACTATTGATCTATCTCACCACTTCTCAATTGTACATTATAATGTACAAAGTATTGTTCCAAAAATTGACCTTATAACTACGGAATTGCGAGACTTCGACATTCTTACTTTCTCTGAAACATGGCTTAAAAGTACCGTCGCCTCGGAAGACTTATTAATTCCTTCCTACCATAAACCAGAACGGACTGATAGAGAAGATGGGTATGGGGGAGTAATCTTGTACGTAAAAGACTCACTTACATATAAGAGGCGTTGTGAATTTGAAATCATTGGCCTCGAGTGTATCTGGATTGAGACTTTTTTCAATAGTAAATCTATCATAATAGGTGTGTTTTATAGACCACCAAACTCTCGGGTTAATTATTTACAAAAAATTGAGGACTCTATAAATTTAGTTGTTAATTCACAAGTAAATGAAATTATAATTACTGGAGACTTCAATTTAAATATGCTCCAACACAATACTGCGAATAAACTTAATTCTATTTGCCAGCAATTTGGTCTCACACAAGTAATAAATGAACCTACTCATTATCATGAAAACTCATCTTCCTTAATTGACATTATGTTAGTTAAAAATGAATCCTGTCTAATCACAAGTGGTGTAGGTGATCCCTTTTTAAACCAAGACAAGCGCTTCCACTGTCCAATATTTGGTGTTTTTAAATATACAAAACCTAAACTCAAAACATTTAATAGGCATATCTGGGAATATAAGAGAGGCGATTACGACCTTCTTCGACAGAAAATAAATGACACAGACTGGAACAGAATACATGACGACAATATAGACAAATATACAGACAACTTAACTGAACATATTATGGAAACTTCAAAACAATGCATACCCAACAAAATAATTAGAGTGAAACCATCAGAGCCTCGTTGGATTACAACATTTATAAAGAGAAAAATCAGAGCTCGTAAAAGACTATACAAAAAAGCAAAATTAAATAATACAGATTATGATTGGGGTAAATTCAGAAAACTACGAAACGAAATTGTTACTCTCATACGCGACGCAAAACAAAACTACATCAAACTACAATCATCTAACTTGCTTTCAAATAATATGTCTTCACGTACATGGTGGACTACTTTAAAAGCTTTTATTTCGCCAAACGATAGACCATCAATACC
Organism: Gari tellinella; assembly: GCA_922989275.2. Classification (NCBI taxonomy): domain Eukaryota; kingdom Metazoa; phylum Mollusca; class Bivalvia; order Cardiida; family Psammobiidae; genus Gari; species Gari tellinella. The sequence continues at coordinate 76,569,872 of OV277868.1, read as the reverse complement.
TACATTGGAATTTAATAATACTTACGTATCAGATGACAAAGAAAAGGCCGATCTTTTAAATAATTATTTTACAAGCCAAACTGTTCTAGATGAGGCGAATGTAGCTGTCCCAGATCTCCCTGTTTCCTTTCCTTTGTTATCTGATATTTCTTTTAATCCTGATGAAGTTCGATCTGTCCTTGAAAGTTTACCGGTAGGGAAATCATGTGGACCCGATTTAATAGACAACCGAATTCTTCGGGAACTTTCGAATGAACTAAGTAGTCCACTATGCGATCTATTTAACAAGTCTTTATCCGAAGCGGCGTTTCCTTCTTCTTGGAAGTATGCAAACGTTTGTGCTATTTTCAAGAAGGATGACCCTTCCCTAGTCAACAATTACCGACCCATTTCCTTACTCAGTAACTTAGATAAAGTGTTGGAACGACTAGTGTTCAAACACCTATATAACTTTCTTCTTGATAAAAAGTTTCTCTCTTCTCTGCAGTCTGGCTTCATTCCAGGTGATTCATGTGTCAACCAGATGGCATTTTTATATAATACCTTTTGTCAAGCATTAGATGACGGCAAAGAAATAAGAGTAGTATTTTTCGATATAAGCAAAGCGTTTGATCGTGTTTGGCATAAGGGTCTTTTAGCGAAACTTAAAGCGGCTGGAATAACAGGACAACTGCTAATCTGGTTCTCCAAATACTTGGAGAACCGGAAGCAATGTGTTGTTATTCCAGGTACTAAATCAGATTGGCTACCAATTAAAGCTGGAGTACCACAGGGTTCTATTCTAGGCCCTCTTTTATTTTTAATTTACATAAATGACATAGTCACAGATATACGATCCAATATTCGACTCTTTGCCGATGACACAAGCCTTTATCTTAAAGTGGAAAATCCCTATAATGCTGCTACAGCCCTGAACTCCGACATAAATAAAATTACATCATGGGCTAAATCCTGGTTAGTTTCTTTTAATCCCACGAAAACAGAATCTCTTTTAATGTCACGAAAACGTAGCAAACCCCACCACCCTTCTTTGGAAATGATGCAAGAAAATATAATAGAAGTTGACTTTCATAAACATTTGGGTGTATTTTTCTCAAATGACGGTGGATGGCAAGAACACATCGAATATATTAAATCTAAGGCCTGGAAAAGAGTCAATGTTATGCGTAGGTTAAAATTCATATTGGACCGAAAAACTCTCGAAATTATCTATTTTAGTTTTATTCGCCCTATAATAGAATACGCCAACGTCATTTGGGGAAATTGCTCCCAATATGAGAAAAATGAATTGGAAAAAATTCAAAATGAATGTGCAAGAATTGTCACCGGGGCAACAAAACTTGTTTCTTTAACTAATCTTTCCAAGGAAACTGGATGGGAGACTCTCAATAATAGACGACAAAAGCATAAATTGATCCTTTTTTATAAAATGTTTCATAGTCTCACTCCAACGTACCTTTCATCTCTAATACCTCCTTTAGTATCCAATGCATCATCATATAGTTTAAGAAATGCTGGTAATATACAAATGCCATTTTGTCATACACAACTCTACACTGAATCTTTTCTTCCATCAACTATACTAGCCTGGAATAAGCTACCTCTTAGTACACGTACATCTCCATCACTACTATCATTTAAGCAATGTCTCAACTCAAATAATCCACAACCTCCACCCAAACATTATTACACTGGGGACAGGTCAGCACAGATTACTCTTACAAGGCTGAGAACCAATTGTAGCTCGTTAAACTTAACACTTTTTCAAAAGAATATTGTTGACTCCCCTCTTTGCCAATGCGGCGAAATTGAAAGTACAGACCATCTCTTCTTCACTTGTCCTCTATATCTACAAGCTCGAAATAGCCTTCTGACGACCGTCAATCCCATCATGCCAGCCACAACAAAGTTATTTCTCTATGGCAATGACACGTTGACATCTGAACTAAATGTTCTGATATTTAAAGCTGTTCAGAAGTTTTTAACTGAAACTAAACGTTTCAAATCCTAATACAGTGGACTCCAACTATTCCAACCACTGAATTTTCCTTTTTATCAAAGGCGGCTGAAGACTCCTAGTGGTTTGGACGGGATGAGAGTATGCCGGAGGGCCCTTGAATGTGCTCTCCGTCCTGTTTTCGTCCCGTAGTCGGCAACCATCTGCCTCTTATACCATAACTTCACCTCAGGTAGTGGGTGTCGGGATCTACTGCACTGTAATAACAACTCAGTCTGCTTATATATAATAGTGTAGTTGCACACGCTTGGCTCGATATGCGAATCCAGAGCCAAACCCCTCTCCAGTTTCTGCTGCTTGCCTACGTTTTACCTATCTTTATTGGTTTTCTTTCAATTATTTTTTCTTTCAATTATGTTCAACCCTCTGCATGCTACCTATTTGTAAAAGGTACCACCTGCATTATTCCTAAAATGTGTTTTATCTGCATATTTCTTTTTATGTTAATATCTCCAGAAAATCAGACGGTTTGGATCCACATGAGATGCCGAGTTACTCGACCCCTCATTTGGATACGGACCGTTTGCTTCAGTTATCGTAAACTTACCAACAACGTGCAGGAGGACTCAAACTGCTTTTTTAATGTAACTAATTGTCAAGGAGAAGAACTAAATAAGCTTTAGCTTTCATTCTAATCCTATAATAGATATGTTGTATATTTTATGTATCTGTACATTTTCTGAAATAAATATGTTTAAACTAAGTCGTTTTTTCTTTCCCTTTCGCTCAAACGCAAACGGAAAGCAAAACGCACGGCAAAAAATATGACAATCCTGGTTGTTTTTATAAGCTGAGTGGCAAATAATTTGGAACCTGAGTAGACGCCTGGTTACCCGGCGTCTGATCTGGCTCCAAATTATTTGCAATGGAAATAATAGTTATAACGTAAACGCATATATTGGGAAAGAATAATGTCATTTCCTTTGAACATACACTGCTGTTCAGTGGTTTTATTAACGTGTGTGTTAATTCAGATTTCTATTACATGTTTTCTCAATGCTTTTATGACTTAAGAGCGTACTCTTTGTCTTCATAAATACAGAATGAAATGCAGGAATGGTAGAAAGCTTATCCTTGGTACTAACCAACCAGCTCAAAGTTCAGTTTGAAATGTCAAACTACATTTCTAAAATGACAATAGAAAAATGAGAAATACTACTACCGTACTCCCTCTCTACAACGACACCCAATCAGACACACATATTATGTGTGTTGTTTGGAGGGAGTCGTTATAGGGAGGGGGATTAAGACATGGCTTAATTTTGCAAACAGCTTGAATCCAGGTCAGACGCCGGGTAACGCGGCGTCTGATCTGGATTCAAGGTGTTTGTCACTCGTCAATAAATGTATTCCACCAGAAATATCCTCAATATTTTCAATATCCTACTACACAGTAGCTTAAAGCAGGTTGAAAGTAAAGCAGAATGCACATGAGGTCACCTCTCTAAAAAGCTTGAACAGGATAATGGAGTTAAATAGTCCAAAATGAATTGAGAAACTCTGTTCAACCGATTATATCTCAATTCATAAATCTTTCTCGATTGTTTTGTTTTGTATAGTTTGTTGATGTTGTTTGAGTGTTGTTCGGTTTGTGTTTTCACTTTAAATTAAAGACTTTTCCTGACCTAGTTTCGGTGATTACACCTAGTAAGATAAAAAGCATGCACTCCTGTGCAAGCTGTGCTAAAAAATTAAAATAGTGTCTATGCAAAGAATCATTGAAGCATCTCATGTGATACCCTTTTCTTGATTTTGATGGTTCGGTTTAAAAAAGACGATTTAATTTCAGTTCATATCAGGGCCTTTCTAGACGGAATGAGATTGGTTTGCCACATGCCTTATGCTTTTACAGTTAATTGTAGCTACTTTCACGCCTTTCACACCACCGGCGGTAGTGGCCCAGGGGTCTTGAGTTCGATCCTTCGCCGGACCTGCGGTCTGACTAGGGGATTTTTCTGAATCCCCGATGATGTACAGGAATGTTCTTGAGCAAGACATGTACCGCGAATTGCTCCTCTCCACCCAGGGGTTAAAATGGGTACCTGTGAAGGGTCTGAGTCGGTACTGCGGCTGCATTTGACTGCGCCATATGTTAGCAGTGCTCATAGGCTAGATGGCTCGATGATCAGGGGAGTATATGTACAGTCGGCTGAGCGGTCATTCAGACTGAAAGTAGACTTTAACTTGGTATATTACTTTATATTACTATTGAGAAAAACAGGAAAATTTTAAGATTTCCAAATTTTCTATTTTTAAAGCGTGATTACTTAAAGCTGGTTGAAAGTAAAACAGAATGCACATTAAGGCGCATTCTGCTTTGCTTTCAGTCTGCTTTAAGTTACTATCAGTTCGGATAAATATCCAAATGGTTCGGAAAAATCCGGAGAAATGGCAGCCCTGCAAAAACGAGGGGTAGAAGTCATACAAAGGACCGAGAGTAGCTTGTTTGTTTGTGAACGTACGTTTCTGTCATCTATGGGCTAATTTGACGCTCGAGACAGAGGGGAGCGGATAAAGAAAAACCCGGGCGCGATGTTCTACTCTTATTCTCGAATGAGTCATCTGATTTTTAGATGCCCAGTGTAAAGCACTGATACATCGGACCTCGGTTTTTATAAAGTCTCATCCGAAGGACTTGGTCCGGCGGGAGTTCGAACTCACGATCCCTAGCATCGTAGTCAAGTGTATTATCACTGGACCACACCGACAGTAGTGTCTGACGTGTTTTTAAACCTTTTATATATACAGTGGTAAATACGCTATTCCTCCCCATTTATGCGTTAATCTATGCGTACAAGAACGGTTAACGCGTTAAAAACGATTATAACAATGCAGTCTCGGCTACGGGGTCCGTCAGCTAAGTGATGACCTTTTCGTCCGGGCTCTTTTAACCCTTTAGCTGATAGCATTGTTTCTAGTATTGAAGATATGTGACTACTTAAAGCAGGTTGAAAGTAAAGCAGAATGCGCCCTAAGGCGCATTCTGCTTTACTTTCAGCCTGCTTCAAGCTATTCTTAACTGCTAGAATAAGGAAAGTATTAAATATGACATATATTCATTACGGTATAATTTGGAACTATTTTCTTCAGCGGATGAATAAAATGAATGTGCTAAAAGTCGCTTCTATAAGGGAAAGGGTTGAACGCGTAAAGATACGCGTAAAGAAACGGCTAGGAAACGCGTTTAATGAAACGGATAATAAACGCGTAAGAAACGCGTAGTGGGTAGGAATAGCGTATTTACCACTGTACATGTATACATGTATATGAGCCGTGCCATGACAAAACCTGCCTTATGGCAATTGCAATATTGTACAGACCGAGCATCATTGTCATCCCTGGCTCTGTATCTGAGTTTTGGTCTACACTACCAAATACAACATATAGCCTACTAGAATGAGTTTTTGAGAAAAACGTATGCCCCCCCCCCCCCCCCCCCCCCCACCCCACACCACCACCACCAATATACCCATATCCCCCCAAAATTAGATGGTGCAGCTAACAACATGAAAAATTACACATACAAGTTGTTAATATGTGAAAGTTTAGAGCATACGACACAAGTTTTCCCGCCATTTTCTCTGTACGAAACAAATTCAAAATGACACATTTTCTATCAAAATGGTTGCATCCCAAATTGAATACCTCATGGACATCATCATATACCTATACCAGGTATACAAGAAATTAATCTGTGAAATTTTATTTATTCATTTAAAAAAAAAAGGCCGTAACTTTTGACGAAAATGTTCCTGCTCAAATTACAAACCACATGAACATTTTTCTATACAAGTTGTTCATCTGTGAAAGTTTGGAGGAAGTCACTACAGTAGTGGAGGAGGAGTTGGCTGCACATAATTTTTAACAGACTTTACTATATTTATCCTCTTTGTGTGCACTACATGTGACCCCTACACTACTTTTCTTAAAAAAATATTCAAAGGGCCATAACTTTTGTCAAAAAGTTGCAGCTCAAATTCCAAACCACAGGATAATCTTCGTATATAAGTTGTTATTGTGTGAAAGTTTGGAGTAAATCCTTCCAGTAGTGTAGGAGTTGGCTGCACAAAATTTCTAACATACAGACGGACAGAAACCACAACATCAATATGCCTTCCCCATTATAGGGGATACATAAATATAGCTACATAAAGTGCTGTAGATGCTTGGTGTGTCAAACAGTGTACATCAAGACCAGGCGCCGCGTCTTTGATGCGGCGGCTGGCCTTGAACTACACTGTTTGCAATGCAATACGACAGGTTTTCTCATGGCACGACTCAAATGCAGGGCTGCCATAAGTTGACATGAAAAATCCTAAGATTTCCAAATTTGCATTTTTCAAGTGCGATTTTACGAATCGTACCTTTACCCAGTCGCCTGTTTCTAGTTTTGTTGACACGTGACTACTTAAAGCAGGCTGTAAGTAAAGCAGAATGCGCCTTAGGGCGCATTCTGCTTTACTTTCAGCCTGCTTTAAGCTACCATGTACCGGGAAAAAATCCGGAGATTTAGGAAAAATCCGGAGAAATGGCAGCCCTGCAAATGTATACGAGTACAGCATCGCTTTATGATCGATAGCGATACAAACTGTCCATATACTGGCGGACGTAGTCGATGGGGTAAAGCACCCGCTTACATTGTCAGGGGTTGTGAGATTAATCCCCCGTCAGACCAAGTCCTTCGGACGAGACTTTATAAACCGAGGTCCGATGTATGGGTGCTTTACACTTGGCATCTAAAAGAACCAGAGACTCTTCCGATAATAAGAGTAGGGCATCGCGCCCGGGTTCTCTGTATCGGCACCTTCTCTCTTGGGCGTCCAAAATTAGCCCTAAATGACTATTCGTACTACTAACAGTAGTGTTACTAGCATGCTGAATACCTTAAACTGGCCCACATTGGAAGAAAGAAGAAACAAAGCCTCCATTTTTATGCTCTATAAAATCTCTCAAAACCTTGTAGTAGTAGATCACAGCCACCTCCACATATCAAGAAAACTCAACTTCATAACACCATTTTCTAGAACACAATATCATGCAAACTCCTTTTTTCCTCGTGGCATCAGACTTTGGAACCAGCTCCCGTATAACATCAAGGCCAGTGACAGCCTCTCAGGCTTCACTGCTAGCCACTGCTCTTTCAAACCCTAATCACTTAACCTGTTTTTAACTGTTTAAATTGTCTGTTTACTGCACTGTTTTGCACTGTTTGTGACTACTTGGAAATAGCAGTCGCTTTTTATTACTTTTATTTTAACACTGTCCCCCGACCTCCCTGTAATTATCAGCAATTGACAGTAGGGAGTAACCACGTAGACGTAGAAGACGGCAGAAACGGACAAAACAAACAGAAACAGAAACCAAACTGTCCATAAAATCCGCATTCAGATAACATGAAGTGATATTATATTCAGGGAGGCAACTCTACAAGTTCAGTGCCATTAGATCAATGGCTTACATCCCTTTAACGGTACCATAATAGTCGGACATTGTTTGGAAACGGTGTAGATCCAGCTCAGACGGCTTCTGTGGGAGCTGGCTGTTCAAAATTTACGTTGTCCGATTGGATTTTTCTGACATGAATCAATATCATCAATTTTCTCCTGGTTTTTTTTATATGAGCTAGTGTAATAGTTCCGATAATAGTTACGGTGTTCAATCATGAGTGCTCAGTTAAATAATAAATTAATAAAATTTAATTGATTGAAGGAGGATTATTCAAGCTTTCTGAACAAATCTGTGTCTTGCACCGTTAGCATAGGACATGACCTTTTGTGTACTTAACATAGGTATACAGTGTTAATAAAGGAAGGTATTACTGCAAAACCTAAAACGAAGGCTAATTGGTTATATAAAAGTATTAAAAGACATGTGAAAGTTCGAAGCCAGGAGGAGCTTTCTGTTTTACTGCCACCATGCTTTAACCCTTGACCCCATAGCCTATTTCTATTTTTGAAGATAGGTTGCCACTTAAAGCAGGCTGAAAGTAAAGCAGAATGTGCCTTAAGGCACATTCTGCTTTACTTTCAGCCTGCTTTAAGCTATCATCTGCTAGAATTTACAAAATATTTCTTATTATTCTTTTTCATGGCTGTAAACATTGAAACTATTTTTATCAGTGGATGAACAAGGGCCATTATGGCCCTAAATCGGTCACCTGGTACACCATGTAAACTTAACCTATAGTGACCTAGATTATGACTGGACATGACCCACAATAAATCTTTAGTGTTAACAAGATTTTTCTATGATTTGACCTAGTGACCTAGTTTTTGCCAAGACACAATCCACATTTGATTTTGACCTAGATTTGATGTAGGCAAATTTTCTGACAATATTTCATTCAGATCTAATGAGATTTGTAGCCGATCAATGTTTTTCAAAGATTTGACCTAGTGACCTAGTTTTTGACCGGACATGAACCACAATCGAACTTGACCTAGATATCAATGAGGCAAACATTTTGACCAAGTTTCATCAAGATCCAATGAGATTTGTAGCCTCTAGAGTGTTAACCAGGTTTTCCGAAGATTTGACCTATTGACCTAGTTTTTGACTGGACATGACCCACATTCAAACTTGACCTAGATATCATTGAGGCGAACATTGTGACCAAGTTTCATTAAGATCCAATGAAATTTGTAGTCTCTAAAGTGTTAACAAGGTTTTTCTATGATTTGACCTAGTGACCTAGTTTTTGACTGCACATGACCCATATTCCAACTTGACCTAGATATCAATGAGACAAACATTCTGACCAAGTTTCATTAAGATCAAATGAGATTTGTAGCCTCAAGAGTGTTAACAAGGTTTTTCGATGATTTTGACCTAGTGACCTAGTTTTTGACCGGACATGACCCACATTCGGACTTGACCTAGATTTCTACTAGACAAACATTGTGATCAAGTTTCATGAAGATTGGATGAAATTTGTAGCTGCTAGAGTGTTAACGAACCAATTGTGAACGGACAGACGGACGACGGACATCCAGCGATCCTAAAAGCTCACCTTGGCACTTCGTGCCAGGTGAGCTAAAAATTCAATGCGCTAAAAGGTGCTTATATAAGGGAAAGGGTTAAGCAGTCACCTGTCATAAACACCTAATAGTTAACCGAATTTAGCAGTCAAAATGGAGAAGTTTTACTGTAATCTCATTGGGTTCAAAGAATTCATGAATACACAAAACCCCTCGTATATCAGTCAAAAGCAATGTTGAAAATGAAGAGGTTAAATCACACACACACGCATGTTAGCAATTGTATTTCATAAATCTTTATTCATTTTTCCATAAATTTACATATATCTTCATGTACATATACAATACAACATGACAGCAATTAACAGACTTTGTACAGTGACGAAAACCATATTCTCTCCCATTTAACTTCAATTCTTGTAGGTTATCAGGTTCCCTTGTGGATTTTTTAAGTTACCAAATCATAAACCAGGCTACTTGGAATTTAGGATAGTTTAATAAAATAAATACTGGTCTAAATTAGCAAACGGTGTCAACCGTGATCAGAGGGCTCCTATAAGAGCCCTCTGATCTGAGTATACACTGTTTGCAAATGTAATGAGTATATTTTAAACAAGTCCATGGTGTTGAAAGAGTTAAACGAAACAAACAAAAATGCAACGCACTAAATTCTATGGCAATGGCAATTTCTGGAAATTGCAGACAATTCTTAATAATATTAGAATGACTGGATAAATGGTCTTATTACAGCCCATCAACACAACTGTTTAGTATTAATAGTTTTAATATAAGCAGCAACAAGTTTGGTGCCTGAGGAAATGCTTTGTTGCCAGGCATCTGATCTGGCTCCAAACTGTTGCAAATGAAATAATGTTTCTAACATAAACACGATCATTGTGAAAAAAATAACGTCTTCTCCACTATACACACATAACAAGCTTAAACAAAACATAAAAGCTTAACATACAAGTCACCAGAAACTTCAAACAATGAAAACCTAGATCAGCTGGTTAGCCTGATAACTCTTTCCCCAATAGAAGAGCCTTTCAGCGCATTTAATTTATTCATACACAGCAGAAAATAGTTCAAATTTATACAGTCATGAACATGTACCAACAAAATTATTTTCTATATCATAACAGATAGTAGTTAAACTCTTTCTCTCTCAATGGTGCTTAAAAGCGTGTTTGAAAACAGTTTGGATCCTGAACGGACGCCGTCAGATCAGGATCCAAACTGTTTGACACTACAGTAAAACCTCGCTATTACGACCACTAAAACGAAGGCTAATTGAGTGTATAATAGACAGGTGGCAGCTTAAAGCAAGGTGACAGTGAAACAGAAAGCTCCTATAGGAGCTTTCTGTTTCACTATCACCTTGCTTTAAGCGATCACCTATCGTAAACACCCTAATAATTAACAAAACTTAGTGGTCGTAATAGAGAGGTGTTACTGTAGTTTTGAAATTTCTTAAGTCACACTGCTTTATTTTTTAACTTTGAAACTACATTGCAGACAACAAAATTGAAGCAGAAGACAATCAATTTGGCAGTGAAAGGGTTAAAGAAGACTGAAAGTAAAGCAGAATGCGCCTTTAGGCGCACTCTGCTTTACTTTCAACCTGCTTTAAGTAAGTACCTGTCTTCAAAACTAGAGACAGACTATGGGGTAAAGGATTAACCTTTTCCCATGTAGCCTGTTTCTAGTACCAAAGATATGTGACAACTTAAAGCAGAATAAAAGTAAAGCAGAAAGTACATTACGGTGCATTCTGCTTTTTAAGAAACCATCTAATAGAATATTGCACACTCATGACTGTTAAGTGGAACATTGTTATTCATTGGAAGAATACATTCAAGGCATAAAAAGGTGTATCTATGGGGTAATGCAGAGCTCCAGATAAGGGTAGTTACAGTACTGAATCTTATTAAATTAACAATTTTTGCGATTCGATGGCAATTCGCTTGCGATTCAAAGTACTAACTTTACCCTCGGGTAAGTTTTCTTGAATGGTGTATCTCACAAATGTTCGCAAATATGCCTTTGTTATTTTTTTCTATTCCATTTTTGTCACAACCGCTTCGGAAAATTCGCGTAAAAATAGTCAAACGTAGGATTTGTTTTTTGAATGGCGCGATTCGATGGCAATTTGCTTGTGATTATCAATTTAATTTAATAAGGTTCAGTACTGTATATACATGTAATTTCAAAAACTAAATTTTTTGTTTCTGCATTAACCCTACGGTGTCACTACTCATTACAATGGTCTCTTTGAGACGATTCTAATGAGTAGTTACACCATAGGATTTGGTGCTGAAACGAGTGTGAAAATGTTTGGATTTGTTCAGTATACTCCCTCTTATCTGAAGCCCTGGTAATTGGTTAACATAGGAGTCACCAGACAATAATTCTCAGATAACTTCAAACAATGAGAACACAAATCAGCTGAAATAGGCAGTTAAACCCTTTCATCTACAGTGGAGAAAACGTTATTCTTTCCCAATACACGCGTTTACGCTAAAACTATTTTTTCCATTGCAAACAGTTTGGAGCCAGATCAGACGCCCGGTAACCCGGCGTCTGATCAGGCTCCAAACTGTTTGCCACTCAGATCAACATGAATAGTCAAAATTGTCAAAAAGTTGTACTTTTCTACGTTTTAGTGCAATGCGTTTGCGTACGTTTGCGTTTAAACGGGAAAGAATAACAGATTCTCCACTGTATTCCTAGTTGCAGTATTCTAATATAGGTGACTTATTAAAGCAAAATCAAAGATTAGCCTGCTTTAAGCAGTCACCTAGGAGATAGAAAACTGTTTCCAATTTCTTCACATCAGGTTGTGGCAGCTGCATGAAAAAGTAAGTCCATGAACAGGTAAAGGCATGAAAATGTATTTATGGGGTAATAGGTTCAATGGTACAGTCAGTTCGAGAACAATGCACCTAAAGCGGCAGCTCCTAGCAATTAATGCAAGAGATAGACACAGAACAAACCATCGATCTCCTCACTAAAGGATATACAGTAAAACCTCTCTATTACGACCATTAAAATGAAGGCTAATTGGTTGTATAAACAACAGGTGACAGCTTAAAGCAAGGCGACAGTAAAATAGAAAGCTCCTAAAGGAGCTTTCTATTTTACCGCCACCTTGCATTAAGCAGTCACGTGTCTTAAACTTGAAATAATTAAACATAATTCAGTGGTTGTAATAGAGAGGCTTTACTGTATCTGTGAACTCATTGCTTACCCTTCTATTGTTCATCTATCACTACCACTTACTGTAAGTTCCTGGTAGACCAAGATCACAATTACCTTGTCATAATGTCACAGCACATATATTTATAAAGTCTAGGGTTTAACCTATTACCCCATAGCCTGTTTTTAGCATTTAAGATGGATTACCACTTAAAGCAGGTTGAAAGTAAAGCAAAATGTGCCATAAGGCACATTTATGCTTTACTTTCAGTCTGCTTTAAGCTATCATCTGCTAGCATATAGAAAATATTTCTATGCTTAACTGTATAAATTGGAACTGTTGTCTTCAATGGAGGAATAAATTGAAGGCATAAAAAGGTGTATTAATGGGGTAATGGGTTAATGAGTTTCATACTGTTTTAAAAACCTTCTTTACATGTGTACCAGCTACTATACCCATAATTTAACAAAATCAATACTGTACATAAGTTTCAATATCAGAAACATTGCAAAATGAAAATATAGGCACAACCTATAAAAACTTATTAATTTAACTTTGATTCATTATTGTGTTTCAGCAAGAAAAAAAACAAAACATAAAACTAAATATAAGCAACAATGACAGGAAAGGTACAACCAAACCTTGGTTATTCAAATTCACTCAAACCATTACCCCATTAATATGCTTTTTTGCCTTTAATTTATTTCTCTGTGGAAGATTTGATTTGTTTTGATTTTACGTCGCTTTCAACAGTATTTCAGTCATATCACGACGTCCAGCTAATTATGGGTGGAGGAAGACCCCAGAAGACCTTTATGCACTCTTTCAGGCACAAATCGGCAATTGGGTAGAACCACCGACCTTCCGCAAGCCAGCTGGAAGGCTTCCCCACTTGAAAAATTCGAACGACCCTACTGGGATTCGAACTCACAGAGGTGAGGAGCTTAGTGATGTAAGTCACAGTGACTATACCACTAGGCCACAGAGGCTCTCTGTGGAAGAAAATATTTCCAATTTATAAAGTCATGAATATAAATCTGAAGAAATATTTTAATTATTCCAGTAGATAGTACCTTGAAATAGGCTGAAAGTCAAGCAGAATGTGCCTAAAGGACGCATTCTACTTTACTTTCAATCTGCTTTAAGAGGTCACTTGTCTTCACAACCAGAAACGGGTTATGGTGAAATGAGTTAACACATTATCCCTAGCCTGTTTTTCTAGTTTTAAACATGTGACAACTTATAGCAGTTTGAAAGTAAAGCAGACTGCTCCTTAAGGAGCATTCTGCTTTACTGTCAACCTACACTAAACTACCATCTGGACATAAACCGGCAATACCTAATGTTTTATGTTCAGGACATCCTAGATGTTGACGGCTTTTATAAGTTTAGAGATAATTAGAGGTGTAAGAGGGCATATTTATGGAGTAATGAGTTAAGTCAAAGTGATCCAATTTTGAAGTTAAAACATGGCAATACCACTTTTTAACTTTCTTATTAACCCCTTTACCCAATGGCCTGTTTCTGGTTTTAAAACAGTGACCAATTAAAGCAGATTTAAAGTTTCAGTCTGCTTAAAGCTACCATCTGCTAGGATATAGAAAATATTTCCTACAGTATATGTTCATGATTGTATAAACTGGAAGTATTTTCTTCAGCGGAGGAATAATTTAGATGTCCTAAAAGATGCTTCTATTGGGTAAAGGGTTAAATATGGGTAAGTTTCGCTAAAGCAAGGTTGAGTTTTGACTGTGTATATGAGTAGACATTTCATCTAACAGATATAACTAAAATACACTTTAAAACAATATCTTTAACAAGAGTTATTCATTGAAACTATGATATTTCCAAGGGAGATAATTCTGGTGGTGTTTTGTATCAGTGGGTATAAATACCAAACTCTTTCACAAATACTGTATTGTTAGTGTTTAAAATAGGTGGTTGTTAAGAGGCAACCAGAAAACTTTCTGCTTCACTGTCAGCTCAACTTTACCTCAGGTGATTACTTAACCCATTGTATGCTGGGTAATATTTGGCGGCCATTTTAAAATGTCGTCTGCAGCAGGTATAACTCAAATATTTGCAAAAGATTTTAGCAGTTTCTGATAGAATATTGACTTTGCTGCAAACAGTTTTGATCTGAGATCAGGCCCCACAATGTGGGGCCTGATCTGAGATCAAAACTGTGTGCCTATAGGTACACCTAAAAGTGTATCCCGCATAAAATGGGTTAACCCTTTGAACCCTAGTCCCACATATAGGCGTCATTTCAAACAGTGTACATGTGAATAATACACTTGTCCTGTGCAAACAGTGAAGGCCCAGATCAGAGGGCTCTCTGATCAGGGTCTTCACTGTTTGTCAGTAATGCCAAAATTGACAAAAACAACTCTAAAAAGCCAGAAATGGACTAGACAAAAATCGAAACTGGAATTGTCCATTTAAAGTTTCAGGGAGGAAAGAGTTAAAGCAGGCTGATAGTAAAGCAGAATGCATCTTAAAGCCTGCTTTAAGCTACCATTCACACATTCAACCCTAACAAGTGCTACTGCTCAGTAACAAACACTCTACATGTAAATGGTACATTTGCCTTAAGCAAACAGTGATGACACTAATCAGAGGGCTCCTGTTGGAGCCCTCTGATCAGGGTCTCCACTGTTTGTCATTTTGCAGTATACATGTATTTTTAAGATCAATCCGAAATAGTCAGAAATGGGTTAGACTTAACCGGAAATTGGAATTGTCCAATAACATTTTTAGGGGTGAATGAGAAACAACATGCCCACTCATCAGCAATAACCTTCAGCACGCTACATAACTAATTGTCATCTGCGACAATTCTCACAAATCATTTTCATGTATCAGCTTTTCCTTTCAGAACATGTCATTAGAGTGTCAAAAAGCATGGGTCACGACCAGATACCTAGTTACTACATTCTCATTTGGATCCAAACTGTTTGCAACAATTATGACAGAGATCCAGATAAGGGGAGTATTTCAAAAGAGAAAATCTTTATTTCTGCATTAAACCCTATTGTGTAGCTACTCATTAGAATAGTCTCTTCGAGACAACATAGGATTTGGTGCAGAAATGTCTGAGAAAATGTTTGGATTTGTTCAGTGTATTCCCTCTTACCTGGAGCTCTGTATATGCCAAATATGCCTGTAGCATCACAAAGGTTAAGATCAAGCATCCAAATAAAATCATTGTATCCTTAAATACTCTGTGGTAAAATAAAACAAGCAACAACAAATAAATAAATATAGTTACAGCGGAGAATACAGTATTCTTTGCTAGTAAACCTGTTTATGCTAAAATTATTTTGGTCATTGCAAACAGTTGGAGCCAGATCAGACGTCAGGTTACCTGGTGCCTGATCATGTTCCAAACTGTTTGCTATTCAGATTGAAACTAACAGATAACATTTTCAAACACTTCATTTTCTGCATTTAATTGCGTTTGTGTTTAGTTTCTTTGTTTGAAAGTTCTTTTCGCATATCTAATCAATTTAATTACCGTAACAGTTTCAAGAAATCACACTGTGAGGAAGGTTCTCCAATGGAGGAACGAAAATGTCATGGTAATCAGGGGTCCATATAAGGGGAGTCGCTGGATTCGATGAGTTTACTCCCCTTTATCTGGAGCTCTGGTAATAAAATTTATTGGGTATGTGAATAGAACTTCCAAATAATAAATGCCTTGCCTTCCTGGTGAATTTTTTTCAGGGTGTTTAATTAGTTTAAACATGAAAGAATAATGTCTTCTTCACTGTAAATAAATGATCCAAAAATAGCCCAAAGCTTTGTTTAGTTTGAACTTGGTAAGATCAGCAAAATAATGCTTTTACTCTATAATGCTTTTAAATAAGGGAAATCACAACAGAAAACAGTCTCTCCTGTTTTCAGAGACAATCTGTACAGAAGCATGTAACAATTAACGTACTGACTTCAAATTCAAATTATACACAATTCCAGTTTCTAATTAAGTGTAATCCATTTTTTGAGGACATCCATATTTAGGGTTTTTGTCTTCTTTCCCAATAGAGGCATTTATTATGCTTTAACTTTAATTTCCTTTGCAAACAGTTTGGAGCCAGGCTAAACGGCATCTGATCAGGGGCCCATTTCATAAAACTTTGTACCACAAATGTTGTCGTAAGCCAGATTATAAAGATCTAAATTATTATTCATTTCTCCATCAAATCATGTCTTGTGACATCTCTTTGGAATCGTCTTGAAAATTTAATTGGAAACTGGATTTGTCCAATTGAAATTTTAGGGGTTAATGTTTTAATAACTCTAAGTGAAAGGTGGGTTTGCAGAAAATACTGTTATTTGAAATGAAGATTAAACAGATTGGTTAAATCTTTTCCTCCTTTTTTCAGTTTTGAAGACAAATGGTTGCCTCAGTAGAGTTCAGGTAATGAATCTGAGCATAACATCTGTTTGGAATGCAAACAACACTTATAGTACATCATCTAACTATCTTGAATACTCACCAATAATAATTCATTGCACCCCATGTCTATGTACTTTTCACAAGTATGAACAAATTATTTAGGAATCGGAATCACACACGCAAAAGTGCATTAACTCTTTGAACCCTAGTCACGCATATATGCGTCATTTGCAAACAGCATATCTGTGAGGAGTACACTTGTCCTATGCAAACAGTGTTGACCCTGATCAGAGGGCTCCTTCAGGAGCCCTCTGATCAGGGTTTACACTGTTTGTCATTTTGATATATATTGAAAAAATCAACCCTAAAAAGGCAAAAATGGACTAGACTAAATTGAAAACCAGAATTGTCCATTTGAGGTTTCAGGGAGGAAAGGGTTAACCAACTGAAATGCATCAATTTTTACCACATACAAAAATAAGATCTTAATATAATTTTGTAAGTTGTTTTGTTTGATACATTAAATATTGAAAAGGTTAGTTTATTAAAGAGAAAGTAGTGCACCATACATTTGAAGGGCAAGCCGAAAATTCATTTGGTTGCCATTTTGTATTTTATCAATACAATTGGTGAACTACCTTCGAAGTTGTTCGCGTAGCTGCCCAAGGATATCATGCAAACAGGTCGTTTTTGTGTAAATTGTCACAGACTTAGGCCTCCGATCCATTACCTGAACATGCTACTGATCTGGGTCTAAACTGTTTGCCTGTGACAAGTTTACTTTTCACAAGTACAGTAAAACCTCGCTATTACGACCACTAAAACCAAGGCTTATTGATTGTATAATAGACAGGTGACAGCTTAAAGCAAGGAGACAGTGAAACAGAAAGCTCCTAAAAGTGCTTTCTGTTTCACTGTCATCTTGCTTTAAGCGGTCACCTATCGTAAACACCCTAATAACTACCACAATTAAGTGGTCGTAATAGAGAGGTTTTACTGTACTCTATTTGTAAAGGACAAGTATACTTGTCACCCATAGTTCAACAAGTTCACATAGGTGTAAGTTTAAAGTAGGCTTAACCCTTACCCTCATAGAAGCGCCTTTTAGCGGATCTCATTTTTTCTTCCGCTGAAGAAAATAGTTCCAATTCAATTAGTCATTTAAATATAAAATATATGGAATATTTTCTATATTCTAGCACAGGAAGCTTAAAGCAGGCTGAAAGTAAAGTAGAAGGCGCATTCTGCTTTACTTTCAACATGCCTTAATGGGCCACCTATCTTCAATACTAGAAATAGGTGATCAGGTAAAGGGTTAAAGTAAAGTAAAACCTCTTAATGGTGACCACTTAAAGTAAAGTATGGCCACTAACACAAAGGCTAATTGACTGCTTAAAAGACAGGTTACAGTCTAAAGGAGCTATCTGTTTTACTGTCACCTTGCTTTAAACAGTCACCTGCCTCCAACACCTGGTAATTTATGCAATAAAGTGTTCATAATCGAGAGGTTTTACTGTAAAATGTAATAAAAACATTGCGGGTCATTTCCATGATAACTACTTAAACCCATTACCCCATAGCCTGTTTCTAGTTTTGAAGACATATGACCACTTAAAGCAGGTTGAAAGAAAAGCAGAATGTGCCTTAAGGCACATTCTGCTTTACTTTCAGCCTGCTTCTTTAAGCTGCCATCTGCTAGGATTTATAAAATGTTTCTTATTTTACATGTTCATGACTGTAAAAATTTAAACTAAGTTCTTCAGTGGAGGAATAAACTGAATGGGCAAAAAGGTGCTTCTATGGGGGAAAGGGTTAAAGATGTTAGATGGAGGGAAAGAGATTTAATAACAGACATAGAACAAACAAAATAATACAACTCCTATGCAATTGAGGTACATAAAATAACAGCATCAAGTCAAGTAGACTGGTTTCCTGTTCAACGACAATCTGACTGGATCTCAATGCATTGCCTCAGTATATGTACTTCCTGTTGCCTTTCAACAATAGACTGGATCTCCAACCATGATTTTGTGACTTGACTGGTTCCATGAAAAATGCTCACAATAATCACTATTTCCAGTCATTTCTGCTATAAGCATTTTGGCAATGCTTAATAGACTGGTTTAAGCATTATTCTTCCTTGTCTTTTTAGACGGTAGACTGGCTCCATGATTTCCATCACAGTGAAAGCACATTGCAGTAAATGATCCCAAAACACAACACCAGCTTTACAATCAAAGTCTGATTTCCAAACATGTGTAGTAAAGACTCCAGGTATAAGGGAAACAGAGGACCCGATAAGCATAGTATTTCAAATACGAAAATCCTTATGACTTCACCAAACTGTATGATATGACAACTCAATAGAATTTTCGCTTTGCATTCTAATGAGTTGTTACAAGATAGGGTTTGGTGCAGGCATAAGGGAGAAAACATTTGAAATAGTTGGGGTACTAGCCCTTACCTGGACAGGACTGCCATTTCTCATGATTTTTTCAAAATCTTCTGATTGTTGTTATCCTAGCAGATGGTACCTTACAGCAGGTTGAAAGTAAAGCAGAATGCGCCTTAAGGCGCATTCTGCTTTACTTTCAACCTGCTTTAACCCATTAACTCATAAGCGATAAGCAATTATCAATGCTTATCTCAATACAAGCTAGTGGATTGAAGTGTCAAAATGAGTCAGTATGAGGCTATTGCGCAGAGTCAATATGAGTCAGTATGGCTTAATGGGTTAAGTAATCACGCTTGAACAATAGAAAATATGGAAATCTCAGGATTGTTCATGATCAACTTATGGCAGCTCTGAGAAATCCATAGTAGATCATTAGAATGCCTCCTATATAGCCCAATAAAACTCTATGATTCTCATTAGAATCATCACAATTTAGACAGTGAGTTTGCCGGGGATTAATTTATTTATATTAACACATTCAATCCTGAAACATCAAATGGACAATTCTAGTTTGGAATAGTCTTTTTGAATATTTAAGGTTGTGTTTTGCAATACTTTATAGAACAACAAACAGTGCAGACTTTAACTCTTTCCTCCCTAAAACTTTAAATGGACAATTCCAGTTTTCATTTTAGTCTAGTCCATTTCTGACTTTTAAGGGTTGTTTTTGTCAATGTTTGGCATTATGACAAACAGTGAAGACCCTGATCAGAGGGCTCCTTTCGGAGCCCTCTGATCTGGGTCTTCACTGTTTGCATAGGACAAGTGTACTATTCACATGTACACTGTTTGAAAAGGACGCCTATATGCGGGACTAGGGTTCAAAGAGTTAATCAAAGGACTCCTTTAGGAGCCCTCTGATCTGGGTCTTTACTGTTTGCATAGAACAAGTATTCTTTTCACAGGTGCATTGTTGATAGAGGACAATAGAGCTCCAGATAAAAAGGAGTCAACTGAACAAATCTAACATTTTCTTTCTGCACCAAATCCTATCATGTTACTACTCATTAGAATTGTCTCCAAGAGATGATTCTAATGAGTACAGTGACAAGATAGGTTTTAATACAGAAAAAAAGATTTTAGTTTTTTAAAATATTGCCCTTATCTGGAGCCCTGGAACAACTCCATAGTGTGACAATTTAAGTCTTAAATGCAATTTGCAGCTTAATGCAGCACACAAATAAAGCACAAAACTCATCAGGAGCTTTCTGCTTTAACTTTGTTCTGCACTAAGCATTCACCTATCTTAAGAGATCCGACTCCTTCTCTTCAGAGATTGTTCACATAACACAAGTAAAACTGTGTACAGTAACACCTCTCTATTATGACCACTTACTTGTGTCCATTATTAGGTGTTTGAGGCAGGTGGCTGCTTAAAGCAAGAGTGCAAGATGAAGTAAAACTTTTACGTCGACCTTGTTTTAAACCTTTACCCCATAAATAAGCCTTTTAATGCTTTTATTTCTCCATTGAAGAAAATATTTGCAATTTATATAGTCATAAATATGTTTGATAAAACACATCTTCTATGTTTAGCAGAGTCTAGCTTAAAGCAGGCTGAAAGTAAAGCAGAATGCGCCTAAGGCGCATTCTGCTTTACTTTCAACCTGCTTTAAGTGGTCACCTAATTTCAAAAGTAGGAACAGGCTATAGGGTTATGGGTTAAGCTATCACCTGCCTTTCATACAATCAATTAGCCTTCTTTTTAGTAGTCGTTTTAGAGAGTTTTTACGGTACATGATTTTTTACTTTTGACAAAATATGGCGGACAAACAATGGCAAACTAAACATGATTTACGTTGAATGATTGTTGTCAAAAGTATTTTGAGATGATATCTGTCAAAGATGTTTCTACTTCATAATCTAATGGCTTCACTTGAAGGGCATTATTTCTGTCTCGTATTCGGTTCCATGCTTGGAGAACACTAGCGTACTGGTCCGCCATGGGTTGGTTCCCCACTTGGCGATACAGTCTTAATAGTCCACGATAGTCATACTCCAGACCAGAATAGCCTTCACCAAATAGTTTTTTACCTGAAAGAACAATTGAAAAGCAAGTTCAGAAAAGACCATTACTTTAGCTATAAAATGAATAGTACATCAAGGTATTTACCAATTACTTCATAGTGTTTTTAGTTTTGAAGACAGGGGACCATTTAAAGCAGATCGAAAGTAAAGCAGAATGTGTCCTAAAATTGTAGTCTGCTTTTTTCCTCAAGGCCAATATTGGCCATTTTGACAGAAAAAACATAATGAAAAGTAACAAACAACTTTAATCCAAATGGGGTCTGATCTGGATTCAAGCTGTTTGCAAATGTAAGCCAATTTCCCTCCCTTTAACAACTCCCTCCGAACAACACACTCAATCTTTGTCTCCCATTGGGTGTTGATGTAGAGAAGGATCACTGTACAATCCTTCTAGACAGCTATTAAAGTACCTACCTATTTCTATAGATCTGAGATAGAGTTTTTCTGCTTTGTCGTATTTCTTCATATCGTAGTTGTACAATGAGGCGAGATGGCCGACTGAAAGGGCGACCTCGTAATCCTCAGCACCCAGCAGTCTCTCCTTAATCTCTATGGCTTGTATGTGCATCTGCTCTGCCTCCTGATAACAAAAATAACTACGTTATATTCTTTCCCGTTTAAACACAAACACAAGAGGGCCATGATGGCCCTATATCGCTCACCTGAGAATAATAGTGGTAATTAATTATGTAAGTTGAAAATGAAATGACAAGAAGTTTGTATTTCATAATTATGTCAATGGAGAAACAGGGTAATTAGTAATATACTCACAAGTAAACATTATCTTTGCTTAGTAGAGGACCAGAAGGCAAAGCTACATGCCAAATATGGTTTCAGAGAAGAAGAATTTTAAAGGTTTTCCTATATAAGTCTATGTAAATCTGATAAGTTCCGGGCGGGGCCATTTTTGACCCGGGGGTCATGATTTGAACAATCTTGGTAGAGGACCGTAAGACATAGCTACATGCCAAATATAAAAGGTCTAGGCCTTACAGTTTCAGATAAGAAGACATTTAAAGGTTTTCCTATATAAGTCTATGTAAAACTGATAAGCACTGGGGCGGGGCCATTTTTGACCCGGGGGTCATGATTTGAACATTCTTTGTAGAGAACCATAAGGCAAGGCTACATGCCAAATATAAAAGGTCTAGTCCATACAGTTTTAGAGAAGAAGAGTTTTAAAGGTTTTCCTATATAACTCTATGTAAAACTGATAAGCCCAAGGACGGGGCCATTTTTTACCCGGGGGTCATGATTTGAATAATGTTGGTAGAGGACCAGATGGAAAAGCTACATGCCAAATATAAAAGGTCTAGGTCATACAGTTTCAGAGAATAAGAGTTATAAAGGTTTTCCTATGAAAAACTGATAAGCCCAGGGGCGGGCCATTTTTGACCCGGGGGTCATTATTTTAATAATCTTGGTCAAGGTTCACAACATGATGCTACATATGAAATTTGGTTGTCCTAGGACTTATACTTATTGATAAAAAGATTTTTAAAGTTTTGACTTCGGCTGTTAATATTATGTAAATGCGGAAAATGACCACGCCCTCTGGCGGCCATGTTTTTTGACGGATCAAATTTTTTTGAACAACTTTGAAAGTGTATTAATTGAGAAACATTTTGGTGAAAACCAAATTGAAATCGGACCAGTTGTTTTTGAGAAGAAGATTTTTTTAGATATTGTGCATGGTTGCCATGGCAACAAGACCGATAGCCCCACCCACTTTTTTCAACAATTTTTGAAGCTCACAACTACAGTATATATCTGACCAAGTTTGGTTAAAATTGGGCCATTGGTTTCAGAGAAGAAATTATTTGAAACAAATTGTGAACACACGACACGGACACCGACACCGACGTACGATGGACGGCGACCGATCACAATAGCTCACCTTGAGCACTTTGTGCTCAGGTGAGCTAAAAACGCAAACCACTAAAATGTAGAAAAGTACACCTTTTTGACAATTCTGGCAATTCATGTTTATATTAGTGGCAAACAGTTTGGAGCCTGATCAGAAGCCGGGTTTCCCGGTGTCTGATCTGGCTCCAAATAGTTTTCAATAGAAATAATAGTTTTAGGGTAAACACATTTATTGCGAAAGAATAAAGAGTTCCCCAGTGGAGAATGTGTTATAATTTCTTTCCCAATAAACGCATTTTAGGCTAAAATTATTATTTGCAGTGCAAACAGTTTGGAGCCAGACCAGACGCCGGGTAACCCGGCGTCTGATCAGGCTCCAAACTGTTTGCCACCAAGATAAACATGAAATATCAGAATAGTCCAAAAGTTGTTCTTTTCTACGTTTTAATGCTTTGCGTTTGGGTATGTTTGCGTTTAAACAGGAAAGAATAAAGTTTTCCCCATTGTAGCACATTGCCACAATGAGTATAGTGGAGAAGACTTTATGAAATACAATGCAATCAAATGCAGAAAATGACTACTTATGTTCACAATATATTCTAATCTGAGATGCAGAAAGTTTGGAGCCTGATCAGATGCAATCAAATAATTGTACATCTGAAATATTGTTTTCGCACAAACACATTTATTGGGAAAGAATAATATCTCCACAAAATTTGTTGTCTATTTCTTTTAAATTAAGAAATTTTCAAAAAATTCTTCAAAACAAGGTCAGAGTGTAAAACAGTTTGTATCCTGATCATACGCCATTATGTGGAATTGTAGCCAGGTTGAGTTTATAGTTAAATTTAGATTTGCGCAAGGGGCACGGAGAGCCCAGACTGGAGAGCACATGTAAGCGAGGGGTCCCAGGTTCGAATCTCGGTCTGGCTTCATATATTTCTCACCATGTAACATTTGGCGCCCTTCATATATTACCCGTAGGATAATATGTGACTCGCAGAGGGTCTCAAAAAGTCAATGCCAACAAATCGTCAGAACGAAGTTTATGGTTTAAATGCAGAAGAAAATGTTGGAAAAATTCAGTTTACCAGGGCTCCAGATAAGAGGTAGTTTTTTCCATCAAATCCCACATTTTCTCACTATTTTAGCATCAAATCCTATGGTGTTACTACTCATAAGAATCGTCTCGAAGAGACGATTCTAATGAGTAGTGACACCATAGGGTTTAATTCAGAAATAAAGATTTTAGTTTTTGAAAAACTCCACTTATCTGGTGCTATGGTTTACTCACTCTTATCTGGAGCTGTATAAAAATTAAAAGCTTTACCTCAAACCTATGCATGGACTGGTAAAGTCGACCTAGGTTTCCATAATGTTTGGCTGTCTGAACGTTATTTTCCCCGAATGCCTTCCTGGCGAGAGCCAGTGACTGTAGGTGGAGTTCCTGGGCCTCGGACAGAAGTTTCTCTTCCACTTCCTTGTTATGACTGTCTATGGCAATCTCCTCTAAAATAAGAGCTGCAACACAACAACATACTCAAAGATAAGAGGGGTAGGGTGCGTTTTCAAAAACTAAAATGGTTATTTCTGCATTAAACCCTATGGTGTCACTTCTCATTACAAACATCTCTTCGAGACGATTCTAATAAGTAGTTACACCATAGGATTTGGTGCTCAAATGAGTGAGAAAATCTTAAATAGAAGTTTCGTCTCCACTTCCTTGTTATGACTGTCTATGGCAATCTCCTCTAATATAAGAGCTGCAACACAACAACAAACTTAAAGCTCTGAATAGGAGGTGGGGTTCAAAAACTAAAATCTTTATTTCTGCATTAAACCCTATGGTGTCACTACTTATTAAAACTGTCTCTTCGAGGCGATTCTAAAGAGTAGTAACATCATAGGATTTGGTGCAGAAATGAGTGAGAAAATCTTGGACAGAAGTTTCTCTTCCACTTCCTTGTTATGACTGTCTATGGCAATCTCCTCTAATATAAGAGCTGCAACACAACAACATACTCAAAGTTCCAGATAAGTTTGGGGTGCGTTTTCAAAAACTAAAATCTTTATTTCTGTATTAAACCCTATAGTGTCACTACTCATTAGAATCGTCTCAACACCATAGGATTTGGTGCTGAAATGAGTGAGAAAATCTTGGACAGAAGTTTCTCTTCCACTTCCTTGTTATGACTGTCTATGGCAATCTCCTCTAATATAAGAGCTGCAACACAACAATAAAGTCAGAGCTCTAGATAAAGGGGGCAGGTGTATTTTAAAACTAAAATCTTTATTTTTGCATTAAACCCCATGGTGTCACTACTCATTAGAATCGTCTCTTTGAGACGATTCTAATAAGTAGTAACACCATAGGATATGATGCCGAAATGAGTGAGAAATCTTGGATTTGTTCAGTTTACTACCTCTTATCTTGAGCCCTGATATACAATGGGAGTTTCTTTGGCTTTGTTGGTGTATGTTATTCAAGTAAAGTTACTGTACTTCAAAACTTAATCATGACTGTTGAGGAACAGTGAAGAAGACATTATTCTTTCCCAATAAATGTCTTTATGCTAAAAATCTTAATACCTCTACAAACAGCTTGGAGCTTGATCTGACGCCGGGTAATCTGGCATTTGATCAGGCATTGAACTGTTTGCAACTCAGATAAAAACAAGAATATCGTTCCCAACGATGGATGCTCCCCACAAAGAAAAAGCCCAAGGTATAGCATGTTTAGTAGGTGAACACAGTATCAAGTTTCATCAACTTACGATGTAACATTCAGGAGATATGCTTCGGACAAAAATGAATTTATTATGAAAAAGGGAGGCAATTCAATATTTGGAGATGACAGAGTTATAATTCTTGTGAACTACACTTCTTTTTGTCATCCTCTAACACAGTATCAAGGTTCAAGTTACAGTGCGGCAGAAAATTTGATTTTTTAAAATATTATGTAGAAAAAGGGAGATAATTCAATATTGGGAGATGGTAGAGTTATGGTTCTTGAGTACAGCACTCCCTCTGTCATCTCGTATCACTGTATCAAGTTTTATTAACTTAAAATGCAATGCTCAGGAGATATGCTCCCGACAAAATTTGATTTTTTTTAAATAGAAAAGGGGAGATAATTAAATATTAGGAGATGACAGAGTCATGGTTCTTGTGTACTGCACCTGCTTATGTCATCACCTATTAGTGTATCAAGTTTCATTAACTTACGGTGTAGCAGTCAAAGGATATACTCCGGACAAAATTGTATAGTATTTTGAGAAAAAGGGAGATAATTCAATATTCGGAGATGACAGAGTTACCACTCTTGTGTACTGCACTTTCTTTGGTCATCCTCTATTACTGTTAGAAGTTTCATCAACTTTCAGTGTAACGGTCCAGAGATATGCTCCGGACAAAATTGATTTTTTTATAAGAAAAAGGGAGATAATTCAATATTGGGAGATGAGAGAGTTACGGTTCTTGTGTACTGCACCTCCTTCTGTCATTCTCTATCACTGTATCAAGTTTCATCATCTACGGTGTACCGTTCAAGAGATATGCTCCGGACAAAAAAGCGTGACGGACGGACGGACAGACGTTCTCACAGTTGGACATTTGTTGGGTATATTTTTTGTTTAAAAGTACCCAACAGTACACTAAAATACCCAACAATAACAATAGGGCAATCACGGAATGAATGGAATCTATTGTTCTCCCTACCCAACAAAGGACCTTTCGTGCGCTCAGACAGACGGACGGAAGGACGCGACTATATGCTCCCCCCCTAAAGGGGAGCATAATAAACTGTTCCTAATTTCATTGTTATTCTCTACATGTGAGTGCAATGCCGCTGCGTTCGCTTTCGTTTAAATGGGAAAGACCAACATCTTTTCCACTGTATCGAGAAGATTTATCTTTTTCAATTTTGACAAAAAAGGAGACTTTCAGGAGAATTTTGATCAAGGTCTATACTGTTTGTCATAGTAAATAAAAACATCTGCCTGCCCAAAGTGTCACAATTAAATGCTCTTATTTAAACAAGAGGGCCATGCGGCACTCAAGCACTTGCCTGTATTTCATCAGTTGAATTTCCTTAACTCAATCTCACTTAAGTCGAATTACCCATAATTCAAACTTAAAACGTGGCTTATCCCTTTACCCCATAGCCTGTTTCTAGTTTTGAAGACGGGTGAACACTTAAAGCAGGTTGAAAGTAAAGTAGAATGTGCCATAATGATAAGGCTTTAAGCTACCATCTTATAGGATATAGGAAATATTTCTCATGGTATATATTCGTATTCATGACTATTTTCTTCAGAGGAGGAATCAATTAAATGCGTTTAAAGGCACTTTCATGGGTTAAAGGGTTAAACAAAGAAAATTTTACTTTATATTATGAATAAGGTCAAGTTAAGCGAGTTCCAATTACAGTCCAAACTCGTTAATCCAAACTCGCTTAAACCGAAATTCTCGTTAAACCAAATTTTTCTCCCGGTCCCGATTTTTCCCCTTCTTATTCTTTATAAATCAACTCCGCTTTATCCAAATTTCGTTTATCCGAATTTTCCGTTAATCCGAAGTATTTATCTGGTCCCTTTGAAAAGACTTACCCTCAAATTGACACGCTTAATCAGAAGTGTAATTTTCACACCTCGATCGGGTGTCAGACTGGTCATAATTATGGTCGCCAAACACTCGCGAAAACTAATTACACCGCCTAAAGACTGTACACAATGTTTGCAGTATTGGCCAATTAAACACATTTGTATCCAATAGAAACCGTATAGATCTTTAAAAACACAAGCGGAAGGTGTTGACATACGTTGCTCAAATGTTTGTAACAATATTCTTCTTTGCGATATTGAGATCGCTACTTCACTTTGAACGTTGTGTGTACATGTACGTACGTAAATCGTCTACCAATTGCGAAAAAAGTATTATCGCTGTTTTTCGAAGTTTCAAGCTATTGTTACGATTTAATATTTATGACATAAATGTATTAGAACATTTTTAATGTATTTCATGATTTGTGTTATCAAAACCATTGTCGTAAAACGTGCCGGTTTGTATGCATGTGTGTAATGTCTTTATAAATACACATATGGGTACGGACGCGGCGTATGTCCGTAAGTAGCAGAGAGTAAACAAAGGTTTGTGTTTAGTTGGTTTCATTAACTGGATTATGGGATTAAACAAAGTTATCAAATTTAAAGCACATCATTATTATTGCATAAGTATTAAACCAAAACAAAACAAAACAACTTTTTTTACGTATATGCATTAACTGAAAAGAAATATTACGGGAAGGACATCCTATCAAAAAACGATGACCGGAGATGACAAAGTTGATACAAGATGACTGTTATCGATCCAATCGCTTAATTCGTACACTACTCCCGTTAATCCGAATTATTTTTCTTGGTCCCATGAAATTCGGATTAACGAGTGTGGACTGTACCTAGTTTCTACTGTTCTCATGTACTGACCTTTGACTCGTTTAGATGATGACAACATAAGGTGATCTGAGGGTAAAATATGCTCCAATATTTCTATGGCTTTTTCTGCATGATCTCTGCAATAAAATACATCACATGGTCACCACTAATCCAAGCACTTCTGACTTTCTTAGTACAGTGCTCCCTCTCTACACTACAGGGATCATTCTGGGCCGCGATTTCCGCGATATTTCGCACGAAAATGATAGATATCGCATCAAAATTTGTATAACGCGAATATTTCTCGCACTCGTTTCTAAGATACTTGCGAGCGAAACGTAATTCTTCTAGATTTATTTCCGATATTTACAAACATTTCTGATCATTTTCGCCAAACGCCTTATCGTAATCGCAGCATCCCGCGCACCAATAAGTATAACAGCAAACCATTAAACAGAAAGGACAGAGAGTTCCGAATTTTGTGTATATATATATATATATATAATCAAAACACATCCGGTTCAAAATAAAACGTGTACCAGACCGCATGTAGACTAATTGACAATTACAGACAGATAAATGTGACGGAAATGAACGGTATATAAACACTTCTACAGCCTGACTGTGGAAGCCGGCTTTTATAGCCAGATTGTCTAAGCGTTTGTCTCGGTTGCGAAGTTAAGCCACAGAATTATACACTTTTGTATAATTCCGTGGTTAAGCAACGTCCTGTGCGGTTAGAACCTGGATGGGTGACCGGCAGGGATTACCGTCGGCCCGGTACACGTTATGTCCTCTGTCATGGGATCGTACTTTCTTTCGAAAACAGGAATGTAATTTCCCTTCACTGGATTGAATAACTGCACAATGCACCAAATACCGTTCATTTTATTCCTTAGTTATCGTCGTAACCGCGCCGATAATTTTTGTCACTAGTTTTCGCGAACTGACCCTCTACAGACGAAAATGAATCTGCCGATAACATATACGCTAATGGCGCGTGCGGTAAACTATCAATTTATGGTATGGATTAAATCTTTTCACTAGATTTCGATAAGGAGAAGAAGAATAACAGTTCCATGTCATATAAATATTATTTACACAAAATTCTCAAGCAGTAGATATAGCAGTAGTGCTTGTTGGTACAAACAGACTACCGATTAAAATTTCTCTCATCATCTAAAAAAATCTCTCACTTTTTTTGACAAATGAGAGAATTTCTCTCACTTGCATTCTGCGACAGAATAATCCCTGCACTAGGGGCAAACAAATTGTGTGTTGTATATCACATTGTCACCAAGAACCCATAACCCGAAATGCCTAATTCTAGTATTGAAGATAGCTAACCACTTAAAGCAGGTTGAAAGTAAAGCAGAATGCGCCTTAAGGCGCATTCTGCTTTACTTTCAGCCTGTTTTAAGCTCTTATCTACTAGGTAATTGAAAATATTTATTATGGTAAATGTTTATCACTGCGTAAATTGGAACTATCTTCTTCAGTGGAGGAATAAATAAAATGCACTACAAGGCACACAATTGCACAGCTCACTTTCCAAATAAGCTCTTCTAAATAATGATCAATTTACAAGAAATGAAAAATATTGAAAACAATAACAATCACTAAAGATGATTCAAACACTCACTACAGGACTCTGTCACATGCTCTAGACAAAGTTTTTCAGGAATCAAGGTCAAAGGTCTAGGTCAAGGTCACAGATTTGGTAATACGGGATGATAAATTAAAAGAGATACCTGTATGCTCTGCTTTAAGATACTATAGAGCTGTTAAAATAAAGGAAATGTTTCTAAAGGTGCATATTCATTACGGGTTAAAGTGGAACTCATTTCTTTAGTGGAGGAATAAATCAAAGGTGTAATAAGGCATATCTATATAATAATATAATGTAATAAGGCATATCTATATGGTTAACTGAAGTCCTATTGTATATAAGTTTGTACATACCTGGCATCAGTGAAGCGACCAGAGCTGTACTCCTGTACATATGAGGCATAGGCTAAATCCTCATGTGCCACAGCTACGTGTAGATTGTTGCCCCCAAATACTGACTGCCGTATATCTAGGGCATTCTGAAAACACAAGACAAACAAGCTACAGAACACAGACAAGGCAAACCTACCACAGTCTATCTAGATATATATCATCTATTTTACCTTTACAATGAAGAATTATATTTTACATGACATCATCAGTTTTAAAAACAATGACAAATTTTACCAATTGCACCATAGACTGTTTCCAGTTTTGAAGACACGTGACCACTAAAAGCAGAATGAAAGTAATTTTGTAATACAGCTCTCCCTCTCTACAAAGACACCTAACGGGAGACACAAATTGTGTGCGTTGTTCGGAGGGAGTTGTTATATAGAGGGAATTTGCAAACAGCTTGAATCCAGATCAGATGCTGCGTCTCGCGGCCTCTGATCTGGTTTCAAGCTGTTTTTCACTTGCCATTACGTTTATTTTCTGTCAAAAGGTCAATTCTGTAATTTTGAGAAAAACCGCAGACGACAATTTTAAGCAGACGACATTGAAGTTGTGAATAGGTTGGACATAATGGTTTGTTAAGGGAGCTACAGCAAGGGTCATTGTAAGGAGGGAGTCGTTTTTGGGAGGGCCGTTGTAGGGAGGGAACACTTTACTGACATGTTTTCCAATTCTTCACAGATGCACTAATAAGGGTTCAAAGGGTTAGTTAGAAATCTGCTTTAAAACTGCTTTAAACACCCAAACCAGACCATTAAATCGTATTAACCCATTACCCACTAAATAAGCCTTTTTTCACCTTTAATTCATTCCTCTACTGAAGAAAATATTTCAACGTTATCTTGTCATAAATAAGAATCATAAGAAAGATTTATATATTCTAGCAGAATTAATAGCTTAGAGCAGGCTGAAAGTAAAGCAGAATGCGCCTTAAGGCACATTCTGCTTTACTTTCAACCTGCTTTAAGTGGGCAACTATCTTGAAAACTAGAAACAGGCTATGGGGTAATGGTTTAAATGAGAGGGTATACTGTACTAGTAAATGATATTACTTTACTTGTTTTAAATGATATAACATTACTTGTTTAAAGACCTATTTCTGGCTCAGCAGGATGTCTATCGGATTGTATATTGTGCCAGGGTCACACAACAGGCTTAATACACAACTGTTACATCATATTACCCAGAGTCACATAGGGCATCATGGGATAGGGTACTAGGTATTAATACAGGTAGATAAGGGATCTAGCTGAACCATTTCAACACTGTGATATTGTTGCATAAATATAAAGATAAGAATAGGCCTTCACCAAAAATCAAAAGTTTGCATCTAGATCATTTGCTTTAATTGTCAAATTATCAAGTTATGAAACCTTTTTCTACACTATTTAACATCTATATTTTGTCAACTAAAAACTGTCGTATAAGTTATATGTATACAATTTTGTCTAGAAGATTAACCCTTTAAAATGCTTTGTTTGAATACAGGTGATCATTTAAAGCAGGTTGAAAGTAGAGCAGAATGTGCTTTACTTTCATCCTGCTTTAAGCAACCGTCTGCTAGGATAAATACTATATCTCGTAAAGTTCTTATTCAGAGTTATATATATATTTAGACCATGTTTGCAGAGGATTAATTCTTTGTTTGAATACAAGTGGCCACTTAAAGCAGGTTGAAAGTAGAGCAGAATGTGCCTTAAGGCACATTCTACTTTACTTTCAGCCTGCTTTAAGCTACCATCTGCTAGAATATTGAAAATATTTCTTTTCATACATTTTCATAACTGTATAAATTGGAACTATTTTCCTCGAAGGAGAAATAAATTACAGACGTAAAAAGGGTATTTATGGGGTATAGGGTTAAGGCATTTTTCTTTACTTTCACTCTGCTTTAAGCTACCATTTGCTATTATATAGGATATATATCTTATTTTTCCCATTTATAACAATATCAAATGGATAAATTTTCTTCAATGGATGAATTAAAGAAAATGTGTATAAAGGTGTGTTTATGGGGTAGTGTGTAAACAACATGTGACCACATACAGCACGTTGAAAGTAGAGCAGAATGAAACAGAAGGCAAATTCCGATTAATCTCTGCTACAATCTGCTAGGATATATTATTTTGCATATTCATGTAGTAAAAAGTCGAAGTTTTCTCTTCAGAGTAGTAGATCTAATACATAAAATGTGTCAAATGTGTTTTTATGGAGTAATGGGTTAAATCACAAGAAAATGCCAAGAAAGTAAAGCATTTTCTTTATAGTTACAATGGACTAGACTTTTTGAGAAACTGGAATTATTATTAAAAAGATTCATGCTGATCAAACATATCAAATATTTAGCTAATAACTATTTGCCCTAAAGTCTTTAGTATGGCTCCAGCTCATGTGCTTTGTAACTGAGAATTTGATCTGGATCTATGCAGTTTGCCTTTTTTAAATGTAGTTTGATAGTTTATGATTGTAAATGTAATGTTTTGACTTGCTTGGTATTATGCTTGATGTTATTTATTAAAGCTAGATTGCTAACCCACTGTTTTGTTATGTATTATATTATAAGACCCAAAATTACAGATTAATAAAATAAAATCAATTTCATCAATGTTTAATCTACAGACAATATCACTGTGTGCTTAACCCTTACCCTGCAGTAATAGCTTCTGCTTTTAAATTGTCGTCTGCAAACAATATTTAAATTAGATTTGTACATATTTCAATTAAAAAAGTCTGAGCGATAACTGGTATACAGTTTGGATACAGATCAGATGCGACATTATGCAGCATCAGATCTGGATCCAAATTGTTTGAAAAAATAACAGTCAACTCACGATCCACAGCTTAAGGGTTAAATGCACAGCTATCACTTGCCCCTATATTGGTCTACATCTATTAATTAGTACCCTGCTGTGATAATTTGTTTGTAATAAACATACCCTGATAAGGGCGATCTAATCACCAAGTATCAAGCTGTGATTGGGGGGGACTGCTATATAGAACTTGATATAGGGCTTTAAGTATCTGGTGCATGAATGAATTTGTAGACTAGTGTGAAACATGAAATAAAACCATACCATTGTCAAACATTGATGAAATCAATCTTACATTAAGCTTCTTAAGTCATAATCATTCATCCCTATAATAATGTTAAAATTGACAATTCTAGCTTCAAATTAAATGTAGTCCATTTTTTTATCAGTTAGGATTGTTTTTTGACAAATTATTGCAAAATGCAAAACAGACAGTGAGTGTAGACCATGATCAGACGGCTCCTTAAGGAGCCTTCTGATCTGGGTCTACACTGCTTGCATAGGTCAAGTGTACTCCTCACAGGTACAGTGTTTGTAAAGAATGAGTATACTTGTCTCTAGGGCTCAATGGGTTAAACTTCTATATGCTACAGGAAAGTTTGTGACACTAATGGAAACAAAAGCTGGATTCAGATGAGATACCGAGTAACTCATACTCTCATCTGAACTTCAACTGTTTTGCACTCTGATAGTATTGTCTGAACAAACATTTAGTATATCCCCTCTACTTATACCACTAAAATGGTGGCAAAAATGATTGTTTGAAAGACAGGTGGCAGCTTAAAGCAAGGTGAAGGTAAAACAGAAAGCTCCTAAATGAGCTTTCTGTTTTACCTTCACCTTGCTTTAAGCAGCCACCTGCTTTAAACATCAATTAGTCAACATAATTTAGCCTGTGGTAAAAGAGGGTTTTATTGTACAGAGTTTGTTGGGGACTGTGAAATATTGCAGATAATGTTCACATAGCGTGTTGCAGGTTCTGATCAAGTGTATCACATTACAGTGCTATTGTGTCATCAGAAGTATACAAACCGAAACATAATCTGGCTAATCTATGCAAACAGTCTGGAGTACACAAGATGCTGAAATACTGGAGATGAATAAAAGAGAGAGAAAGAAAGAGAGTGAGCAGAGGGGAAGTGAAACAGATAGACAATCAGAAACAGAGTGAGAGAAGAACAGACAAACAGAAAGTGAGACAGATAAAGAGAGTGATAGAGAGAGGAACTGATTGAATGAATTGGGTTTTACGGCACTGGGACACATAAATATAGGATCTGTCACTCGTCGTTTAAGACAAGCCGATCTCAAACGAGTCTAGAATTGAAATGTTATCAAGCCAGCCTTGGCGAGCTTAATAACTTTTCTATTCTAGACGAGTTTGAGATCAACTTGTCTTAAACATCGACGAGTGACAGATTCTTTTTCTCACATAACCAACGTTTTAAGCTATTTTTTAAGATATATGCATTTTTTTTAACCCTGGTGACGTCAAAACGCCGTTATAAATAGTGACGTCATCAAAGTGATCTCACACATGTTGGAGACAAGGATATTTGTGATCGTTGTTTGCTATAGAAAACAAGGGTAGTTATGTGAGAAATGGTTGTTTGGCGCCAAGTGAGAGAGAAAGAAAAGAGAGAGCGGCTCAGAGAGAGAGACTTAGATAGAGAAAGAGAGAGGGGACTAAGCGACAGAACATACCTGGTATACTTGTACAGCAGCTGTGATTGAATCCACATTGAGAAGATAGAAACCATAGTCTAACAATGCATCGGAATACTTGTGGTGATGACAGCTAAAACACTCTCTGAATTGAGAAGATAGAAACCATAGTCTAACAATGCATCGGAATACTTGTGGTGATGACAGCTAAAACACTCTCTGAATTGAGAAGATAGAAACCATAGTCTAACAATGCATCGGAATACTTGTGGTGATGACAGCTAAAAAACTCTCTGAATTGAGAAGATAGAAACCATAGTCTAACAATGCATCGGAATACTTGTGGTGATGGCAGCTAAAACACTCTCTGAATCAGTTAACACAAAATTAAGTATAAAACTCTTGCAATTAAGTCTTCGTTTGTACTAGTTTAACTCTTTCCTCCCTGAAACTTTCAATGGACAATTCCAGTTTCCATTTTAGTCTAGTCAATTTCTGGCTTTTAAGGGTTGTTTTTGTCCATTTTTGGCATTATGACAAACAGTGAAGACCCTGATCAGAGGGCTCCTTTCGGAGCCCTCTGATCTGGGTCTTCACTGTTTGCACAGGACAAGTGTACTGTTCCTATGTTCACTGTTTGAAAAGGATGCCTATATGCGGGACTAGGGTTCAAAGGGTTAAAGCAATAATTGGATTGTTTTGGTCCAAGTTTTACAGTATGACAAACAGTGTAGGCCCTGGTAACTGAGTGCATATATGCAGGGCTCTAGATAAGGAGGGGGGTTCAAAAACTAAAGTATTTATTTCTGCTTTTAACCCTATGGTGTCACTACTCATTAGAATCGTCTCAAAGAGACGATTCTAATGAGTAGTAACATCATAGGATTTGATTTTAAAATAAGTGAGAAAATGCTGTATTTGTGCAGTTTACTCCCTCTTATCTGGAGCCCTGTATATGTGTGCCTATGAAAGGGTTAGTCTTGAGATGGTGTATGTACATACCCATGGACATACATACTGACAAGAATAACACTATATGGACTGCACAACTTTATGGTAGGGCATACAAATCTGACAATGAATTTTTTAATTTACCTAGCAATGAACATGGAACAAATACTTACCTAGCAAAGTTAACAGCATATTTTATTAGAACCTCTGCCTTCTGGAATTCTCTTTTTACTACACATGCCTGTAGAAAAAAAATAAGACAAGAGCCCCATGGGGCATATTTCGCTCACCTGAGAAAATAGCTGAAAAAATGGCGATAATAATTTAGGTCCAGGACTGACCTAGATATGCAACAGACCAGAACAATTTGAACAAATTATGTAAAGTATATTTAAAAGTGTCACCATACTGAATATAAAAGCTCTGGCCATATTAGTGTCAGAGAAGAAGATGTTTGAAATAACTGTGACCCCAGGGGCGGGGCCAATTTTGACCCCAGGTGCATATTTTGAACAAACTTGATAGAGGACCTATAGGCGATGGTATGTGCCAAATATCTAAGCTCTGGCCCTTGTAGTTTCAGAAAAGAAGATTTTTTAAGTTTTCATTGAAAAAATATCTATTTTTAGCTCCTGTGACCTAGTTATGCAACCGACCAGAACTATTTGGGCAATTTTGGTAAAGGACATCTAGAAGTGTCACCATACCAAATATCAAAGCTCTCGCCATATTAGTTTCAGAGAAGAAGACGTTTGAAAATTTCACTATATAACTCTATGTAAAACTGTGACCCCCGGGGCAGGCCAATTTCGACCCCAGGGGCATTATTTGAACAAACTAGATAGAGGACCTGTAGGCGATGCTATGTGCCAAATATCTAAGCTCTGGCCCTTGTAGTTTCAGACAAGAAGATTTTTTAAGTTTTCAATGAAAACGAGAAACCGCCAAGGTCGGTATGGCCGGATTGTCTGCACTTTTGCTTTGTATATATATATATATAATATAGTTACCCAATGGCATGTGATGATGACCTCACGAAAAGGTTAACCAAGAATTCTCTAAGTCATTGGACCTTGAAATCTAGGTCACAGTGACCTAGTTACCCATGGCATGTGATGATGACCTCACTACAACTGTACATGCCATATTTGGTTGCTGTAGGACTTAAACTTTGACTAAAACTGACACTAACAAAAAGGTAAACCAAGATGCAAACGAAAAGGTTAACCAAGAATTCTCTAAGTCATTGGACCTTGAAATCTAGGTAACAGTGACCTAGTTACCCATGGCATGTGATGATGACCTCACTACAACTGTACATGCCAAATTTGGTTGCTGTAGGACTTAAACTTTGACTAAAACTGACACTAACAAAAAGGTAAACCAAGACGCAAACAAAAGGTTAACCAAGAATTTTCTAAGTCATTGGACCGTGAAATCTAGGTCACAGTGACCTAGTTACCCATGGCATGTGATGATGACCTCACTATAAGTGTACATGCCAAATTTGGTTGCTGTAGGACTTAAGCTTTGGCTAAAACTGACACTAACAAAAAGGTCAACCAAAGTGAGGACGGATGGACAGACAGACAGACGGACGGACAGACAGACAGACAGACGGACGGACTGCATTCGCCAATCTATAGACCGCATTTTCAATCCGGCCAAAAATCTATTTTTAGCTCCTGTGACCTAGTTATGCAACCGACCAGAACCATTTGAACAATTTTCGTATAGGACATTATATAAATATTAGATGGCAGTTTGCGTGACATTCAAATTGTCAACCCGAGAAACAGCATGTCACCCCGAGGCGTAGCCGAGGGTGACATTCTTGTTTTCGAGGGTTGACAATTTGAATGTCACGCAAACTGACATCTAATATTTATTTTATTACACCGAGCTTATCAACCCTGGCTTTGGAATCGTTTTATTCGTCTTTTATAAAATGTGTTGTGAACACCAATTTAGCGTGGACATGTACATAACGCGGGAAATGACGTCGCCGTCTTACGACGTCACATTGTTTATAATTATATTACAAGTAAACAAAGAAGAACGTTATGATAAGTACGTTTTCGGATGTAGTAAAAAAGTAATGTCCTTTAGAATGACGTCACAAAAAGAATATCATAAAGAGTGACAGTATAGATGTAAAAGACATGCAAAATGTTAACTGTAGGTCTATGGGAATTTAACATTGTAACTCAAAGCGAGGTGTAATAACTAGAAGTGTCACCATACCAAATATCAAAGCTCTGGCCATATTTGTTTCAGAGAAGAAGACGTTTGAAAATGTCACTATATAACTCTGTGTAAAACTGTGACCCCCGGGGCGGGGCCAATTTCGACCCCAGGGGCATAATTTGAACAAACTAGATAGAGGACCTGTAGGCGATGCTATGTGCCAAATATCTAAGCTCTGGCCCTTGTAGTTTCAGACAAGAAGATTTTTTAAGTTTTCAATGAAAAAAATCTATTTTTAGCTTCTGTGACCTAGTTACATGTATGAAATTGACCAGAACCATTTGAACAATTTTCGTATAGGACATCTAGAAGTGTCACCATGCCAAATATCAATGCTCTGGCCACATTAATTTCAGAGAAGAAGACGTTTGAAAATTTCACTATATAACTCTATGTAAATCTGTGACCCCCGGGGCGGGGCCAATTTTGACCCCAGGGGCATAATTTGAACAAACTTGATAGAGGACCTGTAGATGATGCTATGTGCCAAATATGTAAGCTCTGGCCCTTCCAGTTTTTGACAAGAAGATTTTTTAAGATTTCCTTATTTTTTCACTTTGGTTGCCATGGCAACCAGAGTTCTGCATTGTTTTTAATTCTTTCAACAAATTTGAAAGAACTTGACCCAAGGAACATTTCTGTAAAGTTTGGTTGAATTCTGTCAAGCAGTATAGGAGGAGATGTCATTTGAAGCAATTGTTAAAGACGACGCACGACTAACGACGGACGACGACGGACACAGGGCCATCCCAATAGCTCACCTTGAGCCTTTGGCTCAGGTGAGCTAAAAAAACAAGAGGGCCTGAAGGCCCTGATATCGTTCACCTGTTGTACTGAAGCCTGATAGCTTTACCTTTCTGTTTCACCCGTTTTAATCTAAATCCATTAACAAATTTAGTATAGCGTGTAACCAATTTTGGAATACAACCTCATAATTCTAGTATAGTAGAGTACATCAAGGGCAGATAACTAGAGCCTTAAACAATACTGAAATGAAGGATTTTCTACCATTTCAAAGTATATCAAGGGCAGATCACTATTGCCCCAAAGATTAGATTTCAACAATAATTGCACTCCTTCGAGAACTTATAGCTAAATAATTTGCTTGTAAGTATAATTAAAATCCATTGAAAACTGTAGTTGCAACAGTGTAAACACTGTAAGATATGGCATTTTCAGCAATTCAAGGGCAGATAACTCTTGACCTATTGGTCCGAATTTAAACCATAATTGCACTTATTCGATCTCTTATAGTCATGTACAATCTGGGCACGTTTGAGAAAGATTGGATAAATATTGTAGCCTCTAGAGTGTAAACTCTGTTAAATATGGCATTTTCAGCAATTCAAAGGTAGATAACTCTATACCTAATTGTCTGATTTCAACCATAATCAAACTCATCCAAACGTTTATAGTAATATACAATCTGGGCAAGTTTTAAAAGGATTGGATAAATATTGTGGCCTCTAGAGTATAAACACTGTTAAATATGGCATTTTCAGCAATTCAAAGGTAGATTACTTTTGACCTATTGGTCCGATTTCAACCATAATCGAACTCATCCGAACTCTTATAGTAATATACAATCTGAGCAAGTATGAGAAAGATTGGATAAATATTGTGGCCTCTAGAGTGTAAACACTGTTAAATATGACATTTTCAGCAATTCAAAGGTTGATAACTCTTTACCTATTTGTTTGATTTCAACCATAATCTAACTCATCCAAACTCTTATAGTGATATACAATCTGAGCATGTTTAAGAAAGATTGGATAAATATTGTGGCCTCTAGAGTGCAAACACTGTTAAATATGGCATTTTCAGCAATTCAAAGGTAGATAACTCCTGACCTATTAGTCCAATTTCAATCATAATCAAACTCATCCGAACTCTTATGGTAATATACAATCTGAGCAAGTTTAAGAAAGATTGGATAAATATTGTGGCCTCTAGAGTGTAAACATTAAAATTGTTGACACCGCACGACGCACATTCAAGTATTGTAAAAGCTCACCCTGAGCTAGCTCAGGTGAGCTAATTAATACATTGAACCCTTTACTCCATAGCCTGTTTCTACTTTTGAAGACATGTGACCACTTTAAAGCAAGTTGAAAGTAAAGCAGAATGTGCCATTAGGCACATTCTGCTTTACTTTCAGCCTTCTTTAAGTTATCATTTGTTAAGATGCCTTTACTTATTGATGGTGCTGTAAACAGGTAACAGCTTACCTCTTTCCTCCCTGAAACTTTAAATAGACAATTCCAGTTTCCATTTTAGTCTAGTCCATTTCTGACTTTTATGGGTTGTTTTTGTCAATGTTTGGCATTCGGAGCCCTCTGATCTGGGTCTTCACTGTTTGCACAGGACAAGTGTGCTATTCACATGTACACTGTTTGAAAAGGACGCCAATATGCGGGACTAGGGTTCAAAGCAGAAAGTAAGTAAAGAGCAGTAAGAATGCACAGAGGCTTTCTGCTTTACTTTAAGACTAACTGCTTTTACCTACCACCATGCTAGTTTTGAAGACAGTTGACCACTTAACCCATTACCCCTTAAAAACGTCTTTTTACGCCTCTCATTTATTCCTCCACTGAAGAAAAAAGTTCCAGTTTATACAGTCAAGAATATGTACAAGAAGAAATATTTTCCATATCCTAGAAGATGGTAGCTTAAAGCAGGCTGAAAGTAAAGCAGAATGTGCCTTACTTTCAACCTGCTTTAAGTGGTCACCTGTTTTTAAAGCTAGAAATAAGAGGAAATGGGTTAAAGTTGATTGAGAGTATTGCAGAATGTGTCTTCAGGCCCATTCTGTTTTACTTGCAATCTGCTTTAAGTTATCATCTGCTACAGTATAGAAAATATTCATGTAGCATTTTCTGACTGTATTAGGTGGAACTATATTCTTCAGTGGAGGAATAAAGTAAAGGCAAAAAGGTGTATTTATAGGATAAAGGGTGAAGCAGCAACCTACTGGTATAGGAAGGATTAACCCATAGCCTGTTTCTAGATTTGATTTGATTTGTTATGATTTTAGGTCACTTTCAACAGTATTTCAGTCATATCGCGACGTCCGGCTAATTACAGATGGAGGAACGTGGAGGTGTTTCTAGTTTGAAGACAGGTGGCCACTTTAAACAGGTTGTGCCATAAGGCACATTCTGCTTTACTTTCATTCTGCTTAAAGCTAACATCTGTTAGGATAAAGTATTAAAGACAATATTTCTTGTGGTTCACATTCATGAAATGTATAAAGTGAACTTATTTTCTTTGCCTCTTTAGGAGTTTTCTGTTTTACTTTCATCTTGTTTTAATGACAAAGGGTTAAATGTTTTAATATCTCAACATGAAGACAACACATGATAAACAATACTTACTTTTGAACACTGACGTAAAACATCCACTACAGCTTTCTGTGGTAAAGATGAGGAGAGTTCCTTCATTGCCAAGGCACAATGTCTAAATGCCTGTTGAAAATACATATGAATACATTTATCACGGTACCGAATCTAATACAGTTGTGTGACGGATTTTTAAGCTTTCGTTAGATCAGTTGGCAGTGTCTGAATGGTAGTCAGAAGGCCTCTGGTCAAGCAGTTGTCAGGCAAAATACTTTTTTTACCTGTAAGTATCATGATTGTATAAAGTGGAACTAATTTCTATAGTGGTGAAATGCATTGAAGACACAAAAAGGTTTAGGCATATCTATGGGGTAATGGGATAAGTACTGAAAAACAGTGGGAGGCTTAACCCTTTGAACCCTAGTCCCGCATATAGGCGTCTTTTCAAACAGTGTACTTGTGAATAGTACACTTGTCCTGTGCAAACAGTGAAGGCCCAGATCAGAGGGCTCCGAAAGGAGCCCTCTGATCAGGGCCTTCACTGTTTGTCAGTAATGCCAAAATTGACAAAAACAACTCTTAAAAGTCAGAAATGGACCAGACAAAAATCAAAACTGGAATTGTCCATTTAAAGTTTCAGGGAGGAAAGAGTTAACCCTTTCCCCCATATACGCGCCTTCTAGCAAATATGATTTATTCATCCGCAGAAGAAAATAGTTCCAATTAAATCAGTCATGAGTATATATTATAGGGAATATTTTCTACATTCTACCACAATATATCTTAAAGCAGGCTGAAAGTAAAGCAGAATGCGCCTTAAGGTGCATTCTGCATTACTTTCAACCTGCTTTAGGTAGCCACCTGTCTTCAATGCTAGAAATAGGCTATCAGGTAAAGGCTTAACAATATGAGTAACAAGTTTACCTCATCATACTGACTCTCTGCAAACAGCAGGGCACAGCACTCTGTGAATAACGTGGCCTTATTAACCATGGTCCCTTGTGCCTCTATCTGTTCTATAATTCTAAACGCCTCCTGGCACGTTGATTTGGCCTGTTCGTACTTACAGTTTGAGTTCTGTACATGTAGCAGTCTGAAACAAAAATGAAAACATTAACTCTTTTCACCACCATTGACCGGTTTAACCAAAATTACCCCACAAAAACGCCTTTTTACACCTATTAGTTATCCCTCCACTGAAGAAAATAGTTGCAATTTATACAGTCAAGAATATGTATCATACATGTAAGAGATATTTTCTATATTCTAGCAGATAAAAGCTTAAAACAGGCTAACAGTAAAGCAGAATGTGCCTTTAGGCACATTCTGCTTTACTCTCAACCTGCTTTAAGTGGTCACATATCTATACAAGAGGCCCATGCGGGCCTAAATATCGCTCACCTGGAAAAAACAACACAAGGGTCACATGACCCCTGGGTTGGGATCACTTTTTACCCCAGACACATTTTTCAAAAATCTTGCTGATGAACTTGAAAATTAAGTGTGCTGTCAAATATTTTGCACATGGATGGTTTCAGACAGGAAGACTTTTCATTGAAAAAAATCTATTTTTAGCTAATATGACCCAGATATGCAACAGACCCGAACCATTTCAGCAATATTGGTAAAGAACATCTAAAAGTGTCACTATGCTATATACCAAAGCTCTTGCTATAGTAGTTTCAGAGAAGAATATTTCACTACATAACTCTATGTAAAACTGCAACCCCTAGAGCCTTGGCAGTTTTAACTCAAGGGGCATAATTTGAACAATCTTGATAGAGGACCTAAAGATGATGCTTTGTACCAAATATGTTAGCTCAGGGTACTGTGGTTTCAGACAAGAAGATTTTTTAAGATTAGCTCCTGTGACCTAGATATGCAACGAACCGGAACCATATTTACAATGTTGGTTAAGGACTTCTAGAAGTGTCATCATGCCAAATATCAAAGCTCTGACTATTTTAGTGTCAGAGATAAAGATGTTTGAAGATTTCACTATATAACTCTATGTAAAATTACACCCCCGGGGCGGGGTCATCTTTTACCCCAGGGACATAATTTGAACAATCTTTATAGAGGACCTGTAGATGATTTGTTGTGCCAAATATCTAAGATCAAGGTACTGTGGTTTCAGACAAGAAGATTTTTTAAAATTTCATTGAAAAAATCTATTTTTAGCTCCTGTGACCTAGATATGCAACTGACCGGAACCATATTTACAATATTGGTTAAGGACTTCTAGAAGAGTCATCATGCCAAATATCAAAGCTCTGGCCATATTAGTTTCAGAGCAAAAGATGTTTGAAGATTTCACTATATAACTCTTTGTAAAATTACAATCCCTGGGGCGGGTCATTTTTTACCCAGGGGACATAATTTGAACAATCTTGATAGAGGACCTCAAGACGATGCTTTGTGCCAAATATCTAAGCTCAGGATACTGTGGTTTCAGACAAGAAGATTTTTTAAGTTTTCATTGAAAAAATCTATTTTTAGCTCCTGTGACCTAGATATGCAACGGACCGAAAATGTTTGAAAGAGGACCATATAAGGATCATTCAGGCCAAGTTTGGTAAAAATCTATCCAGTAGTTTCGGAGGAGATGTCGTTTAAAGAAATTGTTGACGACGGACGAACGACGGACAGAGGACGATCAAAATAGCTCACCTTGGCACTACGTGCCAGGTGAGCTAAAAACTAGAACCAGGCTATGGGGTAATGGGTTAACTCTTTCACCACTGTTGACCGGTTATGAATATATTAATTACATTTGCAAACAGTGTAGACCCTGATAAGAGGGCTCCTATAGGAGCCCTCTGATCAGGGTCTAAACTATTTGCTGATTTAGAGCAGTATTTATTAAACAACCCAGAATTCCAAGTAGACTGGTTCATGTTTTGGTAACTAAAACAAGAGCCCCATGGGGCATATTTCGCTCACCTGAGAATCACTGACAAAATGGAGATAATGACTTATGTCCAGGATGGGGTCATTTTTTATCAGAGGGGCATAATTTGAACAATCTTGATAGAGGCCCTGTAGATGATGCTATGTGCCAAATATCTAAGATCAGGGTACTTATAG
Organism: Gari tellinella; assembly: GCA_922989275.2. Lineage (NCBI taxonomy): Eukaryota > Metazoa > Mollusca > Bivalvia > Cardiida > Psammobiidae > Gari > Gari tellinella. The sequence continues at coordinate 76,525,400 of OV277868.1, read as the reverse complement.
GGTTTTAGACAAGAAGATTTTTTTAAGTTTCCAATGAAATTTTTTTTTTTAGCTCCTGTGACCTACTTATGCAACAGACTGGAACCATTTGAACAAAATATGTAAAGGACATCTAGAAGTGTCACCATGATGAATATCAAAGCTCTGGCCATATTAGTTTCAGAGAAGAAGACGTTTGAAAATTTCACTATATAACTCTATGTAAAACTGTGACCCTTTGGGCGGGGCCAATTTTAACCCTAGGGACATAATTTGAACAAACTTGACAGAAGACCTGTAGATGATGATATGTGCCAAATATCTAAACTCTGGCCCTTGTAGTTTCAGACAAGAATATTTTTTAAGTTTTCATTGAAAAAATCTATTTTTAGCTCATGTGACCTACTTATGCAACCAACCGGAACCATTTGAACAAAATATGTAAAGGACATCTAGAAGTGTCACCATGATGAATATCAAAGCTCTGGCCATATTAGTTTAAGAGAAGAAGACGTTTGAAAATTTCACTATATAACTATGTAAAACTGTGACCCCCGGGGCGGGGCCAATTTTGACCCTAGGGACATAATTTGAACAAACTTGCTAGAGGACCTGTAGATGATGCTGTGTGCCAAATATCTAAGCTCTGGCCCTTGCAGTTTTTGACAAGAAGATTTTTAAAGATTTCCTTATTTTTTCTTTGAAAGAGCTTGACCCAAGGAACATTTCTATAAAGTTTGGTTGAAATCTGTCAAGCAGTATATGAGGAGATGTTATTTGAAGCAATTGTTAACAACGACGCACGACGGATAACGCACGACGGACGACAACGGACGCCGGACACAGGGCCATCCCAATAGCTCACCTTGAGCCTTTGGCTCAGGTGAGCTAAAAATCTATTTTTAGCTCCTGTGACCTACTTATGCAACCGACCGGAACCATTTGAACAAAATGTGTAAGGGACATCTAGAAGTGTCACCATGCCAAATATCAATGCTCTAACCAAATTAGTTTCAGAGAAGAAGACGTTTGAAAATTTCACTATATAACTCTATGTAAAACTGTGACCCCCGGGGCGGGGCCAATTTTGACCCTAGGGATATAATTTGAACAAACTTGATAGAGGACCTGTAGATGATGCTGTGTGCAAAATATCTAAGCTCTGGCCCTTGCAGTTTTTGACTAGAAGATTTTTAAAGATTTCCTTATTTTTTCACTTTGGTTGCCATGGCAACCAGAGTTCTGCATTGTTTCTAATTCTTTAAATAAATTTGAAAGAGCTTAACTCAAGGAACATTTCAGTTTGGTTGAAATCTGTCAAGCGGTATATGAGGAGATGTCATTTGAAGCAATTGTTAACGACGACGCACGCCGGAAGACGCCGGACACAGGGCCATCCCAATAGCTCACATTGAGCCTTTGGCTCAGGTGAGCTAAAAATCCACAATGGAACCTAATAACCCACAAGAGTTACTAAGTGTTGATAGTTAACCTTTTTCATGCTAATACCATATATTGATGCCTTTTTGACAGGAGACTGCTTAAATCAGGCTGGCAGTAAAAGAAGAAAGCTCCTACAGGAGCTTGCTGCTCTTTTTCAACCTGCATTAAGCAATGTCCTGTCTAAAATACTGAAAATAAGCTGAGGGACATAGTTTACACATTGAATCCTAAAGGCAAGTATACTCGTCCTAAACTTCAGAGTACCTGCGAAGAGTAAACTTGCAAACTGACAAACAGTGTAGACCAAGAATAGAGGGCTTCTGTACGAGTCCTCTGGTCAGGGTGTACACAGTTAGTCATTTTGTAACATATTATAAAACAAGACTGCTTTCAATAAACCCATATGCCTTCAGTGGCATCCTTGAGAATATACATGTATTCTGATTCTTTTCTAAGCTGAAATTGGGTCAAGATTGAATTGTGGTTCGGTGATATGGGTGGATTGGAAGTGGTCTAAGGCAACAACTATAGAAGTGTCCCAAGTAATGAGTAAGTGGTGTTGGTGCTTGTAGAAATTTAACTCTTTCCTCCCTGAAACTTTAAATAGACAATTCCAGTTTCCATTTTTATCTAGTCCATTTCTGACTTTTAAGGGTTGTTTTGTCAATGTTTGGCATTATGACAAACAGTGAAGACCCTGATCAGAGGGCTCCTTTCGGAGCCCTCTGATCTGGGTCTTCACTGTTTGCACAGGGCAAGTGTACTGTTCACATGTACACTGTTTGAAAAGGACGCCAATATGCGGGATTAGGGTTCAAAGGGTTAACCTCATTCACATGGATGGACAGTACAATCACTATGTATGCCTCCCAGGTATTTACCTGACACTGCATTCCAGGGCCCGACACAAGCAGGGAACCGTAGTCTCTACATGGCACACACGTAGACAGGCTTTATACACCTTCTCACTATCTCCAAACCAACCAGCATCACTTAGAAACCCACCTTAAAACACAGCCAAACATAGACCAATTAAAATGCAGCAGAACACAATAAAACATGTACAAATCAAAATGCAGCAAAAACAGATATAAATTATAAGACTGCAAAACATATACAAATTAACACTTAACCCATTACCCCATAGCCTGTTTCTAGATATGAAGACAGGTGATCACTTAAAACAGGTTGAAAGTAAAGTAGAATGTGCCTTAAGGCACATTCTGCTTTACTTTCAGCCTGCTTTAAGCTATTATCTGCTAGGATATAGAAACTATTTCATATGATACATGTTCATAACTGTATAAATCGGAACTATTTTCTTCAGTGGAGGAATAAATTAAATGTTTTAAAAGGCGCTTCTATGGGGGAAAGGGTTAAGTTGGATTTTGTCCTATAGACTGTTTCTAGTTTTGAAGATAGGTTAAGTCTATTATGCATGACATCACTAACGCAGGAAGTTCCAATAATAGCTTTCTGCATTACTTATGTCCTGCATCCTGCAGTTACATTTCGTCAGTCAGTGACCTCAATGCTTCTTCTTCATTGAAATTGCCGATGAACACAGATTTAACTGGTGCTCACCTGAATCTTTTAACAGAAAATTCCAGTTTAGAAATTAAGTTGAGTCTATTAATGACTAGTTGGGATGTTTTCTGCATTACATTGCAAATTGACAAACAGTGCAGACCCCTGAAGGAGCCTTCTTATCTACGTAAACACTGTTTGTAAAGGACAAGAGTACTCTTTGTAGGTACACTGTAAATGACAAATACTATTAAAACTAGGGATGGGTATTGCCAGGAAAAGCGTATCGCGATACGGGAACAGCGTATCGCGATATACCTTTTTCTTTTCTGATCATTAATACTTAGAAGAAACTATCACATGGATGACCCTTTGAACATGATTTAAGCTTAATACTGAAATCAAATACTACTCCAGCTTACAGGGTGCTTTTAAATTTGATATAAAGAAATAGGTACTGGTAATATAGATTCTATCTTCCCTATATGTACTTGTATAGTAACTATTGGTAAGTGTTTTGCTATAGTTTCCAAACTGTTTTATCAAAGTTAGGTGCTATCAATAGTTGATGGGGGCTATATCCGATTTTCCAATCAGGAAGTCTGTTTCTGCCAACTACTGGCTAAATATGTGATAGTTTTGTGTAAATATTGTTTGTTTATATGACATGGAACTATTTGTCTCTTTCTTCTTGTAAAAATCTAGTTAAATGATTTAATCTGTACATGTACCAAAAATTAATAGACTGCAGCACACGCTATATGCAGATTCATTTTTGTCTGTCGAGTGCCAGTTCGCGAAAACTAGTGACAAAGTTATCGGCGCGGTCACGGCAATAGTTAAGGAATAAAATGAACAGTATTTTGGTGTACTGCGAAGTTATTTAATCGTGTTAAGTTGAATGGCATGCCTACTTTCTCAAAACAAATATGATCATGACACAGGACATACTTTTCCGTCTGTAATTGTCAATTTAGCCTCCATGCGGTCTCGTACACGTTTTATTCTCTACCGAGATGTATTTAATCCAAAATTCGGAACACTCGGTCCACTTCGTTATAGTTTCTCTATGCAGTTCAGATTACATGCGGTGTGTTTGATCACGGAGTTACTCCGTGGTTTGATTAACCAACATATAGTATTAGAATTTAATCATGAAAAAGTGTCATTTTCTGTCAATAGCGGGTTAGCTATTAGATCGATGCCTGTATAGACTGCAAGTAATAACAGTTACAAGGCAAGTTAAAAAGATCGTTTACTTAAGCAGAACTATAGTAATTAAACTGTTACCGGCAATGTAAAAATGTCTTACGAAGTTTCCCGAGCGTACCGATATTCCCCAACCGTACCGATACGGCGTATTGTTTTCAAGCGTATCACAATATACCGGAATATCGGTAATACCGCGCACCCCTAATTAAAACCTCTTTATTCCTACAACTAAAAAGAAGCTAATGGATTGTTTAACCTTTTGAGCCCTAGTCCCGCATATAGGCGTCCTTTTCAAACAGTATACATGTGAAAAGTGCATTGTTCTATGCAAACAGTGAATACCCAGATCAGAGGGCTCCTTACGGAGCCCTCTGATCTGGGTCTTCACTGTTTGTCATAATGCAAAACATTGACAAAAACAACCCTTAAAAGTCAGAAATGGACTAGACTAGAATGGAAACTGGGATTGTCCATTTGAAGTTTTAGGGAGGAAAGAGTTAAAAGACAGGTGATGGCTTAAAGCAAGATAACAGTAAAACAGAAAGCTTCTAAAGAAGGTTTCTGTTTTAATGTCACCTTGCTTTAAGCAGTCACCTTTTTTAACCATGCAATAATTAAGGAAATGTAGTTTTCGTAATAGGGAGGTTCTGTGTCATATGATCATTTTATGTGTTAACCTGCCGTAAAAACCAAATCAATAATCAATCAATCGTAATAGATGTATGTTTCACTGTATACATGTCACTAGGGTCAGGGCATAAGAGAAAGTAAACTGAACAAATCCAACGTTTTCTCACTAATTTCAGCACCAAATCCTATTGTGTTACTACTCATTAGAATCGTCTCGAAGAGACAGTTCTGTTGAGTTGTAACACAATAGCCTTTAATGCAGAAATAAAGATTTTATTTTTTGAAATACCCCCTTATCTGGAGCCCTGTAGGGTTAATTATGCTAATCATGCTTCTTCAATTCTTACCAAGAGCAAACCCCAGCTGAATGGTTTTCTCACTGGCGGCTGTCTGTAGTTGGTTATTGACGGCTTGGCTGGTGAAGGCTTCTGCCAGTATCTCTGAAACTCGCACACCATGATCCATTAAGGCTTGGAAACAGTGATGAAGAAGGTGCCTGAAAAACAAATCAAAGCGTGAAACTATTACACCCTTTCCACCTCGTAAGCATACACGGACACTTTTACCACAAAAGTGCCATACAGGATTTTAATTGTAACTTGTCACGATACACGTCAGACAGTTATGTTTCTATACAAGCAATTGCTTTAACCTACTACTCCATATACATTTATTGCATTAACACATTTATTCATTCTTCCTCTACAGAAAATAGTTCCAATTAATGAAAGTTATAAATATGTATCAAAAGAAATATTTTCCATATTCTAGCAGATGGTAGCTTAAAGCAGGCTGAAAGTAAAGCAGAATGTGCCATAAGGTACTACATTCTGCTATACTTTCAACCTGCTTTGTCTCCAAATTTTTAAAGCTAGACAAAAGCTATGGAGCAAAATGAAAGTAAAGTGGAAATCTATCTTTCTTTACCCTTTAACACATAGCCTTTTTGTTCTTTTGAAGACAAATTTACCACTAAAAGCAGTTCGGAAGCCAAGCAGAATGCATCTTAATATTAACAAGAGTTGTCTATAACTTCAACTTACCTTTTATCATTTACTTTAAGGACTTTGGCAAAGGTATCCAGCTCTGAAAACTCCATACCAAGCGGACATAGACGGCCCTTGTTATATAACTGGAAAGAAAGAGAATATATCATGATTGTATTACAGTGCCCCTCCCTACAATGGCCCTCCCAATAACAATTCCCTCTGTACAACAACTCTTGCTGCTGTTCCCCAAAACAAGATAATTATGTCCAACCTATGCACGGCGGCAATGTCGTCTTCTTGAAATTGTCGTCTACTGTTTTCTCGAAGTTATATAATGGACATTTTGACAGAAAAAAAGTAAATGGCAAGTGACAAACAGCTTGATTCAAGATCAGACACCACTTCATTTCATGGACCCCAACTTCCGCGATATAATGGAGCTACACTGTAGTTGTATTGCAGTTCTTCCCAAAATGGCCAGAAAAAGGCCTGGAGAGGGAGCGCTGTAATACAAATTCAAGGCTCCAGATAAGAGGTAGTTTTTTCAACAAATCCAACATTTTCTCACTCTTTTTAGCACCAAATCCTATGGTGTTACTACTCATTAGAATCGTCTCGAAGAGACGATTCAAATGAGTAGTGACACCATAGGGTTTAATTTAGAAATAAAGATTTTAGTTTTTGAAAAACTACCCTTATCTGGTGCTCTGAAATTAACAGTTAATTATTATCTTTCATTCCATCATGTTGTACAACTTGATGAAACATTGCATTTTAGTTGTAAAACTAGACTTTTTTAATATGAACTCATAATTTACAATTTATTCTTATTATAAAGAACCCACTCGGACACAGAATATAACCTTGGTCACAGTCAAGCGCTCTACAACATCACCATAAAAGTGTGTTCGTACAGCAAAGCCGTACAATTGATGTTCAACCTACACCTAAACCGTGACATATTCGTTACCTTACGGCGATTTTTGGCCAGTTTCCTAATGGTTTGAACCCAGGAAAAAACAGGGATCCAGACGGAATCCCTGACTTGCAACTTCAGGGAGTCCGACGGTAGATCTGGGGTCCTAGGGATCACATTTAATGTCAAACCCTGATTAACAGACACTCACTAACTCGCGGGAAATGTTTTTGATAAGGAACTGAAAACACTGTTTTTGGTCCGAAATAATTCTACGATCTAGCACACAAAAAATCAAGGGAAGTAACTACAAATTTTTTATGGTGTGTTGACAATTATTGAAATATACACGAAATCTTACTAATATCGTCGTTATCTGTGAACGATCACAGCCTTGTATTAAAAAAAAAGTTGGATTCTCAATGATACTTGCTTATTTTCTAATGCGTGAATTTTCGCGCACAGGCTTTGAAATCATGTGTGATCTTGTTAAACTGTCGGGGAGTCGCACACAATCGCGCAGCCTAGAATAGACACTGGGTTATGGCTTAAAACAAGAGCTATTTGATTTTTACAGATTTCGCTAGTCAGTGCTCCACAGACATCAAAGCTTCTGTTTACAGTGATTTAGGCTTTTGAAAACAGATTCAATTTTAATGGAGAAAGTGAGATAAATATTTGAGAGAATAGTAGGGGATTCAAGTCATTGGGCCATTATGGACATGCTCGTGAGAAAATATTTCAATTAATTCAGAATGCGATTTAAACTGTGGTACAACTTATTACATGTTCGTAAATATATTTTAATTGGATAGCCCCTCCCCCACCCACTTGTCTGACACACAGCTGTCAGGTTGTTTACGTGTGATATTTGTATGAAACGCATTACCTTGTAGTAGATGTCGAACTGTACATTTTCTGGGAGGGCTTTCAATTCTCTTCTGTGGACCTGATAGGTGGTGACTATCGCAGACACTGCCATGTTATATAAAGAGTCTGGCACCCATTCCAGGGCGCAGGCGGAAGCCATATTGAATTGCTAATGTCACGGAGTTGTCTCCCTTTACAGTAATTAGTGGACTAGGCTAATTCAGGGGAATTACGGACGATTCGTCAAAGTGTAAACTCGTCAAAAAGGCAATATATAGTAATGACAAAAGACGATTCGTCAAAAAGGATTTTGTGTTGAGGGTATATACTAAACCTGTTTAAATATATATAAAATAATACTTTTTTGTTAAATGAATAGGTTTATATTGGTAAAATTTACAATTATCAAGACGTTGAGGGGATTTTCTAGCATTTAAAGTTGGGTTTATGGTGAATTCGCCTAGAGACGAACTCGCCTACAACTAGATACATAGTAACCCAAATGGTGAATTCGTCTACAAAGCAATTATATAGTGATTGTATTTCACACTTATTGTAAGGTGTCTTTAACATAATAAAACTTGTTTTCAGGTAGAGTTTACTAAGATCGGATGATAGGTGTAGCCCCTGATCATCATATGCAGGTGCATGGAGAAAGGACATGTCCTTTCTCCATGGCAGGTGTTAATAATGTGGATCTAGGTGCAAGCAGCATTTTTACTTTCAATATGATAAATGATGTATTCTACGTTGGCATCATCCCCTTTCAAACACGTTAAAGGTTGTCAAATCTGGGTGAAGTGATTAGGGGCTACACTGATCTTTCGGGTTTAAAAAAAATGGATAAGGAAACAAGATTAGTTGATCCTCTACAAACATTTTTATTTCATCTACCTGTAAACGGTAAATTCTTACACTGTACTACAAGGTGTGAATACAATCAGTATATAATTGCTTTCTAGGCGAATTCACCATTTAGGTTACTATATATCTAATTGTAGGCGAGTTCGTCTCTAGGCGAATTCACCAGCACCCTTAAAGTTGTAACATATAAATTACTAGATCTAATTTAAATATATGTAAGATGAATATTGATGCCGATTTGTCCAAATAAAATTAAACTTTACCATAATGGGAAGAGTTTTCTATGTATTATATTGAGTGTACATTTTATTTAGGTGTAACCCAGGTTAGGTTTGACTGTACTCTATTATGTTAATTTGCTGGTACAGACTATAGAAAATTCCCTCAGCAACTAAACTGACTAGATAAACTGAGAACTAAACTAAATAAAAGATTATGACTGAAAGTCATTGCCATGCCACACTATTTGAGGGGCAACCCATTCCCCATACCTATCAGGGGTTCTTCTGGTCCTAACCGGACGACTTGGTGGTAGGGATTCAAACCCTCTATCCCGGTTAGACGCAGACTGTGCAGACCTAGACTGGTTGGATGCAGACTGTGCAGAGTTGGATTGGTTGGACACAGACTGTGCAGACCTAGACTGGTTAGATGCAGACTGTGTAGACCTAGAATAATAGATTCACTGAAATTTGATGTATCTGACACAGAATGATGGCCATCAGATTGTCTGGTTCCTGATTGACTTAGGCTGAGGTCAGGGGTTACACTGGGTATAGGAGAAGTATAGGACTGTCCAGTCTGACCAGAGATATCTGGAACAGACCTGGACCTGTTCTCATTGTGAGAATGAGAGCTGTCTCTATGTAAACTCCTAGCTGGTTGTCTCTGCCTTCTCTGAGGTATGACATAGACATCCGAACCTGAGTTGTCTGAATCAGAGTCAGACTCAGACTGGGACTCAGACTTGTCTGGCTCTGATTCAGGCTTAGACTTAGGCCGGCGCCTATGTCCACCTGTGACAGATGTATGGTCATCGGATTCTATGGGTATACTGTTAAAGGGTAACAGCATATTTCTGTGGAGAGTGCGGACCTTGGAGCCATTCTCCTGTTTAACTTTATAAACAGGCAGAGCAGGATCTGGAATACAGGTGACGATATATGGGTTTTCTTCCCATTTATCAGCTAATTTGGCTTTCCCCTGTATTCCAACCTTCCTAACGAGAACTCTGTCTCCTTGCTCCAAGGCCGACTCCCGCACAGATTTGTCATAGATCCGCTTGTTTTTCTGTTGCATCTTCCCTACATGCTTGGCTGCTTTGTCATAAGCAAATGTCATCCTAGACTTCAGTTTACTGCCATAAGTTTGAGGTGCTGCAGCAACCTCCTCTTGGACGGGTGAAGTGCCAAGATAAGCATCAACTGAAAGCCTAGGATGCCAGCCAAACATGAGGAAGTGTGGGGAGTACCCTGTAGCATCACTCCTGGTAGCATTATATGCTTGCACAAGAGGAGCTCCATAGGATTTCCAATCCTGCTTCTGGTGATTCTCCAGAGTACCTAGAATCTTGAGTAGGGTCTGATTAAAGCGCTCTGCAGAACCATTTCCCATGGGATGATAAGGAGTAGTCCTTGTTTTTCCCGTGAGAGCCAGCCTGCAGAGTTCTTTAATCACCCTACTCTCAAAGTTGCGTCCCTGATCACTATGGAGCCTTGTTGGAAAGGAATAGTACCTGATGAAATTTTCATACAGGGCCTTTGCTGTGGTCTGATCAGTTTGGTTCCTGCAAGGGACAGCCTGAGCATATCTGGTAAAATTGTCTGTAATGACCAAGATATGTTCATAGCCTCCCTTGGACCTTTCCAATGACAGAAAGTCTATACAGACAAGCTCCATAGGATATGTACTGGTAATGGGCGTCAGCTTAGACACCGGCTTTACTGGTGTCTTGCGCCGAATACATCTCGGACAAGACTCAACCTTCGAACCAATGTCCCTCTCAAGCCCAGGCCAGAAGAAGCGCTGCTTGGCCAGCCATAGGGTCTTTTCTTTACCCTGATGGCCAGTGTCATCATGGACGCCTCTCATGGCTCTGGATCTGAAAGAGCTTGGGACGACAAGTTGTTCCACTGACTACCCGTCCAGAGTTGCAGTCCGATACAGAACATTGTCAATGAAATGGAGTTTACTCCATTCACGCAAACAATTTCTGCACGGCTGACAACTCCTTCTGAAATGCTTTCTGCCTGGGACGAGGACAGCTGCTCCGCAGGTGTATAACGTGGGCAAGTACAGGGTCACGCTTCTGCTCCAAGTGCCAGTCAATCTTGGCAAAATTGTCTGAACCTGACAATTCCTCATTGGCCAACTGAGAACTGTCAGTCTCAGACAAACTTTCAACTAAAGGAAAGCAAGAAGTTACAGATCGACAGATTGCCTGTACAGCATCAGAAAACAATCTACTCAGAGCATCAGCATCTGTGTTCTGCTTGCCTGATCTGTACTTGATAGTAAAATTGTAGTTGGCAAGTGCAGATATCCACCTGTGCCCTGTGGCATCAAGCTTAGCAGTGGTCAACACATACGTTAGAGGGTTACTGTCTGTAATGACTTCAAATGTATTACCCATAAGGTAATCACTGAACTTGTCTGTAACCGACCACATTAACGCCAAGAACTCTAACTTATGTGCTGGATATTTGCGTTCACTTGGACGCAAGCCTCTACTAGCATAGGCAATGACCCTATCTGCTCCATCCTGGTGCTGATACAGAACCGCTCCAAGCCCTTTACCACACGCGTCCGTGTGGATAATAAATGGCAAGGAGTAGTCCGCATAAGCCAGAACTGGAGGGTTAACAAGCTTATCCTTCAAAGTATTGAAGGCTAACTGCTGCTCCTCACCCCAGAACCATTCTGTAGGCTTATTAGACTTCTTTCCAGCCTTCTTCTTTTGCTTAGGCCTGTGTGTGCAATGGCCTACTAGCAAAGCATTAAGAGGCTGGGCAAGGGAAGAAAAGTTCTTGACAAAACGCCTGTAATACCCTGCAAACCCAAGGAACTGACGCAGTTCCTTGACATTGCAGGGTGGTTGCCAGTTTTCAATAACTGCTGTTTTGTCAGGATCTGTAGCTATGCCATCCTCAGGTATAATATGTCCTAGATAAAGGACAGACGATTTGAAGAACTCGCATTTGGAGGGTTTGAGCTTCAGGTTATGCTGCTCAAGCCTCCGAAATACTGCCTCTAAACGTGCGAATGCGTTTAAACCGGAAATACTAGCGTCTTCTCCACTATAAATTGGATTCGGGTCATTCGGATAAGATGTTAAAAGAATGATTACAGGATTAACTCAATCAAACTGATACACGGTATATATGCAAATACATGTATATTTTTGTACAAGTTTGATGGAGTTAATCATTCTTTCATTTGCATATATATATAATGTACTACATGTAATGGAAATACACGAGGCCTTTATATTCGTTGGTTAGTGAAATGACGTGGCATGTCTTTACACAGATTCTTAACCTGGACACCTGAAAAATGATATTGGAGTAAGTACATGCCTCAAGGTTAAGAAGCGTTTGAGTTGAGTCTGAGATCGTTCTCAAGCATGTACAGTGAAACCCCTCTAAACCGGACATGTGTGGGGACAATATACAATGTATATGTCCGGTTTAGAGGGGTTTCCGGTTTAAAGGGGGTTTAACCCATATGTAATTGTTTCTACTAGGGAAGATAGCTGATCACTTTTAAAAAACATGTTGAAAGTAAAGCAGAATGCGGCTTAAGGCGCATTCTGCTTTACTTTCAACCTGCTTTAAACTAGCACCTGCTAGAATATAAAAAAGTATTTCTGATTATACATATTCATGAATGTATTTTCTTCAGTGTAGGAATACATCAAAGGCGTAAAAAGGCATATTTAAGTTGTAGTGGGTTAAAATAAAGACGGGTTGGAAACGGGACCAAAGTTTTTGTCCGGTTTAGAGATAATTCCGGTATTTAGAGGTTCCAGTTTAGACGGGTTTCACTGTAATTGGTCGGATTTCAGCACAAGTCTGACCAATGAAATGTTTAAGGTGGTTCGACAGCGGGCCGCCCGCATCTCGAGTTCCGGAAATGCTGATGACTTTCACCTGATCTTTGCAGCATGTGCTTATAGCAGAAAGTTTACATGAAGAAAAGTTAGATCTGCTTCAGTGTCTTCTCTGTTAGCGCAGTTGGTACGGTGATTGACTAGCAATCCAGAGGTTTCAGGTTCGAATCCCACTCGTTTCAAATCTTTTTTTTTAAATAAATTGTCCGATTTTATTGACTAGTCAATCCATAATGCAGTGATCAAATGACATGCTATGTTTAGTCACGTAATAATGAATAATATCAGATGAAAGTATAGTCAAGTGACAACTAAACCGTCTTTGTGAGGATTTAAAGCCTATATTACAGATGGCAGCTTAACACAGGACAAAGGTAATGCTAAAGGATAGATCCTAAAGGAGCTTTTATGCAATACTTTTGATATGCATTAAGCAGTCACCTGCCTTTAAAGATCTACAGGCTGCCGTATTCAATGGTCCCTAATTACGGGTTTGACTTATGGTATTATTTAGAGCTGACGGCATTTTAAAGTTGAACTCAAGGGAGGTTAACATTTTGTCAGAATTTCTGGAAATCATGTATACAATGAAAATTCCACTGTAGATGTTCATAAAAAAAATTGCGACCAGTAGAACTAAGTAATATCTATCCAATAAGAGTAAAATTAGTGTATGTCAAAGAGCTAGATTTCTTGTAATTTGAGATTTAGTGACTTTTTCAGAATTTGACTTTTTTAAAATATTGATATTTCCAAAAAATATGTCATGAAATATTTTTGTTTGCACAATATCTTTTAGTCTTTGTACAGTTTACTTGAATGTACAGAAATGATTGAGTTATATTAGTTTATAAAGAAAATATTCCCGTTTATTAAAAAAGGAGCTTTTCTCGACAAAAGGTCCTGTAAGATAAAAAACGGTACTGTAATTTTTTTTAACGATTTTTCACCCCTGATATGGTATATTTCAATTTAATCAAGATTTCAAAGATTTCTGACACGGAATAAGCTGACCCGCGAACCACCTTAAGAACGATCTCAGACTCAACACAAACGCTTTATTGCAGCATCCCAGCCAAAGTGGATATTTCAAGTACTAACTTTCTTGTGTGTCCACCAAACACTTTGCTGTGACCATTCATTAGAATCGTCAGGGTCCAAACAGTTTGACTCTCATTTTGATAGGAAATCATCAGGGGTCCGTTTCATAAAACATCTTACGTCAATTTTTTAAAATACATATATTATTTCTTATTTCTCTATCTAAACCTGTCTTGTGACATCTTTTTGGAATCGTCTTGAAAAGACGATTCCAAAAAGATGTGACAAGACAGGATTAGATTGAGAAATAAATAAAAATTGAGATTTTTATAATCTGACTTACGACAACATTTTCGTAAGAATCTTTATGAAACGGGCCCCTGGAATGCAATAAATTCGATTGCTGGTGCTGTTTTAATCGATCGTTGACTCGGCACGTGCCGGTATACAGAACGGTCACCCAATGATAATGTACGGTGATCTTCAAAGACAATGTATATCTGCGGCAAAAGTATTGCAGTACACTTCTACTGTTTCGGCACGTGCCTGCATATGGCACTGCAGGAGAGTCTGATCAGGATGCAAACAATTTGCAAAAAACCCTTTCTACCCGATCTAGGGCAGCGATTGGGTTGTTGAACAGTTTGTAACCTGATCAGATGTCGAGTTACACAATGACACGAATGAAGAACGTCGTTCTTCATTCGTGACAATGATGACAAACACATTTTATTCAAGGGGAGGGGGTTAATTCATTCCTTAAAGCAGGGATAATATATAACTAGTTATATATTATCCCTGCCTTATATGATCATTATCTACACTGTTTGACAGTTTGCACCATAATGTAAATATGTAGATGATGAACATTTAATTTGTTAACAATGTAGACCCGGACCAAATTGATTTCTATATATAGATTAATACATTGTCATTTTGCACGATTATACTGTGGACCACGAATGAGGGTTCTTCATTCGTGTGTAACCTTATAATTATCTGATAGCGCCGAAGCCTTATGATCAGGGTCTACACTGTTTTAAATGAAAGTTTGTCCTTAGAGATCGAAAATATTTTAAAAGAGCAGATTATATATTAATACTATTTTAATCCCTATCTGGAACATTGTTATATTATTGTATAATTAAATCAGTATACAAAAACCTTTTTGACGAGTTGACTACCCTTTTGTACTATAATTCCTTTTTGACGAGTTGACTACCCCTTTTGTACAATAATTCCTTTTTGACGAGTTTGCACTTTGACGAATTGTCCATCACCCATTCGGTGGAGTGATCTACAGTCGGTTGAGCGGTCATTCGGGCTAAAAGTATACTATAACTACGTACTATTTTTCCAGCGGAGCTGCGGGTGTCTATTTAGACCCAGCAGTTGCAAATTCTTAACAATTGGTAAATGGTCATAAATCTAGGTTAATGCACAGCTGCTTAAAACTGAATTGATAGGGGACACATTGCATGCAGGCTGGTCTGTGTACCCAATTACAATTTTTACTGTTCGGAGATGAATTGTGAGAGCAACATTAATATACACAGTCTGCAATTGCCATGGCAGAATTTTTCTATTTTTAGATATGACATCTGTTATACCTGTTATACCTGCTGCCACACCCTTAAGTGCGGCCTAGGGGTTAAGCGACCGAGTCATAGAAACCCCATATAATTCTTTAAAGTGTTTGTCGATTGCGTTCTTGAAGCCGTTGACAGTATCCTTGGTCACTACGTGATCTGGGAGTTGATTCCATGAATTGATAACTCTCTGGCTAAAAAATTTCTGTCTTATGACGAGTCGAGATCTAGGTTTATTCAATTTCAAAGAATTTCCTCTGGTGTTTGAAGTGTTAAAGGAAAACAAACTATCCATGTGAATGCCTTCTTTTCGTTTAAGAATCTTGAAAGTTTGAATCAAATCTCCTCGGTGGCGTCTCAGCTCCAATGTTGTTAGATGTAGAAGTTTGAGTCTTTCACAATATGGTATGTGAGAAATTTCAGGGATTAATTTAGTTGCTCTGTGTTGAACTTGCTCCAGGAGCTCAATGTCTTTAATCATTGAAGGATTCCAGGATTGGATACAGTACTCCAGCTTGGGTCTAACTAGTCCTTTGTATAATCTCAGGATAATATCCTTATCCCTAGATACTATGTGGCGTTTTATCATTCCAAGAGTCATATTGGCTTTTTTAACAGCAGTTACACATTGCTTAGACGGCTTCATGTCATTTGATATTATTCATCTGTGCATGTATAGTTTGTTTCAAGAAACTCTATGAATGAATTGTGATATTTAGAACAGTAGATTAATCTACAATCAACAGGATAAGGTTTAAATCATCATATTGCAACTCTGTAGATGATAGCTTTTAGTATACCACTAGCAGTGTCACCTCCATGCTGGAGCACCTACATTGGGAAACCCTGGAGTCACGAAGGACAAAGGCACAGCTAACAATGCTGTTCAAAATTTCCATTGATCTAGTTGATATCCAAGCACAACAGTACCTGATACCAGCCTCTGGTCGAACAAGATCTTCCAGCAGTAAGCGGTTCCTACAACCATCTGCATCTACATCATACTACCGAAACTCATTCTTCCCAAGGACAATCTCAACATGGAACAGCCTGCCCTCAACAGCAGCCAATGCCCCTGACTTGGTATCCTTCAAGCAGGAGCTATCTACCCTGAAATTCTAAGTAGGCCCGTCCAGCTTCAAGTACCTGCTAATGATTCCTGGAGCTGTGCCGGCCGCGGCCACCGTAACCGGAGAGGTTCAGGTTAAAGGGGCGAAAACGAAGCTGGATAATCTTTACTATACTTCCTTACTGTAAACTATCCCACGTTTCTAACTTTTCTATCCTTTTTTTTTCTTTTCTTGAAACCACCCGTCGCGTAAGAGTCACGTGTGACTGAGTCGACGAAATATGTAGATGTAGATGTAGAAGTAGTAGTTATAATGCTATATTTTACACAAACGTTTCTGTAATTGATTGTCAGAAATAATCTTTATGTAGATATTAAGCCTCTTGAACATATGTGTATATTGCCAGTTGATTTATGTAGAGCCAGTGCGAAGATAACGCACATCATACGTTTTTGTTCTTTGCCTAATGTAATTGTCTACGTTTTTATGCTGACTGTATACCAAAAACTGATTTTTGTGTATTATATAAGCTTTAAATAAATACGAAGACTCAAGCAGGAAACGTAACACAAACAATACACCACCTCTCAAGCAGAACACACACACAGTCATACCACAACAAACACACACACACACGCAATACCATTCCTTCATCTACACACTAAATAGAAAACAACACGCAAGACAAACATAAAGCTAAGTGAATATAGGAGCCCGCCTTGGTACGGTCAGTAGCAATCAATAATTAATTATAAATTAATTAATTATTAACAACCACTTGGGGGGTTAAACCTGGGTTTAGGGGCGCCCAACCTCACTCTTATCTCCTATATTCACCTATAAAGACAAACAGTGTACATAAACTATAAACCCTGTTCCAAAGACAAATCAAAAAGACCGCCAACACAGTAAGTAAATACATGTAAAACATCTAACAAAAAATCTATGACAAGAGTATTAGTAACACGGGAAAGAATTTAACATTCAAGCCCGTGATAAAAATAACCCACTGTGGCAACTGTCAAATTGTACTCAAGCGACTAGTCTGTAGTCACGAGTAACTGTAAGACATGGATGGGTTCAGGGTACGACAGAGAGGGAGGGAAAAAACAAACAAAGCACGAAAATCCGACATAACTCTCCCGGTTAAGGACGGCTTTTGAGATACATCATCATGTAGTGCTAAGCCCTGTCTGTCGTCGCACAACCAAATCGGAAAGCATGGTTATCAATTGTAGATTGATCGATAACCAAACGTGAAGTGCGCAGTCATTATTTTTCTGTACTGGACATTTTAAACATAACCAAAGTTTATAACTTGCTGGTGTAAAAGTAAAAGTTTGCATTTTCTTAATTATTAGGAATAATCAACTATTTAAATTAATTTATGCATATTGAAAGAACTGTTCAATACGGAAGCCGGATAGTGCCACTTTTACAATTTTTTATCTTTTTTTTATCTTGAAAATTGAAGTTATTATATTGAAAATTCAAGATACTATCTTGAAAATTCAAGATAGTATCTTGAATTTTCAACATACTTTCTTGAATATTCAAGATAATAACTTGAAAATTCAAGAAATTATGTTGAATTTCCAACATACTAATTTGAAAATTCAAGATAGTATCTTGAATTTTCAACATACTATCTTGAATATTCAAGATACTATCTTGAAAATTCAAGATATTATCTTGAATTTTCAACATACTAACTTGAAAATTCAACATACTATCTTGAATATTCAAGATCATATCTTGAATTTTCAAGATAATAACTTGAATTTTCAAGATACTATCTTGAAAATTCAACATACTATCTTGAACATTCAACATACTATCTTGAATTTTCAAGTTAGTATGTTGAAAATTCAAGATATTATCTTGAATTTTCAAAATAGTATGTTGAATTTTCAAGATAATATCTTGAATTTTCAAGATAATAACTTGAATTTTCAAGATACTTATCTTGAAAATTCAACATATACTATCTTGAAAATTCAAGATAGTAACTTGAATTTTCAACATAATAGAGATGGGATAAATCTGTTGTATGGAAGGTGGATAGTGTCACTTTAAGAATTCATAGAAGGCTGAGTCTCGTAAAAATATACAAAGAGGAAATAATTACAGGCGTTTATATAAGGTCAAAGGGTTAAAATACAGATTAAAGAGAACAAGTTTATTTTATTTCTAACGCAGCTGATTACAGCTCAGGTTGGGGTTTTGTGATCCCTGGAATGTCCTTTGTGCATTGTGCATCTTTCGTCAATATTCTTAGCTCACCTGAGCTTATGTTCCGTGTGAGTTATTGTGATCGCATTTCGTCCGACGTCCGTCTGTCTGTCCGTCCATCAACCACTTTCTGTAAACGAATTCTTAGCTGAAAACCAGTTGACCAGCTTTTATGAAACTTGATCCTAACAAAAAGTATTCAAAGAAATTGAATCCACTCAAAACTGTGGTTGACATGGCAATTTTTTAAAGTGTTCTTCTCTATAACCACGAGGCCTAGGGCATTGATAATTGTTAACTAGTATGTAGCATAACGGTATGTAGTTGTCCTCTACCAAGTTTGTTCAAATTATACACCTGGGTCAAAATTATCCCTGCCCTAGGGTTCATTTGTTTTCTCTGAAGCTAGTAGAATGTCTTAGCCTTAAGGTGGGCGATTTAAGGTCCAACATGGTCCTCTTGTTTTAGCAGTCTTCTCTGTGAATCCCCTGGATAGATTTTCACTAAAATTTACCTGAATGATACTTATATATTAGTCTTATGCATATTCCTAATGTTTATGGTATTACGTGAAGAATCGTGATTGTCATGGCAACCAACCACTTAAAACTTTGAAACCCTTTCCAGAAATTACTGAGCTAATTTCTACCAAATCTCCCAGTTTAGTGATGCTTTTAAGCTCACCTTCAAGAGGTGAGGGGGCTTATATGCTTTACCCCGGCGTCAGCGTCCGGACTGGATATCATAAACTATCATAAATTAATAGGGCTAGGTCTATGAAACTTGAACCAACTTGAACCATAAATGCGCCGTAATCAGTACAGCATTGTAAAACGTAGTTGAGTGACATTGACCTTTGACCTTGGCCTCTGGGGTTAATGTTAAGGTTTTGCGTTAAAGTCTATTCATAAATTAGAATCTGTTCTGCCTGTATGAGTAGACCATGATGCACCGCAGTTTGGTGACCTTGACATTTGGCCTTTACCTCTAGGTTCAACGTTAAGGTTTTGCGTTAAAGTCTGTTCTGTGCAGGATGTGAGCTTCGTAATGTTTGATTAGAAAGACAGACGCTGGACAAAAGGTGATCATAAAAGCTCACCCGGAGCATAAACTCAGGTGAGCTAAACTGTTTACGAAATATGCAAGATGCACAAAGCTGTGATCAGATGAGCTAGAAATAAATGCAAGTATTTCTCTTTGATCTGGATTTTAACCCTTTGACCTTAACAAATGCCTTTAATACTTTTCCCTTGAATATTCATTCGAGACTCAGCCTACTATGAATTCTTAAAGTGGCAAGATCCACCTTCCGTACAACAGATTTATTCCAGCTCTATTATGTTGAAAATTCAAGTTACTATCTTGAATTTTCAAGATAGTATGTTGAATTTTCAAGATAAGTATCTTGAAAATTAAAGTTATTATCTTGAAAATTCAAGATATTATCTTGAATATTCAAGATACTATCTTGAATATTCAACATACTATCTTGAAAATTCAAGATAATATCTTGAATTTTCAACATACTAACTTGAAAATTCAAGATATTATCTTGAATTTTCAAGAAAGTATGTTGAATTTTCAAGATAGTATCTTGAATTTTCAAGTTAGTATGTTGAAAATTCAAGATAGTATGTTGAATTTTCAAGTTATTATCTTGAATATTCAAGATAGTATGTTGAAAATTCAAGATACTTTTCAAGATAATTTTTTTTAAAAAACTTGTAAAAATGGCACTATCCGGCTTCCGTAGTTCAATGTTAGACGGTCGGTGAATATAACCTGTAGAGATATTGAACACAGGGAGATTGCTAATTCGTTCACATGACAACTCTCTCCACAAGCTATTAACGGGATAGCTTACTTTTCATAATAGCTCGTTAGTAAGTTGCTTCAGATCATTGAGATGTGTATGGGACTGAAAACAGTTATTATTGAAGAGTGAAGGTTTGCCACAGATCGACGGTCATAGAGGTTCCATGACAAGCTGGAACATTGATATTATAGAACTGTAGTGGAACCAAGGTTTGGTAGTTCAGCAGGGACAACGCTGAGCAATCTGTTCGAGACTAGATCTCATCATATGGTTCATCAACGCCGAGCAGTCATCTTGAGAATAGCGCTGGTGATACAGTTCATCATTAGCCTACCTGAAGCTGAGCATTAGCGCTCATCAAACAGCTCAACATCAGTTTTCATCATAGTGTAGCTCAGCAGAAGTAACGCTGAGCATACCTCAGTTAACGGTCCAGCCTGCACCGTGCTCAAACAGTCAGAGAGTACGGGGGTATTGATTAGTTTAATAGTTTTGTTGGGCAAAGTAGCTCATCCACTTTTAGTTAGTTTCATCCATTTTATATAGTTTTTATGTAGTTTCATGCTCAATCATCAGGCAAGATAGCCCAAGGAAAATTATTATATATTTCATATAGTCTGTATATTTTGTTCATGCCTTAATTAGTGTCCGGCTAAAGACACTGTCGCCTCATAGAACGCCCGATTTAAACACAGTTCAAGTTTAGGGCTCTAGCATTAGGGTTAGGGTAACCGAACGTCTTGACATTGATTTTATTGCTTTTCAATCCAAGTTATTGCAATTCTTTAAAATCCTCAATTTCATACATGTTTCACACCCATCTACAGCATTACTTCCACCACACACTCCGCTGATTATCGTTTTTAAAGATATTTCTTTCTTTTACTTTTTTTTTATATTCAATACAGTATAAAGTGGAATTATTTTCTTAGTTGAGGAATAACTTAAAGGTGTAAAGATGCCTATCCATTTAAGCAAGAGAACACAGGGCTGCCATAAGTACGTTGACATGAAAACTCCTAAGATTGCAAAATTTTCATTTTTCAAGTGCGATTTTACGAATCGTACCTTTACCCCATCGCCTGTTTCTAGTTTTATTGACATTTGGCTGCTTAAAGCAGGCTGAAAGTAAAGCAGAATGCGCCTGAAGACACCTTCTGCTTTACTTCCATGTACTAGAAAAAATCCGAAGATTTAGGAAAAAACCGGAGAAATGGCAGCCCTGAGAACATTGATACATGGTGCCTTTTCCCTTACATTTGATTTGCATTAGATCAGGAATGTATATTATGCGTCATACAGAGATCACCATAATTATGTGGTTATTTGCAGGGTGCACGCTGAACAGTAGATCTAAACACAATTAGGCTAAATATTTACCTGTAACAACTCTATATGTAAATAGGCGACGTATATAAACCCTATAGGTAACTAGACCTAAGGCCGTACACTCGTATGTACATAACTAAAATGTCCTAAATGTAATAAAACAGCACTATATGTAACTAAATGTCGAAAAACAAGGAGAGCCAGGGATATCTTAAAAACAAAATTCTTTATGTAACAGGATCAGTAAGTTACAGTGGAGAATGTGTTATTCTTTCCCAATAAACGCGTTTACGCTAAAACTATTATTTGCAGTGCAAACAGTTTGGAGCCAGATCAGACGCCGGGTAACCCGGCGTCTGATCAGGCTCCAAACTGTTTGCCACCAAGATAAACATGAAATATCAGAATTGTCCAAAAGTTGTTCTTTTCTACGTTTTAGCGCTTTGGGTTTGCGTACGTTTGCGTTTAAACGGGAAAGAATAACAGATTCTCCACTGTAACAGGGTCAGTAAATTACATGTAATGTAACTATGGGACCTTAGAAATGTAACTATGACCACTGACAACGATGCATATTTTTTATATTAGAGATGAAACTGTCAGTATATAATCTCCTCTGTCCACATACAAAATACATGTGCGTGCACCCTTTGTCTCGAGAATCCTTCCTATACAGTGCCCCCTCCCTACAACGGCTCCGTCCCTACAACAATGTCTACCGCTGCTCCCCAGACAAGACATTGAAGTGTCTAACGCGTTCACTACTGCAATATTGTCTGCTGAAAATTATAGTCTTCCTTTGTTCTTAAAGTATCTTATTAGTTGAGATTTTGAAAGAAGAAATATAATGACGAGTGAAAAACAGCTTGAATCCAGATCAGACGCTGCATAACGCGGCGTCTGATCTGAAATCAAGCTGTTTTAAAACAAATGTAAGCAAAGTCTGAATCCCTATAACAAGCCTCTCCTAACAACACACACACTCTTTCTCTTTGTCTTCCATATATAGGGTGTTGTTGTAGAGATGGATCACTGTAACACATCAGCAGCAGCTATGCTGTAGTTTATAAATGTTCCAGTCTGACCAATATTGAAAATGATATAAAAAACTATCGCAGACCCAACTCCAAACCTTTTGTTATCTCTTATCCAGCTAGGGATTGCTGCAAAATCGTCTGCTTAAAATTGTCCTGATCTGTTTTTCTCAAAGTTACATATAAGTGGACATTTTGATGAAAACCATATAATGACGAGTAGCAAACAGCTTGAATCCAGATCAGACGCCGCGTTACGCAGCGTCTGATCTGGAATCAAGCTGTTTGCAAATTTAAGCCAAGTCTTAATGTTCCTTCCCTATAATGACTCCCTCCGAACAACACAAACCATCCGTGTCCCCGTTGAGTGTCGTTGTAGAGAGGGAGCACAGTATGTAACGCTTCATGGGGGGGATTTTATTTTGAAACAAACATCCAATGTTTCTGAACTTTTATTTTATCCTTCAACAAACAGCCAACTGTCTCTAGGGCTATCCATCAGGCTTTATCTTATTGACCCATTTCACTTCAAATGGACAATTCTAGTCTCCAATCCAGTAGGGTTTAGTTCTGATTACATGTATTTTGGTATTGTTTTAAACTTATTTTATTGTCGATGATGTTGGAACTGGCACCCTATGCATATTCCGCCCTTTTCCGTAAGCTATTTTTATCTTACGGAAAAATATTGGAGAATTCGCCACTGAACAATTATTCATGTACATCATAATCTGTTACAAGCGACGACAGCTCAGTGGTTTAATCGACCAACTAGAATGTACCAATAACTGGGTCGTGAGTTCGATCCCTGGCATAGTATAGTTTCAAATACATGCACTTTGGCGATGTTTTTTTCTGTATATTCTTTTGTCGAAATTGCTTAATAAAATGAAAATTGAAAAAAAGAATTAAAAAAGGATGAAGAAAATAAAAAATAAACATCGAAATAAAAAGAGAATGAATTCACAATAAAAATATATTAATTTTATTTATTTTTTAAAAAACACCTGGCTCCGAGGTTATAAAGCTTTTGACTCGAGTCTAAACTTGTTCCCAAGCATTTGATTGGAGCCAGAAAGATCTGTGTTATTTCATATAGACCTTAATATATAGTTTCGAACCGACAACCTCTGTGTTTAGAGACAGCTACGCATGCCACTGGGCTATTGCGTCCGTAATAAACTGTCACGCGTGCGTAGTATATGTTTCTAAGTACATTTATACGCAGATACCCCCCCGCAAAGCTATTCAAAAAGTGTCCTCTTACGTCTGATACCGGACACTTTTTTCTGTTACCGGACAGTTTTACTTTCTGTTACCGGATACTTTTTACGGGCGTGGTGCACGTGGTGAGCATGCGGTCACCGGTTTAGCTCTTGCACTGCCCGGGAATTGACGAGGTAACCCTTGTTATGCTACAGTGAAGAAAACGTAATTCTTTCCCGTTTAAACGCAATCGAAACGCAGACGCAAAACACAAAATGTAGATTTCTAGAAAATAATAACTTTTTTTTTACATTTTTCATCATCTTTTTTCATCTGAGTGGCACACAATTTGGATCCTGATCAGACGCCGGGTTACCCGGCGTCTGATCTGGTTAAAAAATGTTTGCAATGGAAAATATAGTTTAAGCGTCAAACGCGTTTATTGGGGAAGAATAACGTTTTTCCACTGTGAGTACCGCTTGTCTAACATTTGAAAACAGTTTAGATCCATAGAAGACGCCATGTAACGCGGCATGTGATCTTGATCCAAATGTTTGGCACTGATTTTCATTTTTGATTCAATTTGGAAAGCATAAGAAAGATTTTGAGATTCTCCGCAGATGATAAGTTTGATGCAGACGGCAATTCAGCACGATAAGGGATAACGAACTTTTGCAAATAGTTTGGATCAATATCAAACACACAGTAACTCAGCGTTTGAACAGGATCCAAACTGATAGACACTTGATTCGTGCAATCAAATCCCGAAACTTTAGAATAAGTGCATTCAGCAATTTCAAAGCAGACGACAATACGACAGTGCAAGAGTAAACGACACTATTTAATAGTGTGCCTGTTCAGGAGAAAAATATCTGGTCCTTGGTTTGGTTATAAGGAGCGGAAAAGGATTTATATCGGGCTAAAATTATGAAATATTTATTGACCTTAAAGCTAAATGCTTAAAAAAAGATGTCATCTAAATTGATAAATACAGCGCTTACCTTATACTAGCTGAATACTTATTCTGAGCGCAGATAAATAAATACATGTACGTAGTTTTTTTACGGCATGACCCACCACACAGGCTGCACGGAATGCTCGTGCAAAGTATAAAAAGGACCAATGAAAATAATAGTTGGTTTACGTGAATTTCAATATTTTATAAATAGATATATTAATTTGCAATATTACATTGACCGCAATCATTATTGACTCGGTGTAAGATATTTATTAAAATCTACGTATAAGTCAGATACAGCGACTTGTTCGCCTTAAAAGTGTACGGTATGAATCGTAATCAGACTGTTTCGCTCGGACGAACAACAAATATGTCCACGGCTTCGCCTCGGACAATTTGTTGTCGCCCTCGCAAAACAGTCTGATTACGATTCATACCGTACACTTTTAAGGCGAAACCCGTCGTGTATCTATTACTTGTATTTATTGATTTTTACCTATACAGTTAACGGAAAGTACCGACTTTATCGACGAAAGTTGACGGAAACTGGTGAGTGCCAGTTAAAAAATCATCGACAATATATTATTATGGGATGACTAACCAATGAATAAAAATATTAGGTCTTTACAAGAGTTAATTCCCTTGCATCAAACATGGTGCATACATTTCCTTGAATGAATTTCATTATGCAGGCAATGAACTGTTATAATAAAAGTTTCCTCAGTTTACAATACGTGTACATCGTGATCGTCGATGTCCGTTCTGTGGCGAAAATCCGTTCGTATACCCAGGGCTGCCATTTCTCCGGATATTTCCTAAATCTCCGGATTTTTCCCCAGTACATAGTAGCTTAAAGCAGGCTAAAAGTAAAGCAGAATGCGCCCTAAGGCGCATTCTGCTTTACTTACAGCCTGTTTTAAGTAGTCGCATGTCAACAAAACAAGAAAAAGGCTAATGGGTAAAGGTACGATTCGTTAAATCGCAGTTGAAAAATGCAAGTTTGGAAATCTTAGGATTTTTCATGTCAACTTATGGCAGCCCTGTATACCCCACAGCATTGATGAGCCAATCGTCCCTGTTCATGACCGGAATATTCATGCTTCCTTCATTGGCGGATATCGAGCATGACCGACTATGCACAACAACGGAATTCTGAAGCTCACCACAGCAGCAGGACAGCCACAAGTTGACATGAAAAATCCTAAGATTTCCAAATTTGAATTTTACGAATCGTATCTTTACCCCATAACCTTTTTCTTGTTTTGTTGACATGCGACTACTTAAAGCAGGCTGTAAGTAAAGCAGAATGCGCCTTAGGGCGCATTCTACTTTACTTTCAGACTGCTTTAAGCTACAATGTACTGGGAAAAAATCCGGAGATTTAGGAAAAATCCGGAGAAATGGCAGCCCTGCAGCAGTGGTCAAAACCGTCAATGGTAAGAGAAAATTTTAATGTGTGTTGAACTGAGGAAAACATGAATTTAACATGTAAACATGTACATGTATATTGCATATAATGCAAAATGACAAACAGTGCAGACTTTTTCCAAAGAGCTCACGTTGTTTTCCTCTGGTGTGGCACTGCATTTTTTATGGCATAAGTGTAATCTTCTCAGATGCACTGTCAAGCACATGTGCAAGACGCATGCTTTGCCCGAATATAACACCTCAAAACACAAATAAAGTGAATAAAACCATAAAACACCCGTTTCTATGATCAAACACAATATTCTGACCTACAGCTCATTTTTTTTATACCCTATATAAATTTTTTTCTGCAAAAAATGAGCTGTAAGTCAGAATATAGTGTTTGATCATAGAAACGAGTGTTTTTATGGATTTGTATTCACTTTATTTGTGTATGGAGGTGTTATATTCGGGCAAAGCATGCGTCTGGCACCTGTGCTGTCAAGGGAGCGTATACACGCCACTAGGGTTGTTAAGATCAATACTGAATGGCAAGATGCTCAAACATTAGTTGATATATGACTATCGGTCGAAAGGATTTGCATGTGTGCATTTGGTGTTATCATCATTAGTCCGTAAGGCACATAAATGTACATGCATTTACCCCTTCACTGCCATGACGTCATTAACATCTCTTAAATTTAATTTCATGGTATTTGGACTTAAAGAAGTATTGAATAATTATCGTACAATTTGGACGCTGAACAGAACCGCATAACACGACATCTGGCCAAGACCTAAACTCAGTTTAATTAGAAATGGGGAATGAAATTTTTTATATTCAGTAATTCGTTAATACAGCACTCCCCCTCTACAACGACACCCTATGGGAGACAAAACATGGGTGCGTTGTTCGGAGGGAGTCGTTATAGGGAGGGAAATTGGTTTACATTAAATTCTGCAAAGAGCTTGAATACAGATCAGACGCCGCGTAAAAAGGCGTCTGATCTAGATTCAAGCTGTTTATCACTCGTCCTTAAAGTTTATCACTCGACAACTTAAAGCAGACGATATTGCAGTAGAAAAAGCGTTAGACATATTTGTCCTGCTTAGGGATCTGTGGCAAGGGTCGTTGTAAGGAGGGAGTCGTAGTTGGGAGGGCCGTTGTAGGGAAGGAGCACTGTATACAATTTCGATATAAGATCTTAACAGTAGTACATGTTCGCTTTCGGTTTGTTCTTTGACCTCAAAGACAATATTGTAGGTACAGTGGAGAATCTGTTATTCTTTCCCGTTTAAACGCAAACGTACGCAAACGCACGCAAACGCAAAGCACTAAAACGTAGAAAAGAACAACTTTTGGACAATTCTGATAATTCTTGTTTATCTTGGTGGCAAACAGTTCGGAGCCTGGTCAGACGCCGGGTTACCCGGCGTCTGATCTGGCTCCAAACTTTTTGCACTGCATATAACAGTTTTAGCGTAAATGTGTTTATTGGGAAAGAATAACAGATTCTCCACTGTATAACCGGAAGCTGTACATGAAGCTGGCTTCAGTTGATGATACAATTCGTGACAATGTTGCAAACTATTTGGATACCGCTGAAAAGCATATCTCATATCTGGACCCAAACTGATATACATTCTGATCATGATTATTTTCTGAAGGAAAACACAGACAAATAAATTACAAATTTTGCAGATGACTGCTACATCACCCACAAACATTATACAAACACAACTAGAATAAATCTCTACCATATTATAAAGCTGGAATGTTATGGCCTAACGTCTGGACACACAGATTGGCCAGAGACACAGGTACTTGACAGTTGACACATAGATCTAGATCTATTACCAAAAATAAATTAAATATATAATTTTTTTTTTACTAGACGTCTATTATAAAGGCAAGGTATACAACGGGATTCAACAGGTAGTCTTACCTATCGACTTAACTATTTCCTCCCTGAAACTTCAAATGGACAATTCCAGTTTCAATTTTAGTTTAGTCTATTTCAGACTTTTAAGGGTTGTTTTTGTCAATGTTTGGCATTATGACAAACAGTGATGACCCTGATCAGAGGGCTCCTTTTTGAGTCCTCTGATCTTGGTCTTCACTGTTTGCACAGGACTAGTGTATTGATGTGTACTGTTTGAAAAGGACGCCTATATGCGGGACTAGGATTCAAAGGGTTAAACTGATGCTAAAATAGACTAGATCGCCGATATTTCTTATGGTACCCTCGGGAAATGATTAATTTATCAATATCTTTTTTATTTTTGGTAACAGATCTAGATCTAGATCTATGTGTCAAGTACCTGTGACCAGAGGTACAGTGGAGCAGACGGTTTTCTTCACTGTGTAAGGGAAAGTAAACGCAAATTCCATGTAGTAAAACTCTAAAAATCTATCGCCTCTTGAAATTTTCAAAAACTATCATGATTTATTTTTTATCTAAGTGGCAAATATTTTGGAGCCTGATCAGTACCCGGCGTCTGATCTGGCTCCAAACTGTTTGCAAGGGAAAATAATAGTTTTAGCGTTAACGCGTTTAGTTGGAAACAGAATAACGTTTTCTCACTGTACACGCTGCACACACATCTGACCACACATCTGACCACACATCTGACCAATCAAAAGCTTGAGTATAATCTCAGACTCTCTACAAACGTTTTTACAAAGCTTATAAATATAGTCCCAGAAGCATACAATGGCTGTGTTCATGATAGAAGTTGGACTGAACCAAAAAGGAACTTATCATTTCACCTATTTATGCCAAATGAATTATTCCATACTTATAAAGATTGGATGAACATATTTTTCATTTCAGGGTATCTTATCTAATTTTTCATTTACATTCTATTTTCTTATTTTTATATAGAAATTCCTATTAGCAAACAGTACAGACTCAGATCAGACGCCGCATTATGCGGCATCTGATCTGAGTCTGCACTGTTTGCCAATATCACATTAGTAGGACGCTAGGCACACATCGGTTAATCTCATGCGCTGTATCATGATACATTGTATATATCAACCGATAGTATCAAGGCTAAGACGGCAACCAATCTCTCACAGAATATTCATATCCAAGACTCCGCCCATTTTGAAAATCTGTCACCTGCACTGTTACATAGACTAACATTATGAGGAAAATACTCCCCAGGACATTGTGCATACTCATGCCAGACTGATTATATCCGAAAACAGTGCAGACCTTGATCAGACAGCTCCGACCGGAGCTGTCTGATCTAGGTCTACACTGTTTTCAAAAACCGCCGATATACGATATTAGTAGAAGAAAGATAAGTTTATTTGACCATACCATTGTCGAAATCATAACACAGATATGTAAGATATTCACATTGTAAAGAGGGGTTGCATTACTGCGTAGCGACTCTGAAACCTTTCTACACCCACACACGTGGTTCATCTTTGTCTTTACGGTCCCTGGCAGTCGTTTTGAGACATTGTCCCAAACAGACATTGCGTCACGGCTATACCGCCTACTTGACTGCTTGCAAAGGGCGGTGCCACGTTCACCAAATTCACAAAAGAGACTAGTCTTTGCAGGAGAGTCATTAGAGTCTGTGTATTCCGAACACACCGGGTTATATTCTATATTGACACTCTTGTCAATTTGATACAGACCAAGAAGTCCCCGATCAACCAGGAGATAACAGTCACAACTACATATACCAATATTCATAGACACTTTAGTATTTTGTATGACGGTACTGGATTCAATTATTGGCGGTTGTGTGGACAATTTCTGGGCTGTCGTATTTACCACAGTTGACGAATTTGCTGAATCTGTCGAGATCAACGAACCATTCCTTGACGATGTACTCGTCATCGTAGGTTTCAATGTTGTTGTTGTCGAAGTCTGTGTAGTCCTGGTCGTTGTAGAAGTCGTCGTTGTTGGAGTCGTCGTTGTAGTCGTACTTGTAGTCGTTGTAGGAGGTAATATACAGTCAGGTTGGTCAATATTTCCATCATCACATCGAAACTCTAACTCAGAAACTTTATTCCCTTGCCTGCAGCCCCATTGTAGCACGGTGTTGTGTTCAAGAAAATTGTTCCCATCAACATTGTGGAGAATCACTTTGTTAGTATCAACATGTATTTTGCAGTCACAGTAGCATGCCATGGTGGTATCGCTCCAATGGTTGTTAAAGCACGCTGCATAAGAGCCACCCACTTGGGTCACAGACACGTTATCTGATTCTTCCACACAAGACAAGTAGTACATGACGTCTTCGACCTGGGATATAGACGTACATCTGGACGGCGAGACTGGGTACGGTCCACAGTCGGACGGCTGGCAGGTAGGTGGCGTACTCCACTGACCATCCGCACCACACACCACTCGATATGAACCTTAAATGACACGATGGAAAATGTTTAAATTCCTTTTACAGTAGAACGTATGCTAAGAGATACTTTTCTGAATAAGGAGGATCTCTCTTAACCCTTTAACCCATAGTCTGTTTCTAGTATTTAAGATATGTGACCTATTAAAGCAGGCTGAACGTAAAGCAGAATGTGCCCTAGGGCACATTCTGCTTTACTTTTAGCCTACTTTAAGTTATTATCTGCTAGTATATAGAAAATATTTCTTATATTACATATTCATGACAGTTTAAAATGGAACTATTTTCTTTGGCGGATGAATAAAATGAATGCGCTAAAAGTCGCATCTATAAGGGAAAGGGTTAATACTTGTGACAGCTTAACCAATCAATCCAGAGTTGCAAGTATATATGCGTTATATATCTACATTCGCCCCATTCAAATCCATTGACAAAATTGACGTTTAATTCGTTTAGATGCAATTGCTCGAGGGGGTTGGACTTGTGTATATTTGTCCCAGAGAAGCTTGGGATTATGGATCTGGGGCCCGTTTCATAAAACTTCGTACGATAAAAACGATCGTAAGTCAGATAATAAAGATCTCAATTATTATTTATTTCTCCATCTAATCCTGTTTTGACATCTTTTTGGAATCGTCTTGAAAAGACGATTTTTTTTGTTTTAGTTGTAACAGTACTACAGTACTCCCTCTCTACAACGACACCAAATGGGAGACACAGACTATGTGTGTTGTTGGAGGGAGTCGTTATAGGAAAATTAAGACTTGGCTTACATTTGCAAACTGCTTGAATCCAGATCAGACGCCGCGAAACGCGGCGTCTGATCTGTATCCAAGCTATTTGCCACTAGTCATTATATTCATTCTATCAAAATGGCCTTTTATATGTAACTTTCAGAAAAATACAGCAGCCGACAATTTTAAGCAGACGATATGCAGCAGTAAAAGCGTTAGACATATTTGTCCTGTCTAGGGAACTGCGGCAAGCGTCGTTGTAAGGAGGAAGTCGTTGTTGGAAGGGAACACTGTACATCAATGTTCAACCCGTGCGGAACCTCCATTCCAAATATCAGATTTATTGTGCAAAATTTCATGTAGTATCAGTGTATCACACTAACAGTGCATCACAACACTAGCATCGAAACCTTAAACTCTAGAGATGTTAGCCCAAAAAGCAAAGCCCAAAATGGTTAAATTATGATACGAATAGGAATCTTCTTTCTGTTTTGACTATCGGTATACTTTATCAATTCGCAATTTATAGGGAACATCCAGTCAAAATGTCAGCTTCTAAGTTCATATATTTAGTAATGTATAGTTAGTGCATCTCGACACATTCATTAAAACATCGCCGGTTTAATCTCCATACCCCTCTTCAACCACGCCAAAGCCCGTCTTTGAAGCAGTGGTTTGAATTGACAACCTTGCCCTATGCATATAAAGCATTTCAATTAAGTCTGAGATCGTTATCAAGCTTTTGATTGGTCAGAATTAAGCTGCTTTATCAAATCTTACCTATCAAACACGGGCCAAGGTTGTAAAGCTTTTCAGTTGAGTCGAAAGTCGTTCTCAAGCATTTGATAAGTCAGGTTTGAGCCTAGGCTAAAATCTGACCAATCAAATGCTTGAGAACACACTCAGACTCAGCTCAAACGCTTTATAACATTGGACCACGATCTCAGACTCATTTCGAACGCTTTGTAAGCATGAACCCTGAACAACTCACCCGACAACACGTGATTCTGATGACACGTGACCGTGATCTCACTTCCGAAGTCGTTTTCGACACCATCCAGGTTCTCCTGGAAAAGTTCCGCATCGTCAACTCCTCCGAACTCCCCACACATCTTCACACGGCAAACAGGCGATGAAGACGTCCATCCGTCGACCCTACACCGTCTGTAGGTCGGACCCTCAAGGTCGTAACCTTCGTGACAGCCAAACTCTATCCGGGACCCGACTGTGTACGTGGGGTCATTAGTGAATACACCGTTTTCTGGTGGGTCAATGAAGGCACACAAGAATTCCGTACACCTAAAATCTTCTCCTCCGACCCATTGTGTTCCGTTACAAATGTACGTTCGGCTGAGTCCCGATTCAATGTAGCCAATATCACAGTGATATTGAATTTGGGTATTGACGAGATGAGGTGGGGAACCAGTCAAATTGTGCGATGCGCCATCTTTATCCGGTGGAGCGCCGCAATCTGCATTTGCTGCCGGGAAATCTGTTCAAAGAAACATTTCATTTGATTGAAACTATCAATATGTATGTAATAGCGCGAGAATAACAAAGGGTAAATATCTCCTAATGCAAGGTGCTGCTTTAATAACGTAATGGCCTAAAGAATCGGGACAGAGAGGCCTGAGTAATCATTGTAGACCAGGATCAGATTGCGCTAAAAGGAGCAGGGTCCACACTGTTTACCATTCAGTTTGCACCTTTTGAGAAATTCAAGGTGTAATAAATAGAGGCTCTTACATGAGTGCTTATTAAATTATCATTTTTAATAAACGAGTTGAGTAAACCAATATGACGCGAGCCTTGGCGAGCGTTATACGGGAAAAAAGCTTGCTTTTTTCCCGTTCTTAGTTAATGCACGGAAAAAACAAAGGTATTCCAATTTAATTCAATCCTTGACAGACTTTGAAAAGTGTTTGATTTGCGCGTGCATAACTTCCTTAAAAACTAAGCAACAATTGAAAATAGATCTTAAAGAATCCAACAAATGCAAGTTTCCGCCAGTTTTAAGCTCTCGATTCAAATTTTCGTTTTGTTATGACACCATAATGAAGCAATAATAGATGAAGAAAGACGTTATTTACGTGGACGTTTTGAATTTTAAATCGTGGTTAAACGAGCTATTTTTGTGATAACCTACGCCGGAAACGGCGTAGTACTTCGTCTTAGTTCCGTCGTGAAATTATGTCAGACAGTTTGAGTGATTAGGACCATACATTTGGACATGGGTATTCCACTGAAAACAGGATTGTGGCACAGGGCAGAATTGTATACACCCGGGATACTTTGCGGGACTGTCGATTTACACTGTACCCAACATGGACGCTAAATGATTGTGGCTACACGAAGGCACCTACGTTTTGATATAAACTCGACATAAATATGACAAATAAGAAATGTCTGAAATAAAGAAGAGCTAGAGACCACCAGTCGTTAAAGGTGTGTATAAGCGCCACAGGCTTCTGTGAAAGAAATGGATTTGTTTGATCCCAAATTCATGAAATTGCGGAGAGTGATACATGTACAGTTCTAGTTGTACTGTAGCGTGTTCATTTGATCTGTTTGCTGTTTAGGTTAGCAATTTGTGTAGCGTGCAGAGTACACTACAGTAGAGAAAACATTTTTCTTTCTAAATAACCCCTGTTACACTTTAACTTTCGTTTTCATTGCAAACAATTTGGAGTCGCATCAGACGCTGGGTTACATACACGGCGTCTGATCAGCCTCCAAACTGTTTGCCATTCAAATTAAAACTGGTACCCTAGTTGGAGTTGTCAAAAAGTTGTCATTAGCTTACCTGGCACAAAGTGCCAAGTGAGCTATTGTGATCGCCCTGTGTCCGTCGACCGTCGTCGACAGACCGTCCGTCGTCAGTCTATCCGTCCTCACAACTTTTTCTTTAGAGATCTTCTTCTTGGAAACCGCTGGGCCAATTTCTTCTAAACTTCATAGGAGTGTGCCTTGTAGGGTACTCTCTCAGATTTCTTCAAATATGGGTCATCCAATTGAATTTGTGGTTGCCATGGCAACCAATTGAAAAACCTTTAAAAATCTTCTTGTCAAAAACTACTGGGTACCAGGTGAGCAATTTAGGGCCGCATGCGGCTCTTGTTTTCTGTATTTCATTGCAATGCGTTCGCCTTTGATTTAAACGGAAGAATACCGTTTTCTCCACTGTATTTCAGAGCCAACTTGCAACCAATGGCCGTAGATGGCCTTTGATTTCTTTACTGAACTCATGACTGTATTCGGATGGTAACATACTTGTCAAGCATCGGGTAGTTTAACAACAGCCACTTAGGGTTTATTTTGCTGTTAAATCATGCTGTTTGTTGTTTTTCATCGGCTCGGTCATAAAAATAACAGTTCAGCTCCCGGTCAAAGACAAAATAATGCCATCTTTGAATTTGTAGGGGAAAATCCGTATTTATTTATGAAGGCTTTCTTTTTTAAACTGCCACTGATGAGTATCACTCTGAATTTAATACTTGCTAACTGCCATTTGATTTTTCTGATGCGAGATAAATTTCAGAGTGCAGATTTCATGTTAGAAGTCGAAAAAATAATTAATGTAAACAACTTTTTACAGAGGATACACTTTTTTCAATCGTTTTCTCCATGAAGAATTATGAGTAGGGCAGTTACAGTGGTAAATACGCTATTCCTACCCACTCTACGCGTTCGTTAACCGCTCACTATGCGTTTATTTCGTTAAACGGCTTTCCTAGCCGTTTCTTTACGCGTTTATTTACGCGTTTAAAAGAGCCCAAATGAAATGGTCATCACTTAGCCGACGGACCCCTTAGCTTCAGCTGTTTACACACCCACTTTATGACATGTGTATTAAAGAACACTAGGTGGTATCGCCGATAACATTGCTATCTTTAATTGGCAATACACCAGTGACCTGGAAAGATTTTTTTTCTATGTGACTATGGCCCATCATCTATAATTTTTTATGTGACATTTCAAAAATCTATGTGACATTTTGAAATTTTATGGGCCAATTTTTAAAATGCTTAGATTTCGATAAAAATCTATTTCTTCCAAGTCTTGGGCCAGCAAAAAATAATTATTTTTATCAGTGTCCCAAGAAAAAATTGAAAATGTTTGGTCCAACATCTAGATCAATGTTGAAACGTATCACTACTAGTAAAACTTATGCCAATATGGCGGAACGTCAGCATCTCTTAACTACTGATGTTTTCCCAAATCGCTGAAAGTTTGATTAAAAAAATCTAAATAAGGGGAGATCCTTTGAAAGCACAGAAAACAAAGCAAATACTGAAAATCGCAGACTCGGTTTAATTGAGTCTGTTCATGAGCAATACTGAAATATTGACAGTAAAAAGTCTAAAATAAATGATATCAGATAATCACCTTGAATGTTTGCCTCTAATAGCATCCAAAATTATCCTCTCTATACATGATACTTTTCATACTGAGTTACTCAGACACGATTTACACACAAGGTGTTAAAACATCAAAGCAGATTTGAGGAGCTCCGCCCATTTTGATTCAATGACCTAGCTCTGTGGGTTCACTTACATATATTTATCTAGATATATCTGACACTGGACAAAATATGCAGCTGCAGTTTGACACTGAAATCAACAAAAAGTCGTAGACAGTCACCAAAAATCTTAACCCTTTGAACTCTAGTCGTCACTAGGGTTGAAGACGGTCACCAAATTTTCATTGCCTTTGATGTTCCCGACACGCCGCGACTTCTTCAGAATATCGGCCACAAGGGCCTTGAACACAAAAATAGGGGAACAGCAGCCTACTATAATAATAGACTATATCATAGTAACAGGATACATTTTAAATTTGTGCGTGGCCCCCTGTGGTAATATATCAACAGAGAAATCATCCGTGTAGCCAGGCGGATTTTACTCGAAATCATGACAGGTGTGTATTCAAGGAATTGTGATTCTAACTGGAAAATATTGGCATGCACACTGTTTGATTACGTAATTGCTTATCTCCCAGCACTGGATGAATCTAGCCAAAGGCAATTTAAGTTGAATGGTAAGATAAAATCGGCGAGACGCTGGGCGCACCAGTTGGAAATTCTATGTGACATTTTTTATTTTTATGCGACTATGGCGCATGGCGCGTGGGTTTCCAGGTCACTGATACACTTTTAATCTCCCGATATCTGAGTGGCATATGTATAGGCGGGTTACATAAATAGATTGGTTACAGGCGGTGGTCCGTGCCTGTCGATAAGATCCGAAATCTCCGCGTGAAACGGATACCTAAAGCACCAATTGCAGCATCTCTGGTATAACCGTTTATTAACGCGTTTAAACGGGTTAAGATCATTAAGCGTTAACAGTTCGTTAAGCGTTCGTTAACCGTTCACTATGCGTTTCTAAAGCATAGATAAATGCGTAAATGGGTAGGAATAGCGTATTTACCACTGTATGATATGCACCAGGGACTGTGCCCGGCCGATCACTTTATCCGGACACCCTCAAACCAGTCATAATGCTACCCCAAAAATCCTGAGCGTCAAGGATGCCAGTTTTTTAAGTATTTGGCTTGACTCGGCAGCTTGGGCCTGCATTAATCTGGCATTTTATTGTGACATTAACCTGTAGCGCGTTCAGTTACCGTATCGATTGCATAAAAAACATAACAATTTAACTAAAACGGACTGTTTGCACGATATCGATTGAGAACGGCACTAACGGTCTCATAGGTACTTAGCCATCACGAACAAGAAAAACAAAATGGCGACCAAATGAGTTTTCAAAATTATCGAAAAGTCCCAAGTTAATTTCTCATCAATAAACCAACATTTTCCGATACTTAATTTATCAAACAAAGCAGCTTACATCTGAGCAGCTAAATCTATTTTTATATGCTGTAAAATTCATGCATTTCAGTTGATTAGTAGTGTACACTTTTGCTCGTGTTATTTCGATACATACATAAATCTTTCGTATCCTTGAAAAGTAAATAAACATGGGAGCGCAATGAGTTATTATTGAAGAGTATTGGTGAAAGTTTGATGTCGTATTATAAGGGTTGTTTGCATCGGTTAACATTATTTTTCCCCGATACGGTACTTGAAGGCGATACTGGCCATAAAATGACATTTTTTTGGCAGCGGACCAATTGTAAAAATGCTCAGACTCAGTCTAGGATCAAACCACTGACCTCACGATCTGCAATTGGATGCTCTACATGTACCATGATCTATGTAGCCAGTTTTGAGATTCTGAAACTGATTTTTTTGCTATTCATCATCTTTCTCATTCTGCGAGTATATATAATGATTCTATATCTAGAATCGATGTATGAGGGGTGTTTAAAAAATATGAGGACTGTCACAGATGCTGCAATTCCCTCAGTTTTTGACTGAACAGCGCGAAACTTGCACATAATGATGCCCAGAGAATTCTGTATTTCCAGTGAAAATTTGATACAATTGTCTTCAAGCATGATCAAACGTCTGTTGTTATGGTAACGTTGGGTTGTCAATTCAACTGCCTTTTAAAGTTGAAATTTGACACTGGCTACATTTAAAATTCTTTACCCCAAGCAGTAGATCATCTCGGTGCAAATTGTACCTTCTGCTTAATCATTTGATGTATACCCCTCTGTAACTAGGACTAAACAATACTTATTGAAGGAATAAAAATAGCTGACACCTTATAGCACAGTGGAACCAAAGCAATAAACATCTTTAAATGCTTTCTGCTTTACTTTCATCTTTCTTAACTGACCACCTGCCGTATACAATAAATGATTACGGTACTGTAGCCTCAGTTGTGTCTACATAGTGGTTTACTGAATTGCCAAACCTCATCCTTGGCAACTCTCAAGACCTTCACTCTTTGACTTATGTTGGTTGTTTATTGTGAAAACTTACACATATTTTTAAATTATTTCAACAGGGGCAATGGTAACATGGTATGGATGGATCCCATGGATGAGTCGGATTTTATGGCACCAAAACACAAAATGGGTCATATAGCACGGATGGATGATGAGGGATGGAGAGATGATGACAGCTGATTTCATCTTATCTCATTGATTGTGATGAAGGGCATGGTAACATCACACTAACATGGTACCAGACCTTTCAAAGGGAATTCAATAGCCATAAAATAAGTAAATTATTGCTTCTTTCATTAACCCTAAGCCCGCCAAATAAATTCTTGTCTGCTATATTTCTCGTCTGCTTCAAGTTTCAAAGTGCTTCAAAGTTGCTCAAAATTGCTGAAAATGTTGTCCGAGTGTCAAACAGCTTGGATCCGGATGAGACACCGAGTTACTCGGCGTCTCATCCGGATCCAAGCTGTTTGCATATGGAGCTATAGTCGTGAGTGGCAGGTTAAGGGTTAAGAAATTACATAAATTTAGAAAAAGTTACAAAAAAACCCACCAGTCAGCTGAGGTTAGCCTTTATTGAAATTGCGACATAGTGAAAAAAACATGATACTCATCTGGGACTTGCAAACAGTTTTGATACAGATAAGGCAGCACTAATGCGGGGCCTGATCTGGATCTACTCTGTTTGACACTCAGATTCTAATTCTGATAGGTAAAATAGATTTTTTGAAATCTATTGATAATAATACTGAGCATGTAGCTATTTTGTGTAGACTATGTGTAATAGATAAGACATGTTAAGAGTTGTACCTTCAAGTACTTGAATCAGATACAAACTGCCTTGGAAAACTGTAGACTCACATGCAAAATATGAAGTATCTATCAAATGTAGCTGCAAAGTTGTGGCCTGTGTAAAGTTCATGCTATTTGACCTTTGGATGACATCTACATGGCCTTGACATTTGTCTGACTTAACCCAAGTTGTACTGTTCTCAAGATATTCTTTAATGCACATGCCAAAATGAAGTCTCTATCACATGTAGTCACAAAGTTATGGACTTATGGCCAATGCTAAATTCTGCCTATTTGGAATTTAAAAGCTGAGTCTCCCTTAAAATGCAAAATATTTTCGTATATTATGTTATAATTTAAAGAGCCTACAAAGTACAGTTTATAGTAAATATTTGAAAGAAAACATTTGAAAGACAAGTTAAAGGCAATGTGTGTGGGGCTTTAGATTGAAAAATAAGCCAGTAATGTGTACAGTTCTGACACTAACAGAAAAATTATTTTCGTTTCAGTCCATGAAATCTGATTTATGATTACGCATCAGTGCTCCACATAAGTTGGATTAATCAGATCAAATGCAACTTTTCTTCATGTCAGCACCAACGCCTATGGTGTTACCATTCATTAGAGTTGTCTCGAAAACAGTATTCTAATAAGTAGTCACACCACTGGGTTTAATGTAGACATAAAGAATTTATTTTCAGTTATCTGAAGCCTGTATGAGTAGAACTATGTCAACATTAATTTTTCATCATTCTGATTTAGAACTTTAACTCCATTGATTGAATACATATACCAGACATGCTGAAAAATTCATGGGAAAGTACAAATTTGCCAAAACCATGCCTTATTCACATGTTTCCATAAAGCCAAATAATACTTAACATTGCCTCCAAATTTCAGCTTATGCTTTATAAAGAATAGTTAAAGAACCTTTAACATAACCTCCTGCTTTTGCACAAGTAACTTTGCTAAAGCAGGAAATTGTTAGAGACCACTAGTGTCACTGTGTGGAATAAAACCTGCTATTTGGTCAATATGTTAAGTCGTACAAAAATTGTAAAAAAGAAAACAACACAAAAGTCCTGAGATGTTTGAGGCCTGTAGAGTGCCTTATGCATAACAATAAATTATTTATGTACTATCTATTGCAGAATCAACATGGCCTCCTGTATGGTGTTTCGTAACCAGTGCAATGTTTCCCTGCCTGAAGTGGTAAACAATGTAGGACAAGCATCAACCATGACATTAATCAGTTTCCTATCCAAGATGGCCTTTCATACAGATAGTCAGAGAATATGATTTTTATCAAGAGAGAACAACATAATTATGTGCTGAATTGGAGTAATACATATATGAACTGATAAGAGCGGTGGATAAGTTAAAATGGATCAAAATTCCATGTCAGCACCAAATCCTATGGTGTATTTTAACCTATCATTAAAATTGTCTCTTTGCACCAATTCTAATGAGTAGTAACATCATATGGTTTAATGCAAACATAAAAATTTAAGTTCTTGAAGTACTCCCCTTATTAGAAGCCCTGTATTCATGTTAATTATTTGAAAGAAAAATCATGCTGTGTAACTTTTGACAAATGATTTTCATATAGTCTCTCAAAAAGCTGTAATTATGTATATATGAAATTGAAACGTAACTTTATAGTGTTGTTGTGTTTTATTACTGCAGTGTATTATCAGAACTGATGAAAAAGAAAAAAAAAGCAAATTAAATATACATAATTAAATATTTTTCCTGTTGTGTTTATAAATAATACCTAAAGTGCCAGTAAAACAAATCAGAATTGAAAGCCCTAGAGAACCTTAATTCTAACAAGATCATGTTTTCTTTTTGTCAATGTGATATTTCACTCTCTGACACTTATTTTGAATCTAGATGCCAACAATTGTTTCATTTACAGTAAAACATATCTGTTACAACCACTACATGAGGTCCCATTGTTGGTGTGCAAGACAACTTGTCAAGTGGCTGCATTATGCAAGAATATTTACTTATTTAGATAAAAGTAAAGCAGAAAGTCCCTTAGGTGCTTTCTGATTACTTTCACCTTGCTTTACCCCTTTCCTCCATAGCCAAAAATGCAAATCTCCTATATCCAACTATGTCAAAAACACTGACTCAGACTGCTTAAATTTAAGTAAGATGAAAGTAACTTTTAGCAATGAGCTCCTGTCAGAGCTTTTTGCTTTACTTTAATCTTGCTTTGACCTACCCCATGTGTTCAAAACAGTCACTGGGTAACAAGTACTCATTTGATATCCTTATACAGAGGTGTAGGTAGAGGTGCTGTTGGCACTTCTGTGGAGGAAAGGGTGAAGCTTTTGTCTGTCTTTAAAATACAGCAAATAGTTAGATCAGAAGTGATTGTAATAAGAGCTGTTTTAGTGTTATTGAATGTATCCAAATGAACAGTCTTTTATGGTATTCAATACAATTGGCATCATAAGTTAAAGCAAACTGAAAGTAAAACAGAGTTTTTACCTGAGCTTTCTGATTTACTTTTGATTTGGCTTTTAGCAATACACTGCATTATACAGTTTAATACAGGGACAAGTGGTTTAAGATTTGGGCAGGTGATATTTGCATCAAAATTAAGAACCTGTGTTTCATCTTGGCATTAAAACACGTGTAGGAGTTGAGTTACCTAGTAATTAAATAATGAGGTCGAATTTTGTTACCGGAGTGGACTAGTCTTCTAGTCTCTGATAATCTGACAATTTGATAGCCTATGATAGGCTACATTTGCACTACTGACATCTCATAACAATTAATTAAATTAATTAGACTGCAACAGAATGCAAGTTTTGACCACACAAACTGTTTTTCGCATCATCTTTATGCCCCCGCACGACTTAGTCGGGGGTATATTGTTTTTGGTCTGTTTGTTTGTCTGTACACAACTTTAATCTTGGCCATAACTTTTGAACAGCATGGGATAGAGACTTTATATTTTGTATGTGTACTCACCTCAAGAAGCTCTTGAGGTCAGTACAACTTGGGTCATGTCTTGCGCAGAGGTCAATGTCATTTAGAGGTTAAATCGGATGAAAAGGGAGATAACTCATCCTATATTATTTCAAGTGAATAGGAAGGGAGATAACTCATCCTAACTGGCCATAACTCTTTGATCATGTGATCATTTCTTAATTTAGAAATAAGTTTATGAATTTACTTGAAAGCCAAATGAATACATTGCAGTGACAAAAACCTCGGCCGTCGGGGGCATTTGTCACTTTCTGTGACACCATTCTTGTTCGTCATCCTATTTTCATTAGTTCACCCGAGACTTTGCAAGTGAACTATAGTGATCAGTAGATGTCTGTTGTCCGTCAACATTTGGTTTGGTACACTCTAGCGGCCATAGATGTACCCCTAGTATCAAGATCATATTTGCTCAGGATACATCTTGAAGCGTTATAGCCCCACTTTGAATATTGGTCGTATGAGGTCAAAAAGCAGGCCATAATGTCATATCTTATAATTTATTAAGACTAGGTAAAATTACCACAATATTGTCAAAATCAGGAAGCATTAAGTTTTACTTATTAGTACAATTTTGCTTTTTTTCCGTCCATAGGCAAAGCCTAAATACATATTATTTATTTTAGTCAACGAGTTTTAGTTTAACCATATTTTATTTCAAATTCATGAAATCGGGTCGGGCTACAAGTTCTGCCAACATTAGTTACCGAGTTCATTAAAAATGATAAATAATGAGCAAGAATGTTAGATTATAGTTATTTATCACATAAGCATTTTTACGAAATTTAAGGGATAGATCTAGATATCTACATGTTATTCTTAAATAGCCGCTTCTGGAGATGAAAGGTACTGCACAATTACAAATAATATAAGAAACAGGAGGCCCCATTGACTAACCATGATTACAAGGACACTGGAGACCAGGTGAACAAAAGGTCTGCCATTTTGAAGATACATCATGTAATTATAATAATAATAATAATAATAATAATAATAATAATAATAATCATAAAAAATATAACAACAACAATGATAATAATAATAATAATAATAAACAGTAATAATAATAATATCAAATAATAATAATATTTATAACGAAATGATTATAATATCAAATAAAAATAATAATAATAATAACGACTTTATTTTATGTCGATTACATATTCAATATCACAGCAGGATAAGGGTTAGAGGAACTCACCTAAACAATCCCAAACCAGCACCAAAGTCGATATAAATCGCCAGCCAACGAGGAAGTAACGACGCCCGATCATGTTATAAAGGACTCTTGCTTGTGTGCTATCCGCTTGATAGTAATGTGAGTATTGTCTTGTCTATAGTTCGGTTCAGCCCTTTCCTGAAAACAACATCAGATAACTACATGTATTATATATGATGAGGAGGAAGGTTTCTAAGAAGGATTAACGTCCGCTTAAAGCAGTTACTCGTATTATCACATAATCCGCGGTCTGGGAGTTGTATAAAGCCATTGTATAAATATCGTAATCCACTAGTGGAATATCTTTTTTTGGGCTCCAGCCCAACTTGTTCATCCACAAGCGCTGCATGTAGCGGGTCAACAAATGACGTATACATGTGCTATGACGTTAACGTAAACAACGTTACGTTTTGGCGGAAAATATATATAGCGGAGGGTCTACAAAGTACAAACTACGGCTTCAAATTGTAATGTGATAAATTCATGCTCATTATTTATCATGTTTAATAAACTCGTTGACTAAAATGAATTATTTCAGTCAAAACGTTTATTAAAATTGATAAATAATTATCACTCATACAAAATCCTCTATTTACCGGATAATACCGAATACATGTAATAGGGGTTTTAATATGGTTTTAAGTTAACTATTTCACTGTCCAAATATGACTTTACAAACAGTTTTGTTCCTGATCAGACGCCGTGTAAATCAGGATTAAAACTGTTGGACACTAGCATCGACATTTCTTCAGTCAAAACAACACTAAACAGACTAAAGCTGACTTCAAATTTTGTACATAAGAGTTATTTCCTTTCGTTTAAATTCCAAATATTTATATAAATGTAAATATATAAAAACGAAGCACCTATTAGGAGCGAGCGCGTTTTGAATTGAAAAGCATTAAAAAGCCTCACTTGAGGTTTTAAATCAATAGGTTTTGTAAAAACTGGCTTTTATGAACTGAAAAGTCATATACATGTAACGGTTTACGATGTTTGATGAAACGGGCACCTAGTCAGCATCCACTCATTAATGTTGGGAACTACCATCGTAGACACTAGTCTCATCAATGACCCCCCCCCCCCCCGCCCACTGTGACGGCATGCTCATTTTTTACAGGGGTCGTCCTCAGCAGCGCTTGAAGTCTAAAATTAGCTCGCTGTCTCTAACTGTACACAGACTGGTCTTCGTAGAAACCAAAGTCAATCATGATTATAAACACTATCACGGCAAGACGTGCTTTGGAGTATTAAAACTGCTAGCCCTTTCCATTTATATCTTTTAAACAGTTTGGAACCAGATCAGACGCCGCGTTATTCGGCGTCTGATCTGGATCCAAGCTGTTTGACAATCGTCTTAATGTTTCTTCGCTTCGAAAAAAGTATATTCAACTCTAATTTTAACAAATTGTATGCAGATTGCAGACGACAATTTCAAAGCAGACGATATAAGGGCATTTCAAGGGTCAACTCAAGTGGCTTTTTAATTATTTCATTCTCATATTGTCGTCTGCTTTGAAATAATCGTTTGTAATAATGTTCAGCTCTTAGAAGGTATGCGGACTGAAATCATATTAATACAGTGTACGTATCATATTTCGCAGTTTGTTTGTATACTG
Source organism: Gari tellinella (assembly GCA_922989275.2). NCBI lineage: Eukaryota > Metazoa > Mollusca > Bivalvia > Cardiida > Psammobiidae > Gari > Gari tellinella. Next base: position 76,480,587 of record OV277868.1, on the reverse strand, counting down.
ATCAGACGCCGAGTTACTCGACAATCATCAGTTGTAGTGAACATGTAAACGATTGATGAAAATAAAGCAAAAAACTCCAATATGAGAATTCTGGCCCAGCGCTTATAAAGCGTTTGAGTTGAGTCTGAGTTCGTTCTCAAGCATTTGATTGGTCACATTTTAAGAGTCTATGTTCAAATCTGACCAATCAAATGCTTGAGAAGGATTTAAGACTCAACTAAAACGTTTTATAACCATCATGATTTAAACTCTTTGATGACTTAGAACTTATCATTTTCCGTTTCAAGGAAATAAAAAACAACCACAATACAATAAAATGTAGGAAGTGACAGCTCTTTGAAAATATTCATTTTATCAGCTCATTGAAAATGTTCATTTTAATCTGAGTGATAAACAGGTTACATTTGTAACCTGGCGTTTAACCGGATTCCAAAATGTTGCCATACAGATGAAGCAGAATCGTCCGCGTTTTTAAGAAGTTGTTATTTTCTACATTATGTTCTATTGGGTTAAGTTTCGTTTACACATATACGGTAGTTCCGTGATTTAAGCGGGAATTACTAGTGCCTTCTCCACGATACAGTGGAGAATCTGTTATTATTTCCCGTTTAAACGAAACGAAACGCAAACGCAAAACGCTAAAACGTAGAAAAGTGTAACTTTTGGACAATTCTGATAATTCATTTTTATTTTGGTGGCAAACAGTTTGGAGCCTGATCAGACGCCGGGTTACCCGGCGTCTGATCTGGCTCCAAACTGTTTGCACCGCAAATAATAGTTTTAGCGTAAACGCGTTTATTGGGAAAGAATAACAGATTCTCCACTGTATAACCATCTTTAGTTGACCTACAACCACTCCTCTCATATGGCCATATTTTACCCCAACAGTCGAACCACAAATATATTCTTTACTGTATTATATACATGTACATAACCCCATGCTGTAGGTGTTCTGTTCTGTTCAATTGCAACAATACTAACATATGCTACATATGTATATGCTGCTCATTGTCCTTATATTGAGTCACATGCATATGTATGATGTTAAGTCTATCTCACTAGTTGTATATGGATGCTATCTTAAATAAGATCTGATTGTTAATCTTCATAATGACGTGTAATGTAGATATATAGTAGAGAAGATTCTTTCCCAATAAACGCGTTCATACGTTCATTATTTTAATTGCAAAACGTTTAGGGCCAGATAAGACACCGGGACCTTATTGGTACCCGAAATAAAACTATTAGTCAACAAGACTCAACATCACTGCGTTGATACCTATACATGTTGTAAATGTAGTTCCAATTACAGGGCTGTCACAAGTTGATCTTGAAATATCCTAAGATTTCAAATGTTTCTGTTTTTCAAGCGCGATTACTTAAAGCAGGTTATAAGTAAAGCAGAAGGCGCATTCTGCTTTACTTCCAGCCTGCTTTAAGCTACAATCTGCTAGGATAAATATCTGAAGATTTCGGAAAAATCCGGAGAAATGGCAGCCCTGCAAAAAGAAGACTTTGCAAAAAACACAGAGAACCACACCATTGGGTCTGTTTGCTCTATTACAGTGGAGAATCTGTTATTCTTTCCCGATAAACGCGTTTACGCGAAAACTATTTTTTCTTTTGCAAACAGTTTGGAGCCAGATCAGACGCCGGGTAACCCGGCGTCTGATCAGGCTCCAAACTGTTTGCCACCAAGATAAACATGAAATATCAGAATTGTCCAAAAGTTGTTCTTTTCTACGTTTTAGCGCTTTGCGTTTGCGTACGTTTGCGTTTAAACGGGAAAGAATAACAGATTCTCCACTGTATATAGCATGGTATACAGAATCTTTACAGTCACTTTATAGAAGAAAAAAAACCCTAAAACAATTAATTTAAAGTTTTTCAGGTTTTGTGTTTTTGAAATACCAATAAGTCGATAACAAAAAGGGACACGCTGATTTTATTCTACATTAATCCATTGAACTCTAGTGATGCATATTCTTTATTTTTCATAATAAAGAAGTTTTACTGTATCTATTGTTTTTCTATCTGAATCTATCAACAATGTGTCAAACGGTTTGGATCCAGATGAGACGCCGAGTTACTCGGCGTCTCATCTGGATCCGAACTGTTTGCAACGATTATATAACAGATTTGTCAGTAGCTTGCTGAAGCCATGGCTGTGTACAGTATGATACAGATTTGAGCAGGCGGCAGTTTCTGTGTGTTATCGTGTTTTTCATTATAGAAAGGTTATCAATGTGATCACGGCGTACCAGGGGACAACACTGTACTATAATTGTTGTTTATTTTAAATGTTACTGGGATAAATAAGGCCAGTAAAATACATGTATATATATATCATATCAATATAAAGTAAGATTATACATACAGTGACACCTCTTTGTTACGATCTCTAAAAGAAGGTTAATTCATTCATAAAAATACAGATGACATGACACTAAAAAAGAAAGCTCCTAAAGGAGCTTTCTGTTTTATTATCATCTTATTCTAAGGAGTCATCTGGATTTAAACATCAAATAATTAACACAATTCAGTGGTCGTAATAGAGAGGTTCATACAATCACCTTTCTTAAAATTTAGATATTCTGACTTATAATATCTTGACATGGGTGTCAAACAGGTGGTATCCTGATCAGAAACCACGGTATCGGAAGATGGTCTTAACTGTTTGCAGATGGGCCATTGATCAACATAGGGAAGGCGTCCAACAAATACTTGATTTTTACATCGCAAAAAAAGCAAACAAATGATAGATCCGCGTAACAATTACACTGATATTATTCCAAGATAAAATCAGAAATAGAATACACAGACAGAGTGACATACACCCATACAGACAGACAAACATTCAGAAAAATAGAGATTCAGCTTAATACACATATAAACAGACAAACATACAGACAGACAGCCATACAGAGAAACAGACAAATATATAGAGATAGACAGACATACAGACGAATGGACACACGGACCAGATACACAAGAAAATCACGTACATGTATATATTTACTTACTTTAAATTACATGCATTGCTGACTATATAAAATTAATCCCGATACAATTACAGAACAGTATCAATCAATCAATCTAAAACTAAGCACTGCTGCTGGGAGTCCTTTCCTGAACAAGTCATCACAATGCACATACACACACACGACTGTATTGTAGATGAAATGTTTCCTGGTTGTGCCCATACAATCCCAATTACATCCTTAATTACGAGCTACAGTCAACACTTTACTAAAGGACCATTGAAAACAATGCCCATACTTAGCAATAACCTAAACTCTTGCCAAACGGCGACTTTGCAAACAGATTGGATCCTGATCTGACGCCGCGTAACGCGGCGTCTGATCAGGATTCAATCTGTTTGACACTCGTATCGACATTTCTTCAGCCAAAACAGCACTAAATCTGACTTTAAAACTTACAAATGCAAATGATATTTTGGCGGTAAGAGGGTAAAAGCAAAAGATGAAACTTGACAGGGTACTCGGTGTTTGCTTTAAATGCATAGAAATGACACAGAAAGCTCCTGCGGGAGCTTTCTGCGCTATTTCTACTCTGCATATAGCAGTCACCTGTCTTGAATATCATTGTGTATGGCATGCTTCATGTATCAAATGTCTCTTCATGCAAGTTTGAAGGTTAGATAATAACCATTTCATAGCTGAAATATCGTCTGCTTAATCATTGTCGTCTGTTTTAATTTCTCAAAGTTTTATTTTAAGCACTTTGACCGAAAAAGCATTGATACGATTGTGGAACAGTTTTGATCCTAGTCAGTCACTGGGTTACTCGGCGACTGAGCTAGATCCAAACTGCTGGCAAATAGAAAACATGAGGCGGGGTCACAACTATATAAGGGTAAAATGTAATGAAGGAGACGCTGCACGATAAAACACTTATCACACCCTTTAACGGTTAATGTGTTCGCCCATAGGAAGGATAAAACAGTGATAAATACAGCGCCTGATTAAAGCTGATGTGACGTGTAATTTAAATCAAAGTTAATCTGGCCACAAACACCCCGGATGTAGGAAATGAAGATTAAATTAACAACGTTCAATCTGGGAGTTTCATAACTTTAATGCGCATGCTAAGACAACAAGTACGTATACAGTGCTCCCTTCCAACAACGAGCCCCTCCTTACAACGACCCTTGCCGCTGTTCCATAAACAGGACACCTTTTCATGGCTGCAATACCGTCTGTTTAAATTTGTCGACTGTTGTTTTTCTCAAAGTTACATATACATGTGTATGTGGACATTTTGATAGAACAAACTTAATGACGAGTGACAAACAGCTTGGATCCAGATCAGACGCCATGTTACGCGGCGTCAGATCAGGATTATTACTGTTTGCAAATGTAAGCCAAGTTTTTTTCCCCCTCGCTTTAACGATCCCCTCGAACAACACACACAATATGTGTCTCCCACTGGGTGTCGATGTAGAGAGGGAACACTGTACATAACTTGCAAAAGACTTAAGTACTTAACATTCTTAATTTATACATAAGATACGACAGTTTAGTGTTTCCCGTTATATAAATATTCGAAACTAAACGCAAACCATGTTCAATAAAATGTTAAAATGACATGTTTTGAAAAGTCTAACGCTTTACCCGGTGTTTGATATGCCATGGCTTCAGGCTGTTTGCAGTTAGACGTACTTGTCTTGTTTAGGGCAACATCGGAAAGCGTTGTTTTAAGGTGGGAATCGTTGTTGAGAGGGTCGTTGTAAGGAGGGACCACTGTATAGTGATTTGAATGAGATGTTAACCATCAGCGGCCAAGTTTCTCGATGTCTAATCACGTTCCGTATATAATGTTAACAATGCAGGGCTGCCATTTCTCCGGATTTTTCCTAAATCTTCGGATTTTTTTCTAGTACATGGTAGCTTAAAGCAGGCTGAAAGTAAAGCAGAATACGCCATAAGGCGCATTCTGCTTTGCTTTCAATCTGTTTTAAGAAGCCACGTGTCAACAAAATTAAAACAGGCGATGGGGAAAAAGGTACGATTCGTAAAATCACACTTGGAAAATGCGGAAATCTTGGGATTTTTTATGTCAACTTATGGCAGCCCTGACAATGTACTATATACTTTCACCGCCAAATTTAACTCTTTCAACACCATGGACCTGTTAAAAAATATACAAATTGCAAAGAGTGCAGACCCAGACAAAAGGGTTTCTGTATAGGAGCCCTCTGATCAGGGTATGCACTGTTTTCTAATCTAGACCACTATCCTTAAAACTACATATAATTACAAGTAGACTGGACCATGTTTTGGTAATTTAAAGGATCCACAAGGGAACATAATAACCCACACGAATTACTTGAAAGGGAGCTGAAAGGGTTAACTGTCTTATTTACAGTGGAGAATCTGTTATTCTTTCCCAATAAACGCGTTTGCGCTAAAACTATCATTTGCAGTGCAAACAGTTTGGAGCCAGATCAGACGCCGGGTAACCCGGCGTCTGATCAGGCTCCAAACTGTTTGCCACCAATAAAAACAAGAATTATCAGAATTGTCTAAAAGTTGTTCTTTTCTACGTTTTAGTGTTTTGCGTTTGCGTACGTTTGCGTTTAAACGGGAAAGAATAACAGATTCTCCACTGTAACTCATTCGCAGACAAACCGTCGTCTGCTAAAGATTGTCGTCTGCAATCTTTAAATAAATATAAAGCAAATGAATAAAAAATGCAGTTCCATAAATTTCAGAAAAAATGATATCCTTTTAGAAAATTCTCACGATTTAACAATTGGCATCTGATCAGACGCCGTGTTACCCAGCGTCTGATCTGGCTCCAAACTGTTAGCAATGGATATAGGGATTATAGCATAAACGCGTTTATTGGGAAGGAATAACGTCTAGACCACTGTACTTGTACAGTGGAGAATGTGTTATTCTTTCCCAATAAACGCGTTTACGCTAAAACTATTATTTGCAGTGCAAACAGTTTGGAGCCAGATCAGACGCCGGGTAACCCGGCGTCTGATCAGGCTCCGAACTGTTTGTCACCAAGATAAACAAGAATTATCAGAATTGTCCAAAAGTTGTTCTTTTCTACGTTTTAGTGCTTTGCGTTTGCGTACGTTTGCGTTTAAACGGGAAAGAATAACAGATTCTCCACTATACATCATGGTATTTTCCAAAACCTTTTAGAAACATGTATGTACTAGTCTAAAAATGTCAACAACAGGGCTACCATAAGTTGCTGATAAAAATTCTAAGATTTACAAAATTTCTTAAAGCGCAATTTTAGGAATTGAACCTTCAACCCCTTTGCTGCCAGTCCCTTTAACATTATTATGCAAACAGTTAGGACCAAGATCAGACGCCGCATACTTTAGCGACGTCTGATTTGGAACTCAGCTGTTTGACACCCATATCAATATTTACTAAGTAATCGACGAATAAATTTTTCACATTTTAAAAAGTAAAAGCAGAATTGGAATATTACGGGAAAATCTAGGAAAGTCTAGGTCCACAGAAATAAAGAAAAATCCGAAGATTTGGGAAAAATGCGGAGAAATGGCAGCCCTGCAACAAGCGTGGCATTTCATTAGGAATATTTAATTTGATGCGGTCACAGGGAGACCAAACTACGGGACGAATATATGAGATTGAAAACAAATCCGTCACTGCAGAAGAAAGTGGCTATTTGACCATGTCAGACTGATTTGAATTTCGGATAGTGAAGACCATGACCAGAGCTCGAATTATGACGTAGAACGCGCTACAGTCCAACATGCGTCAACCGTTTGAAGCCTAGACACAATATACGCATCATTTGCAAAACAGTGTACTCGTGAAAGTACACTTGCCCAATGCAAACAGCGAAGACCCGGATCGTAGGACTCCTAAAGTAACCCTCTTATCAGCGTCTGCATTGTTTGCCACATTGCATTGCATTGACATAATATACAAACCTTATAGTAAATACGTTCTAGATTAGATTGGAAACTAGAACAATTATTGTACAACATGACAAAATATCACTCGAAAAAGCTATTATAATTGAAAAAAAATTGCATAAAATTGTCAAATATACAATCCTATTCACTCCACCTTAGTTTGATCTTGATCTACACTATTTTGCTTCTGATGACAGTCTCACGGTAAGGGTAAAATATTATTATACTGAAATATTAATGAATTAATGCATGCGTACAGTGGAGACTACGTTATATTTTCCCATTTAAACGTAAACGAAACTCAAACGTATTGCAAGAAAATAGAAAAAAATTGACAATCCTGACTATTTTCTTTAATCTGAGTGCCAAACAGTTAGGAGCCTGATCAGACGCCGGGTTACCCGGCGTCTGATCTGGCTCCAAACTGTTTGCAATGGAAATACTAGTTTTACCGTAAACGCGTTTATTGGGAGAAAAGAATGTCTACGCCACTGTAGCTGATTCTTGGCAGCAAATCTGGTAGTATCGTACTAGTCTTACATGTTCATCGAGGTGAATTAGTTTGACTGCAGAGTGAGCCGTTTCTGTCATATTTTATACATACAACTAAACCTGGTTAAGCGGACCCTCAATAATACTGCTTGGGGATCTTTAAAGACAAATTATTGCTTAATGAATGGATAAAGTGGATTCTCCCGGATACCGATATATTGAATGAGTCCATTTTTCATATAAGTGGTTTCTGGTCTAATTGTATGTGCTCATTGATTTCTGTGAGCAAACAGTATAAATTCAGATCAGACGCCGCAATATGCAGCGTCTAATCTAAGTTTGAACTATTTGAGACGCCGCATTATGCGGCGTCTAATCTGAGTCTGCACTGTTTGCCTATGTCCCATTTATGGGACTTTAGGCACAAATGGGTTAAAAATTCGTAAACATACCGTGTATATGACTTGCAATCTATTGTTGTCAATCTTCTAGCAGCATTGTTTCACGGATATATTTCCCAATAACTCTTGCTCGTGACTGTACACTGGCAATTACCACATGGTTCACGTGCACCACGTAAAGTCTATAGAGAAATTGCAGCGGCGGATCTAGAATACATTGTATCAGTTCAGGGGAGTACAAAAATCAAAATGCTAAAATGGATTACAATTTAATACATACAGAAATCTTAAGTAGTCATGTGTTTTAACTTGATTTTTTTTTTAGAATTGTTCCTTCAAATAGTGACGGCTTTACATGATATGACATCCGGGCAAGTGATTCGGCAAACTGTTCCCGGACAAGTTATTTACCGAACATCTTTACCGACAGGACACGTTGAGAAGACTAAATAGCCAATACCGAACCCCGAATACCATAACTCTGTGAAATGAAAAAGTACTATTTAGGAGTGGAGGCTGATATAAACAAGACCGGTAATCGTGACACGTAATTGATTAGCCCTTATAGATGTGATATACTGGTACAACCCGTCTCACGGTCTGCTTCAAAATGTCTTCTGCTGTTGAAAGGCAAAGTAAAGCTTTTTTAAAATTATTTTTTCAATGATAATGTGATGTGCATCAAACAGCTTTGATCCTGATCAGACGCCGGGTGACCCGGGGCCCGTTTTACTAAACTACTTACGCAAAAATTTTGCGTAAGTCAAAATCGTTTTACTCTTATTTTTCGATCATAAACATTTGCAAACAGCAAACAGACAGATCAGAGGACGCGCTAAAGGCGCGTCCTCTGATCTGGCTATTTGCTGTTTGTAGCAAGTGATAATAAAAAATATAAATTAAAATTTAAAATTTTGACTTACGCAAAAATTTTGCGTAAGTAGTTTAGTAAAACGGGCCCCCGGCGTATGATCACGATCATACCTGTTTGCAAATATTGATTACCCTGTTGTGGCAATGTAATGTAATGAGATGCAAGAACACCTATATATGTGCAGTTCGTCTGCGTGCTATAAATAAAGAGATTATGGTAAAATAAGAGGGTACGCCCTTGAGTGACTAAAAGTGTTGTCTGCTTAAAATATTTAGCGTAATAAGAGTAAAGCAGGTCGATACCTCAATGATATCGCCTCAATGACATCGCATAAGTCCGAGGAAATAACAACAAAAGTTTATATATTTCAGTTAAATGGGATTGATTAGAGCTGTGCTGTAGAAAATAATTATGTCTTTTTTATGGTATTCCTTCCCAATAAACGCGCTTTGAAATAATGCTAAAATCCCTATATATGTCAATTGCGAACAATTTGGAGCCAGATCAGACGCTGGGTAACCCGGTTCCTGATCAGGCTCCAAACTGCTTGCTACTGCGATTTAAGGGGGTAGGTGCACATTGGTAAAGTAAATACCAAATTCTTCAAACTTTGCATACTGATAGTAAAATTAGTTTCAATGACAAAACTGGTGAAAAAAGTGGGGGTACCGGACCTTTCTTTTTCACAATTTGAGATTTTTCAAGGCTACCCCCCTAAAATTGAAGCTTCATAAAAACTCCTACTTTTTTGTACTACGGTTTTTCAATCTTTATTTAAACAATCTATTTGTACCAAAAGTATCCTAATTTATATTACCATAGTAAGAATAAACCCTGAAAATAATGTTTTTTCAAGATCCAAAATAAAAATATTTGATTTCACCAGAAAGGAGTAAAATTTACCCCACCCACTTTTTTATAATGGGAGAATAAGGCATTGTGAAAATTGCCCTACAAATTGTAGCAACTAAATACCAAATTTTTTATTTGTTGTTTTTAGCCTTGCAAACAAAAAGTTTTAGTGAAATAGCAAATAAAAACACAGGGTCCCGTATCTTTTATGAAAACAGTGTATGCTGTTAACTACGAATAGGACATAAAACTTAAAAAGTCCCTTCCGGAACGAAAATCCAATTTTTTCCCGGGAAAATAGTGTTTTATTACTGTAAGCATTCAACAAAAATGATTTCTTACCATTTTTTTGAAAACGGGTTCGTAAAATTTTTCTGAAATTTCATAATGCTCAAAAAGACAGGCCGAAATCCTTAAACCAATCTTCAGATATTCTTTTTTTTCGGCGGAGCTGACTGTTTTCTATTTAGACACACTTTAATATTTGGCCACACATTTCAACCAATAATATTTGATCAGAAATTTAGAATTAAGAGCACCTGTTGAAACTGAATAGTCTGATTGGATAGTAGCCAGGGCTCCAGATAAGGGAATTGTTTCAAAACTTAAAATCTTTATTTGTGCATTAAACCCTGTGGTGTCACTATACATATGAATTGTCTCTTCAAGACAATCAAAATGAGTGGTAATACCATAGGGTTTGGTGCTAAAAGAGGTGAAAAAATGTGATTTGTTTAGTTTACTCACTCTTATCTGGAGCCCTGTAGGCTGGTTTATGTCCCATTACAGTTTACATGATGTGGACTGTGGGTGTAAAATTTAGAGATACAGGCTGTCTGTTTACTACACTAGGCCACAGAATTGACAAAATTATGCTATGATCTGAAATCTATTTATAGATATACAGAGGAAGCTAGGTGTTTCATAATTGTTTACAACCAATTTGTTTTAATTGTTAACTATTTGTACACATTTGCCATACATTAAAAGCAATATTTTATATATGAATAGCCTCAAGTGAGTTAAACACAATTGTGTTGTTTCATCATTATTTACAAGAGTGAAGTACAGTAGATTGTTGTATCTGTACATTTGTGTATGCTATAGTTTGTTTCAAGAAACTCTATGAATGGAACAATAGATTAATGTGAGGATCTCCTACCAGTGGCTAGGATATGAGTTAAATTATTGTTTTGTTTTGCATTTCTGTACATGATAGTTTTGCATTTTAAATAAAAGTTACTGTTTCAATTGAATACTTGTATTTTTTGCTTTTCAATCCAAGATATATATTCTTTGAAAACCTCAATTTAAATCAATTTTGCACACCCATCTATATAGCCTTAGTTCAACCACTCATTCCGCCGAATATCTTTTTTAAAGATATTTCTTGTTTTAAATGTAATTTTCTGTATACGTTTTTATTTTTTACGTTTCTCTCAATTTGCATTTCGGGAAGGAGAAAGAATGACTTATTCTCCACTCTAATTATAAGTCTTATTCCAGCAGGACTGTTTTGGTCATGGGCTACGCCTGAGTATGGGCGTGCTGGTCAATTTTCCTAATTGCTTGATACGGTTAATACAGTGGAGACGTTATTCTTTCCCTATAATTGCGTTTGTACTAAAAAACCCTTATATCGTTTGCAAACATTTTGGAGCCAGATCAGACGCCGGTACTACTCAAATTAAAATAAATATTTAGACATTTCCAAAACCTGTCATTTTCTACACTATTATTTCATTTTCGTTTAGTGCCGTACACACGGGAACACATAGCGCCTTCTCCACTGTACAGCATCATTAACATATCTTAATTTCTTGTTTGATATGAGATGTCGGATGTGGGGACATAATAGTGACCTGCAGTCTGAACTAAACGAGCTTATTCAAATGTTTTTGTTAACCCTTTACCCCATAAATACCCTCTATATATGTAGCTAGGCTATTGCTAGTTTTAAAATAAAGCGACCATTTCCAAAACCTTTCATTTTCTACATTTTGTTGCATTTCAGATTGAAATGGAAGCAGAATGCTCTAAATACTCACTCACTCCATTAGGAGAATTCTGATTAATTTCAGACTACATGCCGTTCGCCATTGATATCGTCCAAACAGGTCGTTTTAGTTAAATTGTTACGTTTTTGAGGCTATCGATGGCCATCGATACGGTAACTGAACGCTACTGTTTGCACGATATCGATTGCGAACGGCCTCAGAGGTAGTGTGCCAACGCGAACGAGAAAAAACAAAATGGCGACCAAAGGAGTTTCCCACAACAGCGAACAGTCCCGAGTTAATTTCTCATCAATAAACTAACATTTTCCGATACTTAATGTATCAAACAAAGCAACTTAGATCTAAGCAGCTAAATCTTATTTTAATATGCGGTAAATTTGATGCATTTCAGGGGAACTGTACTCTTTTGCGTGAGTTATTTCGAACGTACATAATTCGTTCGTACCCTTGAAAAGTAGATTGATTGGTTGAGTTGGGTTTTACGCACCGCGACACATGAAATGGTCATATGGCGCCTGAAAAGTAGATCTAAATAAACATTGGGGCGTAAAGAGTATTGAAGAACGCTAGATGTCGTAGTTATTTGCATCGGTTACCGTTATTGTTTTCCGATACGGTAGATCTACTTGAACAAGTTACTATTATTATATAGAGGATATTGAATGAGTGTTTTTTCAGTAATGAATTTATTGAACGAGTTGGATAAAAATGATATTTTGCGAGCCTTGGCGAGCAACATATCATTTTTATCCAACGAGTTCAATAAATTTATTACTGAAAAAACACGAATTTGATATCCTATTTATCACATAAACACCAAATGACACGAAAATCCGAACGGTCTTACGTTCACCTTTGCCCTCGGCTCTATGGAAAACGATTCGTCATAGGTGTTATTCGGTTTTATTCATCCGAAGGTAAAAAGACCTACCAAGCTAAAGTAAAGAAAATCAACATCAATGTGTTGCGAAAAGACTTCTCCGATACCATATTCAAATTTTAAATTAATATTTAATTTAAAACTGTTCTAACTGACTAAAATTGATTATTTGACAGTTAGAGTCAAGTTTTGTTTTCAAATAACGTCGTTATAGCAACACGACGTCATTATCATTGTAACGTCTAAATTTGAAAAACTGTCTGAGTCACTGTTATAACAGAGCTCTAAATAGCCTAATTTTCAGCCCGAGTTTGCGGGACTGCTCGGGATAATGTTTTAGGACACTTGGAAATGTTTTAAAACCCTAGTGGTGATATTATTTTGTCTAGATTTTCTTAACTGATTTAAAGTCGGCGTAGTAATCTACAGTATTTTGGTGATTCGAAAATTAGTATAAAATATATGCCCAGTGGGCCATACGATTTTTACGGCCCTTTATATTTTGCACGTTTATGTGATAAAGTAATGTTATTAACGTTGTTGGACTCCGATACAGTACTTGAACACGCTACATACACCACGCGATTATCAAGGGAAACCACTGTGTAAGAAGTATGACTCTTTTTTTGAAGATTTACTGCTCCTTTTAAATACTCAAGGCATGTAAACAAGGTCAGTGGCTGTGTTCCAAAATATCATGTGTGTCTGTGCTGATTTTAGTCTGTGACCGAGCATTAGTGTCCTTTTCAAAAAAAAAAAAATTGCGAGATTCTACATACAGGGTGTGACAGCGATCTAAGAAATACAAATTCAAAACTACTAGGTCTAATAGACATAAACATAGATTTAGAATAAGATCTCTAGAGATCTAGACTGTATAGCAGCCAAACAATGAGGATATTTACCTTGATATTCTGTAGGACAAGCATTAATCAGCAAATTAAGTTTAAAAAACCCCCACTAGATCTAGTGCTTTCCGTGTGTACTTTACAATGCGAACATGTAGCTAGATAATGTACATGTAATATTCCTATAAACAGTATCGATGACGTCACTTGTTACGTCATTTTTTGGTCCAGAGACAACGTTTTTAGAAAAATCTTTCAGGTTTAAAGGGACTCGCAACCGGATGGTGTTCTTGTCAAAATAAAATAAAATAGATCTACTCAAATAAAAGCAAATTTGTGGCATTATTTGGCTTCTGACATTAAAAAAATATGATCAGTCCAAAAAGAGTCTCAAGAATCGTCACCGAATCTTAGTTTTTTTTAATATTTTCCATCGTTTTTCTATATAGCGTCAGCTGACGATAAAGTTGTTGTTGTTGCTTCTCTACACGGGCTCAGACATAAACCCGAGCCGAATAAAGTACTATCAATCGCTACCAGTAAAGTACGTTAATACACTACCATATATCTAGAGAGCGCTGGTAGCCGAGGGCGTAAAGGCGTTTCCTCATTTTTCATGTTTGTCTCCGCATGGAGGGTCACGGGTTCGAATCCCACCAGAGCTTCTTCTTTTTTTTTGTTGAGATGCATTTTTTAACAGAATTTATTATCCTAAACTAAATCTTACCCATTTATATAAGCATTTGACATATATTTACAAATTACTATTTTTAATGCTAAATCCGGTTGCGAGCCTCTTTAACGACAAATTGATTAAGTTATTCTATCTGAAACCATGAATAAGACGCTAAAGTAGATCTAGTTGTCATTTTATAAATTTCTGATTGTTTGTTTGTTTGTTAATGTCCGTTTCTACCATTTAAAAGGCTAATTTGACGCCCCAGAGTGAGCGGGAGCGAATACAGAAAATCCGGGCGCGATGTCCTAGACTCTTAAATTATGATATCGACAGAATTCCCTGTTTTTTAGATGTCCAGTGTAAACTAAAGCATTGATACATCGGATCTCGGTTTTTATAAAGTCTCATCCGTTGGACTTGGTCCGGCGGGGGAAGGAACTCACGACCCCTCACCCTGGCATCGTAGTCGAGTGACCTGCCAATGGACCACGCCCGCCGGTAAAAATAGCATATTTTGATGACTACAACACATAATTGTGTGAACACAGTGCTCAAATTTAGAGAATGGAATAAAAGCGAAAGAACCTGGCCCCGAGGTTATAAAACTTAAAACGAACTCTGTGCTCAAAACTCAGAATTTTTCTCAACTCATAATTCTATGGCAAACATTTTATATACAACGAGTATTTGCATACATAATTCTACGGTAAAGATATATCCAAATGAGGAAACAGAAATAAGTTAATGCATGTTATGTAAAAACTAGAGCATGAGATCAAAACTGAGTTTTGAGCACAGAGTTCGTTTTAAGTTTTATAACCTCGGGGCCTGGTTTCGCCGAAAGTGAATTTGTTTTAAAAAAAACCACAATGATGAACATGAATGATAAAATTTCGAAAAGCATGAGCTGTCTAAAAAGACTATAGATCTAGATCATGTAATGTTAACACTGATCTAAGCATTTGGAAATCTAAGTCAATTGCCTGAACTAAATTTAGACCATAAAAATTAAGATATTGACTGTGATATAGTATGGGTATCGCTAATTGTCTTGAAATTGTATGTACATATAGTGGAGAAAACGTTAGTCTCTGCTTAACTAAAGAATAAAACAACTCAATAGTAAATGCAATACCAGACGAGCGGTTTATTCGACTGAGCAAGCGTTCAATAGTGTCACATGTGAGCAAAATAACGGCAACACAGACTAACGAGCTCTATATCAATATAGAGTAGTAACAAGAAAAGTAGCCAACCATCTGCGATGCAGCGAATACAATATTTCGCTAAATATATTTGAAGATATAAAATAAGATTTTGAAAACAACTTGTAATAACACAAGCTTAAAACAATCTTATGACGCCAAAACAAAACTAAAACCGATCTGACTAGCCCAGAAAAAACCAGAGAATTTTACTCTGGAAATCTGTGTCCGTTTGTCACTATCTTAAGGTACTTCGCATATGCGCGTAGTTTCCATACGATTGTTATGAAAATTGTCATGAAGAATGATAATAGCCTAAGAAACAATGTGTGTAAATATAGGCACAATTTATCGTGTGGTTTGTCTTTAAGGTCTTTTTTCTGACAAAAACCTAGAATTTTGATGATTTTATTTTTCTTAAAAATGAATAAAGCTAATGACTATAATTCTCGCCCAATAAGTAGTCCACAACATTCATTACAAGAAAAGCTAAAAACATTTTGAATAAAGGTGTTCAGAAAGATGTTATCAGCTATTTAAATTTTGCAAAATGCTAAAAAATTGAATTACAAAAAACTGACTCATTCAATGTATATTTATTTTCATTTTATTCAAATATATGGTTGATGAACTAGTCAGTCTGAAAAAATTAGAAAATATTACAGTCAGGATTTGTTGTAATAACATATTTTCTTATTAAAATGTGGGATATTTGTTGTTTAGATACAGTTACCTACCTTAGAATTAAAACTTCGTCATTAAAATGCATTATTATTTATTCATGGACTTGCATACAAGGTTTATTATATTGTTTGAACATAATTATAATGGGCAATATCGATCTTGAAAAGGTTAGCGTATTGATAAGCTACAAGGTGTGGCTTTATAGTTCGATCAAATCGTTTACATGTTTACCGATTTAATCGACTTGTAAGTCATTAAACTAAAACGTACAGGTAAGTGGACATATACTTGGACCGTAAACATCACTAGTACTAATCAACGAAGACTAAACATAACATGTCTCTTGATTACTGCGTTATGGATTGACAAGTCAATAAATCGGACACTAAAAAAAATTATTTGGATCGGATGGGTCTCGAACCTATGACCTTTGGATTGCTAGTCAACCACTATAGTCAACCACTATACTAACTGCGCTATGAAGGATTATACTAATTTATATCAACATTTCCTTTATATAAATTTTCTAGTATAAACACGTACGAAAAGAGTCTGTGTCGTCCAGACGCATATCCGCTCGCCCGCAAGACCGACTTCCGGTAGCGAAAGGCCTTAACTACGAATGTTATTTAAACTTACAGAGATAATATTGGACCACATTCCTTACGGATAATTGGCTAAAAGTGCAAAATAACTCTGGATGTCTGTTCTTTAATAAAGTACAACAGTCTCTCTCAGTTACACGCGTTAACTTCAAAAATGAAAGTGGCAAACAATGCAGACTATATATGTTTTACAAAAAATGTTGCTTGCTCTGCGTCGTCAGGTAGAATGAACTAGCCACTGGGCAGTCCCTAATACACGCACGAGAATCACGTGCGCTAACAAACCGACTACCAGTGACCTACAGTAACCACTATATTATACGGACACGTACCGCTAAAGACAAATATTTCACGCTATACTAGCGAAACGCGTGAAATTAATAGTCTCTTCTTAACTAAAGAATAAAACAACTCAATAGTAAATGCAATACCAGACGAGCGGTTTAGAATACGAAAAGAACGGGCTTGACAATGGCAGAAAAAAATGTGTACATTATGAAAACTAATCAAAGCTTAAAGATTTAAAGATTCTCCTCTCCAAGGAGTCTGCTACATAGCTATCTTTGCTATTCTCGCCTTTCCATCGACCATGCCTCTTCCAGCAGCGATCATTTACGCCAGCATTTGCGGCGGCTGTTGCGCCCCCTGACCTTAAAGAGTGTAGACCTATGTTCGAGTCCCCAACAACTTCTCTCAAACGTTTGAGCAAACTTTCTCTAGCACGTGTATAACTGAGAGGCTTATTTTTGTGAATAAGACTACATGTCTCTTTTGAGCGATAGCAGGGTCTAAACAAAAATACATCATCTAAAATATTGATTTTCGCAACATCAATATAACGCTGTAACATAACGTACGGACAAGCTTTTGACATGCCTTTTGAAATAACAACTTCATTACCTTGTCGATACTGATCTGGGGCCCGTTTCATAAAACATCTTACGACAAATGTTGTCGTAAGTCAAAACTTTAAAATACTTTTTATTTGTGATTTCCTTATCTGACCCTGGCTTGTGACATCTTTTTGGAATCGTCTTTTCAAGACGATTCCAAAAAGATATCACAAGACGGTATTAGATGGAGAAATAAATAATAATTGAGAGTTTTATAATCTGACTTACGACAACATTTGTCGTAAGATGTTTTATGAAACGGGGCCCTGGTTTGCTTTTTCTAATGTATATGGAAAAATGATCACTGGCAAACTTTATATCACAGCAGCGTATATTAATAAGTTCATCAAACCTTAAAAACCCTGAGTAAGCCATTAATATCATGCACAAATCACGAATTACCAACACATCAGAACTGCAAGCGTTCTTTTCACAAAGTGAAATTTAAGTATCTTTGGATATAGGTTCCTTTTTGCAAACCGGTTTGCTTAACTTATGTTTTGCTGCTTCAAGTAAATTTTTCACGAATGAATTGTCTGTAGGATCAGGCAAATTACGTAACGAATGGGCCCACTTTATACTATACACAGTTGAAGATATTACCGAGCTGGAAACGCCTGTACAGTGGAGAATCTGTTATTCTTTCCCAATAAACGCGTTTACGCTAAAACTATTATTTGCAGTGCAAACAGTTTGGAGCCAGATCAGACGCCGGGTAACCCGGCGTCTGATCAGGCTTCAAACTGTTTGCCACCAAGATAAACATGAAATATCAGAATTGTCCAAAAGTTGTTCTTTTCTACGTTTTAGCGCTTTGCGTTTGCGTACGTTTGCGTTTAAACGGGAAAGAATAACAGATTCTCCACTGTATCCATGATGTCTGTTAGATAAAGTGCGACGTGGATAGGAGAAGCAGGGATAGCTGAACCACCTTTTGACAAGATAAACTGCTCCCACTTCCTAAAATAACTGATGTATTTAACGTTTGTGCTGTCACTTTTAGCTGCGACCAGAAAATCCGCCATTTTACAAGTTAAATCTCCAAACTTGGACACATCGACGCTGCTCTTTTTGACCTCCTCATCCATGGCACTCCTGATGCTCAAGGCTGCAGAATAAAATATTATCATCAAATTACTGAAATCGCAATGCCATAAATCCAAATTTAAGCGGCCTACCGTCAAAAATTCCATTTCGGCCTCTACCCCTTACCACGAGGGATCCCGGCTTAAATTCAACTACGTCACTGACAAAATCAGCTTTATTGTGACTGTCCGGAAATATGACTGGCCAAAAAGGAGCCGATTTCCAGACAGGCACCAATGAAGTGTATTTACATTTTTCTACTGAAATCTTTCTTAAACATTTCAACACCAAACGTGGAGGTGGTACCAACCAACCGTTTTCTCCCTGCCAGTCACAAGAAAAAGCGTCAAGGCCCGCTGTGCCAGGGCACCGGTACTTTAAATAGAGCTTTTTGCATTTCTTATTGTAACTACATGCAAACATATCGCACGTGTGTTGACCCCATTTATAATCTAATTCTTCAAAAATATGGCATTTAATTGACCAATCGTCACTATCAGTACATCTGCTTAAAAATCTGACTCAAGATTGTTCTCTCTTGGGATCCATGTCGACCCTAGCCTGATGCTTTTCTGTCTGCATGCATCATTAACACTTACAGCAATATTCTGTAAACTACTCTTTCTGCTACCAATTTTCAAAATGCTGGCCACATTGTTGTTATCTGTATGTAAAGAAACACTCTGCCCTTCCAGGTTACTCAAATTACTCTTCAGAACCCTGTGAACAGCTTCGAGTTCTCGCCAAGTAGAGCTCTGTCCACATTCGGACTCAGACCAACAACCTATGACCTGACTCATCATTACCTTCTATGTAAACCCCAAATTCAGCTCCACTGGCGTCACAATAGACGACTGGCTGTACTGCCAGGTTTGAGTTTGCATTCACCTGATCAGAGTTTATGTTTGCTGTGTTCAGTGATCTGATATTCAAAGACCAGAACTCTATCTCATCTAGAGCCTGTGAACTTAACATAACAGGAGCCTCCCAACTAGCTCGACTGAGTATACGCACTGGTAGAGCGATCTTGTCATTTTAACAGGAAAAATTGTGTTACCCCTACGTAAACCGCAGAGTAAGAGATCTAAACTTTTCTCCAGTTTCTTTAAGCGTTCCTCGGTTACAGCGAAATAACCATCGTGCATGTTGCAAAAATATCCTAACCAAGTTAAGACCTGGCATGGAACCCACGTGCATTTGTCTTCAGCAATTATAAAACCAAAATTTGCCAAATCTACATGTACGTAAACAGACGCCTCTCAAGCAGTCTGGTACGAATCTGAACCCCCTAACCCATCGTCAAGGAAAACAACTACGCGTAACCCACGAGCTCTCCATTTTTTAACGATTACCCTGAGTAACTGAGTAAAAATATAACCAGCTGTCGACAAACCAAACGGTAAAACATGAAAAACATAATACGTGGTCTTACCGTTCAAATCCCACGCAAACCCAAGAAATTGCCTATGCTCTGGATAAATCATAATATGATGGTATGCGCTTCTAATGTCAAAGCAAAACATGAAATCCCCTTGCTTAAACATCTGCCTATATAGCAACCGCGAGTGGTCTTCAAAACAACATTTAAACTTGAAGAATTCCACATTTATATGACGACAGTCCAAAACTAACCTTTGTTTCCCGGATTTACCATGAGCAACTGTCAATGGATTGACAACATGAGGCGCCTGATCAACTTGAGAAATACAACCCTTTTCAACTAACTTTTCAATTTCCTTTGACACAAAATCAGGATAATCTCTGGCCGATTTGTTATTTTTTAAAATAACCTTTTCAGGCAATACTTTAAACGGGATCTTATAACCCTGACTTACCACATCTAATATGTAATCGTTTGCCCCCGCTTCCTTTCAATGACCTAAATGAGTTTTTAACTTACCAACTGGTGTAACTGGATCTACGTCTTTGCGTTCTGATACTTTGCTCTTTAAAGAACTACATGTACACACTAATAAGCTACTTATCTGCGTATCCTTGTTATGTGTACTGCTACAGAACTCGCCTATGACGTCATAGCTTGACACTCCAAACGCCAATGCACTGGGCGTCCGCAACGGAAAGGAAGCCCTGGTCTCCTTGGGTTGACGGACTTCTGGCTAGGCTGTTCGAATCCCTGGTAAGATGCTGTCTGCATAGATGGCGGTGCCCTTGCCATGGAGTAGGGGATAAAAACGTCTTGCTCGAGCCTTCTTTTCCTGTTGCACCTTACGACTAGCCTTTACTTGTGCCCGATAAATCTTCTTTTCATCATCAGAGTCTTCTGCCAAAGGATGTGCTTCGTATTCTTCCACAACCTTCCAACCTCTTTCGGAAGAGTCTGCTAACTTAATAAGTTTCTGTCTATGTGTCAATAAGTCCATACCTTCAGAAATGCTCTGTTTGGCAGAATGAACAGAGTCCCAGGATCCAGTATCTATGGCATCTGTCATATGGCCGCCCGCAGCTCTCATATGGTCCAAAACTTGGGAGTTGACTCGTGCTGTTCGCCATTACCCCTTTTTCGAAAACTGTAACTCTCTGTAGGCTGAACTCTATCCTGTATCTTTGTGAGTTCCGACTGAGTAAGCTGTCGTTGAGAGCTTAAAACTCGCTACTCGAAAGCCTCAAATTTCGTAGACATAAGTTGCTCCAGCCTAGACAACATCTCATTTTCCGACATGGCCGACGTTCTTGCTGACCGCGTGCTAAAATCTTCTTGTGTGTGTTAACGAAACTCGATTGAAATTATTTTTGTTTCTCATTGACTGAAATTGAATGACACTTTGTCGAAATTACGTCATGTATGATATGACGTCATTTATTTTTATAACGTCATAATTTGTTTTAAAAAAGGAAGACGTTAGATCTGCAAGCGGTTTTTCGATTTTAATCGGAGTTACTCTTAATTTTAGGTCTAGAACTATATAGCCTTTTAAGGGGATTGTTCGAGAGAGAAAAATATGACCCGATCGAATACAATGGGCTGGTGGTTCATGAAAGGACTGAGGAAAAGTCTTTAATAAGACATCTCCTGACGACCTTTCGATCATAGCACCTAACCAGCCAGCAAAGCATGCAACCACGTGCAAGTTTTGTCCTTTACTGCTATATTGTCTATGGATATACTCACCCAAGCGATTCATGTGTGGCCCGCACCTTAAATAGTTTAGATTGGTTAGTAAAACCCATGGAGAAAAAACCCTGAGAGTGAGTATGTGAAGGGCTCTCTAGACAACTTCAGATAACTTACCTGTAATTTCACACCAACTGAGATTGGTAAACCCGGTGAAAACTTATGAATCCCGTTTTTTCTCGCCTATCGAATACAATGGGCTTGTGGTTCATGAAAGGACTGAGGAAAAGCCTTTAATAAGACATCTCCTGACGACCTTTCGATCATAGCACCTAACCAGCTATCAAAGCATGCAACCACGTGCACGTTTTGTCCTTTACTGCTATCTTGTATATGGATATACTCACCCAAGCGTTTCATGTGTGGCCTGCACCTTAAATATTTTAGATTGGTTAGTAAAACCCATGGAAAAAACCCTGAGTGTGAGTATGTGAGGGCCTCTCTAGACAACTTCAGATAACTTACCTGTAATTCACACCAACTGAGATTGGTAACCCGGTGAAAACTTGTGAATCACGTTTTTTCCCGCCTATCGAATACAATGGGCTGGTGGTTCATGAAAGGACTGAGGAAAAGTCTTTAATAAGACATCTCCTGACGACCTTTCGATCATAGCACCTAACCAGCCAGCAAAGCATGCAACCACGTGCAAGTTTTGTCCTTTACTGCTATATTGTCTATGGATATACTCACCCAAGCGATTCATGTGTGGCCCGCACCTTAAATAGTTTAGATTGGTTAGTAAAACCCATGGAGAAAAAACCCTGAGAGTGAGTATGTGAAGGGCTCTCTAGACAACTTCAGATAACTTACCTGTAATTTCACACCAACTGAGATTGGTAAACCCGGTGAAAACTTATGAATCCCGTTTTTTCTCGCCTATCGAATACAATGGGCTTGTGGTTCATGAAAGGACTGAGGAAAAGCCTTTAATAAGACATCTCCTGACGACCTTTCGATCATAGCACCTAACCAGCTATCAAAGCATGCAACCACGTGCACGTTTTGTCCTTTACTGCTATCTTGTATATGGATATACTCACCCAAGCGTTTCATGTGTGGCCTGCACCTTAAATATTTTAGATTGGTTAGTAAAACCCATGGAAAAAACCCTGAGTGTGAGTATGTGAGGGCCTCTCTAGACAACTTCAGATAACTTACCTGTAATTTCACACCAACTGAGATTGGTAAACCCGGTGAAAACTTGTGAATCACGTTTTTTCTCGCCTATCGAATACGATGGGCTGGTGGTTCATGAAAGGACTGAGGAAAAGTCTTTAATTTTCACTTAATAGAGAGTCAGGTAATAATAACCACTATATTATACGGACACGTACCGCTAAAGACAAATATTTCACGCTATACTAGCGAAACGCGTGAAATTAATATTATTTCCCGTTTAAACGCAAACGACACGCAAAACACTGAACACGTAGAAAACTGCAACTTTTCGACAATACTGATAATTCATGTTTATCTGGGTGACAAACAGTTTGGAGCCTGATCAGACGCCGGGTTACCCGGCGTCTGACCTCGCTCCAAACTGTTTGCATAGGAAATAATAGTTTTAGCGTAAACGCGCTTATTGGGAAAGAATAACGTTTTCTCCACTGTACATGTATGCACATTTTATCCATATCAGTTTTGGAGATTCATTTTAATTATTTCACTGCCATTGGCACCAAAAGGCGACTTTACAAACAGTTTGATACCGTGACAAACGTAAACATGTCTATCAACAATTTGAATACTGATCACTGATCAGACGTCTCGTAACGCGGCGTCTGATCAGGATCCAAACTATTTGACACTCGTATCGATATATTTTAAATCATAGTACATTGTATCTTACTTTGACACGATCTTGCAAACAACAATTTCAAACCTGAAACAGACGACAATAAAATGGTGAATGTGTAAACTCTCACGATTAATTTGGCAGCGAAAGAGTTAAACACTTGAACTATTTCACCGCCAAGGCCGACAGCACCTACAATTGCCAATACATGTACAGGGCTCCCTCTCTACAACGACATCCAATGGAAGACAAATAATGTGTGGTTGTTCGGAGGGATTCGTTATAGGGATAGAAATTGGTTTCCATTTGCAATCAGCTTGAATCCAGATCAGACGCCGCGTAATGCGGCGTCTGATCTGGATTCAAGCTGTTTGTCACTCGTCATTATCTTTATTCTATCAAAATGCGCTAACTATTGCAGACAACAATACGGCGATGAAGGGGTAAAAACCTCACGATAAATTTGACCATGAAAGGGTTAAACCGAGTTTTACGTATAAATGGATTTAAAGGCGTTAGGATGGCACGTTTAGGACTTACCCATTTGCCTGTTTATCGAGATTCGCAACATGGTTGGCATTTGCAAAGTAACTGGGACTAAATCATACGCCGCGTGATGCGGCATCATATTTTGATCATAACTGTTTAATATTCGTCGTTTAGTTTCTACATCTTTACAATGCACCAATCTTAATTAGACAATATTTGCCGACGACAATTTCAAAAGCAGACGATATTACGGCAGAATAGGGGTTAACCCATTTCCCCATAAATACGCCTTTTTACGCCTCAAATTTATTCCTAAACAGAAGAAAATAGATCAATTTTATACAGAAATCAATATGTACCATAAGAAATATTTTTTATTCTGGTAGATAGTCACTTACAGAAGGTTGAAAGTAAAGCAGAATGCGTCTTAAGACGCATTCTGCTTTAATTTCAACCTGCTTTAAGTGGTCATCTATCTTTAAAACTAGAAAGAGGCTATTGGGTAATGGGTTAAGGTGAACCAGATAAGCAGACGATCAATGATCAATCAATGTTCTTTATGTAAATGTAACACGCCACCAATTCATGTCTCGGTGTAATAAATGAATTCTCAAATTCCATCGACGAGCTGTTTAATAAAGATATATAGAGATGGACGTACGAGGGCTGTCCCAAAACACCGTGGACTGATATTATTTTTGAAGAACCCGACGTAATATTTCTTTGATTTTTTTACCAATGCTATTTCAAACATTTTCACATTTGAATAAGAAATAATAAGGTTCCTGAACACACCTGACCCTATTTTATTTGTAAATATTCATTGTGGGTTAGATTATGCGGCGCACGCCAAAATCTTAAAGGTAGAGTTGAAGAGGTACATTTTACAACCTCCTACAAAGCAATTTCGAATTTGAATTTGCGCAAAATTGCATCATGAATGTTGACGTTGTTATATCTGACGTCATCCTGGAAAAAATCGTTAACGTAGCGTCATTTAAAAAAAAAGATATCTAGTTATGGCGAATGATACTGTGTTCTGAAGATGCCAGAAAAGACGACGTCAGAGGAAAGGGCGGCGCAGCAGAATGTCATAGAATACTGCTTTGAGTTGAATTTGATCTCGAAACAGACGTTAAAACAACTACAATCAACATAAATTGATCAATCAGCATGTCGCTTGCTGGTATTCAAATAGCATACGCGATTTTCAGGAAGATGGATTGAGAAAATAATGTAAAGATGGGATAGCCGGAAGAAATTGACGGTTTCATTGTAGAAAACGTTAAGAGCGTCATGATTGGTGATCAGCGTCTTGCGGTGAGATAGAATGCTGAACTCCTCGGGGTCAGCAAATTATTTGTACATCGACTTTTATGTGAGAAACTAACATGTTGAGAGTCGGTGCTATATGAGTGCCACGCTTGTTAAGTGCAGAAGAAAAAGAAAGATGTTTCGTGGTATCAACCCTCTTTTTAAGACGATATTCGAGAGATCAGGACTTTTTCAGCAAACACCCATCACACAGATCTATTGCATACGATACGAGAGAAGTGACCAGGGTTCATTGACAACTTATAAAGCAACATATTCACAAGGTTATCGCTTCGTGCGACATTTCCCAGCATGCAAATTTGGAACTTGCGGTGTTGGGTTTTCAAAAGCTTAAACATCCGCCACATACCATTGACCTAGCCCATTAGATTTTGCAGTATTTTCATACCTAAAACCTCAATTACGCGGACAAAAATTGAAAACGTTGAAGACAGCTCAAACAAGAAACATTGAAAGTTGCACGAGCTACATATAGATACCAGCTTGTTTAAGAGGCTGTGTGTCAGCGAAAATGCATCAATCACCACTACAAGTATTTTGTAAAGGATTGACGTTGTTCAACGTCGATGACGTCATAAGGTTAACTAGTGTGCGCCGGGGTTACACAGGTTGGGTGTTGCAAATAACTCTTTGCTGGTGAGTTTTAAAGATAGCGCGTTTAAACTTCACACAGGTTTACATAAACCCTATGTTTATATATACTGACGACCGTTTGTCTCTGCTGGTTTAACGAACAATTTTATAAGGAAAGTCTACGATGTTTTGGGACAGCCCTCGTATGTGTCATAACAACGTGGATGAGTCTACACAGTTTGCATATGACCTACATCCATTGAGCCCTAGCGACTAGTTTACTCGTCCTTTAAAAACTGTGTACCTGTGAAAAGTACTATATGCAAACATGTATAGCCTACCTTTGATCAGGCTCTCCACTGTTTGTCATTTTGCTACATATTGTAAAAAAAACACCCAACAGTATAGATATAATTGACAACTGGGACTTGAACAGTCCCATTTATCAAAAATATCTATACTGTTGATGTTTACGGAGTTTAATGAGTTCACTCATTCAACCCTGAGACTTTTAATGAAAATCCCAATTTAAAATGAAGTCTAGTCCATTTTTGATTATTTGGGGTTGAAGTACAATAAATTTCAAAAATTGCAAACACTGCAGACCCTGATCAGCGGGCTCCCTTAGGAGCTCACTGATCTGGGTCTTCACTGTTTGAACAAGACAAGTAAACTCTTTACATGTACACTGTTTGTAAATGATGAGTATACTTGTTGATAAGATTAGTGTTGCTGGTTGAGATTTGATCTTGAGTTTCTCTGTTTGAATCAGACAAGTTAACTTTTTACATGTACATGTACACTGTTTGTAAATGACGAATATACTCGTCGATACGATTCAATGTACAGTGGAGAATCTGTTATTCTTTCCCAATAAACGCGTTTACGCTAAAACTATTATTTGCAGTGCAAACAGTTTGGAGCCAGATCAGACGCCGGGTAACCCGGCGTCTGATCAGGCTCCAAACTGTTTGCCACCAAGATAAACATGAAATATCAGAATTGTCCAAAAGTTGCATTTTTCTACGTTTTAGTGCTTTGCGTTTGCGTACGTTTGCGTTTAAACGGGAAAGAATAACAGATTCTCCACTGTACATGTATTGATAAGAATAGTGTATATGTTTGGAGATTGGACGGTTAGGCATGAGTGGTTTCATTTACAGGTTGAAGAACATATACTTCCTTGTGTACAACAGTCAGATCTGTGTTATGCGATCACTGAATAAAGAAACATAGTGATCTTTGAAGACAGGTGGCCGCTTAATGCAAGGTAAAAGTCATACAGAAGGTTCTAATAATGCTTTCTGTATGACCGTTTCCTTGTATAAGGCTGTCATCGGTCACTAATGCAATAAATGTATCGTCATTTTAGTTGTCAATTAAGACAGGTTTGACTGTTGTATGAATACATGCACTTGGGCACAAATGATTTAAAATAGATACGCGTGTCACATTTTAAAGTAAGCGTTAAGGTATATAGCTTACAACGGTGTTTTATATTTTATTGTGCAATATTCACGACTGTATAAAGAGAGACTTTTATTAAAATCGTAAAAAGGCGAATCACTGAGGTAGTGTGTTAGGAAGGCGACATACGGACACACAAGTTATTAAATTACAAGGTAAGTTCACATTCTATATACATAAAACATTCAAAATATTGCATACAGTAGAACTGTGGTTTTATTTTACTTTACGTGTATATTACGTGTACTTTATCATATAATTCTTTGTTAAACCTTTACACCTGGAACTCTATTGATTTTACCCATTCACTGTCCTAATTATCAGGAGCCCTCTGATCCGTGCTTGCACAGTAGAACCACTCTATTACGACCACCAAATTGTGTTAAGTATAAGGTGTTTATGACAGGTGACTGCTTAAAGCAAGGTGACAGTTAAACAGAAAGCTCCTTTAGGAGCTTTCTGTTTGACTGTCACCTTACTTTATGCTGTCACCTGTCTTTTATCCAATCAATTAGTGTTCATTTAAGTGGTCGTAATAGAGAGGTTGTAGTGTTTGTATACACTATACACTTTTTACATGGGACATGTGTACTCTTGGCAGGTATACCTTTCTTTGATGACGACTATAGACTCATCGCTATATATGGTAGGAATGAATGTGTTAAACGACATCAATGCATTGCATGTGTGTTTTCTATTTCTAGGAAAGACGTTAAAGTAGCCCTTTCACCTGACACTGACATTTTAACATTATATATAGTTCTCAGAGGATGTCAGATTATAATCAGCTTGACGAATTCTTCAGAGAGCTTTTACAGAAAGATATAGAAATAACCCGGGCATGGCCGGAGGAAGAGCTGCGAGATATTGGCGAGGCGGTCACAGTCATGGTACACCAGATAGTATCCTCTGCTATTAACGACGGGATATTTAAACGACTTCATTCACTGTCAGAAAGGCAAAGGACCTCCTTCAGCCCAGCTGCCGAGTCGCTGAAGGAAACTGCTGCCATGAAAGATTCAGATCAAGCTATGTTTGAACTCGTCCCTGTTGGAAGCGTGGCAGAAGGAACTAAAATCGGAAAACCCGATGAAAGAGACATGTTGTTAATGCTGAGAGTGTTCTCAAACTTAGATTTTGTAGTTACCGATACCGTATACGAGCAAAAACAACCAGTTTATAAATATATCTATCTAGACGGGCAAGGCAATCATACCGAAGAAGTATGGGAACTTCTAAGAGAACCAACACCAGCATTGGCGTTGAAGAATACCGACGGAAGATATGTTTTGTCATCAGCTGGCGTGAGCGTTTATCTCTATAAATTACTCGATGCAGCTTATTCAAGAGCTGTGGCATCAGGCGATTCTATACCGAAACAATCAGGAAAGCTAAAGGTTATGGAAACTAAAAACGATATGATGGTGGAAGTAGGAAGATATACTGAAATGATCAAGGGTATAGTCCATATGCCTGTGATAACAAGGGCCGGACCTGCCATTACTCTTACCTTTTTGTGGAAAAGTACCAGCTCCGATCGCCATACCTTCATTGATGTTGATATTGTGCCAAATATTGTTGTGAAATGTAAGACCAATGATGAAGTAGAGTCTGAGTCATCGTTCGGCAAGTACAAAACTGGAGATGAACTTCACTTGATACCCGTGAAGAAAATGTCCTCCCTAAACATGTACGCACAACGAAGTCACATGACTCTAGAGGAAAAGAAGATCCACATGATGTCATTCCTGCCATCATTCTCTCACCTAGAGATTCAGATGATGAAAGACTTACCACCGAGCTTACGTCTGGTCTACAAAGTCTTAAAACATTTCACGAAGAAACAATTTCACTGCAGCTGTTGCAATCCTTCAACATACACGTTTGGATATATCATCCAATCGTACCTATTAAAAACAATTATCATTAGACATGGACATGGTCAAAACTGCTGTAAACACGCCTATATTGCCGAATGTGTGATTTTTATACTGACAGAGTTCAGGGACATGGCCAGGGAAAGAGATCTATCAGTACTTAGTCTGTGGAACAAACACCACAACCTCTTCATCACAAAACCGGTATCTCAATTACAGCAACACAAACCGGGCAAGTGGGAGGAGGAGATAGAGAGCTTTGAAAAACATCTGACATTTTTCCTTGAGAGAATAGACGAAATAAATCGGGATGATTGGTACTCCTTTGAGAAGTACAGAAACTTCCATATCAAGGTTTCAAATCACCAGAAGCGATCTGTAGAGGGGGAAATGAATAGTTAGTTGGGACCATGACGAACATATTTTTCTGTCCTGTTGAAACAAAATTTAAAGTAAATGCAATTCAATTAACGTAGGAACTGATATGTTTGTGAAAATAAAGTCGATTTGTTTTAATCCAAGTGACTAACAGTTTGGAGCCTGATCAGACGCTCAAAACTGTTTGTGATGGACACAATGTTTTTAACGTATTTATTGGAAAGGGAATAACGTCTTCTCCACTGTATAGCGTCACTGTCAAACAGAATACCTCTCATAAGTATACTTATCTTATGCAAAGAGTGAAGACCCAGGTCAGAGGGCTGCAACATTGTAATTTTGCAATAATTTGTAAATACAGTAAAACCTCGCTATTACGACCACTAAATTATGTTAATTATTAGGGTGTTTACGATAGGTGACCGCTTAAAGCAAGGTGACAGTGAAACAGAAAGCTCCTATAGGAGCTTTCTGTTTCACTGTAACCTTGCTTTAAGCTGTCACCTGTCTATTATACACTCAATTAGCCTTCGTTTAAGTGGTCGTAATAGCGAGGTTTTACTGTATACACTGTACAAAGTCTAACATAGACTAGACGTAGTTACAAACTGGTATTGTTCATTTTAAGTGTCAGGGGACATTGGGACTAAGCCACATTGCAATGTCATAGTACAGTGCTCACTCTCTACAACAGCACACAAAGGGAGACAAAGATTGTGAAAGTTGTTCGGAGGGACTTGTTATAGGGAGGAACAATTAATACTCTTAGAGAGTTGAGAATGACTCGACTAACAGCTTGAAACCAGATTAGACGCTGCGTAACACGGCGTCTGATCTGATAATCAGATTTATACTGTTCGCCTCTCGTAATTATGTTTTTTGTCAAATTGTCCAATAGGTTATTTTGCGAAATTTTAAGCAAATGATATTAAAGCAGAGAAAACGTTAGACATATTTTTTCCTTTTTTGGAACAGGCAAAACGTTTTTGTAAGGAGTGAGTCGTTGTTTTGAAGGGAACACTGTAAATAGAAAAATGACATACTTTTAAAAGGAAGTGACACCGGAAAATAAGTGATGTTGAAGGCTTCTTACCCCGGTTACACAGAGCCATCGGTGATAGATCGGTTGTTTATTCCGCCAAACTAGGGAGGGGACCGATGAAAAGCTATTTACTACCGACATCACCTATTGGCCACCTGTTTTCCACCTATCAATGGCTATTAGGTAAAGATGAGTTCCGTCGGGGAAAAATCACCGATTGGGAATTTTAAACGTGCTTAAAATTCTCGATCGGTGAACATATTTTACAAATAACCGATTGACAACCTCTCTTCTACCGATATCACCGACGAGTCACCGATAAACCACCGATAAATCACCGATGAACTGATACTTACCACCGATGAAAAAAGATGAGAATTAAAACGCGGGATCTCGTCGGTTTCATCGGTTGTTAATGGCAGTTCAATCGGTGATCAATTGGTGATCAATCGGTTGCCGCCAGCATTTCATCGGTGTTTTATCGGTATTCATCAATGATTGATTGGTTGTTGGGCGCTTTTAATCGGTGGCCCATTGGATTTCATGAGTCGCTAATCGGTGGCCAATCGGAGGCAGGGTGGCGTTTGACCGATTGAACAACTATTTATCACCGATACCCGGTTACACATAAAACCTGAAATTAAATCACTTATGACAACCGATCAAAACAGCAAATAATTTGACCGATTGGGTACCGATTTAAGCCCGACCGTCTGTGTAACCGGGGTATTACAGCCTTTGAGTTGTTTTCGTCCAAATATTTGCTAACCAAAGTAAGAAAGATTTTTAAGTTGTCGCTCGGAACAGTTTGTACTACACCCAGTTTGTTATACTTTGAAAGCCCTTTATTAATGACCACACTGATGATCAATCTTTCTTCTATTGTCAAGACACTATATGTACTGAATGCGTATTTTTCCAAAGAACACACATGAACATCACAGAATCCCTGAAATAAATTCAAGCTAGCACCTGACGTACATAAACAAAATAAAAGTTGAGCCAAATCCGGTTTTAGGCTCTTACGGTATTATTCAATATTACGAATCCTATCATCAATGACTTTTAACCCCTTCACTGCCTTAACCCGAGAACACTAGTAATTTTAAAACAGTTTGGATCCTGATCAGACGCCGCGTAACGCGACGTCTGATCAGGATTCAAACTGTTTTACACTCATTTCAATATTTCATAAGTCAAAATACTTTAATATTTAATTTTAGAAATAAAAGCAGACGACAATTGTTTAAAATTGATGACGTCATGGCAATGAAGGGGTTAAAACGAAATACGTTTACTGAGTACTCTCAGTACTTTGATCATGTTGAGTTATAAAGTGCATTTATTAATGAATGCTGAAATTTAATCCGCTGCTCGTTGTCTGCGAATTTGTTTTTATTTTTCAAAAATCAACTTTGTTGTAACTGTTGCAAAGACTTTTGATTCAGATTGCGTCGCCTCTGGAACCTTACAGTTTGACAAACAATTTAACAAACTGTTTGGCAATGTTTTACTCTTATCATGCTGACTTGTCGTCTGCTTGTTATATTGTCTGCTAAAGAACTAAAAATAGTGTTCATGCTTATGAAACAGAAGAAAAGTTGAAATCGTGTTACGAACAGTTGTGATCGTGATCAGACGCTGCATTACGCGGTGTCTGATCTGGATCAAACTTTGTTTGCAACTGTTAGGCAAGTCGTGCTTAGAATGATAAGGGCAGGGCTCCAGATAAGAGGGAGTAAACAGAACAAATAATACATTTTCTTACTCATTTCAGCACTAAATACTATGGTGTTACTACTCATTAGAATCGTCTTGAAGTTACTACTCATTAGAATCGTCTCTTCGAGACGATTCTAATGAGTAGTGACACCATAGGGTTTAAAGTAGAAATAACGATTTTAATTTTTGAAATACTTCCCTTATCTGGAGCTCTGTAAGGGTTAATAACTGACTTGACAAATAGTTAGGATCCTCATCCAACCCTCTATCGCTGTATGTAAAGTTGCCTATGACGGTGAAACAGTTAGAATGACACTCTGTTTGTTGTCATGGTCATGTTTTTCGTTAACTATTGGCGCTTGAAAAGTCTACAAATCTTACAGCAGTGGCGCTTTTGTTAAAAACCTCTTCTATTGGAGTAACAACACAAGATCCATAACTAGTACAACCAACACAAAGCCCAATGCATTGCAATTCTGAATCTTTCAACGGCATAAAAGCTAAAGACCCGGAGTCTCCCAGACTGAAAAACGGTGTAGATGGTCCTAATACAGAGGTGACCTCCATTTGGTTGAAGAACTCAACCGTCTGGTTAGAATTAGGCAGTCTCATTTCTCTGTTTGACATCCTAACGTACAATCCATCAAGGTACAGCTTCCCAGATGTTAGTCCAGTTTCTGCACCTGATTTTATTATGCTTGTATGACGATAATTCGACGTCAAATCCTGAAGGCTAAGAAATTTACCCTTGGAGAAAGTAGGTGGAGAACTCGGGTCAAATCCTGAAACAACATGAAAAACATGCATTTATTGGAAGACCCCCTCGTGGCTGAGGTTAAAAGAAGCCAGTTTCTTAGAAGGAACATCGGCTTATGGCGAATGGGTAAAAAAAATGGGAGCACTTTTGTACAACCAGTCAAAAATACATTGTCTGCGCATGCCTGCATTTGGGTTGCATACATTTTCGCAGCAACTGGACGAAAAAAAAATCGGTTAGGAATATAACTCGTACCAGAACGTATCACTTCGGTTTGGAATAAAACTTATACCTGAACTTATCCCTTCACAACAGCAGATGATAAGTGCTTGTGTTGCGGCCATAATTTAAGTCACTTGCAACCACTAAAATAACGCAAATTGGTTATATGAAGGACAGGTGGCAGCTTAAAAGCACATTTAAAGTAAAACAGAAACCTCCTACAGGAGCTTTCTGTTTACATGTACTTTCATATTTCCTTAAAAGCAGCATTGTCTTAAGCAGCCACCTGTCTAAAACACAAAAACATCAACGTAAGTTACTGGTCGCAAAGAGAGAGGTTTCATAGTATATAAAATACCTTCTCAAATGCCTCAAGTATACTTTTCACCTATCGTCTCCTTTTGTCCAACACAGCATGTTTCCTTCCACATATACATGTCACTTCATTAAAACTGCTCGGCTTCCCTGGCTTCTTTTTTCAAGAAGCCAACTTGTAACATGTCAATAAAAGCATCTGTGTTCTAAGAACACAAGGTATCACATTCACGATAAATAACATAAAAAGTGATTGAATGCTATTATAAAACAAACTATCGTTATTGCGTATGGTTATTTCCATGCCCAATTGGTTTTCCTTTCTCTTTAATACAAATAAATGTCAAACGATAATTACACTGTTTTTAGATTTTAATTTGATTACGAAAACTAGACTTATATTTTTCTGCTCACCTGCAAATTTAATCTGCTGTCGTTCAGCTAAAACAAACTCGCCATTCACTGGTTTTCGGTCTGTAATTTTAATGATGGCAGCATCGATTCCAGTTTTATCAACTGACCCTGGATAGATCATAGTCTCGCATATGTTACCAAAAACACATCTGAAACAGTATAATTATATGTTAACCATAATACCGTTAAAGTGAAGTTCTCTAATAAAGACATCGAAAATAATGACGATTTGAATTTAACAAACAAAATGTATTCCCCTATCCAATAAAGTTTAGTAAAATGGACTTGCTAGAACAAAAATTGAATATAGCAGACGACCCGAGGACTTAATTACACGTGAGCTTCAATGTATTTGAAAGTTCAAGTTAAACAATTCATTACAAAAGAAAGAAATTATTACTACAAGGGTCAGTTTTAACGTAGTTAATTGACGTAGGTTAAATGTTCACACTGAGAGTAACGTTAGATGCTAAAGCTAACATTTGAAATTAGTTTGGATTCAGATCGGAATGTACTCATTCAGTCAAATACTCATATTCGTAAATTTAAATGAAGATAGTACTTTGAAGTATGGTTTAGATTCTTTCTGACAGGAAGCAAGATGTGTTTCTAAAACACTACGCGCTCTGATGTGACCATGACATCTGAACGCCAATTACTTTTGTTTGACACGACCAATTTGTACTAAGCTCCAGAGTTTTTTAAGCTGGGTACGCTTGCCAAATATGAAGCCTCTATCACCCAGCGTATTCGACCTCTAAATGACATTGATCTTTGTCAGGCATGTGACAACTTGTACTGAGCTTAAAATCATCTTAAGTTAAGTACACATACACACTATGAAGTCTCTATCACATATTCCAAAGTTAAAGTTCAGCATAATTGACCACTAAATGATCTATAAATGACCTCTAAATGACCTTCTAGCGTTGAATACATACTTTCAATATGAAGACTCTATCCCAAGAAATTCAAACGTTATGGCCAATGGTAAAGTTGTGGACAGACAGACAGACAAACAGCATACAGACAAACAAACAAACAAACAGTCAGACGTAGAAACAGACAGACAGACAGGGCAAACAAATATTCCCATGACAAAGTTGTGCTTGGGAATAACGTTTGTTAATCCGATAGGTAGTTATACTATCCGTGGTTTCGAATAGCATGAGTGTTCAATCTTGGTAAATTGGAATTTGAATTAATAGTCTTGCAATAACAACTATAAGGATGACGTTTTATATGCAAGTATAATTAATAAATTGTTTGTAGAGATTCAATTTTAAATTGCACAACACTGTTCGACATTTCACGCGTGCTCTACGTGTGTGTAAACAGGTATGTTCAATATATTTAGAAGGCACAAACAGTTAATTTCATTCAGTA
Organism: Gari tellinella; assembly: GCA_922989275.2. NCBI lineage: Eukaryota > Metazoa > Mollusca > Bivalvia > Cardiida > Psammobiidae > Gari > Gari tellinella. The sequence goes on along the minus strand of OV277868.1, from coordinate 76,445,231 downwards.
TGAAAGCTTTGTGTTCGTAAATGTGTTATGTGATATACGCTACCTTTGAAATAAGGCATTACTACAAAATATTCTATTCTAGTGATTCTTTCTCATTTCCAGAGTGGTTATATTTTCTGGTCCTTTGGGAGCATTGATTTCAATGCATTCAAAGTTAAAAAGTGAATGTGTCTTATGCCCCTGCTTCAGCGGGGTGTAGCCATAACAACGTTGCACCTTGCAGTATTTCTCATGAATATACCCAAATATACCGTGTTTGAAAATGTCGATGTTTGTTTTGTTTCCGATGCTTTCAAATAAAAGCCCATTTTTCAGAACTTATAAAAGCCAAACCACTTACTTGTATGGTTGTGGCATCAAGTTGGTAAGGTTTGTTATGTTTAGAATAATATTTTGTGAAATTATTCTTCCAAAGGCGGAGGAAAATTAGATACGACATTTATTAATCAAAACAGTTTACGAAATAGTTTTAGTTGTACGAGTAATATTGAATGAATGTAAGCTTTTGAACTGCAGAAACACTACACTGAATTGCTGTTTTTTTAGCCTGAACTTGGTCAAAGGCATGTACGCTGGTATATTGGCAACTGCTGTTTAAAAAAAAGGTTAAACAGCGCTGTTAACAATATAAAATACCTCTTATGTGATGATTTGTAACACAGGACAGCACAGGCAGGCTGAGATATGAATTTACTGTCCTGAGTTACATGAGCACAAGTCAGGCCCCCTATACTCCCATCTTGTAGAATAACAAACCCTCCTAGCGTCCCACTTCCGTCTCTAGCAGTTGGTCCAATACACGTGCCCATGAGAAGAGATGAGTTGGTGTCTCTACTCCTTTGACCTTGATTAGGATCCGGGGCATACTCAATGTCCATTTTCTGAAATGCGTCATTTCAAGATTAACAAAAGAAATGCTTGTACACATTTCTGGTTGTCAGTTAAGTTAATGAATAAATCAGTTATGTTTATCACTATGAAGTCATACGTGTAGATCTTATAACATCTAATTGCAGTTTCAATTGAAAAATGATATAACGATTCATAGGCGTAATAGTTGCGTCTCAGGGGCCCGTTTCATAAAACATCCTACGACAAATGTTGTCGTAAGTCAGATTATAAAAGTATCAATTGTTATCTATTTCTCAATCTAATCCTGTCTTGTGACATCTTTTTAGAATCGTCTTGAAAAGACGATTCCAAAAAGATGTCACAAGACAGGATTAGATAGAGAAATCACAGATTAAATGTATTTTAAAAGTTTTGTCTTACGACAACATTTGGCATAAGAAGTTTTATGAAACGGGCCCCTGGATAATATCCAATCTGAAAGGCCCAAATCATACCCAACAAGTAAACCGGTAAGAACATTTACCTACTTGACATATGTGACAAAAAGCATTTAAATACCATTAATATAGCTCATTGAACAACTAATATATACCAGGCAAAACAAAGAAAAGACTACAGTGTAAAAATGTGCCTTTCAGCAAATTTTATTCAACATATACAAATAAATCCCACGTTTGGAAACAACCTGATTTTATAAATTCAAAGTTGTCTTTAGAAATGACGTTTAGTAACGTAAACCTTGACCAAATGAGACGTCACGTTTCACACAAAACATGGTCCATACGAGTCCATAGCGGTCGTGTCCTCAATTAGCACCGACGCAGGCAACACAACCACGCCTCATTGACCTGATCACATCCTGCTCACTTATTTGCCACCCATGATGCAATGCTTGTCACAGTTGCTCTAACGTCGAAACGTCGTGGAGTCCTTTTGCATTACGTCCCATGTAGTCCAAAACATGCTCTCTGGGTGCTAAGTCTGGAGATCGCGTTTGGTAATTGAATAAGTTTTATTCATTTGCCTTCTGATATATCTGTGTTAATTAAGATAAGTTTCATTTTATCATTATTCTTATGATTTGTTTCTGACACTCTGCTGTGTTAATTTGTGAACATGGTCTAGTCATTCTGAAATTGACTAACTTTCAGCTTCTGTGATACTTTAATTTAAGATACTACCTGTGATATTTATTTATAATAATTTACCGTGACTCTCTATGTCTTGCCACTAGAATCAAGGACCACAATGGAAATAAGGAAAATATTTTTCCTTTTTGTGTTATCCTTGGTTTCTAGTGCGAATTACATGGTTCTTGTATGTTTTGCTTTAATTATGCTTTGCCATGTTATGTACACTTTTTACCGAAATAAATATATCTATCTATCTAAGCGTGTCGATGATGTTGTTTTGTTAAAGGTCGATGGTTGCACATATGTCATGAGGGCGGGCCTTTTTGGTTGAAACACATTTCGGATGACGCTGACCGGTTTGACATTGAACTTCATTCAACAGTGACGCTGCATGTGTGAACTGAGCTCTGAGGCAGGTTAGGGGTATGTACATATCATCGGTTGCTGACAAACTGTTGGACGTCCAGACCTTGGTATGTCATCGATACTTCCGGATTTGTCTGGAAACAATGAAAAAAAACCGTCGTTATTATTTGACGTATTATTGACATTAACAAACTTCGAAATGTTATAAACTAGACATTGAAATTGATGTGGAAAAGCATAATTTGAACGAAATAAAACTTACCTGAACCGCTGTCGAAGACAACTGAATATTCTTGTTGTTTATACCAGCAGCACGGCAGATGCTGATTACACTACATATTATAGTAGATGCTTCGTTCTTTGCCTGATACATGTAAAATAATCGTTTAAAAGGTTACACCTACCCTAGTTCCGGGTGGGGTTACGCCGCATTGTTGATAGTAACCCTCCCTAACATCTACTGGTATTCCTTTTACTTCGTCAGGAAAGGGTTCCTCATTGAAGGGAATAAGTCCTTTAATGAAACAGTACACTACAATACAAAGTTCTTTTTCCAACACTGTCCCTCCTTTCTTGGATCTGAAAGGACAAGCACTAATCAATGTTATTGATCTGTGTTTCTCGTGAAGGCACGCTGAACGAATTGCTTGCTTTAAAACTCTAATATCTTCGGGCGATAAAAAATTATTCTGAACCAATGTGCTATGTATCACTTCTTTTGCCTCAGGACTCACTGAACCGAACCTTCTTCTATAAACTGGATATCCCATGAACATCTCCCGTTTATTCTCATCATCCTGGTTACTAACAATAACAAATATCGGTTTCCATCGGTATCCTTTCTCGTACGCTGGGTAAACTTCAATACAGGTGTCTCCCTCTTCATTCTTTAACCGTCTACTAATGTCCTGTAACAATAACCAGGCTACTTCATAGTTTTCTGTACTTAATGCCCATGCTGTGTTATTTCCAATTTGATCATCAGTTGTGTCTTGCGATGTCGGTGTACTTACAACAGAATCTTCTGCAAAAAGAAAACATAACAATTGAAATATTCGTATTAAGGGATTATGTATTTCAACAGATGCGACTTTTAAACCAAATCAAGTTTAGCTTATTTCTTCTTTATTTACGAAATCATTTTTTGTTAACCCTTTGCCTGCTGATCGCGACTTTATTGATTTTTGTAAACAGTTTGGATCCAGATCAGCTTTTAAGCTGAAACTTCATATATGGAAAGGTCTTGGAAACAGGAAGTGTATTGCACAAGGGTTATAACTCTTGCATCAGTTTTGTGAGAGTTTTTCCACTTTCAACATTTTCTTTCATTGTAGAGTTCTTCTGTTATACTGAACATTTTGAAATAAAAGTTCTTTTATGGAAAGAGAATGTTCGACAGATGACACTCGTGTTCCGAGGAACACTGGGCCAATTTCATCTAATTTGCATTTATACACAACATACGGTATCTCACTAAAACAATTCGTTAGTTACAGTTTCTATAGCAACATCATGTAATTATAACGTCGCCCGGTCCAGATTTCAATATTTACGCGGAACCCTATTTAGTATCATTAATACTGACTGTTCGTGGTCCACACTTGGTCACAAGGTAAACAAATCTTTAACAGACGTAATTTCATAGGTTATGTAACTTAGCTGTCGTAATTATTACAAATGTACGTCGATTGTATGTTTACCTCCATGAAGTCGGCTCAATGTCATTGTGACATGTCACACTTTACGACGATCATTTCTGTTAACAAGAAGCAATTATTCTTCTCAAAGTACTCTCCGTTGAATGAAATTTGCCCTTTAAACACTTATTCAACCATGATAAGTTACTTGTTTTGTACGAATTATGTTGTGCTGGTGCATTGTCATGGTGAAATATCAAACTCTGGATCTCTCCTTTACGCTGCACTAACTGTTCACAACACTTGATTCGCTGCCGTTTCTGCCCATCTATCAACATCCTTGGCATCCATCTAGCTCATGTTCTCCTCATATTAAGTTCTTTATTGATAGTGTGAAGCACTATACCAATGCTACATTCAGCCCTCTCTTGGATTTCGCGCATAGTGATGCGTCGATCATTACCCAACAGTTCCCTGATTTACACAATTGTTATCTGACGTTTTACTTGATTACTAATAGTAGTCGCATGTCTTTAAACAAGTAATTTAAGTAGCATGAGTAAGAATGTTAGGACTGTAAAACATGAGGTTAGAGGTTTCAAATTTTGTAGAACGCACCCTTATTTTTCTCATGATTACTTATTTCAATTTTTAATGTTAAGTTCAACATTTTTAAAAGTCGAGCTATTGTCGTCATTGTGGTGCAAGCGTCGTTGTTGTTTAGGTTTTAGGTTAATTGTTTGTAAGACAACACTTGTAAATAACTATCTTAAGAATTTTATGAGCTATATATCGAGTTATAAAAAACGAAATAGAACGACGACAGACGATGGACACAGAACGATCAGACCAGATGACATTGACACTTCTTGCCAGATGAGCTACAAAGTCGTACAAACCTCAGCGCTAACAGGGCTTTGATTACAATAACATGATCACGTATAAATTTATGCACAAAAAGGTTTGCGATTATTGCACATAAAATGTTTGATTTTGTGACATTTTAACCCCCATGCTGAATTGTCGTTTTCTTCAAGTGCACCGTCTGCGAATTAACCAAAACTTACTTCAAATGCTCGTTACGCGGCGTCTGAACTGGATCTAAAATGTTAGTAAATGTAAGCCAAGTCACGCTTAGCACGATAAGGGTTACAACGTTACCTGCTATCAAATTATACGTGTCCAATGGAATATTGCTGGGCGCTCCTAGTTCAAACAGGTCATCTGAAATGAAATCAAACTGTCTATATTCTACATTGTAAGGTGCATATTCGAACTATAATGGTGTAAATGTTTAGGTGTTTCAGGCAGGTGACAGCTTCAAGCAAGGTGAATGTCACACAGTAATGCTCCTTTTATTGCTAAATAAGCTGTCCCCTGTCTTTAATGAAGTCATTTGGTCTTCTTTTTAATGGTCGTAATAGAGAGGTTTTACTACACTACTTGAGTATTGCAACCTGTACGTGAGATAACGGACTATTAACTTCTTTTGACAGAACAACTTGATTTTAACGTAAAGCCAGGAAATGGGCTTCGTTATGTCTGAAAGGTACATTTTAATATCTGAATAAAGCAATCAATCGGTGCCTGATACAACTAAGCCTTACGAGTCTCGACCAAATGTAAATGAGTGTGTATGAATAACTATTTACATTCGCCCCAATCAATTCCAATGAAAACATGACATTCAATTCGTATTGACGCAATATTTTGAGAGGGTGGATAACTAGCGTAGTAGAGGCGGGGTCTATGGATGTGCTCTCCGCGAATCATTTTGTTGCGTTGATTCAGTAATGCTGTTATGACCGGCTGTTCATTTCAGGGTACACAGTTTCTGTGTTAACAACCTCTAATATGAATAGCAAATATAATGGAAATATAAGTAATTAACTGAATTTTTCCTGCGTTTAAGCGAAATAAACGACACAAAATGATCGCCAAATTTATCACGAATCGCGCAATTCAGTTCATTTAACAGTTCATTCAGTTAACATAATTTTAAATGGCCGGCTGAAAAACGTGTATTCCATTTATAGGGTTATTAATATGAAATAGACACAGCCTAAAAACGAGCACAGTCAGTGTAAAGTAAATCACTTAATACGGAAAGTATTGACAAACCCAATCATATAGACTCTATAATTTACTAATTTTCAAGGTAGAGAAAGGTCGAACGTAGTTCAATATATGAACTGCTTTGTTCTAACAGTTCGACCTCTAATGGCCTTTTTTCAAAGAAAATCACGTCCAAACGCACGACACATTTTTGTTACATGCATTTAGCTATAACATAGAAGAGAATAATACTCTTTTTGCTTTTATGCCTGAATGCATGGAACACAAATGTGACGTGTATTTGGACATGATTTTCTTAGAAAAGGCCCTTAGAGGTCGAAATATTAGAAAAGAGAAGTTAATACATACAAAAACTATTATAATTCCCTATCTGGAATATTGTCACATATATTGGGGAAAGTAGTTCAGTTTAGTGCTTGACTTAACATATGGGTACTAAAATATATAAACATAGTGCAAGAAAAGGCTAGGATACGAAATGAGGAACAACTAGTATAAGTTACACATTTTCTGGTACCTTTTATGGAATATACACTGTCAGTAAATTCCATATTGCACGATATTTGGGTTTTACGGCATCGTGAAACACATGTAATGGTCATATGGCGACAATCTATATTACGAGCGTTATCCCACTGACAGTCTTTTATTTTCGACGAAGCAAATTAATAGATCTAATATGCTGGGTCGCAGCAGCACGTACCGTGTACCCCTCGATACTTTTATTCATGGGAATCAGCTTGTTCTTTTCTATTTAGTGTGTAGATGAAGGAATGGTATTGCGCGCGTGAGTGTGTGCGTGTGTGTATGTGTGTGTGTTTGTTATGGTATGACTGTGTGTGTGTTCTGCTTGAGAGGTGGGTGTATTGTATTGTATTGTTTGTGTTGCGTTTCCTGCTTGAGTCTTTCGTATTTATTTGTTGCCACAATAGTGTTACTTGTGCCGTGTGGAGGCCGTAAAACGTCACCCCGTACATGTAATCAATATTGTTATCATTCCTCCTGCAGGAACGTGCACTTGTTGTACAACTCGTCTCTTTGGCTTTCTTTCTTGCACCGTATGGTAGGTCTCTATGTACCGATGGTCAGATGAGCTTCGGTATTGTACCGGTTCTTCATTAACTCTTTATATTCTATTACACATAAGGTATGGCGAGGAGTTACTCACGTCGCACCAGTTACTTTTTTCACTACTCACATTAACCATTTACAATCTTCACATTTTTCAAATTGGAATTACTTTACAATAAATTTCGAACTTTCTTTCTGTAGAGTTATATTCGATACATAGGGACAGGTGCTCACTTACTTCACTTAAACATGGAAACAAACAAAAAGCTACAAATACCACTTTAACCACTAAGAATGCACTCTGCGTGTTCTGTTCATATCCCTAGAAATATTACTAATTTTGCATCACTACAGCCATACGTACAGTTAACACCACTTAAGCTCTATTCGGCATCTTCTTTTCACATTCCATCTCTTTCTATTAATAATTGTTTTCATAATGGTCCAAAAGTGGTGCTTTAAATTTTCTATTCAACGCAATAATTCAGTTTTATTACGACCACTGAACACGAGAGCACCACAAGCGGTACATTATACGCTCACTGGCAAAGAAATCTATAGTTTTATCAAAATTTATCTGATTTGTAGACTTTTAGAGCTATGAGAGCATAAACAATACAGAAATAAAGCCTTCTCTAGCATATCTGAGTACACCAAGGGCGGTTAACTCGACACAATGATCCGATTTCAATAATAATCAACCCTTTCATGAACGTATACTTCTATAATTATACTGTGGGCAAACATAATCAAAATCCATTCAGTACTGTAGTTGCTAAGTGTGTAAACACTGTCAAATCAGCCTTTAAAAGAATATTTGAGTACACCAAGGGCAGATAACTCTGTAACGAAATATCAAATAAATTTCAAACTTAAATCAGCTTCAGATCTAGATGCATATAACCTTTCTGTGAAGTTTCATTAATATCCTTCAAATAGTTTTCCAAGAAAACTCTGTACAAGCTTTTTATAGCATATTTGAGTACATCAAGGGAAGATAACTCTGTAACGAAAAATTAAATGAACCTACAACAAAGCTTTAGATCTTGATGCATATAACATTTGCGTTCAGTTTCATTAATATCCCTCCAGGTTCCAATAGTTTTCCCAGAAAACTCCGGACACACTTTTTATAGCATATTTGAGTACACCAAGGGCAGATAACTCGGTAACAAAAATTCGAATGAACCTCAAACTCAATTGAGCTTTAGATATTAATGCATATAACATTTGAGTGAAGTTTCATTAATATTTCTTCAATAGTTTTCCCAGAAAACTCCAGACAAGCTTTTTATAGCATATTTGAGTACATCAAGGGCAGATTACTTTTTAACGAAAATTTAAATGAATCTCAAACTCGACTCAGCTTGAGATATTGATGCATATAACATTTGTGTGAAGTTTCATTAATATCCCTCTAATAGTTTTCCAGAAAACTCTGGACAAGCTTTTTATAACATATTTGAGTACATCAAGGGCAGATAACTCTGCAACAAAAAATCGAATGCACCTCAAACACAACTCAGCTCTAGATCTTGATGCATATAAAATTTGTGTGAAGTTTCATCAATATCCCTTTAACAGTTTTCCAGAAAAACTCTGGACAAACAAAATGTTGACGGACGAACGAATGAACGGACGGACGGACGTTCTTACGGGAGGATACTTATGTGGCTATTTTCTATTGTTTTCTTTTGCGTGGCTAGCCACACAACCGAAAATTTATTTTTGCTCTAACTTAAAAAATAATAATCTGGAGGCTAACCCTACCCTTAACCCTATGTCCAACAACTGGCCAGGTTAATGTCACAAGAAATGGCAAGGTTAATGTCACAAGAGACGGCCAGGTTAATGTTTTTTCAATTATGGTGCTAAGAATTTTAGCCACGTAAGCACGGACGAACGAACGGACGGACGGACAGGGCCATGCCAATATACGACCACTTTCAGAGGTGGGCGTATAAAAAACGTAGAGTGCATCCTATTATTGAAAAGTGCAATGCTAAGAGGTGAGCGTGTTGCAATTATTTATCTTGCAAGTCTACTATACAAGTAAACGGTAGATTATTTAGTGTTGTCATAGATTCAGCCATCAACTGACGAACTAATCATAGTATATACGTGTTAACTTGAAAAACGCCAGGTTGTGGTATCCAGTATGTTGGGCAAACCGGTCGTCCCCTCAAAACTAGGTTTAATGAACATCTTCGTACTTGCAGAAACAAAAAACTGAGGAACTTTCTGTATCAACATTTTCGGAAATCTGGACATGGATTAGATTTTATTTCATTCAACCTGTCGAATATATTACGTATGATATAAATGCTACTAATAGTTTCAAATAGGTGCACAAATTAGATCTCGGATACAATTTCTCGAACACGGTGAACGGAATAGTAAATACTTCTTAAATCTTGAAAAATCTCGACAAAATAGAAAAATATCAGCTCTTTAGTTGTTAATAATAAACAAATAACTGAAAAACATGCAATCCTTAGAGAAGAGGTAAACTTTTATAAATCTCTTTACAAATCCGAAATAGATTCGACTAATATTGGTCAATATCTTAACAGTACCGACTTACATTATACTTTAAATGAAAACGAGTCGATTCTTTGCGAAGGACCTATTTCACTTGACCAGTGCTCTGATGCTATTAACAATATGAAACTTAATAAAAGTCCTGGCTTAGACGGACTCACTGCAGAATTCTATAAAAAAAAATTGGGACCATCTTGGTCCCCTATTGGTGAAATCTGCAAATGATTGTTTTCAAAACGGAGAATTATCTAGAACACAGAAGCAAAGTATTATATCACTTATATATAAAAAGGTGACCCCGAAAATATTGAAAATTGGCGCCCTATTTCTCTCTTAAACATCGATTATAAGATCATTGCAAGAGTCTTAGCTCAAAGACTGCAAAAGATGCTTCCAAAAATAATCAGTCTTGATCAACAAGGCTTTATTAAAAATAGATTTATAGGTTACAACATACGGCAAATACAGGATATCATTGATTACACCGAGCAATTAAAAATAGAAGGGGCATTACTATTTTTTGATTTTAAAAAAGCATTCGATACAGTAGAATGGAAATTTATGCTTGAAGTATTATCAAAATTTGGTTTCGAAGATAGTTTTATATCATGGGTAAAAGTTCTTTACACAAATATAAGTTCATCAATTATCAACAATGGCTGGCTTTCAGAACGCTTCAGTATCTCACGCGGAATCAGACAGGGATATCCTTGATCAACTCTTATATTTATAATTGTAGCAGAAATACTAGCGACTAAAATCCGAAACTGCAGCCATTTAAATGGCATATGTATAAAAAAGATAATGAAAATTTACACCTAAAAATTACACAATTAGCCGACGACACAACTTTGTTTATAAAGAACGAAAATGAAATTCCAACAGTTTTAGAATTGGTAGATGAATTTGGAACATATTCTGGTCTAAAATTAAATAAAGACAAAACAAATGGCATTTGGATAGGATCCTTAAAAGACAACAAAACAGATACAAAACTATTTGGCATTTCATTTAAACCTTATGTAAAAGCATTGGGTGTATACTTTAGTAATAATCACACCGAATGTGAAACGCTGAACTGGACAAATAAACTTGAATCATGTGAACATATAATAAATAAATGGAACGGGAGAAAATTAACCTTTTATGGAAAAACCACTATTATTAAAACTCTGATCTTACCAAAATTATCCCATTTAATGTAAACAATATTTACACCCAAAGAGGTTATCAACAAACTGAACAGATTAGTCTACACATTCCTATGGTCAAACAAAAGAGAAAAAATTAAACGAAACACATTAATAGGAGATAAGCTTAAAGGAGGAATTGAAATGATTGATGCGGATATCTATTGTAAGACGCTTAAGATAAAATGGATAAAAGCTCTTCAAAAAAAACGAATCAGCTAATTGGAAAATTATACCTAAACTCATGTTTGACCAATATGGTAATAACTTAGTATTATTTAAAATGAACCTAGATTCAATACGATCTCTTCCAAAGGTAAAACATGAACTATCGTCTTTCTATAAAAGCGTAATTGCTACATTCATCGAGCTTAACAATACACAGAAAGTAACACCACCAAAAACATTTTATGAAGTAAGAAAACAAGTCATCTGGGGAAATCGATTTATAAAATTAAAAGGAAAATGTCTAATGTTTAATAATTGGATTACATCTAACATCGTTCACGTTAATGACCTTTTAACAAATGGTAGAATAAGTGAATTGAGCATTCGTGATAGACTAATTATTAAAAGAAACTGGTTAACTGAACTTCATCAAATACTTAAAGCTTTACCTGGTGCTTGGAGACATCTTCTCAAATAGGAAGCTTCAATCAAATCAAGTGTTAAGACATCGAATGAAATTATTATCTGCGGAAAATACAACCTGCAAAAACTATCAGCCAGAGACACACGAAAATTATTCATTGAAAAAATATTTGAAACGCCATATATTCATAAATTCTGGGAGAGATTATTCAAGAAACCTATTAATTGGAACTCGGTCTACTATATAATTAATAAAGATACCACTGATAATAGAATTAAACAGTTTAAGATGAAACTTATCCATAGGATTGTTCCCACGAATGAAAATGTGTTCACATGGAAGATCAAAGATAACCCATTCTGTGCATTTTGTAACGACATAGAAACTTTAGATCACTTACTTATAAAATGTGCATATACCGATGACTTCTGGAAACAGATTAAGGATATTTTCCTCAAACTTGGTATAAGCCACAACATAAGAAATCTTGAATATATGGTCATCGGTTACAAAACAGTCTTTAAAGAATATTCAGATGTAAATTTTATTCTTAGTCAAATATGTTATTCATTATACAAAACGTATATGATAAGTGAAAGGCGGCGAACAAATATAAACATGTTCAAAATTTTCTATGATGACCTGAAAACAGCAGGTGAATATTTTAACGGTAAAAAAAAAATTCATCACCTATTTTTCAAATTTCTTAAGCATGCAACATTAGTCTAACGATAATAAGATATATAACATACCTATATATGCATGCATATATATTTATATACATGTTACACCTGTAACAGACGTGTATATACATGAGTGTAAATATATATACTTCTATACATTTTACAACCTACATCAATTGGAACTTCTTTTTTTCCAACCTAGTTATTACTATGGTGTATAAATATCTACTATAAAAAGAAAATACATGTAACTGTTTGTAATAAAGCAGAATTTCTGTGTTTTGCCTAAGGAACAACTTCGTTCCTTTACTCCGCACTGTATTACACTTTATTATACTTTGTGTATATTATGTACTGAATGTTTTGTGTATGGGCCGGAGGCCTTATAGCAAATAAAGAACTGAGCTGAAAATAAAAAAATAGTTTCAAATGTAAGGCTAGATTTATAACGGTATTAAAATGGATTAAAAATTTACAGAAACCCTTTCTTTTAGGCTTGAATAATAATATATACCAATCTGGCAATATTTCAAAAGAACCTTCAATTGATACTTTTTCGATTTAGTCTACACGCAACCGTAAATCAAGATCGCATGGTATTCGTATAAATGGAAATATTAAACGTAAATCACGTCAGTCGATTTCTATAACAGATTTGCATTATCTGCTGTTACATTCCGGTAAACATAAAATGCTTTCTCGGCTTTCTTCGTTGTCATTGTCGTCTTTAAGAGATATTGACCACAAGGCTGATGGAATAATTTTACGCACAGATCCTCTGTATAATACTGCAGCTTTAATACAAAGTTATACCCAGCATGTTCTCAGACCTCATATTGACTCTTTAAACGATCACAAAAGATATTTCATTAAGGTCCCTGTTATAAATAAAGGTATTGATTTCATAGATTAACAAAGTATTCTCCGAAACAAAAATGTGATTAATGCTATTCCAAATTATTTCAAAAATCTTGAACCACCTATTATTTGCTATAAGTGTAATACATCTGTAAGAGGGTTAATTTTTAACTACAATAAAATTATTTCTGATCTTAAAATTCTCGAAACACACCAGATACATGAGACTGTACCTCTTCTAAATTCTGTTACGCTCTAGTGGGTCATATAATAACAGGCAATTTTGATATCATTAAAGATAAACGCATCAGAGCGCTTTTGAGTAAGGGACCTAATTAAGATTACCTGCCTTAATTGATTTCGATACTTGCCGCAATCCTATTTCGGAGTATTATAGTACCAACTGGTGCTTTAGAGAACATGCTGAAAACGACGCTCTTTCAAAATGGAAAGAATTAATTTTTGATATTATCGATACCCGGATTTCGTTCTATTTGTCCAATAACCGTCTTTTACCACCTAAACCTAAATTTAACATTAGTCATTTAAAGAAGGTCACACAAGATTTTCATTCCAAGTAGGTACTTGTTTATGCAGACAAAGCATCCAATAATGTGATAATTGTATGACGATTACATTATGGTGATACTTTAAACCAGGAATTTGTGAATACCAAATTCTATACTTCAATCAGTTTATCTGAGCGTAATGTAGTATCTGATCATCTTGATACATGTGTAAAATTAAAAGCTGATGTCAACCTTACATGTCACAAATTTCCAACAATGTACTGGATACCAAAACTCCACAAAACACCATATAAGTCCCGTTTTATTGCTAATTCAAGTGCATGTACTACTACTAAGTTTCTAAATTTTTGACATCGTCTTTAATTAAAATCAAAGAACATGTTCAAAGGAATTGTGACAAGAAGTACGAAAAGTCTGGACTTAATCTGTTTTGGTCTATCAAAAACTCGAATGAAATTTTGACAAAGCTAGAACAGAAAATACCAAGCCTGCAATGTAAGTACGTGTGACTTTTCAACACTATATCCTACCTTACCACATCATTTAATAAAAGCTAAACTTATACAACTTATTGAAAATACTTTTGCCAGAGAAAGGAAACTATTTCTGGCGTGTAATACTGATCGTGCATTTTTTTACAAATGACACGGTTAAGCATTACACTATGTGGACTTGCACCGATGTCTGTAAAGTACTATCAATTCTTCTGGATAATATTTATGTACGTTTTGGGAGTACCATATACCGCCAAGTGATTGGTATCCCTATGGGTACAAACTGCGCGCCCCTTGTCGCAAACCTATTTATGTACTGTTATGAGAGGGACTTTATGATAAGTCTCAAACCTGATACACAAGCAGATATGATCGAAGCCTTTAACAATACATCGCGCTATCTAGATGATATTTTAATATAGACAACCCATTTTTAGATACGTTGTTTCCTTTTATTTACCCAAAAGAACTTCCTCCTTAATAAAACAAACGAGTCAAATTTGTCGGCACCATTTTTAGATTTGGATCTTTAAATAAATAACGGAATTGGTTTCTTCTAAGATTTACGATAAACGAGATGGTTTTGATTTTAGTATTGTAAATTATCCTCATCTAGATGGCGATGTTCCCCGTTCTACAACTTACGGGGTTTATATTTCTCAACTTATTCGTTTTGCTAGGACCTGTACCTCTGTTGAGGACTTCCACATTCGTAATGAAACAATTACTGAAATGATTCGTAAACAGAGGTACAGATTTCATAAACTTCGTAAAACATTTTCTAAATTCATTTATAGAAATCTTCCTCTCATTAACAAGTATAAATGTAACTTAAAGTCTTTTCTGCGGAAAGGTATTTCACATCCGGAGTTTTATTGTGATGTAATTTACAGACTTCGTAAGATTCTTGGACATATGTATTTTGAAAACCTGTTTGTGAAACGTATTAGATCTTTCCTCAAAAAAGATTATGATTGAACTATATTGCTGCGCACTTCACGTTTGGTTATCGATCAATCTACAATTGATAACTATGCTTTCCTCTTTGGTTGTGCGACGACAAACAGGGCTTAGCACTATATGATGATGTATCTGTAAAGCCGTCCTTAACCGGGAGAGTTATGTCGGATTTTCGTGCTTTGCTTTTTCTCTCTGTCGTACCCTGAACCCATCCATGTCTTACAGTTACTCGTGTGACTACGGACTAGTCGCTTGAGTATAATTTTACCGTTGCCATAGTGGGTTATTTTTAACACTGGCTTGAATGTTTAATTCTTTCCCGTGTTACTAGTAATCTGCTTGTCATAGAACTTTTGTTAGATGTTTTACATATATTTACTTACTGTGTTGGGGGTCTTTTTGGTTGTAAGGTTATTGAACAAGGTTTATAATTTATGTACACTGTTCGTCTTTATAGGTGAATATAGGAGATAAGAGAGAGTGAGATTGGACGCCCCTAAACCCAGGTTTAACCCCCCAGTGGTTATTGTTAATTGATTTATAATTAATTATTAATTGCTACTAACCGCACCAAGGCGGGCTCCTATATTCAATTTGCTCTATGTTTGTCTTGCGTGTTGTTTTCTATTTAGTGTGTAGATGAAGGAATGGTATTGCGTGTGTGTGTGTGCGTGTGTGTGTATGTGTGTGTGTTTGTTATGGTATGACTGTGTGTGTGTTCTGCTTGAGAGGTGGGTATATTGTACTGTTTGTGTTGCGTTTCCTGCTTGAGTCTTTCGTATTTATTTGTTCGTTGGAGTCTTCTACACGATATTTTAGAATGTCCCAAACTTTATTTTGTCACTGCAATGCGTAATTTAAGAGTTACCATTGTAACCCTCATGTTATTTTCAAACCTACCCTATGTGTAAAAATGGACATCTTCAAGCAATGTGAACCTCACACAGAATTATCCTAAAGGAGCTTTCTGTTTGACGTTCACCTTGCTTTAAGCAGTCACGTGCTTTAAACATCTGAACATTTACACCATTATAAAGAGGATAATTGATGTTGTTTTTTCAGTTTAAGATCGAATTTTATTTATGCTTTTCGGTGAATTACAGCGAACATCACAGCCTGATCAAGGTCATCCAATGAAAGGAATGCTACTGACAATTAGGTAAACAAATATTAGATACATGTATATACATAGAAATTAATGAATATTTTTCTCTAAACTTTTCCATTACTGAAACTTTAAATAGGCAATTTTGATTTCCAATTTAATATACTAATACTCCATTTATTCCCTTTTAAGGGTTTTTCTGTCATAGTATTACAGAGACAGATATAGAGAAAGAGAGACAGAGAGACAGAGATAAACACAGAGAGATAGAGACACAAACAGAGAGAGAAAGAGATACAGATACAGACAGAGGCAGAGAGACACAAAGAGATAGACTCAGAGACAGAGAGACAGAGGCAGAGGGACAGGGACAGACAGACGGACATATAGAGACAGAGATATTGAGACAGAGGAATAGAGACAGAGAGATACACAGAGAAAAAGAGAGTATACATGTTCCTATAGCAATACAGACATGCATATACATTATATACCTGAACAGCGTTTTTTCTCTGTTTTGAGTTTTCTCCACTGGCGGTATAGCAAATGAATAGCAACTAAACTAAACACGAGAGCCAAAACACTTCCTCCAACGCCTATAACTATGTCTTTAAAATTTGTCTTATCGGTAACGCTAGCAGACTCGCAATTCGATGAGTTCGCATCTAGTAAAACTATAACACTGTCCATTTGTGATTGAAGCGGGCAGATTTGAACACAAACGTTTCCAAAATCAGTTATTTTGCAGATAGCGAAATATCCATCTGAGTTTCCATTTGATGAGAGACACGCCGTTGAACATGTCGTATACAAAGTTGTATTTTCATTTAAGAGTTTGGTAGGATCGCATTTTACGCACATTGTGCCTTGACCTTTTTCGTCGTTGTTGCTGGCTTTAAGGGCAGTACTGAATGTCGTCGGGGTACTCATTCCTTGATAAGATAAATGTTCTATAGATGTGTTTTCAGGTCCTAAAGTTGTGTTATGACAGGTGATACCTGGTACATAGACATTATAGTAGCCATCTGGACAACTCTGGCTGCAAGTGGTATTTCCTTGGCAGACATGGCATCTTGTTTCATTTGATTTACTGCCGCACATTGAAAAATCCTCCTGGCAATAGAGACAATTATAAAATAATTATTTATGAAAAATACAGGTAGTTGCATTTCAAAAGACTATCTCTCCCAGTGGGATGGGCTGTGGTGAGAACAATAATTTCGGATATTTAAAACTGAAGCTGAAAGACTGAAGGTTGCAAATATATTCGCTCAACATTTACATAATGTAGGCTTTAATTGTATGTATAAGCTAAATGTAAATGCTAAAAATACCTTTTTTAGAGAAAACCTTCCATCCGCTGTTTCTCTATTTTGTCCTATAGGAAATGTTCATTTTTGTATCAAACAGAGTCATCCGCAAAGTGTTTTATGTATAGAAAGCTTTCAAATTAATTTCGGTGCTGTGAAAGAAAATATTCAGTGGTTGCGCACGTTGAATTCAACACGTATGGCTGAATTTCTACATATTTCTACATAGTTTGCCCCTTGACCTTTTTTCTAATAATGACATGCAATGGCATGTATTCCGCACTATTCAAGTCTGTCAGCTTTGATTTTAACCCATTTTAGCAGACAAAAGAGCTATTTGATACTAAAAATTACGAACTTCATTTTTATAGAGAAACCTACTATCTTAGATGATTTCTGCCGTTTCTACATTTTTCCTACAGAAAGGAATCTTTTTTTGTATCGAATAAGAGCTCTCCGCAAACGTTTCGAGTGGTATTGAGAAAGTGATCGATTAATAGAACTGTTGTTCCGAAAGCAAAAAGTTATTGTTCGCTCTTTTTGAATTTAAAGCGAAATGCTTAATTCCTACCAATTTTCAGCTTCTTTTAGTTGTTTAAACGATGTAAGAATTCATTTTGATTTTAGAACGCTGTAGTGTGGGAGTTATGAAATAATAATGATAAAAAAGTTATCATAAACTGCAACAGATAATATTATAATGGTTTAGCCAAATATGGGGGTTTCACTTTGGATTGAGCGACTGACGTCACCTTTTCACTTAAACCAGGAACGTTTAAAGCTTATCATAAAAACATGCTACAATTTCATTTTAAGGAGAAAAACAGGATAGACTGAATTACAAAGGCGTATGGCCTTTTTCTCTCATTTTCGCCTATATGTGATAGGGATTTTCCTCATGGGGAATCACTCTATCATCCATACCATGTGACGTCAGTTTTTTACCCAGCTTAACCACAAGCGCTGCATGACGCGGGTAACTTAATGACGTCATTTCTGATGACGTTACTATAAACAACGTCATGTTTTTGCGAAAACAAATGCACACAAACTGCAATTATTTGGTTATTTGTATCATATTTTAATAATTTAAAATGGAGAACAAAAATCCACTATTTTTTTGTGGATGTAGGATATGAATTTCTCCCTCTCGGGTTAGAAAACTCACACAGGGACTATGAATTTTCTGACCCTCGGGGGGAAAATTCCTATCCTACATCAACGCTCATGATGGTTTCTAATAATACCACCTGAAATTACAAAATCGTATTTTTTTCAACATTCAGACATCTGATGGTTATAAAACTTAAAGAGTATTTAAATATTATGTTTGAGACAATACTCATGAATGTATGTATACTAACAAAAGTTCCACATTTAAATATTTTTTATGGATATAGTGGAACTCCAAAAGTGGTTCAGTACGACAGTCTTTGGTACGGTATGGCAAGTTTCGGTACCGACAGTGGCTTTTATACCCTTCATAAGTAACATACGTTGCTGCTTAAACACTGTATAATAGCTCAACGTATGTCGACACTTGAAACACTGAATTGTAAACTTATTGTAGACGTGAATGGATGAGTTAGGTTTTACGGAACTGCGACACTGAATATGTCATTTATATCGCCGATGAATGACGAGATGATGATGACGGGTGATTTCAAGGGGCTATGGTCAATACGTATCATTGCATAAGCATATTATTGTAACAGGCCGACCTAAAACAAGCAATGAAAGTATTTCGGCGCAATTTTGGTGCAATGGAAACAAAAACGGCGCAATAGAAATTTAGTTTTAGGAACATCTAGTCAGTTATATTTTCATTGATGTAAGTTTTAAATCAAAATGTCTTGTATCAGTACATATCGAATTTAGTTTTAAGACAGGTGTGATTCACATTCTATTTTTCAAAATTGGCAATAGATATATTTCTATATATAACGAATTAATTTACATCAAACGAGTAATTACTAGACAGGACAATCCACTCCTTCTATTCGTATACAAACCCCTAATATTTCACTTAAAATGGGATTTGGGAAAAACAAATCATTGTCTTTTTCTTTTAAGAAGAAACTCATCTTGTTTCATTTTTAGCCAGCTTCTGCCGTGTCTGATTAGTTTTCTGGATGCGCTATTAAACGTGTGTCACAGATACGTTCCCCATCACTGCAGCAAACGAATATACGGATCGACCGGTATATCGTTAACCTTATCACGTTATCAAAGTAGCATGATTAAACACTAAACCGCGCAATGGAAAATCGAGGTATAAAACAGTCTGTCAAAGATGGTAAATTGCGCACAATGTTGTATATGTATGTAATTAAAGTCTTCTATCAAGAAAATAAATAATATTATCATACAATTAACATGTTCAAGTCAAAAAGGGAATTTAATGGAAATGTTATAAACTAAAACACAATATAATCCATCAATTATGAATATAGAATTGTGTGAGTTATAGATCCATAAGATGCATTACAACAATACAAGACACCCACTTTAGAAAAAAAATGCATTGTCATATTTATATATAATGTCCTTTTTAAGAAACATTCTATATAAAAGGACTTGACCTACTAATGACTAATATTCAGGGATCTGCCTTGTCATATGTTACAAAAATAAAAAAATATAACCAAATTCCATTGCGTATTTTTTCTTTCCAGTGGGTAATGGAATTATTTAAGCATGCAAAACATTAATTGCCACGCAGGCATATCTGTCTTGTAATTTTTAAATTTACTGAGACAGTAAATTTGATTAACAGAATAAGTCATAACGCTATTTAATTCCAATCCGTGCTTTCCTTTCCATTGCGCAATGGAAATATTCGTTATTTAATTATAGAAACATATACTCTCAGGTATGAACAATCGAAAGTAAACCACACCTGCCTGTCTTAAAACTAAATTCTATATGTACTCAGACAATAAATTTCGATTTATAACTTAAATCAAAGCTTATAACACTTCATTCCTAAAAGCAATTTCTATTTCGCCGTTTTCATTTCCATTGCGCCATAATATTTCCATGGCGTATTTTACGCTAACCGCATTGAAACGTTCGCTGGTTTACATGTATATGACTCAAGAAAATATCTCCTTCAGATGCTTGATTAGCCATATTCAGTTCTATAAATTATGCATTGTCTCTGGCCAGCTTCAAAAAAATATCGACTTGCGGTAGACCTTATTTTCTTTCGTTTTTAGAATGAAGAAAATAGAGGCAGGGTATACAGGTGATTGTAAAGCTTATTTCATCACATGCTAAACATTTAATTGTAACTATATGCACCATTTGAATGCTTTGTACGAGTTGTACCGGTAGATGTCATGGTTCCGGTTTGTACCGGCGCAATTCTCAATCGTTTTAGATTATTATCTCTTCCTTTATCTTACTTTCTGTCTAGAAATATATACGCCTTTTTAATCATTCAATTTTTATATACTGACACAAAAAAGAAACTGTGCACTTTTATATTGAATGTAACTTTTTCGTTACTAAGTTTAGAATTATAAATTTTGGCATAATGAGTGATCAAAGCATTTTACACACATTGTACTAATTTACTCAATATTAAAGCACCCGGATGTCATTTACTCAATATTAAAGCACCCGGATGTCATTCAAACGTACCAACGGCTATTATGCAATATTATGCACGTGCTGCCTGTGAAACATGTTTACAAGTACAGATTTTCATTGACGATATCTAAACTGATTATCACAGTATATTTGAATTAAACTCGTTAACAAGCTGCCACGACTTAAAGAAAACGAACGTTTTCAGACACTTCAGCAGCTTTCATCCGACGCCAGCGTCTTTGATGTCACTGGGCAGTTTAATTGCAACCGAAATACCATCATGACCCTAAGACATCGTAACGGTCATGATGGAAGCGTTTCAGATCAGTCAGGATCCAGCAAGCCAGCATGTCAGGGTAGATACATGACGTTGACGAATTATTGCATTAGTCAGTCAAAGACGAGGGCATTACACATACAGATTTAAATCCATTTCATTTTTCAAAAATTTAGGAGACAATACCGATTTGCAACTTTTACTTTAAACCTCTACTTCATTCAAGCGTTAGCAGTGCATTTATAATTACATGAATTTAATTAAGAATGAAGGCATCGTGTAGAACAAATTCTTACAAACATTTTGATACCACATTTGCCTATATTTCTTTTTTATAAAAAGATGGAAAATTGAATTCCTAAACAAGTGCACAGTTTCGTGTTCGTGTCAGTATATTATGACAACTTATAAAGTTAATGTATATTTATGCGTAGTCGGCAAAACATAAATGGCGGCTTAAAAATGTGAATGTGCGGTATACGCTGTTATAGCTATCGCTTATCAGATAAAACAAAACCTCTCATCCAATCAGATTGGAGAAGATTATAAAAGCGAAAAGCGAATTGGAAAGCCAGAAGCGCTAATACCTTATGGCGTTAATCACGTTGGAAAATAGTCGAATGTGAATTGGCACCGAATTGCAAGCCAGTCGAAAAACGTGTTATTTGATACGAGTAAGTATTATAACCTGTTTTCAAAACTTGAGACAGACTAAAATACAGTAGCTATTCAATAGGAGATGAATCAAAATTAGTACATAGATTGAAGCTTCAAGCTTAAGGCTGGCTGAAAGTAAAACAGAAAGGTTCATTCTGGTTTACCTTCCATCCGCTTCAAGCGGTAACATGTTTTCACAACTAGAAACAGACTAAATTAAAGTAACTATTCCATATAAATCAAAGTTAATAGATGTTCGTGATTGAGGCTTGAAGCTAAATGAAAGTAAAACAGAATGCATCTTATCCCTTTAAATGACGCCTTAAAGCGCGTTTGCAAACAGTCATGAATGCGGCTTCTGATCAGGACCTAAACTGTTTGACACTCTGATCGATAATTATTAAGTCATTCAACCTTAAATCTAACTTTGAAACGTGTCTTGCAGACAACAATACTGAAGCAGACGACAATAAAGTGGTTAAGGGGTAAAACTCTCCCGAATAATTGGATCATGAAAGGGTTAAGGAACATATTGTGTAACAGTGTAAACTCTTGCAAATGTTCAGTACAAACACTATACGTATCAGGAGCATGGAAAAGCAAACATCGAGCCTACAGTCAGATGATAGAACCATTTATCATTTGCTTGATTGACATGACTGCTTAACATGCACATACCAAAACACAAGAATAATATGACGTATACGACTTTGTAGAAATTCGTATAGTATATATAACACCAACATACCTCTGCATGCCCCTTTTCGTTGAGGAGATACAAGCAAACAAACAGCATTGCATAGTTATATCCAGCCATATTATATACACTACAATATACCACTAACGCCCGCAGTGTCGTAAAGACAAATATCCCCTCATTGTTCATTATTAACCCCTTCACTGCCTTACCCCGAGTCCAGTCGTTATTTGCAAACAGTTTGGATCCTGATCAGACGCCGCGTTTCGCGGCGTCTGATCAGGATCCAAACTGTTTGACACTCGTTTCAATATTTCTTAAGTCAAAATACCTAAAAATTGATTTTTAGAAATAGAAGCAGACGACAATTGTTTAATTTTGATGACGTCACGGCAGTGAAGGGGTTAAAAGCATACCATTGTTTTCGCAGTAAAGGAAATTAAATCAGTTTCACAAACTTGACAATTATTTTGTACAAGCTTGCTTAACCACTCTCCTTATGAAAAATGATCCTCTTTAAAATTGTCGTCTGCAAAATATGTTAAAATTATATGTATACATTTTTGAGGTACATACACCTAAAGACGAGTCTCAAACCGTTTTGATTAATGTTAGACATCGCGTCTGATCTTGATACAAACTGTTTGCAAAAATAATCAAAATCGCGGTAAGTAGGCAAAGGGCAAATTTGAGATATGACCGTTCTAATATACATGTACAGTGGAGAATATGTTATTCTTTCCCGTTTAAACGCAAACGTACGCAAACGCAAAGCACTAAAACGTAGAAAAGAACAACTTTTGGACTATTCTGATATTTCATGTTTATCTTGGTGGCAAACAGTTTGGAGCCTGATCAGACGCCGGGTTACCCGGCGTCTGATCTGGCTCCAAACTGTTTGCACTGCAAATAATAGTTTTAGCGTAAACGCGTTTATTGGGAAAGAATAACACATTCTCCACTGTATAACCTCCTAAAATATGTAATAATTCGATCATCTACAGTGAAGTAATTTTTTGTTCCCGTTCAAACGGAACGAAACTCAACAGCCAATGAGCTTGTCATGGTTCTAAGTCTGACCTGGGTTACATTTGCAAACAGATTGGATCTAGATCAGACGCCGCGTGACTTGTCTGTGCTTATTTTCTTTGATGATTTGATTTTTGTGTACATATTTTGTGTACAAGTATAAAGTTATTACTGTAGAAAGAGTATTATATTGAACAGTAATGATAATCTGTAACTTTAAAGAATATAGCTCTGGGCTAAACCCCCTACTATACTAAGGGCGACATGGCCAATCTTTTCAAACAGTTTGAATCCAGATCAGACGCCACACAGTGTTGCATCAAATCAGGATCAAACTATTTATGTAATTATGTGTCACCCCATATTTATACATATGGAAGATAAGTGCAGTTCTGCCTATGCAAGTGAAATGAAATTTCATATACATGTGGAAAAGCTTGATGAGAGAAAGTGCTATTAACAAGGACCATACTTGTTTTGTCATATTGTCTTTTCCGGGAGATAATTCCAGTTCTACTGATGTCAGTTAAATGAAATTGCATATATGGAAAGAGCCTAATGAGAGAAAGGGCCATTTACAATGGTCATGACTCTGACATTAATACATTGAAGTTATTCCCTTTTGTGATAGTTTCTTGTCCGGAAAATAATTCCAGTTCTACTGATGCTATAGTGTAATGAAATTTCATATATGGAAATAATCTAATAAGGGAAAATATCATGCACAAGGCCAATGGTTCTGACATCAATATGTTTTGATTTATTCCTCTTTGTCATATTTTATTGTCTGGAAAATAACTCAAGTTTTGTTGACGCTAGTGATATAAATATCTTTTCTGGAAAAGCATGGTAAGAGAAAGTGTCATGGATAAGAGCCATGGTCACGGCAACAATATTTGTTGAGTTATTCCCTTTTGTCATGTTTTCATTTCCGGAAGATAACGCCGTTTATAGCTACAGTAAACCCTCTCTATTACGACCACTAACATATAGGCAAATTGACTGCATAGAAGACAGGTGACAGCTTAAAGATAGGTGAACGTAAAACAGAAAGCTTCTGAAGGAACTTTCTATTTTATGTTCACCTTGCTTTAAGCAGTATCATGCCTTAAACACCTGATACTCAACACAATTTAGTGGTCGTAATACAGAGGTTTCATGTTAAAATGTTGTTTTTCCCAGTCAACTTAGGTACAATGTCCTCAGGTGAGCGAATGTAGGGCCATAGTTCTATTGTCTTTATTTTTCAGTTGTGGATGAATATATCTTTAAGGAAAATATAGAGTTTTTTTATCTAATCATATTTTATTGCATATATCAGATATCATATACATTTATCGACTAACATGTACACAGTTTTTACAGCATATATGTATACACATTATCAAAATATTACAATATATTGCAAACGGGTTGGGCCACAAGTTATACCAACATTAGAGAAGGCCCTTCCCTTGATGTCAATCGTAAGTACGTTATGATGTAATGCAGAAGAAAATATTTCTATCTTAGTTTACAGAAAAAAGGGAAAAAAGAAACGTATTCAAGTATAAAGAAGAAAAGAAAATCAGTTTGTCCTCCCCCACATGTGACCATCCAGCCCAGATCCAACCGATTGTTATCTAGAAAAGGTAAGGTATTATGTTCCAAAACGTTTGGCTCGTTTAATAAATTTCTGAAACTCCATAAAGGGCAGCGAATTATCTTCGTGTGTAAAGTCAATGTTGCCAAATAGCACAATATTAGTATTCAGTATACGGAGGTGTTGTGTTTTTATGTAGAAAGAGAGAATATAGAGTTGCACCTGAGTAGACTAAAACGGTTGACACATTTTGACATTGCAGATGACACATTTCATATATAGATAGATAGATGGTCGTTTCTGCAATATACCATACAGTTTATGAGCATCCATATTATTTTGCAAAATATACATACATGTACAATAATCAATCCGGTTATTGGTAGATATTTCTGTTATTCAGTGGACAAAAAGTTAGCTTTCCCCGTTTGAAAACAAAAATAAAACATAAACACGATTCAAGTAATTTATAAAAACAACAGCATTTGAGAATTCTGAATATTTATTTTTAACTCATCGGCAAGCAGCTTTATAGCTATGTTCAAATGTTGTTTTGCCCAGTCAGCTTAAGTACAATGTACTCAGATGAGCAAATTTAGGGTCATGACCCTATTGTCTTTACTTTTCAGTTGTGCATGAATGTATCTTTGGGGGGAAATATAGTTGCACATAGCTAGACTAAAAAGGCTGACATATTTTGACCTTGAAGATGACACATCCCGTTTGAAAGAAAACAAACATAAACACGATTCAAGTAATTGTTAAAAACAACAGCTTTTGGGAATTCTTCATATTTATTTTGAACTCATTCGCAAGCAGCTTATAGCCTGACCAGGGGCCCGTTTTACTAAAATACTTACGCAAAATTTTTGCGTAAGTCAAAATCTTAAATTTTAATTTATACTTTTTATTATCACTTGCTACAAACAGCTTTTAGCGCGTCCTCTGGTCTGGCTATTTGCTGTTTGCAAACGTTTATGATCGAAAAATAAGAGTAAAACGATTTTGACTTACGCGGTGTTACCCAGCATCTGATCTGACTGCAGACTATTCGCAATGAAAACATGTGTTTCATCTGACAAACGAGAGTAACGGGAAGGGAATCACGTTTTCTTCTCTGTACATATATAAATTATGTCTGCACTTTTTTCTAGTTTCATCGTTTGAATTTTAGATGAATTATGAGAAAGAAGTATACTTAAGCATTCAATTCATTTTGCATGACATTATGACAATTTTTGTACATAAAATATTGATCAAATGATTACAGATAATCTACCAAGTGATATGTCCGGAGCGAGCAAACCACGCTCACAGTCAAGTGCTGTTTACAGCATACATATGAGCCAATCAATTATCTCCCATTTTGAAAATAATCTTCCAATTTATTTTAGTTGAAATATCACTTTATCTACCTTATTTAATATGAATTATATATGAGAGCCTAACTAGTGTTCCATAGCCTCCATGTCAGACACTGTGCAATAACTCAAACGACCTGTAGCGTGTTTAATTACCAATGTTTGCTGTTTAGGTAAGCAGTTTGTGCAGCGTGCAGAGTACAGTAGAGAAAACGTTTTCTTTCCAAATAACCGCGGTTACGCTTAAACTATTATTTTCATTGCAACAGTTTGGAGCCAGATCAGACGCCGGGTAACCCGGCGTCTGATTAGGTTCCAAACTGTTTGCCACTCAAATTAAAAAAATGTTGTCATTTTCTATATATATTTCATTGCGATTAGTTTGCGTTTTAACGAAAGAATTACGTTTTCGCCACTGTATTTCAGACAGGTAGCCAACTCGCAATCGATTGCCATCGATTTCTTTACTGAACACGCTACTGTTGCTTGTGTTACCCCTTATTATGCAGAATTGTAGTATGCTTCATATCAAAATCGGTTAGGTTATTTTTAAAACTGTAGACATGTTAATATGAGTGCCGAACAGTTTGACTCTAGATCAGACACTGCGTTAAGTGGTATCTGATCTTGATCCAAAGTGCAAACGTTAGGCAAGTCGCGTTTAGCATGATAAGAATTAAAGTGTTTAAAGATAAAACGTAAGTAACTCTTAATTTGAAAATAATTACGGGCAACAAACGGTAATGTAGCTGGCAAAAGGTAAGTATTGATGTGCCGTTTTCTTGATTTCTTTGAGCCGATGCTTCTCTCTAAGATTTCCTGCATCACCAGTGCTGTCTGCCTCTTTAAGGTCTGCTAAACGTTCGGTAAGAATTTATGATATAATGTGAGACAAAAGTGCTTTGATTGTTCTTTCCTTTGTGTGTCGAACACATTTGTCTCATTTCCAATTTGTCGTAATTATGAATGTTTACGAGCACATCGGTCTCACCTCGTGAGACAAATGTGTTCCGAGACAAATGTGCTTCTTGAGAGAACGTGGTGCCTGTCCATATTTTAACAACGCCTGGCGAAATGAAACAAAAAACTGTCATTATCAGAGGTTCTTTTCACTCTATGTTCGTTACAATTTGAGCTTCTGACAACACAAGTACACCTAAATGTATGGAAGTTTAGGCATGCTCCTTTAAATAGACTAATTAATATTACTAGTACTGTGTATTTTAACCAGTGTGGAATAGTTATTGATTATTGCAACTTTTCCAATTTCAGGATATGCCAGGGACTTTACATGAACCTTAAAGAAACCACGTTACTAATAAATACGAAAGAAGACTCAATCAGGAAACGCAACACAAACAATACACCCATCTCTAAAGCAGAACACACACACAGCCATACCATAACAAGCACACACACACACACACACACGCAATACCATTCCTTCATCTACACACTAAATAGAAAACAACACGCAAGACAAACATAAAGCTAAGTGAACATAGGAGCCCGCCTTGGTACGGTCAGTAGCAATCAATAATCAATTATAAATTAATTAATTATTAACAACCACTGGGGGGTTAAACCTGGGTTTAGGGGCGCCCAACCTCACACTTATCTCCTATATTCACCTATAAAGACGAACAGTGTACATAAAATATAAACCCTGTTCCACAACCTTACAATCAAAAAGACCGCCAGCACAGTAAGTAAATACATGTAAAACATCTAACAAAATTCTCTGACAGGATTATTAGTAACACGGGAAAGAATTAAACATTCAAGCCCGTGTTAAAAATAACCCACTATGGCAACGGTCAAATTGTACTCAAGCGAATAGTCTGTAGTCACGAGTAACTGTAAGACATGGGAGGGTTTAGGGTACGACAGAGAGGGAGAGAAAAACCAAAGCACGAAAATCCGACATAACTCTCCCGGTTAAGGACGGCTTTAGAGATACATCATCATGTAGTGCTAAGCCCTGTCTGTCGTCGCACAACCAAAGAGGAAAGCATAGTTATCAATTGTAGATTGATCGATAACCCTGATCGATAACTATTCCCCTTGCATGACTAGTTTTAAGTGATATCTTGTTTTTAAATAGTCAGATTTGATTGGCCTGTCTCTCATGAATATGGCAGAGGTGCAAGGACAAGCTATTTTCAGTCCTGAAATAACGTTAGTTAACACTAAACATTATACAGTAAAACATCTTTATTACGATCATTAAAACGAAGATTTATTGATTGTATAAAATACAGGTGAGAGCTTAAAGTAAGGTGACAGTAAATCAGAACTCCTCAAAGAGCTTTCTATTTTACTGACACCTTATTGTAAGCAGTCACCTGTCGTAAACACATATTGTAACACACCTCGCGCACACCCCTATATTAAATTAACGATAACAAACGCACGCGCTGTAACGGCATAACGTGACGTAATATGAATTCGATAATTAGTGCGCCAAGAAATGTTGCGTCGATGCAAATTGTAGTTAGATTGAAGGGTAAAAATAGAAATCAAAACTTTTAACTTAGATAACTTCAAAACGAAAGCAGATAGCTAAAAAGTGTAAAATTTCTATCAAATTTGCTTCTTACGCTCGTACATCATCGGTGTAGCTCAATCGGTTCAATTGAGTTACAGCTCATTGAATACGCTGAAAACGCTAGCGGTGTGGAGTGTGCACCCGACGTTAAGCGGGCCCGACAGCCCGACAACTTTTATTTCAACGCTGAATCTCCGGGCTGAGTGCGTTCAGAGAAAATATTTATCTTTTAACATAAAATTATTCAAAACGAACGCAGCTAGTTAAATAATGTAAAAACAAAAGGTGCTTGAAATTAGAAGTCCACATCATTGACGTCGTGTATTTTTAAGTTGTCACTTCCGGTATGGCTTAAAATAGAAACTTGTCGGAATTTAGTCGGATCCGTCAAATCACGACGCCATCGTGAGGGTTGCCAAATGTCTGTTCACTTTGCTTCTTTAATTATTGTTCTAGCTCAAACGGTGAAAAGTTATTGATCTTTGGATACGTTGGAAGCATTATACCTACAATATGCCGCGACCGCACAAACACGAGTTTCATTTTGTTTGTCAAATCGGCTGCCAAACTATATGAAACTCTTTTTCATCGGATAGATTTGATACAGGACTACAGTGATGCTGACTTATAACGAAATTCAGGGGATCTTGCAAATTCGTTCGTCTTATCCAAACTTCGTCTTATCCAAACAACGAAATTTCTTTGTGAATAGTTTAAATATAAAGAAATTTTTACTCATCATACTTTTAGTACATAATTGATTAGAAAAACAGAAAGATAGAAATGCATAGAAATTAAATCTTAAATGTTTCTTTAAATTGCACCAAATAGAATAATTAAATGATAACAAAATAAGATTGGCTATGACATAAGAACTGCCATTTTTCTTCTTGAAAATTTAACCTGTTCCCTGTATTGTATTAATAGAAAACTCAACATATTATGAATATTTAATAAGTTAACTTTTTAATATAAAAAAGTTTTTGATATAGATCTACTATGTTGATATAGCATCAGTGGTTGTTATCTTTATGCAGAATACAGGTGTCAAACAGCAAGAAGTCTGATCAGACACCCAGTTATTAAGCATCTGATCTGGATCTAAACAAATAATGTGCCAAGTAAACTAATTATTTCCAGTTATTTGAACATCCTATCAATAGCATATATACATAACATGTTGGTTGGGTACTGTTTTGCTATCTGAGGTGATGAGCAGCTAAGCAATTAGATACTGTCACCTTTGTAAGCCACTTGTCAAACTGTGATAATGTCCGGCATGTTGTATTAACAGAACCATTTTACAGGTAAAATCCAGTTTAGGGACCTAAAAATCCGTTTGTCTTATCCAGTTTTTCGTTATATCCAGTTTTCATCTTAAGCAAGCATGAGGCCATTGAAATAAAGACGGAAGCAGTCGGGGAATTGTTTTTATTTCGTATTAAGCAGTTTTTCATGTTATCCAAGTTCGTTATAAGTGAGCATCACTGTATAGTTTTGTAGTCATTTAACCAGTCCTATACATCCATGGATGAAGTAAATAGTGTCCAAAATAGGTCGGGACTGGGTGTTCAAGTTCTATCGATTGCAAAAGAGATTATCAGATGTATTTTTTGTTCGTCCTTTTTTTGTTTTTCAATTTTCAACACTTTCCTGTCACTGACCATTTAGGCTTTTTGCGGGTAGTATATTATACGGGATTTTTATCTCATTCTTAATATGTTAATTAGTAAAGGTTGCCACATGTTTTTCAAAATGCCTAAGTTGCTTATTACGCCAAGGTCTACAATATGACGTCCAGGAGTTCCATGTAGCAGGAATGCGATTAAAACGTTCCACACATACTGGCGGACGTAGTCCATTGGCCATACGTGTACGCACATGCACGACTACGATACAAGTGATCCTGTGTTCGATCTTTCGCCGGATCTAGTCATTCGGATGAGGCGTTGTAAACCGAGGTCTGATGTATCAGTACTTTACACTGGGCATCCCAAAGAACCAGAGAACACCTAATAATGAACATAATTTAGTTGTATATAATAAAGGGGTTTTACTCGAAATCAGATGAAACATGTTTCAGCTGCACATGCCTGTAAAAGGAACGCCGGACAAACCAAATGTTGACGGACGTATGGACGGACGTGACCACGACAATATACGACCACCTTTGAAGTTGGGCGTATAAAAATGTGGGAGCGTGATATGTGGGAGGTTCTATGGCAACCGGTTTCTGCCCCAAAGGAGGGATCGACCCCGCATCTTCCCCCAAGGTTCAGAAATCACATTAAGGTTATGTAGATCTATAATACAAACAGTTGAAATTGAGTTTATTGTAACGGTTGCATATACTTAAAGTTGCCAAAAATTGACTCTGTCAGGGGTTTTAAATAACTAATTTAAGTGACAAGGGCCAATACAAAGATCGGAAACACTCGAGTCTCTAGTTTGGTCCATGTAGATATATTATTGATTGTATTTGGCGCTAGTTTGTGGCACTGGGCCTAATTATACTTGCTATAGACAGGGTGGATGTTCCTGTAAGGATTATGAAGGGGTCTTAAGTTTGAGTCTCGGGGCGATCCGAAAGCCTAAGGATTTAACGGTCGTTGTTAATGTAGAGGTTCTTGGATAACTTGCAGTTATTTGAAACGGAATGGAACCTTAAACTGTTGTTGTACATGGGGGGGAAATATTTATTTCTGTATGGAGTAGCCTAACAAGTTGGTTTATATGTTAATGTACGTTTCTGCCATATATGAGCTAATTAATTGGGCGCTCCAGAGAGGGGGGGCGGATACAGAAAGCCCGGGTGCGATGCCCTATTCTTATTATCGACAGAGTTATCTGGTTCTTTTAGATGCCTAGCATAAAGCACTGATACATCGGACATCTTCTTTTATAGTCTCATACGAAGAACTTGGTCCGGCAGGGGATCGAAGGTGAACTATTGTGATCGACCTGTTTCCGTCGTCGGCAGTCGTCCGTCCGTCGTCCGTCGTTGTCAAACTTTTTCTTTAAAGATCTTCTTCTTGGAAATCTCTGGGTCAATTTCATTTAAATTTCATAGGATTGTTCCTTGTAGGGTACTATCTTAGAGTTCTTCAAATATAGTTCATCCAATTGAAAGTGTGGTTGCCATGGCAACCAATTGAAAAAACTTTTTTAATTTTGCATAACTGATCACTGGGTGACCTTCTATCAGATTTCTAATATACAGAGACAACTCCCTATGACAGTTAAGCCCCAGAACCACGACAAGGTAGGAATATCTCCGAAAAGACGTCAACTGCGATCTGGGACAATCAGCTCAAAATGTTCATAATTTCTGACTTCAAGATAGATCTAGATCTAGCCTAATAATGGTGGTTTTTGAAAGGAATACATCAAGTTAATAAAACGGTTACTTCATGTGTGTTTAGGAACAGTCAATACTATTGTCCCTCGTTATGAGGGAATACATTTTGAACTGTTGTATTCGACCCATCGGCCTATCCTCATTGAACGGAATAAATCCTTTGATATAACTGCAGTACAACACATAGTTCTTTTTCCAACATGGTGTGACCCCGTTTATTCTTATAATTCTTATTGCTAACAACAACAAATACCGGTTTCCATCGATACACTTTTTCGTAAGCTGCGAAAACTTCGATGCAGTTATTTCCCTCTGTATTCTTTAACCGACGACTTATTTCCTGTAACAATGGCCAGGATACTTCATAGTTTCTTGTTTTTAATGCCCATGCTGTAGCCTTTTTTAATTTATCATCAGGTATTTGTCTACTCAAGGTTAACAAATTCTCAACTTGTCCAATTGATCGACTTTCTAGTAGTCCTATAATGTTAAACTCATTCTCATATTGTAGTTTTTTTGACATGCTGGTGGTGTTTCAGCAATCTGTTTAGTCGGTAGTTTGAAGTTCTAAGAGCACTTTTTGCGGAATTTAACAATAAAATACATACTTTTTATTTGATCCTTAAACGCATTGATGCTTTGTAACATGATTATTTGAGTTAACAGTTTAGTTTAAACATATTTTATTTCAATTATATACATAAATGGGGTTGGGTCACAAGTTCTACCAACTTAGAGACGGCCTTTCGCCTACAGTTTAACAAATACAAATTCTTTTAGAGAGCGGGCATTAGTGAGCCAGAGAGAGAGAGAGAAAGAGAGAGATATAGTGAGAGAGAGAGAGAGATCGGGAGAAAGAGAGAGAGAGTATGAGTACAGGTGCCTCCATAACTATTATGAGGATAAATATATGTAAGTACAAAATTACACAGTTTAATCCGCCACCAAATAATTGACTGTAAAAACAGTTAAAACCGTATTAAGAAACTACCAGATTTAGAGATTTGTTGATATTTGGTGACCAGTGGTCCCCCAATGCACGACAGATCCAATGCAGAAAGCCCCTACAGGGGTTCTCCACATTATTATCATTCCTGCACAAAGGAAGCACTGGTCTATAAACATATTTCCAGCCGCCAAATACAGGTTCAACTGTAAAACAGATCAAATTATACATACAGCAAATAACAAGAATTGCATCCCCATATGTCTTCCCTTGCATACAGTGCAACCTCTCTATTACGCCCACTAAAAGAGAACGATTATTGATTGTATAAGAAATTGTATAAGAGACAGACAACAGCCCATACAAGGCAAAAGCAAAACAGAAAGCTCCTAAAAGAGTCCTCTGCTATACCTTTATCCCGCTCTAAGCAGTCACCCGCCTCAAACATATAAATTAATAATAAAACAATTTACTGTTCGTAATAGAGAGATCTAACTGATTGGGTTTGGCAAAAGATAAATATAATGATACAAGCTTATACTTTGACTTGTGCTATAGTCGTACTAGGACATGTATTAGGGGATTAGTAAATAAGTCTGGGTTAAAACAATATGGAAAAAGGAGAAAATGTCAAGATCTAAAAACGTTTTGTTTCTTTTATCAAAGTTTGGACAGCTGTAAAAATCAGACAGTTTTGTTCGAAAGTTAGATTATTACTTCGAAAAGGAAGAATATTTCTATTAATTGTATGGTAAGGTCGTGTGGTCTGAAAAAGGGTATGTCGAAAATTTATATATTTAGGACATTTAAAAAAGTAATGCTCTACATCTTCAAAAACATTCTCACACGAACAGTACGGGTCAATTTTCAAGTTGTTTATAAAAAGGTGTTCATTCTACAATTGTTCCTTAGTCTTGCATGAAGTACCGTAAGGTGTCTGTTTCCAACTAGGTAGTACTCTGGAACTCTCCCTGGCTTAGTTCTTGAGACTATATTACTTTTAAAAGAAGAGAAGGTAGGGAAATGTCTGAGATCGGAGTCCATAGAGTTCCAGAGCACTACAGGTGATGGAATACATGAGGTTGAAAAATAGAAGTTCTATTGGGTAGCATTTCAAAATTTTCTTCGGTTTCTTAAAGGATAGTTTGACCTTTCCCCCACTAATGGGGGAATTATATCACTTATGTACTGTGGAACAGTGTCATGTGAGACCTTACGCGCAGCTTCATTCTGCATTTTTTATAGTGTTAGTATGTAAATCAGGACATCCATCCCATACAATTGAAGAATATTCAAAAATTGGTCTTACATATGATAAGTATATTTGAGTTAACATTATTGATATATAGATCTTGAGCTCTTGTAGGTATTTGAATGAGGTTGAGTAAATCATTTATTACGGGCATTTGATGAGCAACTTGTACCATTTATCAAACAAGTTTTATCAATTCAATACATAAATACTCAATTTGATACTTAATGTATCACAAAAACAACAAATTACGTACCGTAATTTCCGACAAATAGCCCGCGGGCTATCTCATTTTTAACAGTCAATGAGGGGCCTGCGGGCTATCTAACGGAGCGGGCTATATGAAGAATCTTTTTGCCCATCGGGATTGTAGAGAAATAAAATAAAAGAGCTACCGTAGTGTAAAATGGCTGTTTTTGGGAGTAATTTGATCACGGCATATTCCATGTATATACACTGTAGGAACAATAGCGGTCTATAGCTACTTTAATGAGCAGCTAAATGTTTGTGTACGTAACACATTCACCGTTAATTTCAAAAGTGAAACAGATGACACAAGTCGCGATTAGCAGGCAAATGGTAAAATTCATTGCATGAAAAAACACGAAGCACAATAGGATGCATGAATAACAATACAACCAATACAATCACCAGTGTTTTATTGTTCTCCAACAGCTAACGGCCTGTATTGCGTAAGTTTTCACGGTTTATCAAACCTCATATGAGATTAAAACTAGTCGTACCCGACACTATCGATTTATTCAACAAATGCAACCATTTGGATCCACACTGTTTTCATTGGTCACTAATGTTCTAAAAATTTACCGTTGTCAGTAGAATTGAGAGCTTAATATAAAAAATAACATAGAATAACATAGAAAAACATCGAATAAAAGTTAACACTATTCAGCATTTTACTTTGATAACTCAGATACGTTAATACATATAATCGGTGCTCCTTAGCGGTGAATCTTACGACGTGAAAGTTTCACAATATGGCTGCGGGCATATAGACGTTGCGGCTTATTTGCCGAATCTTTTTTCATTTTTCTTTTTTCTGCGGGCAATATGCCGGATGCGGGCTATATGAAGGTGCGGGCTTATTGTCGGAAATTACGGTAAATACGTAATGTTTTAGTTTAACCTCAGCAATTAGCAAAACGATACATCACAAATGTTATTTGTGTTTTTCATCCATAGATAAACATGAGGGTAATTATTATTATTATATACCATATTTATGGTGGTTTTATATGGAACACATGACTGTGATAGTTTCAAAAGCGAGGAAAATGATTCCTAATAAATAAACAATAACTCTTGTTATAATTTATGATTATTGTGTAATCGGCTTTTCTAGATTTCAAAATATATGATCTTGTTATAACATGTCTAATTTGTATCATATTATGCATGTAATAAAGTAACATGTTACACAGTTCCAGATAATATATTGATGTAATAATAAGGCTCGTTATTTCACTACTGACTTGTAAACTATAACTTACATTGTAGCTCGAGATACCAAAGTTGTCGAGTGAGTACATCTTGGTATGGAGTAGTGTCATGTATTAGTTTAATGTCACTTTGATCTAGACGTGAACTTGGACGTTTGGCCTTATTATAGAAAGAACTTGTGCAGCAGCATAATTATAACCTATGCCACATCAGCTAGAGATACCATATTGGGCGTGTAAGTAAATCCTCGAATGGCAGAGAGTTCTCTCTCAGAGTGGTCTCTCCGATGGGGTGTAGTAGATTGTGCATCCTTTCTTTTTCCTAACTTTTCACTACATACAAAGCCGTACTCTTGCCCGTACTCTTTTCTGTCGTTACCCTTTCACTTTATATATTTTATCTCTTTTATACTTGCGCACCGTTAAATAAGTTTCAAGTGTGACAGCTTAACGTGACCTGTAGACGTAGTTTCTGTTTTGACGGCTTTAGCTGTTAAAACATATAAATTACGTCTCCACAAATCTAACAAAACCTAGCAACACACTCAAGTGCGAGTTTCGATTAGACAGAAATAGCGAGGCATAAATGACTTGCAGATCGAGCCTGCTAGACCGAACTTTTAAACCAAACACAGTTAAGCTAATTTTTACTTTATTTACACCAAACAGTGTGTTAAATCACATAATAACTTATCCTGAAGCCATCTTGTTCTTCACAAAGAACATTGCTTGCATCAAGAAAGTTATTTAGTCTAGTATTCAACAATTTGGTGAATAATTTTCCAAAACAGCTCAAGATAGTTATTCCTTTATAATTATCAGTATCATTGATATAACCTTTATTCTTGAATAATGACCCTTTACTCGAAACATCAAGAAAAACTCTGAGTCAAAAATAACATTAAATAGTTTGCATATTACAACAATTGAGGTATATAATAAAAGTTCGAGTTGGTTGTATAATCCAGATCAAACGAGAGACGTAGCCTCGAGTCTGATCTGGATTACACAACCAACTGGTACAAGTCCGCTGATCACACACTGGTGATATTACATTTTTATTAGTACACTTTTGCTTTTTTCCGTCCATAGGCAAAGCCTAAATACATATTATTTATGCTTTTAATGAGTTATTAGCAAGGAATCGGATATGAATCACTTGAAATGGTATGGTTAGTACTGTTAGCGATACCTTCGGTTTAGACCAACTATACACTTCTACCTGAAATTTAATCTAATCTTGTAGACGTTGTTAATAAGGAATGTTCTATTTAACTTTATAGAATGAGATTGATACATTAACAGGGGGCGTTTAAATCAATAAGACGATGTCACCCAATTAAGGACATATGTGAAAAATAAGACATCGGTCTTAAGCAATCAATGATTTGCTGGAATCTGATAAAATTATCATAAACATATGTTTGACATGTTGCAAATTTAACAAATTTGAAAACGGACAATTAGATTTCGTTTAATGATAGGATTAAGTAGTCAAAGTTTCTCTAACGATACCTTCACTCTCTTCATAACCGCGGGAGTAAGCAAAACCCCAGTAATCGATCACCAGGCTCCGAGGTTATAAAGCGTTTTATCATTCCTCCTGCAGGAGCGTGCACTTGTTGTATAACTCGTCTCTTTGGCTTTCTTTCTTGCACCGTATGGTAGGTCTCTATGTACCGATGGTCAGATGAGCTTCGGTATTGTACCGGTTCTTCATTAACTCTTTACTTTCTATTAAAGATAAGGTATGGCGATGAGTTGCTAACGTCGCACCAGTTACTTTTTTCACTACTTACATTAACCATTTTCAATCTTCACATTTTTCCAATTGGAATTACTTTATAATAAATTTCGAACTTTCTTTCCGTAGAGTTATAGTCGATACATAGGGACAGGTGCTAACTTACTTCTCTTAAACATGGAACTTCAAACAAACAAAAGACTAATAATACCCCTTACACCACTTAGAATGCACTCTGCGTGTTCTGTTCATATCCCTAGAAATACTACTAATTTTGCATCACTAAAGCCGTGCGTACAGCTAACACCACTTAAGCTCTTTTCGGCATCTTCTTTTCACATTCCATCTTTTTCTATTAATAATTGTTTACATAATGGTCCAAAAGTGGTGCTTTCACCTCTTAAATATTCTATTCAACGCAATAATTCTGTTTTATTACGACCACTGAACAAAAAACGTAGAGTGCATCCTATTATTGAAAAGTGCAATGCTAAGAGGTGAGCGTGTTGCAATTATTTATCTTGCAAGTCTACTATACAATCAACAGTAAACGGTAGATTATTTAGTGTTGTCATAGATTCAGACATCAACTGACGAACTAACCATATTGTATACGTGTTAACTTGAAAAGCACCAGGTTGTGGTATCCAGTATGTTGGGCAAACCGGTCGTCCTCTCCAAACTAGGTTTAATGAATATCTTCGTACTTGTAGGAACAAAAAACTGAGAAACTTTCTGTATCAACATTTTCGGAAATCTGGACATGGATTAGATTTTATTTCAATTCAACCTGTTGAACATATTACGTATGATATAAATGCTACTAATAGTTTCAAATGTAAGGCTAGATTTATAACGGAATTAAAATGGATTAAAAATTTACAGACACCCTTTCCTTTAGGCTTGAATGATAATATATACCAATCTGGCAATATTTCTAAAGAACCTTCAATTGATATTTTTTCGATTTATTCTACACGAAAGCGTAAATCTAGATCGCATGGTATTCGTATAAATGGAAATATTAAACGTAAATCACGTCAGTCGATTTCTATTACAGATTTGCATAATCTGCTGTTACATTCTGGTAAACATATAATGCTTTCTCGGCTTTCTTCGTTGTCATTGTCGTCTTTAAAAGATATTGACGACAAGGCTGATGGAATAATTTTACGCACAGATCCTCTGCAGGTTTAATACAAAGTTATACTCAGCATGTTCTTAGACCTCAGATTGATTCTTTAAACGATCACAAAAGATATTTCATTAAGGTCCCTTTTATAAATAAAGGTATTGATTTCATAGATTTACAAAGTATTCTCCGTAACAAAAATGTGATGAATGCTATTCCAAATTATTTCAAAAATCTTGAACCACCTATTATTTGTTATAAGTATAATAAATCTGTTAGAGGGTTAATTTTTAACTACAATAAAATTGTTTCTGATCTTAAAATTCTCGAAAACACACCAGATACATGAGACTGTACCTCTTCGAAATTCTGTTACGCTCCAGTGGGTCATATAATAACTGGCAATTTTGATATCATTAAAGATAAACGCATTAGAGCGCTTTTGAGTAAGGGACCTAAATTTAGATTACCTGCCTTAATTGAATTCGATACTTGTCGCAATCATATTTCTGAAGCTTTGAATAAGTATAGTACCAACTGGTGCCGCAGAGAACATGCTGAAAATGACGCTCTTACAAAATGGAAAGAATTAATTTTTGATATTATCGATACCCGGATTTCGTTCTATTTATCCAATAACCATCTTTTACCACCTAAACCTAAATTTAACATTCGTCACTTAAAGAAGGGCATACAAGACTTTCATTCCAAATATGTACTCGTTCCTGCAGACAAAGCATCCAATAATGTGATAATTGTATGACGATTACATTATGTTGATACTTTAAACCAGGAACTTGTGAATACCAATTCCTATACAACGACTAATTTAACGGAGTATAATGTAGTATCTGATCATCTTGATACTTGTAAACAATTAAAAGCTGACGTCAACATTACATGTCATAAACTTCCTACTATGTACTGGATACCAAAACTCCACAAAACACCATATAAGTCTCGTTTTATTGCTAATTCAAGTGCATGTACTACTACTAAGCTTTCCAAACTTTTGACATCGTCTTTAATTAAAATCAAAGAACATGTTCAAAGGTATTGTGACAAGACTTACGAAAATTCTGGACTTTATCTGTTTTGGTCTATCAAAAACTCGAATGAAATTTTGACGAAGCTTGAACATAGAAAATACCAAGCTTGCAATATTAGTACGTATGACTTTTCAACACTATATACTACCTTACCTCATAATTTAATAAAAGCTAAACTTATACAACTTATTGAAAAGACTTTTGCCAGAGAAAGGAAACTATTTCTGGCGTGTAATACTGATCGTGCATTTTTTACAAATGACACGGTTAAGCATTACACTATGTGGACTTGCACCGATGTCTGTAAATCACTATCATTTCTTCTGGATAATATTTATGTACGTTTTGGGAGTACCATATACCGCCAAGTGATTGGTATCCCTATGGGTACAAACTGTGCGCCCCTTGTCGCAGACCTATTTTTGTACTGTTATGAGAGGGACTTTATGCTAAGTCTAAAACCTGATACACAGGCAGATATGATCGAAGCCTTTAACAACACATCGCGCTATCTAGATGATATTTTTAATATAGACAACCCATTTTTTGATACGTTGTTTCCTTTTATTTACCCAAAAGAATTACGCCTTAATAAAACAAACGAGTCAAATTTTTCGGCACCATTTTTAGATTTGGATCTTTTAATAAATAACGGTATTGTTTCTTCTAAGATTTACGATAAACGAGATGATTTTGATTTTAGTATTGTAAACTATCCTCATCTAGATGGCGATGTTCCCCGTTCTACATCTTACGGGGTTTATATTTCACAACTTATTCGTTTTGCTAGGGCTTGTACCTCTGTTGAGGACTTCCACATTCGTAATAAAACTATTACTGAAAAGATTCTTAAACAGGGGTACAGATTTCATAAACTTCGTAAAACATTTTCTAAATTCTTTTATAGAAATCTTCCTCTCATTAACAAGTATAAATGTAACTTAAAGTCTTTTCTGCGGCAAGGTATTTCACATCCGGAGTTTTATGGTGATGTGATTTACAGACTTCGTAAGATTCTTGGACATATGCATTTTCAAAACCTATTTGTGAAACGTATTAGATTTTTCCTCAAAAAAGATTATGATCCAACTATATTGCTGCGCACTTCACGTTTGGTTATCGATCAATCTACAATTGATAACTATGCTTTCCTCTTTGGTTGTGCGACGACAGACAGGGCTTAGCACTACATGATGATGTATCTCTAAAGCCGTCCTTAACCGGGAGAGTTATGTCGGATTTTCGTGCTTTGGTTTTTCTCTCCCTCTCTGTCGTACCCTAAACCCTCCCAAGTCTTACAGTTACTCCTGACTACAGACTATTCGCTTGAGTACAATTTGACCGTTGCCATAGTGGGTTATTTTTAACACGGACTTGAATGTTTAATTCTTTCCCGTGTTACTAATAATCCTGTCAGAGAATTTTGTTAGATTTTTTACATGTATTTACTTACTGTGCTGGCGGTCTTTTTGATTGTAAGGTTGTGGAACAGGGTTTATATTTTATGTACACTGTTCGTCTTTATAGGTGAATATAGGAGATAAGTGTGAGGTTGGGCGCCCCTAAACCCAGGTTTAACCCCCCAGTGGTTGTTAATGGTTAATCAATTTATAATTGATTATTGATTGCTACTGACCGTACCAAGGCGGGCTCCTATGTTCACTTAGCTTTATGTTTGTCTTGCGTGTTGTTTTCTATTTAGTGTGTGGATGAAGGAATGGTATGGCGTGTGTGTGTGTGGTCGTGTGTGTGTGTGTGTGTGTGTGTGTGTGTGTTTGTTATGGTATGGCTGTGTGTGTGTTCTGCTTTAGAGATGGGTGTATTGTTTGTGTTGCGTTTCCTGCTTGAGTCTTCTTTCGTATTTATTAGTTGAGACTGAGTGTGTTTTCAAGCATTTGATTGGTCAGATTTGAGACTAGGCTCCTATCTGACTAATCAAATGCTTGGGAACGAGTTTAGACTCAAGTCAAACGCTTTATAAACCTCGAAGCCTGAAACAATGCATATTACACTTCACCCAGTTCCTCCTATGACGTCATTAAACTTAAAGCATTGTAGTCTGGTTTTATTTCTCAAACTTATATGCTAGGATCTTGACTTAAAGAGGCTCGCAACCGGATCAAGCATTAAAAATAGTAATTTGTAAATATATGTCAAATGCTTATATAAATGGATAAAATTTAGTTTAGGATAATAAATTTCTGTTAAAAAATGCATTTCCAAAAAAAAAAAAAAAAGAAGAGGCTCTGGTGGGATTCGAACCCGTGACCATTCATGTGGAGACAAAAATGAAAAATGACGCATCGCCTTTACGCCCTCGGCTACGGACGCGCTCTATATATATGGTAGCGAATTAACGTACTTCAATGATAGCTATTAATAGAACATTATTCGACTCGGGTTTATGTCTGACCCCGTGTAGAGAAGCGACAACAACATCTATACCGTTAGCTAACGCTATGGAAAAACGATGGAAAATATCTAAAAAACTAAGATTCGGTGACGATTCTTGAGACGTTTTTTGGACTGATCATATTTTTTTAATGTCAAAAGCCAAATAATGCCACAAATTTGCTTTT
This sequence comes from Gari tellinella, assembly GCA_922989275.2. Lineage (NCBI taxonomy): Eukaryota > Metazoa > Mollusca > Bivalvia > Cardiida > Psammobiidae > Gari > Gari tellinella. Next base: position 76,402,571 of record OV277868.1, on the reverse strand, counting down.
ATTTGAGTATTTTATTTTATTTTGACAAGAACACCATCCGGTTGCGAGTCCCTTTAAGAAATATTGAAATGAGTGTCAAACTGTTTTGATCTTAATGTCATGGCCGTTTTGTTAATCATATCTTTGTGTTGAAACTGGAGATAATTCATATAACGTACGCTTATATACTGACACGAAAAAGAAACTGTGCACTTTTATATTGAGTGTAACTTTTTCGTTTTTAAGTTTAGAATGATACATTTTAGCATAGTGAGTGATGAAATAATTCTTCACACACTGCACTAATTTAACCGATATTAAAGTACCTGGATGTCATGCAAACGTACCAACGGCTATTGTGCAATAATATGCACGTGCCGCCTGTGCAACATGTTTACAAGTACAAAGTTTCACTGACCGATATCTTTACTTATTATGCAATAATAAAAGCACAGTACATTTGAATTAAACTCGATAACAAGCTGACACGGTTTCAAGCAAAAGAACGAATTCAGACACTTTAGCACCTTTATTCCGACGACAGCGTCTCTGACGTCACTGGGCAGTTTGATTGCCACCGAAATACCATCATGACCTTTCGACATACCAACGGTCAAAATGGAAGCGTTAAAGATCAATCAGTATCCAGCAAGCCATCACGTCAGTGTAGATACATGACGTTGGCGAATTTACGTCACAAGAAGTTACGTCAGGTCAATGCGTTCGGGATTTGTTGCATTGGTCAGTATAAGATGGGGACATTACACATACCGAATTAAATCCATTTTCATTTTCAAAACTTTAGGAAACAATACCGATTTGCAACTTTTACTTTTAACCTCTACTTCATTCAAGCGTTAACAGTGCATTTATAATAACACGAATTTGGTTAAAAAATAAAGCATCGTGTAAAATTAATATTTACGAACGTTTTGATACCACACTTGCCTATATTTCTTGAAAAAAAGATGGAAATATTTAATCCTAAACAAGTTCGTGTCAGTATATTATTGTATTACGCAATGTGTACTGTATGTTAGACGAGTTTAACAATTAAATAGAACTATAACTCTATATCCCATTAGTAACGGGAATGCTTCAACATGACGGACGTCATACATAATTTATACATCTAGACGATGCACCTACAAACTTAATTCGACAGAATACCTATGTTAACAGACAATCGGTTAATACAGACTTTGTACATGTATACTGGTTGCCTAACAACTAAAACACTTGAATCAAAACAGTACGTCAAGCGCGCTTTATTTTCAGCAAGAAACATGACACACTATTGCTGAAAGAAACTCTACCCACCGTATCAGATTTAAGTTGATTAAACAAGAGGCCGGGTCAGCTACAGCGAGTTCTACATGTATCTTAAAGGCACAATCCCGCTCAAATTGGTGTTTCAAACGCGCAATTTCTTATATGTGTGCATTTTCTATGTATTAAAACTAAGTGAAATCGGGTGTAAGAAGCCTGACATATGCACCCACTTCGTAAAGAATCCTACCTAAATGTGTCGAATTCTTATCGTGGTGGTTTACATTATAAGCGGGTTTGTTTACAAATAAGATTACGGGCTGGTTCCGAGAACTTTCGATCGATCGCATAAAGGTCACGTGATTGATTCGGCCGCGACAATGTGTATACATTACATCAGTTTAACGGCCAAACTTAAAGGATTGTCTCTCTTTGGTTGTAAAGGACTCGACTTGTTGTATAGAATTATGCAAATGAGCTTTACCGAGTATGTCCGTAAATTTTCGTCGCTATTCAAAAATAAACAAACTTGATTACTTGTTTCCACAAATTTCACTGTTCGTTAGCAATATTGCTTCAAATATCACCACGTATTACTTCTTTTTATATGGAACGCTTACGATAGTGACATAAATTTCATGTAAGAAAACTGTTTGATTCTGATTATGTGGGAGTAATATAGTGGCTTTAAGGCCAGGGTAAAACTTTAGCTATGTCGATCCTCCAATAAAATAGGATACGGCATAAAGCAGTAACCTCAAGTACGGTATATAAGGTGGAGAAAACGTTAGTATTTTCCAATAAACGCGTTTACGCTAAATCTGTTATTTCCCATGCAAAAGGTTTGGAGCCAGATTAGACACCGGGTGACACGGCGTCTGACCAGGCTACTAACTGTAAAAAAGTAGTCATTTTCTACATTTTATTGCAATGCGTATGAGTTTCGTTTGCGTTTAAACGGGAAAGAATTACGTTTTCTCTACTGTATCTGTCCTATGCAAACAGTGTAGATCCAGATCGAAAGGCTCCTCAACTTCGTATATAGTTTTTTTTATCAGGTTGCTGTTTGGGGCGGGGTGAAAGTATAGCAGTATCCTATGAACTTTCTGGTTTACTTTCATCTCGTTTTTAGCTGTCACTTGTCTGTTTTACAATCATATTGCCATTTTTGTAATAGAGAGGTTTCTTGTATCTACATTCAGGATATTTATTTTATTCAACCCTAGCGACGGGTAGACTCGTCCTTCACAAACAGTGTACCCTAGTGGAGTGAATCTGCCCTAGGTCTACGCTGTTTGTCGTTTTGTAAAAAAAAGTGAGTTTTGTTAAAAAAAATCGAAATAATCAAAGTCCGATTACAAAATTTCAAGTTTAGATAACTGGTAACACGAAACCTTTCTAGTTAATAACTAGATAAATAACTAGATATCTAACTTGATAAATTCGCAAAGTGGTGGCAATTTAAGGCACTATCATGACAAAGTTCGTGTTCAGATATTAATCTGGTTATCGTTAAATGTTTCAAAATTGCACTTTTCCAATATGTATCTGAAAACTAACGCGAGGGTTTTCGAGATAAGTAACTAGTTAAATATTTATGTGAGATATTAACAGGAAACTATCATGATATTTAAATGGTTAAGTGGTTAACTGGTGTCAGACCCAATCAGATTTGAGAATATTATAGAAGCGAAATGTGAATTGGAAAGCCAAAAGCGCTAGCACCTTATCGCGTTAACCCTTTGCCTGCTGGTTGCGACTTTATTGATTTTTACAAACAGTTTAGATCCAGATCAGACGCCGCGTCACGCGGCGTCTGATCTGGATCCAAACTGTTTGACAATCTTCTTTAGGTTTCTTTACTTAAAAAATGTATAACTCTGAATTTAACAAACTTTTCAGACGACAATTTTGAAGCAGACGACATCACCGCAGGATAAGGGTTAATCACGTTTGAAAATAATCACAAGTAAATTGGCATCAAATTGCAAGCCAGTCGAAAAAAATGTTATTTGATAAGAGTACTAAGTACTATAACCTGTTTTTAAAACAAGAAACAGACTAAAGTACAATAATTATTCCATAGTATATAAATCAAAATTAATACATTGATTGCTAACTGAAAGTAAAGCAGAATGCGCCTTAACCCTTTCACGCTCGTATTGATATTTATTAAGTCGCTCAGCCTTAAATATAACTTTGAAACTATTAATTCCAATGTCACGCACATAAAAGTAAAAAGCCAAAATTGTCAAAAGCTGTCCTTTGCTCCATTTTAGTATGTAGCGTTTTGGGTTTAAACGGGAAAATATAACGATATCTCCTTTGTATACTCGTTTGCAAACGACGCGTCTACTCGTCACTTATGCTTAATTAATAGCGTGGCCAATCAATTAGATTAACGGAAATTGTTACAAGATGCTAAGCGTTAACCATGACGCTTAAAAGCGAGTTTGCAAACAGTTTGGGTCCTAATCAGACGCCGCGTAACGCGGCGTCTGATCAGGACCGAAACTGTTTGTCACTCGTTTCTTCAGTCATACTTCCTTATTTGTTATAACTTTAAAACGGCATTGCAGACAACAAAATTGAAGCACACGAAAATGAAACGGTGAAGTGGTAAATATCTCACGAAAAATTTGGCAGTAAAATGGTTAATGGACCAGCATTGTACGTAACCATATTGTAAGTTATATCATACAGGTCTTTTGAAAAGTGTACATATTCTCATATTTCTTCCAAAATCTTAAGTAACAACCCCAACCCCTATCCCGGGAACATTAGACGATTTCGCTATACTGTGTTTACATGTTTGAATTGCAAGTAATTGTGACTTAAGCGAATTTGAGATATGACCTTTCTAATGTATACCCTCATAAAATATGTAATAAATTGATATCGTTCAGTGAGGTGATGTTTTGTTCCCGTTCAAACGGAACGAAACTCAGCGGCTAATGAACTAAGAGACTTAACCCTTAACGTCGTTCTAATCGTGACCTGGCTAAAATAAGAAAACAATTAAGATCCAGGTCAGACGCCGCGTGACTTGGCTATGCTTATTTTCCTTGGTTGTTTTTATGTTTGTTTACATAGTTTGTGTATCAGTTTAAAGTTATTACTGTAGAAAGAGTAGTATTGCAGTTATTACTGCACAATTTGAACAGTAAAGAAATTCTGTCACCTTAAAGACTATAGCTCTGGGATAAACCCCTACTATACAAAGGGCGACATATCAATATTTGCAACCAGTTTGGATCCAGATCAGACGCCAAATAGTGTTGCATCCAATCTGGATCAAACTATTTATGTAATTAAGTGTCCTCCCATATCTACATGCATATGTGACGTGATTCTTTTTAATATTTAAACAGTTGATGTATAACAGACAGCACGTGATATAGCGTATCCAGGCACTTATTGACTGTATTTGTGGCATTATTTCAGAGAACGGCTGGGGTTAGCAAGACTTTGAAAATGGCTGCGGAAATAACATATTTCGTGGTCATGATATGTTTAGCAGTTGTACAGGGACAGATAAATGTTGATCTGGTTCATTACGAGATTTTAGATGGGAAAAGATGTACCTCACCATTGTTCTCGATTAGCGCTCAGTCTAAGATAGCTTGTGCAGTAAGATGTTCCATGGACGCGTCATGTAAAAGCCAGTTCTTCATACCAGGAACTAAAGAATGTATTGGCTGTAATGGTATCTACCAGACCTCTGATCTGACCACCCTGGCGGATGAACCAGGAACAATCTATCACAGACCATACGGTAAGTTGTTCGGTATTTTATGTCTATAAACTTTTATAATAGACCTATCGATGATTTCTCAGATAAAATTCATATGCGTCACAGTTGATATAATATGTAGTAATTATAACACTTCTTCTAGTGATATCATTTTTGTCGGAACTATCTTTTGTGATATCACGCGTAAATTAAACTCGTCTATTTTAATAATATAGAAGAAAATTCATATAGTCATATAGGACATCCTTACAAGAATTCAACCAAAAAATATATAGATCTATACCTTTTTCTTTCACTTTTTCCCTATTTCTGTTTTTTTCTTAAATAACTCATAAGAACTCTTGAATTTTGCAAAAAGTAAAATGTTTTCACTCTGTCATGGTTCACCTTCTGTTAGATAAAATATATTATTATATACATGTGGATGATTTATAGAGATTTCTCAGTTAGATAAATTTGATATCGTCACTGTTGATATCGTCACATAGTCTAGTGATGATATCACTTTTTGTGACGTCACGTCATAATAATTTTTGTGACGTCGACGCGCATAAATAATTAATTTGTGTATATGTTCTGTAAAAACGTCATTAGAATATATATAATAAATAGAATAATCAATTCCTTTGAATAGATATGAAAACTATATCACTCGAATGGGTTGTTAACTGGTTAAAAACTCGTCCTGCGGACTCGTTTTTTAACCAGATAACAACCCATTCTCGTGATATATTTTTCATATCAATCAGAAGAATTTGATTATCCTCTATCTGTCGTTGATTCTTTCAACGTTGATGACAACGGGTAAGAAAGTTCTGTGCATATCAATGATACTTATCAGACAACTGGCTCGAATATACATACAGTGGAGAATATGTTATTTTTTCCCAATAAACGCGTTAACGCTAAAACTATTATTTGCAGTGCAACCAGTTTGGAGCCAGATCAGACGCCGGGTAACCCGGCGTCTGATCTGGCTCCAAACTGTTTGCCACCAAGATAAACAAGAATTATCAGAATTTTCCAAAAGTTGTTCTTTTCTACGTTTTAGTGCTTTGCGTTTGTGTACGTTTGCGTTTAAACGGGAACGAATAACAGATTATCCACTGTAGCACAAAAACAGACATTAATCAGCGTTCACTGATTCAACGAAAATTTATTATATATGTATGTACAGTGGAGAATATGGGCTGGTTAAAAGCCGGTCAATATGAGTATTGACCTGACCGGCGGTTAAAACAGGTTTGAACCGATCAAATATAGTTTTGCAAAGTATTGTCTGCCAACCTTTTGGCTCAATAGAGCTCTCTGGAGTTGCATGCACAGTGTATAGAACTGATTAATTGGCCCTCATCCGAAGGACATGGTCCGGCGGGGAATCGCACTCACGATCCTTGAATTGAAAGTCTAGTGCAATACTACTAGATCCCGTCCGCCGGTTTTTCAAAGTAAGAATTAGACTTAAAACTTACTCACCTTTCATTTAAAAACAATTTACGATATAATTAAATATTTCATTACTATAATTTATCACGGATATATCGCTTTGTTTATTGATATGTCAATTAACATGTGTATAACCCCCACAACGACTTTAGGGGTATATTGGAATCAGTCCTTCCGTCCGTGCGTTCGTCTGTCCTTCCGTCTGTCCGTCCGTCTGTAGACGGAATTTTGTACGGAGCTTTACTCGGTCATCCTTAAATAGACCTTTTTAAATCATGCAGTATTGTTCATTAATATCATCTGCAGTTGTGTATCTGCGATTGCGGTTTTGATTCTTCATTTCGTTCTGGAATTATCTGCCCTTTTCGTTATTTTAATACATGGGTTTTGTCCGGAGCTTTGCACTGCTACCCTTCAACATAATCTGCATTTGAGCACCTGTGATTACAATTTCTATTTGTCGCTACCTTTTTTAATTATCTCCATATTTTGTATTAACAAATGAAATGCCCTCTTTTTTTATTTATCTCCCTTTTCATAATTTCAATTTAAGAAATTCAATACTGAACTGTACTCTGTCATGCAACAACAGAACTTTTTTTTTTAATTTTTGAAAACCATCTGAATTTATGCACCGGTGGTTATTATTTTTATTTGTGGTAATTTTAACAAATTATATATTATCCGCAGCTTTATTCTGTCATGTCTCAATAGAACTGTTTTGTAGTATTGGTGAGCACCACGAGAAATTGTGAACTTTCAATTTTAGTTATGATTTGTATCTTCTTTCTTAATAAATCATGGCTTCACTTGTTATGTATCAAATATGCTGGTGGTGTGTATAAATCACAGTCAGTTCTAGTTTAAACAGTTTTGAAAGGAACATTTTAACACCAACCTTTCATTTTTTTATATTTTCAATTTGTTCGGTATGTTCTTTCCTGTGATAAATATAATCGTCCATAGACTTGTAAGAAATAATAATAAAAAAACCATATTATATTTCTTTTTATTTAAAAAAAAAAAAGATTTTTTACTGAAGCTTGTACCTTGCATATGACATAATATGAGAAATGTCACTATATGGCACATCTTTTTTTCAAAAACTGTACAGCAACATCTTTTTTTCTTTTATTTCATTTCCAATAAAAAGTTCTTCAAAAAAGTCAAGAGAAAAAAAATGATATTTTATACTTTTCGTGTATGTGTGTAAATACAATGGAGAATCTGTTATTATTTCCCAATAAACGCGTTTACGCTAAAACTATTATTTGCAGTGCAAACAGTTTGGAGCCAGATCAGACGCCGGGTAACCCGGCGTCTGATTAGGCTCCAAACTGTTTGCCACCAAGATAAACAAGAATTATCAGAATTGTCCAAAAGTTGTTCTTTTCTACGTTTTAGTGCTTTGCGTTTGCGTACGTTTGCGTTTAAACGGAAAAGAATAACATATTCTGCACTGTAACCCTACCTGGTATCACGCATCACGCATTACGCTTAGCTTGATGGGATATTTCAACCTGCCAAGCAATAACACAAAATTAAAACAGCAACAGTGGAGGAAACTACAACACGAATGACTACTTTGATCATGTGATTAACCTTTTACATATTTGACACTTTTCAAATTGTAATGATAATAATTCCCTCATTTAGGATTTACGTCCATGCTAATACAAAACCATAACAGCAATAGTGGAGGAAACTACAACACAAATAACTTATAAATCGCTATTTTTATCACGTGATTAATCTTTTAGATATTGGACACATTTTTAAAATTTACATTATAAACTAATGATAACAATTTTCTTAATAATTGTAATGAAAACATTTCCCTCATTTAGGGTTTACTTCCATGTTAACTCTTTCCTCCCTGAAACGTTAAATGGACAATTCCAGTTTCCAATTTAGTCTAGACCATTTCTTACTTTTAAGGGTTGTTTGTGTCAATGTTTGGCATTACTACAAACAGTGAAGACCGTAATGAGAGGGCTCCTTTCGGAGCCCTCCGATTTGGGTCTTCATTGTGTGCACAGGACAAGTGTACTATTCACACGTACACTGTTTGAAAACGACGCCTACATGCGGGACTAGGGTCAAAGGGTTAATCTATAGGGTTTGGCGGTTTTTTTTTATACTTTATTGTAAATGTAGTTATTTGTCTTTTCTCACATGTATATACTTTAACATGAAGCCCTTTTGGAGGTACAAAACATGTGTTAAAATAGCGCTATTTAATTTTTTTCTGGTATAATAATAAATAATAATACGTTCTGCAACGCCTGAATTTATATGATATCGAGTAAAGCTAAGTAGTTTTATGGACTATGAACAGTAAAACATAATTTCAACAATGTAATTACATATAATATGAACAGTTTCAACTGCAGTGGGATTATTGTTTAGGGTTTTAGGTCTTGCTGTGATATTTATTTGTTTATTTGTTCATACAGCTCTTTACAACGAGACCTGCTCTACCACTGATAGGCCTTGTATTGGTAACAACACGGTTTGTTTTCCCGATCTCGACATCTGTGTGTGTGACCCATTATTTCTATACGATCCGTCAACTGCATCGTGCACAAGTGGTGAGTTATAAGTGCACAAGTATTGTTCTTGTTAACCCTTTACCCAATAACCCGTTTATAACAATATACACGTGTTTCATAGGTACAGAGGGAACAGTCAAATCATTGACCCGAGGTAGCAGGGAAGACCTTGAGAACTGTTGCCCGAGGCCAACGGCCGAGGGCAACAATTCTCAAGGTCTTCCCTGCTACCGAGGGACAATGATTTGAATGTTCCCGAAGTAAATATGAAACAAGTGATTTATTACCGGACTCTCTATTTAAGACAGATCCAGTTCCTGAATTGTACATGGCTGAATGAAAAGCTAGATCTAGATCTACATGATTTGAACAACTGTATAAATTCTAGAGATTATTTATTTATCATATCTTTATCTAATTCACTACAACAACTGAACGCACAACCACTGTATTTAGAATAGGTTTCTTTGAAATATTCATTTTTTTCAAATACTATTTGAAATGTAAACATTTTCTTATTGACTAAAATTGATTGACACTTAGTTTCAATTACGTCATAAATTCATGATGACATGACGTCATTTAGAATGTAACGTCATAATTTGTTTAATAAAAGGAAGATGCTAGATCTGCAAGTGGTTTAACATTCTTTATTCGGATTCTAGTCATTCTTAATACTAGATTATCTATATGTAGCCTTTTTAGGATATTGTTCGAGAGAGAAATATGGCCCGAAAAAACCGTAAAATGCTAGATCTATGTAAGACGGTTCCGATGCAGAAAATCTTTGAGCACCATTTTCGCGCAGGCAACAGTGCCGTGCAACAGTCAACTGTTGACCGGTCAACAGTCACCTAGCATAAGTCTGGGAATTCTTTACCAAAAAACAGTCAAAAATGCTTAATAAACACTTAATTAGAGAGTCAGGTAATAATAAATACTGGTGATTACTTAAAGCAGGTTGAAAGTAAAGCAGAATGTGCCCCAAGGCACATTCTGCTTTACTTTCAGCCTACTTTAAACTACCATCTGTTAGGCTACATAACAAATTTGTTATGGTAATTGGTCATGAGGGTACAAACAGGAACTGTTTTCTCCAGCGGGGGAATGAATTAAACACTCTAAAAGTCGGTTCCATAGGAGAAAGGGTTAATTGAGCATAGAGTAAAGATGTTATTCTTTCCCATTTTAACGCAAACAAGACAACACACGCATTGCGATAAAGTAATAAATTGACACTGGTTTGGCAACGTCAGCAATTATTTCAATTTGACTTGCATAATCTGATAAAAGCTAAACTTATACAACTTATTGAAAAGACTTTTGCCAGAGAAAGGAAGCTATTTCTGGCGTGTAATACTGATCGTGCATTTTTTACAAATGACACGGTTAAGCATTACACTATGTGGACTTGCACCGATGTCTGTGAATCACTAACATTTGTTCTGGATAATATTTATGTACGTTTTGGGAGTACCATATACCGCCAAGTGATTGGTATTCCTATGGGTACAAACTGTGCGCTCCTTGTCGCAGACCTATTTTTGTACTGTTATGAGAGGGACTTTATGCTTAGTCTAAAACCTGATACACAGGCAGATATGATCGAAGCCTTTAACAATACATCGCGCTATCTAGATGATATTTTTAATATAGACAACCCATTTTTTGATACGTTGTTTCCTTTTATTTACCAAAACGAACTACGCCTTAAAAAAACAAACGAGTCAAATTTGTCGACACCATTTTTAGATTTGGATCTTTTTATAAATAACGGAATTGTTTCTTCTAAGATTTACGATAAACGGATGATTTTGATTTTCGTATTGGAAATTATCCTCATCTAGATGGCGATGTTCCCCGTTCCACATCTTACGGGGTTTATATTTCACAACTTATTCGCTTTGCTAGGGCCTGTACCTCTGTTGAGGACTTCCACATTCGTAATAAAACTATTACTGAAAAGCTTCTTAAACAGGGGTACAGATTTCATAAACTTCGTAAAACATTTTCTAAATTCTTTTATAGAAATCTTCCTCTCATTAACAAGTATAAATGTAACTTAAAGTCTTTTCTGTGGCAAGGTATTTCACATCCGGAGTTTTATGGTGATGTGATTTACAGACTTCGCAAGATTTTTGGACATATACATTTTCAAAACCTATTTGTGAAACGTATTAGATTTTTCCTCAAAAAAGATTATGATCCAACTATATTGCTGCGCACTTCACGTTTGGTTATCGATCAGTCTACAATTGATAACTATGCTTTCCTCTTTGGTTGTGCGACGACAGACAGGGCTTAGCACTACATGATGATATATCTTTAAAGCCGTCCTTAACCGGGAGAGTTATGTCGGATTTTCGTGCTTTGTTTTTTCTCTCCCTCTCTGTCGTACTCTGGACCCTTCCATGTCTTACAGTTACTCGTAACTACAGACTAGTCGCTTGAGTACAATTTGACCGTTGCCATAGTGGGTTATTTTTAACACGGGCTTGAATGTTTAATTCTTTCCCATGTTACTAATGATCTTGTCATAGATTTTTTGCTAAATGTTTTACATGTATTTACTTACTGTGCTGGCGGTCTTTTTGATTGTGAGGTTGTGGAACAGGGTTTATATTTTATGTACACTGTTCGTCTTTATAGGTGAATATAGGAGATAAGTGTGAGGTTGGGCGCCCCTAAACCCAGGTTTAACCCCCAGTGGTTGTTAATAATTAATTAATTTATAGTTAATTATTGATTGCTACTGACCGTACCAAGGCGGGCTCCTATATTCACTTTGCTTTATGTTTGTCTTGCGTGTTGTTTGCTATTTAGTGTGTAGATGAAGGAATGGTATTGCGTGTGTGTGTGTGTTTGTTGTGGTATGACTGTGTGTGTGTGTTCTGCTTTAGAGGTGGGTGTATTGTTTGTGTTACGTTTCCTGCTTGAGTCTTTCGTATTTATTAATAGTATTTAAGATAGTTGCCCACTTGAAGTGGGTTGAAAGCAGGGCACATTCTGCTTTACTTTCAGTCTGCTTTAAGCTATCATCTGCTAAGATATAGAAAGTATTTCTTATGGTGCATATTAATGCCTGTATAATTTTCTTCAGTGCATGATTATGCCGTATTTATTGGGTATAGGGTTAAAGCAGGGCTTCTGTGTGTGTTTTGCATTTTTATCTTGTTTTAAATCCTGACGAAGCTCAGTGTCGGATCTGTTTTACTAACTCTTTACTAACTTGAACATGTTCAGTGTGGACACAGATGTGAGGGGTTTTCTGGAAATTCTAGATCTATTAACTTTTTATATATCTGTAGATCTATTTATGGAGTGTCCGGTGTTGTGTAAAATGTGTGGTGTATATCTAGATCTACTAGATCTACAGACGGATTTCGATATCCCAAACTCGCTTAACCCGAATTTTCTTGCGTTTCTTGATTTCATTATTTCTAGATTGTTTAAGTCGAACATGTCAGTGTTTCAAGGTTCAAACGTGCTTAGCAACTTTTTGGCTTTGAAATACAGATATTCTCGACTTAAGCGATTTCGAAATTTCGAATTTTGACTGTACATAATTGCGTTATTGTACATAATATTTGTTACGGTTTACTAGTATTAGATTTCTGATCTTCTTGTAGCCCATACGGTGATGGTGTAAATCCTGATCAGCTAGCATGGACTTGTCTGGCAGATTCTTTGGATTTACCCCTTCTCCGTAACTTGCATCTGGCTGGCGGTTTTGGTTCAAGGCGGGATCGCATAAGCTTTAAAGACACGTTCTCGAGGTAGAACCGTCAGCAGGGTGTCAGTGCGTGTGTTTTACATGATGTAGATCTATATAGTGTTCAAAAGTTGCTTTCTTTTGTATTATAGCTAAATCTTATTAGCTGGTTAATATTCACAGTTCTTGTTTATGATATTAAAACAATTTGCTATTTTTGATTATCTTTGTACCGACATTCATACGTTCTGAGCTGCTTATAACTGAAGACTGCAGTGACAATGAATACTTTCCAATTACCAATTAAGTCTAGTCCATTTTTGAATATTTAGGGTTGTTTTTAAAAATATATTGTAAAAATGACAAACGGTGTAGGTCCTGATCGGAGTGCTCCTACAGGAGCCCTCTGATCAGAGTCCACACTGTTTGCATGGGCCAAGTATGGTCCTCACAGGTACACTGTTTGTAAATCACAAGTAGATCTTTATTCGTCGCTAGGGTTAAATGTGTTAAAAAAATATGGTGCTCAATATAACTACAGCAGGTGCTGAGGCACTCAGGGTCTGATGTGTTGGTGAGCTGTTTGTCTTATTTGGAGCTCGAACATGTATTGATATATATGACAGTTACACGTCTGAAATCTGGACACCTGTATGGGTTGAAAGAGCGAATTAATGACTAACTATTGCGTTGTGGGTTATGATGGTGTTGCAGAGAGATCTTATATGAGCTTTCTGTAATACCATCGTGCTGCTCTGGGCGTTAGCCTGTCGGGGAACCGTTGGTGTTTGTGTCCGGTTTTCAGATGTGTTACTGTATTTCAAACTATTTCTACATACGACTGTGGGAAATTTCTACATTCCGATAGCGTCATCATTATGACGTCATATAACTACGGTTATGTGATGTCATTATTGTGTACAAATATATCGCATGCTTTTCTTAATCTGGTTCCCGTTGTGCCACAATAAACGGCGTTTTAACTTCTATATATATAGACTCGACCTCAGTTTGTAATAGATTTAGACAGAGTATTTAATTTTCATTCTGGATCTAGATATATTTCGCTTTTGCTGTTTTCAGGGGTTGCTAGCCTGCCCTGGAATATCTGTGTAAGTGTTGGATATCTTGATGATTCTTCTGCTGTGGAAATATCTCACTGCGTCATGTAGGGTTCATAATATTTTAGTATTTTAAAGCATAAATATGTTTCTTTAATCTGCTATTGAGCTGCTTTCGTCTATACATATTTAACCCTTTACCTGCTAATCCCAATTTTATTACAATCAGCAAACGGTTCAAATCCAGATAAGACGCTTAGTCAGGTAGCGTTTCATCTTGATACAAACTGTTTGACACTTGTATTTGGTTTTCTATAAATGAAAATTGCATAAATCTGAATGTTACGAAATTTGTAAACGACAATTTCAAAGGAGTCGATATCATAGCAGGATAAGGGTTAAAACTATAGAAATCTATGTATGTAATACTTTAATGGAGGGCCTCATGGAGGATAAGTCATTAGACTAAATGGGCTACCCTCGTTAAATAAAGTCATTCATTCATTTCATTCATTCATTCATTCATTCATTTCATTCATTCATTCAATGTGTATGGCACGCTATACAAAGTCTACAAAAAGTGCGGGGTCAATGCACAGCTTTGTGAAAACTTGAATTCTAACATGACACGTGAATTCGTCTCTATAAACAAAGAACAGGTCTATCGTGGTATACCTGAGACGTTTTACAACGCTCTTCTCTACCCCGCTCCTCCCGCGGTTATATGACATGAGGTGACCTCATGCGTTCATACGTTATGTTTTTTAAATTTCTTACATTATTTATATAGCCCAGTTCAGTTCAGTATCTTTATTTCCTCCATTCAAGGAGATTTCATGGAACATTTAAACATGCATGCTAATTAACATTTCAAGATAGATAATGGTAAACAATGGTAAACATAATGTGTATTTACATGGCACTATATACACATATCCATGTGCATCACTGAGTAAGAGTCACTTCAACGCTAGCATGGTCGTATACTCTGTGCTAGGTTTATATAGCCTCAATAAAAGTTATACAAACAAATACGTAGTTGGCTGCAAGTTTCATGAAGATCTGCTGTATCTGACCGTTACAGCAAGAACCAGTTAGGATATATGTGACAAAATCTTCTACATTTGCAAGCTCTAGAAAACGACGTAACTCGTTACCACAGTATAGTTCTACGTTGGACAAAAAGCAGATGCGCTCGTGTCCTAGAGTTTCACATGGCCCAATTACATGCCAAAGTGTGTCAATATTATTTATTACGGAACATGTACATTTATAGGTTTCAATTCTTCTGTCTTGTTTCATGTAATGTTTGTTCTATGCCAGATTGTGGATCGGTAAATTTAAATTTGCTGTTTGGTGTTAGATTCTTGTAATGCCGCGGAAAAGGTTATTCGGTCGAAAAACTGCATCCGCTGAGGAAATAGAGTATGGAACATTTTATTTCCTTTCCAATGAATTTCTTTAAATCTGGTCATGTTAGAATCGGTTGTTGTGGTGCGCAGGAATTGACCACTCAGGCCTTTGGCCTTCGTGGTCAATTCCTGCGCACCACAACTCCCAACCGTTGTAAAATACCGTTTCACAACGGTAGAACATAGATTATTTCTTAATTATCCACCAATCAAGCACGTCACGATTGTTCAATTCAAATGTTGGATAAAACAAGGGGACCCGAGCTCCGGTCTTACGTTTCTATTTTTCATAAACGATATTGTACGGAGCATTTATTCTGATATACATGTAGATGGACTATTTACAGGTCAATAAATCAACTTGGTCATGATCTTATTCGCTGAAGACTGAATTTTATTTAGTTATAAATCAAAATATTTACAGCGAATGATTAACGACACCCGCCACTATTGGGACACATGGACATTGAAAAAAATTAACACTGATAAAACAAAGGCGGTGATATGTGAAAGAGACAGATATAACCGATATGATTTCCACCTAATAACACTTTATAACAAACTGTTAACTTATCAAATATCTAGCAGTACAGTGAAACCCCTCCAAACCGGAACCTCTAAATACCGGAATTCTCTCTAAACCGGACAAAAGGTTTGGTCCCGTTTCCAACCCTCTTCAGTTTTACCCATTACACCATACATACACATTTTTACGTCTTTGATTTATTCCTACATCGAAGAAAATAGTTTATACATTCTAGCAGATAACACAGGTTGAAAGTAAAGCTTTAAACCTGCTTTAAATGCTCAGTTATCTTCCATACTAGAATCAAGCTACTTGGTAAGAGGATAAACCCCATCTAAACCGGAAAACCCTCTAATTCGGACGTTTTTGTTGTCCCCAGACAGGTCCGATTTAGAGGGGTGTCACTGTACACTTATTCAAAAACAATAACTGACACAAAACACACAATAAGCTAGCGCAACACTCATTCTTCTATATGCATACTCTATTTATTGTATTAAATCAAATAGAGTTGCATACATCTTAGAAATGCAAGCTATATGACAGGTGTCGAATCATCCACGAATCTCGACTGGTCGTATGGAGAATTGAGTCGATTGCAAACGCACACTATGAGAAAATTACAACGATTAGATTTTGAATTAAACTTTTAAATTCTGACGGAAACTCACTCAAACTAAGAATTTACAAAATGTTGTACACTGAAGCTGTTAACAACGTCAATTACAATGATTCTAACAGGGCATTTCAAACAAAACCTCCTAGACACCATCATCGGAATGACACATACATGTATATGGATTAACTAGTTTGAAATGCAACTAAAAATGTTACCAATAAAAAAAGAATTATTGAAATTTACAAACAAACATGGTATACAAGCATAACGACTCAACCAATCTACAGACATATAGCCTAATCAAGCATAATTTTTGTTTTGAAGCATGCCATGATGTTATTGACACTTTCGGCGCCGTAGTCACATATAGTCGACTTTGAAAACAGTTTGGATCCAGATCAGACACCGCGTAGACACCCCATATCTGGATCCATGAATACCTTCATCCGCCAATTGTATTTACAATCGGGTAAAATCCGGATCGGATGATAAATAACCCTGCTTCCGACCAGAATGAGAACTGCTTGTCACATTCTAGCATTCAACAATTGTAGACAAAACATTTAACATTCCTTTATACATGTAGTTATAATGTCATAATGTTCCTCTGACAATGCCGATAATATGTATCTACTGTACATACATAGTTGCTTTGCTATAAGCATCCTATATGATATTTAATGCGATAAAAGATTGATTGATTGATTGATTGATTGATTTGTGAACAGTTTGGATCGAGATAAAACGCCTGATATGGATCTTAAATTTGTTGTACCCTTCTTTAAGTTTCTGTTATTAAACAGTGTATAAACTTAATTGAATTAAGATCTACTTTGCAGAGGACAATTGCAAGGCGATATTGTCCAATCCTTATCTTTGAATAAAACATTGTTAAGAATAATGATCATTACTACTACTATTACTACTACTTCATTTGTTTTAGACTGTGCAATGCTTGGTGAGACGTTTCAAGTGTACCCTAATCATAATGTGGCTAATAGTAACGGGTTGGTCCAGAGTAGCCAGACCGACCCTACCACGTGCCTCGCCTACTGTGCAAGCATCACTTCGTTCACGTGCTACAGCGTTGACTATCATGTTGGTTACAACAAGTGTTTTTACAACACTGTGAAACTGTCGACAGTCCCTGATGCATGGGTATATGGGACTTACGGCAATGTCTACATCAGAAACTGCGCTTAATCCTAGATGATCAACCATAGCCCATGAGTGGAATTCGATAAGTAACCAGGCCTATTGAAATGCAAAATTGTGTATACAAAGTCTAGCCTTTGCAGAAGATCTCAACATCTTAACAAAGGTATACACTGTTTAACACTTTCAACCGTTATCCAATCGCCTGTTTCAAGTTTTGACGGTAGGTGATCACTTTAACCTGGGCGGGAGTCCGGAACTGTTTCCATATCAGCAAATGTGTGCTTACAAAATATCTTGAAGATTATTGACGGCGTTTCAATTACGCATAATTATAAAAGGATCGAAGGAAAGTATATCAAGTACATTACATCTATATTCATATTGACTGAAAGTTCAAATTACAACTTGATGTCAACAAAAAAAAATTCTTTATCCTGTCGTGAAGTCATCTGTTTTGAAATTGCCGTGCAACATTTGTCAAATAAAAATTGATGCCTGTTGAAATTGCAAAACTCTAACGAAGTGTATCATACTGCCACATAAGGCAATTATTGTTCAGGTTCGCAATCGGCAGGCAAGAAGTGAAAATATGCGGTTTCTGTTATTTATGCATTTTTTATTTCAAAGTATTTCGGCAATTGGAAAAAAATTGTAAAAGAAAAATAAATATTTCGGCAAAAGCGGTTGGTATCTATTTGATAACGCATAATCATGGCCATGATTGTTTGCATCACAAACAAGTTTATACTTTAAAACCATATTTTGCGATGGGGAATAATGAACTGTTTTTTGTTTAAGATCCCATTTACACTACAAAGGTCGTGCTCCTAGCCAAACAAAATATTTATTTTATCTCTGAAGTAAATTTTGTAAATCAACATCATGATGCGACCAATATCTATTATATTTTGTGTGCAAGGGCACCATGCCTGAGTCAAGATTGTACATAATGAAATCTTAAATGGATAACACTGTTGTTTGATTTCTCAATTCGTTGTCTAGCGATCAAAGAGTCCTCGGTTCAAGTACATGTACTTGTCTTTATAATGTATTGTCCGATTTTATTAACCGCACAGTCATGAATGGCGCGGATGTCGATTGGCAAGTGAATTTTAACTTTCGTTTGTTAGAATTAATAGCCACAAAATAGTTCGTCACATTGCGTTATGTTTTATTGACTTACAAGTCGACAAGATCGGAATATTTGACCGGGCTTTCACCCAATACAGAATAATCATATATTTTACATTCAGCGCGCCAGATCGTTTCACGTGATCACCACAGTCATGTACTATATATACAGTGCTCCCTCCCTACAACGGTCCACCCAACAACGACTCC
Source organism: Gari tellinella (assembly GCA_922989275.2). Taxonomy (NCBI): domain Eukaryota; kingdom Metazoa; phylum Mollusca; class Bivalvia; order Cardiida; family Psammobiidae; genus Gari; species Gari tellinella. The sequence continues at coordinate 76,383,742 of OV277868.1, read as the reverse complement.
CTCATTACAACGACCCTTGTCGCAGTTCCCTAAACAGGGCAAGTATGTCCAACCTTTTCCAGACTACAATGTCGTCTGCTTAAACTTGTGGTCTGCTGTTTTACGCAAAGATACGTAATGGACATTTTGACAGAAACAACTTAATGACGAGTGACAAACAGCTTGAATCAAAATCAGACACCGCGTTACGCGGCGTCTGATCTGGATTCAAGCAGTTTGCAAATTTCCCTCTCTATAACGACTCCCTCCTAACAACACACGCCCCTTATTTGTCTCCCGCTGGATGTCGTTGTAGAGAGGGAGTGCTGTATCAGCATATTTGTTTGACAGAATTTTCGTTTTTGGAGGTGATAGTGGTCTACTACATGAACGACTGAATCCCGAGATACCTTATCAATTATTAATACGAAAAACTGCATTAATGACTCTTTTAAATGACTACCTTATTGAAAGGTGTTATATTCCGTTTGTTGGCTCTGGAAACTAACGTTTTGTGAAACATCTAATTTATCATTGAAATATTTAAATTGTGAAAAGACACTTTCAAACTCCCTCAAAGCATTGCAGAAATGGTCGTTCCAATTTCTAGAACTGTCAATGAAATATATTCTAATAAAAACTGCCAACAGTTTAGCTATACTGTTGGTGAGAGGATTTGAAGAGCCATAAACATACCAAAACAGAAACGTACATGGTCATGTCATCATCTATGTATGGATAATGTAAACACAAATATAGTTTAAATCACATGGCTCGGTAAAAGTGACCTGTACACCTCATACTTTATCCATTACATGTTAATCTAGCACAAGTAAATGCAGTAAAATCTCTCAATGACGACCTCTATATTACATTTATAATTAGGTGTTTAAGACAGGTTGTTGCTAACACAAATGGAAAATAAAACAGAAAGCTCCTTAAGAATAGTTCTGTTTAACTTTCACCTAGTTTTAAGCTGCCACCTGTAAAGCTTATTAAATGACACTACAAGTTTGGAGAGCGAGGGGTCAACTCATAGTAAATTGCAAAAAGGACGGTTTTGACAAAGGGATCATCAACAGTGCATATTTCATTATGTTTCAGATGAGTAAAAATGTTACATCAAGAATCATGACAGCATACCTATTTGTTGTGAACCATGATATAAATAGTACATGAATGGGGGTTTAAGTTTAAAAATGCCAATGACAACAGGAAAGCTTTGGTTAAAGCTCATGACTTGATAATACAACAAACACATTAGTTAAGGTCAATAAATTACATTTCAAATTGATCCTGATACTGCCAATCGCATCTTGATTAAAATATACAAACAGTTTGCACTCAGATCAGACACCGTGTAACGCGTCGTCTAATCTGGATTCAAACTGTTAGCAAATATATGTCAACCCGTTTGAACTCAGATCAGATGGCGTATAACGCAGTTTATGCATTCAAATGGGCTGACACTAGTTTTTATGTGATGTTGTTTTACAATGGAGGGTTAATGGCAAAGGCATTATTTTGACCATTTAGAAATTGACCAAATACATTTTCTGTTTGGTATTGTTAGTCCTGAAGTAAGTGTAAAGTGACATTTGATACTGTAGTTAAAGAGATATTTATGAAAACGTTAGTTTCCACTGCCACCAAATAAGCTATACTTGTACGGGTATCTGTTTATATTTTTTCCCCCATACATATCCCTAAGTGTTGTCTGTTCTACTCATCTATGTGCATGCTTTTGTAAAGATCTTCTTAGAAGAAAGTCTACAGGTGCCCCCAATACATACATTTGCCATTTAGCGGTCCAGATATCCCACGACGAAGGGTGGTGCTACTGCCACATAGGTAATGACTAAAATGCATTGAAGATATCTATTGGACTGTTCTATGGCAGATGTTGTATCTCCACATGACTTGATTCAAAATGTAAGAGCAATTAAGTCGAGGCTAAGGGTAGAATGTCCCTTTACAGCATAGCTTGTTTCCTAGTTTTGAAGACAGTTGTTCACTTAAAGAATAGTAAGGTAAAGTAGAATACGTATGCATGCGCATTCTTCTTTAATGTTATTCTGCTTTAAGTTACCATTAGCAAGTATATAGATATGGTACACATTCATGACTGCGCAAAGTGGAACTTACTTTCTGCAGTAGAAGATGAGATTAAAGGCATTATAAGACGTATTTATGGAGTAACTGGAATGTCCAAACAATATCTGGCAAACTAAGGATTGGATAGAAAATATATACATTCGAGACGACGTCATTCTTCCTCGTTTAAATGCAAACAAAAACGCAAACGCAAGACAATTACATTTAGAAAGAACACGTGTACTCGCCACTTTGCTGAAAAAGAGCAATCGTGACTGACTGGTTACGATATTGCCCTTTTAACGCAGGAACTACATTCTGTGTGTCACCTGTCTTTCAAACGAAGCCGTTCGGAAAAGGCCCTTTCTTGTAAAATCAAGTCATAGAATGGACATATTTTGACCAAATTCAATCCATCAATTCCATACGAAATACTATGATAAGGGAGGTTACCGCTATGAGTGTGGAAATTATCAATAAAGGGAAATAATCAGATAATAACTCTAGCTGTGATAGTAAAGTAATACAGTGGAGAAGACGATATTCTTTCCCAATAAACGCGATCATGTTAACAGCCTCATATACATTGCAAACAGTTTGGAGTCAGATCAGACGCCGGGTAACCCGGTGTCTGATCAGGCTCCAAACTGTATGCAAATCCGAATGCGTTTAAACGGTAAAGAATAATATTTACTTCACTGTTACATCAAATCAACAGCTTACATGAACCTGCTTTTTGTACATTAGAGAAGATGCTATTATTTCCCGTTTAAACGAAAATTATGAAAACGCAATAGAATAGAAAGTAGGAAAAACTGTACAAAAAGAACAAATGCGGATGAATCCTTTAATAAGTGTGGCAAACAGTTTGATGTCAGACCAGAAGCCGAGTTTTCTGGCGTCTGATCTGGTTCAATCTGGTTTACTCTTTCCTCCCTGAAACTTTAAATGGACACTTCCAGTTTCTATTTATAAGCTAGTAAATTTCCATACTTTTAAGGGTTGTTTTGTCAATGTTTGGCATTGTGACAAACAGTGAAGACCCTGATTGGAGCCCTCTGATCTAGTTCTTCACTGTTTGCATAGGACAAGTGTACTATTCACATGTTCACTGTTTGCAAAGGACGTTAATATGCGGGACTAGGGTTCAAAGGGTTCAACAGCCTCATGAGTAAAGCACCATCTGAATAGAGTTTAACCCTTATCATTCCGATCCCGACTTGATTGGTATAATGTGCAAACAGTTTTGTCCCATATCAAACGCCGCGTAACACGACGACTGATCTTGACAAAACTGTGAACTGTCTTTAGTTTCTTTAATGAAAAAAAGGTATGTATACATTTTATTTGAACATTTTTTCAGACGACAATCTCAAAGCAAGTGGAATACGGCAAGGGTTTCGTTCCGTTATTGCTGTACCATAACGTGTCTCTAGTCGATCCTAAATGGACACGCATTTGCACATGGTCTGGATCCATGTCAGATAGATAGACACTTGGTTACTTGCATTTAATTATCAACAGAATAGCCTAATGCTTGTATTAATGTTTCTTAAGGTAAAAAAGACATAAAGCGTAAATTTAGAATTAATTACAGGCGACAAAAGAGACGTGATATGTTGTGTAGCTGGCAAAAGGTTAGTACATGCATTGTAACGAATTAAAATTTAGCATACCTATAACGTAACAAAAAGATTGGATTCTGGTCAGGAGCCGTGTGGTTTGTTCTCTGGTCTATGCCTTAACTGTTCATAGTGCTTACATTCTGTTTGCAAATATAAGTCCACTCACTATGCTCCAAACTGTTTGCAGTGTGAAGTATAATTTTAGTGTAAATGCATCTGTAGGGACAGATAATACTTCTTCTTTTATGTATGGAATTAGGTGGTATTTCTTTAAGATAGATTACTGTTTATAGAATAATGACAGTAAAGCAAAGAAACTCCTAATAGTATACAATCTAGTGTAAGGCAGTTTGTCATAATAATGAGAAAATCGTATTGAATATAAACAGCTTAGCTCATTGAGCCCTAGCGACGAGTGCTAGGCATATACAAACAGTGTACAGTGGAGAAAACGTTATTCTTTCCCAATAAACGCGTTTTACGCTTAAACTATTATTAGCATGTGCAAACAGTTTGGAGCCAGATCAGACGCCGGGTAACCCGGCGTCTGATCAGGCTCTAAACTGTTTGCCACCAAGATAACATTAGTTATCAGAATTGTTCAAAAGTTGTACTTTTCTACGTTTTAGTGTTTTGCGTTTGCGTTTAAACGGGAAAGAGTAACGTTTTCTCCACTGTACATGTCAAGTGTATACTACTACAACTACTGAACAATAATAATAATGAACACCTTATGTAACGAGAGAGTTCATCTTCCATGAGGCCCTCAATATATATACAAGTACATAAAACAAAAGGCATTTCATAGAAAACATGATTAATAACAATATAACAATACTAACTAGATCTTACAATTTGCAAGAATAATTGTATCGTAACCATTTGAGATGGTGTACCTGTCAAGTGTATATTTTTCCTCTGTAAACAGTGAAGACCCAGGCCATATGGCTCCTAACTCAGTCCTCTGATCAGGGTTCGCACCGTCTGTCATTTTACATTCTAACATGACACGTGAACAAATTTAGCGTGATATATCTAGTATGATCTACGACGCTGTGTAATTAGCCCGTTTAATCGGCTGTTCTCGTGACCACCCTACGGTAAACGCTCGATTTTGCTGATAGTTTGTAAAGTAGTTGACATGTTTAAGTGATAAATAGTTTATTCAATGAATTTAGATGTTAAACTTGTTTAAAGGGGTCATTTAGAATAAATCTTCAATTTTTTTATTAGATATGATTGTTTTTGAATGGATAGAATGGAACAGTCATAGAAGGAGAGTAATGCGTTCCTACTAGGTACCTAAAATAGTCCGAGGCAAGTGTTCTCCTTAAATACTGAAAACCAAACAGTGTAGACCAAGTTAAATCCTTATTTGTAATGTCAGAATCGAAATAATCTTCTTCCATGGTATGATATGGCCTGATTTACCACGGTTTGTCGTTCTTACGCGCTGCAAATTAACCACTTGGGCCTTTGTGGTATATGAGGCCATTGCAAACCATGAAGCGAATATTATTTCTTAAAGACATCTCCTGACGACCTTTTGGTCATAACGCCTTGCCAGACAATTTCCTTGCGAAAAGGATGGGTCTTGTGTATATTGAACCATTGAAGAGTCTTATGTGAGACCCTAACTTCATATTTGATAGTTTGGTTAGAAATAACCATTGAAAAGCACTAGAGCATGAGTATAATCTGGGCCTCACCAGGTAAACTGAGATTGGTATACGCGCTTGCAGCATTAGCTGCATGCTTTTTATCACCTATCGCGAACAATGGGTGTAGTCCATCAATGGACTGAGGAAAAATCTTTAAATATTTACTGAGCGAAAAAAGTTTAGACAGTTGTTTAACATGGGATTCCCATAGACAGCATTTCCAGTTTTCTGTAGGTCTGGAAAACAATATCAAAGAAATTTGGAACAGCAGAACATAAATTGAAGTTCACCATTAAGGGCATGGCATTGAGAGATATCGGTTGCAATAATTTGTTATCGAGTATTTTTGTTTCAAAATGTTCTCTTTTTCAATGCAAAGGGAGGTAATTTGAACAACTCGCCTTTTCAATGAACGATTGTACACACAGTTGTAAAGAATGATTCTCCAGAGTGCTGGATGTTTTGTTCCTGGCTACTTTTCCAACACAACTGCTTACTTTCATGAGGAAACAATGACTGACATCTCTTATATTACTGGTAAAGCAGTTACAATACAAGAGGAGTTACCTCCCAATACGCAGATGTTTAAAGCACAGTCGAGTCATTATGCAATATGAGTGATAAGTTGTACCACGCAGACGTGGCTTGCATCCTTAATGTATGACTAAACTTTTTTCGCTCAGTATATAAACAAACAAGAGCCCAAGGGGCTCTAAGGCGCTCACCAGAGTCAAGGTGGTTATTTTAAGGAAGTTTTGTGAATTTAGGGGTAAAAACATTGCCCCTAAAGTGTTCAGAAGCCCTTTTCTTTAGACTTTACCTACTGGCCTACTTTTTTTCTTCAAAAAACCCATATTCATAATAGACCTATATTTTGTCAAGGTGATCAATCTGAAGTAGTTTCATGAAATTAGGATAAAAGATGTTGGCCCTAGAATACTTTTAAGCGATTTCCTATGATTTGACATACTGACCCACTTTTTGACCCCAAGTAATCCACATTACTACATTGCCTAGATTCTGTTAAGGTGATCATTCTGAATGTAATTACATTATAGCTTAAAATCTGACTCCTACAGTGTATAAAAGCTTTTTCTATGTTTGACCTACTGACTTACTTTTAAACCTTATGTAACCCATATTCACACAAAGTGTAGCTTTTGTCAAGATAACGATTCTAAGCTAGCATTAAGAAGATAGGGTTAAAAATATGGCCTTTGGAGTGGCAAAAAGCTTTTTCTGAAATTTGACCTACTGACCTACTGAATGATTCGACATGACCTATATTCCATTATGACCTTAACTTTACCAAGGACATAACACTGACAACGTCTTATAAAGATATAGCCAAAATATGACTTCTAGAATGTTTTTAACTTTTAATTCGAAATTTTTTAACACAAAAAATGACCGTGCCATCTGGCACTTTTAAAGTCTATATATCGAGAAACATTTTGATTAAAATCAAATCGAAATCGGACCAGTAATTTTGGATAAGGATATTTTTCTAGATATCGTGCACGGTTGCCATGGCAACAAGACAAATTACCCCATCCACACACTTTTAACAAGTTTTCATTCCCTTACCCTACTGATGTTTCTGGTGAAGTTTGGTTACACTGGGGCTATTGGTTTCAGAGAAGAAGTCGTTTGCAATTGTTGACGGACAGGCAGACAGATGGACAGACGGACAGACGGACGCCGAACGCCGGAGAGAACGGTATCACACAATCTCACCTTGCTTGAGCACGTTGTGCTCTGGTGAGCTAAATGTAAAAGATGACCGCTAATAGGATATAGAAAAAGATGGTCTAAACTAAATAGGAAACTGGAATTGTCCATTTAAAGTATCAAAGAGGAAATAGTTTAAAAAATTATAGTTAATTTAATCAATTATACTTTAATATTAATGGAAAAAACAGTGGACACTCAGCTGAGACAACACGTGCATTACCTATTTATCAGTGTCTCCATAGTTCTGATACTGATTTTAAGATTTGCGGTCCTAACCCATACTCGGCATATACAAATAGTGTACATGTGAATTGTGAACCCATCCTATGCAAGCAATGAATACCCAGATTAGAAGGCTTCTGATGGGTTTGCGCAGTTTTTTATATTTGCCAACTGAATGGCGAAACAACATTAAGTTGTCAAAAATGGACTAGACTGTATTGGAAACTGTCATTGTTTGTTTGGTAATTCAGGTTGTCTAAAGATAAGTGACTGCTTAATGTTGCTACACAAATATAGAAAACTCATATTCTGCGGTATTGTTGTTATCCTGCATTGTTGCTACATGTACCATGGTTTTACAGTTTGCGTTGTTTTATATATTACAGCGCTCCCTCTCTACAACGGCCCTCCCAACAACGATTCCCTCTTCACAACGACGCTTGCTGCTGAAATTATGTCCAAACTTTTTACGTCTGCAATAATCTTCTGCTTAAAGTTGTCGTCTGCTGTATTTCTCAACATTACATATTGGGCATTTTGACATAACAAACCTTAGTGACGAGTGACAAACAGCTTGAATCCAGATCAGACGCCGCTTTACGCGGCGTCTGATCTGGATTCAAGCTGTTTGCAAATGTAATCCTATTTCCCTCTCTGTAACGACTCCCTCCGAACAACGCACACATTTGTTGTCTCCCATTGGATGTCGTTGTAGAGAGGGAGCGCTGTATCACATTATCTTGTAACCTATGACAATTGAGAGATGCACCCAACACAAAGCATTACCTATTCAATACTTTAACTTACAATAAGGAAACCTATACAGTTGTTTGCGTTGTTTCATATATTATCACGTTATTGCCAAATGCAAATATCGTTCGTACAAAAGGCTATAGTTTAGTTTCCACTAATATAATTAATTCACTTTGTTATATGAAAGTTATGATTTGTAACATATTATAATGATATTGCCCGTTATGGCAGACTGATGTGTACTGCTTAACCCTTTCTCGGCCAAGACCGTCTGTACTGGTATTTGAAAACAGTTTGGATTCTGATTAGACGCCGCGTTACGCGGCGTCTGATTAGGATCCAAACTGTTTGATAAACGTATTTACGTTCCATACTGTAGTGATCATGATTGACATGTTATTTCGTCATACTGGCAGTGAAAAGGTTAATTGGTGCTAGCTGCGATTATTTTCATTCAATTAAAATAGTGAATTATTGACGCATGTCGCATTGTTTTTAATATCCTACAGTGGAACTATATTTTTGTCACAAATAAATGCGTTAATGCCAAATTTGTTATGGCCGCTGCAACTAATTTGAAGCTAGATCAGATGCCGGGTACACGGTGGCCGATCTTGTTCCAAACTGTTTGCTACTCAGATAAAAAAAAAAGGGTTTGACTCCTTTAAAAATGTCATTTTCTCCAGTTAATTTCAATGCGTTTGCGCTTCATTTGGATTTAAAAGTGATATAATAATATATTCGCCCCTGCATATTACATATTCAAAACGGTGGGTTTGCGTAACAAACTAGCAAATGCATATACTATTTTATGAGTACAATATAATTTAATTGTTTGAATGATTGGGTTTCAAAGCTTTAAGGAAGGTTACAAGAAACAGTACACTTCTGTTTAACTGTCCCCTTGCTTTTACATGTCTCTTGTTTTTATACAATCAATTAACGTTCATTGTAGTGGCCGTAATAGAGAGGTGTTACTGTAGTTTACACTTTGAGTCCGGATTAACTAACTGATATCTGATCTAATTCAAAACCTTACGCAGCCTCTGATCTGGATACAAACTGTTTGCAAAAATTATGTCAGCCAAGTCGCGTTTAGCTCGATTAGGGTTAACTCATTCACACCGGACAACTCTAATGGAAAATTCCGGTTTCTGATTGAGTTTATTATAGGAATAAACAACATATTTTTGACGTTCATGACGGTATGACTACATTAGCTTCGCAGGGGGTAAATTGCGTAAACGCCCGAAGGGCGTTTTCGTTAAATTTACCCCCCGAAGCTAATGTAGTCATACCGTCATGAGCGGCAAAGAGATGTTGTTTATTCCTTATATTTATATTTATATTTTCTGTCTTATCAATTTAATGTGTTTATTGGCCAGATTTGTTTTTCTGTATAAGAATTTATCATATACCGGTCAAAGAGGTTTGATAGATGTAATGTCGATGTAATAGCCATTCCAGTTTCTAAATATGGTGAAAAAGTAGTCCCAACTACATGTACTCTAACTGTATTAAAAATTCAGGATTTTTTCCAGTAAACTTTCTCTCTGTGAATGGAAAAGACTTACAAGGCAAACAAATAACAGTGCAACTTGAATATCTATTGCCAAAGCACATTCTAAAAATACAGGTCGCGGTTGTTTTCTTAACCCATTTACACACATAGCAACGCGATGGCAACGACCTATGGGTCTGTATCACTCCGCTAGTGTCATATGACCGTCGACCAATGGGAGCTTAGTGTTAAGTGCCCGATGTAGTCTATTTGAAGAAGTCCACGAATAGCACGGGCGAAATCTGAACTGGCTAAAACCAGTTCCGAAGTGTAGGTTCATCGGCAGATGCACCGCAAATTTTTAATAGGATTACATAAAGACTTTACATGGTGAATGTAAATATTGCAATTTAGGGTTGTTTTTATCAACACATTGCAAAATAACAAAGTGAAGACTCAGCAAGACTCGTGAAATTTCATGCGGCTATGTCAAAGACTTGAATTTACGGTCAATATTTATGTTTTTGTACTAATTACCTCTTTCAAAAGACATCCCGTAGTAGTAGTTAAATCCTAACGATATTTGCACAGGTTTCAATGAAAGAAAAAGTGAATGTTTCAGCAATGAAGACTTCAAACTTCAAAGTTACTATACTCCTAAAATCCTAGAAAGGGCAATAACTCTAGAAATGATAGCTGAATTGTAAAGAAACTTGCAGGTACACATGTTCCTATGACGGTCAGAATGGATGAACACTTTCAGAAATGTTTTCAAAAAAGCTGTAGGAGAAAAAGCATAAACAAAATTGTATCATTAAACATACTCATAAACTCCGAAAAAGGGTAATAACTTTTGAAGTAATTACTGAATATTTACTAAACCCACAGGTATACTGGTTCTCATAGCAGTATAAATTGCTGTGATTTTCGACAAACTTACCAAACGATTGTAGGATAAAAAGCACGGGCAAAATTGTATAACTAAACATACTCATAATTTCCGAAAAGGGCCAATACCTCTTTAAAACAGTAATTAACCGTATTCCAACGTGCAGGTGCACAGGTTCTCATGACAGTAAGAAAGGCTGCAAAGTTTCAGCAAAATTGGCAAAAGCTGTAGAATAAGTAGCACGGACAGAATTGTGTCTATGGGATGGGGGCGCATGAGAGGTTACGTGTGTTTGTCACACCACAAGTAAGTGCGGATGAAAACTGTCCATTTGTACAGTGGTTACAAAGAGGGGTTTGCAGCTCAGGAATACCTTTAGTACACAGCAGCTGACAATGTATGGTAGATTGTGTCCATATGGACAAAACTTGTGCAAACCTATTTGTTACATATGCACAGAGAGTTTTTGAACAGGTGAGCATAAAGGGTTGCAACCTATAAGTCGTGTTTTCCCTATAAGTCTGTTTCATACACATGAACAGCGCCATTCCTATGAGAGCTAATGGACAGACGAGTACAGACGGACGGACGGGCAACCTGATTCGATTATATCCCATAACTTCGTCGTAGGGGTATAATAAAATAAGAATCTTCTGACGAGTCATGTTATCCGTCATCAGATCTGGCTCTGAACTGTGTGCAATATATGTACATGTAAGTGATTAAGCACAATCGCTTTTAAATGGGAAAAAGTGTTCCCCTTTGTAACTTCGTCAATACTTGTTTATTTGTATCTTGGCAACACAATATCATCTTTTATATTTACTAAGTGCTTAACTTCCAAAAATAGAGGTAAAATATTACCAAAAGGAAATTAAGATAAAATTGCCGTTTTCAAATATGTCGACCTCGATAAGCGTTTTAAAGGGGCTCGCAACCGGATGGCGTACTTGCCAAAATAAAATAAAATACTCAAATAAAAGCAAATGTGTGGCATTATTGGGCTTCTGACATTAAAAAAATATGATCAGTCCAAAAAATGTATCAAGAACCGTCATCGAATCTTAGTTTTTTTTTAGATATTTTCCATCGTCTTATCCTCACTAAATCTTACCCATTTATATAAACATTTGACATATATTTACAAATTACTATTTTTAATGCTAAATCCGGTTGCGAGCCTCTTTAAGGATTAAAATGCGTCATAGTTTTTATTTTGAAGGGTAGACGTAAATACCACGGAGTGAGTGAGTCTTTGAAAATCTTAACGGCCCTGTAGGTCAACACCGAACTTAATAGTATGGAGCAGACGCCCGAAGTAAAAGAGCTTTTTAAAAAAAAAAATACGGGAGATAAAAGTACAGATTATTTTAATTGCCGGTATATACCACGGATACTCTTATGTAAACGCGTCATCCTAAACACCAATAGTAAAGTTACTGTGTACATGTAACTTGTTAAACGAGTTGTCGCTAGGCCAAAAATTCGCTGCAATATAAACTCAACTGACAAGTGTAACTAAATATGTCAGCATCTCTACCTGTCTTCGCGACGTTGCTTTTAAAAATGATTCCAAATCATAACTTCTTGAATAGACTACCGTCAAATTTCGATACATTATGTATCTAAAACTCGTTTAAATCGACTTGGAATAAGGATGTGTTCGACTTAAGCGAGGCAAGAATAATGAAAGTCAACTGTTTTAAAGCCAGAATGTCGCCCAAATATATGTTTAAATCGCGCAATTTCTTATATAAGAACATTTTCTATGTATTAAAACTAAGCGAAATCCGTTGTCAGGTGCCTGAAACATGCCCCCTTTTCTTTAAGAACCATACATAAATGTGCCGATTTCTTATCGAGATGGTTGGAAAAATAAGCTTTTTGTTTACATAACAAGTCTTCGTGTCGGCTTCCGAGAGTTTCCGCAAGGTCGAATAAGAGTCACGAGATCGATCCGATGTTCCTGACTTGTCTGGATCATTTTTAAAACAGAATAGTTCATAACCATTAAGGTAACAGTGGAGAAAACGTTATTCTTTCCCTTTAAGGCCTTTCGCTACCGGAAGTCGGTCTTGCGGGCGAGCGGATATGCGTCTGGACGATACAGACTTTTTTCGTACGTGTTTATACTAGAAAATTTATATAAAGGAAATGTTGATATAAATTAGTATAATCCTTCATAACGCAGTTAGTATAGTGGTTCACTATAGTGGTTGACTAGCAATCCAAAGGTCATAGGTTCGAGACCCATCCGATCCAAATATTTATTTTTAGTGTCCGATTTATTGACTTGTCAATCCATAACGCAGTAATCAAGAGGTATGTTATGTTTAGTCTTCGTTGATTAGTACTAGTGATGTTTACGGTCCAAGTATATGTCCACTTACCTGTACGTTTTAGTTTAATGACTTACAAGTCAATTAAATCGGTATACATGTAAACGATTTGATCGAACAATAAAGCCACACCTTGAAGCTTATCAATACGCTGACCTTTTCAAGATCGATATTGCCCATTATAATTATGTTCAAACAATATGATAAACCTTGTATGCAAGTCCATGAATAAATAATAATGCATTTTAATGACAAAGTTTTAATTCTAAGGTAGGTAACTGTATCTAAACAACAAAAATCCCACATTTTAATAAGAAAATATGTTATTACAACAAATCCTGACTGTAATATTTTCTAATATTTTCAGACTGACTAGTTCATCAACCATAAATTTGAATAAAATGAAAACAAATATACATTGAATGAGTCAGTTTTTTGTAATTCAATTTTTTAGCATTTTGCAAAATTTAAATAGCTGATAACATCTTTCTGAACACCTTTATTCAAAATGTTTTTAGCTTTTCTTGTAATGAATGTTGTGGACTACTTATTGGGCGAGAATTATAGTCATTAGCTTTATTCATTTTTAAGAAAAATAAAATCATCAAAATTCTAGGTTTTTGTCAGAAAAAAGACCTTAAAGACAAACCACACGATAAATTTTGCCTATATTTACACACATTGTTTCTTAGGCTATTATCATTCTTCATGACAATTTTCATAACAATCGTATGGAAACTACGCGCATATGCGAAGTACCTTAAACGCAAACGAAACGGAAACGCATCGCAATAATACGCATAAATGGACAACCTTTAGACAATTCTGATCATTCATGTTAGTCTGAGCGGCAAACAGTTTGGTGCCTGTTCAGACGCCGGGTTACCCGGCGTCTGATCTGCTCCAAACTGTTTGCAATTGAAATCATGGTTTAAGCGTTAACACGTTTATTGGGAAAGAATAACATTTTCTCCACTGTAAGCAAGGTAACATCGACTACATCATCGTACACTTTCCTACTTGAGATAAGTATGGTTCCCGTGCAGCACGAGACCGCTGCGCTAACTTTACTGATATTTTATTCTTTCCCAATAAACGCATTTGTATACAAAACTATTATTTCCATTGGAAACAGATTGGAGCCAGGTCAGACGCCGGGTAACCCGGCGTTTGACCAGGCTCCAACCTATTAGCTACTCAGATTAAACAAATAATAGTTAAAACTTCTAACAGTACATTTCCACAGTTTAGTGCATTGCGTTTGCGTTTAAACGGGAAAGAAAAATGTATTCTCTACTGTATACTGCGCACAATAAATACAGTACTGAACCTTATTAAATTAAATTGATAATCGCAAGCGAATTGCCATCGAATTGTCATCGAATCGGGCGCTTCAAAAAACAAATCCTACGTTTGAATAGTTTTACGCGAATTTTCCGAAGCGGTTGTGTCATAAATGGAATCGAAAATATTAACGAAGACATATTTGCGAACATTTGTGAGATACACCATTCAAGAAAACTTACCCGAGGGTAAAGTTAGTATTTTGAATCGCAAGCGAATCGCCATCGAATTGCAAGCGAATTGCAATCGAATCGCAAAAATTGTAAATTTAATAAGGTTCAGTACTGTACAGCTATCAATGTTTCTTGCTGGATGTCGGGAATACTCGTCCCTTTTAAAGTTTTAGAATGTTCCAATCTAAAAATAACTCTGTCAAGTAAGAGGAAAACACTAATAATGAGCTATGAAAACATCTTTACCGGGCGCAAGCCGAACGAACTCGGAAAATCTCCGTCGTTGATCGGATGTCAACAAACAGATATGACCCATTGCCTGCTGGTCGCGACTTTATTGAGTTTTGCAAACAGTTTAGATCCAGATCAGACGCCGCGTAACGCGGCGTCTGATCTGGATCCAAACTGTTTGACACTCGTCTTTAGGTTTCTTTACTTGAAAAAAGGTATATATCTACATTTAACAATCTTTGCAGACGACAATTTCGAAGCAGACGAGATCACCGCAGGATAAGAGTTAAAAGTCGACTTTTTTCCACAAAATTCATGTGTTTGTCAGATTTATTGCCTCCATAATCATCGCGGATTACTTCTTTTTATATGTTTAGATTACGTATCTGCCTGAATTTTCAGGCTTAAACAATGCGCTATTTTGGCTTACATACTGCCTTTAATACGGAGAAAGCTCGAGTAAAACACATGTGATATTTTTCAGTTCGTCCATAGATGCATGCGTATGTAACGCTACTCTTTTAATATTTAAATAGTTGATGTATTCAGTTATCACGTGATATAGCGTATCCAAGCACTCAAATGACACTGCTTTTGTGCCATTATCGTAGAGAAAAGCGGGGGTTAGCAGTACTTAGAAAATGGCTGTGGAAATAACATATTTCGTGGTCATAATATGTTTAGCAGTTGTACAGGGACATATGGATGTTGATGTGATTCATTACGGGCTTTTAGATGGGAAAAGATGTACCACACCATTGTTCTCGATTAGCGCTCGGTCTGACATAGCTTGTGCAGTAAGATGTTCCATGGACGCGTCATGTAAAAGCCAGTTCTTCATACCGGGAACTAAAGAATGTATTGGCTGTAATGGTATCTACCAGACCTCTGATCTAACCGCCCTGGCGGATGAACCAGGAACAATCTATTACAGACCATACGGTAAGTTGTTCGGTATTTTATGTCTATAAACTGTTATAATAGACCTATGGATGATTTCTCAGATACAATTCCTATGTGTCACAGTTGATATAACATGTGTAATTATAACACTTCTTCCAGTGATATCATTTTTGTCGGAACTATCTTTTGTGATATCACGCGTAAATTAAACTCGTCTATTTTAATAATATAGAAAGCAATTGAAGAAAATTCATATAGTCATATAGGACATCCTTACAAGAATTCAACCAAAAAATATATAGATCTATACCTTTTTCTTTCAATTTTTCCCTATTTCTCTTTTTTTTTTCTTAAATAACTCATAACAACTCTTGAATATTGCAAAACGTAAAATGTTTTCACTCTGTCATGTTTCACCTTCTGTTAGATAAAATATATTATTATATACATATCGATGATTTATAGAGATTTCTCAGTTAGATAATATTGATATCGTCACTGTTGATATCGTCACTTAGTCTAGTGATGATATCACTTTTTGTGACGTCATGTCATAATAATTTTTGTGACGTCGGCGCGCGTAAATAATTAATTGTGTGTATTTTTTCTGTAAAAACGTCATTAAAATATATAAAATAAATAGAATAATCAATTCTTTTGAATATATATGAAAACTATATCACTCGAATGGGTTGTTATCTGGTTAAAAACTCGTCCTGTGGAATCGTTTTTTAACCAGATAACAACCCATTCTCGTGATATATTTTTCCTATCGATTATCCCCTATTTGTCGTTGATTCTTTCAACGCTGATGACAACGGGTAAGATCAATGAATGCTTTAGATACGGATCAGACAACTGGCTCGAATATACATAGCACAAACACAGACATTAATCACCGTTCAATGATTATTTATTTATTATATACAGTGGAGAATCTGTTATTCTTTCCCGTTTAAACGCAAACGTACGCAAACGCAAAGCGCTAAAACGTAGAAAAGAACAACCTTTGGACAATTCTGATAATTCTTGTTTATCTTGATGGCAAACAGTTCGGAGCCTGATCAGACGCCGGGTTACCCGGCGTCTGATCTGGCTCCAAACTGTTTGCACTGCAAATAATAGTTTTAGCGTAAACGCGTTTATTGGGAAAGAATAACAGATTATCCACTGTAATTGATATGAATAAGAATGTTTATACATATTTGATTGTAACATTCTTGAACTATTATACATGTATATGTATATATGTGTAATTAATTTGAACATGAATATATATAGATATGTGATTGTTATATACTTCAATAAAAACAAAATTAAACTGATTCCTGATGTTAGTGAGAATTTAGCATTTAACTCTTTCACTGCCAACGGCGCCGAAAGGCGTCTGTGCAAACAGTTCAGGTATTGATCAGACGCCGCGTTACGCGACGACTGATAAGAACCCAAACTATTTTACCAAAATGACCTTTCTACCTTGTCGAGGTTCCAGAAACCCTTCTACATTGTCAAAGGGAATGTTTCTGTTCATTTTCCGAGAGCATCCCTTATGCCAAGAACTAAAAGGAAGGCAGATCGGTGGTTTGGGTCCCATGCGCGCTGCTTCGCAACAAATGGTATTAGCCGAAATCATCTTCCTGAAATCACCATAATTTCATTTTAGTATCCCTCCTCATTTATCTGCGCTTAATGACCTATTCTGTATCCCACTGCTGTAAACCCCAACTCATCCGTCCAAAACTGTTGACACTCGTATCGACGTTTCTTCAGACAAAACAGCCCCCTAAAGCTGACTTTAAAAATATTGCAGACGACACTCCCAATGCAGTCCTTATGAAAACCCATTCCTGTGAAATTCTTTTCATATCAATCAAAGGTTATTGCGCAAATCCTTCATATCGTAAAACTTTTTAACTCAAGAAGTTCAACAATTTGCCAGTTGAGTTTCAATCCCATACCTATCCAGGATTCTTGAGTTCGATCCCCGTCAGATCATGTCCCTCGGGTGAGACTTTAATTAAATCGAGACTTAATGTGGCTATAATTGGCATGCAACCGAACAAGAGGGACCTACCAAAGACGAGAAGGGCAGATCCCCTCGTATGTGTCTGTTTCTTTCTTTCTTTGACGGCTGATAAGCTTAAAGTTGAAGAAAAGTAAAACAAACAACAAATCTTGGCTGGTAAAAAGCCGATCAATATGAGTATTGACCGGGCCGGCGGTTAAAACAGGTTTTAACCGGTCAATTTAGTTTTGCAAGGTATTTCTTTTGTTTGTTATTGATGCACGTCCGTGTCTGCCAACATTTTTGCTCAATGGAGCACTCTGGTGTTATTACATGCCCAGTGTATAGTACTGATTAATTGGACCTCATCCAAAGGACATGTTCCGGCGCCGGATAGAACTCACGACCCCTGAATTGACAGTCAAGCGCGTTACTACTAGATCCCGTACGCCGGTGTTTTAAAGTAAGAATTAGACTTGAAACTGGCCCACTTCTCATTTAAATTACATTTACGATATAATGTATTTTGCGGTTTTGATTCTTCATTTCGTTCTTGAATTATCTGCCCTTTTCGTTATTTTAATATGTGGGTTTTGTCCGGAGTTTTACACTGCTATCCTTCAACAGAGCATAACTTTCGTTATGCAGTATTATTGATCACCATCTGAAGTTGTACACATTGGGTTGTAGTTTTGATTCGTCATTTCGTTCTTGAATTATCTCCCCTTTTCTTAGTTTCAATATATGAAATGAAATCCTGGGCTTACTCTGTCATGTTTCAACTGGACTTTCTTTTAAATTTTGAAGTTTCTTTTCATCATATGCATTTGAGTACCTGTAATAAAAAAAAGAAAAAGTAATATACCAAGTTATAGTCTACTTTCAGTCTGACTGACCGCTCAGCCGACTGTACATTTACTCCCCTGATCATTGAGCCATCTTGCCTACAGTATTGAGCACTGCTAACATATGGTGCAATCAAATGCAGCCGCAGTACCGGCTCAGACCCTTTAGCTGTAGCCATTTTAAACCCTGGGTGAAGAGGAGAAATTCGCGGTACATGTCTTGCTCAACAACATTCCTGTACATCATCGGGGATTCAGTAAAAATCCCCTAGTCATACCGCTGGTCCGGCGGGGGATCGAACTCAAGACCCCTGATACCTTAGTCCAATGTAAATACAGATTCTATTTGTCACTTCCTTTTTTAATTATCTCCTCGTTTTGTATTAACAAAAAAAATGTTGTCGTTTTCTATTTATCCCCCCTTTTCATTATTTCAATATAAGAAGTTCAATACTGATCTTTACTGTCTTGCAACAACAGAGCTGGTTTATTTTAAATTTTAAGTACTTTTGAATACAATCTGAAGTTATGTACCCGAGATTATGATTACAGTGGAGAATCTGTTATTCTTTCCCGTTTAAACGCAAACGTACGCAAACTCGAAGCACTAAAACGTAGAAAATAACAACTTTTGGACAATTCTGATAATTCTTGTTTATCTTGATGGCAAACAGTTTGGAGCCTGATCAGACGCCGGGTTACCCGGCGTCTGATCTGACTCCAAACTGTTTGCACTGCAAATAATAGTTTTAGCGTAAACGCGTTTATTGGAAAAGAATAACAGATTCTCCACTGTATTATTTGTCACCTCCTTTTTGAATTAGTTTCCGTTTAGTTATTTTACCAAATTTTAATTATACATTATCCACAACTTTATTCTGGCATGCCTCAATAGAACTGTTTTGTATTTGTATTGGTAAGCACCAACAGAAATTGTCAACTTGCAATTTTGGTTATGATTTCTGAGTGCTGGTGGGGTGTATAAATCACCGTCAGTGATAGTTCTAGTTTAAATGTTTTTAAAAGGAACATGAAACTTTTATTTGGTTGCTACTATTTTAACACCAACCTTTCATATTTTTATATTTTCATTTGTTTCGGTATGTTCTTTCCTGTGATAAATATAATCATCCATATACTTTTAATTACATGTGATTTTTTTATTGCGTAGGCTTCAGCTTTGCATATGACATAATATGAGAGATGTAACTATATGGCACGTCTTTTTTAAAAAACTGTACAGCAAAATCTTTTTTATTTTTTTTTCATTTTACAGAAAAAGTTATATTCTTTGACCATTTCGCTTATGGGTGTAAAGGACTCTACCTGGTATCACACATTACGCTTAGCTTGATGAGGTCTGCCATACTGCCAAGCAATAATACAAAACAATAACAGCAACAGTGGAGGCAACTACAACAAAAATGACTAATTTTATCATGTTATTCACCTTTTAAATATTTGACATATTTTACAATTGACATTATAAACTATTGATAACAATTCTCTTAACATTATTATAATGAAAATACTTCCCTCATATAGGATTTACTTCCATGTTAATATATAATGTTTGGCGGGTTTTTATACTTGTTTTATACTTGTAAGTGTAGTTATTTGTCTTTTCTCAAATGTATATACTTTCACATGAAGCCCTTTGGAAAGTACAAAACATGTGTTAAAACAGCGCTATATAATATTTTTGTCTGGTATAATAATAAATAATAATACGTTCTGAAACGCTTAAATAGATATGATATCGAGTAAAGCTAAAACGTTTTATAGACTATGAACAGTAAAACATAATTTCAATAATGTAATTACATATATTGTTGAACAGTTTCAACTGCAGTGGGATTATTGTTTAGGGTTAGGGTCTTACTTCGATATTTATGTGTTTATTTATTCATACAGCTCTTTACAACGAGACCTGCTCCACCAATGATAAGCCTTGTATTAACATCAACACCGTTTGCTTTCCCGATCTTAACATCTGCGTGTGTGACCCATTCTTTATGTACAATCCGTCAACTGCATCGTGCACAAGTGGTGAGTTATAAGTCCACATCTATTTTTCTTGTTAACCCTTTACCCAATAACCCGTTTATAACATTAAATACTGGTGATTACCAAGGCACATTCTGCTTTACTTTCAGCCTACTTTAAACTACCATCTGCTAGGCTACATAACAAATTTGTTATGGTAATTGGTCATGAGGGTACAAACAGGAACTGTTTTCTCCAGCGGAGGAATAAATTAAACACTCTAAAAGTCGGTTCCATAGGAGAAAGGGTTAATTGAGCATAGAGTAAAGATGTTATTATTTCCCTTTTTAACGCAAACGAAACGCATACGCATTGCGATAAAGTAATAAATTGACACTGGTTTGGCAATGTTCAGCAATTATTTCAATTTGACTTGCATAAATTATGGAGATTGATCAAAGGCCGGATTTACCGGGGTCTGATCAGGCTTTAAATTGAGAAAATAGACATAATGTTTTAGCATAAAGGCGTTTATTTGGAATTAACAACGTCTTCTCTAATGTAAGCCGCGTGTTCCTCAATATTGTACTTGATAAGCATACTTTAGCGGTAATTTACTAAATGCATGGTACCTGTGACTCATGCAAAATACGTTGAATGTATAGATAATTGCAAAAAATGTAAAGATTATCTGCTTGGTTAAAGGTGGCCACAATACCATTTCTGGTCTCAGATTGGTCACCGTGATTTCCTGCAGGCCTCAAATTATCAGTCGCTGGCTGTGCCTAGAATCCCACAAGCCCGTATTGCTCATTGTCCCTCTCGTCCTGCTCTGACAAAAGGGCATAAATGACGGGCCTTTGGCGACCTTCTTATACGCTCGCCTTGCCTGAACTAGGCGTTCAGCAATGGATGACAGAACCTTGTCACGGCACCTTGTGACAAAGCTGAGCGAAATTAATACAGTTGAACCTCGATATCTCGAAGACGGTTAGGTCGAACATACCTGTATTTCAAAGTTAAAAGGTGGCTTAGCCACCTTTTAACTTTGAAATACGGGTTATGTTTGACTAAATCGAGCATGACATAATATAATCCATGTGTTGACCTATCGGATAGTTCTACCTAACCGAGTTCGAGATATCGAAGTTCGACTGTACATTTTTCAGGTTTGCTGGTCTGCAATCAATTTTGCAGTTTGGACACGGATAGTCTTCAGTTCTTATTTGTTGCTGGGCTTGGGAGCACATCGTAGACTGACTTTAGCAGGAAACTATGTCCGTCGTCTTCTATTGTCCAGATAACGCTCCATGTCAGTTACCTTCGCTGTATCCCCTCTCAGTTTAACAATTGTCCCTGTTTCTTGATAATTGTAATGCATAATTCCAAACTCACGTGATGTCGCAATGATGTCATTTGACTTTTGACATTTAACGGGATTGGGGCATAATTGAGACCCTGGTGTTAATGTGTATGGCACTCTAGACAAAGTCTACAAAAAGAACGGGGGCAATGTACAGCTTTGTGAAAACATGAATTAGCACCCAATCAAGCACGTCACGATTTTTCAATTCAAATGTTGTGATACAACAAGAGGACCCGAGCTCCGGTCTTACATTTCTCTTCTTCATAAACGATATTGTACAGAGCATTAATTCTGATATAGATGGACTATTTACAGGTCAATAATCAACTTGGTCATGATCTTATTCGCTCAAGACGGAATCTTATTTAGTTATAAATCATACTATTTACAGCGAATGATTAACTCTTTACCTATTGCCTGTTTCTAGTTTTAAGAATAGGTGACTACTTAAAGCAGGTTGAAACTAAAGCAGAACGCGCCTGAATGCACATTCTGCTTTACTTTCAGCATACTATAAGCTACCACGTCCTAGAATGAAGAAAATATTCCTTATGAAACATTTCATAACTGTATAAATTGGAACTATTTTCTTCAGCGCAGGAATAAATCATATTCGCTATAAGGCGCTTCTGTTGGGGAAAGGGTTAACGACACCCGCCACTATTGGGCCACATGGACATTGCAAATTAACACTGATAAAACAAAGGTGGTGATATTTGAAAGAGGCAAATATACCCGATATGATTTCCACCTAATAACACATTATAACAAACTGTTAACTTATCAAATATCTAGGAGTACAGTGAAACCCCTCCAAACCGGAACCTCTAAATACCGGAACTCTCTCTAAACCAGAAAAAAGGTTTGGTCCAGTTTCAAACCCTTCTTCAGTTTTACCCATTATACCATAAATACACATTTTTACGTCTTTGATTTATTCCTACACCGAAGAAAATAGTTCATACATTCTAGCAGATAATAGCTTTAAACAGGTTGAATGTAAAGCAGAATGCGCCTTAAGGCGCATTCTGCTTTATTTTAAACCTGCTTTAAGTGCTCAGTTATCTTCCATACTAGAAACAAGCTATTTGGTAATAGGATAAACCCCTCTTAACCGCAAACCCCTCTAAACCGGACGTTTTTGTTGTCCCCACACAGGTCCGATTTAGAGGGGGTGCACTGTGCACTTGTTCAAAAACAATAACTGACACAAGACTCACAATAAGCTAGCCCAACATGCATCCTTCTCTATGAATAATCTATTTATTGCATAAACCCTTTACCCGATAGCATTGTTTCTAGTATTGAAGATATGTGACTACTGAAAGCAGGTTGAAAGTAAAGCAGAATGCGCCCTAAGGCGCATTCTGTTTTACTTTCAGCCTGCTTTAAGCTATTACCTGCTAGAAATAGAAAAGTATTAAATGTGACACATATTCATTACGGTATAATTTGGAACTATTTTCTTCAGCGGATGAATAAAATGCATGTGCTCAAAGTCGCTTCTATAAGGGACAGGGTTAAATCAAATAGAGTTGCATACATCTGAGAAATGCAAGCTATATGACATGTGTCGAATCATCCACGAATCTCGTCTGGTCGTATAGAGAATTGGTCGATTACCAACGCACACAGTGACAAAAATTACAATGATAAGATATTGCATTAAACTTTTGAATTCTGATGAAAACTCACTCTAACTTAGAATTTACAAAATGCTGAAAATAGATGCCGATAACAACGTCAATTACAATGATTCTAACTGGCCATATGAAACATTACCTCTTAGACAATATCGGAATGACACATATATGGATTAACTAGTTTGAAATGCAAATAAAACTGTTACCAATAAAAGGAGAATTATTGAAATTTACAAACAAACATGGTATACAAGCATAAACAACTCAACCAATCTACATACATATAGCCCACTCAAGCATATTTTTTTGTTTTGAAGCATGCCTTGATTTTATTAACACTTTCGGCGCCGTAGTCGCATAAAGTCGACTTTGAAAACAGTTTGGATCCAGAGCAGACGCCGCGAAGATCCCCTATGTCTGGAGCTATGAATACCTTTAACGCTTCATCCGCCAATTGTATTTACAATCGG
Source organism: Gari tellinella (assembly GCA_922989275.2). Classification (NCBI taxonomy): domain Eukaryota; kingdom Metazoa; phylum Mollusca; class Bivalvia; order Cardiida; family Psammobiidae; genus Gari; species Gari tellinella. The sequence continues at coordinate 76,359,979 of OV277868.1, read as the reverse complement.
TTTACATCCGGATCGGATGACGAATAACTCTGCTTCCGACAAGAAATTGTTCTGCTTGTCAAATTCTAGTATTTAAAAATTATAGACAAAACATAAATAATAGTTATTATCATTATAATGGTAGGCGACTTATTAAACCTAGAAAAGTCGAAGATTGTGTGAGTCAAAACATTGTAACAAATCATGCTATAAACCACCAAAAGTGCTTCATGACACTTCAGTGTAAAAGTGCTAATCTTAAAACCTCATTCTTCCCAAGAACAGTTATTGTATGGAACAATCTACCAGTGGAAGCTGTGTGCGCAAATAGTGCAGAGCTGTAAGACAGCTCTGAAGTACGACTAGTGTACTTCCAACGCTCTCTCTTCCGCTGCGCATATGCCTAAAAAGCTCTGCAGTGTATATATCCAGATCCAGATCCAGAATGTCATAAATGTTCCTCTGAAAATACCGATAACATGTATCTACTGTACATAAATATTTGCTTTGCTATAAGCATCCTGTATGGTGTTTAATGCGATAAAAATTGATTGATTGATTGTTTGATTTGTGAACAGTTTGGATCAAAGTAAGACGCCTGATATGGATCTTAAATATGTGGTACCCGTCTTTAAGTTTCCGTTATTAAACAATGTATAAAATTGAATTAAGATCTACTTTGCAGACGATTATTTCAGGCAATATTCTTCAATCCTTATCTTTAAATAAAGCACTTTAAGAATACTGATCATTACTACTTCTATTACTACTACTACTTCATTTGTTTTAGACTGTGCAATGCTTGGTGAGACGTTTCAAGTGTACCCTAATCATAATGTGGCTAGTAGTAACGGGTTGGTCCAGATTAGCCAGACCGATCCTACCACGTGCCTCGCCTACTGTGCAAGCATCACTTCGTTCACGTGCTACAGCGTTGACTATCATGTTGGTTACAACCAGTGTTTTTACAACAAAGTAAAACTGTCGACAGTCCCTGCTGCATGGGTATATGGGACATACGGCAATGTCTACATCAGAAATTGCGCTTAATCCTAGAAGATCAACCACAGTCCAGAAATGGAATGATCCATTCGATAAGTAGTCAGGCCTATTGAAATGCAAAATTGTGTATACCAAGTCTAGCCTTTGCAGAATATCTTTGCAGTAGAGTTTCGACGATAATTGGCCACTTTAACCAGGGCGCGATTCCGGAACAGGTTCCATATCTGGAAATGTTTGCTTATAAAATATCTTAAAGATCATGGACGGGGTTGAAATTAAGAGGATTATAGAAGGAAAGTATATAAAGTACATTACATGTATATTCATACATGTATATTCTTATTGACTGAAAGTTTAAATTACAACTTGATGTCAACAACAAAATTCTTTATCCTGTCGTTAAGTCATCTGCTTTGAAATTATCGTGCAACATTTGTCAAATAAAAATTATGCATTTTGACATTGCTAAACTCTAACGTAGTATATCATACGGCCACATAACGCAGCTATTGTTAAGGTTCGCGATCGGCAGGCAAGAAGTGAACATATGCGGTTTCTGTTAATTATGCATTTTTCTATTTCAAAGTATTTTCGGCAACTATTGTCATGTACATCAATAGCGTTGTCGCAAAATAAAAAAAAATGTTTAAGAAAAAAATCTTACGGCAAAAGTGGTCAGTATCTATTTGTTACCAAATAGTCCATGATTGTTTGCATCACAAACAAGTTTAAACTTTGCGATGAGGATTAATGAACAAATTGTTGTTTAAGATCCCCTTTGAGCTACAAAGGTCGTGCGCCTAGCCAAACAAAATGTTGTTTTTTTTTATCTCGGAAGTCAATTTTAAGGATCGTTCTGTTTAACTTTCACCTAGTTTTAAGCTGTCACATGTCTTTGTAAAGCTTATTGAATGTCAAGGAAAATACAACAAGTTGGAGAGCGAGGGTTCAACTCATAGTAAATTGCAAAAAGGACGGTTTTGACAAAGGGATCATCAACAGTGCATATTTCATTATGTTTCAGATGAGTAAATGTTACATCAAGAATCATGAAAGCATACTTATTTGTTGAGAATCACAATATAAATAGTCCATGAATGGGGGTTTAAGTTTAAAGGTACCAATGCCATTTGAAGACTGGAATAAAACATGTGTTATAAACATATGCACATCATTATTAGTGCATATATTACAGGGATAGCGCATGATAAATGATTACATTACTCGCTGAAATTTAAAAGGAAAACGCGTAATGACTGGGCATTTTAGGAAATTGATGAAATGTCCCTTTTTTAAAAATAAGGTTTGTATTATCATGACATTTCTGTTTGTTTGAAACATCATGCTTTCTTGAAACATCATGGTGTAGTGAACGGTCATACAAAGTGTCTCGCACAAGTGAATTAAAATAAGTAAACAGTTTGCATATACGCCAGGACAACTAGAAACAACCAAATACATCTGTCTTGTTAATAATAAGGTTAACAATATATTTCGTAGCCTGGTACTTGCTTTCGAACTTAATGAACTAAGCAAGGTACGATTAATTACTTTAACAAACAGCTGATGCCAAATATTTCTAAAAATCAAAGAAAAGATTCAAAATTACGCCTTTTCCCTGGAAAGTTTAGAGTTTTCGTGAAATCCCCAATTTTTCATGGATTTCACGTATTCATTGATTATACATTATCCCTGTAACACATATACAAAACTTGATCTTAATTTGGAAGAGTAAAAAGTAGTAAAAGTGGTTTACATCGAACGATTTTATAAGTACTATCATAGCACAGTATAGGGGCATAATTCTTTTCTTTATGGGTCATCTCACTTGAAAAATTGTCACGTACATCTGTACTTCATTATAAATGCATAATCAAAGTTTGATGTTAATCGGTAAAGAACTGTAGAAGTTTGCGTCACAAGCGTTATTCTCCAGACAACTCACATGCAAAATACGTCACGTACATTTGCATTTTATTACACATACAGTCTGTAAGGAAATGTAGAAGTAGTTCGCGTCACACTATTGTTTTTGTGTCAAGGGTGGACAGACCGATCGACCGATTTACCGACCAACCGACGACCAACCGAAACACTGCTTCCTAAATACCTACCTCAAACCTCGTTTGCGGGGTTATAATAATTTAAAACAATATCGAAGGGATTCATTTTATAATACTTTAAAAACAAGTATTATGTCTTTAAGTGAAATCCATGCATCAAAAAAGCAAACAGGCGTGTCGCATTGCGAATAGTGTTTTCCATGACCAGCCGAAGTATGAAATGACATTTATAGTAGAGAAAATGTTCTTTTTCATGTAAAGGCAAACTTTTCATTGCAAACGGTTAGCAGTCAGACTAAGAGAAAACGGCAAAAGTTTTCAAAACTGCGCAATGTATTGTTTTGAAGAAAAATGCCTGTCGTTTCTTTCATTGTTATTTTTTTATTCCGTTTATACGAGAACGAATAGTGTCCTCTTCACCTCTTCAACATTGGTAATTTGGAAGAACTTTCCAAGATGTTTCGACGGAACATTCTGCTATGTACAATGAAGACGACTTTATTATTTCCAATAAACGCGTTTACGTAAAACGTATTAATTCCAATGCAAATAGTTTAGAGTCAGATTTGACGCCGGCGTCTGGTCAGGCTCCAAACAGTTTGCCAGTCAGTTAAAATTTAAAAGCCAAAATTTTCAAAAAAAATAATATTTCTCCATTTTAATCCAGTGCGTTTGCGTTTCGGTTACATTTAAATTCGAAAGAAAACACTCTCCACTGTACATGTACATCCATAAGAGGCTTTGTGTTTGAAACATCAACTCAATGCGACTGTACTTACATGTACGAAGATGTCAGTTACAAAAGGTTTTAAACAAGACCGTGTAACTCGGCATGTGGTCGAGCTTAAAACTGTTTGCTTCTTCGAATAAAATTAACAACCATATTTTCAAAACAAATGTCATTTTCAGATTTATCTTAATTTCATTTCCGTTTAGACTCGTTGAAATAAGAGAAACAAAATGTTCGTCGATCATGTTGTTCCCTGTTTCACAAACGTATCAGATATCATAGTTTGATGTCGGTTTCAGTCTTAGTTTAATATGTTATATATAATGGTATGGTATATCAATGGTGTGTATTTATGTTTTGTTGTATGTTTATTTTACATGTTATTTTCTATCCAGACTGTATGATATACAATAAAGATTTCTTCAATATGTGTCGCTCTAACAAATGCAATGCCTTCTTCGTCTAGCGTAACTTTATTTGCGCGCTTATTAGTAAGTCGCGACTAAGGGTAGAATGTCCCTTTACAGCATAGTTTGTTTCTAGTTTTGGAGACAGTTGGTCATTAAAAGAATAGTAAGGTAAAGCAGAATACGTATCCATGCGCATTCTCCTTTAATTTTATTCTGCTTTAAGTTACCATATGCAAGTATTTAGATGTGGTACACATTCATGACTGCACAAAGTGGAACTACTTTCTGCAATAGAATATGAGATTAAAGGCATGATAAGACGTATTTATGGAGTAATTGGAAAGCAATGTCCAAAAATATCTGGCAAACTAATGATTGGATAGAAAATATATAAATTCGAGACAACGTCATTCTTCCTCGTTTAAATGAGGGCTGCCATAAGTTGACATGCACAATCCTAAGATATCCAAAATTGCATTTTTCAAGTGCGATTTTACGAATCGTACCTTTACCCTTTCGTCTGTTTCTAGTTTTGTTGACACGTGGCTGCATAAAGCATTGCCCCATAGTCTGATTTTTGTTTTGATGATATGTGACCACTTAAAGCAGGTTGCAATTAAAGCAGAATACGCCGTAAGGCGCATTCTGCTTTACTTTCAGCCTGCTTTAAGCTACCATGTACAAGAAAAAAATTCCGAAGATTTAGGAAAAATCCGGAGAAATGGCAGCCCTGTTAAATGCAAGCAAAAACGCAAACGCAAGACAATTACATTTAGAAAGAACACACGTACTCGCCACTTTGCTGAAAAGGTGCAATCGTGACTAAGTGGTTACGATATTGCCCTTTTAACGAGGAACTACATTCTGTGTGTCACCTGTCTTTTAAACGTAGCCGTTCGGAAAAGATCCTTTCTTGTAAAATCAGGTTATAAAATAGACGTATTTTAACCGAATTCAACCCATCAATTCCATACGAAATACTATGATAAGGGAGGTTACCGCTATGAGTGTGGCAATTATCAATAAAGGGAAATAATCAGATAACAACTCTAGCTGTGATAGTAAAGTAATACAGTGGAGAAGACGGTATTCTTTCCCAATAAACGCGATCATGTTAACAGCCTTATATACATTGCAAACAGTTTGGAGTCAGACTAGACGCCTGGTAACCCGGCACTCTAGCTGTGATAGTAAAGTAATACAGTGGAGAAGACGGTATTCTTTCAAAATAAACGCGATCATGTTAACAGCCTTATATACATTGCAAACAGTTTGGAGTCAGACTAGACGCCGGGTAACCCGGCGTCTGATCAGGCTCCAAACTGTATGCAAATCTGAATAAAATGAATATTCGAAGTTGTCAACATGTTGACATTTTCTTCATTTAATGCGAAGAAATAGCGTTTCGAATGCGTTTAAACGGTAAAGAATAATATTTACTTCACTGTTACATCAAATCAACAGCTTACATGAACTTGCTTTTTGTACATTAGAGAAGATGCTATTCTTTCCCGTTTAAACGAAAATTATGAAAACGCAATAGAATAGAAAGTAGGAAAAACTGTACAAAAAGAACAAATGCGGATGAATCCTTTAATAAGTGTGGCAAACAGTTTGATGTCAGACCAGAAGCCGAGTTTTCTGGCGTCTGATCTGGTTCAATCTGGTTTACTCTTTCCTCCCTGAAACTTTAAATGGACAAATCCAGTTTCCATTTATAAGCTAGTAAATTTCCATACTTTTAAGGGTTGTTTTGTCAATGTTTGGCATTATGACAAACAGTGAAGACCCTGATTGGAGCCCTCTGATCTGGTTCTTCAATGTTTGCATAGGACAAGTGTACTATTCACATGTTCACTGTTTTCAAAGGACGCCAATATGCGGGACTAGGGTTTAAAGAGTTCAACAGCCTCATGAGTAAAGCACCATCTGAATAGAGTTTAACCCTTATCATTCCGATCCCGACTTGATTGGTATAATGTGCAAACAGTTTTGTCCCATATCAAACGCCGCGTAACGCGACGACTGATCTTGACAAAACTGTGAAAAAAACGTCTTTAGTTTCTTTAATAAAAAAAAATGTATGTAAACATTTTATTTGAACAATTTTTCAGACGACAATCTCAAAGCAAGTGGAATACGGCAAGGGTTTCGTTCCGTTATTGCTGTACCATAACGTTTCACTAGTCGATCCTAAATAGACACGCATTTGCACATGGTCTGGATCCATGTCAGATAGATAGACACTTGGTTACTGGCATTTAATTATCAACAGAATAGCCTGATGCTTGTATTAATATTTCTTAAGGTAAAAAAAAGACATAAAGCGTAAATTTAGAATTAATAACAGGCGACAAAAGGAAAGTGATATGTTGTGTAGCTGGCAAAAGGTTAGTACATGCATTGTAACGAATTAAAATTTATCATACCTATAACGTAACAAAAAGATTGGATTCTGGTCAGGCGCCGTGTGTCGTGTTCTCTGGTCTATGCCTTAAAACCAGAATGTCGCCCAAATGGTTTAAATCGCGCAATTTCTTAATTGGTGTTGAGAGAGTTTCTCACTTGATGTGAGTTAACGAGACCCTAGACATCACAAATCACCGAGCGGCTTGTCTGCCACAAGGTCACGAGCCCCACAATATCTAAATCCAATATGGCCGCCGCCAGCCATTTTGGAAAAGCTATTTTTTTTGTTTTTTGGAGAAGAAATAAGTGTAATACCTCTCAATTGATAATTTTTGGGTGTTGAACTCATTTCTGATGCCCTTTGTGCAATCTGGGATGTCTTTGATTTGGAAAGATCAAGTTCCACAATAGCCAAATCCAATATGGCCGCCGCAAGCCATGTTAAAAAAGCTAATTTTGTTTCTTTTTTGGAGAATAAATCAATGTAATACCTCTCAATTGATAATGTTTGGGTGTTGAACTCATTTCTGAGGCCTTTTGTGCAATCTGGGATGTATTTGATTCAGAAAGGTCAAGTTTCACAATAGCCAAATCCAATATGGCCGCCGCAAACCATGTTGAAAAGGCTAATTTTGTTGTTTTTTGGACAAAAATCAAATGCTATACTTCCAAATTGATTATGTTTTAGAGTAGAACTCATTTCTGATGCCCTTAATGTAATCTAGGGTGTCTTTGCTTTGGAATGATCAAGTTCCAAAAGAAGCAAAATCCAACATGGCCGCCGCAACCATGTTGAAAAAACTATTTGTTTTCTTTTTTGGAGAATAATCAAATGTAATACCTCTAAATTAATAATATTTTGGTGTAGAACTTATTTCTGAGGCCCTTTGTGCAATCTTGGGTGTTTTTGATTCAGAAAGGTCAAGTTCCACAATAGCAAAATCAAATATGGCAGCCGCAAACCACGATGGAAAAGCTCATTAAAAAAATACTTAAGAAAGATCAAATATACATGTAATACATGTATATCTTAATTGATTATTTCTTGTGTTTAACTCATTTCCTCTCTGTTGTCCTTTGTTCAATATTGAGAGTCATTGGTTTGAAAATGTCAAGTTCAATGTCTTTTTTATACATCAACGACCTTGTGCTTAGCCTGAACAGCAGTAGTCAGTATGTAAGCAAGATGTAAGTAAATGGCAACTCTCTGACATTAGACAGAGAAAACACGACAGTGAGCGGGACTCAATCCTACGTCCTGAGGTGAAAGGCTGTTATCCTAACCACTAAGACTACCACAGCCCCACGGACAGACGGTATGGCCGGGACAGAAATATAACACCTTGTTACACATGCATGGAAAGGTACATCAATAAAGCATCAAAAATTGATTAGATACACATGTAGTTCCAAAGTCATTTCGTGCCGGGTTTTCACAAGCCTGAAATTAAATCACTTATGACAACCGATCAAAACAGCAAATATTTCGACCGATTGGGTACCGATTTAAGCCCGACCGTCTGTGTGACCGGGGCATAAGCAATGTTGCCTCCATATACATAGCGGATTACTTCTTTATATATGTTTAGATTACGTATGTGCCTGAATGTTCAGGTTTGAAAAATGCGCTATGTTTGCGTACATGCTGCCTTTAACTGTGCATAGTGCTTATATAAGTCCACTCACATTATGCTCCAAACTGTTTGCAGTGTGAAGTATAATTTTAGTGTAAATGCATCTGTAGGGACGGATAACACTTCTTCTTTTATGTATGGAATTAGGTGGTATTTCTTTAAGATAGATTACTGTTTATAGAATAATGACAGTACAGCAAAGACACTCCTAATAGTATACAATCTAGTGTAAGGCAGTTTGTCATAATAATGAGAAAATCGTATTGAATATATATGAAACAGCTTAGCTCATTGAGCCCTAGCGACGAGTGCTCGGCATATACAAACAGTGTATAGTGGAGAAAACGTTATTCGTTCCCAATAAACGCGTTTTACGCTAAAACTATTATTAGCATGTGCAAACAGTTTGGAGCCAGATCAGACGCCGGGTAACCCAGCGTCTGATCAGGCTCTAAACTGTTTGCCACCAAGATAACAATAGTTATCAGAATTGTTCAAAAGTTGTACTTTTCTACATTTAGTGTTTTGCGTTTGCGTACGTTTGCGTTTAAACGGGAAAAAATAACGTTTTCTCCACTGTACAGTCGAGTGTATACTACTACAACTACTGAACAATAATAATAATGAACACCTTATGTAACGATAGAGTTCATTTGATAAAGATCCATCTTCCATGAGGCCCTCAACATATATACAAGTACATAAAACAAAATGCATTTCATAGAAAACATGATTAACAACAATATAACAATACTAACTAGATCTTACAATTTGCACGAATAATTGTATCGTAACCATTTGAGATGGTGTACCTGTCAAGTGTATACTTTTCCTATGTAAACAGTGAAGACCCAGGCCATATGGCCCCTAACTCAGTCCTCTGATCAGGATTTGCAACGTCTGTCATTTTACATTCTAACATGACACGTGAACAAATTTAGCGTGATATATCTAGTATGATCTACGACGTCGTTTATTCGGCTGTTCTCGTGACCACCCTACGGTAAATTCTATTTTAAGTACGCTCGATTTTGCTGATAGTTTGTAAAGTAGTTGACATGTTTAAGTGATAAAGAGGATAACTGTTTTGTTCAGGTTAAGATCGAAATTTAATCCATTGAGTGAACATCAGACGTTATATTTTCACGAGTGGCGAAGCCACGAGTGAAAATATAACAGTCTAATGTTCACGAAATGAATTAAATTCAATCTTTCACTGAAACAACACAGTTATTCTATTTATTTATGCTTTTAAGCTACTTTTTAAACGAAATTGTTTGACAATTGAAAGCGAAAGTACATTATTTAACCCGTATTGAGCCCCAAGTTTTTTGTCGAACACATGTGCGTGACAGTTGGCGGTACAATGACGTCACTTACTTAATTATTTGACGTCAACGGAATTACGTCGTTACTTCCGATCTTGGATTCGTGACCTTCCGTTGTTTGGTTCGCGACAAAACGGACTGCCGGAATTGAACGGTAAGACACGATTGACTACGATTCTTAGGGAGCCCTACGGGGAAAACTCATAAAAGAAGCACGAGCAACGATAATCCCACTGCTTGAAGCACCGAAAATCATAAATAAAACGTGATAAACAATGAACAATTGTTTTATCCCACTCTTTTGATGAACCGTACATTAAAGACAAAACAACCCAGATGTAGAATGTGTGTCTACTTGAACAAAGACCTAGTGTAATCTCGTGCTGCCCAAGAACTGCATAATGTTGTTTTTTTCCAAATTTACATCTAGAGGCAGGCTTCGAAATTCAAAACAAAAAATGTAATTTTTGGAGAGATCTTAAGCCACCTTATAACAAGGTACGTAATGGAGGTTATACTGCTGAATGTATTACATAATGTTATCAAGGTTCCAACACGACAAAATGCTATTCTTGATCCAATACCCGAACGAAAATACACCGTGTATTCTGATGCTAACACCGTTCTACATATATAGGTTTACCCTTTTAATACTAAATTCAACCTTGTTTTGCAAGCAATGTGGATAAAAACAAAGCACATTTTAAATTATTAGATTAGAAATAAAATTTGTTATAAATGAAATGTGTAACATTATTGGTCAATTCATGATCATTTTAATGTTTTAACTGATCTTTTTTATGTTTTTTTATATTAAACAGTATATTCCTCTAACATGTGTGTCCTTCCTAATTATTCTTCATTGTATGATTCTCAAATAAAAAGAAGTGTTTAGAAAGAGAGACCAAATGAAAAGTAAATCAATATTTTCTGATAAACAACAGGTATGTTTTAAATACGAACAACTAAGAAACAAAGTTAACTCGAACTATCACTGAAGGTGATGAATAACCCCGCCGTGCATATCTCGTACACAATTAATCTGAATTAGTACCGAAATGTAGACATTGTTTGCTGTAGTTTAGCATATTCAGGGGACATACAGTGGATAATCTGTTATTCTTTCCCAATAAACGCGTTTACGCTAAAACTATTATTTGCAGTGCAAACAGTTTGGAGCCAGATCAGACGCCGGGTAACCCGGCGTCTGATCAGGCTCCAAACTGTTTACCACCAAGATAAACAAGAATTATCAGAATTGTCCAAATGTTGTTTTTTTCTACGTTTTAGTGCTTTGCGTTTGCGTACGTTTGTGTTTAAACGGGAAAGAATAACATATTCTCCACTGTAACACTGTAATTGTTTGGAAAAATGGAACATATACAGAATTGTATCTCAATTTTGTAAAGAAAAGTAAAAGTAAGTGCATCCAAAGAATTTATAAGTGCTTTCAGGGCCAAATATAAGACAATACTTTTTTCCCTCTTGGGACATCTCACTTGAAAAATTGACACGCACATCTGTATTCATTATTTATTTAAATGCAAAGTATGATGTCAATCGGTAAAGAAATGTAGAAGGAGTTCGAGTCACAAGCTTTACTCAGTCAAAGAAGGCCCAATCAAGGGCAGGTATTATGTTTTTCTTGAAACAACTCACATGCACAATATTTCATGAAAATCTGCACTTCATTATAGATACATGTAGATATCAGTCGGTAAAGAAATGTGGAAGTAGTTCGCGGCACAATACTTTTTTGTGTCACGGACGGATATATCGATCGGCAGACAAACCGACCGACTGAACAACCAACATACGTACTCCTATATACCCCCTATAAAGCTTCGTTTACGGGGGTAAGATAATTTAATGAAATATCGATGTATTTATATTATGATACTTTAGAACAAATCGTATGTCTTTACGTGACAGCCATGTATCGAAAAGGCCAGGCGTGTTGTATTGCAAACAATGTTGACCCAGATCAGTCGAAATTTGAAATGACATTTACAGTGTAGAAAATGTCATTTTTTCGTATCAACGATAGTCAATAAAGTCGGCAACAGTTTTCAAAACTGCATCGATTTCTTTCGTTTATTGCATTCTGGGTTTCTTTTGTTCCGTTTAAAAGGGAACGAATAGCGACGTCGTACAGTGGAGAATCTGTTATTCTTTCCCAATAAACGCGTTTACGCTAAAACTATTATTTGCAGTGCAAACAGTTTGGAGCCAGATCAGACGCCGGGTAACCCGGCGTCTGATCAGGCTCCAAACTGTTTGCCACCAAGATAAACAAGAATTATCAGAATTGTCCAAAAGTTGTTCTTTTCTACGTTTTAGTGCTTTGCGTTTGCGTACGTTTGCGTTTAAACCGGAAAGAATAACAGATTCTCCACTGTAACGTCTTTAACATTGTTCCTTGGAAGAACTTTCCAATATGATTTGACGGAACATCCTACAATGTATAATGAAGCAGACGTTATTCTTTTCAAATCATTAACTTTTCAGATTTAACTTAATTTCATTTCCGTTTAGATTCGCGAAAATGGGAAACTCAATTTTCATCGGCTATACTTTTCTTGTTTAACATACAGTGGAGAATCTGTTATTCTTTCCCGTTTAAACGCAAACGTACGCAAACGCAAAACACTAAAACGTAGAAAAGAACAGCTTTTGGACAATTCTGATAATTCTTGTTTATCTTGGTGGCGAACAGTTTGGAGCCTGATCAGACGCCGGGTTACCCGGCGTCTGATCTGGCTCCAAACTGTTTGCACTGCAAATAATAGTTTTAGCGTAAACGCGTTTATTGGGAAAGAATAACAGATTCTCCACTGTACGTATTTCATATGACAATTCGATGTTTTCGAGTTTGGCTTTATTATAATATCATACGATATCTAATGATGTCACTTGTATGCGTTTATCTTTGGTTGTATGTTCAGCTTACATGTAATTTTCTATCCTAACTGTATACTATACAATAAAGAATACTTCAATACAAGTATCATATGTGTTTTAACATCACAGCTTTGTATTTAAGGCCTACTTCGTAAAGCGTGACTTTGTTTGCGCGCTAAAAAGTAAGTCGAGAAAATGGATCGAATGTCCATGTACATCATACATTTGTTTTCTTGTTTTATAGACTGGTAAGCACTTTAAGCGGAGGGAGAAGAAGAGGTCGACAGAGAAAACGTTGGGAAGACAACATTGCAGATTGGACAGGCATGGGTCTGAAGGAAACAGTGCGGAAAGCCGAAAACAGAGCGGAATGGAAGGAGCTGGTTGCCAGGTCATTATCTGCAGTGCCCCTGCGGTCCTCCGGACTAAGGGATAGGTGAAGGTGAATCACTTTAAGCAGATTTAAAATAACGCATAATACGTCTCAATGTACATTCTCCTTTAAATTCATTCTATTTTACTCGTAATTTACCATCTGCAAGGATTTAGAAAATATATTTTAAGGTGCACATGACTGACTGTATAAAGTGGAACTAATTTCTGCAGTAAAAGAGACAAAATAGAGTCATAAAAGGCGTACTTATTTTGCGATGGGAAAGCAATGTATAAACAATGATTTTTATCCGGCCAAAAAAGGATTGTATGGAAAAGATATACATTCGATATGACGTCACTCTTTCCCGTTTAAATGCAAACGAAACTTAAACACACTGAGTTAGAATGCAGAAAGAAACTATTTAAAAGGAGCCATAGTGGCTTACTGGTTACAAAAATACCATTGTAATACGGAATTACACTCTGCGTGTAATCTGTCATCTAAACGAAACCGTTTTGAAAAGGCCCTTTCTTGAACAATTTCTTTATCTAATGCACGTGCAGTGCTCCTCCCAACAACGGCCATCCAAACAATGAGCCCTTCCTTATTACAACGCTGTCAGCCTTTTCCAAAACAAAACAATAATTTCTCCACCATTTATTGCTAAATTAACGTCTGCTTTAAATTGTTGTCAGTTTAATTTTTTTCTTAGAATTTACATATTAGTGGACATTTTGATAGAACAAATATAATGACGAGTGACAGCGTAAAGCGGCCTTTGATATGGATTCAAGCTGTTTACAAGTGTAAGCCAACTCTTAATTTTCTCTCCCTATAACAACTCACCGCGAACAACGTACACAAAGAGAAACTACCAGACCAGATACCCGTTATACAGAAAAGAACGCCAGCTGTGATAGTACAGTAATTCAGTGGAGAAGACGTTATTCTTTCACAATAAACGTATTTACACTTACATATTTGTGTCACTTGCAAACAGTTTCAAGCCTGATTAGACGTCGGGTAACCCGGCGTCTGATCAGGCTTCAAACTGTTTGCAAATCAGATTAAAATGAATAGTCAGAATTGTCAAAACAAATTGTCACTACATTCAATTGCAATGCATTTGCGTTTCGTATGCTTTTAAACGGGGAGGAATATCGTCATTTCTAGTGTACCATACTATTACAGCAACTCAAAACATGCAAACATGCAACATCTAAAATAAATGGTTGTGGCGAATCTGTTGATATACTTAGCAAAGAAAATGGAGTTATACATGAGGGCGGGTTATCTGTTGCCTTAACTGGTTAAAAACTGTTAGCAATGGTCAAAAGGGTTTAAACATAAGCGCATGCACATGGACATAATGGTCTGGATTCATGTCAGGTAGACGGACACTGGGTTAGTGGCGTGTAATCTTTAACAAAACGGTCTGGTGATAAAAAGGGACATAAACTCTAAATATGAAAATAATTGCAGGCGAAAAAAGAGAAGCTGAATGTAGTGTAGCTGGCAAAAGGTTAGTACTGTCATTTATTCAAATTAAGCATGCCTTTAGAGTGTCAAAAAGGTTGGGTTCTTGTCAGGCGCTGTGTGCCGTGCTGTCTGTTCTAGGCCTGAGCTCTTTTCAATGCTTACAGTATGTTTGCAAATGTAAGTCTACTCGCTATGAGCTCCAAACTGTTTTCAGTGTGAAGTAAAGTTTAACGTAAACGCATATGTTTGGAAGGAGAACACTTTCTCTATTTATGGCATTGAGTAATACAGAGCTCACTCTCTACAATGACACCCAATAGGAGACACAGATTGTTGGTGTTGTTCGTGAGGAGTCGTTAAAGGGAAGGAACAGTTATACTTTATTCACATTTGCAAACGACTTGAATCCAGATCAGACGCCACGTAACGCTGCGTCCGATCTAGGTTCAAGCTGATTGTCACTCGTTATCATACTTATTATATAAGAATGCAAACTACATGTAATATGTAATTATGAGAAAAACAGTAGAAAACAATTTTAAGCAGACGATATTGCAGCAGTAAAAGCGCTAGACAAATTTCCTGTTTAGAAAATTGCGGCAAGTGTCGTTGAAAGGAGGGAGTCGTTGCAGGGAGGGAACACCGTACTTCTTTTAAGGTAGATAACTGTTTATAGAATAATGACAGTGAAGCAAAAAACCTCCTTTATGATCTACTGATGCAGTTAATCTTAAGAATGAGCAATTTACAACGTGGCAAAAATCTCGTATTGAATGTTAAACTACTTAACTCATTGATCCCTAGCGACGAGTATACTCGGCATATACACACAGTGTACTTGTTAAGTGTATAATGATGATAATACGAGGGGTGTTCAAATAGTTTTGATATTGGATCAGTAACTTCAATATAATGAGTGCAAAATGCATGTGTGATATATCATTTTAAAGAGCAATTCTTCGCCTACACGATGATATAATGCACGATAAGATCACATAACTCGATGAGTCACAAAATGAACCTAAATGACCTCTACTCGAGGACACTGGAACATAGCACTTTTCAGACATTACTTTTTGACGTAATAACTTCTTAAAGAGTACAATTTCCAGATTTTTATTTGGAAATATATCAGTTTATGTCTAAATTTTAATATAAATAAAATTTTATTTCTATTGAAAGGGTTAACTGTCTAAAATCTCATTTTTTTAAAATCAACATTTCTTATTTTGCTAATGACGAAAGTGGACATGTTTTTTTCGAACGCTATGAAAATGTTCTAGATCAGTATATCTACATTTTGATTTTAAAACATGAAACCATGTTTCAATGGCTTTACTTATAGCCTGGTTTAATAATAAAAAAAGAGTTTGAAGTTTCCCTAACTACTTTTATACATAACAGGAGATCAATTTTTTATTATATTTTCAGTACGTGTTTAGAATTAGCTCTATTTTTGATATTTTATGTAATAATAACATTTAAAATGTATAGTGTTTGCATAATTGTCGTATTGTATTTGACAGAAAATTTCATAAACTTATTCAAAATAATAAAGCCGTAATAATAATTATAGTATCAAATGGTGTTTAGAAAATTAACTCAAATATACACAAAAAAGGTCCAGTGTCCTCGAGTAGGGGTCATTTAGGTTCATGTTGGGCTGATCGAGTAATGCGATCTTATCGTGCATGGTATCACCGTGTCGTCATATAATGAATATTTAAAATGATATATCACACATGCATTTTGCACTTATAATACTGAAGTTATTGATCCAGTATCAAAACTTTTTGAACTACCCTCGTAACAAAGACTTTATTTAATAAGAGAGCTCATTTGATAAAGATCCATCTTCCATGAGTCCCTCAACATATAAACAAGTACATAAAACAAGAGGCATTCCATACAAAACATATAGGTAGCAACAATATAACAATACTAAATAGATCGAATAATAGTATCTTAACCATTTGAAATAATGAATAGGTTAAGTGTTTACTTGTCTTATGTATACATTGAAGACCCAGACCACCGGGCTCCTGAGTCCTCTGAGAAGGGCCACTTATGAGGTACAGCAGGGACTGTACCAGACCGGTCACTTTATCCTGACACCGACGAACTATTATGCTAACCCAAACTATTGAACGCCAAAGAGGGAAGCCATTGCAACCCATAAGTCTTTGGCTTGACTCAGCGTGGGATTGAACCCGCGACCTCCCACAATGCAAGCGAATGTTCTACCACTGAGCTATGCAGGTGGTCGAAATAGCTCTACTGTATGCAGAAATCTCAGTCAGAAGTGACATTTTATTTTCGTGATAGTATCATACTCTTTGCAGATTCAATAACACATAGAATATTCTAAATAAATACATGCCTCTGATATAGTAATGATTTATTCATAGTAATGAGCATAGCCTACCGACTACAGCCACTGTACTTGAATTTTTATTAACTTTAACAAAAGAAAAACACAGGTTTTAGAGAACGAACATATTTGACATATAAAGAAGAGTTTACAGACACTATCAGAATGTCTCATCACTGTTGTCGGTGTTATTTACGTTGATACACTCATACATTGTCGAGACAAGAATCAATACATGTACAAAATGATCTTGGGACAAATCGCTTCAGTGGGGAAAACAGAGAACGCCGCTTTCTAGATCTAGCCGAGATTAAAAGAAAATATTTACAAACCTATATTGGAATGTTGAAGAGTCTTATCACACATGGTCCTTTCATTTTGAAGATCGATTTCTTTGTCCGGCGATGACAACAGCATATTGTCGAATTGTCGCCAAGAATGGTCTAATGGTTGGATAAGTGTAAAACAATGACGTTCCCGAAATTTGCATAGCTGCCGCATTTAGAATAATGCTTCTTTTACATTCGAGTCGACGCATTCTTATCGTCCGCCATGACACTTGATCTTTGATCAAATGATTTGATTCTAGTTATTATTGGGATCAAATTTCAACAAGATTAGGATCAACTTACAAAATTCTGATCGGATCATCCTGTTCTGTTTTGTGAACACCAATTTTGGAGAAGAATTCACATGAGTTTTTAGTAACTTTTTTCTAATCCATATTTAAATGTTTATTGACATTATGTTCTGCAAATATGACAGAGTGTGTGTAAAAACTTTTAAATAAATACTGTTTAAACCAACACCAATTTTGATATCGGGCTCATGGTTGATCCAAAATACTTGATCTGATCCGAATTTTGGTCTTAAAAATTTTAGTGTACACGGGGCCTGATCAGGTCTCTTTTTTTTTACAAGATATGAACAAAAGATAAAAGATAATCACTTATAGGATTTAGTAAATTATGGACTAAACTGAATTCTAACACACCTAGCCCACACCCCTATATAAGCGAAGAAGGACCGTCTCAGTGTACGAATTTTCAGTAGAACACTCACGCGCTAAACGTTCTAACGTGACGTCATTTGGCTTCAAAAGTGCGTACGCCAAGAAATGTAACGCCGTTGCTTCGGTGCAAATTTCGGTTAAATTATGTGTTAGAATCGAAAAAAAAAATTCATACCAGTGTTCTATCGTGCAATCGAACACGGATAGTCGTTGAGATGCTTGTAATTAAATCACTCGGCCTAAAGGCCTCGTGATTAAATTACTACGCATATCAACTCCTACCAGTGTTCGATTGCACGATAGAACACTGGTATGAATTTTTTATTTCTTAATTTGAAACTGGAATTGTTCATTTGAAGTATAAAGGAGGAAAGAGTTAATGTAGTTTAATCTGTTATAATTTATTCTAACACACCTCGCCCACACCCCTATATAAGCGAAGAAGGACAGTCTTGGTGTTCGAATTTTCACTAGAACACTCACGCGCTAAACGTTCTAACGTGACGTCATATGGCTTCGAAAATGCAAACGCCAAGAAATGTAGCGCCGTTACTTCGGTGCAAATTAAGGGTAAATTATGTGTTAGAATCGAAATAATAAATTAATACCAGTGTTCTATCTACCAATCGAACACGGATAGTCGTTGAGATGCTTGTAATTAAATCACTCGGTCTAAAGGCCTCGTGATTAAATTACTACGCATCTCAACTCCTACCAGTGTTCGATTGCACGATAGAACACTGGTATAAATTTATTATTTCTTAAATATTAATTGAAAAACAGTGGAAACTCAGATAAGAGCGTACGTGCGTGACCTGTTTATCTGTTCTCCATAGTTTGAAATGTTGATACTGATTTAGAGATTTGCGGTCATAATCTATACTCGGCATATACAAATAGTGTACGATGTACATGTGAAGTGTGAACCCATCCTATGCAAGCAGCGATTACCAAGATCAGAAGGCTATCTAATCAGGGTCTGCACAGTTTGTTTTTTTTGCAACCTAAATTGAGAAACCACACTAAATTGTTAAAAACAGACTAGACTGTATTGGAAATCGGCATTGTCCATTTGATTGTTCATGTTGTTTCAAGATAAGTGACTGCTAATTGCATGTCTAAAATAATGCAGAAAGCTCTTTTTCAGCGTTGTCTTTATCCTGCATTGTTGCCACATGTACATGTAGCATGGCCTTACAATTTGCGTTATTATCTATATACAGTATCACGTTCGCTTGTCGTGTTCATTAACAAATGCAATTATAATTCATACACACACCCACATTTCAGTTTCCACTTATAACTAATTCATTGAGTGATATGAAAGTTATGTGTCGTAACAAGTAATAATTATATTGCCCATTGTGGCAGAACGATATGTACTGGTGAACCCTTTCTCTGCCAAGACCGTCTCTACTGGTACAGTGGAGAATCTGTTATTCTTTCCCGTTTAAACGCAAACGTACGCAAACGCAAAACACTAAAACGTAGAAAAGAACAACTTTTAGGCAATTCTGATAATTCTTGTTTATCTTGGTGGCAAACAGTTTGGAGCCTGATCAGACGCCGGGTTACCCGGCGTCTGATCTGGCTCCAAACTGTTTGCACTGCAAATGATAGTTTTAGCGCAAACGCGTTTATTGGGAAAGAATAACACATTCTCCACTGTATTTGCAAACTGTTTGGATCCTGATAGGACGCCGCATAACGCGGCGTCTGATCAGGACTCTTACTGTTTGATAAACAGTTTAACGTTTCTTAAGTTGAAGCACGTGTTCAATGCTCAATTCAAAATGGCATAAGACGAACAATTGAAGCAGATGATATTACGGTAGAGACTATGCTAGACAGGTTATTACGCCATAATTGTAGCTAAGGGGTTAATTATAACTAGCTGCAATATTTATTGTTGTAATTAAGATAATGAATTCCTGACGCATGCCGGATCGCATCGTTTTTTATATCCTTCAGTGGGAATATCTGTTTGATACAAATAAAAGTGTAAATGCCAAATCTGTTAAGGCCGTTGCAACCAGTTTGGAGCCAGATCAGACGGTTGTACGGTGTCTAATTTGTTTCCAAACTGTTTGCTACTCAGATTAAAATGAGTGGTAAACACCTTTTAAAAGCGTCATATTTTCTATTCTATGCGTTCGCGTTTCAGTTGTGTTTAAAAGGGAAATAATACAATATTCTCCTCTGTATATTACATATTCAAAACGGTGGGTTTGCGTAACGAACTAGCAACTATTTATGTAATTTTATGAGTACAGTGAAATTAGATTGTTTGAATGATTGGGTATGAAAGACATTTGACTGCTTAACCCTTTCTCTCTCAATGACGCTTAAAAGTTGGATCCTAACTGTTTGACACCCGTATCGATATGTTTTACATTGAATCTCACTTTAAAACAATCTTGCAAACAACAAAATGGAAGCAAACGACAGTGAAACGGCGAAGGAGTAAAAACTCGCGGAACATTTGGCAGTGAAAGGGTTAAAGCAAGGTAACAATAAAACAGAAAACCTTGCGTTAACCTGCCACCTCTTTTTATACAATCAATTAACCGTCGTTTTAGAGGTCGTAATAGAGAGTTGTTACTGTAATTTTTTAGACCTGATTAGATAACTGATGTCTGATCTAAATCCAAATATTCATCGGCGTCGGATCTGGACACAAACTGTTTGCCAATATTGTGCATTGCACGATAAGGGTTAACTTACTCCCACATGGACATTGTAATGCAAAATTCCGTTTCATATTGAGTCTAGTCCATTTTGTGCAATTTAAGTATGTTTTCAACAATAAATTGCAAAATAGCACACAGTGAAGACCAGGCTCAGATGGTTTATGAACTTGCACATTGACCTGGGTCTACATTATACCGAGATGTCAATTTTACTAGAGTTAACTTTTCACTAGGATTGAATGTATTAAGTCAAAGACATTTTAAATCTTAGTTTAGCCATTTTTCAACTCTGAGCTGGTTCAAGTTGTCAATATCTAGCCGAAGATTTGCGAGTAATTTTGAGTAAAGAAAGTTCGAGAAATCGGAGTTCTAATGTACTCGTATAACTTGATTAAATCTGTATTTGATCAATGGTGTACATGAGAGAAATGTTCCCGTTTAAACGAAACGAGATGCAGATGCAACTAAAACTGCAAGACAAAGAAAGGCCAACGAATACAGTGGAGAATCTGTTATTCTTTCCCAATAAACGCGTTTACGCTAAAACTATTATTTGCAGTGCAAACAGTTTGGAGCCAGATCAGACGCCGGGTTTGCCACCAAGATAAACAAGAATGATCAGAATTGTCCAAAAGTTGTTCTTTTCTACGTTTTAGTGCTTTGCGTTTGCGTACGTTTGCGTTTTTAAAAACGGGAAATAATAACAGATTCTCCACTGTACCGAATACACCACCTCAACCAGCATGCTCAATGTTTGCAGGCACACATTCACAGTTCGTATTTTAAGCAGTCGATATTGCAGCAGAAATGTTTGTTTTTATAAAGTGTGGGAAAAGAGGGATAATCTAAATAAAATGTATAATAGAATTATGACCCTTAGTCATGTTGCAGCTCTTGTGATGATAAACAAATGTGTGAAATTCCATGAGGCTATGTTCAGTGCTTTTGAAAGTATGGTCAATATAAATGTTAGTTTCTGCAAAGTTAACTTCAAACTATAGAAGAAGAAGCGCAGCCAACGTTACCATACTCCTAAAATTGTAAGAACAGCAATAACTATAGAAAAAATAGCTGAAATGTAAAGAAACTTGTAGGTGCACAGGTTTGAATGACTGTTATAATGGCAGAACACTTTCAGCTAAATTTACAAAGAAGCTGTAGGAGAAGAAGCATGAACAAAATCACTTTATTGACTTCAGGAGGTAACACATACACCTTCTGTTGGTAACGTATACACGTAAATGCGACATACACAGTCATAAACCCTTCAGGGTACTGTGATTGATTCAAAGTTGTATACATTATTGTGAAAAATAAGTTGAAAAATTATGAAAAAATGAAGCTATTAATAAACATACATCATGTTTGAGATGGGGTTCCCGAATATTTGTAAATATAGTGGATCATTCCAATGATTTTTTCGATAATCGCCCGGTAATATTCATTTAAGAGTGACAAATTGACGTCTGTGCTTGCTATACATACTTATTTTCCATAAATAATATAAGAAATGGTATGTAAACAGTTTATTCACGAACCTATTCTGTAATTTGCAAAGAAATATTCAATTGATATGTGTGTCTATGGACACAAGTGGTTAATGCGAATGTCAGCGTATAAAAAATAGTACACAAATGGGTGTGTTTACATGGATTGTAGGTGCGAAACATATACAGGACTTCTGTGCGAAAACGGGTCTTCATGATACCTCGTTGGCCCCCAGTGTAATTGCATAATTAAACACACTCCTACAATCCGAACAAAAGGGCAGTAATTCTTGAAGTAATTAATGAACCTTGACTAAACCAACAGGTATACAGGTTCTCATGGCAGTAAGAATTGCTTTTAATTTCGGCAAAAAGGATAAGAAGCACGGGCAAAATTGTATAACTAAACATACTCATAAAATCCGAAAAAGGCTAATACCTTTTTAAATAATTGTTGAATCGTAATCACACTTGCATGTGAACAGATTCTCATAACAGTAAGAAAGAGTGTAAAGTGTCAGCAAAATTGGCTAAAAATGAAGAAGAAAATGTGTTTACAGGGTGGAAAGATGAACGCATGAGAGGGTACTTGAGACTGTCACCCGACAAGTAAGTGCAGACGGAAACTCTCCGTATGTGCAGAGGTTAAACAGAGGTGACCGCAGCTCAGGAGTACATTCTGTACACAGCAGCGCATTATGTATTGTCGAGTGTGTCCTTATGGACACAACTTGTGAAACATGTTAGTTGCATATGAACCCCTTAATCAGAGATTGCTTTTGAGAATGTTGTCAGTTTGGGTTGCAACCTATAAGTCGTGTTTTGCCCTACTTGTCTGCTCCATTCACTGTACAACTAATATCACCCTTCTAATTAGAGCTAATGAACAGACAGACGGACAGGCGAACGGACAGGCAACCTGAATCCAGTATACCCCAGTAACTTCGTTGTGGGGGTATAATGAAACAAAAACATCTGTCGATTCGTTTTACCCGTCATCAAATCTGGCTCTGAATTGTTTGCAATTATGTACATGTAAATGATTTAGCTCTTGAAATGCATTTTAAATGGGAACAGGTTTTTTCCATTGTACGTTTGTCAATTCATATGTATTTTGTATCTTGGCAACAGACCATAGACTATGTACAGTCTTCATATGTACTAAAGGTTAGTTAACAAATAATAGAAGTAAAATATTCCCAAACCCAGGTTTAACCCCCCAGTGGTTGTTAATGGTTAATCTATAATTAATTATTGATTGCTGCTGACCGTACCAAGACGGGCTCCTATGTTCACTTTGCTTTATGTTTGTCTTGCGTATTGTTTTCTGTTTGGTGTGTGGGATTGCGTGTGTGTGTGTGTGTGTGTGTGTGTGTTTTTGTTATGGTATGGCTGTGTGTGTGTTCTGCTTTAGAGGTGGGTGTATTGTTTGTGTTGCGTTTCCTGCTTGAGTCTTCTTTCGTATTTATTTGCACTAAACCCTCGAGATGGCATAAATGGTCATCTACTGATTCTTTTACATGACCGGTGTATACAACGGATACTTTGCAACTCGGTTGTAAATGTATCATCCTAAGGACCATTAGTAAAGTTACTGTGTAACTAGTGAAGCAAATTATCGCTAGAGCAAAATTTTTACTGGCAAGCGCAACTATATATGTCTGCACCTCTGCCTCATTTCGCGACGTTGCATTTAAACTAATTCAATTACAAAACATCTGGAATAGACTACCGTTACACGTAGAAACATTATCATACTTAAAAAGTTAAAACGTAACTTTGCCGCGTGTAGCTTTGACATACGGATTTGTTCGACTTAAGCGGGGCCGAAATAATGAAAATCAATGGTATTATTGCGGAACACGTTCGAGTAAACATATTCGAGATTATGCAGGCCGACTGCAGATGCATGCGTAGCCGACGTGACTCTTTTTAATATTTAAACAGATGACGTATATTACAGACATCACGTGATATAGCGTATTCAGGCACTCAAGGAAATGTGTGGCATCATAGCAGAGAACGACCGGAGGGTATCAATACTTTAAAAATGGCTGTACAAATTACATATTTCGTGGGCATGATATGTTCAGTAGTTGTACAGGGACAGATAAATGTTAATCTGATTCATTTCGGGTTTTTAGATGGGAAAAGATGTACCACACCATTGTTCTCGATTAGCGCTCAGTCTAAGATAGCTTGTGCAGTAAGATGTTCCATGGACACGTCATGTAAAAGTCAGTTCTTCATACCAGGAACTAAAACGTGTATTGGCTGTGGTGGTATCTATCCGACCACTAATATGACAACTCTGGTGGATGAACCAGGAACAATCTATTACAGACCATACGGTGGTAAGTTGTTCGGTATTTCATTATAGACATACCAATACTTTCTCAGATAAAGTTCATATGCGTCACGCGTAAATCAAACTCGTCTATTTTAAAATTATAGAAAGCAACTGAAGAAAATCCATATAGGATATTCTTACAAGAATTAATCAAAATAAATATATAGATACATATATATACCCTTTTTCTTTCATTTGTCCCTATTTCAATTATTTTCTTATATAAATCATACCCACTCTTGAATATTGCAAAAATTAAAACGTTTTCACTCTGTAATGTTTCACCTTCCGTTAGATAAAATACAGTGGAGAATCTGTTATCTTTCCCAATAAACGCGTTTACACTAAAACTATTATTTGCAGTGCAAACAGTTTAGAGCCAGATCAGACGCCAGGTAACCCGGCGTCTGATCAGGCTCCAAACTATTTGCCACCAAGATAAACATGAAATATAATAATAGTCCAAAAGTTTTTCTTTTCTACGTTTTAGTGCTTTGCGTTTGCGTACGTTTGCGTTTAAACGGGAAAGAATAACAGATTCTCCACTGTATATTGTCGTTGATTCTTTGAACGCAGCGAGTTCAGTGCGCTTGCTTGCTTTTATTGCGCATTTGCTTGTCTGGTTTATACACTCGTCCAACGGACTCGTTCTTTAACTGTGAAGTAATTTTAATATCAATCAAAGGAAATTGCGTATACCTTATATATCGTTAAACTGTTCAACTCAAGAAGTTCACCAATTTGCCAGTTGAGTTTTAACTCCATTCTATCTAGGGTTTTTGAGTTCGATCCTCGCCAGATCATGTCCTCAAAGTATAGAGAAAAAAGCTAGAATACTTGACTATTTCGCTTATGGGTGTAAAGGACTCTACCTGGTATTACGCATTACACTTAGCTTGATGAGATATTGCCTTCCAAGCAATAACAGAAAACAATAACAGCAACAGTGGAGGAAAATACAACACAAATAACTTATAAATCGCTATTTTTATCATGTGATTAACCTTTTAATATTTGACACATTTTGAAACTGATTTTATAAACTAATGTTCATAATTCCCTTAATAATTGTAATGAAAGTTATTCCCTCATCGAGGATTTTAGTCGAAATTTGTAAATGTGGTTTATTGTCTTTTCTCACATGTATATACTTTCATGTGAAGCCTTTTTTAAGGTACAAAACATTGTGTTCAACGAGAGCTATAACATTTGGTACAATAATACATAAGTATACGTTCTGAAACGCCTGAATAGTTATGATATCGAGTAAAGCTAAGTATTGTTATGGTCTATCAAACACAATTAGTCCGGAGGCTTAGCAAAAAATCGTGCATTTTTTTGATACACCTATGAAATTTGGCACACAAGTCACCTAGCACGTACAATGTCATTTAAAAACGGGACCCGAGCTCAATTCCTCCTGTGGCCAAAATGGCGGACTCAAATTTTAAATGTTTTTATATTTTTGCGAATAGATATGCTAGAAAACATTTGTTTGTGTCTATATTTATGTTTTTATGGTAAAAATGGTCTATTTGACGAAACATCTATGATGTTTATGCTTGCTGTACTGAATGGTCAAAATATACAAGAGTTATGGCCCTTGACGTCAGTAAATAAATGCTTTTTAAATGACTAAACGTCCACTCCTCATAGGGTTCTGCCTGTATTTTGTTAAAACTACCCAACATGGTTCAACATGACATGCTGTTATAAATTTGCTAATTGCGTTATGCTTAAACCTTTTTTGCCAGAGTTATGGTCCTTGACGTGAGTAAATAAAATAGTATGTTGTGTGTCAACCGTCTTTAAATATGTCCTTAATAGAAACTCATTGGCCAATTTCATTAAAATTTCATATATATGTTTCTTGGACGATGCCCTATCAAATTTGTTGAAATGAAGATTATCTAACAATAATTGTCGTTGCCATAGCAACCAATTGAAAAATCTTTAAAACTCATTTTTATGCCCCCAGAATCTACGATTCGGGGGCATATAGTTTTTGTCATGTCTGTTGGTCTGTCCGTCCGTCCGTCTGTCTATGCCAAAAACCTTAACCTTGGCTATAACTCTTGTATTTTTGTACCTGGACCTTTTATACTTGGCATGTGTCTTCCTTGTATCAAGACCTATCCATCCATATAAACCTTTTAGACCTTGTGACCTTGACCTTGACATTTGACCTACTTTTGTAAAAATATTTAAATGGCTATAACATTTGCACCAGTAGGCCCAGGGCTTTCATATTTTGTATGTATATTTCTTTTGTCAAGACCTTTCCAACCATACCAACATCTTTGACCATGTGACCTTGACCTTGACCTTTGACCTATTTAATCAAACTTTAACCAAAAACCTTAACCTTGGCTATAACTTTTGCATTTTTTAACCTGGGCCTTTTATACTTGGCATGTGTATTCCTTATGGCAAGACCTTTCCAACCATATAAACTTTTTGACCTTGTGACCTTGACCTTGACATTTGACCTACTTTTGTAAAAATCTTTAAATGGCTATAACATTTGCACCAGTAGTCCTAGGGCTTTCATATTTTGTATGCATATTTCTTTTGTCAAGACCTTTCCAACCATACCAACATCTTTGACCATGTGCCCTTGACCTTGACATTTGACCTATTTAATCAAACTTTAACCAAATACCTTAACCTTGGGTGTAACTTTTGCATTTTTTAACCTGGGCCTTTTATACTTGGCAGGTGTCTTCCCTGTGGCGAGACCTTTCCAACCATACCAACGTATTAGACAATGTGACCTTGACCTTTGATCTATTTAATCAAACTTTAACCAAAAACCTTAACCTTAGATATAACTTTTGCATTTTTGCACCTGGGCCTTTTATACTTGACAGGTGTCTTCCCTGTGGCTAGACCTTTCCAACCATACAAAACATTTTGACATTGTGACCTTGACATTTGACCTACTTTTATTAAAATCTTTAAATGGCTATAACATTTGCCCCAGTGGGCCTACGGCTTTAATATTTTGTTTATATATTTCTTGTGTCAAGACCTTTCCAACCATACCTACGCTTTTGCCCTGTGACCTTGACCTTTGACCGGCTTTTGTATAAATCTTTATATGCCTATAACATTTGAAACAGTAGGCCTAGAGCTTCCATACTTTGTATGTACATGTACATTGTATGTTTCTTGTGTTAAGACTTGTTCAACCATGCCAATGTTTCATTTACCATGCGACCATGACTTTTGACCTACTTTTGCAAATAAGCATTACATTACAGAACATGACGCTGGCTGGGGGCATTTGTGTTTCACAAACACATTGCTTTTCATCTGATCTTCACCAAACTTTCTGAAAATGTTTGTTGACATAAAATGGAGACCAAGTTGGATAACCAGCGGCGCCAATTTATGCTAGGCTCTTTGGAGTAATTGGCCATTGAATTCCTCAAAATGGCGCTTTTATGGCGCTCAATGACAGTTTCTGCTCTCTAACTCGTACATTTTACATTTGATAGTCTGGAATCCCCTCCCTGTATCATCGGGGGCATTCATGTAACTGGGACACGCTCTTGTTTTAAGAAGTTATTGGTCTGATTTTAATATTATATATATATTTATAATAAATGACTAACCATATATAAGATATCTTGATATTATCTGCCTCGCTTGAAAATCATGGCGGTCTGTGGGTGGGGTAAAATTCTCTATATTGCTATAACAACCAAATTAATCAGTTTTTAACAATCTGCTTGTATGGAACCTCTATGTTGATATGTTATTTTACGCAAATGATCCTCTAGTGACCTTTTTTAATTATTCTTTGTAATTTTTATCTTAGCTTATCAATCATGGCCGCAATTTGGTGGGGAAATATGGCCATTGCAACCAAAAAAACAAACTTTAAACAAATCCTTGTCTGAAACTTCTGTGCTGATATGAGTATTTCTTATAAACATGATTGATTTTCATTAGTGACCCATTTCAATAATTCTTGCAATGTTTTTCTTAGCTCATAAAACATGACCGCCAGTGGTTGGGGAATGTTTTCCTTATATGACCATATCTACCAAAAGAAACAGCCTTTAAAAATACTTTTGTCTGGAGCCATTATGGTGATTTCTTTTACACATTTGATCCATTAGTGATTTACTTCTAAATTTTTCAAATAACTTTCTAAGCTTAAAAAAATATGGCCACCAGTGGGTGGGGTAATATTTCCTTATTTGGTTATAGCAACCAAATGATACCAACTTTGATGACATTCTTGTCTGAAATATCTGCTCTGATTTGTCTTAATACAAATGATCCACTAGTGACCCTTTCCAATTATTTTGAAAATGTTTGTCTTAGCTTATCTAACATGGTTGGCGGTGGGTCGTGTAAACTTTTCTAATATGGTCATGGGGACAACCAAATGAAACAAACTTGAATAATATTTTTGTCTGGAACATTTGCTCTGATTTGGTTTAATACAATATCCACTAGTGACCCACTTCAATATTTTCTAAAACTGTTTATTCAGGCTCATAAGACATTGCCGCCAGTGGGTAAGGAAATAATTCCTTATTATTTATAGGATCATCGGAACCAAAAGAAACTAGAGCTTGTTTTTGAGAAAAACACATGTCTCCCCCCGGTACACTGCCCGGGCACCCATAAGAGGATTAAATTCACCCCCTGGCAACCTCCATCCTGGCACCTATAAGAGGAATAAATTTGTATGTCAAAATACTGACATTGTAAGCAATTTATTTTCAGATTAAAATCGTGTGTATACTTACTGTGTGACTTCTGTCATAAATGTTGCAGCCCATATGCCTATCTACATGACCATCCTCACATATAGCTGGTTCATATGTAAAAGTTTGAATGAAAACTCTTACATAGTATAGGAGGAGTTAGTTGCACAATACTTTTTCGCTATATAAAACTTCAAAGGGCCATAACTTCTGTCAAAATTGTTGGAGTCAAAATTCCAAACCACATGACCATCCTCACATATGACTGGTACATGTGTAAAAGTTTGAAGTAAATCCCTCAAATGGTGTAGAAGGAGTCTTTTTGCTATATACTCTATATAAGGAACAACTACAAAGGGCCATACCTTCTGTTAAAATTGTTCCAGCCAAAATTCCAAACCACATGACCATCCTCACATATAGCTGGTTCATTTGTTTGAAGTAAATCCCTCATATAGTGTAGGAGGAGTTAGCTGCACAAGAATTTTAACAGACAGACAAACAGACGGACGGACGGACAGATGGACAGACAGAAAGCACAACACCAATATGTCTCCCTCCCCTAAAGGGGGAGACATAACAAACTTAAAAACTATAATTATCAGACACTACAGGACCGATTTAAATATAAGTTGTGACCTGCTACTGAATGTTGTCAGATACCCCATTGTTACTTATCTTATATAATTTTGCACATGTTATTTTCGGGTGACCTTCTACTTGATTTAGTATACAAATATAGTTACATGTATGTTTTCTATAGTACAAAAATATACCTGCCAGTGGGTGGGGTTAGCTTTCCTTACATGACTTTAGTGAATAAATACGAAAGACCCAAGCAGTAACGCAACACAAACAATACACCCACCTCTAAATCAGTACACACACACAGTCATACCATAACAAACACACACACACGTGCAATCCTATTCCCTCATCTACTCACTAAATAGAAAAAAATACGCAAGACAAACATAAAGCAAAGTGAATATAGGAGCCCGCCTTGGTACGGTCAGCAGCAATCAATAATTTATTATAAATTAACCAATAACAACCACTGGGGGCTTAAACCTTGGTTTAGGGACGCCCAAACTCACACTTATCTCCTATATTCACCTATAAAGACGAACAGTGTACATAAAATATAAACCCTCTTCAACAACCTTACAATCAAAAAGACCGCCAGCACAGTAAGTAAATAAATGTAAAACATCTAACAAAATTCTATGAAAAGATTATTAGTAACACGGAAAATAATTAAACATTTGAAACTCGTTATTTATTTATCATATTTCTAAATATTAATTCACTACACAGACTGAACGCACAACCATTGTATTTAGAAAAGGTTTCTCTAAAATATTAATCTTTTCATATACGATTTGAAATGTAAACATTTTCTTATTGACTAAAATTGATTGACACTTAGTTTCAATTACGTCATAAACTCATGATGACATGACGTCATTTAGAATGTAACGTCATAATTTGTTTAAAAAAAAGGAAGATGCTAGATCTGCAAGCGGTTTAACATTCTTTATTCGGAGCGTTTCTTAATACTCAACTCAACTCAACTCAGTAGATTATCTAGTATATGTAGCCTTTTTAGGGTATTCACTATTCATGGCCCGAAAACCCCCGTAAAATGCTAGATCCATGTAAGACGGTTGCGATGCAGAAAATGTTTGCGCACCATTTTCGCGCAGGCAACAGTGCCGTGCAACAGTCAACTGTTGACCGGTCAACAGTCACCTAGCATTTATATATAAGTCTGTGAATTCTTTACCAAAAAACAGTCAAAAATGCTTAACAAACACTTAAATAGAGAGTCAGGTAATAATATCAACTGCAGTGTGAGATTATTATTTAGGGTTTGGATCTTGCCGTGCTTTTTATTTGTTTATGTGTTCATACATTATAAAAGAGATCCTTTGTCTTACAGGGGTATATCCTTAGCATCAGCAATGTATAAGTTATATTGTCATGTATTAAATAGTAGACTTAGCACTTGGTCTGAAGATAACGATAAAGTTTCTGATGAGCAAAATGGCTTTAGAAAGGACAGAAGTACAATAGATCATATTTCCTCATTAACAAGTATTATAGAAACAAGAAACAAGCTGCGTAAATCTACTTTCTGTGCTTTTATTGATTTTAAGAAAGCCTATGATACCATTAATAGAAATATATTATGGAAGAGACTTTCGGACACAGGAATAAGTGGTAAAATTTTTGCAGCTATTAAATCTTTATATAACTCTGTTACGGCTTGTGTACGTGTAAATTCCCTCAATACAGAGTGGTTTGAAGTAAATTGTGGATTACGTCAGGGCTGCATAATTTCGCCGATACTTTTCAATCTTTTCATTAACGATTTGTCATTGTACTTGAAATCTTTTAATGTTGGTGTACCCATAGATGATGAGAAAATATGTATCATGTTGTATGCGGATGATATTGTTCTTTTATCAGAATCTGAAAAAGATCTCCAACTACTATTGTCTGCATTGAGCGACTGGTGTGGTTTGAATGATATGCATGTCAATGCAGCTAAAAGCAAAATTGTTCACTTTAGAACACCTTCAGTACCACGTTAATCATTTAATTTCATACTAGGGACTAACCAGTTGCTCACTGTAGACAGATACACTTATCTTGGAGTTGTTCTTCATGAAAACCTTGATTATAACGTGACTGTTAAGTCTGTTGCCCAGAGTGCCAGTCGAGGTTTGGGCCTTTTCATTGCCAAGTGTAAAACATTAGGTGGTTTTCCCCATGACGTTTTTACAAAGTTGTACGATTCGGTTGTATGTCCTGTTATTGATTATAGTGCTTCTATATGGGGATATAAAACATATTCTTGTATAGAAGCCGTCCATAACAGAGCCCAAAGAGTCGTTTTAGGTGTAAGCAAATACACGCCAAATGATGGTATAGCTGGGGAAATTGGTTGGAAGCCACCTATAGTTCGTTTGTGGAAATGTATCGCCTTGTACTGGTCACATTTGTCATGTATGAATATGTCAAGGGTTAATAAACGCGTTGCACTTTGGTCGTACGGAAAATCAAATCGTTCTTGTAAAAATTGGTACTATAAAATTCAGTCTTATTTTCATGAGAACGATTTGAATATATATTGTCGTTTAGACTACCCGATTTCTAGATCATTTGCTCAAGTTGCTGAGACTAAATCAATTGAAAATTTTATTAGTACCTGGCTACATAGAATTAATAGTTATGTTGGAATATCTGGCCGTGGTCGAAATAAGTTGAGATTGTTTTAAATCCGACTTTTCTACAGAACAATACTGTAAAATGATACTCCCGCCATCGCATCGGTCTGCCTTTTGTAAATTCAGATTAGGTGTTGCTCCAATTCGAATCGAAACTGGCCGGTATGAGGGTCTAAGTGAAGAAAGTAGAGTTTGTCCATTTTGTACTAATAATACTGTAGAAATGAAATACATGTCATTTTGAACTGTCATAGTTACAGTGATTTTAGGGAAGAGTTGTTCACAAAAGCACATACTTTTAATCCAGATGTCTTAGAACTGGATGATTTTAATAAATATATATTTTTGTTTTCCAACACTAACATGATAAGGGATTGTGCCAAAACCTGCTTTAACATTTTACAGCGACGACAAGTTTTAATGTAAATAATCTTATCAGATAATAATCATTTCATTTTGATCTTTAAGATTTCTTAACAGATGTAAATTTTGCACATCGAAATACTTAATCTTGCTTTTGTTGACTATTCTTAGTTATTCTTCATTACTATATTTTAGAGCAACAATCTATTTATGTGTGTAGTACTGTGATGTTATAAATATCTGTGTTATACATGACTTATATAAGTCATTTATATCATCTCTTATAATTCCTTAATGGAATAGCTTTGCGCTATTTTAAAGATTTTATTGTATATGTTTCTGTGTGTATTGAATGTGCATTGATGAGATGTAAATAAAGATTCTATCTATCTACAGCTCTTTACAACGAGACCTGCTCCCCCACTGATACGCCTTGTATGGGAAACAACACCGTTTGCTTTCCTGGTCTCGACATCTGCGTGTGTGACCCATTATTTCTATACAATCCGTCAACTGCATCATGCACAAGTGGTGAGTTATCAGTGCACGTGTATTGTCCTTAATAATCGAGAATACAATGAAGATGTTATTCGTTCCCGTTGAAACGCAAACGAAACGCAAACGCATTGCGACAAAGTAAGAAATTGATACTGGTGTTTACAATGGTCACCTTTTTTTAATTTGAGTAGCAAACAGTTTGGAGCTTGATCAAAGGCCGGGTCATCCGGCGTCTATTCTGGCTTCAAAATTTCTGAAATGGACATACGAGGGCTGTCCCAAAACACCGTGGACTAATATCTTTTTAAAGAACCCGACGTAATATTTCTATCATTTTGTTACTAATGCTATTTCAAACATTTTTACATTTGAATAAGAAATAATAAGGTTCCTGAACACATCTGACCTTATTTTATTTGTAAATATTCTTTGTTGGTTAGATTATGCGGCGCACGCAAAAATCTTAAAGGTAGATTTAAAGAAGTACATTTTAAAACCTCCGACAAAGCAATTTCGAATCGGAATTTGCGCAAAATTGCGTCATGAATGTTGACGTTGTTATATATGACGTCATCCTGGAAAAAATCGTTAACGTAGCCTCATTTAAAAAAAAGATATCTAGTTATGGAGAATGATACCGTGTTCTGAAGACGCCAGAAATGACGACGTCAGAGGAACAGGCGGCGCAGCAGAATGTCATAGAATACTGAATTGAGTTGAATTTGATCCCGAAACAGACGTTAAAATAGCTACAATCAATAGAATTGTATCAATCGTACAAGCTTAACTTAAAGGCGTTTATTTGGAAATAACAATGTCTTCTCCAATGTAAGCCACGTGTTCCTCAATATGGTACTTGTAAAGCATGCTTTTGCGATGATTTACTAAATGCATGGTACCTGTGACTTGTGCAAAATATATTGAATGTATAGATAAGTTCACACATTGTAAAGATCACATGCTCTTTGCGAGCTGACTTTCAATTATAAGCAGTGTATTGTCTAGATCAAACAACGTTTTGTTTACGTCTACATCTTGACCAAAATTGTTACAACTACAGGTTTATATTAGATCAAACAAAAACATGATAATTAGCATAAAATGGAAAATATATTTTGCCTATTTTCTATATTTATGTAGACCTGAAAAATTTAAGTATTAATACATGTGACTGTTTTGAGCTCACACACGTTTTCTAAAAGGCTGTACTAGAAGAACCAGCTAAATGCCTTTATTAAAACAACTGTTAACCTAACCCATTATGGACATTAAGCATCTGAATTATTACATGGGTTAATGAAAGTGCAGACTTATGTCGGACTGATCCAACAACGACGCCCCTAAACCCAGGTTTAACCCCCCAGTGGTTGTTAATGATTGATTTATAATTAATTATTAATTGCTACTGACCGTACCAAGGCGGGCTCCTATGTTCACTTTGCTTTATGTTTGTCTTGCGTGTTGTTTTCTATTTAGTGTGTAGATGAAGGAATGGTATTGCGCGCGTGTGTGTGTGTGCGTGTGTGTATGTGTGTTTGTTATGGTATGACTGTGTGTGTATTCTGCTTGAGATGTGGGTGTATTGTTTGTGTTGCAATCCTGCTTGAGTTTTTCGTATTTAATTGATGAAAGAGCTATTGCACTAGTTGTCAAATCTAGGTCTACATTGTTTTCACATCGCCAAAATATAGGCTTATGACAGCAAATAGATCGAAATATATATTTAAATAATTTATATAATTATCAGACACTGTCTTTATTTTACCGAACGCGACTAGTAATTGTAAACCGTTTGGATCGAGATCAGACGCCTGATATGGGTCATACATTTCTGTGATTCGTCTTTAAGGTTTTTGTTTTTTAAAAAAAGGTCAAACTTAATTGAATATAGATCTACTTTGCAGACGACGATTTCAGACGGTATTGCCCAATCCTTATCTTTGAATGAAATATTGTTAAAACTAATGTTCATAATTACTACTACTTCTACTACTTCTACTACTACTTCTACTGTTACTACTACTACTACTACTACTACTATAATTTAATTTGTTTTAGACTGTGCAATGCTTGGTGAGACGTTTCAAGTGTACCCTGACCACGGTTTGTCTTTTCATAACGAGTTGATCCAGAATGACCAGACCGATCCTACCACGTGCCTCGCCTACTGTACAACCATCACTACGTTCACATGCTACAGCGTTGACTATTATGTTGATTCCAACCAGTGTTTGTACAATAATGTGAAGCTGTCGACCGACCCACATGCATGGAGAAATTGGACTACTAACTATATCTATATCAGAAACTGCGCTTAAATCTAGAGGATCAACCAAAGCCCATAAATGCAACAATGTGGTCTCCTTTAAAAGGAAACCGAGGCAAATCAGCAGACTTGTCGGAATGTTGGATGTAGTTAGGTCTTGGTAACAGTTAACTGAAGTTAAGAAATGGCTTTACATTAACGTTCACATGCAAACGAGGTCAGTGGTCAATCCATAACTGGTTCCGTTTATAAAACGTGTCTATACTAGCAAGCGAGGTTTTACACAAGCGTAAAATAGCTGCTAAAATATATGAACACTAGCTACAAATATTATTTTCTACATTTTGTTTTAAATGGTTTGTCACTACCATATGCTATTATGATTCTTACAAAAGAGTCAAGCACTGATTTATGAATCACCCTGGCTAGGAAACGAGAAAGCATGTGTAAATAAAAGTAAAATAAAATTTAAAGAATACAGGGTCTCGCGCCCGTCTACATAACACACCATAACATACAATTAATGTAATAACAGACGTGTTGTGTTGACTGTAGTTTTATTCTTTTTAATTAATGTAATAGAAGACTTCCGGCCGTGAATAAAATGACTGGTAATTGGAAATGGCATGATAATAAACATACATGCATGTTTTTCGTGATCCTTCGTATGCAAAAATGTTTATTTCTTCAAATCAAAGGGTCCCAGTTAAATTGAGTATTGCGAGGCTAATTTTCAACAACAACGTATATACAATGTAGCACCAACGACGAATATTTACATTCGCCCCGTTCAATTCCATTGACAAAAAGGATGTTCTTTTCGTATAAACACCATTTCTCGAGAGGCCGGGACTTGTGGAAAAGTTTCGAAGAGGAGGCGGGGCATATGCAGTTTTCATTCGCGAATTAATCTTTGGAACTTGGGACAGCAAACAGTTGGCGGATTTTTTCAAAAGTTGTTATTAACCGATCTATGCTTTCCTATT
Source organism: Gari tellinella (assembly GCA_922989275.2). Taxonomy (NCBI): domain Eukaryota; kingdom Metazoa; phylum Mollusca; class Bivalvia; order Cardiida; family Psammobiidae; genus Gari; species Gari tellinella. The sequence goes on along the minus strand of OV277868.1, from coordinate 76,323,688 downwards.
AGTGGAAACCATGATTCCCGACTAATATTCTCCTTTATTAATGAGATAAATTGCAAGATAATTGACATACCTTATAAACAACAACTGTATTCATTCCTTAATGCCCAAGAACCCAATATATTTATCCTACCTTAAAAATGGCGTCACCTCCAATGGTGTCAAATCGTCGTTTTTGCGCCAAACTGTCAACGTTGTTGATCTTAGAACGTAAACAATGGAACTGATCTTTTTTGCTTGCAATGTACGCAGCCACAGTTATTCGGTCATGGCTGTTCCTGATAGGGTACACATTATACGTGTTATCAACCTATACGAAATATGGATTAAACATCCATGCATACTTACAAAATGTTAATCTCATATTAGAATTTACAGCAAATACATTGTAAGTATAAGAAATGAACAGATTTTTTTCGGCGTTCAAGCGAAATGAACGACAGAAACTTATCGGAAAATTTACCATGAAGCGCCATTCATGGTATTTGGCGATAGTTTTCTGTCGTTCATTTCGCTTGAACGCCGAAAAAAATCAATTCATTTCTTAAGTATATTCGTCACTCACTGATATGATACATGTGAAGAGTAAAGTTCTGCTTTTCAACGTTGTATGCAAACATTATGTCATATTGCAGATGTCATCTCTACAAAAAGGAGACCGATCTCACGGGAATGTCTAAACGCCTTGACACATACGATGTTTTGGTAATATAAATTAGTAAAGAATGAAACGTGACGGAAGTTTCATTGAGTAAAGAATATAATTTTTAATAATGTAAACATGATAGAGGCTTGCAGGATTCCGAAATCAGCGACCAAAGTACCGATTCCCTCGAATTCTACTTGACCTAGCAGCCCATGAATAATTCAGCGGAGGCAGACTGTGCCAATGGCTGATTAGCCTCCTGTAATTTCAGGGCTGCCATAAGTTGACATAAAAATCCTAAGATTTCCAAATTTCCATTTTTCAAGTGCGATTTTACGAATCGTACCTTAACCTCATCGCCTGTGTCTAGTTTTGGTGACACGTGGCTGCTTAAAGCAGGCTGGAAGTAAAGCAGAATGCGTTAAGGCGCATTCTGCTTTACTTTCAGCCGTCTTTAAGCTACTATGTACTAGATTTTTTTTCGAAGATTTAGGAAAAATCCGGAGAAATGGCATCCCTGTAATTTACGCATTACAGCATGTTCTGTATAGTCTGTGTTGTATTAGGAAGGCACAATGGTACATATTTGTTGCAGTAAAACCTCTTTATTACGATCATTAAAACGAAGATTTATTGATTTATAAAATACAGGTGAGAGCTTAAAGCAAGGTGACAGTAAATCAGAACTCCTCAAAGAGCTTTCTATTTTACTGACACCTTATTGTAAGCAGTCACCTGTCGTAAACACATATTGTAACACACTTCGCGCACACCCCTATATTAAATTAACGATAAAAAACGCACGCGCTGTAACGGCATAACGTGACGTAATATGAATTCGATAATTCGTGCGCCAAGAAATATAGCTCCGTTGCGTCGATGCAAATTGTAGTTAAATTGAAGGGTAAAAATAGAAATCAAAACTTTTAACATAGATAACTTAAAAAACGAAAGCAGATAGCTAAATAGTGTAAAATTTCTATCAAATTTGCTTCTTACGCTCGTACATCATCGGTGTAGCTCAATCGGTTCAATTGAGTTACAGCTCATTGAATACGCTGAAAACGCTAGCGGTGTGGAGTGTGCACCCGACGTTAAGCGGGCCCGACAGCTCGACAACGTTTATTTCAACGCTGAATCTCCGGGCTGAGTGCGTTCAGAGAAAATATTTATCTTTTAACATAAATGAATTCAAAACGAACGCAGCTAGTTAAATAATGCAAAAGCAAAAGGTGCTTGAAATTAGAAGTCCACATCATTGACGTCGTGTATTTTTAAGTTGTCATTTCCGGTATGGCTTAAAATAGAAACTTGTCGGAATTTAGTCGGATCCGTCAAATTACGACGCCATCGTGAGGGTTGCCAAATGTCTGTTTACTTTAATTCTTTAATTATTGTTCTAGCTCAAACGGTGAATTTTTTTTTTGATCTTTGGATACGTTGAAAGCATTATACCAACAATATGCCGCCACCGCACAAACACGAGTTTCATTTTGTTTGTCAAATCGGCTGCCAAACTATATGAAACTCTCTTTCATCGGATAGATTTGATAATACTTTAGCGGTAATTTACTAAATGCATGGTACCTGTGACTCATGCAAAATACGTTGAATGTATAGATAATTGCAAAAAATGTAAAGATTATCTGCTTGGTTAAAGGTGGCCACAATACCATTTCTGGTCTCAGATTGGTCACCGTGATTTCCTGCAGGCCTCAAATGTTCAGTCGCTGGCTGTGCCTAGAATCCCACAAGCCCGTATTGCTCATTGTCCCTCTCGTCCTGCTCTGACAAAAGGACATAAATGACGGGCCTTTGGCGACCTTCTTATACGCTCGCCTTGCCTGAACTAGGCGTTCAGCAATGGATGACAGAACCTTGTCACTGCACCATGTGACAAAGCTGAGCGAAATTAATACAGTTGAACCTCGATATCTCGAAGACGGTTAGGTCGAACATACCTGTATTTCAAAGTTAAAAGGTGGCTTAGCCACTTTTTAACTTTGAAATACGGGTAAGTTTGACTAAACCGAGCATGACATAATAAAATCCATGTGTTGACCTATCGGATAGTTCTACCTAACCGAGTTCGAGATATCGAAGTTCGACTGTACATTTTTCAGGTTTGCTGGTCTGCAATCAAGTTTGCAGTTTGGACACGGATAGTCTTCAGTTCTTATGGGTTGCTGGGCTTGGGAGCACATCGTAGAATGACTTTAGCAGGAAACTATGTCCGTCGTCTTCTATTGTCCAGATAGCGCTCCATGTCAGTTTCCTTCGCTGTATCCCCTCTCAGTTTAACAATTGTCCCTGCTTCTTGATAATTGTAATGCATAATTCCAAACTCACGTGATGTCGCAATGATGTCATTTGACTTTTGACATTTGACGGGATTGGGGCTTAATTGAGACCCTGGTGTTAATGTGTATGACACTCTAGACAAAGTCTACAAAAAGAGCGGGGTCAATGTACAGCTTTGTGAAAACATGAATTAGCCACCAATCAAGCACGTCACGATTTTTCAATTCAAATGTTGTGATACAACAAGAGGACCCGAGCTCCGGTCTTACGTTTCTATTCTTCATAAACGATATTGTACAGAGCATTAATTTCTGATATAGATGGACTATTTACAGGTCAATAAATCAACTTGGTCATGATCTTATTAGCTCAAGACGGAATTTTATTTAGTTATAAATCATAATATTTACAGCGAATGATTAACTCTTTACGTATTGCCTGTTTCTAGTTTTAAGAATAGGTGACTACTTAAAGCAGGTTGAAACTAAAGCAGAACGCGCCTGAAGGCACATTCTGCTTTACTTTCAGCATACTATAAGCTACCACGTCCTAGAATGAAGAAAATATTCCTTATGAAACATTTCATAACTGTATAAATTGGAACTATTTTCTTCAGCGCAGGAATAAATCATATTCGCTATAAGGCGCTTCTATTGGGGAAAGGGTTAACGACACCCACCACTATTGGGCCACATGGACATTGAACATTAACACTGATAAAACAAAGGTGGTGATACTTGAAAGAGGCAAATATACCCGATATGATTACCACCTAATAACACATTATAACAAACTGTTAACTTATCAAATATCTAGGAGTACAGTGAAACCCCTTCCGAACCGGAACCTCTAAATACCGGAACTCTCTCTAAACCGGACAAAAGGTTTGGTCCCGTTTCCAACCCTTCTTCATTTTTACCCATTACACCATAAATACACATTTTTACGTCTTTGATTTATTCCTACACCGAAGAAAATAGTTTATACATTCTAGCAGATAATAGCTTTAAACAGGTTGAATGTAAAGCAGAATGCGCCTTAAGGCGCATTCTGCTTTACTTTAAACCTGCTTTAAGTGCTCAGTTATCTTCCATACTAGAAACAAGCTATTTGGTAATAGGATAAACCCCTCTTAACCGGAAACCCCTCTAAACCGGACGTTTTTGTTGTCCCCACACAGGTCCGATTTAGAGGGGGTGCACTGTACACTTGTTCAAAAACAATAACTGACACAAGACTAACAATAAGCTAGCCCAACATGCATCCTTCTCTATGAATAATCTATTTATTGCATAAACCCTTTACCCGATAGCATTGTTTCTAGTAATGAAGATATGTGACTACTTAAAGCAGGTTGAAAGTAAAGCAGAATGCGCACTAAGGCGCATTCTATTTTACTTTCAGCCTTCTTTAAGCTATCACCTGCTAGAAATAGAAAAGTATTAAATGTGACACATATTCATTACGGTATAATTTTGAACTTTTTTCTTCAGCGGATGAATAAAATGTATGTGCTAAAAGTCGCTTCTATAAGGGACAGGGTTAAATCAAATAGATTTGCATACATCTGAGAAATGCAAGCTATATGACATGTGTCGAATCATCCACGAATCTCGTCTGGTCGTATAGAGAATTGGTCGATTACCAACGCACACAGTGACAAAAATTACAATGATAAGATATTGCATTAAACTTTTGAATTCTGATGAAAACTCACCCCAACTTAGAATTTACAAAATGTTGAAAATAGATGCCGATAACAACGTCAATTACAATGATTCTAACTGGCCATATGAAACATTACCTCTTAGACAATATCGGAATGACACATATATGGATTAACTAGTTTGAAATGCAAATAAAACTGTTATCAATAAAAGTAGAATTATGGAAATTTACAAACAAACATGGTATACAAGCATAAACAACTCAACCAATGTACATACATATAGCCTAATCAAGCATACTTTTTGTTTTGAAGCATGCCTTGATTTTATTAACACTTTCGGCGCCGTAGTCGCATAAAGTCGACTTTGAAAACAGTTTGGATCCAGAGCAGACGCCGCGAAGATCCCCTATGTCTGGAGCTATGAATACCTTTAACGCTTCATCCGCCAATTGTATTTACAATCGGTTTACATCCGGATCGGATGACGAATAACTCTGCTTCCGACAAGAAATTGAACTGCTTGTCAAATTCTTGTATTTAAAAAGTATAGACAAAACATAAATAATAGTTATTATCATTATAATGGTAGGCGATTTATTAAACCTAGAAAATTCGAAGATTGTGTGAGTCAAAACAAAGTAACAAACGATGCTATAAACCACCAAAAGTGCTTTATGACATTTCAGTGTAAAAGTGCTAATCTTAAAAACTTATTATTCCCAAGAACAGTTATTCTATGGAACAATCTACCAGTGGAAGCTGTGTGCGCAAATACAGTGCAGAGCTTTAAGACAGCTCTGAAGTACGACTAGTGTACTTCCAACGCTCTCTCTTCCGCTGCGCATATGCCTAAAAAGCTCTGCAGTGTATATATCCAGATCCAGATCCAGAATGTCATATATGTTCCTCTGAAAATACCGATAAAATGTATCTACTGTACATAAATATTTGCTTTGCTATAAGCATCCTGTATGGTGTTTAATGCGATAAAAATTGATTGATTGATTGTTTGATTTGTGAACAGTTTGGATCAAAATAAGACGCCTGATATGGATCTTAAATATGTGGTACCCTTCTTTAAGTTTCTGTTATTAAACAATGTATAAAATTGAATTAATATCTACTTTGCAGACGACAATTTCAGGCGATATTCTTCAATCCTTATCTATAAATAAAGCACTTTAAGAATAATGATCATTCCTACTTCTATTACTACTACTACTTCATTTGTTTTAGACTGTGCAATGCTTGGTGAGACGTTTCAAGTGTACTCTAATCATAATGTGGCTAGTAGTAACGGGTTGGTCCAGAGTAGCCAGACCGATCCTACCACGTGCCTCGCCTACTGTGCAAGCATCACTTCGTTCACGTGCTACAGCGTTGATTATCATGTTGGTTACAACAAGTGTTTTTACAACACTGTGAAACTGTCGACAGTCCCTGCTGCATGGGTATATGGGACTTACGGCAATGTCTACATCAGAAATTGCGCTTAATCCTAGAAGATCAACCATAGCCCAGAAATGGAATGATCCATTCGATAAGTAGTCAGGCCTATTGAAATGCAAAATTGTGTATACCAAGTCTAGCCTTTGCAGAATATCTCAACATCTTAGCAAGTTATACACTGTTTAACACGTTAAACCGCTATACAATCGCTTGTTTCTAGTTTCGACGATAATTAGCCACTTTAACCAGGGCGCGATTCCGGAACAGGTTCCATATCTGGAAATGTTTGCTTATAAAATATCTTAAAGATCATGGACGGGGTTGGAATTAAGAGGATTATAGAAGGAAAGTATATAAAGTACATTACATGTATATTCATACATGTATATTCTTATTGACTGAAAGTTTAAATAACAACTTGATGTCAACAAAAAAATTCTTTATCCTGTCGTTAAGTCATCTGCTTTGAAATTATCGTGCAACATTTGTCAAATAAAAATTATGCATTTTGACATTGCTAAACTCTAAAGTAGTATATCATACGGCCATATAACGCAGCTATTGTTAAGGTTCGCGATCGGCAAGCAAGAAGTGAACATATGCGGTTTCTGTTAATTTTGCATTTTTTTCTATTTCAAGGTATTTTCGGCAACTATAGTCATGAACATCAATAGCGTTGTCGCAAAATAAAAAAAAAATGTTTAAGAAAAAAATCTTTCGGCAAAAGTGGTCAGTATCTATTTGTTACCAAATAGTCCATGATTGTTTGCATCACAAAAAAGTTTAAACTTTGCGATGAGGATTAATGAACAAATTGTTGTTTAAGATCTCCTTTGAGCTACAAAGGTCGTGCACCTAGCCAAACAAAATGTTTATTTTTATCTCGGAAGTCAATTTTAAGGATCGTTCTGTTTAACTTTCACCTAGTTTTAAGCTGCCACATGTCTTTGTAAAGCTTATTGAATGTCAAGGAAAATACAAGTTTGGAGAGCGAGGGTTCAACTCATAGTAAATTGCAAAAAAGGACGGTTTTGACAAAGGGATCATCAACAGTGCATATTTCATTATGTTTCAGATGAGTAAATGTTACATCAAGAATCATGAAAGCATAATTATTTGTTGAGAATCACAATATAAATAGTCCATGAATGGGGGTTTAAGTTTAAAAGTACCAATGCCATTTGAAAACTGGAATAAAACATGTGTTATAAACATATGCACATCACTATTAGTGCATATATTACAGGGATAGAGTATGATAAATGATTACATTACTCGCTGAAATTTAAAAGGATAACGCGTAATGACTGGGCATTTTAGGAAATTGATGAAATGTCCCTTTTTTAAAAAAAAGGTTTGTATTATCATGACATTTCTGTTTGTTTGAAACATCATGCTTTCTTGAAACATCATGGTGTAGTGAACGGTCATACAAAGTGTCTCGCACAAGTGAATTAAAATAAGTAAACAGTTTGCATATACGCCAGGACAACTAGAAACAACCGAATACATCTGTCTTGTTAATAATAAGGTTAACAATATATTTCGTAGCCTGGTACTTGCTTTTGAACTTATTGAACTAAGCAAGGTACGATTAATTACTTTCACAAACAGCTGATGCCAAATATTTCTAAAAATCAAAGAAAATCTTCAAAATTACGCCTTTTCCCTGGAAAGTTTAGAGTTTTCGTGAAATCCCCATTTTTTCATGGATTTCACGTATTCATTGATTGTACATTATCCCTGTAACACATATACAACACTTGATCTTAATTTGGAAGAGTAAAAAGTAGTAAAAGTGGTTTACATCGAACGATTTTATAAGTACTATCAGAGCACAGTATAGGGGCATAATTCTTTTCATTATGGGACATCTCACTTGAAAAAGTGTCACGTACATATGTACTTCATTATAAATGCATAATCAAAGTTTGATGTTAATCGGTAAAGAACTGTAGAAGTTTGCGTCAAAAGCGTTATTCTCCAGACAACTCACATGCAAAATACGTCACGTACATTTGCATTTTATTACACATACAGTCTGTAAGGAAATGTGGAAGTAGTTCGCGTCATACTATTGTTTTTGTGTCAAGGGTGGACAGACCGATCGACCGATTTACCGACCAACCGACGACCAACCAAAACACTGCTTCCTAAATACCCACCTCAAACCTCGTTTGCGGGGTTATAATAATTTAAAACAATATCGAAGGGATTCATTTTATAATACTTTAAAAACAAGTAGTATGTCTTTAAGTGAAATCCATGCATCAAAAAAGCAAACAGGCGTGTCGCATTGCGAACAGTGTTTTCCATGATCAGCCGAAGTAAGGCGCATTCTGCTTTACTTTCAGCCTGCTTTAAGCTACCATGTACAAGAAAAAAATTCCGAAGATTTAGGAAAAATCCGGAGAAATGGGAGCCCTGTTAAATGCAAGCAAAAACGCAAACGCAAGACAATTACATTTAGAAAGAACACACGTACTCGCCACTTTGCTGAAAAGGTGCAATCGTGACTAAGTGGTTACGATATTGCCCTTTTAGCGAGGAACTACATTCTGTGTGTCACCTGTCTTTCAAACGTAGCCGTTCGGAAAATATCCTTTCTTGTAAAATCAGGTTATAAAATAGACGTATTTTAACCGAATTCAACCCATAAATTCCATACGAAATACTATGATAAGGGAGGTTACTGCTATGAGTGTGGAAATTATGAATAAAGGGAAATAATCAGATAACAACTCTAGCTGTGATAGTAAAGTTATACAGTGGAGAAGACGGTATTCTTTCCCAATAAACGCGATCATGTTAACAGCCTTATAGCCATTGCATACAGCTTGGAGTCAGATCAGACGCCTGGTAACCCGGCACTCTAGCTGTGATAGTAAAGTAATACAGTGGAGAAGACGGTATTCTTTCCCAATAAACGCGATCATGTTAACAGCCTTATAGCCATTGCAAACAGCTTGGAGTCAGATCAGACGCCGGGTAACCCGGCACTCTAGCTGTGATAGTATAGTAAAGTAATACAGTGGAGAAGACGGTATTCTTTCCCAATAAACGCGATCATGTTAACAGCCTTATAGCCATTGCAAACAGTTTGGAGTCAGATCAGACGCCGGGTAACCCGGCACTCTAGCTGTGATAGTATAGTAAAGTAATACAGTGGAGAAGACGGTATTCTTTCCCAATAAACGCGATCATGTTAACAGCCTTATAGCCATTGCAAACAGCTTGGAGTCAGATCAGACGCCGGGTAACCCGGCACTCTAGCTGTGATAGTAAAGTAAAACAGTGGAGAAGACGGTATTCTTTCCCAATAAACGCGATCATGTTAACAGCCTTATAGCCATTGCAAACAGTTTGGAGTCAGATCAGACACCGGGTAACCCGGGTAACCCGTCGTCTGATCAGGCTCCAAACTGTTTGCAAATCAGAATAAAATGAATAGTCGAAATTGTCAACATGTTGACATTTTCTTCATTTTATTGCAGGGAAATTGCGTTTCGAATGCGTTTAAACGGTAAAGAATAATATTTTCTTCACTGTACCCAAATGTTACATCAAATCAACAGCTTATACGAGTTTGCTTTATGTACATTGGAGAAGATGCTATTCTTTCTCGTTTAAACGAAACTTAATGAAAAGGAAATACAGCGCTCCTTCTCTACAACGGCCCTCCCAACAACGACTCCCTCCTTACAACGACATTCGCCGCTGTTCACAAAAAAATCATGTTTTATGCTTGCACTGATGCATCGTCGTCTGCTTCAAATTGTTGTCTGCTGTTTTTCTTACATAAATGACATTTTGACAGAAAAAAAACCATAATGACAAATGACAAACAGCTTGAATCCAGATCAGACGCCGCGTTGCGCGGCGTGCGGCGTCTGATCTGGATTCAAACTGTTTGCAAATGTAAACAAATTTCCCTCCCTATAACGACTCCCTCCGAACAACGCACATCATTTTTGTCTCCCATTGGATGTCGCTGTAGAGAGGGAGCGCTGTAGAATAAAATGCAGGAAAAGAACAAAGCGGACGAATCATTAAATAAGAGTGGCAACCAAGTTGATGTCAGACCAGAAACCGAGTTTTCTGGCTTCTGATCTGGTTCAATCTGGTTAAGGAGCCTCACGATTAAAGCGCCATCAGAATAGAGTTTAACCCTTATCCTTCCGATCCCGACTTGATTAGTATTTGCAAACAGGGTTGTCCCTTATCGAGGGCATAGGGCAGATGGGCTTACCAGCAAGGTCAACCGTCCTCAGTCACATTGAGAATGCTTCGGATATGCGACAACGCCGGATAACCGGTCGAGATTGTCACCATGGAGGATAACCGATATTCTTAATGACGAATGGCACAGAATGCCCATTGCATACGTTCTAAGGTTAATTATTAGATTTCCCTGCAGATGCAAGGAAGTGATGAATGCATGTGGTGGACACACATGATACTAGCTGTAATTTAAGAGATTAACCTTAAAGGTTTTGCTCTTGGTTAAGTTGTTTGTTTCCCCCTACCCACCTAGTCTGGCACACGGGCACTTTATGATGGTTGTGTTTTAAGGGGAACTAGGATGTCGATTTCTACTTTTCGAAATACAGTAAAACTCTACAGCGAAGTAAACATGTAATTCTCTGGATAAACTTACTTTTTATATATTTAGAATATAACCTACATTTTAAACCAATCAAACTGCCTTTTGCTACCCATTAAGTACTGCACTTAATCATTAAGAATTTTGTTGTTTTTCGACGTCGCGTGGTGTCTGCGCGCGCTAAAAGATAGCTCCGACTCGTAGCAACTACTGCCATATTTGGCGATCTCACAACCAGAATGTTTACTAGAAGCGTTTGAATGAGCAAATCAAAATATAGGTTATATTCTAAGTTAGAACATATTAAGTGAAATCTTAATGGTTAAGAAGGGGCCACTCGCTAACGCTCGTTACGCCCCTTCTTAACCATTAAGATTTCACTTAATATGTTCTAACTATAACTTGGTTTACCCCCGTAATTTCCGGCAATAAGCCCGCACCTTCATATAGCCCGCATCCGGCATATTGCCCGCAGAAAAAAGAAAAATGAAAAAAGATTCAGCAAATAAGCCGCACCGTCTATATGTAGTTCCTTAGTTAATCGATTTTTTCTGATTTAGCAAACAACAGTTTGGAAGTAGATAATATTTCTGCAAAGGGTTATGTATAGATCTACACAATTTGCGAGGTGTATAGATATTCAGAGTATCGAAAATAAGTAGCTATAGACCGCTATTGTTCCAACAGTGTATATACATGGAATATGCCGTGATCAAATTACTCTCGAAAACAGCCATTTTACACTACGATAGCTCTTTTATTTTATTTTTTTCTCCACAATCCCGATAGGCAAAAAGATTCGTCATATAGCCCGCTCCGTTAGATAGCCTGCAGGCCCCTCATTGACTGTAAAAAAATGAGATAGCCCGCGGGCTATTTGCCGAAAATTACGGTACCCTATATATACTGTTCATAAACATTTTGCTTTGCTATAAGCATCCTGTATGATGTTTAATGCAATAAAAGATTGATTGATTGATTGATTGATTGATATGCGCCTTGTAATTGATTTGTTGAGTATACATTAACAAAAAAAAAGATAACCGCTAATAGGATATAGAAAAAGATGGAATGAAATACATTGGAAACTGGAATCGTCCATTTGATGTTTCAAAGAGGAAATACTTGATTTTTTAAAAAAGTTATTTCATCTATTATAATTTGATATTAATTGAAAAACAAATACAGACAACTCATTATCTGCGGTATTGTTGTTATCCTGCATTGTCGCTACATGTAGCAAAGTTTTACAGTATGGATTGTTTCATATATTATCACGTTTGCTTGTCGTTTGAAATCCCAAATGCAAATATATTTCGTACAAAATGCTATATCCTAGTTTCCACGCATAATTAATTCATATTGTAATATCAAAGTTATGTTTTTGATCCATTATAATCATTCTGCCCCTTAGATATGTGTTGCTGAACCTGCTTTCTGCCAAAGCCGTCTGTACGGATATATGGGAACTGCATTGGACTGTAATCAGACGCCGCGTTACGTCTGAGCAGGATTCGGACTGTTTGATAAACATAGTTACGTTTCCCAAGGTACTGACTGTGCTAGGCAGGTCATTACGCTATAATGACATGAAAAGGGTTAATTGGTTCTAGCTACGATGAGTTTTTTTTAATTAAGATAATGAATTACTGACGCATGTCGCATCAGTTCTAATATCAGTAGAATTATATTTTTGTCACGAATAGAAGCGTAAATGCTAAATCGTTTTTTTGAACTGATTTGGAGCCATATCGGACGCCGAGTGCACGATGTCTGATATGGCTCCAAACTGTTTGCTACTCATATTAAAACGAGTGGTCAACTCATTTAAAAGAATGTCATTTTATCCATTTTATTGCAATGCGTTTGCGTTCCATTTGTGCTTAAACGGAAAATAATAACATATAACATATGAAATAAGAATCTTCAGTCGATTCATAGTACCGTCATCAGATCTGGCTCTTAATTGTTTGCCATAGATGTACATTTAAATGATTTAGCTCAAATGTTCAATTGGAAACACAAAGTTTTCACCATCGTAACTTTGTCAATACATTTGGATGTTTGTATCTTGGCAACACAACATCGACTACAGTTCTTATATTTACTATGAGGTTGATTAACAAATAAAATATCCCCCAAAAGGAATTAAATCGCTTTTTTCTAATATGTCGACCTCTATAAGCATTTTAAAGATAGACATCATGGCTCCAGATACATGTAAGAGGGAGTAAACTGAACAAATTCAACATTTCTCACTCATTTCATTGCCAAATCCTATGGTGTTACTACTCATTAGAATCGTCTCTTCGAGACGATTTTAATGAGTAGTGACATTATAGGGTTTAACACAGAAATAAAGATTTTAGTTTTTGAAATACTCCCCTTATCTGGAGCTCTGGACATGCCTTAGTATACGTCATACTTTGTATCCGGATGAGTAGACATAAAGAAGCATGATTGTAGGCTAAGAGTTAATAAGTATTTGTTTTATAATGTCCTCTAGATCGACACATAACTGAATATAAGGGAGAGGGACTCCCGAAACAGACGTTTGTGTTTTTTAAGGGTTGGATGAATGAATTTGGTTTTACGGCACTGACACAAAGTTGGGCATATAGTGCCGATGAACGATGAAGGGTGATGAAAGTATGATTTCAGGAAGATGATTTCGGCTTATCTCACTCATTGCGATGCAATGCTTCAGATAAAAATCACCGACCTGCCTTCCTTTTAGTTCTTGACAGAAGGGATACTTTCGGTCTTATAAACAGAAACTATTCACTGTGACAATTATGCCCTAGAACTACGGCAAAGTAGAAAGGTCTCTTGGATAGTTTACGCGAGATAAAAGTACAGATATATAAGGAAGCAGTAAGCATCAACTGATTCTTTCACATAGAAGGTGTATACCACGGATATTTTGGAACTCTGTTGTAAACGTGGCACACCAAGGACCATTAGTAAGGTTACTGTGAAACTAGGGAATCGAGTTATCGCTAAACCAAATATCCGCTGCAATGTTAACCCAGCTGACAAGCATAACTAAATATATCTGCATCTCTTTGCGACGTTGCATTTAAACCAGTTCAATAACAAAACTCCTTGAATAAATTACAATCAAATAAATTCGAAAGACTCAAGCAGGAAACGCAACACAAACAATACACCCACCTCTCAAGCAGAACACACACACAGTCATACCATAACAAACACACAGATATACACGCAATACCACTCCTTCGTCTACACACTAAATAGAAAACAACACACAAGACAAACATAAAGCAAAGTGAATATAGGAGCCCGCCTTGATACGGTCAGTAGCAATCAATAATTAATTATAAATTAATCATTAACAACCACTGGGGGGTTAAACCTGGGTTAAGGGGCGCCCAACCTCACTCTTATCTCCTATATTCACCTATAAAGACGAACAGTGTACATAAAATATAAACCCTGTTCCAAAACCTTACAATCAAAAAGACCGCCGACACAGTAAGTAAATACATGAAAAACATCCAACAAAAATTCTATGACAAGATTATTAGTAACACGGGAAAGAATTTAACATTCAAGCCAGGGTTAAAAATAACCCACTGTGGCAACGGTCAAATTGTACTCAAGCGACTAGTCTGTAGTCACGAGTAACTGAAAGACATGAATGGGTTCAGGGTACGACAGAGAGGGAGAGAAAAAACAAAGCACGAAAATCCGACATAACTCTCCCGGTTAAGGACGGCTTTAGAGATACATCATCTGTCGTCGCACAACCAAAGAGGAAAGCATGGTTATCAATTGTAGATGGATCGATAACCAAACGTGAAGTGCGCAGCAATATAGTTGGATCATAATCTGTTTTTAGGAAAAATCTAATACATTTCACAAACAGGTTTTGAAAATGAATATGTCCAAGAATCTTATGCAAAATATTAAAGCTCTGGTCATATTAGTACAGTGATGCTCACTTATAACGAATTTGGATAAGATGAAAAACTGCTTAATACAGTCATTGTAAACCGGGGTTCAATCATGAAAACAACTCCCGAGCAAGTTCTTGTAGATTTAATGTAGGCGAAATATAAAAAGTCTGCAAAATGAAATGTAAATTGTAAATGCTAATTCAAGTAAATTCATGACAATGACAGAAATTTAAAATTACAACACGTAGCCGCTAGATACCGAAACAGAACAAATTAAGCTAAATACATTTCAAATATGACTATACTCAGTACTCACCAGACACTCGGGATAGATGATACTTTATTAATGAGACAGTAAATTAAGAATCTCTATTTTAACTATAGAAGAATTATGGCTATGATGTTGCCATCAAATACGGTCTGGAGTGCACGGAGCATAGACGGTTGGGATACGCAGTCAGAAGATAGAAAGCTCGTGCTGATCGTGTGCAGAAGTTAGTTCAGGCGTCTCAACTATCTCTCTCTCAATCATGTATACGTGATAAGTGGAGATATACATGAATATAAAGTATGTAAAGCAGATGACAATATGGATCCCTGGTTGAACTGTCAACCGAAATTGCAATAAAAACAGGATTTGCAATAAAACAGTATCAGTTTATTTTTATTGCAATTAAGTTTATTTCTATCATGTTAACCGGAGTTGCAATAGATAAATACGAAAGAAGACTCAATCAGGAAACGCAACACAAACAATACACCCATCTCTAAAGCAGAACACACACACAGCCATACCATAACAAACACACACACACACACACACAAACACACACGCAATACCATTCCTTCATCTACACACTAAATAGAAAACAACACGCAAGACAAACATAAAGCTAAGTGAACATAGGAGCCCGCCTTGGTACGGTCAGTAGCAATCAATAATCAATTATAAATTAATTAATTATTCACAACCACTGGGGGTTAAACCTGGGTTTAGGGGCGCCCAACCTCACACTTATCTCCTATATTCACCTATAAAGACGAACAGTGTACATAAAATATAAACCCTGTTCCACAACCTTACAATAAAAAAGACCGCCAGCACAGTAAGTAAATACATGTAAAACATCTAACAAAATTCTCTGCAATAACCCCATTCACGATTCACTCTTATCTCAGACCAAATTTCGTAAAGAACTTTGTCATATTTTGTTGAAATTTTTTAAAAAAAGAAAATTTACCGACGCCGACGAATACATTACATTTCGTCACAGGATCCAAAAACACCAAATAAACACAAAAATATCAAGTATGTATGATCATCTAATGGAGTAAAACGTTTTTTAGCGATTTGAAAATTTTATTGCAATGCCTGTTATTGCAAAACCTGTTGAACTGTAAACAGGAATTGCAATAAAAACAGGATTTGCAATAAAACAGTGGCAGCTTATTTTTTTATTGCAATTAAATTTGTTTCTTTCATGATAACCGGAGTGACAATAACCTCATTCACGATTCACTCTTACCTAAGACAACATTTTGTAAAGTACTGTGTCATTTTTTGTTGAAATTTTCAAAAAAGAGTTTTTTTACCGGCGCCAACGAATACATTTAATTTCGTCACAGGACCCCAAAACACCAAAAAACACAAACATATCAAGTATGTATGATCATCTAATGGAGTAAAACGTTTTTTAGCGATTTGAAAATTTTATTGCAATTCCTGTTATTGCAAAACCTGTTGAACTGTCAACAGGATTTACAATAAAAACAGGATTTGCGAGAAAACAGTGGCAGATTATTTTTTTATTGCAATTAAATTTGTGTCTATCATGTTAACCGGAGTGACAATAACCCCATTCACGATTCACTCTTATCTAAGACAACATTTTGTAAAGTACTGTGTCATATTTTGTTGAAATTTTCAAAAAAAAAGTTTTTTTTACCGGCACCGACGAATATATAAAATTTCGTCACAGGATCCCAAAACACCAAAAAACACAAAATATCAATTATGTATAAACATCTAATGGAGTAAAACATTTTTGAGCGATTTTAAAATTTTATTGCAATTCCTGTTATTGCAAAACCTGTTGAACTGTCAACAGGAATTGCAATAAAAACAGGATTTGCAATAATTATTGCAAAACCTGTTTTTATTGCAATTCAGGTTGCTTCAAAGCATATTTTATAGAGAATAATATGTCATTGCATGAGATAGGACTTGTTTATTCTGCAAGAGGAGAAATCATTGACCACGTGGCTATCAAAGTTCTATCTCATGCAATGACATATTATTCGATTTATCCCGTCAATCAATGAATGTGGCCTTTCAAATATACAATAATACTAAATTTGACAAGTTTCATGTAATTTCTGACATACAAAAAATAATAACCGCTCCCAGCCGAATTGCGCTTAGTTAATCTTAAACAACAATACAAATGACCACAAGAAACGCTTAGAGTGACAAACTGGCAACTAACTGGAAAAGTGAGTCGATTCAAATTTGAAAAGTTATACATTTTTAATTCAAATGGGCTATACTTTACGCTTCAACTCAAAAGTTACAATTGCCAAAAGCCGACTGGAAATTGTGACTAGTTTTCGCGTTACTCATCAAGGTCGATTATTGTTTTGAAACAGTTTCTTTTCTGACCGCTTAGATTCAAACTCTACATCCCAATGATCCCATGCATTGATCATGTTGAAATTTGCTACTAAATCTGGCATTCCGGCTTGTTTATATGCCTACATAGGGCATCCTTCAAGTTATTGCTCCTCAGTGCTTTAGCCACAGGTATTTGACACATAGATCTAGATCTATTTAAAAAAAAAGTTTTTTACTAGACATCTATTACCGTATATATTAAAAGACAAGGTATACAACAGGGATCCAACAGGTAGTCTAAACTATCAACTTAAATTGATGCTAAAATAGACTAGATCACTGGTCTTTTAATAGATCTATATCTATATGTCAAGTACATGTGACTTTAGCAGATGTGAAAACAGAATCAGAGACGATTGTAGAATGGTCCCTAACAGCGTAGGTCCATATGAGGATAGAAGTTTGTATGGATATGAAAATGTATTTGTGAACTTCTTTGATAAAAAGCAATGTTCATTATGGTAAGTTTCTATCGAAAGGATTTTTGTTAAACAACGCGTCAATATACAAACTTTATATAACTTAAATCGACGTCAGATTGCACCTGCCTCCGTGGCCTAACGGTTAAAATCGGCGTCTCTCATTCCGGCGATCCGAGTTCAAAACCCAATCGATCCAAATTTTCTTTTTTAAATATTTTTTTCTTTTTATGTTGATCCTAAATCGTTATTAAACATATTCAGGGTGTTTTTTGCGTCTAAAAATTAACTTATCCGCTATTTGCTTTGAGTAATACAAATAAAAATAGTTCCGGTGTATTCATACAGCTACTGTACAGATAAACCTAGGTTTATTATGCTACCCCTTTATTATGTCACCGGAGGCTGTAGTGACGGAATAAAAAACATTAGGTGGCGCTTGTTTTTGTACACGCTTTACACATAGCAACGCGAATAGCAACGCTAAAATGCAACTACACAGCGTGTACACACACCGCTATGAGGCATATTTTGATTAGAACACTTGCGGCCGATATAGTCATATTCTATATTTCTCTCAGTTTGTACATATACATAATAGATATATACAAAAACATGAGCACTTTCCTTACCATACATACT
Source organism: Gari tellinella (assembly GCA_922989275.2). Classification (NCBI taxonomy): domain Eukaryota; kingdom Metazoa; phylum Mollusca; class Bivalvia; order Cardiida; family Psammobiidae; genus Gari; species Gari tellinella. Next base: position 76,305,368 of record OV277868.1, on the reverse strand, counting down.
TTCAAACTCCAGTCACTCATTTAACATGAATATTTCGCTACACACCATAGTCACAGATAATCTTACTATTTTACTACATATGTATTCTTGTTGCTTTACTTTTGTTACCTGTGATTAGAGAACAGCACAATGCCAATGTAAGCTTTGTAACTTGAAAAAGGATTTACATGTATACCGAGAAGTAAAATCGGTCCCGTACGTTGCTTTGTCAATTCACAAACAGCATGCTTTGCATGAGTTATTTATACACGTGTCAATTAGTGGTTTACAGGTATAATGTGGAGTGGATTTATATTCAGCTGGTTCAAGAAGTTAATTGTTTGTGAGTGTTATGTTACGGTTAAATAGTGTATTGTGTGGATTATTAACGGGACTATTTCAGAAGCAGTCGGTAAGTCACTCTATATTTATTTATTTGTCCGAGTTGTTTGATTTTATTAGGTGTGTCTGTCGTTGTCCTCGTGTCTGTTACGTTAGTCGTATTGTTGGTGTGAGCGTAATCATATAGAATCCGTGCCCGAAATATTATTTGTTTTCATTTTTGGCAAGTTTATTTTGTTGGTTGTCTGCTTGCTTTTTCTGAGACTGAAATACTATTTCTCTAATTCTGTCTGTCTGTTCAAATATACATAAAGAGATACACTCTCCATACATCCGTGCTCCAAACCTATTCTCACACACTCATTCATTCTCTCCCTCATACATGCGCATACGAATATACATAGTATATATGGTAGTATATAAATGCATCTATTAGTAATATATCACATAACATGTTTACATACTTATGTAACAGTAGTGCATACGTGTTAACTACATTTTGCATTCGGATTTTTAATATCCATTTATCCCCTTATCCGATAAATCCGCCTTTTTACGCCACTAGTATATTCCTACACTGAGGAATATAATTCTAATTTGTAACGTCATGAATTTGTTTCATAAGAAATAGTTTCTATCTTGCAGCAGATGGTAGCTTAAATCAGGTTGAAAGTAAAACAAAATGCGTCTTAAGGCGCTTTGTGCTTTACTTTCAGCTCGCTGAAAGTGGTCACATATGATTAATACTTGAAACAGTTAAATGGTGGTTTTAATAATTCATTTGTGTACATTTACACTAAACCAACCCGCTATGATATCTTCCAGCAGATGGTAGCTTAAGGCAGGTTGAAAGTAAAACAAAATGCGTCTTAAGGCGCTTTATGCTTTACTTTCAGCTCGCTGAAAGTTGTCGCATATGATTAATACTTGAAGCAGTTAATGACGGGTTTAATAATAATTCATTTGTGTGCATTTACACTAAACCAACCCGCTATGATATCTTCCAGCAGATGGTAGCTTAAAGCGGGTTGAAAGTAAAACAAAATGCGTCTTAAGGCGCGTTATGCTTTACTTTCAGCTCGCTGAAAGTGGGGACATATGATTAATACTTGAAACAGTTAATGGCGGTTTTAATAATTCATTTGTGTACATTTACACTAAACCAACCCGCTATGATATACCTCTTTCGAAACGAAATGAGAGATATAAAGCGTGTCGGTAGTTGTTTAAATACAGCCGACAGCATTCGTTAGGTTGTATCGTGCTAATCCCATATCCTACTATTTGCGGTGCAGTTATGGTCTAGTGAACAGCGATTTCCCGGCCAGTCGCCGATTACCTCGGTGACTGAATTGAGAACAGCTGTTTGCTAGTCTTCGAAAGAAAGTTTCGAATAGCTTGTTCTAAATTTTGAGTTTTATTATTTTGTATCTGTCATTTTAAAAAGATATATAAACGGAATATTACTATACTTTGCATATCTTATGCACCGGATCACTCGAGTTGTGTGTGTAAACGCTATATCCAACGAGACCGAAGGTCGAGTTGGATATAGCCTTTACACACACAACGAGAGTGATCCGGTACATAAGATATGCAAAGTATAGTAATGTTCCTTTTATTATATACCTCTTATAATAAAAATAAAATGAAAAACGATAGAAATGTTTCGAGCGTTACTATAAATAAACGGGATTTCCCATACGTCACACTTCGGGGAATGGCGCATGAAAGTGAATACTCGCTATTACGACCACTAAAACGAATGCTAATTGATTAAATAATAGAGAGGTGACAGCTTAAAGCAAGGTGACAGTGAAACAGAAAGCTCCTAAAGGAGCTTTTTGTTTCACTGTCACCTTGCTTTAAGCGGTCACCTACCGTAAACACCCTAATACTTAACATAATTTAGTGGTCGTAATAGAGAGGTTTTACTGTAGTTCCGAACTTCCGACTACACAGTAAACGTTCTTTTCCCATTACACAAGGTACATGGGTAATACGGAATTTTCAATCCGTCAAGGTGTATTTGTTCGATAAAATACAGAAATATTTCGGGCAGAACATTGGTAGGTATATAATAAATATATATATATTAGACGCTGGTTAGATATAGTAGGTTAAGAGTTACATTGTAATATACATACGAACAGAGGATTTAAAAATTTACTTCTATAAATGGAGTAATACATGTATATCTCTATCATGAATGCTATACTTTAGTAATTATCATGTGTTAATGACAGGTGACTGCTTATAGCGAGATGAAACCAAACCAAAACTCTCTCTTAGTAGGCTTCAGTTTTACCCTTATCCTACCATAAGCTGTCACAGGTCATTCATGAAGTCTAGTTTGCCGTCATTTAAGCGGTCGTGATAGAGGAGCTTTACTGTACAGTGTACAGTCAATCATACATTAAACGCACTACAATAGGAGTCCATTGGATGTTGCTTGCACTATTATTTAGATATTGACAATGCAAATTGTCATTTTTATATAGTTTTGCACTAATCATCTGTAAATTGTTTCATAATAATCTCTATAAGTTTACACAGTTTTGTTAACTCTAATTTATTACCTGAGTTAAATAATTCACCGAACTTAATAATATTTGGTTTCTGGTAGTAATATTTTTTTATATACATTTTTCTGTCTTTAGAAAAGAAATTGCAATTTAATAAATAATGAAATTCATCGCCTAAGTCATTTTGGTTGCAAATGGGACATTTTCTTTCACATTTTGGTGTACCATTCCACCTTCCTACCTCAATAGGGAGTTTATGGTTTCTAGTCCTGAATGCGGTTAAGGTTTTGCAGTGATAATTTGGCAATAATTTAAAAATGTTGTTCAATTCAGGTTTATCTTTATAAAGCTTATAGCAAGTACTTCCGGTTTCTTGATCTATTTTGCTATGCCATATCTGTATATATTGATCTGACAGTTTTTGCTTGAAAGCTATGGAAAACCATTTTTTATTTATATATTGTTGACTTTCCCAGATATTACCAAAACCATTGGAGCATATCAAGTGTTGTATATTAGTTAACCATTTTGATTTAGTATTTCCTTGTTCATACATTCCTTTTATAACTGTATACATGCCATTTGCTAACTTATTTTGAGATGGGTCTGAAATATTACACCAATAATATTTATACTTTATATATCCACTTTCAGTGGTATAAACCCTGTTTCACCATAAACCATAAACCATACTAGATGGGGTTGTCTTTTTTAAGTTCAGAATCGATTTCAGAAATTTTAACTGCACTCTTTCTATACTAGTTAGGTTTCCAATTCCCCATAATTCACAGCCATACAAACATATTGGACGAATCATTTTATTGTATAATTCAATTTGCATGTCAAAAGGTAGATCAAGAGTTCTAATTTTCTTTAAAAGGGAGAACATAGCTTTGTTTGCCTGTTGGGTTATATGTTGGATTGCTTTTACATAACTTCCTGACCTTGATAAAATTATTCCTAGGTATTTGTATTCATTTACTATTTCAATATCTCTGCCTTTATATTTAAAGTTTATTTTATTGGTTTTACATCTTGATACAAATATTAATACTTTAGTTTTACTTACATTAACAGTTAGTTTCCATTTATCACAGTATACTTAAAAAGCATTTAAGTTTTTCTGGAGGTCTTCTGCATTGTTGCTGAGTAAGACAGTATCATCTGCGTATAGAATGATAAAAAGCTCAAAATAGAGATATACTTCATCGGAATTGAAGCTGAGGTTAATTCCCTTAGAGTTTTTATCTTGTAAATAAGTCTAGATCATTTAGATAAATTGAGAAAAGAAGTGGTGAGAGATTTTCACCCTGACGTACTCCACTGGTGATATGAAAAAAAAGGCGAAATTCCTTCTTTTGTTTTTATACATGATTTGATATCATTATACATATTTTTTACTAGGTTTAAACCTTTTCCATTGATGTTACTCTTTATTAGTTTAACCCATAAACCGTCTCTCCAAACAGTGTCAAAAGCTTGTTTAAAATCGATAAAGGCACAGAATATTTTTTTCTTTTGAAAGGTTAGGATGTCAATAAGGCATTGAAGTACAAAAAGATTATCAGTTGTGGAGTGATTTTTTCGAAATCCGGCTTGGGTGTTTCTTATTATTTCTTCTTCTTCTACGTATGCATTTAATCTTGCATTAATTATTGCCGTGAACAGTTTACCAAGACAACTTAAAAGAGTGATTGGTCTGTAGTTTTCAGGTGCTGTGGGTTCTCCTTTATTTTTGAATATTGGTAGGATGATTCCTTTGGTCCATTTTGTTGGTATAACACCTTTATCAGGTATTAGATTAAACATTTCTTTTATAAACTGGCATCATGGTATTAATTGTATTCTTAATATGTTCATGTAAAATATTATCTGTTCCAGGACTTTTGTTGTTTTTGAGTTTATTGATAGCTTGTAATATTTCTTTTTCATTGATTTCTGTGTTAATAGATTCATTAATGTCATCCAGTTGTGTATTATCCGTGTTTATGACTTCGTTGTCCTTTATGTTTTCTTCACTTTCCTCATTGAGGTTTGAAAAGAAAGTATGAAGATCATCTAGTTTTGCTTTGGTTTGTTGTTGAGATTTGTTATATAAATTGAGTTTAAGATTTTCCAGTAAGACTTTGGGTTTGTATTCTTGTTCTTTTTAAGCTTTTCCATTATTTTGGTTTTATTGTTTTTAACAGCTATTGAAATTGTGTTTTTATATTCTTTGCTTATGAGTTTTAATTTATTTTTGTTTTGTTCAGTTCTGCTATTATTGTATATTTTCCTTGCTATGTGATATTTATCTCTCATTCTTGAGCAGCTCATATTAAACCATGGTTTGGATTGTTCTTTTGTATTCTTATTGGTATGTTTGGTTCTGTTTCCAAAAGTAATTTGACAGCTTTATTGGTATATATTATTAATAGTTTCTGTTATATCGTCTATTTCATATTGTGATATTTTATTGTTTGTTTCAAGACAATTGAGAGTGTCTAACACTTCGTGTACCTTTGCGATATTAAGGTTTTGGTGGAAATTTTGTTTTTTGATATCATCCCATAGTTTAATAGACAGGTCACATGTCTCGGTAGTTGACTCAGATGTATATTCAATGTCTGACCCTATATTTAGTGTTATTTCGACTGGATTGTGGGCATCTGAGAATAAACTGTTAAACTCTATAACCTTTAGATCTGTAACTAATTCTGCCACTGGATTGTGGGCATCTGAGAATAAGCTGTTAAATTCTATAACCTTTAGATCTGTAACTAATTCTGCCACTTCAACTGACCCTATAAAGTAGTCTATAGTGCTTATTCCTTTGCATGTTGTTTCTGTGTTATCCTTGTCGTTACCAATTCTACCATTAAGTATAAAGAAATTGTTGCTAGAGCGAAAGTTTAATAATTGGTTTCCATATTCATTGACCATGATGTCTGTTGTTTTTCTGTCTAGGGGAATGTTATGTTGTTGTAGCCTATACAATATATTATTGTTTTCATCAGTTAGTTCATCAATGCCATGCATATGAAATATAAACTCATCACTAAGTGTGTAATCTTGTTTTGTGCCTGTTCTAGAGTTAAAGTCACCAAATAATAGTATGTTGCTTGCTTCCAAATTATTTAGTTCTGTTTGTAATTCAAGATAAGGGTCAGGATGTGCATATTTTGATCTAATAGGTGGGATATATACTATTCCACACATAAAATCTTGATAGCCATTTAGTTTGTCTTTGGACAGAGAAAATTTAAACCAGAATAGTAGTTTGCATTTGCTTTCAATAGGTGTAAAACATATTCAGCAATTTCGTTCTTCACTAAAAGTGCTATTCCACCTGATCTGTGTGAGGCAATTTGTTTTCTATTATGCATGAAAATCTGATACCCTTTTATATCTAAATAGTCTAAATCGTCTAATTTGCTTTCTTGTACTCCCACAATGTCATAATTCTGTATAAAGTCTAAAAATTCTGGAAAGTTTACTTTAGATTTTAAGCCACAGACATTGATACTACACATTTGTAATGATTTCTGTGTATTATCTTTAACACTCTGTGTGCTGTTCTCTGCGTGTTCCTATGCACTTTCTTCTAAGGGGGTCTGCCCTTGAGTGTCTTCTGTTGTTCTGTTTTCTGCATCTTCAGTCATGGGGTGCATTGAATCACTGTCACTATCACAGTTACTTATAGTCACCTCATATGTTTCTTTTTGTTTTTTGGTTTGTATGTCTTTGTCAAGTGGAGAGTTGGCTGTTCTTTTGCCTTTCTGCTGGATGGTGTTGTCACTTTTCTTCTGGTACAGGTCCTGAGATCTATATCTTGCAGTGAATGTTTGTGATCTTCTGGGTGTTTCTTCTAATTCATTCCTGGTTGTGTTTCTCTTGTAGAATACTCTTTCTCTGTTATATAGGGATGAATCATTATATACACTTTCCCTGTAGTGTTTTCTTCTTGTGTCTGTTTTTCCTTTTGTTTGTTCTGGCTTATATAATTGGTTGTTTATATAAAGTCTATCTTTGATGAGCTTCACTTTCAGACCATCATTTTTGACTTTTCTCAGCTCTTGGTATAATGGCTTTCTTCTTTCTTCTATTTCTTTGGGAAATTGTTCCTTGATGCCAAAGTTTGTGTCTTTCAAAAATGCAGATGCTGAGTATCTTATTTTCGCTCTCTCTTTAAAATTTACAAACTTTGCTATGATTGGTCTTGGTCTTTCTTGATTCCATCTTCTTCTACCCAGTCTGTGGACTCTGTGGAATTCAATCTTTGTCTCTACTTGCATACAGTCTTTTAAAATGTGTCAAGTTTTTCCTCTGTTTCTTCAAACTGATCTGCATTTGTGTCATCTTCTTCTATACCAAATAATATGAGATTATCCCTCATGCTTCTACACTGCAAGTCTAGCAATTGTTCTTCTTGTAGATCCTGTTGTTCTTTTAGCTCTTCATTTTTTTTGGTAAGGTTTTCCATTTGCTTTCTTAGTTCTTCAATCTTTCTATCATTTACCTTTTCTTTTGCTTTAGACTCATCTAAAAAACAACTGATGCTGTCAACACTTTGCTCACATTCTTGTACATTGTTGCTATTTTCTTTCACTTCTTGATCAAGTGTGTACACTTTGGCCTCTATGTCAGTCATTGTTGTTTTGATGCTGTTTATTCCTGTGATTTTTGTTTCTATTGCATTGATTCTTGCATTCTGTGTTTTTAATGTTTCTTCCATGTTTTGCCAGGTAGTGTTTTGATTGTGAAGCTCTGTCTCTATATTTGAAAATTTTGACTCAATATTGATAAGCCTGCCTTCAAGGCGGTTCTCGAAGCCTTCAAGTAATTGTAGTATTCTTGTACTATGGTTTTGGTTTTGGGAATTGTCACAGTGTTGGGGTTGAGGGGCATCACCGTGGTATCCTGTTATGTTTTGTTGTTGCCTTTCCGTTTGTCCAGGACTTATTTGTACATAGTTTTGTGGAGGGTATATAGCAGATGGATATAAAATGTCTCTTGAATTTCTCAGATGTTGAAATGTTGCTGCATGGGTTGTGTTTTGGGGAGTTGCTTGCGGTAAAATATTGCTTGTACGGAATTCCGCACTGCCCTGAGCATTGCTAGCCACTGTTTGCATTGTCTCATTGAAATGCTGACAACTCATGATTGTATCACTTTGTTGAAAACCATAGGCACCACTTATATTGTTTGTGTGATGTTCTGCTGCACCCTTTTTGTCTTTATGATTTTCGTTATCGTTATGATGATCCGTGTCAGTTGTTGTTTGGTGGGTGGGGTTTGTTTACCTTTTTCAACTTTTTGGTCTTGCTTGTTGTCTTCTTATTTCTTGTCATTCTTTAAAATTAATGTTATTTGACATTTGCCTTACATTTGTGAACATGTGTGTACAGTTGTTTATGTTTTGGCGTACCTATAGATAACTTTCAACTATTTTAATAAATGGCGCTAATAATAATTGTCCTTTCATCATGGCGACCGGAAGCCCACCTAGCGCCGATTATAGGATGTTAAATATGTCAGACCGGAACATAACGTTCCCAGTATAGAAAGTGTGAATACATTATTTTGCTTTATGTTCGAGCGACTTTCTTATGTAATTCTGGTGAACAATTTCAAACCGTAGCTAGAAGATAACTTGTCGAATCTGTAAATAGAAAGCCACTCCCCTGGATTTTCAGGAAAGAGAAAGCATACAGCTTTAATGACGGAGCGTAATATCATAATCTCCCTTAAAAACAGCATTAATTTTTGTTTTATCGCAATTTGATTTTGTGAACTGTCTCCGACTTTAAATAGGGGTTTCGAGATACCCAAACGTATAATGTAAAAGTAGACCCTAACTTGGTTGGTATCTCTCCGCCGTATGGAAGATTTTTAAAACTAGTTGGAACAAGATCTGAAGTGAGGGTTCACTTAAAACTGAACCTCACTTTTTCCTTAGAGTTATACAGAGCGAATGTAAATATTACTGCATGAACGACTGAATCCCGGAATACCGGCTCTGTTAATTTAATGACTCTTGTTAATAGTTACCTTATGTCTGTTGTTTATTGTACTTGTACTTGTTTTGTCTTGTACTTGAACTTGTTTTGGTTTGTATTCACATTATTTCATACATATATATTTAAGTCTTTCTCTTTTTTACTCTGTGTGCATGCTTTTCCGACGATATCCTTAGTCAGGCCGTTCATTTATGCATGCCATTGTCGCGTTTACTGCCTTTCAACTGATACGAGCACTTAACAGTGGGGAACTAGTTCATATTGAAAGAAAGATTCGTTTGAATCCGCCAGGAAGATTAGAAATAATTGAAGACCTAAATTAGTCCTGTGATAAACACTTGCTGTTGTAGTGTATGAACGTACAGTAAATACGGGCTTACGGTAAAGGTCGAATAATTATGTTGAAGATGTCGATTTCATAGATAAACTTTGAACTTTGTTTGATAAATCGAAGATTTGTTATGTCATGAAATAATTTAAGGATTGCTTGTTTTACTGCTTGTGATCAGGATCCAACTTGTTTGACACTCGTATTGAAATTTCCGCAGTCATACTGCCTTATTTGTAACTTCGATAGGACCTTGCAGACAACAAAATTGAAACAGACGACAATGAAACGATGAAGGGGTAAACATCCCTCAACTTTACAAAAATATATATAAAAACATAAAAACAAAACAAAATCTTGTATAATAATAATAATAATAATAATAATAATTTCATACAAAACTTATAATTAAACAACACTATTGAATACAAACTAGATCTAGCAATTTACAAACATAATAGTATCTTAATCATTTGAAAAAGTGTACCTGTTAAATGTACACTTGTCTTATGTAAACAGCAAATACCTAGATCACATGGCTCCTAAATCAGTCATCTGATTAGGGTATATACTGTTTGGCATTTAACAATATATGAACAAACGGTAAACGATAACCACTTATAGTATCTGGTAAAAGAAGGGCTAGATAAAATTGAAAACTGGAACTGTCCATTTGGAGGAAAGTAATTTAATATATCACAATTTAATATTAATTGAAAAACAGTTTTAACTCAGCTTAGATATTGCGTACATGACCTATTAGGTATTTATCCACAGTTTGATACTGATTTAAAGATTTGCGGTACTGCCCCATACTCGGCATATACAAGTACATGTGAAGTACGAACCCATCCTATGCAAACAGTGATGAGAATTATCCTGATTGAGCTTTTTGAGTAGGGTCTTCACAGTTTTTTGTTTAGAAAACCACATTGAGAAACAACACTAAATTATCAAAAAAGGACCTCATTGTACAGGAAACTGGCATTGTCGATTTGGTTGGTCAGGTAGTCTTAAGACAGGTGACTGCTTAATGGATGTCAAAAAATGCAGAAAGATCCCCTTCAACGTTGTTTTCATCCTGTATTTTTGCCACAGGTAGCATGGCTTTACAGTTTGCCTTGTTATTCATATATCATATACAAATGCAAATATCTTTCAAACACATAGCCATATTTCAGTTTCAACCTATAATTAATTCACTTTGATATAGGAAAGTTATGTTTTGTAAATGATTATAATCATTATGGCAGAACGATGTGTACTGCTTAACCCTTTTTCTGCCAAGGCCGCCTGTATTGGTATTTGCAAACAGTTTGGATCCTGATCAGACGCCGCGTTACCGGCGTCTGATCAGGATTCAAACTGTTTGATAAACATGATATTCTTTACGTTTCTTAAGTTAAAAAACGCATACCATTATTGATTGTATAAATAACATCAGACAAACAATGTATGCAAATGATAATACGGTAGTGACTATGCTAAACAGGTTATTACGCCATAATTGTAGCTAAGGGGTTAATTGGCACTAGCTACGATATTCTTTTTAATTACGATAATTAATTCCTGACACATGCCGGGTCGTTTTTAAATATCCTTCAGTGGGAATATCCGTTTGTGACAAATTAAAGCGTTAATGCCAAATATCTTAGGGTCGTTGCAATCGATTTGGAGCCAGACCAGATTTACGGTGTCTAAATTGGCTCCAAACTGTTTGCTACTTACATGTAGATTAAAATGAGTGGTCGACTCTTTTTAAAAATGTTATTTTCTCGATTTTATTGCAATACGTTTGCGTTTCATTTGTGTTTAAACGGGAAATAATAACATAAATATATCCCCCTGTACGTTACATATTCTAAACGGTGGATCTACGTAACGAACTTGTAACTTTTGAGTACAGTAAAATTAAATTGTTTGAATGAGTTAGCGGATGAAACATTTGACTTCAAGCAGGGTTACAGTGAAACAGAAGGGTCCTGTTTTACTGTCACCTCGCTTTAACCTGTCGTCTGTTTTTATAAAATCGGTTACCTTCGGTGTAGTGGTTGTAATAGAAGGGTTTTATTGTATTGGACAATTTGAGTCCCAATATCTGCATTAGTAGTTGAAACCTAACGATTTTTGATAGAAAGAGTGGATGTAAAATTTCAGCAAATTGAAACGACATGTATAGAAGAGGAAGTGTAGACACAGTTGTGCAACTAATCATAATCCTAAACTCCTAAAAGGGCAATAACTCTAGACATAATAGCTGAATGGTATTGACACTTGCAGGTGCACCGGTTCCAGTGACAGTTAGAATGGCTGAACAATTTCAGCAAAATTTACTGAAAAGCTGTAGGAGAAGAAGAAGGGACAACATTGTATAATTAAACATACTCTTCTGATCAAACAAAGGGTTATAACTCTGGAAGATGTTTAATAGTAGTATGAATGGCCGTAATATTTCGTCAAAATTACAAAAACAACTGTCGGAGAAGAAGCACGTACAAAATTAATAACTCAACATACTCATCAAATCCGAAAAAGGTCTGTAACTCTCTTAATCATTGTTGAATCTTAATCTAACCTTTAGGTGCTCATTTTCGCATGACAGTCAGTAAGGCTTTAAAAAGGCTGCCTACTTGGCAAAAACTGTAGAAGAAGATGTGCGGACAAAATTGCGTTTATCGGAGGGGGGACGGATGTACGCATAAGAGAGTAACAAATGTATTGTGAATGTCACACAATAAGTAATTACTGGCGGAAACTTTCCGTATATACACAGGTTACGCGTTGGATGTTTGCAGCCCAAGAGTGCGTTCTATACAAAGCAGCTCACAATGTATGGAGGTTTTTGTCCGTATTGACAAAACTTGTGCAAACATGTTACTTGCTTTGTGGAGTATAATGAAAGCAGGTACCTTCTGTAGATTCATGCTACACGTCATCAGATCTGACTCTAAATAGCTTGCAATAGATGTACATGTACATAATTTAGCTCAACAGGATACACTAAAGTTTTCCCAATTGAACGTTTATCATTACATTTTTATCTGTATCTTGGCAACACTACATCGTCTACAATCTTTATATTTACTAAGGGGTTAATTAACAAAAATAGAGGTAACGTATTCCAAAAGGGAATTAAGATTACTTTGCTCTTTACTAATATTTCGACCTGTATAAGTGTTTAGGGATAAACATGCCACAATTTACGTCATAGTTTTTTACGGGAGATCAAAGTACATATCTGATTTGATTCCCAAATGGATATGACACAGCACATCAACACTGTGTGCAGGTCTAGCTACGCACAGCTGCGGCAAATAGGTCATATTAGACAGTACCTTTCTCCAGAAGCTACAAAGACTTTGGTCAATTCTCTGGTCACATCAAAAATTGACTACTGCAACTCACTGCTATATGGGATTCCCCAAAACTCACTACGAAAACTACAGCGTGTGCAAAATACAGCAGCCCGCATCATTACCCGGACTCCTCGGTACAATCACATCACTCCAGTCTTGAAGGAGCTTCACTGGCTTCCAGTTCAACACAGAGTTGAATTCAAAATTCTGACACTCACATACAAAGCCATGTGCAATGATTCTCCAAGGTACATTGTTAGTATGCTGGACGTGTATAGACCTCGAAGAGAGTTGCGGTCTGCGAGTAAATCAGTATCGCTGGTTGTGCCGAGAAGTCGTTTGGTGAAGTTTGGAGATAGAAGTTTCATGCATGCAGCCCAAAAGCTCTGGAACTCTATACCATCAGACATCAGAGATGCGAGCTCAGTTGCAGTCTTCAAAAAACGTCTGAAAACACACTTCTTTAATATTTATTATTAGAACACATTAGGAAATGGATGACTGCTACCTCCGGGCCATGTTCTTGCTGTATATAGTGTGGGTCTAAATAGGAGTTCTGGAATTGTACCGTTTGCCCATGCCTGTTCGGTGGATCTTGATGGTAGGGATTGCCCCTGATCTCTTTGAAACCGACTGGCTTGGGGTTTGCGGTATAATTCAGGGACAGCTTCTTATCTTGATGTTTTATAAAGTAAGGGTGTAATTTCAGCCATGGAACATGTAGGTCCCGCGGGTGTGGGGTGGAGAGGGTAGATGACTGCTACCCTAGGGCTGTGTTCATTCTGTATATGTTATGGGTCTAATTTTTAGTTCTGGGGTTGTACTGTTGACCAATGCCTGTCTGGTGGATCTTTGATGGTAGGGATACAACTCTGATCTCTTTTGAAACCAGCTGGCGTGGTCTGTGGTACAATTCGTGGACAGCTTTCACCATTTTTAATAATGTTATTGATCTTCTATAGAGTTTTTAGTTATGGTCGCATGCTATTTTTCCTAGTTATGTTACATTAGATGGCCTGCATTGGGCGCTCTGCTATTATTTCTATTGGTCGGCAATCTTTAGCCGGTTGCATGGTTCATTGCTGATTGATGGGGGTAGTGTGATTGCCGTTTTGGGGGCTGTCTTTTGTATGTTTATTCTTATTTAATTTAGATCTAATTATAGTTATTTGTGTTTTGTCGATGGCCTGCATTGGGCGCTCTACCATTATTTATATCAGTCGGCAATACTTAGCCGGTCGGTTCATTGCTGATTGATGGGGGTAATGTGATCGCCGTTTTGGGGGACTGTCTTTTATATGTTTATTCATGTTTTATTTCAGATCTAATTGTAGTTATTTTGTCTTTTCACGATTTATAGGTACATATGTGTTATTTCATGTAAAGCGCTTTTGAACGCACAATCCCTGTGTGAAAAGAGCGCTATATAAATCTGGTATAATAATAATAATAATAATAATATCCAGATGGAATGCATTTATGTTGTCATCTACTGATTATTTCACTTGGAAGGTGTATACCACGGATATTTTGGAACTCTGTTGTAACCCTTTACCTCAAAGCCTATTTCTGGTTTTGAAGACAGGTGACCACTTAAAGCGGGTTGAAAGTAAAGCAGAATGTGCCTTATTTAAGCTAAAATCTGCTAGGTTATATAAGATATTTGTAATGGTAATTGTTCATGAGAGTATAAACTGGAACTATTTTCCTCAGCGGAGGCAAAAATTAAATATGCTAAAAGGCGCTTCTAATGGGTAAAGGGTTAACCGTGGCACCCCATGGACCATTCGTAAAGTTACTGTGTAACTAGGGAAGCGAGTTATCGCTTGACCAAATATCCGCTGCGATGTAAACCCAACTGACAAGCGTAACTCAATATGTCTGCATCTCCGCATCTCTTCGCGAGGTTGCATTTAAACTAGTTCGAATACAAAATTCCTGGAATAGATTACCGTCAAACTTTGATACATTTTGTATCTCGATCTCGTTAAAGTAGAACATTTCCATACTTCACAGTTCAAACGTAACTTTTCCAAGTTTAACTTTGAAATAAGGATTTATTCGACTTAAGCGAGGTCAAAATAATGAAAGTCAACTGTATTAATACGGAAAAAGTTCGAGTAAAACAAATTCGAGAATTTGCACTTCGAATGACGATGCATGCGCATGCAATGTAACTCTTTTAATATTTGAACGGTTGATGTATCATAGACATCACGTGATAGAGTGTACCCAGGTACTCAAGGACAATGTATTTGTGGCATACTAGCAGAGGAAGGCCGGGGGTTAGCAGTACTTTGAAAATGGTTGTGCATTGTAAATATTTCGTGGTCATGCTATGTTCAGCAGTTGTACTGGGACAGCTAAATGTTGTTGTGATTCATTACGAGCTTTTAGATGGATAAAAATGTACCACACCATTGTTTGCGATTGGTGCTAAGTCTGAGATAGCTTGTGCAGCAAGATGTTCCATGGACGCGTCATGTAAATTGCATTTTTGTACATTGGAGAATGAGCTATTATTTCCGGTTTAATCGAAATTCAACCTTAATTAAACCGCAATACAATGAAATGACTGAAAAATACCAAATTCTAGATAAAGATTGTGGACGAATCTGTTAATATTCTAGCAATCAATTGGGAATATACCTGAGGGCGGGTTATCTGTTGTCTGAACTGATTAAAAACTGGGCAATGGTCATAAGGTTTTCAGTATACAGTGGAGAATGTGTTATTCTTTCCCAATAAATGCGTTTACGCTAAAATTATTATTTGCAGTAACCCGGCGTCTGATCAGGCTCCAAACTGTTTGCCACCAAGATAAACAAGAATTATCAGAATTGTCCAAAAGTTGTTCTTTTCTACGTTTTAGTGTTTTGCGTTTGCGTACGTTTGCGTTTAAACGGGAAAGAACAACAGATTATCCACTGTAAACGTGTGAACAGGGACACAATAACGTTTTAGCCGACTGCTAGGTGCCGTGTACTGTGTTGTGCTGTCGTACAGTGGAGAATGTGTTATTCTTTCCCAATAAACGCGTTTACGCTAAAACTATTTTTTGCAGTGCAAACAGTTTGGAGCTAGATCAACGCCGGGTAACCCGGCGTCTGATCAGGCTCCAAACTGTTTGCCACCAAGATAAACAAGAATCATCAGAATTGTCCAAAAGTTGTTCTTTTCTACGTTTTAGTACACGTTTGCGTTTAAACGGGAAAGAATAACAGATTCTCCACTGTAGGCCTTAGCTGCTTCAATTGCTACAGTTTGTTTCCAAACGAAAGTCAACTTGTATTCTGTTCCAAACCTTTTGCAGTGTAAAGTACGATTTTACATTAAGTGAGAAGTAAACGTCTTCCCCTATCAATGGGACAAAAGTATTACTTCTTTCAAGTAAATAACTGTTTAAAGAATAATAAGGATAAAGCAGACACCTTATATACAAACTTGTTTAGGCGGTTACTTTATAGAATGGCTCATTTACATGTACTACATGTAGATGTTAATGTGTTTAATAAATAGAGCTAATATCGTAATAAATGACAACCTGTTAATTCACAAGTATACTCGTCATTTACTTGTGAAGAGTAAATTTGTTCAAAGAAAACTGTAGACCTAGAATAAAGGGCTCATACACAACTAAACAGGGTATGTACTGTTTGTTATTCTATACAAGCTTACAAGCTTGTGAGAAAAAAACCCTAAATAGTGAAATATTGACTCTGTTGGAAACTGGTATTGTCCAGTTGATGTTTCAGAGATGAATGATGTAAAGCAGCGTTGATAAGTCTGCAGACAAATGACTGTTTAACGCTTTACCCAATAACCCGTTTATAACATTAGATACAGGTGATCACTTAAAGCAGGCTGAAAGCAAAGCAGAATGTGCCTTCAGGCACATTCTGCTTTACTTTCAGCCTGCTTTAAACTAGCATTATAATTTGCGTTTTTACTCATATATCACGTTCGCTTGTCGTGTGTAATTACCGATGCAAATATAGTTTATACACATAGCCATATTTCAGTTTCCACTTATAACTGATATGTTGTTGTATGATAGTTATGTTTTGTAATTTATCATACTGTCCCGTAATGAAGAAGGAGTTATGCAGCGTCTACTCATGATCCAAACTGTTAAATAAACATATTAACATTATTTTAAGTGAAACGTGTTAAATTCTTAATTGTATAAATATCATCAGACAAGAAGGATATTGTGCCGCTTATCCCTTTATCTGTCAGCGCAGTCTACTCTGCTATTTGCAAACAATATGGATCCTGATTAGACGCCGCGTTACGCGGCGTCTGATCAGGATTCAAATTGTTTGATATCATATCAACATTTTGTCAGTTAAAAACGTGTTCAATTCTTAATTATATAAATAATATTAGACGACAAAATGAAGCGGATGATATCACTCTAGAAAAGTTATTTCGTCATAATGGGTTAACGCAAGGCTTAAATGGGATTTTCTCTCGTGTGTTTCCATTCCCATAGTGAATTACTGGTCCTTGTCGCATCGTTCGAAATATCAAACAGTGGAGTAAACGTTATTCTGTCCCGTTTAAACACATACGCAATGCACTTAAATGCACAATATACGAGCTGTTATGTTTAACCTAAGAAGCAAACAGTTTTGAGGCTGATCAGACACTGGGTTACCCAGCGTCTGACCTGACTCCAAATGGTTTGCAATAGAACTAATGGTTTCAGCATAAACACGTTTATTGGAAAAGAATAACGTATTCACCACTGTACAGTGGATATATCTTTTCGTTATAAATATAGGCGTTTATACTAAATCCCATGGGCCCGTTGCAAACAATTTGGAGCCAGATCAGACGTCGGGTACATGGTGTCTGATCAGGCTCCTAACTGCTAGCTACTCATATACAGATGAGTGGCCAAGTATTGTTCTTTTTAAATGTTATCTCCATTTTAATGCAAAACGATTGCGTTTAATTTGTTTTCAAACGGGAAACAATAATATATTCTCCTCTGCACCATGCATATTCAAAACGGTGGATTTGCGTAATGAAATAGCAACTGTATATATTATTTTATGAGTACAGTAACAGTAAATTGTTTGAATTAATTGACGTGTATGAAATACATTTGACTGCTTAAATTAAGGTAACAGTAAAACAGAAAACTCCTGTTTTACTGTCACTTTGCTTTAACCTGTCACAGGGCTGCCATTTCTCCGGATTTTTCCTAAATCTCCGGATTTTTTTTCACTTCAGGGTTTCTTAAAGCAGGCTGAAAGTAAAGCAGAATGCGCCCTTAGGCGCATTCTGCTTTACTTACAGCCTGCTTTAAGTAGTCGCATGTCAAAAAAACAAGAAAAATGCTATAGGGTAAAGGTACGATTCGTAAAATCGCACTTGAAAAAAGCCAATTTGGAAATCTTAGGATTTTTCATGTCAACTTATGGCAGCCCTGCTGTCACCTGATTTAAAACTATCAATTAACCATCGGTTTAGAGGTCGTAATGTTGTGGTTTTAATGTATTTAATAATGTGTGTACTGAAACTAGTTAATTGATGGCTCATCTAAATAAAGGTAGATACTGTTTTGCAGACGAGGTGGCAAATGTTTGGTTTCATTTACAATAAATTATTAATATTTGTCAATGTCGCTTTATATCTAAAACAATGCCAAGCATAGACACACACCGTTAAAACACATTAAAAGCATATCTCCACAGGGCTTGAACCTTATTTTGTTCAATTGTTGTCTGCTACAAATATACCGATTGCTAAATAAATCAAAATTAATTTCAAGCTTTTTTAAACTGATAAAGTGTAACACGAGTGACACACAGAAATGATCCAAACCAGACACCGCGTTACGCGAACTGTTTGCAAATGTTAGGCAAATCGCGCTAAACACGATAAGGGTTAACTCATTCCAATCTGAAACATTTGACCCTTTCACCGCCAAATTATTTTTGAGCTTTTTACCCCTACACCGCTTTGTGTCGTCTGCTTCAATATTATTGTCTGTAATATCATTTCAAATTCAGAATAAAGAGTGTAAGACAAAAGAAATATCGAAACGGGTGTCAAACAGTTTTGATCCTGATCAGACGACGCGTAACGTGGCGTCTGATCAGGATCAAAACTGTTACAAATTCTACTTTAGGCGAATATGGCGATGAACGGGTTAATGGAAAATTCCAGTTTTAAATTGAATCTAGTCAATTTATTGCAATAAAGGGGTGTTTTCAACAATTAATTGCAAAATAACAAACAGTGAAGGCCCAAACTAGAGAGTTCCTGCAAGTGATATCTGCTCTCGGTCTACATTGTTTACCGAGCTCAAATGTCCTCTTTAAAGGTACACTATATGGGAAAGGCAAGTATTCTTGTCGCTTGTGTTGAATTTATTTTGTCAAACGCACCCGTATACTAAAATTAGATTTAGCTTAGCTATTATTCAACTCCGAGACATTCCACTCTGAAATAGGGATATGTTCGGCGTAAGCAGGCCGCAACCATGAAGTTCCACTGTAGTAATATGGAAAAAGGGTATTATGCAGTTCGATTGTTTGTACGTATGCAACCATGACTCTTTGTTATTTGAACAGCTTATGTATTATAGACATCACGTGATGAGCACGTCCAGGCACTCAATGACAAAATATTTGTGGAATCATAGCAAGAGGACCAGTGCGTAGCAGTACTTTGAAAATGGCTGTGCATGCTATATGTTGCGTGGTCATGCTATGTGCAGCAGTTGTACTGACACAGCTAAATGTTGATGTGATTCATTACGAGCTTTTAGATGGGAAAAGATGTACCACACCATTGTTCTCGATGAGTGCTCGATCTGAGATAGCTTGTGCAGCAAGATGTTCCATGGACGCGTCATGTAAAAGCCAGTTCTTTATACCAGAAACTAAAGAATGTATTGGCTGTGATGGTATCTACCAGACCTCTAATCTGACCGCTCTGGTGGATGAACCAGGAACAATCTATTACAGACCATACGGTAAGTTATTTCCCATGTATAAACGTAACCCATTTATGCCTAGTGGATTCTTCCATGTTCATATTTTGGATAAGTCAATTTGTGCAATACGGTAAGCTTTTCAGTATTTTATGTCTATACGGTTTTATTATAGACCTATCGATGATTTCTCAGATAAAGTTCATATGCGTCACATTTGATATAATCACTAGTAATAATAACCCTTTTTTGATGTGACGATATCATTTATCCCGGAAATATCTTTTGTGACGTCAACCGTAAAAAAAACTCGTCAACTTTCAAAATGTAGAATGCAATTGAAGAAACATAAACTGAATACTTAAAAGATTCAATATTTTAGTGAGATTTTCACTCCCCTTATAAAAAACAATTTTAGCAATTTTAGGCAGGTTGGTAGTCGATGGTGTTGATCCCATACGCTGCTTTGCAACAAATTAAATTGATCAAAATAGTCTTCCTGAAATCACAATCGATATATTTCATCTTCCCTCATCGTTCACCGGCGCTACGTTACCTGGTCTGTGTCGCATTGCCATAAAACCAAACTCATCCATCGAAACTTTTTGACACTTGTAGCGTCATTTCTTCAGTCAAAACAGCACCCTAAAGCTGGCTTTACACATATTGCAGACGACACTCCAATAACAGATGATATTTTGGCGGTAAGATGGTTAAAGTAGACGAATAAACTTGGCAGCGAAAGAGTTAAGCGCACTTTCTTGCTTTAATGGCGCATTCGCTTTGAGTGTGAGTATATCAGGGCCTCTATAGACAATTTGTGATTGGTGACATTGGCTGTGCGCACTTAATCCTGCTGTACAGTTACTTTCACGCCTGTCGAGAACAATTGGATGGGTGAGGGGAGGCGGGGTAGTCCAACAAAAGACTGAAGACATATCTTTAAACATGGTCATAAAGTAATTTGCCCAGAATGTTTCACCGAGTTTCACTATCAAAAATGGCGTCCGGACAACTTTAACGAAGTTGGGATGTATTGAGGCATGCAAGGTGAAGGTTCACAAAGAAACACTGCTGTATATCGTTTCCGTTTTATGTCAATTCATGTTGTGCGATTTCTCTGTAAACTGTATTTAAAGGGGTATATAATAAATAAAATAATAATTTCAATTTCTTTGATATGAATAAGTATACGACTCAAATGTGCTGTTATCTGGTTAAAGGGCTTGTCCAACGGACTCCTTTTTAACCTTATATAGACCCAATCCTGTGAAATACTTTGCATATTAATCCAACGGAATTGAGTATACCCTATATATCGTTAAACTCTTTTACTAATGAAGTTCAACAATTTGCCAGTTGGGTTTTAACCCCATACCTATCCAGGGTTTTTGATTTCGATCATTTCCTTCGGGCGATACTTTAATTTATACATTTTGCTTTACACTGAGCATGCAACAGAACAAGAGGGACCTTCCAAAGACGAATAGGGCAGAACTCCGGTCACTCTGTGTCTGTTTCCATCTTTCTGTGACATCTAATTACCCTAAAGTTGGAAGAAAATTAAATTAAACTATAAATCAGAGCTATACGTTACCCCGGCCAATATTAATATAGTAAGACTTTGTCAGTGAACGAGATAAAATAGTTTTACTAGTGGTAATAATTATTTGAGGTCCATTATGATATTATTTAATCATAAGTCAAAAGACGTTATTACTGATCAACTAAAGTCATGTTGATTGGATTGAATTACCTATTGTAAGGTCTGTTCTTTTCTACAAGTCCTTATTATTACCTTTATAATTAGATTAATTGTTCATATTTTGATTTACTGGTATACGAAAAAGCTGAATTTTCCCCCTCAACTTCAACTGAAACATTTAAGTTCCATTTGACCACTAAAACATTTGTTAACTACTCAGTATTTAAATTGACAAGCATTGACCACTTAAGACCAGTTTGGGATTATGTTAATCAAACTAGCAACCAAAGGCTATAGTCATAACCAATCAACTACTAAATTCAATTTATTTTGCACTTAACGTTAAACTGACCTTTAAGAGCTCTATCGACCACTCAACATTTCAATCGACCAGTATTGATCCTTTTGAGAGTATATAATACTAAACAAAAAAACCACGAAGGAAGTACCCATAGTCAGTAAACATTAAAAATGTTGCAGATTTATCGATATCTACACTTAACGAATCTTCTAAGTGTGCACTTATATATGGTATCATATCTCAGACACTAATGGCCAGATCGTGTTAAAACATGGCAGAAATCAATTCTGATGGTAATATATTTACTTTATATAATACAAAACAAACAATAGATAAATTTAACGAAAAATATAAGTGAGTAAAAACATTAGATTGTTTTTTTACGCTCAGAGAGAGAGGGGGAGATGATGGGACGTACACAGAAATCGCGGGTGCGATTCCCTATTTTGATTCGCTGGTTATTACTGATACCCAGTGTAAAGCACTGATCAATACATTGGGCTTCGTTTTTATATTGTCTTATCCGAGTGTAACAAAAAGTCATTACGTCACTTTAGAGAAAGAAACGGTGTTAATAGACCTTTCTCAAATTGTATGCATGCCTGAGATTCCATTACCAGAACGAGGCTAGTAGTGCAAGTTACTGACCAGTCAGTATGGCCACTGTGTGTATCAAAGTGCATATCGTTTTCTAGATATGATGCTAGCTTAAGTTTTCATAGATTCGCAAATGTCAGCAGCTGTAAAAACTGGGTTGTAAAATAAAGAAGAGATGATGGTTCATTTTCCAAGGTTAAACAGTTTTATTAGTACCATGCTTAAAGAAACGATTGAATGTCATGAGACACCATAATAAGTTAACATGTACATGTATATTATTTGGAATTTCAGACATCAAAAGATACATAATTATAATGAATTTGAACATACCTGAATATAAGCATAAGTTTTCTCAAGGTAAAATCGTATTTCTTTTTACGTTAATTTTTAAACATATGCATTTCAATAGGAGAACATTAATACCATATTTATTCTAATTAACAACTTTCAGATTACTGGTTCATCATTGGTTTCCTCCAAATACTTAAAGACAGGATATTTGAAATGGACACCAGTGTTGAAAACATTAAAGAAATGATCTGTATCAACAGCATTTGACTGGTCTAAGGAAAAACAAGCTAGACGTTTAATAAACAATAAAATGGTATCATT
The DNA here is from genome assembly GCA_922989275.2 of Gari tellinella. Taxonomy (NCBI): domain Eukaryota; kingdom Metazoa; phylum Mollusca; class Bivalvia; order Cardiida; family Psammobiidae; genus Gari; species Gari tellinella. The sequence continues at coordinate 76,282,672 of OV277868.1, read as the reverse complement.
AGATCCTGTTATCAAGCAGACATCAACATTAAGGTTCAGAAGAGAGTCTATTTTAACATTTAAACCGCCTTTGACATTCACCTATATACATGTACTACAAAAAAAGCTAAGATCAATGTAAATTAACAATAGCTATTTGTATGATATTAATTTATTTAAAAAAATGAATAAAATAAGAATGTTGTTCATGTTTCATTTTAATGAAGCCCCAGAATCTGCTCAAGACGATATGGAGACATCAACCCAGACTTCAAATCCATATGAATTTTAAAGAACCTTTTGGACAAGAAAACACAGGAATGTGAAAATTTAAATTCACAGATTGCAATAGAGCGTTTTGAAATCAACAGATTTTCAAAGATAATACCTTGACAATTTTTCTTACTGGATTCAATTGGTATTTAATTTTTATTGCATTGTTCAATATTTTATTAAGCCAACTACTCAGAATATGCTGTTTTGTCCATTTTCATTAAGCAACTAAAGCAAACTGGTCATATAGAATTATAAAATAAATAAATTACACTTTGTTACAATATAATAATATTATGTTTCTTATAAAACTTACAGCTAGATGTCCGATATGGTGTTTCATTCTTTTTCTGTGAGAGAAGCATTCCCTGGTCACCACTGATTTGTTATGAATTTTGCGATTTGGAGAGCATGTATTAGAAAAAATATGGTAGTTATGTTGGAGGAGAAAGTTAAATAAGCATTCTTAGCTAATTAGTGTACAAGCAGTTCATCTGTAGGTCAGTTCCTCAATAAACTGCTTTGGAAAATTGGAAGCATAGCGATAGTTTGAGATTAATTTACAGAATAAGGGATGTCTAATGAAAGTCTAGAAGGAATCTGGAACAGTTATGTAATAGATGAAAAGCAAAGTATAGCTTGAGTGATAAGGAAGTAGAAAGCCTTTATTTACAACTGGAAAGTACAGCAATGTAGATCTACATATTCTTTAAGATGAAGAATCTTTGTTTGCTTATCATGAAACCGAAAGTACCACGGAATCAATGCCGATAAACATCTTTTCTGATAATTTATGGATGTAATTTTCACTAAAATACTAATACCCTTTGTCGATGGGCTTATTCCCTGATAACTTTGTGATGTACTTTAAAAAAAACCACCCAAAAACAAAAAAGTTACAGAACTAGATCTAAATCTCTGGCACTGAATAGCAGCCATATCTATTGAGTACAGAGGTACTGACTGCACTATGAGCCTCGTTCTGGGAAATAACTGAATATTCATGAGGCAATATTAAGAAAGGTCTATTCAGTAATAGTAAGGGCGCCCAGGCCAGTGGAAAGTTTTTTTTGCAAGTGGTGATGCAGAAAATTTTCAGTTATATTGCCGAATTCGTAATGCATTTTTATGAAGATTTTATGCGGATGCCAATTTCAAAAGTGGTCAGAATTTTTTCTACAGTCAATTTACTTACCCCACCAAACAACGTTCAATGGTAATTCTTATAAACGGAAAGCATGCCAACTAGTTTCAGGGCTGACTGGACCCTAGGTCCCCAAATAGCCGGAATTTATGAGACCTACATCATTTTAAAGGTGCAAGTATTCTCTACAGAATGATACCTGTTTGAATTTAAACGGCCGCCGGATGACTCGGAAAATTAGTATTGATTATCTGCCCCTGAATACTGAATTCAAGCTTCTTATTTCCCAGTATATAAACTTATTAGCAGACATGATACGTGGATTTCTCTTCAACTCATGATGCTATTTTTTCCTTTTGTGTATGAGAATTGCATAAAACCATCGGAAAATGAAAATCAAAACATCTAAAAATCCAAGATGTCTGCCGTCGGCCATTTTGTCGGCCATTTTGAAAATACCCGGAATTATTTTTGTCTTGGAACTAGGTGTGACACATGATTTATAGCTATTTTGTGGTCAATAAATTCATTGCTGACATTAAAATTGCCTTTAGACGGTATTGGATAGGTCAAATTATCAAATTCTAATCAATTGCCGCTATATGGTATTTGATAAAATGAAAAACAGTGTCGACATATATTATTGTCACATAACTTCATGTCAAAATAACATATTGTACCAACAGATTTGTCATTAAAGCATCTTTATTGTAATATGGCTGTTCATGGTCATGCCTTGAGGGCATACAGCCAGCATAATCTTTCATGCGGCAATTATCCAGATAAGCGAAGGGCACGTGCTGTTGAAACATGCACAAATCTTGGTGTTGAAACGGGTCCTTTATGGACTGTTTACCCTGCCAGTATCGCATAAATACTCCAGTTCATTGAGTCATCTAACCGTTCTTCAATAGTTTGGCAAGGAATTGAAGTCCTCCGTACAGCCATATAACAACATAAATCAAGGCCAGTCACAAAGTATGGTAGTCGATCAGCCCGTCTTCATGTTTGAAAAGAAACTTCAATAGCAATATCCGCAGACAGAACACGGTAAGGCCCTTGCTCATCCCTTCATTGGCAGCCATTACATTTGCAAACTAAAATGCGTGCATCAGAAACAAGCAAGAAACACATTATTTCTATTATGCCAAAAATGCTACTGACAAATTGTCATCTGACGGGTGGATTAAACATGTACCACCAGCCTTATGTAGATTACTGCTAAAAACTGAATCTTCTGATTCTTCAATTTGTTAAGTCTTGTCGCACAGCTGAGTTTAGTCTTTATATAGAAGCGGATTGATTCACAAATACCATGAGTCTTCATATGATACTATTTCTAGTATTTTATAAACCTGTCAATCCACCTCAGCCATGTGGAAATACGCGCGAAAAGAAACATATCGTTGTACCAAAAGGTTGATTTCATGAGTTTAAAAATCAATGGGGGCATTTTTAAACGCCAAACGTGCCAGCTTCGTGATTGATTGATTGGATTTGGTTTCATGGCATCGAAAGACATCAAATGACCATATGGCGCAGAGAAACGATTACGCATCATGTACATATTAAAATATGTCGATCAGTGTGTACCTCAGAAAATAACCCAACGCATGTATAAGGATAAAGGCGTTTGAAAAACAATGCTAGACATATATGTACAATAAATAGCGTCCTGGGTTACAAAAACATTATACTTTCATTCATTTGAATGTGATAACTCTAATAGATGCCTTTGAAGATCTTAGAAATATCTTTAATGGAAAGCAATGGTAAACTGCTGCACTTAGATACGTCAACACATACCCTTATGTGATGGAGTAGGTTAAATTATTTGGAATGCAAGTAAATATAAATTTTCTAAACAAACATACATCTTGTTACACTATCAACAGTTAAAGTGACGTTGTTCAAGAATTTTTTGTCTGAACCATGTTTATTGGCGTTCACCGTCTACAACGCCAGTCCAGATTCTGCCATTAACGATGTGATCCTCCTATATTCCTCCATCCGTCCATATAGCTTGGTCTGTATAGGTATCGACTCTGGCCACATATGCTTCCTTTTCTAGCCCAGATGTGGGCACCTCTGCAGTATATGCCAAGTCGTTTGCTGTTCAAGGCCACAAGTACACAAGGGGATGGGGTTATCTTCATCTTAACATATGTGAGTTAAGCCTGTTGTGTCCAGTGCGGGGCCTTAGTATAGCCGCTTGTTCCCTTCTGTGTCTGAGCCACGTTGAAACGTAATTGGAAGTGGCCAACCCAATATTACTTTCAAGCAATTCTGGATGCAGGTCCAATGAGTATATCCTAACCAAATAAAGGTCTACCTATACACTTACCCTAACGGAGAAAGAGCTTATGAAGTTATGAATCACTGGGGCCAGAATAAATGATTTGACTAACCCGTAGATCTGGACACTTGCAGACCGCTGAGGTGTTCGACGAAACTTTTCGTATTAATTGCATGGCTCCAATGCCAACCCAAACAACAAGACATTCTCTTAAATGAACAAACCAATGAAGATCAAGACAATATAGAAGATTGAATTCGTTAACATAGAAAATAGTCAGTGAGCTGACTGTAGCCGGGAAATCGACGTTAGAGACTTCTAGTTTCATATGAGCTCACCCCGTTCCTTTGGCACCATTCAATCTAGATGGTAACATGAAGAAAACTACAAAATCCACAACATTGCCTAGGTTTGAAGGTAAGGTATAAATAAAGCAGCTTGACAAAAAAGAACACCCAGGGCTTTTAGTCATTGACTTGATGTTGCTTAGGATGATATACACCAAAAGGTCTGATTGTAAAACATTTGGTGATGTTTCTAAGAAAGTTGCATCAGTAGTTTTAGGCGTGGCACTCAAATACACAGCTCTGGTAGGGGATAACTACCAGTATGAAAAATCTATCAAGTCCGGAGAAAGGACGAGGCACGGGCATGTAGAGATGCAGGAACTAAGAAATCAGACAACGAAAACGCCCATATCAAGGCAAATAGCAAAGTTACTTTTAAATCCTGTCAACAAGGTCGACAATATCAAGGCAGATTTCGTTTTTAGAGAATTGACTGATCAGTTTGAAAATGAATTACCATATGATATGACTGTATTTATCGGTGGCGGTTTCAAAGACACAGATAAAGCAGTAAAAGTACTGAGAAACACTTGTGAAAGTGTAGAAGAACTACGGTCTGACCATGAGGAGGCAAACTCTAGAATGTTTCCACATATAGATTTCGTCGTGAGAGAGCTGCACGTTACAAATATTGTTCTGTGGATTCCGAAGTGGCAGAAATTTGTCAAAGAATAGCATTATCAAATATTCAGACGCCAAATAAAAGGTTTTATTCATATGCACGACAAAAGCATCAGACCTTGGAGAAACAGTTTCAAATGTTTGCCGGTCATACATGCGTTGAGGGTTGTGCCTCTAATAGTGCATTTTATGGAATGAGGAAGAAACGTTGGAGCACCATTGTCACGAATAGTGTAATTGCTTGAAGGACATGGAGAAGTTGGAGAGGACCCAGTAGACATATCAATATGTGCAACATAAGCTGCGACACAGGCAGTGTCTGTTTATACAGCGACATGCTAGAAGAAAACATTGGTAGTGTCGAACATTTACGAAGAGAAATAACTACAAACGTACCAGTCTTTTATCTGGAAATCAGCCACAATGCAATACCTCAAACTATCATCCCCAGTTACCGCTAGTTGGGACACCGTTGGAAATAATCACCTGGTTCTGATTAAAATGACAAAATACATTCTGCAATAATTGGTTTCAAAAGATGCGTATGCAAAAGCTATTGCTCATCGAGGCGATGCAAATTCCAAAAAGAAAATTTGCAGCCAACTGACGCATGTACTGGCGATGACGATATATGTGACAACCGGGTTGGTTGTGAGCATGTACATAGTGAAGGAGACGACCAGTAGGCTATGAAATATTTGACAAAACATTCAAGCCATTATGATGGAATCGGGAGCATAGAAATAACCTAATGCCTGACCGGCAGAGTGGCACATTTCCAGCATCGCAAACCGGACACTTACACATTGTAATTCATACCATACACACTAGTGAACTACAATAAAATAAAAATAAACACCACAAAATATTCATTAACGTACGTCAGTTTGCGTCAGTCAGACGAAAATGAAATGTCATTCGATTCAGATGAACACAATATAGTAAAAAGAAAGGTACACTAGCCTACATGACACATGTGAGCGACATGGCTATAAGATACATGTATGAATTATATTTACAATAATTATGTAGCTAGATATCAATTGTGATAACTTTTAGCAGACGTCAAATTTTGAAGAAAAAAAAATTAACAAATACTCAACTACTCTGATACATATGCTGCTGATTTGCCTTCTAACCAACTCGCTAAATACACAATGTCTATCTGCGTGACAATACGAAAACGGCAAAAAATCCTAACGTAATGCAGTTGAAATTAATCATACAAACTCGGAATAGTTAATGTGAGGAATGATTCAACTGGCGTTACGATACACTAAAATTAAATATGACGGTTCTGTGTAGATCTATTAAAATGTTTAAATGATATTTGGCAATTTATATATTCAACTTAAACAAAGGAGAGCCTGCTCAAACAAACGAGACATCGCAGACGATGCGAATACCCTCGCTCAGTTTATTTATACTTACGATGGCATTTTAAAAGGGGTGATTTCTGTGAATATGTGTGTGAAGTTTCGTGGTAAAGGTAATATACTCCGGAAAAAAATGAGTTACATACATATGCACATACACACATTTTGGAATTGAGGTCAAAGGTCAAGGTCAAAGTCACAGTGACCTTGAAGTAGTACTCAACACCCCGCCATCTCATTATGTATTAACTCACCAAATGTGCTTTTCCTTGCTGATACGGTACAAAAGATATACTCCAGACAAGGTTTTTAAAAAGAATTGAGGTCAAAGGTCAAGGTCACAGTAATCTAAAAGTAGTACACGACACTCCGCAATCCCAAAGTGTACTCACACAACAAATTTGCTATTCCTAGCTAAGGTTGTAATGGAAATATACGCAGGACAAAAAGAGTTACATATATACACATTTTACAATTGAGATCAAAGGTCAAAGTCAATGTCACAGTGACCTTAAAGTAGTACGCGACACTCCGCCTTCTCATGATGTTCTTACACACTAAATTAACTATTCCTAGCTAATACGTTACAGAAGATATGCTCCGGACAAGCCTTTTTAAAAAAGTGAGGTCAAAGGTCAAGGTCAAGGTCGAAGTGACCTCAATTTAGTACGTGACACTCCGCCATCCCAAGATGTACTCACACAACAAATTTGGTGTCCCTAGCTAAAGTGATAACGGACATATACAAGTAGTGTTAAAATGCAATATAATTGTGGCGAAAATTGAATAATTGAAGGTCAGAGTTATCGCCCTTGTAAAAATGTCCCTGACCACTTTCAGCCTAGGCATCCGGCCTTTCCAAACTCGGGAAGGTCTATACTTTTCAAATATACCATTAGAAATTTTCTGCATCTCCGCTTGCGAATCATTGATATTTAAGGGTCTTTTGAGAGTTGGCGCCCTCACTATAACGCCTTTGTCCAGAATCGTTTATAACAGCCTAACGTCGACGTCATATCGACGTGACTCATAGTTGAAAGGCTACTCAACGTCGCTCGATAAAGATATTCGTCCAACAACATGTTTTTCTAATGTGCGGCTTGATAGCAAATACACGAGCAAAGTATCGAAATAATTTCCGTCAAACACATTTTTTAAATATGATAACGATATGACATTTCCATGTCCACCAATAGCCAACACGCAAACAATTGTGCAGAAATTCTTATAAATTAAAGATATATAGCGAAAAGAAAAGTGCACATTAGAAGATTCGTTAAGTGTATTTATTGATATCTATTAAGTCTAATCATGGGCTATTCATTTAAGTATTTGCAAGTTTGTAACACTTGTGAATTGTTGTCAAAACAGATTAACATGTGTTAGGTTGTCCCATGTCAATGCAGAGGGAATGACATAGATCTAATTGTCACCAATCAAATGTCCTTGATTTTGTGTGATAGTATATTTTAATAAACCAGTGACACTTTTTGTACTCATGTTAGTGAAACAATTGTTTTTTCTATCATGCTAGCACTAGGAAATCTTTAAACTTAATCACAGAACACCGTACTTTCCAACTGAGCACTCATAAAAATCAACTGACTACTCGATATTTCAGTGGACCAATATTGACCACTGTAATATAAACTCGACCAAATTATCTACTAAAGAGTCATACCCATAATCAATCTACGACTAAATAGTTTAACAGACCTTGTCCGCAGGTGATAAATTAATTGTGGTTATAAGTGTCAAACAATTTTGGTATATCTATTGAACTCTGAATAATGCAATTAAGGTAGTCTACCCGTAATGGTCGAACATTAAAACCTCAATAAACCATATATATTTCTTAAGGTATACACCTAATGGACGTATTCATAAACTTTTATAAGCATTGAATAAAGTCTAGGACAAAAACAGACACATTGTACCTCTTACACCCCTTTGACAATTTTACCGGTAAATCAATCGACCCTCTTATTTTAAAACGCATTTTTCCGGACATTTTATGTATTTTTCAATAATAAAAGCCCTCATAGAATATATAAGGGTGTACTATAAAATAAAAAAAAACAACAGTAATTCAGATTATTTTAATTTGTATTTTAAAATCGACACGGTAATTGCACCTTTCAAAAATATGACTGTCGATTATTTACATGTTTTCCGATGCAAGTCTTTTTTTCTTGTAGAATTACATGTGTTCTACATCCGGGGCATTCATTTGGGGTGTAAATTAATTATATTTGACATCAAAGTAACAATTTGACAAAAAAATGAAAAAGGTTGCTCTTTGAAAATTACCCCCTATACGAAATTTATGCAACGTAAAGAGAATAATTACTGTATCAGGATTCAAACGATATACAATTCTAATATTTCTCAAGCATCTCATTCTCAGTCCTTTGCAATAAGACATATCATAAGCTTTAAATAAGACAAAAAAATCCTTATAAATAGAAAGTTTCACCTATATTCATGCATATTGTAGTCCGTTTAAGCGCATTTCAAATGCTAATTTCACGTGTCCCAAAACTAAACATGTATATTTCTTTTCTAAAAAACACCCAACAACACATAACTTATGTAAACTTTAAAGTTAACACACTTATTACCCTCTATTACAATTTATTATAAGCAGTGTGCCAGATAATGGGAGTATTTCAAAAACTAAAACCTTTAAAGGGAGGTAATTGGATCGTTAGTTCTGTATAACACGCTATGGTGTTACTACTAGTTTAAATCGCGAGTAGTAACACCATGGGATTTGGGGTTGAAACGAGTGATAAAATGCTGGATTTGTTCATTTTACTCCCTCTTCTTATCCGGAGCCCTGTTCGATTTGGTTTTGGGCCAATTTGACTCGGGGTTTGACTTGGTTTTGGGCCGAATTGACCCGTTACCGTTTTCCCTTAGACCACTACATTCACATATCAACAATCAGGGTTTTCATATCTTACGTTGAAATGACCACCAAACCCTTTCTGGAGTAACATGATGTTTGCTCAGATAAAGATACGGGTCACGCCATAAACTATGAAACATGATTGGCAGCAGCTCAAATCGAAAGTAGATCTAACGTCTAGATCTCGAATTTTGCGATTCTCTTACCGTCTTTCGCATTATGGTTGTACTAGGATGCTTTTAGATGGATTTGGCACTAAGTACTGTACATCCGTGATCTTTTAACGTCCTACATTGATTGCTGGTTTTGCCGAGTTATGCTTATCATTTCGAGAAAAATTCAATTCAAGTCGCAAAACTCCATTATCATCAAATGCCGGAAGTTGACAAAAGTGAGAACTTTTTTTGCAAATAATTTGATTCTAATCAATTAAAGGAATTTAACATTAGCTTTCATATTTTATAAACATATTGCGAGTATAAATGATACAATATTAACGAAGAAAATAAAATTAGAAAAAGTGATAACGCTACGGACATTGCCGAATAGGATACGGACATGACCGAATGGTTACGACATTGCTCAAACATTTCCCGACGTCTGATAAATTTCAAAATGGCGGATTACGGGAAGACTGCCTTAAAGGGTTGCACGAAACTAAATAAAAATGCTTCAATTATACACAATGCAATGTTGAAACTGACAGTTTTGCAAACATGGTTACAAATTATCTGAACCCGGCGCTTACTGTTTACACTGGACATTATTGTTTTAGCATAAACGCGTGTATTGGGTTGATATAATGTTTTCCTATTGTTTTTGAACAAGTCCTTGTTCCAAGAACGACAAGTATTGCATTAAGAGTAACACTGAGCCCATATCCCATAATATACCTTTTTACGCTTTTAACCAATTGCTCTACTGTAGAAAGGAGAGTTATGAGTATAAATTCATGAAATAGTTCTATTACTTATAAAAATACTGTAGAAAATAGAGTTATGGATATGAATTGACAAAAAGTATTTCTATATCTTAGCAGATTGTAGCTTCAAGCAGGCTGGATACCTTAAGGCACATTCTGTTTTATTTCAACTTTCTTTAAGTGGTCACATGTCTTCAAAACTAGAGACAGGCTATGCGGTAATGGGTTAAGACCCTATTGCACCCATAACATGGGTCCTATGCTAATCTGTTAAGACAGATAACTGAGTTCAATGTTGAAAAACAATTGGTAATAGAATGTTATAGTTTTTCAAAGTGTTTTTTTTATTTTTGTTTTTGATGTACAGTGGAGAAAACGTTATTTTCCCCAATAAATGCGTTTATGCTAAAATTATTATTACTATTGGAAACAGATTGGAGCCAGATCAGACGCCGGGTAACCCGGCGTCTGATCAGGCTCCAAACTGTTTGCCACTAAGATAAACATGAATTATCAGAACTGTTCAACAATTGTACTTTTCTACGTTTAAGTGCTTTGCGTTTGCGTACGTTTGCGTTTAAACGGGAAAGAATAACAGATTCTCCACTGTATGTACATGTCTGACAACTTTGGGCTAACTGGATGCCCCATAAAAAAGGAACCGCATACAGTGGAAACCAGAGCCCTGCTCTTTTAAATAGAGTACTCGGGTTTAACTGCATGAACAGTGTCCGAAGGGCATGGTCTGGCGGGGAATCTCACTCACGACCCCTAAATCGACAGTCTTTCATTTATTTCATATTTCTAACTGTCTCCGTATGTGCTTTCATTTGATAAATTTTATCGTCTTTAAATTTGTAATAAATTATGAAAGTTCTATCTTTTAATGATATTTTTTAAATAGCTTTTACTGAAGCTTGTACTTTGCATGCGAGAATGTTTCAGATCTTTCTTCAAAAACTGTACAGCAACATATTTTATTCCTTTATTTTTGAATTCTCATACAAAGTTTGATACTTTGACCGTTTAGCATATGATTATATATGGACGCTACTTGGTATCAGGCATTACGATTAACGTGATGAGATATTAATCCCTATCCAGCAATAAGCAACAAATAACAAAAAACAGGGAGGGGTTATAACATAAATTATAACAAATCGCTAGTTTCATCAATTGATTTTTCACGCACTTTAAAATTCTTTTTATAAACTGAAGATATTTTTTGTTAAATAATTCTAATGACAATAATTCCCTCATTCAGAATTTACTTTCATGTTAATCCATAAAGTATGACGTTATTTTAATTTATTGTAAATGTAGTTATTTGTATTTTCTTACTTTGTAAGTACATGTATATAATTGCTCGTGAATCCCATATGAAAGTACACAACGTTTGTGAAAATAGAACTAAATAATTTTTGTAAAATAATAAATAATAGTACAACCCTTGAACAGTTATAATATCGAGTACAGCTAAGTAGAGTTATGGTATACGAACAGTTGAACACAATGTCAACAATGTAATTACATACATTGTTGAACAGTTTCAACTGCAGTGGGATTATTGTTTAGGGTTAGGGTCTTACTTCGATATTTACTTGTTTATTTATTTATACAGCTCTTTACAACAAGACCTGTTCCATCACTGATAAGCCTTGTATTGACAACAACACCGTTTGCTTTCCTGGTCTTGACATCTGTGTGTGTGATCCATTCTTTCTATACAATCCGTCAACTGCATCATGCACAAATGGTGAGTTATCAATGTTCGCGTACAGTAATGTACTTATATATGTATAAATGTAGATAATTGCAAACATGTAAAGATCGCCTGCTGATTGCCAGTTGATATTCATTTGTAAACATTTTGATTCTAGATCAAACGACTTGGTTTTTAATGTCTGTATCTTGATCAAAACTGTTACAATTTGCCTGTTTTATATTAGATCAAACAAAAAAATAATTATTAGTATAAAATGGAAATCTGTTTTGCCTATGTTCTACATTTATTTAGACCTTGAATAATTAAATATTAAAAATCTGAATAAGGGGAGATCCTTTGAAAGCACCGTGAACAAAGCAAATACTGAAAATCCCAGTTACTCTTTTGAGTTCCCACACGTTTTCTAAAAAATTGTAGTAGACGTACCAGATAAATTATTTTATCAAGACAACTGTAAACTTCACCCACTATAGACACCAATCATTGTAATTATTACTTTGGTGAATGAAAGTGCTGACTCATGTCGGACTGATCCGATAAAAGCAACAATGATGGCCGTGATGAAGGAGCAATTGCACAAGCCGTCAGATTGAGGTCTACATTGTTTTCAAACAGCTTCAGTATAGGCTTTTGACAGCAAATAAATTGAGATATATGTAAATAATTGATATAACTATTAAACACTGTCAAGCAGGAACTATTTTGTTGAATCAAATTTGTCTTTTTACAGGAAATGGGGTTGGGCATTATGCTCTACCCCTACAGTTTCACGAATGATACAAAATACTAAAACTGTTAGAGAGAGAGAAGAAGAAAAATATAAAGAAACATAAAAAGGGAGATAAAGAGGGAAGAAAAGAGGTTGTTAGTGTTTGATATACGGACATCGTTCTTACATTTTTATATTGTGACTGGTATTTGTTAACGGTTCGAATCGGGACCGGACGCCTTAAACGAAAGGGCTCCCTTTCTTACACCAACGCATGTCGCCGTTTCGAAAAAAAGTTTGTCAAAATAAGAAAGTGAATTGTTTGACAATAAGAAAAATAATGATGAATGACAAACAGTTTGAATCCAAATCAGACACCGCGTTACGTAGTTTCTGATCTGGATTCAAGTTGAAATTGAAAGCCAAGTAATTTTCAGCTCTCTAAGGTTATTGCTTTCCTTCTGTAACAAGTCCATCTTAACAACACTCACAATATGTGTCCTCCAGGGGTGTTTGTGTAGGGAGGAACACTGTAATTTGCAGACGATAGCACAAGGAAAAATGTTCATATCTTTGCTTCAATATTTTAGCCTGAATTCAGTTTCCACTGTTTGTCGAACTAGACTTAAAATCAGTTTCTGGTGGGTTGTTTAATATAGGGTTAATACACCTTTTTTCGTGCATTAACATCTGAAGAAGCCCGCGGGCTGTATTTGAAGCCCGAGGCTTTAGCCGAGGGCTCCAAGACAGCACAAGGGCTTCTGCAGATGTTAATGCACGAAAAACAGGTGTATTGACACTATTCTTGCATAAAAATATGTCTATTTCCCCTTCTTGTTGGATTTCGCCTAACTCCGTTCTCTAATACATTGACAGAATACGCGCACCTAGAGAGGTCAAGTTTGTTTACAAAATGTTCATGTATTTTATATATCAACGGCTAAGATACAGGGCCACATGCACCTGATTTATCAATGTCGGCCATTTTTAAAAGCGACTCGATTCGCATGTGTAATAATAATTTACGCTTGGCACTCAACAGACATCATGCTGTTCTTCGTCGGTTAATTCAAGGATTTGAAAATGTTAAATATATCTGGATGTGTGGTTGGATGTTGGAATAAAGTTGAATGAGTTGGTCTGGTACAACGTGAGACGTATACAGACCGGTCAGCGACGCAACACAGAACGTCAGAGACTTTCTCTAGACCAATTCTATGGAAATACAGGTACACCGATTTACAGTTTAGCATGTTTAGGGTAGGACTTTATTTATAATGCTATATTTATTAATAAATATCAGACACATGAATGGATTACCAGCAGTCGATTGCAGTTATTTAACTCATTATAACTCCATACTGTAGTCTAGCGGGATCGAGTGTAGTCTATTTCTATTTCTATTTATTACTTCTACGCCATCAATTCTTATGATTATGAGAAGGGGCACTTTCTAGGTGCACCATTGGGGCTGTACCTGTCGAACACAGGCACATAGGAGATAACGTTATTCTTTCCCGTTTTTAAACGCAAAGAAATGCAAACGCAGTGCACTAACATGGAGAAAATTACATCTTTTTTTATACTTCTGACTGTTTATTTTAATCTGAGTACCAAACATTTGGGAGCCTGATCAGACACCGGGTTACTCGGCGTATGATTTGGCTCCAAACCAACGTCTGAACTGGCTCCAAACTGTTTGCAATGGAAACAATAGTTTAAGAGAATAACGTTTTTTTTCTCCACTGTTATCTATGTAGAAACTCAACAAGTCCCTACAGCTCAGTCGTTAGAGTGCTAGAATGTTACGTCAGAGACCCTGGCTCCAAGGTTATAAAGCTTTTGAGTTGAGTCTGAAATCGTCCTAAAGCGTTCGGTTGGTCAGATTTGAGTTTTTGATGAGCAAAAACTGAAATTTGACTTATCAATGTCTAAGAACCATATAAGACTCAACTTAAAAGTTTTAACTTTCTATACGTCTAACTGTCATTGTGCTTGGTAACCATTTTTATACTACAGTTGTCTAGGAATTTAGAATAATTTTGAAAATATGTTTTGATAATTTTGTAAGTCATTTAAATATTAGGAGCGTACTAAGAGTCAGTTACTGAAATAGCTGGAACGGAATTTGGGTTGACATGCTATTTTATCAACATTGCCGTTATAGATTCTACATGTGTGTGTCTGTTAGATTTACTTGTAGGTTTTAAATAAAGATTTGAATTTGAATTGTCTCATTCAATCATTGCCTTCATTAAAAAATGATAAAGATGTATATACATGTATGTTTAAACTGTTATTATTTATTTTCATGCATGTTTGTTGTTTCAGATTCTATCATCAGATGTCACTGGCCATCAGCCTTGGATGTTGGTCTAAATCTTGAGAAGTCTGCAATATTAACCCTGGAGTCATCCTTTCTCATTGACTGTGAACAGAATGTGTTTGGTGCTTACTCAACAGAGAACAGTGACAATAACGAGAATGAACCAGATTTAACAAAACAAAGTTTAACTCATGATGAATTTATGTTTACACAAAGTCATCACCCGGCTGGTCTCAAAATAACAGGAAAAGTCTTAGTTTAATGAGGAGCAGCTAACCCAAGACATCTATTACATGTACATGTACATACTTTGATTGCACATTAACCTATCACTCAATCAGTATGCAGTTTCCCCCTCTTATCTATTTCTCCACTGAGCAAAATAGTTCAACACTATGGAATCATGAATGTAAGCACTATAAGGAGCCTAAAGCATTTTGAAAGTAAAGCAGAATATACCATTAGGTACTTTCTACTTTACTTTCAACATACTGTAATAAACAACCTGGATTATGGGTAAAGGGTTAAACAGACACAGTCTGAAAGATCAAATTACTACATAGCTACAGGTAAAAGGCATGATTTTATCTTAATTTCAATTTTAAATGTCTATTTTTTCATTTTTAATTCCATTTCTAAAAAATAATTATTTCCTAAATGCATTACTTTGACTACTCAAACTTCTTAGAACATATCTATTACATTGTGCTTCAGTATATTTACCAAGTTCATTTATTATCTTGAGCTATGTAATTTTTTAAGTACTTGAAATATGTGTACAAAACCAGGATTTCAAATAAAATATAATTCAATAAGCACAATTTTGCATAGATATAAATAATAACAAGAACTTTTGTCTTAATATTTGAGATCCATTTCCATTTTTTTTTTATTAATATCAGTCATTTTCTTCCATATCACAGCTTCCTTTATTCTAATTGCACACCAATTGTATATCTTGCAAGTATCATGCTTCACTACAAACAGTGTACTTACAAGGAATGCACTTGTCTTCTGCCTCTGTGTAAACTTTGAACAGAACATCCCCTAAAGGAGCCCTCTGATCAAGGTCGCCACACGAAGAATAATTTTCAATGCATCGGTGGGTGTACATGTATACTTTAAACAGAACGCAATTAAACAAGATGGACAAACTTTTATTTTGATTTTAAATGTACATTTAAATCTCCAGTGGTTATTGAATGAGAGATTTCGCCTAACTGTGGCCAACGTATGCAAATAGTCGCTGTCATGGACATTTTACTGAAATGAACTATCTGGTTGTAGACCAATTGGAGTGTCAGATGGCCGATTTTGTCAATTTCAAAATTGATTGATTTGGGTTTACGGCCGCAAACTGTGACACAAATGTTGTCATAATAGCGCCGATGTTGTGTCAATTTCATGTCATCTATAATAGCAAGTCGCTGCCGTCGAAAGTTCGGCATTTTAAAAATATGTACATGTATGTGCACAATTACGGTACAATGTATAAATAACTCGTATACGAGAAATGGGATTCAAGCTGTTTGTTATCGCTTTTATTAATGAGTTAACTGCAAGTTTTAATAATAAATCAAAAGTTACTTTGCCTAGTGTGTTTACTTATATGTTGTGTTCTGCTTTGTATCCATCCTAAAGTGGTGAACACGTTATTCTTTCCCCTTTAAACGCAAACAAAACGCAAACGCAAAACACTAAAATGTAGAAAAGGACAATTTTTCGGCATTTCTGACCTTTCATTTTTTCAGAGTGGCAAACAGTTTCGAGCCTGATCAGACACCGGCTTAACCGGCGTCTGATATGGCTCCAAACTGTTTGCAAAGGAAATAATAGTTTAAGCGTAAACGCGTTTATTGGGAAAGAATAACGTTTTCTCCACTGTACCTAATAATGTCACCTGTCAACAGAATTATTTAGTTGTACAAGTTTGGTTGGACTGTATACTATGGAGAAGACGCTATTATTCCCAAATAAACTCGTTTAATGCTAAAACTATATTTGAATATACTTTTCCATCGTAAACAGTTTGGAAACAGATCAGCCGCCGGATAACTAAATAGTAATGAGTTCAAAAGGTGCAAACTGAATGGGAAACTGTTTAGATCCCGACCAGAATGCTCCCCCAGGAGTCTACACCATTTGTTAGCTATTGTCTGTCCAAATACTTAGGGTTATTACAGTAAAAACCTTTTGCATTTCGCCTTAATGACCGTTATGTGTATTTGGCGCACGGTGATTATTTTGTAATTTCAATAACAATGCATTCACCAGCATATTTGCACTGACAGTGTAGGCTGCAGTTTGGCCAGAACGCTGTTCAAACCGTCATTGTTATTGTTTAAACTGGGCCCCGGAACAATCATAACTATAGCGGGCATTAACGGCGCGTGTGCACGTGAATCGCCTTGTTAATGCACGTTAAAGTACTCGTTAATGCATCCCCTGGGAACGGCTTTTTATGCAAGAATATAATATAATGAGAGTTAATGTAGTCCAATGTGAACTTACACTTGAAGTAAAGTGGTATTCGTACAATGGTATTTCTACACTATGATTAATGGTTGTACTAATTCAAAATATACAATAGTAATTAGATCTTCATATTTAATTATAACTGTTTTAATATACACGCACATGTACTTTTATTGATATATCTTTTCGATTTGTACATGTGTATGTACAGCGTTCCCTTTCTACAACGACATCCAATGGGAGACGAAAAATGTGTGCGTTGTTTTGAGGAGGTCGTTATAGGGAGGGAATTGGCTAACCTTTGCAAACAGCTTGACGCGGCATCTGATCTGGATTCAAGCTGTTTTTCACTCGTTATTAAGTTTTTTTTTGTCAAAATATCCATAATGTAACTTTGAGAAAAACAGCAGACGGCAAATTTAAGCAGATGCTATTGCAGCCTTGAAAAGCGTTAGATATAATTGAATTGTTTTGGGAATAGCGGTAAAATTCATTGTAAGGAGGGAGTCGTTGTTGTGAGGGCCGTTGTAGGGAGGGAGCACAGTATATATCTGCCATGCTAATACCTTTATTGTGTTTGGAGAGTTTTTACCTAGGCTTTTTCTGTATTTTCCAAATATTTTCTTTCAATAAAATATTGTTGAAAATAATGATCATAACTTAGTAAATTTAAACACAACAACACGCGATTGACCTTTAGAATATTGATATTATCGGTTGCATTAATTGTTATTGTTTTAGACTGTGAAACTCTTGGCGAGACGTTTCAGCTGTACCCTAAACGTACTGTGAACAAGAATAACGGCTTTATACAGACTAACCAGACAGACCCTACCACGTGCCTCACCTACTGTACAAACATCACTACGTTCACATGCTACAGCGTCGACTATAATCCTGGTAAAAGTCAGTGTAATTACAATGATGTGGAACTGTCGACAGTCCCAGGTGCATGGGAACATCGGGATGACAATGATAACTACATCAGAAACTGCGCGTAATCCTAGAGGATCAACCAACTAGACTTACTGAATGCAAAACCTATGTATTCAAAGTATAGCCTTTGCAGCAGTTCTCAGCATCTTAGCAAGGTCTACACTGTTTAACACGTTAAATATTTACCCAATGACATGTTTCTAGTATTGACGATAGTTGACCACTTCAACCAGGTCTGAAGTACTGAACTAAATGTTTCTTTATCAGCGCACAACATATCTTAAAGTTTCATTGACGGTGTTGCAAGTAGACAGAACTATACTAGGACCGAAGGAAAGGATAAAAACGTACATTTAATTTACATCTCTATTCATAATGACTGACAGGTGCAGAATAACTTAAATCGACGTCAGATTGCATCTGCCTCCGTGGCCTAACGGTTAATATCGGCGTCTCTCTTTCCGGCGATCCGAGTTCAAAACCCACTCGATCCAAAAAAATGTTTTATGAAAATATTTTTTTCTCCTTTTTGTGGATGCTAAATCGTTATTAAACATATTCAGGTTTTTTTTGCGACTAAAAATCAACGAACAGCTTTGAGTAATAAAAATAAAAATAGTTCCGATGTATTCATACAGCTACTATACTAATAAACCTGCTACTGAACAGATAAACCTAGGTTCATTATGCTACCCCTTTATTATGTCACCGGAGGCTGTAGTGACGGGATAAAAACAAATAGGTGGCGCTTGTTTTTATACACGCTTTAAACATAGCAACGCGAATAGCAACGCTGAAATGCGACTACACTGCGTGTACACACACCGCTATGTGGCATATTTTAATTAGAACACTTGCGGCCGATACACATAGGATAGTTTAAATATGTCAGAACGGAACATTACGTTCCCAATTTAGAAAGTGTGAATGCATTATTTTGCCTTATGTTCGAGCGACTTTCCTATGTAATTCTCGTGAACAATTTCAAAACGTAGCTAGAAGATAACTTGTCGAATCTATATATAGAAAGCCACTCCCCCGGATTTTCAAGGAAGAGAATCAATACAGCTTTAATGACGGAGCGTAATATGATAATCTCCCTTAAAAACAGCATTATTTTTTTTTATCGCAATTTGATTTTATGAACTGTCTCCGACTTTGAATAGGGGTTTCGAGATACCCAAACGGATAATTTAAAAAGTAGATACTAACTTGGTCGGTATCTCTTTGCCGTATGGAAGGTTTTTAAAACTAGTTAGAACCAGACCTGAAGTGAGGGTTCACTGAAAATTGAACCTCACTTTTCCTTAGAGTTTTACAGAGCGAATGTAAATATTACTACATGAACGACTGAATCTCGGGATACCGGCTCTGTTAATACGACAAACTGCATTTAATGACTCTTGTTAATAGTTACCTTATATTTGTTGTTTATTGTACTTGTACTTGTTTTGTCTTTTACTTGAACTTGTTTTGGTTTGTATTTACATTATTTCATACATATATATTTAAGTCTTTCTCTTTTTTACTCTGTGTGCATGCTTTTCCGACGATATCTTTAGTCAGCCCGTTCATTTATGCATGCCATTGTCGCGTTTACTGCCTTCCAACTGATACGAGCACTTAACAGTGGGGCAATAGTTCATATTGAATGAAAGATTCGTTTGAATCCGTCAGGAAGGTTAGAAATAATTGAAGATCTAAATTCGTCCTGTGATAAACACTGGCTTTGGTAGTGTATGAACGTACAGTGAAATACGGGCTTACGGTAAAGGTCGAATAATTTTGAAGATGTCGATTTCATAGATAAACTTTGAACTTTGTTTCATAAATCGAAGATATGTTATGTCATGAAGGGCATTTTCAAACCAAACAAACAATTTAAGGATTGCTTGTTTTACTGCTTGTGATCAGGATCCAAACTGTTTGACACCAAGCAATAGACGTGTTGGTGAGACATTGTCAGTTATTCTACCAAATTGTCGCACTTATTACTGCATGAGTTAGACATAAGTTCATTACATGTTAGTCATGAAAATGTAGATTTGCTTTACAACTGCATAGTTAAATGTACTAAAGTTGCGTCCTCCTCTATAAGTGTTATCGTTCTTACTTAAAACCTTACTGGGATCAATCTTTGAAAGATCTCCATGCAGCGATGAGGCTTAAGCGGTGTGAATGGCAAGTAGATGGCAAACCTCACACTCCTGATTCTCATTCATTCTTAAATTACAAGTTGGCAAAACGTGAATTTCGTCGTCATCACAGAAATAGAGTGAGTGAGTACTTGAGTGAGATGAATGACGAAATTGACCGAGCTGCCGGGGTAGATACTGAACATTTATGTTATGATAAAGATTTCTTTGATAAAGTAACTAGTACTGTGAATAGTTTAAAGCAAATTCGCTTTATAGTAAATGATAACATTACGGACAGCGACACCTTGAACATACTTATATAAAAACTTAAGAGAAATAAAATGTGTGGCGCTGATGCCATTTATAATGAGCACTTGATATATGGCGGCAGTGTCATGTTAAAATATATATCTGCTCTGTTTAATATGATGTATAAATTATCATATGTTCCAACTGACTTAAAAAAGGGAGTTATAGTTACTCTACATAAGGGGAAGGTAAGCCGAAAGACGAACCTAAGAATTATCGTGCGATTACTTTATCGTCTTCTATCTTGAAACTGTATGAAAGTGTTTTGCTTAACAGTTTAAAGAATAATATAAATATGGATGTCCATGGTCTTTAAGGCGGTTTTCAAAGCAAGAAAATCTGTATTATGACATCATTTATGTTAAGGGAGGCAATTTCATACAGTTCAGAGAATGACAGTACATTATATGCTTGCTTCCTTGACGCAAAACAAGCTTTCGACCGTGTATGGCACTGTGGCTTGTTCTATAAATTGCATATGTATGGTGTCCCTTAACCGTTACTTTCAAATGTAATTGAAATGCATAGTGATATGTTTAGTTGTGTGTTGCATAAAGGACACAAGTCGGGTTGGTTCCCAAAAAAGCAGGGTACCAGACAAGGGGGCGTGTGGTCGCCTTTCTTGTACCTCTGCTTCATTAATGATTTAATAGTTAAGTTAGAACATCTAAGTGTTGGGTTTTCTATAGGTAATGAAAACAGTTTTGCGCCCCTACAGTGGCGGATGATATGCTCTTACTTTCGTTATCTAAAAGGTCATTACAATTAATGTTACATGAATGTTACAGTTAGTCATGCCTCTGGAGATACCA
This sequence comes from Gari tellinella, assembly GCA_922989275.2. NCBI lineage: Eukaryota > Metazoa > Mollusca > Bivalvia > Cardiida > Psammobiidae > Gari > Gari tellinella. The sequence continues at coordinate 76,261,372 of OV277868.1, read as the reverse complement.
GTACAATTCCGGTAAATGTGGCATATCAATGTTTAACTGTAGGCGACAAAGGCAGAGAAATAATCCTGAAACTTCCTTTTACCTTTGGGCCTGACGTTGTGCCAACAGTGCAAAATTACAGGCACTTGGGTATTCTACTTGATGAAAACTCGAAATCTCAATCTGTTGTTAAGGATTGTTGTAACAAATTACGGGGTACATTTTTCAGTTTAACCAACTATGGTCTTAATGATAATGGGTTACAGCCTACCAGTTGCAAGCGTATTTATAACGCAGTAGTTTTGCCGAAAGCATTGTACGGTTGCGAATGCTGGCCACAATTAAGCAAGACCGATTTACTAACGATTGAGCGTGCTCATCGCTTATGTATAAAATATATACAGGGCCTAAGTTCTAGAACAAGTACAGACTGCGTTATGAGTTTACCACTTGAATTAGAGATTGAGCGTAGAAAACTTGTTTTATTCGGTCAGCTTTGTAGACTAGAAGACGAATGTGCAATAAAGTCTTTGTTTTAGTTAGAATGAGCTCATTTGTATTGAATAAGGTTCATATTGGCTTCATGCCTGATATTGGTCATATTTTAACCAAGTATAGGTTGAACATTTTATGTTGACATTCATGTCCACAGGTTCATTTCCTAATAAGTATTGCTGGAATAAAACGGTAAAAAGAGCAATAAAGAATACGTATGTCTTAGAATGGAATGTCCGTACGTCTCTTGATAGGTTCAACAGGTTCAGATCAGTTCACAGCAATTTCCAATTATGCAACCTGTGGATTTCCTCTCAAAGATTTCCTCAAATGCTCATTTATGTAAAATCTGTCGCACAATTGATAGCATATTTGGTTCGATATGATGATAATTGTTACAAGTGCGATGGTAGTTGTGATGGTTATAACTTAGCAGATCATCTAATACTCGACTGCTCCATGATTTCATCTATGAGAACAAAGTTTTCAAATTATGTCAGTTTAGATCTTGGATCACAAGTCTGCAACAGTTTTAGATCACTAGACAGAAAGGAATATGTTAATACAATTCTAGGTGTTCACCACCCAGTTGTTGAAGGGTTTCTTAGGACTGGTCGGTGTTATGATGATATGTTATGTATATTGTTCAAACATGCACATTTTGTACTTCACTCAAATGGCTAATATCTATTTCACAAATGAATTATTAAAAATTTAGGTGTAGTTACTAAGTAATATCGTAATACTTGTCAGGGGGTTTAGATGCCGATCAGACGCCGAGTTACTCGGCGTCTTACCAGAATCAAAACTCTTTTTCAACTCTTTTGTCATCATCTTTTATAATCATAATCTACAACAACAGCAGAATCTTTATTAAATTGCCTATATGAATAATGTTACATTGCTACAGTCAATACTCTGATATGTTCTCTAGGTTTCGTTTTGTTTTGCTAGAGAGCGTTGTCGTTTGAGTTTCTGTACAGTGATGTGTTGTAAGAACTGTTATTTTCATATATACTCGAATATGTTCTCTAGGTTTCGTTTCGCTAGTGGGCTCAGTAGTTTGAGTTTAATGATATATTAAGAGAATTGCTCTCTAATGATGTTATTACATTTTGTTATAACGCTTATACAGAAGAGAAAATGTTATTCTTTCCCATTTAAACGCAAACGCAACGCATTACAATAAAATGTACAAAATAACAACTTTTTGACAAATCTGATTATTCATTTTTGTTCTGAGTGGCAAACAGTTTGGAACCTGATCAAACGCCGGGTTACCCGGCGTCGTCTGATCAGTCTCCAAACTGTTTGCACTGGAAATTATAGTTTTATAGTAAACGTGTTTATTGGGAAAGAAATACTACTAGATTGACACCTAATTCATTTTTTTTTCATGTATATTGTATTGATTGTTGTTTGTCACATGCTGTATATACTTTATTTATGTTCTTGTAATCTTCAATTTTGAGGAAATAAAGAAATTTATAGTCATACTGCCTTATTTCTAACTTCGATAAGACCTTGCAGACAACAAAATTGAAACAGACGACAATGAAACGGTGAAGAGGTAAACATCCCTCAACATTACAAAAATATATACAAATACATCAAAACAAAACAAATCTGGAATAATAATAATAATAATAACAATTATAATAATAATAATAATAATTTCATACAAAACTTATAATTAAACAACACTATTAAATACAAGCTAGATCTAGCAATTTACAAAAGAAATAGTATCTTAACCATTTGAAAAAGTGTACCTGTTAAATGTACACTTGTCTTATGTAAACAGCAAATATGTAGATCACATGGCTCCTAAATCAGTCATCTGATTAGGGTATATACTGTTTGGCATTTAACAATATATGGACAAACGGTAAACGATAACCACTTATAGTATCTGGTAAAAGAAGGGCTAGATAAAATTGAAAACTGGATTTGTCCATTTGGAGGAAAGTGATTTAATATAATTTAATATTAATTAAAAAACAGTGGAAACTCATCTTAGAGAGCGCGTGCATGACCTATTTATCTATGTCTCCACAGTTTGATACTGATTTAACCCTTTACCTGATAGCATTGTTTCTAGTATTTAAGATATGTGACTACTAAAAGCAGGTTGAAAGTAAAGCAGAATGCGCCCTAAGGCGCATTCTGCTTTACTTTCAGCCTGCTTTAAGCTATTAACTGCTAGAATAAGGAAAGTATCAAATATGACACATATTCATTACGGTATAATTTGGAACTATTTTCTTCAGCGGATGAATAAAATGAATGTGCTAAAAGTCGCTTCTATAAGGGAATGGGTTAAAGATTTGCAGTCCTACCCCATACTCGGCATTTACAACTAGTGTACATGTGAAGGGTGAACCATATACAAACAGTAATGAGAGTGATCCTGATTGAGCGTTCTGAGCAGGGTCTGCACAGTTTGTTGTTTTGAAATCTTAACCCTTTACCTGATAGCATTGTTTCTAGTATTGAAGATATGTGACTACTTAAAGCAGGTTGAAAGTAAAGCAGAATGCGCCCTAAGGCGCATTCTGCTTTACTTTCAGCCTGCTTTAAGCTATTAACTGCTAGAATAAGGAAAGTATTTAATATGACACATATTCATTACGGTATAATTTGGAACTATTTTCTTCAGCGGATGAATAAAATGTATGTGCTAAAAGTCGCTTCTCTAAGGGAAAGGGTTAATTGGGAAACAACTCTAAATTGTCAAAAATGGAATTCACTGTATAGGAAACTGGCATTGTCGATTTGGTTGGTCAGGTAATCTTAAGACAGGTGACTGCTTAATGGATGTCAAAATAATGCAGAAAGATCCCCTTCAACGTTGTTTTCATCTTGCATTTTTGCCACAGGTAACATGGCTTTACAGTTTGCCTTGTTATTCATATATCACGTTTGCTTATCGTGTGCAATCGCAAATGCAAATGTCTTTCAAACACATAGCCATATTTCAGTTTTTTTAAGTTAAAAACGCATATCATTCTTGATTATATAAATAACATCAGACAAAAATTTGAAGCAGATGCTAATACGGTAGTGACTATGCTAAACCGGTTATTTCGCATCACTTGTAGCTACGGGGTTAATTGGCATAGCTATACGGGTCTTTTAATCTCTGGGAGATGGCTGTCACATCACTCAACACAGGTCAACACTACAGTCTTTTTGACTCCTGACCTTGCAACGGAAGAAGAAGAAGAAGCTACGATATTTTTTTTAATTAAGATAATGAATTCCTGACGCATGCCGGGTGGTTTTTAATACCCTTCAGTGGGAATATCCGTTTGTGACAAATAAAAGCGTTAATGCCAAATATGTTAGGCTTGTTGCAATCAATTTGGAGCCAGACAAGGTAAATAGGCTCCAAACTGATTGCTACTTAGACTAAAATGAGTTGTCGACTCTTTTTAAAAATGTTATTTGCTCGATTTTATTGTTATACATTTGCGTTTCATTTGTGTTTAAACTGGACATAATAACATATATTTCCCTGAACATTACTTATTCAAAACGGTGGATTTACGTAACAAACTAGCAACTGTGTACATGTATATATAATTTTTTGAGTACAGTAAAATTAAATTGTTTGAATGAGTTAGCGGGTGAAACATAGGGTTACAGTAAAACAGAAGGGTCCTGTTTTACGGTCAATTCGCTTTAACCTGTCACCTGTTTTTATAAAACCAGTTAACCTTCGGTGTAGTGGTTGTAATAGAAGGGATTTACCGTCTTTGACAATTTGAGTCCCGATATCTGCATTAGTAGTTGAATCCTAATGATATTTGATAGAAAGAGTGGATGTAAAATTTCAACAAATTGAAACGACATGTATAGAAGAGGAAGTGTAGACACAGTTGTGCAACTAACCATACTCCTAAAATCCTAAAAGGGGCAATAACTCTAGCTGAATGGTATTGACACTTGCAGGTGCAAAGGTTCCAATGACAGTTAGAATGGCTGAACACTTTCAGCAACATTTACTGAAAAACTGTAGGAGAAGAAGAATGGACAACATTGTATTAAACATACTCTTAAGATCCGACAAAGGGCTATAACTCTGGAAGGTTAGTAATGGTAGTACGAATGACCGTACTATTTCGTCAAAATTACCAAAAAACTGTCCGAGAAGAAGCACGTACAAAATTAATAACTCAACATACTCATCAAATCCGATAAAGGTCTGTTACTCTCTTAATCATTGTTGAACCTTAATCTAACTTTTAGGTGCTCATGTTCTCATGACAGTCAGTAAGGCTGTAAAAAGGCTGCTTACTTAGCACATACTGTACAAGAAGATGCGCGGACACAATTGCGCTTACCGGGAGAGGGACGGATGTACGCATAACGGAGTACTAAAAGTATTGTTAATGTCACCCAATAAGTAATTACTGATGGAAACTTTCCGTATATACAGAGGTTACGCGTTGGATGATCGCAGCCCAAGAGTACGTTCTATACAAAGCAGCGCACAATGTATGGAGGTTTATGTCCGTATTGACAAAACATGTGCAAACATGTTACTTGCGTATGCACCTCCTCAATCAAAGATTGGTCCTGAGCAGGTGATGATTTTTGGGTGCAACCTATATGTGGTGTTTCCCCATAAGTCTGTTCCATAGTCATGATACATCTAATAACACCCCTCTCATGAGAGAGGGTTGACAGACGGAAGAACCGGCAACCTGATTCCATAGTAACCACATAACGTCGTATTGTAGAGTATAATGAAATAACAATATTCTGTCGATTCATGCTACCCGTCATCAGATCAGGCTCTTAATAGCTTGCAATAGATATACATGTAAATAATTTAGCTAAAACGCTTTTAAATAAGAAAAACTAAAATTTTCCAATTGTACGTTTATCATTACTTTTTTATTTGTATCTTGGCAACACAACATCGTCTACAGTCTTTATATTTACTGAGGGTTTAATTAACAAAAATAGAGGTAACATATTCCAAAAAGGAATTAAGATTACTTTGCTATATACTAATATTTCGACCTGTATAAGTGTTTAGGGATAAACATGCTACAATTTACGTCATAGTTGTTTTTTTACGGGAGATCAAAGTACATATCCAGATGGAATACATGTATGTAGTCATCTACTGATTCTTTCACATGGAAGGTGTATCATTCATTCTTCAGATAGGGAAACAATTTCAGATTGGAAAATGGACCTGGGGTCGACACTCTCAGATTAGACCAAAATCATGTATTTTTAAATGTTAAATTCAGTATATTTGTATGAGAAAATTTGAATAATAAGCTACGTAAAATACAAAACCTATACGGTTGGGGACTATACCATCCAATTTAGCGGAACAGATACGTTACATATAACATTTTAAAATGATGCAAGACAACTTCAAAATTTACCATACATGCAATTTAGGTAGTTTTCAATCAAATTAAGTCCATGGAGAGTATATTGTTATGAATCTTAATGACAAAATAGTCTACTTGACAATGCTTCAGTTTTGCATCTTCACATGAATGTAACGTATCTGTTGCTAAATTGTTAGTGAGAATCAACCGCATATAAAAACTTAGAACACCTCAATTGAACTACATAAATTATATTGTATGTGTAGCCGGGTAGAGAATATGGTGAAATGGTTGATTGGCTTTTTTGGGTGACTCGGTAGCTCAGTGGTTAGAGCGTTGGCATGGTAAGCCAGATGTCCTGGGTTCGAGTCCCAGTTGGGTCACAACTTTTTCACCATGTTACATTTGGCGCCCAGCGTAAATAACCCGTAGAATAATATGTAACTCGTGGAGTGTACAGAAATAATAATAAGAAACTCGTGGAGTGTTCTTTAATAAGAATTCGGGACGAATTCTTGTGTAGAGGGGGTGTGTGTAGCCGGGTAGAGAATATGGTGAAATGGTTGATTGGCTTTTCTGGGTGACTCGGTAGCTCAGTGGTTATAGCGTTGGCATGGTAAGCCAGAGGTCCTGGGTTCGAGTCCCAGTTGGGTCACAACGTTTTCACCATGTTACATATTTTAAGGTTGCTATCACTTTTCTGGGAATTGATAGATCTATAGACACCCGCATCGCCCTTAATTATTCAATCGTTACATTTCTGGATGTAGATTGGTGACCCTGCGTATCTGTGAGAAACAAAAGCAGAGCATATCACAGTATTTTATTCATTTAAGGTGCATGCGACACTGATTTTGTGGACTTTTATCCTTATATGAAGAATGAGTCGTATACCATGGATATTTTGGAACTCTGTTGTAACCGTGACACCCCACGGACCATTAGTAAAGTTACTGTGTAACTAGGGAAGCGAGTTATCGCTTGACCAAATATCCCCTGCGATGTAAACCCAACTGACAAGCGTAACTCAATATGTCTGCATTCAAATACAAATTTTCCTTAATAGATTACCGTCAAAATTTAATACATTTTGTATTTCGACTCGTTAAAGTTGAACATGTCCATACAGTTAAAACGTAATTTTTCCAAGTTTAACATTGAAATAAGGATTTGTTCGACTTAGGCGAGGTCAAAATAATGAGAGTCAACTGTATTAATACGGAAAAAGTTCGAGTAAAACGAATTAGAGATTTTGCAGTTCGAATGACGATGCATGCGCATGCGACGTGACTCTTTTAATATTTGAACGGTTGATGTATCACATACATCACGTGGAAGAGTGTACCCAGGTATTCAAGGACAATGTATTTGTGGCATTATAGCAGAGGAAGGCCGGGGGTTAGCAGTACTTTGAAAATGGTTGTGCATGTTACATATTTCGTGGTCATGATATGTTCAGCAGTTGTACATGGACATATAAATGCTGATGTGATTCATTACGAGCTCTTAGATGGGAAAAGATGTACCATACCATTGTTCTCGATGGGTGCTCAATCTGAGATAGCTTGTGCAGCAAGATGTTCCATGGACGCGTCATGTAAAAGCCAGTTCTTCATACCAGAAACTAAAGACTGTATTGCCTGTGATGGTCTCTACCAGACCTCTGATCTGACCACGCTGGCGGATGAACCAGGAACAATCTATTTCAGACCATATTACGGTAAAGTCTTCAGTATTTAATGTCTATAAACTTTTATTATAGACCTATTGATGATTTCTCTGATAAAATTCATATGCGTCACATTTGATAAAATCACTAGTAATTATATCACTTTTTGCAATGAAGATATCATTTATGCCGGAACTTTCTATTGTGATGTTACGCGTAAATCAAATTCGTCTATTTTCAAAATATAGAATAGTATTGAACACAATTTAAATGAATACTTCAAAGATTCCAAATGTTAGTGAAATTTTCACTTCCTTTATAGAAAAATTCAATTTAATATTCAACTACTTCACAGCCCACGGCGCCAAAAGGTGACTATGTAAACAGTTGGGTCCTGGACAGACGCCGTGTTAAATGGCGAATAATTAGGATCCAAACTGTTTAACCCAATAGACAGTTCTACCTTGTCGAGGCTTAAGATACCATTCTACCTTGTCAAAGGGAATCTATCTATTTATTTACCGCGTTCATCTTCTTTGCCAAGAACTAAAACGAATGCAGGTCGGTGATTGTGATCACATGCGCTTCGCAACGAATGCGATCAGCCTATTAAATCATCGTCCTGAAATCACCATCCTGTCATACCATCATCACTTCATCATTCATCGGCGCTTGGTAAATTTATTGTATATGAACAGTTGAACACAATGTAATATCATGTATTGTTGAACAGTTTTAACTGACGTTTGGCATTCTTGTTAAGGGTTAGGGTCTTACTGCAATATTAATTTGTATATTTATGCACACAGCTCTTTACAACGAGACCTGCTCCCCAACTGATAAGCCTTGTATGGACGACAACACCGTTTGCTTTGCCGGTCTTAACAGCTGCGTGTGTGACCCATTCTTTGTGTACAATCCGTCAACTGCATCTTGCACAAGTGTTGAGTAATCAGTCCACATGTATTGTTATTGTTAATCCTTTACCCAGTACGCCGTTTATAACATTAAATAGGTGATCACTTGAAGCAGTTTGAAAGTAAAGCAGAATGTGCCTTAAAGCAGAATGTGCCTTAAGGCACATTCTGATTTACTTTCAGCCTACTTTAAACTACCATCTGCTAGGCTACATAACACATTTAGGGGAAGGGTTGAATCTAAAGGGGAATGGTCGAATCTAATGTTGTGAGAACTTGTGACCCGACCCAATTTCCTTATGTAAATGGAAATAAAATATGTTTAAACTATAATAAATTTGTGATGATAATTGGTCATGAGGGTACAAACAGGAACTATTTTCTTTAGCGGAGGATTATTTAAACACGGTAAAAGTCGCTTCTATGGGAGAAATAGTTATTTAAGCATACAGTTTAGATGTTATTCTTTCCCGTTTAAACGCAAACAAGTCACACGAATAGCGTTATTGTAAGAAATTAACACTGCTTTTTACAATTTGCAGCAATTATTTGAATTCGAGCCGCATGCATGTTGGAGCTTGATCAAATGCCGGATTACCTGGCGTCTGATCTGGCTCCAAACTGTCTGAAATGGACATAAACATTTAGCATAAAGGCGTGGTTTTGGAAACAATAACGTCTTCCCGAATGTAAGCTACGTGTTGCTCAATATGGTACTTGTAAAGCATGCTTTTGCGATAATTTACTTAATGCATGGTTCCTGTGAGTCGTATAAAACATATTGAATGTATAGATAATTTCACACATTGTAAAGATCACATGCTCTTTGCGAACTGACTATCATTATAAGCAGTGTGGGTCTTGATCAAACAATGTGTTTCGTCTGTATCTTATTCAAAACTGTTACCACTACGGGTTATATGTAAGATCAAACAAAACATGACAATAAGCATAACATATACATATATTTTGCCTTTTGTTTTTATTTATGCAGACATGAAAGAATTAAGTATTAATCCCTGTGACTGTTTTGAGCTCACACAATTTTTCTAAAAGGTTGTACTAGAAGGACCAGTTAAATTCTTTTTAACAACTGTAGACTCTACCCACTATGGCCATCAAACATCTGAATTATTACATGGGTTAATGAAAGTGCATACTCATGTCGGACTGATCCGATAAAAACAACAGTGACGATCATGATCAAGGATTTATTTCACAAGCGGCAATATCTAGGTCTACATTGTTTTCAAGCTGCTTCAATAGAGGCTTATGGCAGCAAATAGTAAGAGATATAGGTAAATAATTGATATAACTATCAGATTCTGTGCTTATATTGCCGATCGTGACTGGTATTTATAAACCGTTTGGATCGAGATCAGACGCCTGATATGGATCCAAAACATGTAAGTTTTTTTTATTTATAATGTATTAACGTAATTGAATATACATTGCAGACGACAATTTCAGGCGAAATTGTCAAATCCTTATCTTTGAATAAAAACTGCTGCAAATATGTTAAGAATTACTAGTACGACTACTAAATTTTATTTTGCAGACTGTGCAATGTTTGGTGAGACGTTTCAAGTGTACCCAAAAAAAGGGATGTATTCTTATAACGGGTTGATCCAGAGTGGCCAGACCGATCCTACCACGTGTCTCGCCTACTGTGCAAACATCAATACGTTCACATGCTACAGCGTCAGCTATAATGCTGGTTCCAGCCAGTGTTTTTACAAGAACGTGAAGCTGTCGACAGTCCCTGATGCGTGGGTATCTTTGAGTCACAGCAATCTCTATATTTGAAACTGTGCTTAAACCTAGAGGATCAACCATAGCCCAGAAATGGAATTATCCATTTGATAAGTAACCAGACCTATTTAATTACGAAACAGTCTATACCAATCCTAGCATTTGCAGTAGATCTTATCATTTTAGCAGGGTGTGCACTGTTTAACACGTTACACCTCTTTCCAATCGCCAGTTTCTAGTGTTGACGATATGTGACCACTTTAACCAGGGCTGAAGTCCGGAATTGTTTCCATATCAGCAAAGGTGTGCTTACAAAACATCTTGAAGATAACTGACGGGGTTGCAATCAAGTGGACTTACAATTGGATCGAAGAAAAGTATAAAAAATGCATTACATGTATATTCATATTGACTGACAGTTCAAATTACAACTTGATGTCAACAAAAAATGTATTCTTTATCCTGCTGTGAAGCCATTTCATCTGAAATTGTCGTGCAGCAATTGTCAACTAAAGATTGATGCATTTTAAAATTGCTAAACTCTAACGAAGTGTATCATATGGTTTGGTCCAGACGCCACGTAACGCGATTATTGTACAAGTCGCGATCGGCATACAAAACGTGCGGTTTCTGTTAATAATGCATTTTTTATTTCCAAGTATTTCGACAACCCTAGTCAGAACTATGTATATTAATAGCGTTGTAGCATAATGAAATAATAATAACAGTAATAATAAACCGATGTTAAAGAAAATACATTCGGCAAAAGTGGTCGGTGTCTATTTGATATCAGGAAATCATTTCCATGATTGTTTGCCTCACAAAACAGTTTAAACAGCATAATTTTGTTTTAAAGTTCAAAGAGCAAAGTTTCTGTCGTTACTGTTTATCGTTCGAAAATTAAAAATCATACAACATATATGCATTTGACGGTTTCAGGGTAAACCTTATGTTTGACATTATCTAACATATAAGTATTGGTTGAAGTTTGACAGCTAAATATAATATTGAGACCTAGTATTATGTAGCTGAGGCTGTTCAATTCTTTACAGTTACAATACTCTTTAGGAAGCTATATTTTACAATGGAGGATTAATGGCTCTAAGTTTGCTCTTTGCCCTTCTACTCCTCTTTGGACGTGCATTCTTAAAGATCTACTGGTGCACCAAACCAATACATTTATCCGGATGGATATTCTGAAAGATGGTGCTACTGTCACATAGGTACCGACTTAAATACATTGAGGATATATATTTGGCTGTTTTATGGTATATGTTTTAGAGTATATAAAATATCCTAAGAACATGAAGACGTTTTAGAATAATTTAAACACAGTATTTGGCTGTTTGCAAATTTGCCATTCTTCCTACAGAAAGGAACTTGTCTTTTACATATTAATTTTTTACATATTAATTTCAACATGGTTGAATGAAGTGATGTTGAAGAAAACACTGGTCCTATCATGTCTGATAATACACCCGTTTTATGTGTATTTCACTGCAACATACGATGTATACGAAGCACACTTTCTTTTTCAAATTTCATTTAATCAACTTAAATACAATAAATTGCTCTGAACTGTATTTGGATAATGTGATGACTATTGAACAATTGATTTATTCCACTTTCATGATGAACCGTGCATTAAATACAAAATAACCCAGATGTGGAATTTTTGTCTTCTTAAACAACATACCTAGTGCATTCTAGAGTGGTTGGGCGCTCCTAAACCCAGGTATAACCCCCCAGTGGTTGTTAATAATCAATTAATTTATAGTTAATTATTGATTGCTACTGACCGTACCAAGGCGGGCTCCTATGTTCACTTTGCTTTATGGTTGTCTTGCGTGTTGTTTTCTATTAGTGTGTAGATGAAGGAATGGTATTGCGTGTTTGTGTGTGTGTGTGTTTGTTGTGGTATGACTGTGTGTGTGTGTTCTGCTTGAGAGGTGGGTGTATTGTTTGTGTTACGTTTCCTGCTTGAGTCTTTCGTATTTATTTGCTGAATCTGTAGTTAATCAATATGAGTAGAAACTTTTTTTTTTAAAACGACCATCATTTATCTGCTATCCAAGTCTTTTTTTTCCAAATCTTACATTTACATCTAAAGGCAGCATTCGAAATTTCATAAAATGTAATTTTGCTGGAAGAACTTAATCACGGAGGACTTATTGAATCGATCCTATAATAATGTAAATGAAATTACGAATTGTGTATACTGCTTCACTCATAATTTGATGTAGTAAAGGTTCCAAAACGACAAAATGATTTTTTTATCCAATAATTAACAAATACACAATTTATTCATATATAGTTTTACCCTTTTAATACTATATTCAACCTTGTTTTGAAAGCAATATGGATAATAACAAAGCAAACTTTATTTTTTTAGAACAGAAATAACCTTTGTTATAATATATGTTATATTATTGTTCAATTCATGATGCTTGCAATGTTTTACTGAACTTTATGTTTTTTATATTATTCAGTACATCCATTTGAAAAATGTGTGTGCTCTTTCTGGTTATCCATCATGGGCTATGATTCAAAAATAAAAAAATGTTTAGAAAAAGAGATTGATTGAAGGGAAAATCAACATTTTCTGACGAACAAAATACTTGTTTTAACATACGAACAACTAAGAATCGAAGTTAACTAGAACTATCACTGGAGGTGACGAAGAACGCCATCGTGCATATCTTGTACAACATTTATCTGAATAAGTCTAGAAATGTAGAAATTGTTTGTTTTACTCTATTGTTTAAGCTCAGTCTTGGGACATTATTATGTAATATGTTCGAAGAATGGAAAGGAAATTGTGTCATGAAGATAAACACTTCATTCTTAGTACATATACAAAAAAAGAAATATCCAAATTTTGTAAAGAAAAGTAAAAGTGGTTTGCATAAAAATATTGTATAAGTCCTATCAGGTCCCAACATAGGACAATAATACTTTCCCTCTTATCTCACTTGAAAATTGACCCGTAATTTTGTACTGCATGTGTAAAGTTTGATGTCAATCGGTAAAATAGATGTAGGAGGAATTCGCGTCACAAGATTTATTCAGAAAAAAACAATTACTCTGTCTTTCTTGAGACAATTGACATGCAAAATATGTCACGCAAAATTGTTATAAATACATATGCGAATTTAATATCAGTCGGTAAAGAAATGTGAAAGTAGTCACAAGATTGTTTTGTTTCATGGACGGACAGCGCGATCGAACGACAAACCGATCGACCGACTAACCGACACATGGGCTCTTATATACCCATTTCAAAATTCGTTTACAAGGGTAAAGTAATTCAAAGCAATATATAAATAATGTTGGTTTTTTTATAATACTTTAGAAACAAGTCGTATGTCTTTATGTGAAAGCCATGCATCGAAAAGACCAGACGTGTGGTAGTGCACGCAGTATTGCCCAGATCAGCCGCAGTCTCAAATGAAATGTATAGCAAAGGAAATGCTATTCTTTCCAAAGCAATTGTTTCCATTGCAAACGGTTTGCACGAGAGCAGAAGAAATCGGCAACAGTTTTTAATTTCTGTCATGTATTGCACTGCGGGTTTCTTTAGTTCCTTTTCAACTGGATCGATTAGCGTCTTCGTTACGTCATTAATTGTTCCTTGAAAGTACTTTCCAAGATGATTCGACTGAACATTTTGTCTTGTTCAATGGAGACGGCTTTATTGTTTCTCAATAAACGTGTTTGAAGTTAAAAATAGTACTTTGAATGCAAACAGTTTGGAGCCAGATCAGACGTCGGGTAACCCGGCGACTAATCAGGTTCCTGACTGTTTTACAGTCAGATTAAAATGAATAGCCAAATTGTAAAAAGGTTGTCATTTTCTCAATTTTGTATATTGTGTTTGCGTTTAGTATGCGTTAAATTTCGAAAGAATAACGTCTTCTCCACTGTACATGTACCATCGTTAGAGTTTCAGTATTTGAAAAAAAAAACTCATTCCCAAAAAACGAAACCATGGGTCAAATATGCAATATATCCATTATCTATCAAATTAAAAAAATATAGATAAGTATATATATATAAGAAATCGGCAACAGTTTTTAATTTATGTCATGTATTGCATTGCGGGTTTCTTTAGTTCCTTTTCAACTCGATCGATTAGGGTCTTCGTTACGTCATTAATTGTTCTCAACTGTTTGTTTCTACAAGTACGAAGATGTTCATTAAACCTAGTTTTGAGGGGACGACCGGTTTGCCCAACATACTGGATACCACAACCTGGTGCTTTTCAAGTTAACACGTATATACATGTAATATGATTAGTTCGTCAGTTGATGTCTGAATCTATGACAACACTAAATAATCTACCGTTTACTGTTGATTGTATAATAGACTTGCAAGATCAATAATTGCAACACGCTTACCTCTTAGCATTGCACTTTTCAATAATAGGATGCACTCTACGTTTTTTGTTCAATGGTCGTAATAAAACAGAATTATTGCGTTGAATAGAATATTTTAGAGGTGAAAACACTACTTTTGGACCATTATGAACACAATTATTAATAGAAAGAGATGGAATGTGAAAAGAAGATGGCGAATAGATCTTAAGTGGTGTTAAATGTACGGACGGCTGTAGTGATGCAAAATTAGTAGTATTTCTAGGGATATAAACAGAACACGCAGAGTGCATTCTAAGTGGTGTAAGGGGATTTTTAGTCTTTTGTTAGTTTGTAGTTCCATAATTAAGAGAAGCAAGTAACTAGGCTCCTATATTTACTTTGCTTTATGTTTGTCTTGCGTGTTATTTTCTATTTAGTGTGTAGATGAAGGAATGGTATTGCGTGTGTGTGTGTGTTTGTTGTGGTATGACTGTGTGTGTGTTCTGCTTGGGGGTGGGTGTATTGTTTGTGTTGCGTTTCCTGCTTGAGTCTTTCGTATTTATTTAATGAACATCTTCGTACTTGTAGAAACAAAAAAATGAGGAACTTTCTGTATCAACATTTTCGGAAATCTGGACATGGATTAGATTTTATTTCAATTCAACCTGTCGAACATATTACGTATGATATAAATGCTACTAATAGTTTCAAATGTAAGGCTAGATTTATAACGGAATTAAAATGGATTAAAAATTTACAGACACCCTTTCCTTTAGGCTTGAATGATAATATATACCAATCTGGCAATATTTCTGAAGAACCTTCAATTGATATGTTTTCGATTTATTCTACACGCAACCGTAAATCTAGATCGCATGGTATTCGTATAAATGGTAATATTAAACGTAAATCACGTCAGTCGATTTCTATTAAAGATTTGCATAATCTGCTGTTACATTCTGGTAAACATAAAATGCTTTATCGGCTGTCTTCGTTGTCATTGACGTCTTTAAGATATATTGACGACAAGGCTGATGATATAATTTTACGAACAGATCCTCAGTATTATACTGCAGGTTTAATACAAAGTTATACTCAGCATATTCTCAGACCTCATATTGATTCTTTAAACGATCACAAAAGATATTTCATTAAGGTCCCTTTTATAAATAAAGGTATTGATGTTATAGATTTACAAAGTATTCTCCGAAACAAAAATGTGATGAATGCTGTTCCAAATTATTTCAAAAATCTTGAACCACCTATTATTTGCTATAAGTATAATAAATCTGTAAGAGGGTTAATTTTTAACTACAATAAAATTGTTTCTGATCTTAAAATTCTCGAAAATACACCAGCTACATGAGACTGTACTTCTTCTAAATTCTGTTACGCTCCAGTGGGTCATATAATAACAGGCAATTTTGATATCATTAAAGATAAACGCATCAGAACGCTTTTGAGTGAGGGACCTAAATTTAGATTACCTGCTTTAATTGATTTCGATACATGCCGCACTCATATTTCGGAAGCTTTGAATAATTATAGTACCAACTGGTGCCGAAGAGAACATGCTGAAAATGACGCTCTTTCAAAAAGGAAAAAACTAATTTTTGATATTATCGATACCCGGATTTCGTTCTATTTATCCAATAACCATCTTTTACCACCTAAACCTAAATTTAACATTCGTCACTTAAAGAAGGGCATACAAGACTTTCATTCCAAGTATGTACTCGTTCCTGCCGACAAAGCATCCAATAATGTGATAATTGTATGACGATTACATTATGTTGATACTTTAAACCAGGAACTTGTGAATACCAATTCATATATATCTACCAATTTAACGGAGCGTAATGTAGTATCTGATCATCTTGATACATGTAAACAATTAAAGGCTGATGTCAACATTACATGTCATAAACTTCCTACAATGTACTGGATACCAAACTCCACAAAACACCTTATAAGTCTCGTTTTATTGCTAATTCAAGTGCATGTACTACTACTAAGCTTTCCAAACTTTTGACATCGTCTTTAATTAAAATCAAAGAACATTGTTCAAAGGTATTGTGACAAGACTTACGAAAATTCTGGACTTAATCTGTTTTTGTCTATCAAAAACTCGAATGAAATTTTGGCGAAACTTGAATATAGAAAATACCAAGCTTGCAATATAAGTACGTATGACTTTTCAACACAATATACTACCTTACCTCATAATCTAATAAAAGCTAAACTTATACAACTTATTGAAAATACTTTTGCCAGAGAAAGGAAGCTATTTCTGGCGTGTAATGCTGATCGTGCATTTTTTACAAATGACACGGTTAAGCATTACACTATGTGGACTTGCACCGATGTCTGTGAATCACTATAATTTCTTCTGGATAATATTTATGTACGTTTTGGGAGTACCATATACCGCCAAGTGATTGGTATTCCTATGGGTACAAACTGTGCGCCCCTTGTCGCAGACCTATGTTTGTACTGTTATGAGAGGGACTTTATGCTTAGTCTAAAACCTGATACACAGGCCGATATGATCGAAGCCTTTAATAATACATCGCGCTATCTAGATGATATTTTTAATATAGACAACCCATTTTTTGATACGTCGTTTCCTTTTATTTACCCAAAAGAACTACGCCTTAATAAAACTAACGAGTCAAATTTGTCGACACCAATTTTAGATTTGGATCTTTTTATAAATAACGGAATTGTTTCTTCTAAGATTTACGATAAACGAGATGATTTTGATTTTAGTATTGTGAATTATCCTCATCTAGATGGCGATGTTCCCCGTTCCACATCTTACGGGGTTTATATTTCACAACTTATTCGCTTTGCTAGGGCCTGTACCTCAGTTGAGGACTTCCACATTCGTAATACAACTATTACTGAAAAGCTTCTTAAACAGGGGTACAGATTTCATAAACTTCGTAAAACATTTTCTAAATTCTTTTGTAGAAATCTTCCTCTCATTAACAAGTATAAATGTAACTTAAAGTCTTTTCTGCGGCAAGGTATTTCACATCCGGAGTTTTATGGTAATGCGATTTACAGACTTCGTAAGATTCTTGGACATATACATTTTCAAAACCTATTTGTGAAACGTATTAGATTTTTCCTTAAAAAAGATTATGATCCAACTATATTGCTGCGCACTTCACGTTTGGTTATCGATTAATCTACAATTGATAAATATGCTTTCCTCTTTGGTTGTGCGACGACAGACAGGGCTTAGCACTACATGATGATGTATCTCTAAAGCCGTCCTTAGCCGGGAGAGTTATATCGGATTTTCGTGCTATGTTTTTTCTCTCCCTCTCTGTCGTACCCTGGACCCTTCCATGTCTTACAGTTACTCGTAACTACAGACTAGTCGCTTGAGTACAATTTGACCGTTGCCATAGTGGGTTATTTTTAACACGGGCTTGAATGTTTTTTTATTCTTTCCCATGTTACTAATGATCTTGTCATAGAATCTTTGTTAAATGTGTTACATGTATTTACTTACTGTGCTTGCGGTCGTTTTGATTGTGAGGTTGTGGAACAGGGTTTATATTTTATGTACACTGTTCGTCTTCATAGGTGAATATAGGAGATAAGTGTGAGGTTGGGCGCCCCTAAACCCAGGTTTAACCCCCCAGTGGTAGTTAATGATTAATTTATAATTAATTATTTATTTCTACTGACCGTACCAAGGCGGGCTCCTATGTTCACTTTGCTTTATGTTTGTCTTGCGTGTTGTTTTCTATTTAGTGTGTAGATGAAGGAATGGGAGTGTGTGTGTGTGTGTGTGTGTGTGTTTGTTTTGGTATGACTGTGTGTGTGTTCTGCTTGAGAGGTGGGTGTATTGTTTGTGTTGCGTTTCCTGCTTGAGTCATTCGTATTTATTTATAGACGGCATTTTGCCACATGTCGTCCAAATTTGGTCTAAAGAATCCAGCAGTTTTTAAGATATGAGCATTTTTTAGGAACCTTGCGCATGATACCGATATTGTTTACACTTGGTGTGCACAGGTAAGCCGTCGTCACTGTACAGTGAGTTGACGTCTATGCGCAGTTTTCGCCTTTGATACTGAGTCAAACATCACAAGATTTTATTTTGATTTATTTTATTGTCTACAATGTAATTTCATTTTGATTGTATCGGTTATTTAACAGTTTTTACTATTTTAGATGGGGAAACCCTTAACATATTAATGTCATTTCTATCACAATGGCTCTGCAAGAGTATTTTAAAATAACTAAGCAAAAATGTCAGGATAAATATTCTGTTTTAAAACAAAAATAAAATATGATTTCAACACAGATATTAAACTGTACAGATGAATCGGTTATGAAATAGACAGCGCAAATTAAAATGATTGACAAGAATAATCTGGCGACGTGTGCCATAAATTAAACAGGTGTAGGGTTTCATAACCGCCATGTATGCCATATGCACTGACCAGCATGTTGAAATACGCTCAAATGACAGGCAATTTTGTAATAAAGTCTTAAAAAATATTAGATGACTTGGTAGATTTAATTTGCATGTGCAACATATACAACGACACAGGTTAAGAACAAAGCAGTTGCACGATACTTTAGACTATGCTTTAACAGTGCATAAAGCTGCTGTGTGTAATCACAACAACCAGTATCATGGTCAAACGGATTTTAGGGTTCTTCGTTAAAATACTCATAACTTTGAAACCAATGTATATTTATGAATACATTTTGGCAGAAATATGCCCAACTAATGTATTTACAAAATAGCATAATTATCTTTTAAAATATATGTCTACTTTAAGAAAAGTATACATTTGAACTAGGTTTCCGGATTTGTTTGGGACACCCTGTACTTAAGAAGATTTCAATTACTAAATGTTTTAAACCAGACAAGAGCCGTGCAACTCTGAATCTGATCTAGCTTAAAACCTTTTTCTATTCCGAATAAAATTAACCATCATTTTTTCAAAACAAATGCCATTTATATATTTAACTGAATTTCATTTCCGTTTAGACTCGCTGAAATAGGAGATACAAAATGTTCGTCGACTATGTTTTCCTTCTTTTACATGCGTATATGATATGATAATTTGATGTCGGTATTGGTCTTACTTTCATGTCATGTTATTTATAATCATATGATATTTCAATGGTGTGTATTTATGTTTTGCTCTATGTTCATCTAACATGTAATTTTCTATCCAGACTGTATAATTTACAGTTACGATTTCTTCAATATTTGTAGCATGTAGTTTCTAACTCAGCAGCTTTGTATTAAAGACATACTCAATAAAGCGTGACTTTGTTTGTGGTCTTATTAGTAAGTCGAGTTTAAGAGTAGAATGCCCCTTTACATCATAGTTTGTTTGTAGTTTTGGAGACAGGTGGTCATTTAAAGAAGATTAAAAGTAAAAACAGACTACGTGTCAATACGCATTCTCCTTTACCTTAATTCTGCTTTAACCCTTTACCTGATAGCCTATTTATAGTATTGAAGATAGGTGACTACTTAAAGCAGGTTAAAAGAAAAGCAGAATGCGCCTTAAGGCGCATTCTGCTTTACTTTCAGCCTGCTTTAAGCTATCATGTGCTAGAATATAGAAAATATTCCCTATAATATATATTCAAGACTGATTAAATTGGAAATATTTTCTTCAGCGGAGGAATAAATCATATTCGCTAAAAGGCGCTGCTATGGGGGAAAGGGTTAAGTCACCATAAACAAAGGTTTAGAGAATCTTATGGTGCACATTCATTACCGCACAAAGTGGAACTAATGTCTGCAGTAGAAGAGTATATAAAAGACATAAATAAACGTGTTTATGAAGAAATTGGACACCCATGCCCAAACAAGGATTTTCACCCGGCAAACAAAGGATTGACTAATGTCCGCACAAATCCTTTAATAAGAGTGAACAACAATTTGATGTCAGACCTGGATGCCGAGTAATCTGGCGTCTGGTCTGGTTGAAACTGTTAGCAATCGTGAACATTTTTGCACAAGAGCGTGTACAATGTCATGTTAGGGAAACAATAACGTCCGTTCAACTGTGATTATGGCACAATACAGCTTCAATGACGCCGTAAAACGTATTTGCAAACAATTTTGATCCTGATCAAACGCTGCTTTAAGCCGCTTTTTTAAAAGTATGTCAGTAATACTGTCATGAATCTGACTTTGAAAATATATTGCAGACACCAATATTGAAACAGACGGCAATATGGCGGTATAGGGGTACAAATCTAACGGTAAATTGGATCATAAAAGGTTTAAGGAAAATTGAATCGAAGTAAAAAACTGCTTTAGGAACGCCCTCCTTTACCCATATTCTGCTTTCAGTGGCCTCAAATTGTTTTACACCCTTATCTTTCCGATCCCGACTTGATTGGTATTTGCAAGTGGATTTGATTCAGACCAGATGCCGCGTAACGCTGCGTATTATCTGGATCAAAACTGTATTTCAAACGTCTTTAGTTCCTTTAATAAAAATGTATACATTTAAATGAACTTATTTTCAGACGACAATCTCAAAGCAAATGAAATTACGGCAAGGATTTCCGTTTTTGTTGTACCCTAACGTTTTACCTGTCGATCTCAGAACAAGCGTTTGCACATGGTCTGGATCCATGTCAGACAGATAGACACTGTGTGTAATCATTAACCAAACAGTCTGACGCTTGTATTAATGTAGCTTAAGATAAAAAAGACATTAACTATAAATTTGCACATAATTACAGGTGACAAAAGAAAATTTGAATGAAGTGTAGCTGGCAAAGGGCTATTACAGTGATCGCTCCCTACAACGTCTCTCACGACAAGGATTATCCCCTTACTACGATCCTTGCCACAGCTCCCGAAACACGACGATTATATCTAATGTTTTTACTGCTGCAATATCTTCCGCTTAAAATTGTCGGCTGCTGGTTTTCTCAAAGTTAACTAAGTTGACACTTTGGCAGACAAAAAACTTAATGAAGAGTGACAAACAGCTTGAGATCCAGATCAGACGCCGCGTTCCGCGGCGTCTGAATTGGATTCAAGCTGTAAGCAAATGTAAGCCCATTTCTCTTCTTATAACAACTCCCTCCGAACAACGCATATAATATTTGTTTCCCTTTGGGTGCCGTTGTAGGGAGGGCGCTGTATTGTAATTAATTCAAATTAAGCATGACTGTAGAATGTCAAAAAGATTGGATTCTGGTCAGGCGCCCTGTGCCGTGTTGTCTTGTCTAGGCCTAAGCTACTAACATGCTCCAAACTGTTTGCAGTGTGAAGTAAACGCATATGTTGGTAATGGAAACACTTCTTCCTTTATGTATGACATTAGGTAGTACTTCTTTAAGATATATTACTGTTTATAAAATAATGACAGTAAAGCAGACAAAGTCCTATACAATCCAAGTGTTTACTAATAATACATACTTTATGTAACGGAAGAGCTCATTTGATAAAGATCCATCTTGCATGAGACTCTCACCATATGTACAAATACATAAAACAAAAGGCATTTCATACAAAACATTTCACCGTTTGAAATAGTGTACATGTTAAGTGTACACTTTCCGATGTAAACTGTGAAACCCCAGACCACAGGTCTCCAAACTGAGTCTGCTGATCAGGATTTGCACCGTATGCCATTAAACAATATATTAACATTAGATAAAAGATAACCGCTATTACGATCTAGTAACAGATGGACTAAACTAAAATGGAAACTGGAATTGTCCATTTAAAGTATCAAAGAGGAAATAGTTAAAATAATTTAGTAGTAATCCTCATTTAATATTAATTGTGTTTCGAGCCAGATGAAACAGAAATACAAGGCCAGCAAAAAACTTTACAAACTTTATTAGATACTAAAAAATACAAGTTTAAGAAACACGTAAATACCTGTTATTTGAAGTCCTAAAATTATCCAAATTCCTGACCTTTTCCAATAACAATTACTGCACTTTAAATGTAAATTCCCCAAACTTTTGATAATCCAGAGATTATTCTATCTGTATCCAAACTATTCACAAGTTAACTGATGACTGCCAAAAGATTCAAGATAGCAGTTAATTTAAATTCTATATATGTATACATATATAAACAGTTTTACCATTCTAGAAAGATATTGAACAATCATAGAAGTTACTAAATATAAACTTTCAGGGGCATTCTGCCAATAAAATACGAGCATGTTACTCAACTTGTTTACCAGTGAATATAAACTTCTAGAACAATCTTTAAATGTTCATACTATTCATTGATGTTCTCTACTATTCCATGATCTTCTTGAATATTCTAAAAAGTTCTCAATGTTCTAAAGATAGAATTTACACATTTTAAAATATTTAGATAATAAGTAAAGATAATAAGTAAACAACAAGTTCAAAAGATAACCATGTTCACATAGCAATTGAAAATAAAGTGGAGACTAACTGAGAGAGCACGTGCATGACCTTTTTATATGTCTCCACAGTTTGAAAATTTGATACTGCGGTCCTAACCCATACTTGGCATAAACAAATAGTGTACATGTGAATTGTGATTATATCCTATGCAAGCAATGAATACCAAGATCAGAAGGCTCTTGATGGACCCCTCTGATCAGGGTCTGCGCAGTTTGTTATTTTTGCAAACGTTATTGAGAAACAACACTAAAATCTCAAAGATTGACTAGACTGTTTTAGAAACTGGCATTGTCCATTTGATGTTTCAGGTTGTCTCAAGATGAGTAACTGCTAAATGGTGCTAAACAACTACAGAAAACTCATTTGATGCGATAGTGTTTTTATCCTGCATTGTTGCTACAGGTACATGTAGCATGGATTAACAGTTTGCGTTGTTATTCATATATCACGTTCGCTTCCCGTGTGAATTCCCAAATGCAAATATCGTTCGTACAAAAAGGCTATATTTCAGTTTCCACTTATAACTAATTCATTTTGATATATGAAAGTCAAGTTTTCTAATAAGTTTATAACCCTACTGGCTCTTATGGCATAACGATCTTTGCCATGTTCGTCTGAACTGGTATTTGCAAACTGTTTGGATCCTGATCAGACGACGCGTAACGTGGCGTCTGGTCAGAATTAAAACTGTTTGATAAACATATTAACATTATTTAAGTTAAAACACGTGTCCAATTCTTAACTGTACAAATAACAGCAGTAGATAAATTTAAGCATATGATATTGCGGTAGTGACTATGCTAGACAGTTTATCACATCATAATGGTAACTAAAGGGTCAATAAGTACTAAATACCATAATGTACTATCTTTAATCAATATAGTTAATTTCTGACGCATGTTGCATCGATTGTAATATCCTGCACTGGATACTGTATATGTATTATTTTAAAAATAAAAGCATGAATACTTAATGTGCTATGGCCGTTGGAATCGATTGGAGCTAGACCAGACACCGGGTACACGGTGTATGATCTGCCTCGAAACTGCTTGCTACTTAGATTAAAATGAGTTTTCGCCACTTTTTTTTTTTTAAAAAAAACAACATAATTTTCTCCATTTTTTAACATTACGTTTGCGTTTCATTTGTGTTTAAATGGAAAGTGTAACATTTTCTCCCCTGCACATTAGATATTCAAAACGAGAGATTCACGCTACGAACTAGCAACTTTGTATATAACTTTATGAGTTCCGTGAAATAAATTATTTATATAATTGGGTGGATGAAACATTTCACTGCTTCAAGAAAGATTACAAGAAAACAGAACACTTCTGTTTCACTGTCAACTTGCTTTAACCTGTCACCTGTTTTTATACAATTAAATAATCTTCGTTTAAGCGGTCGTAAACGAGAGGAGTTACTGTAGTTGACAATTTGAGTCCGGATGAGTTAACTGATATAATATCTAAATTCAAACTTACGCACCGTCTGATCTGGATCCAAACTGTTCGCAAATATTAGCCAAATCGGGCTCAGCACGATAAGGTTTAACTTATTCACATCTGATTTATTTAATAGAAAATTCCGGTTTCATATTGAGTCTAGTCAATTTATTGCAATTAAGTGGTGTTTTTAACAACAAATTGCAAAATAACAAAAAGTGAAGACCCAGATCATATGGCTTCTGGAAGTGCACGCTGATCTGGGTCAACATTGTTACATGGGCCAAGTGCTTTCTTTACATGAATACTATTTGTGAAAGGCGAATAAACCTGTCACTAGGGTTTAATGTATTAAGCTAAACACACCCTATCCTTTAGGGTGTATCAAACTCATGATTTTGGGAATTTTTAAAAGTATATGAAAACACGCTTTGATGGTTTTGTATTGAAGAGCTATTTAAGAGGAATGAACAAATAGAACAATTGTACAATTTGGTGTACAACATTTGGCTCTACGGCCATTCTAAATTTACCCCACCCACATTTTCTTAATATGTCCTTTTCAAACAACTCGCTTCAATAAAATCCATTTCAAATGAAATAAACATGATAATATGAGTTCATGTTTACGTTAGTATTTCTTCATACAAAAACTAATTTAAGACACAACAGGCATCAAATGTGAAATTTATAAAGCTCTAAATATCATCGATATTGTACTTTTTGTTAATTTTGTAAAGGGAGATAACTCCTTTTTCTTCAATAACTCAAAATGTTCAACATTAACCTATCAATTTCTTTTCATATTTTGAATTGCCTTTGTATGGATTTTCATCAAGTTGAATATAAGAAAAAGTTAGATACAATAAATATTTTTTTTTTTTACAATTTCTCATAATGTTTTATTTAAAAAAAAATATCATTACCCATAAAAACCATGTTGTTGATTCAGAGATTCATATTTCCAAATTCTAGTGCCTGTTTGGTCTTGATTTAGTTTCTTAATGTCAAATGTTTTCCATGGACATGAAATACATCATGAAAAGCAAAATTACCATATTTGTTTTTATTTAAAATAGATTTTACTGAGACATATACTTTAAAATTGACAAAATTTGAGAAATGTCTGAATTTGACACACATTCACTAAATTGCCGCCGTGCAAAATAATGCACACCAACGTATGTTTTTTTCTTGTTTTTTTTTCATTTATAATAAACAGCTCTATCAAAATAAGAAAGAACAAAAAAAAGTTTGATACTTTAAAAATATCGCTTATGGGTTTGATACACCCTTAAGATAAATCTTAGCCTAGCCATTATTCAACTCTGAGCATGTTATTTTGCAATTTGTGGTTGAAAACACAGCTAATATTTCGACCTCTATACACGTTTTAAGTATTAACATGCCTAAATATACGTCATAGCGTTTGTTCTGAAGGGTAGCCGTAACAACTACCATGTGTACATAGTAAAAGAGTGTTTGAAATTGGGTAAACACCTAACTAAATATTATGCAGGGGGACACATGAAGCAGACTTTTTGTTCGTACGGGAGATAAAAGTAAAGATAGAGATAGAATATGTGGTCATCCACTGATTCTTTTACACAGCACGTATATACCACGGACACTTTGGAACTCTGTTTTAAACGGATCATTAGTAAAGTTACTGTGTAACTAGTGAAGAGAGTTATCGCTAGACTAAAAAATAGTATGCAATGTAAACCTAACTGACAAGCGTAACAAAAATATATATGTCACTTATTCGAATGCAAGCGTCCTTGAATAGACTAGACTACCGTCAAACTCGCTTGAGTCGAACATTTCCATACTTTAAATTTAAACGCAACGTTTAAGCGTACAACTTTTGAATAATGATTTTTTCGACTTAATCGAGGCCAAAGTATAGTCAACTGTATTAATGCAGAGACATGTTTGTAGTTCGACTGTAGATGCACTCGTATGCCACGTGACTCTTTGAATATTTAATTAGTTGATCTATAATGAACTCACTTGATAAACTCTACCCAGGCACCCTGTGACAATGTATTTGTTTCAGCATAACAAAGGAAGGACGGGAGTTTGTAGAACTTTGAAAATGGCTGTGCAAATTATATGTTTCGTGGTCATTATATGTTTAGCAGTTGTACTAGGACAGACAAATGTTGATCTAATTCATTACGAGCTTTTAGATGGGAAAATATGTACCTCACCATTGTTTTTTATTAGCGCCCAGTCTGAAATAGCTTGTGCAGTAAGATGCTCCATGGACACGTCATGTAAAAGCCAGTTCTTCATACCAGAAACTAAAGAATGTATTGGCTGTGATGATATCTACCAGACCTCTGATCTGACCACGCTGGCGGATGAACCAGGAACAATCTATTACAGACCATACGGCAAGTTATTTTCCATTTATAAACGTAATCAATGTATGCCTAGTGGAATATTCCATGTTAATATATTGGATAAGTCCATTTTGATGTAAAGGGTGCCTGGTCTAAATTTTAATTTTCGTTTTGTTTGGGAGTGAAGTTTCTATTATCAAACAGTGTAAACTCTTACAAGATGTCGCATCACCTCTCGGCTGATTCGATTATACTCTGTTGGCTAGGCAGAAAGGGAATAAATCGTGATTTGGTTTAACTCTTTAACCCCTAAAACCTTTCATGGACAGTTCCAATTTTTAATTTTAATTTATTTCAGTCCATTCTAGACTATTTAGGGCTGATTTTGACAATATATTGCAAAGAGACATCAGTCCAGACACTGATCAGAGGGCACCTGTAACCTACTTAATACTAAATCAATATTGCTCTAAGTGACAATTAACATTATGATATAGTAATACTATAGAGATATAATAGCTTTTAGACTAGTAAGGACAAAGGCAATGAGAAAAGCACCTGTTGCATTACTTGTGCCAGAGGCCTTTCTACCATGTCGTGATTTTGGAGCTTGTCATAGGGGATGTTTCGGTGGTTGTGATCACATGAGCTGCTGGGCAACAAATGAGATTACCGGTAGCCAAAATTATCTTCCTGATATCATCATCAGCTCATCCCATCATCTCTCATCATTCATTGGCGCTATATGACCTACTTTGTGCCACAGTACCGTAAACACAACTAGTCCATTATTCTCCTTTCAGTGTTTATACATATACATACTAAATGTTTGCTATTGACATAAGGTTGTTAAAGGTAAACGCGTTTTTAATTTAAAGGAATGAGATCTTCACCATTGTACTACAAGGGACCATGCTTATAAAGCATTTGAGTTGGGTCTGAGATCGTATTCAAGATTTTGATTGGTCGGAGTGGAGCACTATAAGCACATTGCATAGCCTGAATGATACGTCTGGTTTACAACGACGCTAATATCAATTGTTGAATAATAGTGCCAATGACGTTATCCATCACCGTTTAACCTTTCTTTGCCCTGACGTTAATAACTATAGGATTTAAACCTTTCAGTCTTAATGACATCATCATTCGCATTTGCAAATAGTTCATATCCTATCCAGACAACGCGTAACGTCAACAATGTAATTGCATGTACCTTTGAACAGTTTCAATTGCAGTGTGTCATTCTTGTTAATGTTTAGGATGCGGGTATGTCTGTATTATTTGTTTGTTTACAGTAAAACCTCTCTTGTACAACCAAAAAACCAGAGGATAAATAGATTTTTTCAAAGACAGGCGAACACTTAAAGCAAGGTGATAGTAAAACAGAAATCCCCTAAAAGAGCTTTATTTTCACCTTGCATAACTCATTCATTTGTGCCGAGCGTCCCATTAAAGTGACAAATGCAAAAAGGGTAGACTCTGATTAAACGCCATATAATGCGGCGTTTAAATAGAGTCTTCACTTTTTGCTGATAGAAATTTCAACATAAAAAAACGAAAATGAAAATTTACACCAGGCACCCAAACAAAATAAATGGACTAATCCAATATATAAGCATGGAATAATCCACTAGGCACAAATGGGTGAAAGTCAACTATCGTGAACTCCTTACATTTAAAACGATTTAGTTGTTGTAATAGAGGTTTTACTGTATATATTCATACAGCTTTTTACCACGAAACCTGCTCCACCACTGATAAACCTTGTATTGACAACAACACCGTTTGCTTTCCCGATCTCGACATCTGCGTGTGTGACCCATTATTTGTGTACAATCCGTCAACTGCATCATGCACAAGTGGTGAGTTATTAATGTTCATGTTTTGTCCTTAATAATCAAGCATACAGCAAATATGTCATTTTTTCCGTCGAATAGCTATAAATTTTGGCTTTACAGGGTATCGGGAGTTGATTAAAGGCTATGATTTAGCTACACATAGAATTAATGATAGCTAGGAAAATTTAGCAAACCTTTTTGTCCAAGATTTTGAACACGATATGAGTATTGCAAGAAAATACACTCATATTTTTAATATATGACAAAGGCATGCTGCATGATACTCTGCTCGTAATTAGTCAATTCCTGGTGATATGTGCTTTCTTTACCAAATAACGAACTTTTTCCGATCAGTGACACTATAGTTATCAACCAAATCCATTAACCATTCGTCAAGACAGATTTACATTTGCAACGATAAGGGGCACACAGCAACCAGAAATGTGTGATAACAACTGCATGTTTTACTTTCGTGTAGAAGGTCGGCACATTTTGATGTCTTGCTCAATTTCTTATGGCCCGTGTCAATATTTCGGGAGCATTCTTTAGAAAATTAAAGGCTTTACGCTGTGAAATAATATAACACTTTGGTCAGTTTCAGATCAGTAAAAAAGATGTGTGAATAAAAGCGCTTTTTAATAATAATAACAATAATAATGAAATCAAAATGCGCGGGTATTCAACTTACAAGAGTATTTGTCTAGATACCACCTGTAGACAAAACAGCTTATCAGGTTTAGACTCTAAATTCATACTTTAGCTTCACAATCGTCTTTGATGTAAACATATACCGAAATGGTGCTATATATGATATTACATAGGTAAACACTAGCGCGAAAACTGCAAATGATGTGCTTAAATACTCCTTTTTTCGTTTATACGTTTTTAAATGCAGCCATGTGACATCTATGTTTTGTAGTTAATAGAACGTCTACTAAGAAACGCTATGTTACAACGGAGATAACTCTTACAAATACCATATATTGTTAGGAAGGCAGTTACTGTTATTGTTGTCACAATCACATCAAAAATAGTCTTTGCTTCATTAGTAGTTATTTTATTTATTCAAAGGGTTTCAAGTAAAAATACGATTAACTTTAGTAATCTAATTAATTACAAACATGTATTTTTAGAATTATTCATAGTTATAACTCACGTAGTATTGCAATGACGTCATTTGACTTTTGAGATTTAACGGGATTGGCGCTTTAAAAAGCGAGACCCTGCTTTTGTTGTGTCTGGTAGTCTAGACAAACCCATGAAAGGGGCGAGTCGTGTAATGTAGTTCTTACAACATGTACGGTTTTAATGAACCAGAATAGAATATTAAACAATTGGAAAGAGCTACAGACAGACTGTGAAAAAAGAACCTGTGAAAATTTATATTCAGTACATATATTTTATATTTCAAACTAAACATCAATTGTATAAACTGTATTATATGTAACTACATGTATTTGACTTAGTATACGATTAACTAAATATCAAAATATACACCATCTGTGTTAAGTTAGAATGATACATCAGCACATTTTATATAACTGGAAGATTTCGCTACAAACAAAATAACGGCCTCTACTAAAGTTGTTTATCCCTACTGAATAGTGCTCTAAAAGCATTATTTTGAAAATAGTTGAGGAAAGCCTAAAAACTTTAATATTTTGAATACATTGACGTTCATTTAAGAAACAGGTTTTAATCAGCTGTCCTTTTAGTATTCATTCATGTACATATTATGAGCTCATGCACGAATTCTTAAAGGTGGTACTAGACTGACCAGTTAAATCTCTTAATTATGACAACTGTAAACTTCAACCACTACGAATGTCACTTATCTTAATTGTTACAATGGTTAAAGCAGGTTTGTAATTTGCACTCTGCTTTACTTACAACTTTTAGCCAGGATATAATATACAGAATATGTCCATAGTCAAGAATACATATAATATATAAATATATATAAAAAAAGGGCGGAAAGGGAAATGGAAGGTAACATTACTTCCTTTCTGCTGTACTTTTAAATCTACTGCAAGACTTATACTCACACATCTGGTTTTAAGAAAATAATTTCTACCGAACACATCCAAGACTAGAACCAGTACTTATCATTTCTCACATCAAGAAGACAAGTAAATCAAAAATTTAAAATATAAAGGAAAAAGAAACATATGTGGGGCAGTGGCTACGGATACTCATCTCTCATACTTCTGTATATGTCTGTTTCTGGTTGTGTCATATATGTTGCATGTGAAATACTTTATATAAAATTGTACAAGATAAAACACACACCAAATCTGTACGGTGTGTTGAGGATGGCGTTTTCCCGACCTCGACACACCTATTACGGGGATAATAAAGTATTTAAAAAAAAAAATGTTTGAAAACAGTTTGGATCCTGATCAGACGCTACGTAAAGCGATGTCTGATCAGGACCCAAACTGTTTGGTACTCGTTTTGAAACTTCTTCAGTCACATTGCCTCAAATCTAACTTTAAAACAATATCTCAAACAACAATATTGAAGCAGACGACACAATAGTAGTGAAGGGGTAGGACTTCTCCATAAAATTGATCATGAAAGAGTTAATGAATGTGCAGATTCATGTCGGACGGATCCGATAAAAAACAACTGTGATGACCGTAATCAAGGATGTATTTCACAAGCAGTCAGATAGAGATCGACATTGGTTTAAAACAGCTTAAATATACGATTATATAACAGCAAATACATTGTGGCAATTTAAATAATTGATAAACCTGTACCAGACACTGCCGAACAAGCACTGACGTTTGACATACGTAAGGCTCGTAGAAAGACATTTATAATAATTACAGCAAGTTGTCTAACTAACTGGTCTAAAACTCATTAAAACTTACACACACTCAATTTTGGTTTCAAAAAGGTAAGACAGCGACGTACTGTATCTTCATTTCACATGCAATAATATGAAAACGAATAAATGAACAGAAAAAGTTAAACTGTGTTTTCCGGGACGTTGAAAAGGTATTTGATAACGTTAATATGAATATGCTATAAATGTAAACATTAGCTTAACCCTTTCCCTTATAGAAGCGACTTTTAGCACTTGGATTTTATTCATCCGCTGAAAAAAATAGTTTCAATATATACCGTAATAAATATGTGTCATATTTAATACTTTCCTTATTATAGCAGGTAATAGCTTAAAGAAGGCTGAAAATAAAGCAGAATGCGCCATATGGCGCATTCTGCTTTACTTTCAACCTGCTTTAAGTAGTCACCTATATTCAAAACTAGAAATAGGCTATGGGGTAAAGGGTTAAAACGAGGGATGGCGTCGACTATGAAAATTGGCTGTCAATTAATTAAACCATTGAGAATTAATCGATTATTCGAAAAACTATGCGTTAAACTGATACAATCTATTAAAGCAATGCACAGCGTAGTTAAAACATATATTATGCATATATCAAACGCGTCACAATTTTTCAATTCAAATGTTTGGATATAACAAGAGGACTCGAGCTACGGTCTGTTGATTTTATTCGTCATAAATGATATTGTACAGAGCATTAACTTCTTAGCTAGATAGAATATTTACAGTTCAATAAATCAACTTGGTCATGATCTTATCGCTGAAGACGGAATTTTATTTAGTTACAAATCAGAATATTTACAGGGAATGCTTAACGACACCCGCCACTATTATGATAAAAGGACATTGATTAACTCATTGGAATATCTAGGAGTACAGTTATTCAAAAACAATAACTGGCACTAGACACAAAATGAACCAGTGTAACATGTATCATTCTCTACGCATACTCTTTTTATTGTATTAAATCAAATAGAGCATCTGAGAAATGCAATCTATATGACACGTATCAAATCATCCACGAATCTCGACTGGTCGTATGGAGAATTGGGTCGATTGCAAACGCACACTGTGAGAAAAATAACAATTATTAGATGTTGAACTAAACTTTTAAATTCTGACGGAAACTCACTCCAACTTAGAATTTTCAAAAATGTTGTAAAAAGAAGCTGATAACATCGTCAATTACAGGTGTTCTAACAGGGCATATCAAACAAAAACTCTTAGACAGTATCGAAATGACACATATACGTATTTACCAGTTTGAAATGCAAATACAACTGATACCAATAAAAATTGAATTATTGTAGTTTACAAATACTCATGGTATACAAACATAAACATTAATTAGCGCCGGAGCCCCATAAAGTCGACCTTGCAAATAGTTTGGATCCTGATCTACGCGGCGTCTAATCAGACTCCAAACTGTTTGACACTCTTATGGATATTTCACAAGTTATACAACCTTAAATATAAGTTTGAAACGTGCTTGCAGACAACAATAATGAAGCAGACGACAATAAAGCGGCGAAGGGTTCAACTTCCCCACATACTATGGTGCCGAAAGGTATAAAGAATACAAATTTAGAATTGCGCTTACAAAATCAAGAGTCTCTTCACAACACATAGCAATAGAAACTGGACGATAAGCTGATATCGATAGAAGCGAAAGAACATGCCTTAACTGTAATGTGAATGCTTTGGAAACAAATTATATTCCATGTTAGTGTGTACTAAATACAGCTTTCAATATTTAAACACTTCAATCGATATTAATGCCAATGGCCAACCATTCAAAAATTTCAAACCCTGTTTACTGAAATATCGAAACGCATTGTATCAAATATCCCTTCATACATTTTCTTTGCATTAATCATAAGAAGCCAACAATAACATATATATATAATATATATTATCTCAAATACAATATAGTTATATATTACCCCGTACATCCAAGCTGTAAAAATGATATAGTACGTAAAAAACAAGTTAACCCCTTCACTGCGTGTCTTCGGGTGCACAAAAGTTACAGGCAGCTTTGTAGGAGCTCATTTGTCTAGGAACACATTTGTCTCACGAGGTGTGACCGATGTGCTCGTAAAAATTTATCTTTGCGACCAAATGGAAATGAGACTAATGTGTTCGACACACTAAAGAAAAGACACTCGAAGCACATTTGTCTCACATTCTATCATACATTCTAGCCGAATATTTATCAGACCTGAAACATACAGACAATACCAGTGATGCAGAAACAGACAATGATCTTGGAGAGAAACGTCGGCTCAAAGAAAGCAAGAAAATGGCACAAAGTCCGTTCCAACACAAAAGTCTATGAGACCGAAACGGATGACGTGCAAAAAGAAATTTTAAATAGATAACATAAAACTGTCTTTGAAAACGAACTGTGATGCATACAAATACACTATGATTTCTGTGATAACCGTTACACGTGCAAATACAAATTGTTAAATATTGCATAAGTGATCCCTCATTTAGATTTGTTGGAGAAAGGACACATGAACGTGTAAGGCTATTGTTTCAGATAATGAACGTCCAGCGAGCACCAATCCACATAAGCTGATATGTTATGAGTCACATTCTAATACCCGTAAGTGTCAGCCATTTTTCGAGAACTGTTGGACAAAAATGTTTATTGCTGTTAGAAATAAGAAAATTCATTAGAAACAGGAACTGGTTTAATTCTTAACTTTTTCTTGGAGTATGTTGTCTTGGTTGGTATGAAGTCACAGATATACATAACTGATAAACTTTGAAAATTCAGGACTGTTATTGTTTGATTGCAACTGTCGAATTAACATAACGTGATATTTTGCCCATCGCACTGCCGTTTTAACTCACCAGTGCACATATTGTTCAAGGTGAGCTTTTGTGATATCTACTCTGTACGTCGGCTGTCGTCCGTCTGTCTGTCCGCTCGACTGTCTATCCGTCCGTCTGTCCTTCAACAATTGCAAACAACTTCTAGGGTAACCAAACTTCATCAGAAGCATCAGTAGAGTAGGGAATGAAAATTTGTTAAAAGAA
The DNA here is from genome assembly GCA_922989275.2 of Gari tellinella. Taxonomy (NCBI): domain Eukaryota; kingdom Metazoa; phylum Mollusca; class Bivalvia; order Cardiida; family Psammobiidae; genus Gari; species Gari tellinella. Next base: position 76,226,918 of record OV277868.1, on the reverse strand, counting down.
AATGGATGAGATAATTTGTCTGGTTGTCATGGCAACCGTGCACGATATCTGAAAAAAAATTCCTCTCCGAAATTACTTGGCCAATTTCGATTTGGTTTTGATCACAATGCTTTTTTAATCAATATACTTTAATGTTGTTTAAAGAATTTTGATCCGTCAAAAAGCATGGCTGTCAGAGGACGTATATATTTTCCGTGTTCGGTAATATTAAATTACAAGTTTAGAACTTCTGGAAGTTGTATTGTTGTGGTATCTTAATGCGATGTGGTCAGTATTATATCTATGATAATATATGTCATACATATTTGTCATAATATGCATGTATATATGTAATGTAGCATCATAAAGTAGACCAGTAGGCCAAATTGCAGAATAAGCTTTTGGCCACTCCATGTGCCATATTGTCAGACCAACCTTCTTGAAACTTGCTTAGAATGATCACCAACACAAAAAGCTAGTCAATGTATGGATATCGCTTACATAAGATTCAAGAGTAGGATAGTAAACCTTTCTCAGAAAAACCACGTTGATGAAATCTAGGCATTGACATAATATGGATTACATGGAGTCAAATAGTGGGTCAGTAGTAGTTCATATTGTAGGAACAACTTTAGAGTTCTCTAGGGTCCGCACTTTCTGTCATAAATTCATGAGCTTTCATTTATCTAATGAGTGGATCATGGACTCATGCCCCTTGTGTTTGTACTTGGTGTTGAAGTGGGCAGTGAAAATTAAGTTAAATATACCCAGTTTATACTATATTTAAATTAATGTACCAGATAACATAACATTCTGACTGCTTTGTCATATCCTTCTCTCCGTCCGTTTGCCACAACATGACCCCACAATTTCAGGAACGCAACTCAATAACGAGAGTCTGTTGGAATACATTAAAGACAAGGGCCAGTTTTCAAAATGTGTTAACTGGGAAATAACGCACTTTCTATTATAGTGTTTGTATGTACATGTAGAAACAGGTTTACAATGTAGTTTGTATTCATATACAACACGTAGTGCTACTACCTATTTTGACCCTAAAACTTTTAGTTTTTGTATCAAAACCATATCTTTACCCAAATTTAAACAAACGAAACATTGTTAAATATTGTTTAAAAGCCCCACAATTATTATACGGGATTCATTAAAATAAAGTTTATAATTATGCCTGTCCGTAAACCACATGGCTACCAGTTATAATTGTTCTGTGTTTTCTGTATATATGAATAGCGTTTTTACCTCACTTCAGGTTAGTAAGAAACATCAAAATCTTACTGAAAGAACACCCCTGTTCCGCATATCACAGATTGTATTCAAAGCATTAACACACTCATTGATTACATTTGACATGACGGCGGATCTCAATTCTATTATCTTGGAAAATATGTGACCAATGTGCTTGTATTTCATAAATATTGACGTGAGACAAATGTGCTTTGTTGTCCCTTAGAAATTTTGATCGGAGCACATTTGTCTCAAAAACGTGTTTTTTCGGCAAGACAATTGCGGTCCTGTTTGTCTCTCGTGAGACAAATGCGACCGCATCGGTCTTATGTAAGACAAATGTGCTCCGAGACAATGTGTTCCAACACAGCTTTGATTATACCCAGACGACGAGATAATCGGCGTCTATTCAAAACCTTTTCTGTATGACTGTTTGATATTCATATCGCAATAGTCATATCTTTAAAATTTAAGTAGCAGATGGCATTCTTTAGCAGTGACGGGGTTGGCACTTGTTCATTTTGCCTTGTGAATGGGATTAAATAAGGAGAATAAGTCAAAGCCCATTTTTATGTATGCGCCTGACACTGTGGTGTGTTTACTCATTAGAATCGTCCCCGAGATTGGTCGCACTACTGGGTTGAGGAAAAGTTATTGGAAAATTTGGAGAAAAAAACCCACCTTATCTGAATCCAAGAATACCTTTAACTCTTCAGCCGCCAATTGTATTATATAATCGGTTTACATCCGGATAGGATCTTAAAAACCATGATTCCGACCAGAATGAGAACTGTTTGTCAAATGCTAGCATTCACAATCTATAGGAAAAAATAAAGAATAGTTTTATATTCCATTATAATCATACTATCATAAATGTTCCTCTTAAAATGCCTATGACATATATCAACTATTCATAAATATTTGCTTTGCTATAAACATCCTGTATGGTATTTAATGCGATAAAAATTGATGGATTTATTTCTTAACGGTTAATACCGAGATCAGACGCAAGACATGGATCTCAAATATGTGATACCCGTCTTTAAGTTTCTTTTATTAAACAATGTCTTAATTTAATTGAACATACATTGTAGATCAATTTTGCAAAAGACAATTTCAGGCGATATTGTCCAATCCTTATCTTTGTAAAAATAGTGTTTATAAATACTACTACTACTACTACGTCATATGTTTTAGACTGTGGAATACATGGTGATAAACTTCTTTAAATTGTTTTTATTAAACAATTTATAACCTTAATTGAATATAGATCTACTTTGCGGAAGACAATATCAGACGATATTGCTCAATCCTTATCCTTGAATGATTATTATTAAAAATAATGTTCATATTTACTGCTACTACAAATACTTCTTTGGTTTTAGACTGTGCAATGATTGGTGGGACGTTTCAAGTGTACCCTAAATACAGTGTGTCTTATAGTAACGGATTGATCCAGAGTGGCCAGACCGATCATACCACGTGTCTCGCCTACTGTAAAAACATCACTACATTCACATGCTACAGCGTTGACTATAACCATGGTGCCAACAAGTGCTATTATAATAATGTGAAGCTATCGACAGTCCCTGCCGCATTGGTTTATAAGAAATCTTACAATCTATACATCAGAAACTGTGCTTAAACTTAGAGGATAAACAATAACCCAGAAATTGAACATGTTTGCCTATTATTATTTTTCAGAATATGTGCAATGATTGGTGAGACGTTTCAAGTGTACCCTAAGCATGGTTTGTCTTATAATAACTGGTTGATTAAGAGTAACCAGACCGACCCTACCACGTGCCTCGCCTACTGTACAAACATCACTGCGTTCACGTGCTACAGCGTTGCCTATAATGCTGGTGCCAACACGTGTTTTTATAATAATGTGAAGTTGTCGAAATTCCCTACTGTATGGGTATATTGACCGGTTTTCAAACTTATCGATAAGTTATTAGCTCAAGCGGTGAGAAAGACGACTATACATTATATGTTCGTAAAGGCCAGTGGTTCGAGACCCGTGCGTCAACCCTTTTTCTATTTTTCCCCAACATATGCTGCTTCTGTTGTTTTCTTTCATTTCTATAATTTTCTTTTTTCTCGCTTTCTTTCTAATTCTTCTTTCTTTTTCTTTCTTTCGTTTCAGAAACGTTAAAGATTAATGCTTTACCCTTAGATGATAAAATATAGTTAGACTTCCTTTTTGAGATGTTGCTGTTAGACTGCGTGTGAGAAAACGTATGATGTGGCATAGACTGACACGTGCCAATGAGAAGAACGTGTCACCCGTGCATTTTATGTATAATTTCTTTTTATAACTTACAAAATACGAAAATTCAAATAAATATTTACCTCATACGGGATTCGAACCCGGAACCTTGCCATTACAAATCATTCGCTCTAACGACCCACCTATGGCAGATGCGATACGCCAAGTGGTTGCCAAATAGGTACATGTATATATAGTGAACCGGCGTTAATCGCAAGTGAGGGTATCAATGATCTGTCGTGATTAAAACCAAATCTAAACCCAACAGGATGCTTCTTTAGTAGATACGATTATACTAGCATAATCGGAAATCGTATTTTATCGCTACTAAGTGGGAGTTTTACTCCGCATCAGATATAAATGTAACATGATTTACTTAATGTATCGAACATTCCCGACAGTGTACGGCACGCTGTTGATTATTGATTTATACTGCGTCACCACTCTTTATATATTCATGCATAAAGTTCAACGTCAGGTCAATATTGTCGGACAATAACGATATTACCCTTGTAAAACTGGAATTTACACTATGTGTGCCATCTGTCTTTCAAACGAAACCATTCGGAAAAGGCCATTTCTTGTAAAATCTCGTTATCAATTGACGTATTTAAACTGAATTCAACCCATCAATTCCATACGAAAGACAAGTATAAGTGATGTAAACTCGCTTTGTGCCATACACGAAATAATGAAAGAAAGAGGCAAATAACTAGATACCCGTTCTAGAGAAACAACTACGATAGCTAGGAAAGTGTAGTAATAGAGAGGAGAAAACGGTATTCTTTCCCAAAATCACGATCACGCTAACAGCCTGTTAACTTTTGAAAATAGTTTGTAGTCAGATCAGGCGCCGGATGATCAGACGTCTAATCAGGATCCAAACTGTTTGCAAATCAAAATGAAATGAATATTCAGAATTGTTAAAATGTTGACATTTTCTACATTGTATTGAAGTGCATTTGCGTTCCGAATGCATTAAAACGGTGAAGACTAATATTTTCTTCACTTAACCGCACTATTACATCACATCAACAACTTACATGAACATGTTGTTTCGTAAATTTGGGAAGACGCTAATATTTCCCTGTTTAACCCTTTACCACATAGCCTGTTTCTAGTTTTGAAGACGGGTGACCACTTAAAGCAGGTTGAAAGTAAAGCAGAATGTGCCTTAAGGCACATTCTGCTTTACTTTCAACCTGCTTTAAGCTAAAATATGCTAGGCTATATAAAATATTTGTAATGGTAATTGCTCATGAGGGTATAAACTGGAACTATTTTCTTCAGCGGAGGAGTAAGTTAAATACGCTAAAAGTCGTTTCTATGGGGTAAAGGGTTAACGGTACGTTTAAAGTACCGTAATGAAAACCCAATACAATGCTCCCTCCCTACAACGGCCCCTAACAACGACTCCCTCCTTACAACAATACTTGTCGTAGTTCTTTAAACAAAACAATTATGTCTGACGCTTTTACTGCTGCAATATAGTCGGCATAAAATTTTAGTCTGCTGTTTTATCTCAAAGTTACATATAGGTGGGAATTTTGATATGATAAATATAATGACGAGTGAAACGCGTAATGCGGCGTCTGATCTTGATTCAAGCTGCTGGCAAATGAAAGCCAAGTCTTAATTTTCCCTCCCTATAACGACTCCCTCCAAACAACACACATTCTATGTGCATCCCATTGGGTGAGGTTGTACAGAGGAAACATTGTACAATAAGATAAAGGGAATAGGAGTGGCAAACAATTTGATGCCAGACCAGATGCCTAGTTTTCTGACGCCATGTGTCGTGTTGTCTGATCTAGACCTGAGCTGTTTCCAGTTATTACAGTCTGTTTGTATATGTAAGTAAATCACATTCTGTTTCGAACAGTTGCACAGTGAATAAGGATTTAAGAGTTAACGCATTTTGTGAGAAGGAAAAAACGTATTCCCCTATACGGCATATGTATTACTTATTTAAAGTAGATAACTGTTTATAGAATAATGACAGTACAGCAAAAACCACATAAAAAACCCTCCTAAACAATCTGGTGCAAGGCAGTTAGTCATAAGACTGAGTCCTTTACTACGTGGAAGAAATCTCGTATTGAATATAAACTGCTTAACTCACTGAGTCATAGCGACGAGTATACTCAGCATATACGAGGGTAGTTCAAATAGTTTTGATACTGAATCAATATCTTCATTATAAAAGGTGCAAAATGCATGTTTGATATTTTATTTCAATGAACAATTCTTTGCCAACACGCTGGTATAATATAGGAATAAACAACATATTTTTGACGTTCATGACGGTATGGCTACATTAGCTTCGCAGGGGGTAAATTACGTAAACGCCCGAAGGGCGTTTTCGTTAAAATTACCCCCCGAAGCTAATGTAGTCATACCGTCATGAGCGGCAAAGAGATGTTGTTTATTCCTTATATTTATATTTATAGTTTCTGTCTTGTCAATTTAATGTGTTTATTTGCCAGATTTGTTTTTCTGTATAAGAATTTATCATATACCGGTCAAAGAGGTTTGATAGATGTAATGTCGATGTAATAGCCATTCCAGTTTCTAAATATGGTGAGAAAATAGTCCCAACTACATGTACTGTAACTGTATTAAAAATTCAGGATTTTTTCCAGTAAACTTTCTCTCTGTGAATGGAAAAGACTTACAAGGCAAACAAATAACAGTGCAACTTGAATATCTATTGCCAAAGCACATTCTAAAAATACAGGTCGCGGTTGTTTTCTTAACCCATTTACACACATAGCAACGCGATGGCAACGACCTATGGGTCTGTATCACTCCGTTAGTGTCATATGACCGTCGACCAATGGGAGCTTAGTGTTAAGTGCCCGATGTAGTGTATTTGAAGAAGTCCACGAATATCACGGGCGAAATCCGAACTGGCTAAAACCAGATTCGAAGTGTAGGTTCATCGAGGGATGACCTGCAAATTTTTAATAGGATTACATAAAGACTTTACAGAGTAAATGTAAATATTGCACGATAAGATCGCATTACTCAATCAGCCCAAACATGAACCTAAATGACCCCTCCTCGAGGACACTGGACATTTTTTGTGTATTACTGAGTTAATTTTCTGAACACAATTTGATACTATAATTATTATTACGGCTTTACAATTTTGAATAAGTTCATGAAATTTTCTGTCAAATAAAGACAGACAATTATGCAAACACTACACAGTTTTAAATGTTATTATTATACAAAATATCAAAAATAGAGTTAATACTAAACACGCACTGAAAATTTAATAAAAAAGTTAATCTACTGTTATGTATAAAGGTAGTGCGTGAAATCACAAACTCATTTTTTTAATTTTAACCAGGCTATAATTGTGCAGACATTGGTAGTGACCACGATCTAGTCATGACAAACTTCAAGTTAAAACTGAAGGCAAAACGAAGCCCCAAGATCACACGAATCTCATTTGACTTGGAAAAGTTTAAGGATCCAGAGGTAGCAAGCACATTCCAGGCACAAGTAGGTCGAAAATTCGCTGCCCTGAACTTACTCGACCAAGACATAGACACCCTTGCCAACTATACAAAAGACATCTGATAACAACAGCCTAGGATGTTTTAGGCAAGAGGAGGAAGAAAAACCACCCTTGGGTCACAAACGAAGTCCTTGACTTGTGCGACGAAAGGAGAAACCTAAAGGGACTGAAACACACCAGTGAAAATGCTATGTCACAATACAGGATTGTGCATAGCAAAGTGCGCAAGAAGATGAGGGAAGCAAAGCAGACATGGTTAGACATGCAGTGCTCTGCCATTGAAAACGACATGGAAAAGGGTAACAGCAGAGAAGCTTACAACACACTTAAAGCCATCACTAAAACCAGCAAACCACGTACAACAGTCATCGATGACAACGACGGCAACTTGCTGACAGAGAGTGATAAGGTCTTGGACAGATGGACAGAGTACTGCAGTGGCATATACAACCACACAATCCACCCAGACACTTCCTTACTGAAGAACAACCAAGCCCCAAGGGAAGACATTGAAAGCCCACCAGTACTGAAGGCTGAGGTTGAGGCAGCAGTTAGTAGCCTTAAGCCAGGGAAATCGCCAGGGGAATCGCCAGGGGAATCGCCAGGAGTGGACAACATCCCCTCAGAGCTCTTGAAAGGTTGAGGTGATAGTACTATAAAAGCCATCACTGTTCTTTGTCAGAAGATCTGGGATCAACGGAAATGGCCAGAAGAGTGGACATGATCACTTGTGATACCCCTACCCAAAAAGGGGAATCTCATGTAATGCCAGAATTACAGGACCATAAGCCTGATCAGCCACCCCAGCAGAGTAATGCTCAGGATCATTCTGAACAGATTGCGGCCTAAAGCTGAAGAAGTACTATCTGGGGAACAGGCAGGTTTTAGAGCAGGGAGAAGTACCGTGGAACAGATTTTCAACTGCAGGCTCATTATTGAGAAACATCTACAACACCAACGCGATCTGTTCCACAACTTCATAGACTCCAAGAAAGCTTTTGACAGAATGTGGCATGACGGTCTGTGGAGTGTACTTAGAGGCTTCAACATACAGGAAGGACTTGTCCAGCGCACTCAGGCCCTCTACGAACACTCAAGCAGTGCGGTAATACTGAACAACCAACTCGGGGAGTTCTTTCGAACAACAATTGGAGTCAGACAAGGATATCTTCTCTCTCCGGTCCTGTTTAATCTCTTTCTCGAGAGAATTATGCAGATGAACCTCCATGATAATGTACCTTCCATCTCCATTGGTGGCAGGCCTGTCTGTAATCTCAGATTTGCAGACGACATCGATCTAATTGGAGGAAGTAATGGAGAACTCCAAGCCCTGACGGACAGTTTGGCTGACAGTGCCAGCGCTTACGGAATAGAAGTCAGCACAGAAAAGTCAAAGGTCATGGTCAACAGTGTAGAAGGCACACATGCTAACATCACGATTTATGGAGAACCACTAGATGAAGTACCCCGATTCAAGTACTTAGGGGCAACCCTCTCTAGTGACGGCACATGCACAGCCGAAATTCTCATACGCCTTGGGACAGCGACATCAGTCTTTGCCAGCCTACAGAAGATATGGAAGAGCAACATCAGCTTCAAAACCAAGTTCAAGCTCTACAAGTCCCTGGTCTTGTCCACCCTCTTATATGGATGCGAAGCATGGACTCTACTGGCAGAGACAGAAAGACGAATACAGGCTTTCGAGATGAAATGTATGAGGAAGCTACTTGGCATCTCTTACTTGGAGAGAAAAACAAATGATGATGTAAGGGATCAGGTACGCAGCCTTGTTGGCGCCCAAGAACCCCTCCTCAGCACGGTCAAGAAAAGGAAATTGAAGTGGTTTGGTCACACCACAAGACACAACAGTCTTAGTAAAACTATCCTCCAAGGGACAGTGGAAGATGGGCGGAGACGAAGAAGGCAAAGGAAGAGTTGGTCCGACAACGGAAAAGAGTGGACAGCCCTGTCAATGCCAGAGCTGATAACATATGCTGCAGGTAGACCAGGTTGGAGACAAAGGACAGCTTCTTCGGCGTCAGAATCCCCCATACGACGAGACAATCAGTCAAGGGATGAGTGAGTGAGTGAGGCTATAATCGAAGCCATTGAAGTAGGGTTTCATGTTTTAAAATCAAAATGTAGATATATTGATCTAGAACATTTTCCTAGCGTTCGAAAAAACATGTCCACGTTCGTCATTACCAAAATAAGAATTATCGTTTTTGAATAAATGAGATTTAAGACAGTTTACTCTTTTCATAGAAATAAAATGTTATTTACATTAAAATTTAGACATAACTGATATATTTCAAAACAAAATCTGGAATTTGTACTCTTTAAGAAGATGTTACGTCATAAAAGAATGTCTGAAAAGTGCTATGTTCCAGTGTCCTGGAGTAGGGGTTATTTAGGTGCATGTTGTGACTTATCGAGTTATGTGATCTTATCGTGCCTTATACCATCTTGTAGACGAAGAATTGCTCTTTAAAAGGATATATCACACATGCTTTTCGCACTTATAATACTGAAGTTATTGATCGAGTATCAAAATTAATTGAACACCCCTCGTACAAGCAGTGTACATGTCAAGTTGTATGATACTACTACTACTACTAATAATAATAATAATAATAAATACTTTAATAACGAGAGGGCTCATTTAATAAAGATTCGTTTTCCACGAGGCCCTCAAAATAATATGCAAGTACATTAAAACAAAAGAAAGTTCATACAAAACAAAATTTAACAACAATATAACAATACTAACTAGATATACCAGTTAGCTAGAATAATAGTATCTTAACCATCTGAAATAGGGACTATGTTCAGTGTTTACGTGTCTCATATGTAAACAGTGAATACCCAGACCACAGGGCTCCTAACTGGGTCCTCTGATCAGGGATTTTTACAAGATATCAGCTTAAACATATTTATTTCCAGATATTTTACAAATATACACATCCATATACTACACAGTGAGCAATATCTTGGAAATGGATTGGATCAGAAGCAAACCTTGCTTATTTTGATCCTTTCAATGACAGTGGTTGTATTCTTATAGATATGCATATCTATATCATAACATACATTGATGAAAGAAATGTCAATAAACTAGAGAAAAAAATAAAATGAAAGGCAAAACAAAGCAAAAAAAGCAATTAGAGAATTGGTCGATTAAAACATTGGTAGAGTATGAATGTACCCCTTTGGGTTATTGGTTTATATAAATATAACCTAGTTTATAAACTAATCGAAAACTCTTGAATCCTGTTTTGAGGGTGGGGCTCTAACCGGATGTGAGGAATAACAATAGCCAATCTCTGTTCGCTCTGTAATTTACATCAAACGGTAGACATAGCTCACATGGCAGAATACAGATGTGTCTAGCCAAACCAACTCAACACAAGTCAAACCAAGGCGAGTCAAACCAAGTCTAACGAAGTCTACATCCTGAAAATACAGGCGTTAAAGCACACTAAATATACATTCTATTACATGGTCTTTAAGAGCTGAAAATAACATGGGCAAATGTCTCTTAAAACAGAAAGCATTAGCTAGGAGCATATAACATACAGCAATTAACAATAAATCATGGTTCTAGTGGCCTACAACCTGCATCCTTCATAATAACTATATATTCCTCTAGAATAGGTTTCCTGGAGACACATTATACATACAACAACGCCATACAGTACAAAACAATATACAACATAGCTTACCAGTTTGTGGAACCAAATGTTTCAACAAAGCTCAACTCCACCAATCACTCCACCTCGTCTCTCACACTGGTGCTAATGTTAATGCTGCTGTAAATTAAAAGGTGAATGGTCAAAGTACTTGTGAAAAGGTTATTAACATGCCTGAAAGATAAAACCGCGCCGAAAGAAGATGAAAGCCACCATTCCGCTTTTCGCTACAAACGCGAAAACCCATTGCATGAAACCGTAAGCGCGTACAGAATATTTAAAGCGAACAGTATTTAAAAGAAACAAGACATGCCATGTTAAGAAATATACTTTCCATTATTCCCACTTACTTGCTAAATGATAGAAGACGTCCTTGTACCTCGACTAATGACTAAAAAGTGACTTTATTCAGAATATCAATTAGATTTGCCGCGAGAAGTCATGTGACACTATTCACGAGATTTTACCAAGGGAAGTAACTCGCTAAATACCAACAATGTAAAATAAATACCGAAATGAACCAAAAGTCAACCTGGTTACACACTTCCCCTCCTCCTGAAATGACGTCTCGTCATTCCTACATTAAGCACAATCAGTCAACAGAAAAAAGTAAACAGTCGGTCAGTCAGTAATCAGTCCAAATACTACACTACTTAAAGTACATCAAATATTGCCTAAATGTACAAACCATCTAGATCTACCTACTAGATACAATAAACTCTACATATCTGTATAAATACAGTTACATCAACATCTGCTCAAACAGTACATTATCACTAATGCACTACAAACTAGTAATGGTTTTACCAAAACAAAAAATAATCTACTGGTACTGACTACCTGACAACTAACCAATTCAACTGACCATACATACCTACATAATGAAATAAACAATACTAAAAACATTTATAAAAGTGTTCCCCCCTGCTAAAAATTGTGTCCTCACAAATTAGATTTACCAATGTATGGGCAATATTAAGAATAAGATAACAATATCAAGTGAATGTTTATATAATATACAGTACAGAAAATGAAAACATTTACTTCATGACTGTTTCCACAATCTTATGAGCTAGTCCAATGTCCATTTCATTTAGAATACCACTCTCCACCAGACTATTCAATGCTTCCAATCTACTGTCATGTGGTCTGGAAACCTGATACATGTGGTATTCATCAAACCTGGCTGGTCTCCTTCTTTCCCTTATTGACCTTCTTGGTAGAGGCGTAGGCGGTGTCGGTGGCACTTTTGCGTCATCTCTGTTGCCTTCTGCAACCTGTTTCTTTGACGCTTCATCGTTGTCCGTAGAGACAACTACAGGATCTGGCTCCTTAACAACTGGAACTGTATCCCCATGGCCTTCTGCCATAACTTCACTGGGCTCTTGTGCTGCCGTACTGTCATCATTGACACTTCCACCTCCATCAAGGTCCTGTGGCGGGTCTTTAGTAGTCTCAGCTTCAATCTGTTCTTCTATGGTCTTGTTTGTGTTGGTTTCATTAACCTTGTCCTCTATTTCTCTATGATCCTCTGTATTTCCTTCAGTACTCTGTGACCTCAATGTCTCCTCCTCATTTCCTTCTACAGGTGTCTGTTGTCTCTCTGGACCCAAGGAAATTGAATCCTGACAAACATCTTCCTGACTTGGACTAACAACATCAGCATCTACACTGGTGTCCACTCTCTCTTCAGATTGCGTAATGTCTGGACAATGGGCGTCCCCACTCCAACCTGCACCATCTGCTAGGTCATAGCCAAACTCGCTCTCCGAATCAGAATCGTCTTCCTTAACTTCTTTGGATGCATCCTTTTCTCCACTCTTGTCACTCTCGTCTCTGTTCATCTCTTCATGAACTTCTTTGTCACTGTCTCTCTCTTCTTCACAATCTCCATTTCTGGCTGAATCTACCAGAAACAACATGTTTCTATGAAGGGTTCTGATCTTGTCTCCTTCTTTGACACGAAATACAGGGATGTCCTCTCTTGGTTGTTCTGTGATCGTGTAAACACCTTCCTCAAATCTATCCTGAATCTTGTGTTTACCGTCAAAAGCTTTTCTTCTCACTAGGACCTGGTCTCCAACTACAAACTTTACAAACTTTGCCTTCCGGTCGTAATACTTCTTCTGCTTTGATCTGGCAGCACTCACTTTATTCTCAACTATTTTCCTAGTGACTTCCAGTCTGTGTTGCAAATCCTTTATATAGTCGGATGATGTCACTGTTGAAGTCTCTGGCTGTCTGGCATTCTCGAAAACAGTATCGATCGGAAGATGTGGCTTTCGGCCGAACATGAGCTCGTATGGCGACAATCTGGTAGCCTCATGTGGCGTACAATTGTATGAGTAAACCAAAGAACTCACATACTTCTTCCAATCATGCTTCTTGTCATTTTCTAGTGTCCCGAGCATATCAAGTAGCGTTCTATTAAATCTCTCTGGACCGGCATTACCCTGGGGATGATATGGTGTGGTTCTTGACTTCTTAATGTCCATCAACTTGCAGAGTTCTTGTATTAACTCGCTTTCGAAGTTGGCACCTTGATCTGTGTGGAGCCTTGTAGGAATTCCATAATGGACAACAAAGTTTTCAAAGAATGTCTCCGCTGTTGTCTTGGCCGTTTGGTTCTTCGTTGGTAGTGCAAGGGCGTACTTGGTGAAATGATCAGTGATGACAAGGATATTGCCAACACCACGAGCTGGTTCCAGGGTTAAGAAGTCCATGCAGACCAACTCTAAAGGGTATGTCGTCCTAACATTCACCAGAGGTGCGCGTTGTCCTGCCTTGTTCTTTCTGCGCAGGCATCTGTCACACTGTTTAATATGAGCCTCGACGTCAGCAACCATCCCTGGCCAATAGAATCTCTCTCTAATAAGCCTTGTAGATCTTTCTATGCCTGGATGTCCGACATTGTCATGAATGCCTTTCAGAATCTCTTCTCTGTATGACAATGGTACTACTAGTTGCTCTATGGTCTCTTCACCATCCTGGTAAACTCTGAACAGAATACCACGTTTCATCTTGAGCCTCTTAAACTGCTTTTTCATGGTAAGATCTTCTTTTCTCATGAATCCACTAGGCATTCTGTTATCTATTACAGCCCGTCTCCATCTCTCTAATAGTTCATCTGCTCGTTGTTCCTTTCGGATCTCTCTCATCTCTTTCTGGGCTAGTAAAGTTCCTGGTTCTTCCATGACTTCTGCCAGATTGATGTTATATGTCGGCAACGTCTCAATATATGGAGCAACAACGACATTACAGATGGCTTTTACAGTCTGGTCCTTGATTGATACTCTCTGATTGTCTTCTGCATCAGTTAACAACTCATAAGGGTATCGACTCATGGTATCAGCATCAACGTTCTTAAAACCAGCTCTGTAAAAGATATCGAAGTTGTACTGGCCTAATGCTGAAGCCCATCTCTGTCCGGTGGCGTCTAACTTGGCACTTGACATAACATGCGTTAGCGGGTTATTGTCCGTCAAAACCGTAAAATGGTTTACTGCCAAGTAGTCGCTGAACTTTTCAGTGACGGCCCACTTCAATGCCAAGAACTCCAGCTTGAAGGCGCTGTAATTTCTCTCTGACTTGTTGAGCGCTCTACTAGCGTATGCAATTACGCGCTTCTTTCCCTGTTGGTTCTGGTAAAGTACTGCACCAAGGGCTTTTGTAGAGGCATCAGTATGGAGCTCAAAGGGCTGAGTGAAATCTGGGTATGCCAGAATCGGCGGCGTTTACAGCAACACTTTGAGATGTTCAAAAATATCCTTATGAGCGTCTGTCCATTTCCATTCTGTCGTTGTCTTCTTGCGTTCTCTCTTCGCAGTTGTTGGCGGAAGTAGCTCCGAAAGTGGCCTGGTAATCTTACTGAAGTCCTTGATAAACTTCCGGTAATAGCCGGCGAAAGCCAAAAAGGATCTCAGTTCATCTGCGTTCGTTGGAACTGGCCAATTCTTGATCTTCTCGATCTTTTCAGGCTGGGTAGCTATGCCGTCTTCGCTAACCACATGTCCCAGAAAATTTACCTCTGCTTTGAAGAAATTACATTTCTCAGGAGCTAATTTGAGACTGGCTTCCTTTAGCTTGTTGAATATAATATCTAGGTGTTCTAGATGCTGCTCAAAAGTCTCACTGAAGATAATAACATCGTCCAGGTAGATTAGACAGATCTTCATGTTCAGATCGCCTAGAATCTCCTGCATGATGCGCTGATAGCTTGCCGGAGCATTTGTGAGCCCAAATGGCATCTTGTTGTACTCGTAGAACCCTAAAGAGCCTACGGTAAATGCACTGCGCTCTTTGTGGCTTTCCTCTACCTCTATCTGATGGTATCCAGACTTCATGTCCATCGTAGAGAAAAATTTCGCTCCGTGGAGACAATCGAAGATTTCTTCCATGCGTGGTAGGGCGAATGAATCTTTGACAGTCCTATCGTTAAGCATCCTGAAATCAACGCAGAGTCTCAGCTTCCCACTCTTCTTCCGGACAAGCACAACATTCGAGGTCCAAGGCGACTTTGATGGTCGAATGATGCCGCAAGCTAAGAGTTGGGCAATATGTTGTCGGACCTCTTCAATCATGGAAGGCGGAATGCGTCTGTGCCTCTGCTTAAACGGTAAATCGTTAAGTAAATCAACTCTATGCTTCATTAAGTTGCACTGCCCTATGTCTGTGTCGCTGATAGAAAAGATGTCCTTGTGACTATGGAGCAAGTCCAATAGTCTTTTCCTTTGATCAGTATCCAATAAGTTGTCCTCGTCAATGTGTAAAGTACCAATTATCTCTGTCTGCTTTTCTTCTAAATTGTCAAAAACTTCATCTGCGATCTTAACCGGTTGAACTTCGCAGACAATGGAGCTTGGCGATATTACTGTTGTGTTGGTAGACAGGTTTGCTATAGTTACTTGAATTTCCTGTGTCTTGCATCCATGTTGATGTTGGATTACTGTAGGGGTTATATCAATGTAAGATGGCAAGCTACTCTTTGATGACTCTTGAATTAATGCGGCTGTGGTTGGGTGGTCTACAACTTGGTCCGTGTAACATCTAATGTCTTTCCTTTCATTTGGCTTAAGAATAATCTTCTCCGAACATGCACTGCGGACTAATGCAATCCTGTCCCTATTCCTAGTTAAGGATTTCTGTCTCAAAACCATACATCGGAAAGCCAAATACCAAGCAGTAAACAGATTTGCCTTCTGAAGAAATTGTTCACCAAACTTATCTTTGCATCCAGTTAGTAATTCGTGTAATATGTTTGTGCCTAAAACTATGGGTGTATATTTTGAGAATGTGGTGTCTGGTGTAATGAGTAAAATGCAATGTAATGGTTCTGATCTTGGTAAACCGTCAACAACACCAACTCAATCACAATGTAACCAATATACGGTAAAGGCTTGCCATCTGCACATTCAATGGGTAGAATTTTATCAAGTGTCTCAATAGTACAATTTGATAAATGCTCCTTGTAAAAAGCTTCTGATACAAATGAAACACATGACCCAGTGTCAAGAAGCGCTTTGGTCCTGATGTTGTTAATTAAAACCTCGGCTTCATTGGACTCGCCAACTATCTTCGGGTCTTTCTGGTTAGTGCTCGTGTCCGACCCAACAACTTGAGCACTTATTCTTTTGGGCAGTTCCGTTGGTAATGACCCTTTGTGTTGCATTTAAAGCAAACTACTTCAGCCGTCAGCTGTGGACAATCTAATCTATAATGTCCTTTCCGGTGACAATTATAGCAGGTCGGCTGAAATGTGGTTCCACCTGTAGGTCTCTGAGGCCTGTATGTACCCCTTCCTCTGTTAACTGGGTAGCCCCTTCCTCTACTGCCAATCCTATAGTAGTTGTTGGCTTCTTTCCCCTTCTCCAAGACATCTATCCTGGCATTCAGTTTATCAAACAGCTCCTTCATCCGTTTCATCTCAGGGCTCTCCTTTTCAATGTTAACAGCGGCTTTAGCTGGTTTCCTGTCAGGACTGCGTGTTTCCTTCAACTCCGCTTCCAGCTTTCGAAGTTCCCTCTTAAATTCATCATAATCCTTTATCTTATCCAACTGGTAGCGTGCTGCCTGTTTCAACTCCGTCCTAAGTCCTCCGTATAGTTTCTCTTTCAAAACTTCGGTGTCACTCCTCCTAAGTGCACCTAGCACAACAGCTTGTCCAAAAAACTCTTCTAACCGAGAGGCAAAGATCTCAACTGACTCTCCAGACTTCTGAGTGCATGTGTAGAACTTCCTCATAATACTCTCTCGAGACTCTACACTTCCATAGGCACTGTCTAGCTTAGCAATGACTTGCTTAATAGTCACGCCAGGTCCCAATCTCCGTACAACGTCGCTAGCACTGCCTTTCAATCCGCGTCTAACTCCTAATAGTATCTGCTGCTCAGAAAACACTCCTTCAGTGACTAAAGAGTCCACTTCATACTTAAAGGTTGGCCAATTGACTTCCCCTCTACCATCTTCTCCATAAAAAGTGGATAGCTTCGGGAAACTGTAGTGACCTCCCTTTGATTCAGGCTTAGGCATGTTCTCGAAGTGAAACTCCTTTGGTTCTGTGTTCAAGAAAGGCGACTGATGGGATAATGGCTGAGTCTGGAAGTGAAGCTTCTTAGGTTTCGAAGTCAGAAAGGGCGACTGATATGGTTCTGTCTTAGGAAATGGTAGTCCTTCCTCTAAATAATGTTTGCCAGCTCCTGGTAATGGTAGTCCTCCCTTTAAGTTCTCTTTGCTGGTGCCTGGACAGAAAGGAGTTCCATATGGAACTTCAAAAGCTCCTAGCTTAGGCTTAGCACCTTTGTCCAACTCTTCCGTTGACTTCTTAAAAGCTTGGCTCAGCTTCAGCATATCAGCAGGTGAGTCAATCTTTGGATGAATTCCTAGGTGACGAATTGTCTCTAACAATTTGTATTCCTCCTTTGTCACCTTATCCATAAGCAATTCTGTCTCCTTTGCTGCCTCTCCACCTGTAGCCATTCCACAATCCTGATCAACTGAAGGTATCTCTAAGTTAACAGACTTATCCATGGGTTTAAGTGTCTTTATGACTATGTGAACAAGTCACTAAATACATAAATGCTAAATTGGACTATCTATTTATGGACCGCTGTAGAACTAAAATATGTAAAACAAATCAACTGCACTTTGACAGTCAAATACTTATATGGTATACTAAAGCACTCTTTGTGTGCAACATTAAATGTCAACTTTATGACAAAATCAATGGATTTAAACTAGCTCCACCTGTAAAATAATTGGTAAGGGAACAACACACTTCTTACTCAAAGTATTCAATATATAAGACCACTTGTAGTGACATCATGGACAATCACAAACTTTTATGTGACAATAAAGAAAACAAAAAATAAATAAATAAATAAGACAACAACAACAACCAGGGGTAGTGGGTTAATTTTATTCTGTAGTCCGATCCAAGATTCTATTTTAGAATCGGCTGAAATAACGCGAAATTCTGCGCGAATAGAACAATTATCGCACCGCAATAAATTAAAGTACCGGTGGCCACAAGCAAGTAAAGCGCGTAACAGGTTTCAAGTTAAAGTAAAAGGAATGCTATGTCTGTATAACAGTTCAACTTCAATGTAAATAAATGCTAAGTTCTCACAATGCTATTATTCTATAATTTAGATACTAAGTTATCACGATGCTTTTAAACTACTGTGTAAATACTAAGTTATCACGATGCTATCATACTACAGTATAAATACTAAGTTATTACTATTCCATTAAACTACAATGTAAACTCTAAGTTCTTTGTATGCTATGATGCTGAATAGCTAATCAGAAATAATCTGTATCTGAACTAATTAAATCTTCCAAGTTAATTCTAATTAATTATAAACTAAATTAAATCTTCTAAATTAATTCTAATTAATTATAAACTATATAACCTGATAATCTAATCTGAATTTAATTAATTCTAAATTGTTTATCTTCACTAAATGTACAGAAGAAAAGTAATAACTAATGTCAAGGTCAATGATAACAAAGGTCAAGGTCAATTAATGACTAAGGTCAACAACCAAGGTCAAAATATGTCAAATATCTAGGAGTACAGGGTTAAAGTCAATTTCCAATACAAAGGTCACAATCCAAACTGAAAGTCAACTGAATTATTTCCAGAAAATTATTTAGACTGAAACAAACTTCTTTAGAAGCTGAATAATTATTGTATGAAAAGCACCAACTATGTCAAACCTAAAGACAACTGAAACAAATCAATAATAATCCAACTCGGAATGAAGATTATTGCAAATTCAACTCAAGGATCCGAAGTTAAAGTGAAATAAACATGGCATGAATTGTTGAATTAATTCAAAGTCTGCTTTATAAATCCAAAATCTGCTTTATAAATCTAAAGTCTGCTTTATAAATTCAAAGTCTGCTTTACAAATTCAAAATTTGCTTTATAAAATCAAAGTATGCTTTATAAATTCATAATATGCTTTATAAAACTGCTTTAGCTTTCATTGACTACTTTAGCTTTCAATGATTGCTTTAGCTGTCAATAACTGCTTTATCTTTCAATAATTGCTTTATCTTTCAATAACTGCTTTATCTTTCAATTACTACTTTATCTTCCAATAAGCAAACAACCGGTTCAATTAAAGTATACGGAATGGCAGCTTTCAACGAGATACGGTTAGAAAGAAAATTAAATGTTATTATGGAGAGCTAAAAATGTCTTACTGTATTAAATTACGCCTTCACCAAATAATGTCACCGTCACCAAATATTATTGAACATGCAAGTGAGGGAAAAATGAAAAATTCTTTCTTACTTTACAATATCACACTAGCGGGAAAGTATAAAGAATTGCAGCTAAGCTTTATAAATAAATAAGCTGAAAACTACAGCAAACTTTACAGAAAAGTAAATAATTACTGAATGAATCAATGTACTCAACTGCAAAATCTCTATAAAATCACAAAAAACAAGTACTCACACATCTGCTGAAATCTGTTATGTACACAATTGGCCACTAAAACATGGTAACTGGAACACTATTGACCACTAAACACTGTAAACACTGTACCTATAAAGTCAATAATAATATGGTATGAGATAATATGGTCACACAGTTCATAAATCACAAAAATACATGTAGAAATTATGTTACAATGTCTCTAGAAATCACTGAATATGTTGTCTTGAAGAAGTCTATATACAAATTAAATTATCACAAAAGATTGTCACTATGCTGTCCTGAATAGTCTATAAATATTACAAATGAGTAAGTAGCACTCTCCTCCCCGACACACGAAAACTGTCCTCAGCTTATAAATTACAGTTCAAGGTTAAATTTCAGTCTATCTGTATCACTCGAAACTCACAATTACTCGTTGGGCGCCATTTTGTACCCCTTTGGGTTATTGGTTTATATAAATATAACCTAGTTTATAAACTAATCGAAAACTCTTGAATCCTGTTTTGAGGGTGGGGCTCTAACCGGATGTGAGGAATAACAATAGCCAATCTCTGTTCACTCTGTAATTTACATCAAACGGTAGACATAGCTCACATGGCAGAATACAGATGTGTCTAGCCAAACCAACTCAACACAAGTCAAACCAAGGCGAGTCAAACCAAGTCTAACGAAGTCTACATCCTGAAAATACAGGCGTTAAAGCACACTAAATATACATTCTATTACATGGTCTTTAAGAGCTGAAAATAACATGGGCAAATGTCTCTTAAAACAGAAAGCATTAGCTAGGAGCATATAACATACAGCAATTAACAATAAATCATGGTTCTAGTGGCCTACAACCTGCATCCTTCATAATAACTATATATTCCTCTAGAATAGGTTTCCTGGAGACACATTATACATACAACAACGCCATACAGTACAAAACAATATACAACATAGCTTACCAGTTTGTGGAACCAAATGTTTCAACAAAGCTCAACTCCACCAATCACTCCACCTCGTCTCTCACACTGGTGCTAATGTTAATGCTGCTGTAAATTTAAAGGTGAATGGTCAAAGTACTTGTGAAAAGGTTATTAACATGCCTGAAAGATAAAACCGCGCCGAAAGAAGATGAAAGCCACCATTCCGCTTTTCGCTACAAACGCGAAAACCCATTGCATGAAACCGTAAGCGCGTACAGAATATTTAAAGCGAACAGTATTTAAAAGAAACAAGACATGCCATGTTAAGAAATATACTTTCCATTATTCCCACTTACTTGCTAAATGATAGAAGACGTCCTTGTACCTCGACTAATGACTAAAAAGTGACTTTATTCAGAATATCAATTAGATTTGCCGCGAGAAGTCATGTGACACTATTCACGAGATTTTACCAAGGGAAGTAACTCGCTAAATACCAACAATGTAAAATAAATACCGAAATGAACCAAAAGTCAACCTGGTTACATGAATGTTATTGTAAGGTCTGGCAGGGGATATGGAATGACACATGAAATATTCACGATGCTCTCATTTAAACCTTTTTTGTTTTCATGATATAAATATGAACGGCAACACAGATACAGGTGTTTGCTTCTACAGCTAAGGTTGGGTTACCGAATAAGAGAATTTCAGTTGTAACAGCACATATTGGTCTTATTCTATTAAATAGTTCTTGACGGGAAGCTGCGTATAATTTACATCTTAGAAGAAAATGGTCAGTGCGTTCAACCTCACCGCAAGAACATAAGGGAGAATCTACAATATTTCTTTGAAAAAGACATAGGTTAAGGGCACTACAGTTAGTTCTGAGGCGATTGTGTAAAATTTGTGCTCTTTTGTTGCCAGCATAGTAATAAGTTTACGTTTAAAAGATTTAACAGATTCAGAGTTACGTACATGTTCTGACAAATCATTCCATTGATAGATGACTGGTGGTAAGAATGAGTTATAATACAATTTGGAGCGACAACGAATATACCTAATGTCATTTGCATTTCTCAAGTTATACCGAGAGGCTTCAAGATATTAACAAAGGATAAAAGATAACCGCTAATAGGATCTAGTAAAAGATGGACTAAACTAGATTGGAAACTGAAATTGTCCATTTGGAGTATCAAAGAGGAAAGAGTTAAAGATATTTCCTCAGTCCATTGATGGAGTCCCCCCATTGTTCTTGATAGGCGTGAAAGAGCGTGCAGCATAAGCTGCCAGTGGGTATACCAATCTCGGTTTACCTTGTGAGGCCCGGATAAACTCATGCTCTAGAGGCTTTTCAATTGTTATTTCTAACCGAACTATCATATATAAAGGTCGGGTCTCACATGAGACGCTTCAATGGTTCTTTGCTACCGGCATGTGCACAAGACCCATGCTTTTTGCAAGGAAATTGTCTGGCAATGCGTTATGACCGAAAGGTCGTCAGGGAAATGTCTTTAAAGTAATTAAATCTATTATGATTTAATATTAATTCAAAAGGAGTGGATACTCAGCTGAGAGAGCACGTGCATGACCTTTTTATATGTTTAAAAATTTGATACTGATTTTAAGATTTGCGGTCCTAACCCATACTCGGCATATACAAATAGTGTACATGTAAAGTGTGAAACCATCCTATGCAAGCAATGAAACCCAAGATCAGAGGGCTCCCAATCAGGGTCTGCACAGTTTGTTATTTTTGCAAACTAAATTGAGAAAAACACTAAATTGTAAAAAATGGACTAGACTGTATTGGAAAATGGGATTGTCCATTTGATGTTTCAGGTTGTCTAAAGACAAGTGACTGCTTATTGCATGTCTAAAATAATGCAGAAAGCTCTTTTTCAGCGTTGTGTGTATCCTACATTGTTGCTACAGGTAGATATACAGTTCGCGTTGTTATTCATATATCACATTCGCTTGTCGTGTGAATTCCCAAATGCAAATATCGTTCGTACAAAGGGCTATATTTCAGTTTCCACTTATAATTAATTCATGTGGTTATATGATAGTTATGTGTTGTAAATGATTATACTGCCCCTTACGGCAGAACGATATTGTGCTGCTGAACACTTTATATGCAAAGGCTATCTGAACTGATATTTCAAACAGTTTGGATTCTGATCACACGCCGCGTAACGCGACGTTTGTAAGGAAACAAACTGTTTTGAAAACATATAAACGTTTCTTAAGTTAAAAAGCGTGATCGATGTTTAATTATATAAATAACATCAGACGAAGTAAATGAAGCGGATGATATCACGCTTGAAAAAGTATTTTGTCACAATGGCATAACGAAAGGGTTAAGGTAGCTCGCGGCTTAGCTCAATTTTCATGAAAGGTGTTATGAAACTTTGCTTGAAGAACAATACTAGTCTAAGAAACAATATGTGCCAATAAACGTACATGTAGGCAAAAATGTCGTTTGGGTTTGTCTTTAAGATCTTTTTTAGCACAAACCTAGAATTTTGATGAGAAAATATTTCTCAAAAATAAATACAGCAAGTGACTATAAGTCTCGTGCAATTATTTGTTCACAACATTTATTACAAGAAAATCAAAACATAGTCTGAGTAAAGGTGTTCAAAAAGATGTTATCAACTATTTAAATTTTACAAACTGCTATACTTTACATAAAAAATTGAATTACAAAAAATATTCAATGTACAGTAGAAGGTCTCTATTACGACCACTAAAACGAAGGATAATTGATTGTTTAAAAGACAGGTGACAGCTTAAAGCAAATGGGACTGTAAAACAGAAAGCTCCTACTGGAGTTTTCTGTTTTACTGTCACCTTGCTTTAAACAGTCACCTGTCAGAAACACCTAATAATTAACACATATTAGTGGTCGTAATAGAGGGGTTTTACTGTATATTGTTTCATTATTTTCCAAATTATGGTTGGTGAAATAGTTGGTCAAAAAATATTAGAAAACAATACAGATATGCTTTGTTGTGATTACAGATTTGCTTTTGAAAAGTGGGACATTTGAAGCTTAGATACAGTTACCTTCCTTAAAAATGGAATTCTGTCTTTAAAATGCATAATTAGTTATTCATAGACTTTCATGCAAGGTTAATACTATTGTTTAAACATTATAATGGGTAATCTCGATCTTGAAAAAGTTGAAAAACAGACACAAACTGATTGATAAACTTTAATATGTAGTTTGATATTTCGATCAAGTCTGGTATTCCGATTTTATTGACTTGTAAGTCATTTAACCAAAACGTAATTGGACATATTTAATTGGACAGTTTATAGCGAACACCTATTCTAATCAACGAAGATTATACATAACATGTCTCTTGATCCTTGCGTTATGACCGACAAGTCAATATAATCGGACAATTTATTTTAAAAAAAAGGTTTTGAATCGAATGCGACTCGAACCTATGACCTTTGGATTGCTAGTCAATCACTCTATCGACTGAACTATCGAGGAGTACACTGAAGCTTAATTACCTTTTCTTTATTTAATTTTCTAGTATTAGCACGTGCGGAAAGAGTCTAAGTCGTTTAGATGCATTTCCGCTCACCTGCAAGAAAACTCTGACTAGCGAGGGGCCTAAACTGGGACTTGCTCTCGTGCGTTTCTATTCCCATAGTGACTCACGGGTTCTTGTCGCATTGTTCGAAATATCATACAATGGAGTTAACTTTTCGTTACAAATAAAGGCGTATACTTATATTAAATCCCTTCAGCCCATTGCAACAATTAGAAGCCAACCCAGACGTCGGGTACACGGTGTCTGTCCAGGCTCCAAACTTCTTGTTACTCAAATACAAATGAGTGGCCAACTATTTTTTGTTTAACTTTTAGCTCCATTTTATTGCAATAGGTTTGCTTTTCATTTGTGTTCAAACGGGAAATTATAACATATACTCCTCTGCACCATACATATTCAAAACGGTGGATTTGCGTAATTAACGAGCAATTGTTTATATAATTTTATGAATACGTGTAAGACATTTTGCTGCTTAAAGCAAGGTAGCAGTAAAACAGAAAACTCCTGTTTTACTATCACCTTGCTTTAACCTGTCACCTGCTTTATACTATCAATTAAACTTCGGTTTAGTGGTCGTAATAGAGTGGCTTAACTGTATTTGACATTTGTGTTCTGGAAATATAGAATATTGTTTTGAAGACAAAATGGCAACTGTTTGGTTTCAGTTACCATAAAATATTAACATTTGTCATGTCGTTTTTATAACTAAACCAATGCCAGAGCTACCCTCAAGAGCATAGACACACACCATTAAAACACAGTCAAAGCACATTGTCTCCACACCGATTGACACTTATCATGCTGAATTGTCGTCTGCTTCAAATTTTTCGTTTGCGAAAAAAAATATCAAAATTAGTTTCAATTTTTTTTAAACTAAAGAAGAGTAAAACATGGGTGACAAGCAGTTTGGATCCAGATCCGACACCGGGTTACGCAAACTGTTTGCAAATGTTAGCAAAGTTGCGCTTAACAAGGTAAGGGTTATCTTATTCGCCCCCACCCCTCTGAAAATTTTAATGAAACATTCCGGTTTTAAATTGAGTCTAGTCAATTTATTGCTATTAAGGAGTGTTTTCAACAATAAATTGCAAAACAAAAAACAAAATAAAAACCCAGAGGATACCTAAACTAGAGGGTTCTTGCAAGTGACATCTGATCTCGGTCTACATTGTTTACCGATCTCAAGTGTCCCCTTTACAAAACACTTTTTGTGAAAGGCAAGTATTCTTGTCGCTAGTGTTGGATTTATTCAGTCGAACACATCCGTATTCTAAAGTTGAATGTAGATCTAGCTTAGTTATTATTCAACTCCGAGACGTTTCACTTTGAAGTAAGGATTTGTTCGACTTAAGCAAGGCCCAAATCATGAAAGTCAATTGTAATAATACGGAAAAGGGTATTTTGCAGTTCGATTGTTTGTACGTATGCAACCATGACTCTTTGTTATTTGAACGGTTTATGTATTATAGACATCACGTGATGAGCACATCCATGTACTCAATGGCAAAGTATTTGTGGAATCATAGCAGGAGGACCAGTGCGTAGTAGTGCTTTGAAAATGGCTGTACAGAGCACATATTTCATGATCATGATATTGTCAGCACTTGTACTGGGACAGATAAATGTTGATGTGATTCATTACGAGCTTTTAGATGGGAAAAGATGTACCACACCATTGTTCTCGATGAGTGCTCGATCTGAGATAGCTTGTGCAGCAAGATGTGCCATGGACGCGTCATGTAAAAGCCATTTCTTCATACCAGATACTAAAGAGTGTATTGGCTGTGATGGTATCTACCAGACCTCTAATCTGACCACGCTGGCGGAGGAACCAGGAACAATCTATTACAGACCACACTACGGTAATATGTTTTAGCTCACCTGGTACGAACTGCCAAGATGTATTATTGTGCTCTCCCTGTGTCCGTCGTCCGTCCGTCTTCGTCAACGTTTAAACATCTGCTGTGAAACCACTGGGTCTATTTCATCAACACGTCAAAGGATTGTTCCTTATAGGGAACTCTCACAGATTTCCTAATGACTTATACTGAACACTTTATCATCTTGGAAATTACTGCCCTCGATTGAAAAACATTTCATACAAATTATCCATAAGTGGTCCCGTACCAGATGTCTTCCAAAAAAAGATGCTAGCTATAAAACACGAGTGGGTCGTTAAGATTTTTATGATATGGCTCAAATGAAAGCTAAAATACAATTATTTTCAAAACCACCACTGACCCAATTTAAATGTCGCCATGACAGTAACCATATATAGAAGGAGAGCGATTTAGTGCTATCACAACCCTCTTGTTATGTATAAACTTAACCAAATTTTGCCCAGACGATTCTTTAGTGCGTGTCTGGTCTACATTTTCATTTTGGTTTTGTTTGATACTGAAGTTTCTATCAGCAAACAGTATAAACTCTGATCAGACGACGCATAATGAGACATCTGATCAGAGTCTACACTGTTTGCATGTCTCTACCATGGGACACTGTGCACAAATGAGTTAACTCGCGAAACATTTTAGCTCTTTCTCCCCTGAACCGTGTCATGTATAGTTCCAATTTCAAAATGATTCTAGTCAAAAGGGTTTAAATCAGAAATAAAGATTTTAGTTTTTGAAATTCTCTCATTATCTGGAGCCCTTAGAACTCAAGATAAAAATCTCAACTGAACATTGGATAACTTAAAAATGTTTCGAACTGATCAAATTAAGAGAGAGTTTGCTAAATCAACTTAAACATTTAATGGCAACGTCAGATTGACTGCTATAAAAAATATTGCCACTATAGGAACAAAGTCCATCAAGAAGTAAATCATGCTAAAAGAAACTAATTATTTTTCAAGGAAATTGGACAAAATACATTGATCTTAAAAAAGCTTTGGCTGTTTCTTTAATATCTTGGTTATGTAAATAACAAGATGGTCAATGTTGCCGCAGTGCGCTCACCTTATTACATTAGGTATAACTTGACATAGTGACCTAGTTTTTAACATATGACCCAAATTCAGACTAGACCTACATATCATTGAGGGAAACATTTTCGCAAAGTTTTATTTTTGTAGTTTCTAGAGTATTTGACAAGCTATTTCTATGACTTTCACCGAGGGACCTAGATTTACTATGATTTTACCTAGACTTTGATGACATAACCCATATTCGAGTGTGTCTTAAACTTCAATAAAGCAAATATATTGACCAAGTTTCATTAAGATCTAATGAAATGTGTAGCATCTAGCGTGTTAACAAGGCTTTTTCTATGAGTTGACCTTATCTAGTAACCTAGTCACATCCAAACTTGACCTAGGTTTACATAAGGCCGATGTTTGGGCAAAGTTTCGTTAAGATATAGTGAGATGTGTAGCATCTAAAGTGTTAACAAGGTTTGTCTATGATTAATGTTATGAGATAGTTTTTGACGGGATAAAACATTCATTCAAAATTGACCTGCATAGTTATAAGTGTCACGGTATTGAACCTACTACAGTTAGTCGATAGAGCGTCGGAACGGTAGTCCGAAGGTCCCGGGTTCGAGCCCCAGTCAGGCTGGATCTTTTGCTCCCCCTGTGACATTGGCGCCTAATGTGGAATCGTGACTTTTATTTAATGGTTAGCTTAACAGCGCCTGCTTATATATCTATAGACTAACTCACAATTGAACTACTTTCATGTAGTTTAATTCAAGACGAATTACAATTTCGTGGGGAAGTTTGTCACGGTACTCAACCTATCACCGCTGGGGAGACTAGTTTGTAGTCTGCCGGCTAGCTCAGTCGGTAGAACGTCTGAAGGTCCCGGGTTCGAGTCCCGGCCAGGGTGCATTTTTTCTCCCCCTGTGGCATTTGATAGGGCAAACCTGCTGACCAAATTTCATCAAGCTCTTATAAAATCTGTATCCTCTAACATGTTAAGAACGTTTTTCTATGATTTATGTGTGATCCGACATGACCAACATTCAAACTTGGCCTAGATGTTATTAAGAAAAATATTGTCATCAAGTTTAATTAAGATCGAATTAAATGTGTAGCCGCTAGAGTGTTAATGTTCCAATTGTAAACAGAAGGACAGACGGATGGGGGCCATATACATCCAGTGATCATAATAGCTCAAGGTCAGCACTACGTGCTAAGGTGAGGTGAACAATATAGATAAGGTAAAACTGATCTAAACAATGGCAATGATAATATACATGATCCAGTTTATGTTGAAAATATGTTCAATATTGTTTTACAACAGTTGTAAAACCTCTCTATAACGGCCACTAAAACGAGGACTAATTGGTTATTTAAATGACAGGTGACAGCTTAAAGCAAGGTGACAGTAAAACAGAAAGCTCCTACAGGAGCTTTCTGTTTTACTGTCACCATGCTTTAAGCAGTCATCTGTCAAAAACAACTAATAAATTAGCACACTTTAGTGGCCGTTATAGAGAGGTTTTACTGTATCTGCTCTGATATCGAAAGTATCACCATGACTATCAAGTTCTCTGTCGAATGATCAATTTTTAAAGATGTTTAAACATCTCAATTGGAAAAATTTACAATTGTTGTCTAAAGACAGTAACTGAACATTTTGTTCCCAAAGAGCGGTGTAACACATGTACCTATAAAAGCACAGGGTTGGATGAAAGTCCAACCACATGGCGCTGTTTTATTAAAAGTCTAATGACTTTTATTGTAAACATGTCCGTTTAAAACAGTCATGTTCCAGG
This sequence comes from Gari tellinella, assembly GCA_922989275.2. Taxonomy (NCBI): domain Eukaryota; kingdom Metazoa; phylum Mollusca; class Bivalvia; order Cardiida; family Psammobiidae; genus Gari; species Gari tellinella. The sequence goes on along the minus strand of OV277868.1, from coordinate 76,198,064 downwards.
TGATATGAAATAAGCCAGAGTTTGACCTCTTTATAATTAAATGTTGTACACTAGATGTTGGCAATTATAGACTTGTCAGTATTTTGAGTGTTGTGTCTAACATCTTACAAAACAGCTGTGTATATGCAATTAGAATCTTACCTTGTCAACACATCACACTATTTGAACTTCAAACTATTTTTAGAAGCTGCTTTTCTGGGCCCTGCAGGTGAACTTGTGTTGAAGGTAGTAGTTCTTAACCCATGTGTGTCCACGATCCCATATATTGGACACAGGCAAACAGTGCATAATGCGGAGTCTGATCAGAGTCTGAACTGTTTGCTGAGTGTAATTTTAATATAAAACAAAATAAAAATGAAAATTTTGACCAGGCATCCCTTTGATAAAAAACGGACTAATCCAATATATAATCATGAAATAATCCACTGGGCGTAAATGGGTTAATCCATTAACTGCCTGACCCAAAATGTAGAAACATTCCAAGACAGTTCCTGTGTCTTATTTATATAAATTATGCTTCATGGAAGGCTACATAAAAATCAGTCAATGTCACCTTATAGATATGCATTGATCTCCTCCATATTGAAACTGGGTCTGCTTATAAATAATATAAAGCTACATGTCATCAAAATCGGTCAACAAATACAAACTCTACTATGCATTGACCATCAAGCAATCAGAATTACAAAATGAATATGCACATACATTCTCTATACCCAAGCTTGACCTACGTCTAGTTTATATAAAGCATCACAACAAGCATTCTCAACGGCTGTCAAACAAGCCTACTAGAGTAAAACTGAGGTTGAAAAATGGCAATAATTATTTACAGGCCGATCCGTGATAAGTAGATTATCAAACTGTATAACGAAACTATACTGGTACACATTCTGTAAAAGTACAATTAGGATTTGTTGACAAACGAGGTAACTAAAGCGTAAACATGGTTAAAATGGCCTTTTTGATAAATCAAGGGTAGATAACTATTGACGTAATTATTCGATTCATCTAAAAACTATATCTTGCTTCCACTCATAATACTTAGCATACGTACCTAGCGTATATACGCCATTTGTGAAGAACTGTTGGCATGATTACGTCACATCAAAATTGTTTGCGGACAGAAGACAGACAGAAAATGTCCAATAGGGCTCCTGTATTTTCAAAGCAGGGCCCCTATATTTCAAAGGGACTACACATAGTTATGATTATATTAGATCATCAGAAAAGCGTTGAAACTGTGGATCACAATTTAGTCTTTATAAAAACTTAAAAAAGTGAGTGTTAAATGGGTTAAGGTCTTATCTAGAAAATACAAAACAAATAGTGAATGACATCCCCTCTTGATCTTACATGTGGCGTGCCTCAGGTTGTATTTTAGGGGGTGCTGCTTTTTATACTATGCGAATGACATGAGCATCAGTATAAACAATAGTGAATGGTAATTTAGTTATATGCTGATGATAGTATTTCCTGTTTTATTACTCAGGTGTTAAAATTATCTTTGAAAACCAAGTTATGTTTTAGCATCCTGTTTAGATGGGCTAGTGGATATCACGTCGTCTTCACACCTGGAGAAACAGAATATAACTTTTTTTTTGTAGCAGAACGATAAAAATGCAGAATTCTCTGTATTTTGCAAAGGATATGTGATCAATTACACAGCTCAAGTAAAATAAATATGATAATTTTCTATTTGGAGGGTCTATTGTAAATAACATTACTGACAATGCTAATTTTACTCTTCGAAGTTTGTACAAAAACAAAAACTGGTTAACTTTCCAATGTCTTAATCTTTTATTCACCAATTTATTACAATGCAATTGCTACGACTGTTGTTCTGCTTGGTATAGAAAAATAAGCTAAATATCATAAAAAGAAGCTACATGTTACACAGAATAATACGTTTCATTAAAATACGATCGTATCTAGGGATCCATGTCTCAGCTATTTAAGATACATATACCCCTTCAAACTTTTGTTATGTAATATCAAATTTATTTTAATGTTTAAAGTCGTCATTATATTACATAACGCTTTGTAGTGGACTACTGGAGCAGCTTATCAAAATTCTGAGACATTATTCCCTTCAGAAGATAATATCATTTTATCTGCTTTAAACCGCATACATATCCATCTCCAACTGTTAAAAGTATGTGTGTTTAAAAAGTACGCTTCTTTGAAAATAAGGAGGAGCGGAATACGTCAATAATTAACTGATAAATGTGTCATTCTAACTGTCTGACTGCGATTGCGAATAGCCATGGCTTTCAACCTTTGTCCACTATATTTTTGCCACTAAGAAGACCTATATCTTAAGCGATTTTGCTTAGCTCCACCCCTGATATAGAATATCAATCAAATATCAATAATGATTTTGATATGGAAAACCCATAAATCACGCAACAGCAATATAAACGCTTATATCTTGTCATGTGACTGGACACTAGGGTGCTGAATGAGGTGTGCTTTATTGATCAAATAGCCATGTAATGCGTTTCTTTTAATGATGAAGATTTTGTTAATTTGCAGAACAGAATGTCATCTATTAGAATCGGCAAAATAATTAAAAACACCAATTCTGAAGTTTTAAAGGTAAAATACTCCTTAATAGAGATTGTTTTCGTACGAGTCGAATGCTTTTGTCCGTTTCTTAAACAATTTGTCATAGCTGTCTCTAGCCGTTTTGCAACGTTTCGGACTACGGTGGATGGCTTCTTATATTATCGGTACGGTATTTAAGAGGAAGTGTCGTTATTTGTAATTTTAGAATATATAACCCGGGTTCTCGATTTACAGTCCAGAACTTAGTGAATTGATGGTGAATTCTTGTGGTTCGAAAACAGTCATCGACATGTGTTTCTTAAGAGGAACTCTCGTAACGAAGCAAAGCAGAAAAGTCCACATTGGATATTATGAGAAATCCCCGGGCGGGGAGCGAACCCGGGGCGCTTGCGTGACAGTCCAGTACCATAACCTCTGATCTAAAGAGTCTACTCCCTAGCGCAGGAGCTCGGTACTGGAGCTATCATTCGCCGCCGCTATGCTACTTATAGTACACACAGAGAGGTCAATGTGTAGGGTGAAACATGTTCATTTCCGGTTTTACTCGATTGACAAATACCATGGAATCGTTCTATACAGTTTTAGAACTGTTCAATCGAGTGCACCCTACATTTTACAGAGGAGTTTCGGGCTTCTTACTTCTCTATTGGTTAATATATTTATCTCCGTATTAAATAAAGTTCAATTACAGAAACAGACTGTACGATTTTGAGACGTTTACTGCATTTATACATGATTTAAAAATAATTATGTACAATTCGATCATTTTTAATTGTTCACCAAAGATAACTATCCCGCAGAAACGCATGCACTAAAGATAACGCTTAATATGGCCCGGCCTGATGGCCGTGCCAATGGCAATACACTGTAAGCTCCATATAAACTGCAAGGTGGAAGGCTCTATGGGGACAATCAAGAAGATTTATAGTCTAAGCACACTATCTTTGTCAACAGTGGCAAATTAAAGCAAGGTGACACTCTCACTTTGCTTTAAGCCGTCACCTGTATTAAAACACCTACCAATTCAAACAATTTACTGGTCGTAATAAAGAGGTTTCACTGCATTTATTCATACAGCTCTTTACAACGAGACCTGTTCCACCACTGAGAAGCCTTGTATGGACGACAACACCGTTTGCTTCCCCGGTCTCGACACCTGTGTATGTGACCCATTCTCTGTATACAACCCGTCAACTGCATCGTGCACAAGTGGTAAGTTATGGTATTCAATACACATTGTCTTTTACTCGTTAAGGATGTTATTTTTTCTCGTTTAAAAGCAACCGAATTGCGATTAAGTGAATAATATTACATTTTTGGTTGAAAATATTCAGCACTCATTTAAATTTTAGTGGCAGATTTGAGTAAGCGCAGAGGCCGGGTTACATGTTGCCAGGTCTGACATTAAATTGGTTGCAATATACATAACAGTTCAGCATAAAGGCGTTTATTTGGAAATAATAACTACAATTGAAATCAACCTTTTGGTGGGTTGCTAAATACAATAGTTACTGTAGTCGAACGTAACCGTACGCCCGAAGTCTAGTGATACTCTTATAATGATATTTCTACATTATATGGTGAATAATTGTAACATATTTAAATTGTATGAGAAATAAGATACATATATTCATTTGATAAAAACTGTTTTATATACACTCACATATACATGTTTTTTCATTGCTTTATCGTGCTTCGATTTATATATGTACATATGTGGCATGTCAATACCTTGATTGTATTTTGAGAGGAATTACGTAGGCTTTTTCTGTTGTCGAATCCTTTTCGACGAATAAAGTATTGTTTAGAATAAAGTATGCTCATAGCTGAATTAATTTAAGCACAACTAAACACGACGGAGCTTAAGAAATTTGATACTATCGGTTACATTTATGTTTTTAGACTGTGCAAGGCTTGGTGAAACGTTTCAGACGTACCCTAACTACGTTATGCGTTCAAATAATGGGTTGATCCAGAGAGACCAGACCGATCCTACCATAACGTGTCTCGCCCACTGTACAAACATCAGTACGTTTACATGCTACAGTGTCGACTATAGTTTTGATAAGAAAAAGTGTTATTACAACAATGTGACACTGTCGATAGTCCCTGGTGCATGGGAACATATGGAAAACTTCACTCACTTCATCAGAAACTGCTTTTAACCGTAGCCCAGAAATGGAAAGATCCATTCGATAAGAAACCAGACTTATTGAATTGCAAAACTGTGTAATACTAAGTCATGCCTTCGCAGAAGTTCGCAGCACCTTAGCAAGTCAACACTATTTAACACGTTAAAACCCAATGGTTTTGACGATAGTAGACCAATTAAACCAGGATTGACGTACGGAACTAAATGTTTCCATATCAACAAATATGTGCTTACAAAATATTTTGAAGATCCATTGACGGTGTTGCGAATAGACGGAACTGTACTAGGATCGAAGGAAAGTAAATAAAGTACATTACATTGACTGACTACTTTACCAAAGGTCAAATTACAACTTGGTGTCATCAAAAGTTTAATTTTTATCCTGTCGTAAAATCATCTGCTCCGAAATTTCCGTGCAAAACTTGTCATATTAAGACGAATGCTTTTTCAAATTGCAAACCCTAAAGAAGTATATCAAACGGTTTGGTCCAGATCAGACGCTGCTAATGCAGAGTATAATATTGATCGGGATACCTGACCAGTTATCAATGTGCAAACCTGCATTAATGCCTCTGATAAAAAGTTACCTGATGTAAATAGTTTATTGTACTTTTACTTGTATCTATTTATATTTAGTTTCTTTCGTACATGTCTATACGTTTTTCTCTTGTCTACTCTATATGCTTAGAAGAAGGTGTGTGGGTGCCCCCAAAACATACATTTGCCATGAAGCGGCGATGGATATCCACGAGTAAAGGTGGTGCTACTGCAACATAAGTAACGACATAAATGCATTGATGATAGCTAGTGGACGGTTTTATCACAACTTGTACATCATGACGTAATGATTCTACACTTTGAATCACGTGATGTGGGGAAACACTGGTACTAACATGTCTGATAAAACTCCCGTTTTATTTATGATACACTGCAACATATGGAGTATACGAAGCAAACTTAATTTTATTAAATATTATTTTCTCAACGTTGACATACGTTGTTTCTCTGAAATTCATTTAGATATATTTACATTCACCCTGTAAAGTCTGTAAAGTGAACCTACAAATCGAAACTGGTTCCAGCCAGTTAGAAAGAGGGCGGAGTCTCCGCCGGATATATACCGACCTAGCGACCAAACAATGGTTGCTATGACGTGGAATTAGGCTGAAATAAACATGCGCGACCTTATTTTTAAAATATGCTTTAATAATTAATATGTATTTAGTTGCATTGTTTATCTTTGATGTCTTATAAGTGTTCGTTAAGCACACAACGACAGTTTACTGGGTAAAAAACTTGACTTTGTAATCAAATCCAAAACAAGTATTTTGGACTACTTTTCATACCATATATTATAGAGATCGAATGTCTGTTACATCCAGGATTACATCTATCAAACCTATTTGGCCGGTATATGATATATTCCTATACATGAAACAAATCAGGTCAAAATACACATTAAATGGACACGACAGAAAATAAAAATATAAATATAAGGAATAAACGACATCTTTTTTGCAATTTACGACGGTATGAACCCATTAGCTTCGGGCTTTTACGAAACTTACCCCCTGCGAAGCTAATGTGCTCATACCGTCGTAAACGGCAAGAATATGTTGTGTATTCCTTTAAACGTCATAACAATTAAACAATTGATTTATTCCATTCTTTTGATGAGCCGCTCATTAAAGACAAAACAGCCAAAATGTGTATGTCTACTTAAACAAAGACCTAGTGCATTCTAGGGTTGCTGATTTTGAGGTTTTCTGTATTAAATCAATATGTCTTTGTGTAAAAGTTGTGGTTGTTTTTATCAAAATTGTAAATTCACATCGGGAGGATATTCGAAATTTCAAAAAAATATTATTTTGCTGGGAGACCTTAATCACGGATGACTTATTAAATCCACCCTATAACAATGTAAAGGAGGTTATACTGCTTATCTCATTATATCATTGTAGTCAATGCTCCAACACGACACAATGCTATTCTTAACCTAATAATTTAACGAAAAGACACCGTATATTCTGATGCTAACACCGTTCTACATATAGTTTTACCCTTTCAATACTAAATTAAACCTTTGAAAGCAATGTGGATAATAATAAGGCAAAATTTAATTCATTAGAACAGAAATAACATTTGTTATATTGGAATATGTTACATCATTTGTCAATTCATGATGCTTGCAATTAATTTTTTTTTTACCGAATTTTCTTTGTTCTTTATATTATTCAGAATATTCTTTGGAAACATGTGTGTGCCCTTCCTTGTTCTTCATCATAGTTTGATTCTAAAATAAGAAAATAATGTTTAGAAAGAGAGACCAAACAGAAATGTAGAAATTGTTTGCTTTACTATATTGTTCAGGGGACATTATTCTGTTATCCTTTGGAAGAATGAAAAGAAAGTTGTGTAATGAAGATAAACACTTCATTCTTAGTGTACAGTGGAGAATCTGTTATTCTTTCCCGTTTAACGCAAACGTACGCAAAACACTAAAACGTAGAAAAGTACAACTTTTGGACTATTCTGATAATTCTAGTTTATCTTGGTGGCAAACAGTTTGGAGCCTGATCAGACGCCAGGTTACCCGGCGTCTGATCTGGCTCCAAACTGTTTGCACTGCAAAGAAAGTGTTAGCGTAAACGCGTTTATTGGGAAAGAATAACGTTTTCTCCACTGTATACGAGCGTAAAAAACATTATTTCAATTTTGTAAATAAATGTTAAAATTTGTTCGCATCAGGTCCTATCAGGGCCCAATATAGGGAAATACTTATTTCTTCTTGGGCCATCTCATTTGAAACAGTGTAACGTACATTTGTACTGCATACTAAGTTTGATGTCAATCGGTAAAAAATGTAGAAGGAATACGCGTCACAAGATTTATTCAGTAAAACAATTACTCTGTCTTTCTTGAGACAACTGACGTGTAAAGTATGTAAGGCACATCTGCACTTCGTTATAAATACTTATGCAGAGTTTGATATCAGTCGGTAAAGAAATATGGAAGTAGTTCGGATCACAAGATGTTTTAGTGTTACAGACGGACTTATCGATCGGCCACGCACGGACTCCTATACATCCACTCTCAAACTTCGTTTGCGGGGATATACGAGTTAAATCAATATCGATGTATTTATTATACAATACTTTAGAACAATTCGTATGTGTTTACGTGAAAGACATGCATCGAAAAGGTCAGGAGTGTGACATTTCACTCAGTGTTGACCCAGACCAGCCGCAGCCTAAAATGGCATTTACAGTGTAGAAAATGTTATTATTTCATGTTAAAGCGATTGTTTCCATTACAAGCAGTATGCAGCCAGAGCAAAATAAAGCAGCAACAGTTTTCAAAACTGCGTCGATTTGTGTCGTTTATTGCATTTTTTCGGTTTCTTTAGTTCCATTCTTCTTCACATTGTCACCATTGTTTCTGATTCGACATAACATTCTGTCATATACAGTGGAGAAGACGTTATTATGTCCACAATAAACGCGTTTACGTTGAAATGTTAATTCCAATGCAAATAGTTTAGAGCCAAATCAGACGCCGGGTTACACGGCGTTTTGTCAGGCTCCAAACTGTTTTCCAGTTTGAAAAGAAAAACCAAAATTGTTAACAAGCTTTCCTTTACTCCATTTCAGTACAGTGCGTTTGTGTTTCGTTTGCGTTTACATCGAAATAATAACACGTTCTCCACTGTACATTTGCCTTCGTACAGTAGAGAAAACGTTATTCTTTCCCAATAAAATAAAAAACGCGTTTACGTTAAATATATCATTTCCCATGCAAACAGTTTGAAGCCAGATCAGACGCCGGGTAACCCAGCATCTGATCAGGCACCAAACTGCTTGCAATCCAAGTTAAAATAAACATTCAGAATTGTCAAAAAATTGTCATTTTCTGCATTTTAGTATAGCGCGTTTGCGTTTTGTTTGCGTTTAAACTGGAACGTTTTCACCAATGTAAGAGGTTTAGTATTCAAAGCATCAACTCATTCTCTAACAAATGCGACTGTACATAAGAATATGTCAAATACGAAACCAACGTCTTCGGACAGGCGACCCTCTCACGTACTGTCACGACCCGGGATCGAACTCGGGATGCATTGTTAAGAAGCGGGTGCGCTAAAACTGCGTTATCCACCCTTTTACATGCAGTTTTTACGATTTTATCAAAAAAGCTCTTAAACAGCCGACATAAATCCGAAAAATTATCTGTGGATAAGTACAGCCCTTTTTATCCCATGATCAAACTTAAGTCCCGTTTAGTTTATGCTTAGTTCCCGGCTTCCTTTGAGGCATAATAGGCCAACGACCGACATGTTGCCGGCCAAATGCTGGTAGATTGTTGGTATTCTTAACGGGATGGGGAGGGATGGGACCCGTGGTCCAGTGCTCATAGTGACTATAACTTACACTCATTTAGCTCCTTACTGCTGTTGATTCGAATCTCAATCTGAACACTTGGGCTTTTTCATTTGGAGAAGCATTCAAGCTGACTATCGGAAATTCGGTGCTTTTACCCAGATGTAAATTTTTACCTGATACAGTTTATGACGTGCACCCGGTTTCTTCTCCCATCTGCAATTAGCTTTAAGTCGAGATATGACTGAAATACTGTTAACATAGTATGAACTCAGAATTCTGGGCCTCGGTTGGATTTTAAAGTGGAGTTAAACGCTAGTTTCAACGACGGTCATCGAAACGACATCGATTTAAAATCGGTCGATTCCGGACACCTTACACGTCGATCGGACCCGAGAAAGCTTTTGACCAAATATACAAACGTATACAAACGTGTCAGAGGTCGGGCAAGGCCGTCTCCATCCGACTTTTGCCTATCCTATACCGGCCGGTGTAATGACGAAAAGTGTCCCCACCACACAGAATTGTGACCCGGGTCATTTTACATGTTGTATGCCAAAGCAAGTCCCAAGGAAAGTTTTCTACATCAAAAATTGTCCTCATGTGTCACTCTTTAGAGGGGGACACATTTCGTCTTTACACCAGCGCCCGTCTGGCAACCGGATAACACCGGTTCCTTTCGGTCTCCCACAGTATTGCACGTTATTACTGATAATGCCCATGACCTGGACTATACGATAAGGCAATCGGTAGTATGGTTCCGTGTAAGAAAGTGAGCAACCTAACAAAGCAGTGAAATCAGCGCGTCTTTATAAACCTCATTCATATATTGAACCCACGATAACAAATATCGGGCGATGATGGTCGCCCGTCTTAAAACCGTTGCCCCTCCGGTATTTAAGGACTATCGCGGCAGTTTGTTCGACTTTTCAAAACATTCATTTTTTTTTAAATGTTGCAAGTTGCTAGTATATATCCTGTTGTGCAGAAATATGAAATAAAAATAGGAAGTCCCCGGACTGGTTCGTTTCTTAATAGCTTTCTTGACACGTGCTTTTGATCATAAAATCTCAGAAATCCCCTATTCAGCTTTGTAATTTTCCATGTTGGGTTATTCATATGTTTTCACAAAATAGAAAATAATAGGAGCAAGTACCAATAAAAACATGGAAACAACATATTATTCCTCAATAAAGGGAACGCATCAAATAGTTATTTTTCAAAGTTTTTTCTCCTACAGTTCTTACATTCAAATTGTGACTAAATTTCCCAAATATTGTTAAAGCATTAATTTACTGAAATTACTAATAAAAATTATAGGTACCCGAACTATTTTTTCTAAAAAATACAAATGTCTGCATAAAGAGTAACGCATGCCAATCCAGTTACATATAGGGTTATCTATAAATGATATATGTTAACCACTTTTAAATTCTAGAATGTGTCCAAATCCACAGTTTAATCGTCAACAATATATCACTTTAGAGGCATTATTATTATATATCACTTATCGTGGTCTCCAAATGCTGCTATGACCACACAATTAAGCTGTTTGAGGTAGAAGAAAATACAAATTTCAAATATAAACTATATAATAGAGAATTGGGCAAAGGGAGACAACTCATCAGACGTTTTGAAAAAGTTGCTTCCCTTTGACTGTAATAAATTGAAACTGGCGCGATAGTCCTGAAAAGAAACGTGGCCATACTGTCGGTTTTAAGTACTATTATGTCATGGGCATGGTCGATACATCTGGTGAGTGAAGGGCACAATTGGGACATAGACCAAAGACTGACTGAAAATTTGGCATGGTTTTAATAAAAACGGGTCCCGTTCGTTGTAGTTGTTGTTTATAGTTTATATTTGAAATTTGTATTATTTCCTACCTCAAAAAGCTTAATTGTGTGGCCATATAATTTGGCGTCCAAGATAAATAATATATACTAATAATGCTTGTATAGTGATACGTGTATATTGTTGACGATTAAACAGTGGACTTGGACACATTCTAGCATTTAAAAGTGGTTAACATATATCATTTATAGATAGCCCTATATGTAACTTGATAGGCATGCGTTACTCTTTATGCAGACCTTTGTATTTTGTAGAAAAATAGTTCGGGTACCCATAACTTTAACTAGTGGTTTCAGTAAATTAAGGCTTTATCAATATTTGTGAACAATATTGGCAAAATCTGAATGTAAGAACTGTAGGAGAAAAAAAATTGAAAAATAATTATTTGATGTGTTCCCTTATTGATGAATAAAATGTTGTTTCCATGTTTTTATTGCAACTTCCTCCTATTCTTTTCTATTTTATGAAAACATATGAATAACCCAATATCTATGGAAAATTACAAAGCTGAAGAGGGGTGTTCTGAGATTTTATGATCAAAAGCACGTATCTCTGGATAATTAGGGGTATACCAAAAAAAAACAAGCTATTAAGAAAATTTAATATAAAGAACCAGTTCGGGGACTCCCTATTTTTATTTCATATTTCTGCACAACAGGATATATACTAGCAACATGCAGAATTTGAAGAAAAAAATCTGAATGGTTTGAAAATTCGAAAAAAACGGCCGCGATAGTCCTTAATGAAATTTAATTTCAAAAGCTTCGGAATGGCAGAATCTCCAGGAAAAATGAAGAAAGGGGAATATCTCTCACGGTGTTGATACAAGAATTATGAACTTTGTTTGCAAAACACGTCTACTCATTAACCCTTTACCCCATAGCCTGTTTCTAGTTTTGAAAAACAGGTGACCACTTAAAGAAGATTGAAAGTAAAGCAGAATGTGCCTTAAGGCACATTCTGCTTTACTTTCAGCCTGCTTTAAACTACCATCTGTTAGGCTATATAAAATATTTGTTATGGTAATTGTTCATGAGGGTATAAACTGGAACTATTTTCTTCAGCGGAGGAATAAATTAAATACGCTAAAAGTCGCTTCTATTGGGTAAAGGGTTAAACTCTTTAAATGAAATTTCACCTTAAAAACATCAGTGGAACAGGCGTTAGAGTAAAAAACAAAACCATGACAGTCGGACGATCGGACAGATAGACTACGGAAAAGTGACCAACCCCGACGTGTCATCTTTGCCTTCAGCTGGTGACACAGAAACCGGTCCATATATTTATAAAGTTCTTAGAATGCATCGTACAGACGGACCGAATAATATCCGATACGACGGAATCGAGTAAAGTATATGGTCACCAAAGTGCTATTATTAACATGGAATTTTTCAGTTTTATGTGTCTATAATTAGTTATATCGAGTGCTGAAAAATGTGACATTTCTACCCCTTGTGACCTTGACCTTTTATCATTTAAACAGGTAGTCTATTACATATGTTTTGTCATTATGTGAAATATAAGACCTCTATCACGTAAAGCAAACCTATTATGTCCCCTTATCCATCTGGGTGGCTAAAAGCTTTTTGGAAAGTGTGAGGTTTTCGTATGCACAAAATTTTACCTTCGTTTTTAAAACAATTTCGACATGTGAAGAATTCGTATTTACTGTCAGGGGGGGGGGGGGGGTGCTGAGATTCAGTACGAATTATTCACACATGTGTGACATATTCGTATGAATTTCCTACGAATTCCTCATAGGTGTGAATAATTCGTAGTGTGAGGAATTCGGCTCAACAGGGCGCCCCTAAACCCAGGTTTAACCCCCAGTGGTTATTGATAATTAATTTATACTTAATTATTAATTGCTACTGACCGTACCAAGGCGGGCTCCTATATTCACTTTGCTTTATGTTTGTCTTGCGTGTTTTTTTTTCTATGTAGTGTGTAGATGAAGGAATGGTATTGCGCTAGTGTGTGTATGTGTTTGTTATGGTATGACTGTGTGTGTGTTCTGCTTGAGAGGTGGGTGTATTGTTTGTGTTGCGTTTCCTGCTTGAGTCTTTCGTATTTATTGTTTGGTAGAACTAGCATTACATCATTACATGTACTAGTTAGTTGAGACATATGATGGAAAAGTACCGATATAAGAATACTTATTCTGGCTGGTGTTGGTGTAGTTGGACTTAATGGTTAGCTAATATAAAGTATAAGAAAGCATATTCTGGCCCGTGTTGATAGCACGGGACTTAATTGTTTGGTAAGGCATTTGATGTTTTAGAGGAAATGGAATTAATTATTAATTGAGGCAGGTTATGAAAGGTACATGCTGTCTTTTGTTGGTGGAATTGGTTAGCTAAGACAAGTCTCAAACATTAAAAGGATACATATGCTGGCGTGTGTTGATGTAACCGGACTTAATCATCAGAAATGGAATTAAATATTACCTACGACAGGCCATGGAATGTGTAAGAAAACAAATATTGACTTGTGTACATGTAGCTACAAGTTATTGTTTAGTATGACAGATATGTGCCGAAATGTACACGAACACATATAATGGCTTGTGGTGAAGGAATACGAGTTAATTTGTTAGCTAAGAGAGGTGTCGAGAAAAGTATAAGACACCATATTCTGTTTTTTGTTGGTGGAACTGGTTAGCTAAGACATGTCTCATACATTATAAGAACACATATGCAGGTTTGTGTTGATTGAACTGGAATCAAGAACTAGCTATGAAATGAGCTAAGACAGGTTATGAAACGTATAAGAAATGTTCTGCTGACTTATTTTTGTGGAACTGGGGCCCGTTTTACTAAACTACTTACGAAAATGTTTTGCGTAAGTCAAAATTTTAAATTTTAATTTATATTTTTTATTATCACTTGCTACAAACAACAAATAGCCAGACCAGAGGACGCGATTATAGCGCGTCCTCTGATCTGGCCATTTGCTGTTTGCAAACGTTTATGATCGAAAAATAAGTCAGAGTTAAACGATTTTGACTTACGCAAAAATTTTGCCTAAGTAGTTTAGTAAAACGGGCCCCTGGTGTTATTAGATAGCTAAGAAATTCCATACGGACCTTGTTTAATTTCGCCGTCATTTATGAAACAAACCGATTTTTTGGCGTTTAAGCGAAATAAACGACAGAAAATGATCGATGAATTAGCGATTAATGGTAAATTTGCCGATCATTTATTGTTTATTTCGCTTAAACGCCGAAAAAGTTCAGTTATTTTTTTTTATATTTACATTATGTTTGCTGTAATTTCTAATATTAAATGAACATTTTATTAGTATGCATGTATGTTCAATCCATATTAAAGGTTGTTAACAGGAATAATGTGTACCCTGAAAGGAACAGTTATAACTGCCATTACTCAGGGAACGCATAATCAAAATGATTCACGGAGAGCAGATAGCCCGCCTCCTCTGCAAATTATCCACAAGTCCCGCCCTCTTGCGTTTATACGAATTAAACGTCATTGGATTTGATTGGGGCGAATGTAAATATAGGTGTGTCGGGGTCGAGAAGCAACCACAGTCACACCTTACACACATATAATAACAATACAGTCGAACTTCGATATATCTAACTCGCTTAACTCGAACTATCCGATAGTTCAACATATCAGTTGCATTATTTCACGCTCGGTTAAGTCGAACATACCCATATTTCAAAGTCAAAACGTGGCTAAGTCACGTTTTGATTTTGAAATACGGGTATCTTCGACATAACCGAGTTCGAGGTATTGAAGTCTGACTGTAGTTGTCATGTTACATGTACTGACAAGGTTCTAAATACTTACATGTTTAGTATAGAACGGTATCATCAAACATATTTGGACAGAAGTGTGTCTATCTTAAATATTTATTTTACAGTATGAATTGTGATACTTTTGTAATGTACGACGTATATACATTTCGGTACTTGCAAAATCACACTGTCATAATATCCAGTTAAATAAACACATTGCATACATTTGATATAGATTTCAATTTGTGTTTTCGGACAAAAAAGTAACCCTCTCTTATTGTTTATAAGAAAAAACGTATCCTGGATGAATTGGCTATATACTTGAATAAATTGTACTTAAAAGAAAGATAGTTCAAATCTGAACTTGTGTGAATATGAGCATACATTTTAATAAAATTAATACTAGTCTATGCGTAGATGTAAGGGAACTTTAATATGAATCAAACTGAAAAGCTATTCTAGAAACTTTAAACAGCTTTTAAAAGTGTAATACTGCGAAATACATCATTTAAACAACAATTGCTTTTAAACGTGTTGAGCCCTCAACTAAAATAGTAAATGAAACTTGTTTTACTTTACAGAAAAAAACTCTCCTAAAATATTTTTGTTTTCTATAAATCCCTTCTCGTTTGGTAACACTATCCCATGTGTCAGCATTAACCTGTGAACCCGCACGGTCACAATACTTTTCAAGCAATGCTTGTACTTTGAGAATCGCTTACAAAACCAATTTAATGAATGAATGAATTAATTTTAACTAATTTGCGTCCAGATAAGAGGAAGAAAACTGATAAAAATCCAGCATTGTTTCGCTCATTTCAGCACTAAATCCTATAGTATGATCACTCATTAGAATTGTTGCGAAGCAACTCTACTGAGTAGTGACACCATAGAGTTAAATGCAGAAATTTTGATGATAACAGCTTTTGAAATACTCCCCTTATCCGGAGCCCTGAATTATCCTGGATACATCTACCTTTGATCTACGGGATGACTAGTATAAATTGTCATTTTGGCTTTATTTTATATTGAAATTCCTTTCAGCAAACAGCGTAGACTCAGATCAGACACCGCGTTTTGCGGCGTCTGATCAGAGTCTACACTATTTGCATATGGCCAATGTACGGCAGCGTGGGCACATATTGGTTAAACTGTTTAATGCAAATGAAAAAGAACACCACAACTGCAAACATACTAGATCCTTATTTCAAGCCCCGTTACACCTCGTTATGCCATGGCAATGGCAGGTAAATGTACATTGACAATAACGAAGTAACCACGTGTCAACAACGATTCATTTATCATTTTCTTACTTTGACATCCGACCAATTAACATGTCAATGCAAATGAGTCAATGCGCCGAACACCGGAAGCGAAAACAAGTTTCGCTACGTCTAAAATAGTAATGCATGTGGATATACCTGTCAGATAAATTCATAGTGTGTGTGCTCCTTTGAAAGACAGGAGAGACATTATTCTTTCTGTTTGAAACATATAAGAAAATATTTACATTCGCCAAATTTAATTCCATTGAACAAAATGACGTTTATTTCGTATACACGCAATTTATCTAGGGGCGGGACTTGTTGATATCTCGCGCAGAGGAGGCGGGGGCTTATGGATCTGGTCTCCGCGAATCATTGTGTTGCATTTCCTTAATAATGGCAGTTATGGCTGTTCCTTTCAGGGTACACATTATTCATACATACATACTAATAAAACGTTCATTTAATATTAGACATTACGGCAAACATAATGTAAATATAAGAAATGAACTGAATCTTTTCGGCGTTTAATTCATGGAATTTGCAGATAATTTTCAGTCATGTATTTCGCTTAAACGCCGAACAAATTCAGTTTATTTCTTAAATAAAGCCAGTCTGTCGAAAGTGCAAACATGTGCACCGTTTTGTGTATAGTGAGGAAAACATTTAATTTACTTAATGCATAAATATGCCTGTTAAAGAAAGTTTTAGATACCGATATACACCTTTGATATTTCAAACTTGCTCAAGCAGAACATACCCGTCTTTTAAAGTTAAAACGTGGCTTTGGAACGTTTTAACTTTGAATAACCGGTATGTTCCGCTTAAGAAGTCACGATGTAACTTTGAAATATGCTGGTATGTTCCACTAAAACGATCCCGAGATAAAGAGATTCATCAAAAGAAATACGGGTTAGCTCGAATTAAAAGTGTTCTAGATAGCGAAGTTCGACTGTATGCCATTCGACATTTTGGTCCGAAAAGCATTGTCCGATAAAGCAGGTTTCTGGCTTAACAAGGTGTCTGATAAGCCAGGTTATACTGTAGTAGTAATGTTTCAAATGATCGAATGATTCAATCATTATTTGTTCTTGCTTAGAAATCAGACCAATCTTTATACAGTGCTCCCACTCTTTAGCACATGGCTTGGAGCTCTCGACCAATCAGGTGCCTCAAAAGCGGTTGACTATATCGCGTAGTTCAACACTATTTTAAAAACCATGGACTATTTAATATTGTCCACGTTTCTGTCATCTGAAGGTAATTGACATCAACATCCTAGCAATCCTCCGAGCGATTGCAAAAACCATTAGCCTGCTCTGTAGGCGTAACGATAAATAATCGAAAGTTAAGTGAAATAAACACAATATCAATGATTTAAGCTGAAGAAATACAGGAATTTCACAGAAACAATAATATATCTAGGTCTGCACCGTCCCGCTAGACCTAGATATATGCATTTGTCAAGTACCTGTGGTTCAGCCGCCGTCTGATCACCATCAAAACTGTTTGCCACTTGTTTTGAAATTACGTCAGTTATATCGCCTTAAATATATCTTTGAAACGATATTGCAGACAACAATATTAAGGGCGGTGAAGGGGTTAAACCTTCACGATAATTTTGATTATAAAAGGGTTAATACAAATCAAAGGTTCTTACATATTCACTGCTTTATGGTTATTTACCCTTGTTGTCGTTGTTTACATTATCTGACGTACAGTCGAACTTCGATATCTCGGACTCGGTTATGTCGAACATACCCGTATTTCAAAGTTAAAATGTGGCTTAACTTTGAAATATGGGTATGTTCGACTTAACCGAGCGTGAAATAATGCAGCTGATATGTCGAACTAACGGATAGTTCGAGTTAATCGATGTCGAGATATCGAAGTTCGACTGTATATTGGAGAAGTCCGGTTTCCAATCTAGTTGTAGAACTTTTTGCCAATAAAAATAGAATGGATATTAGAATATTGTGTAACATGACAGACAGTGCACACCCAGATCAGAGGCCCCTCTGTAACAGCGCATATCCGGTCAGAGGGCCCCTAGAGGAGTCCTCGGATATGAGTCGTCACTGTTTGCATATGGCAAGTATACTCTTAGTCTAGTACCTGATTTCCTCACAAAGTACGTCAGGCAATGTGTAACAATGGCCGCCCCCATGAAATAGAGAAAAGTGGGTGGAGTTATATGAGCTGTAATAGGGTTTTTTCTTATTTTAGGTGGTTCACAATATCCCATTGTAACCTACGGGTTCAATGTTATTTAAACTAAATTACCAATTCAAACATAGGTGGTATGCGACTGAATTCAGCAGAAATTCGTGCAACGAATCATTTTAAAGCACTCCTGTTTTCGGCTATTATAAATAAGTTGGATTAGATTTTAGTATATTGTATCGTTGGTGTAGTGGTTAGCGTCCCTGCTTCTCGTCCGGCGACCCAGGTTCGAATCCCAGCCGGCTCAATATTTTTTTACTCTTTATTTGGAAATGTATTTTCAATATAAAACGTCAAATATTTTTACGATCGAATAACACCTCTAACAACATTAAAATGTAAAATTCAATGAGTTTAAAAATGTTGATGAAATCTCAGAATTTCCTCAATTTTTTCCCCTCCGGAACCTGAACAAATTTAAAAGTGTAGATCTATATGTACCCGAATGAATAACGACGACGTATTAGAATCTGTAAAATTTGAACCTATAGCATTGATTTCTCCATGTTTGGATGGAATTGATCAAAATATTTTGGAAGTTATAATGGTGAGACAGTGGTAGGGTCAATGCATTAATTGGTAGCCAATCTATGAAGGCGTATACCTTTGTTGCTAATTAAACTTTGAGTAGTAAATCAAACATTAGTTTAGTTATTTGTTATTGGTTTTCCGAAAAATAAATTATTAAATAGATGACATTTATTATTTACTACGTTTAAAAAATTATGACCAAAAAAGAAAAATACATTCCGGTGACGGGAATCGAACCTGGGCCGCCTGGACGAGAAGCAGGGATCCTAACCAATACACCAACTGCTCAGTACGGAGGTTAAATCAAACTGATATATATATATATAATAGTCGAAAATAAGGTTAGTGTTCCAACAAATAAGACAACTTAAGAGCATACGCGCCAAATTCGTGCTAAGAAAGTACGATAATTCAAGAATCGTTACTCAACGAAATTGTGCGTGTCGGTTACCTCCCGTGACTACTTTCGGTTTCTAACAATCTCTATAAACGTGAAATTTAGTGTGAACCCGAGAACACATACAGACACACAGACCTTATTTATCGCTTGTGATCCAACGCTCAACCAACTAGAGCACGACGCCCATATTTCGGTCAAACTGTAGACGCGTGGTGCTATGTTAAATGGTGGTCACGACGTCATTTGAGTGGGAAGCAGGCTGACTGGAACTGAGTTCTCTGTCCTGACGAATCTCACCGAGCAATGCAGATGGTAGGCTACATTCTAATTTTAACATTCAAGATGCAGCAGTCAAGATTTGAGACAGGCTTCACAGGCAAGTGTGGAGGACTGAGGTACTTATTGAACGTTACGCTACGCCGTAGAAATGTAGCGTGTGTTGGTGCAAATAGTGGCCATTCACGATATTAATGATACTGAATACAACTTTGGACTTTTTATGATAATTATTTAAACACCTATACATTTAAGAAAAAACAACTTTTATTCAGACCCCTACCAACTTCTTCATTACATCACTCGAAAAAAATTCTTCACAGCAGTATGAGGTTAACTGATATGGATTAAAAATGATAAACTTCATGTTCGGTATAGGTTTTAGACCATCGACATTATAACTTTCCAGCAAATGTTCCTGTAATTATGTGGGGCGTTTCTACTTTTGCTCAGTATATGTAAAACAATACTTCAAATGACCCCAAATATGTAAATCTTGGAAACATTTCTCGACAAGTTTCCTTTACAGATATTAAGCTTCAACTTCTACCCTACAAACTCATATTAGTATACCCCCTCTAACTAGTTGGGGTTCGGGGACTTGCTCCCCCGGGGAAATGTTATTCTTAGATGGCTTCAGAAGCGTTCAGGGTCGTGCTGTGCATTTAAAACAGGTAAAATACTAATAAAAATCCATGTAAATGTTCAACTTAAAAAAACAAATTATTAATGATAAAGGATCATATGTTTGACGTTGTCTTCCGGCTATTAGCCTAGTCTACCTCTACACCCTCTAATAATTGTAGCACTTTTACTAGCGTGTCCGGTGCATGCTTACCGGGATATTTTATTTCTATTGTCTTTGGTGCATTCTTGGGGCGTTTATTTTTTTTGTATAATATATGCTTTGTTTTTTTTACAATTTTATTATTATTCACACCTAAAGCATTTAGATCTATTTATGAAGTTTGATCAATTTCTTAAGGATATACTTTGATTTAGTAAGTGTATTCATTGAATTGGAGCCAAAAAACAGTTAAGAAAAATGCACATACTTCAGGCAACACACTCTAATGTATACATTTTGCATCATACTTTTAGTAAGCATCACCTTTTAACTGTTTTATAGTCTGTTTGTGCCAATTATTATTTAACATTATTTCAGAAAGCCAAAAATAATGCATGCCAACTCTTTGCCGAGAAAGGCTATATTATGCATTTCAAATGCCTATAGACAAAAAAGAATAGTATAACCTATGTTTTTACTTTTTACCATGGTACTAAGGTACGTTCGAAGAACCTATGTAGAAATGTTCATAGAGATCCTACGAAGATTTCATTTTGGTCCGTATGTCCTGAATTCAATAATAATCATACAATCTGGCGAGGTTTTATTTATCCGAAATGTCAACGGACCTGTATAATATCCGATAATAGGGCTATTTTTGAAATAAATTCGTTGCCCGAATTCATACTGAATTCAACTGGTTCGCCTGTATTTTTTGATTGATAATGTAACTTTGTATAAAACTGTTCCCATTTACTACAATGGCTTATCGTGAACCACATAAAATAAGAAAACGCCCTATTAAGCTAATATAACTCCACCCACCATTTATCATTATGGTTCCCGGTTTCCTCTATTTCATAAATGCCGCCATTTTTGTCCGTTGCCTGTCCCTAACTGTCTGAAGATAAAGGGACATAACCCAGTCTAGTGTACTCTTCACAGGGTGTATAAACCCTCTCATTCTCAATGACGCAATAAAGCGCATGTGCAAACGGTTTGGATCGTGATCAGACGCCGCGTTACGCGGCGTCTGATCAGGACCCAAACTGTTTGACACCCTTATCGGTATTTATTAAGGCAAACAACCATACAAGCAGGAAGCAAAGCGGTGAAGGAGTAAAAATCTCTAGAATAATTTGATCATGAAAGGGTTTAAGAAATGTAGGGAAACGATAAAAGAAGAGCAGTCACGTTCAAGAATGATGAAGTGGTTTTTTTCTGTCTTCTTGCAATGAAATCGGGTAACTCTTTATAAATTAAGATTCCGAGTAGCAAAGATGTGAGCGCATACCATTCAATGTATTTCGCAGCGGAAGCGAAATCCCGTTACCGGTTCTGTTTCGTAGAAAATTGTAATACATTTTCCGCCTTTCTGAGAAATTTATAGTTCATGTGGCATTTGCAAAATAGATCAGACTTTAATATAATGTAGGGGAACATCAAAACAACATTGGTGGGAAATTGCCCTGATTAAAAGCACATGATTTCTAAGAGCTGATATTGTTCTGGATAGGATGAAGTAACCGTAATGTACAGTGGAGAATCTGTTATTCTTTCCCTATAAACGCGTTTACGCTAAAACTATTATTTGCAGTGCAAACAGTTTGGAGCCGGATCAGACGCCGGGTAACCCGGCGTCTGATCAGGCTCCAAACTGTTTGCCACCAAGATAAACAAGAATTATCAGAATTGTCCAAAAGTTGTTCTTTTCTACGTTTTAGTGCTTTGCGTTTGCGTGCGTTTGCGTTTAAACGGGAAAGATTAACAGATTCTCCACTGTACATGTACATCCCGCTTAAAATTTAACACTTACATGTACTTGGAGAAAGAAATCATCGTTTAGTTAAAATGTAGAGAATGGTTAAATTCTAAGTAAATGAGACTGTACATGTATACCTTGGCGATGTGGAGGTACGTGTCGTCTAGTTTGATTCCAAACTTTTTGCAATACAGTCAAACTTCGATATCTCGAACTCGCTTAGCTCGAACTATCCGATTTGAAGACAGATAAACTACAATATTTCATGTTCGGTTAAGTCGAACATACCCGTTTTTCAAAGTTAAAACGTGTCTTAGCCACGTTTTAACTTTGAAATTCGGGTATGTTCGACTTAATCTAGTCCGAGATGTCGGAGTTCGACTGTATTTGGGACACAAATGTATATTGGTTGTTGTATCATATCACTATTTGCAATAGTTGGGACACAAATCTATATAGGTTATTGTATCATATCACTATTTGCAATATTTGGGACACAAATGTATATAGGTTATTGTATCATATCACTATTTGCAATATTTGGGACACACATTTATATAGGTTTTATATCATATCACTATTTGCAATATTTGGGACACAAATGTATATAGGTTATTGTATCATATCACTATTTGCTATATTTTGGACACACATTTATATAGGTTTTGTATCATGTTACCATTTCACTGCTGCAATGTCATCGTCGTCTGCTTTTTTGTTCTTGCGCGATACAAAAAACGCGTATTTTGCTCATTAACAGTTTGCTTCGGTTGTACAATGTTCCTTTCTAGATAATGAAAACAAACAGTTGGTGTTACAATGAGTTACAATGTTAATTTCCAATAGACCAAAATGTAACTTTGTTTTTGCATCAATCTAAAACCTCTATGACATTGCTGTCTGGGCTTTTTGACATTATTTTGTTATGCGACATTCTTTGGAATGCCACATAGGGGCAAGTAACTCTAATGTATCTTGATCTCTGTTACTATATGAAATTGCTGTCTGAGATATGCGACATTCTTTTGCTATATAACTTGCTTTGCAATGTAACTCAAGACACTAAAGTTTATGTTTCTTGATTTTTCTTCTGTAATATAAAGAGCGCTTTGCTTCTTATCTTATAAAACACGAATGAAACGGGTCCAAAGCCAGGATTAATAAGCTCGGTGTAATAATATATATATTAAATCGCAGTTCAAATTTAAATTGTCAACCCTCGAAAACAAGAAGGTCACCCTCGGCTTCGTCTCGGGTTGACATTCTGTTTCTTTCGGTGTGACACTTTGAATGTCACGCAAACTGCCATGTAATATAATATATTATCAAAGCATGAATGGGTTAAACATCAAGAAATTAATTCACAATCGGCTTTGAAGTATGACATGTAAGTTATGTAGGTCCTGCGGACTCGTTTCTTAAGCAGATAACAACCCATCCGAATGATGTATTTTTCATATTAATCCAAAGGAATTTATTATCCTCTATTAAATTTGAGTTTTGATACGGCGTCTGATCAAGATCCAAACGGTTTACAAATGACATTATTGTTTCATCATAAATGTGTTTATTGGGAAAGAATACAGTGGATAATACGGCTTTCGTTCTCGTTTAACCCTTTCCCCAATAGGAGCGACTTTTAGCGCATTTAATTTATTCCTCCGCTGAAGAAAACAGTTTCAATTTATACAGTCATGGATATAATTCATGAGAATTATTTTCAGTTTCCTTGCAGATTATAGCTTAAAGCAGGCTGAAAGTAAAGCAGAATGTTCCTTAAGGCACATTCTGCTTTACTTCCAACCTGCTTTACGTAGCCACCTATCTTCAAAACTTGAAACAGGCTATGGAGTAAAGGGTTAAACGCGCACAAAACGCCAGCGCATGGTTATAAAATGTAGAAAATTACAACTTTATAACATGTCTCACGTTTTATTCTAATTAGAGTGGCTAACAGTTTGGAACTGATTAGACGCCAGGTTAACCCGGCGTCTGATCTGGTTCAAACTATTTGCAAACTATTTGGAAATATCAGTGTTACCGTAAACGCGTTTATTGGGAAAGAATAACGTATTCTCCACTGTGACTTTGTTTTCATTACAGAGGTGTCACATGCAAGCAATTCACAAACTCCACAGAATAATAATAGCAATTTCTGTGTGTCTCTGGTAGTTCAATACATTTCCTCAGTCCATTGACGGAGCCCCCTCCCATTGTTCTCGATAGGCGTGAAAAAGCATGCAGCATAAGCTGCCAGCGGGTATACCAATATCAGTAGGTGTCAAAATACAAATAACGCAGTGGTAAAGTATGCAAAGCCAATGCCACTAATCTCAAGTTGTCTAGAGAGGCCCTCAAATACTCACACTCGAATTTTTTTATGGGTTTTACTAATCAAACTAACAAATTTAAGGTACGGGCCTCACATTAAACGCTTGTATGAGTATATCCCTATACAAGATAGCAGTAAGGATAAAACTCACACATGTCTGCATGATTTTATACATGGTTTGGTGTTACATGTACCACCGAAAAAATATCAGGAAATGTCTTTAATAACATGTTCTAGTACAGTGGAGAATGTGTTTTTCTTTCCCGTTTAAACGCAAACGTACGCAAACGCAAAGCACTAAAACGTGGAAAAGAACAACTTTTGGACAATTCTGATAATTCTTGTTTATCTTTGTGGCAAACAGTTTGGACCCCGGGTTACCCGGCGTCTGATCTGGCTCCAAACTGTTTGCACTGCAAATAATAGTTTTAGCGTAAACGCGTTTATTGGGAAAGAATAACAGATTCTCCACTGTAGCGCCATTGTGTCTCAGAAACAATATGCAAAAATAATCGATTTCGGTAGTTTCTCATTTGCTGTCTGTCATATATGTCAAGCTACATGTATATCGGAATAATCAGATAGTCTTTATTGTCTAAAGGTTCAAATATTGAGACTGTAGTATTGTCGATATAGTTGTAATATCATGAACTAATTGCACAATAAGCAATCTACACATTCAGTTAAAGGGCTTCTTTTTATGACAAAATAAACTAGAGGAAAAGACAACGTTTTGTATATTTTAGCAATTTATTTTCATATTAGTGGCAAACGGATTGGAGCCTGATCAGACGCCGGGTTAGCCGGTGTCTGATCTGGCTCCAAACTGTTTCTATATCTGGATCCATGTTTACAATGACAATAATTATTTTAGCACAAGTGACTTTATTAGAAGCGAAAATCGTCGAGCCACCGTATCAAGTATGTTTCGCTTTAATTTTATTAACTAAAATATTGAAAGCATTTGGTATTAAGATAAAGATAACCAGACTATTTTCGATCCATTTCTGAAACTGAAACAGAGGTTTACTACACGCATTACTTCTAAATATTCCGAGTATGAACATTAAGGTGTAAAACAAACATATCGACAATCTACAAACAGTGTATGATATTTTATTTCGGGTATGTATATGTTACAGTCAAAATATGTAATCAGTCCGTTAATGACATGACTGAAAAGTTTAGTCATTTTCGTAAAATGACTTTTCACGAAATGCCTGAAATTTCAAGTAAGTTCATGAAATGACTGAAAAACACCTTCAGTTATTTCATGACATGGCTGAATCGATATTGTTAATTACTCACTAACTACTGTTGAACTAAGTTTTGTATGTTGTAGAGTATGTTATTCGCTCTTTTTAACCAATTAAAAATAAATACCCAAACTCTGTTTAAGCCTTTAATCTATTCCTCCACTGAAAGAAATATTTCCACTAGATATATATACAAACATGAATATATGCAAATAATAACTATTTTCTATATTTTGGCAAAATTAATGATAGTTAAACGCAGTCTGAAATTTAAGCAGAACCCCCCCCCCCCCCCATTACATGTAGGCGCATTCTACTTTATTTTCAAACTGCCTTAACCCTTTACCTGATAGCATTGTTTCTAGAATTGAAGATATGTGACTACTTAAAGCAGGTTGAAAGTAAAGCAGAATGCGCCCTAAGGCGCATTCTGCTTTACTTTCAGCCTGCTTTAAGCTATTAACTGCTAGAATAAGGAAAGTATTTAATATGACACATATTCATTACGGTATAATTTGGAACTATTTTCTTCAGTGGATGAATAAAATGAATGTGCTAAAAGTCGCTTCTATAAGGGAAAGGGTTAACCGGTCATCTGTCTTGAAAACAAGACATGTTGGGAATAGGTTTAAATAGAACTTAACTTAAACGCAAAACATTATGATATAGAAAATGACACGACTGATATTTACTGATGATTATTTACAATGTACGCAAAACGGGCGTTTATCCCAAATACTTTGGACCCAGATGAGACGATGAGTCAACGGCGTCTAAACCCCGGTCCAAATTCTTTGACACACTTGTCTTTATTTCTAACGGTCAGTGTTAACGACACAACTGCAAACGACTAATACATTTTGTGATGAGGGTTAACCTTTTCAAACCTAAAACAGTTTATATACAGATCAGATGACGCTAGCCGCGGTATCTTATTGGATCCAAACTGTTAGACACTTGTATTAACGTTATTAAATAACAACTTTAAAAACACTCGCGTACGATCCCTCCCCATACATCTCCAAACCTCCCCAAACTACTTTAAAAAACGAGTTTTCCATATTCTAGTAGATAGTATATTAAAGCAGGCTGTACGTAAAGCAGACTGTTCCTTAAGGCACATTCTGCTTTACTTTCAAACTGATTTAAGTCGATACACGTCTTCAAAACCAGGAATATGCTATTGGATGATGGGTTACATGTAATATCTAGAATTAACTGAACTGTGTATAGCTTTCTTAAGTTTTATACGAGTTGCTCCCCTTGAAATGAAAACCATCGTAGATTTAATTTCAATTTAATCCTTTTTTCATTATTTTAACCTGAATTCGACGATGGTAAGCCTTATGTGATTAGAACTTAAGAAATGTAAGTAGTATTGGCAATTTTCTTACTTGATTTGGAAAGGTTTGGAGTGGTTTGGAAAGGTTTGGGGAGGTTTTTGGTCTTTAGACGGACCGTATATCTTGTCTGCACAAAAATGTTAAAAATCTAAAAATTAACTGTGGCGAGGTAAAAAAATAGTAATATACCAAGTTAAAGTCTACTTTCAGTCCGAATGACCGCTCAGCCGACTGTACATATACTTGTAAAGTATTTGCGATTTCGATATAAAATTAATCGTTAGGCATTTCTGAAAACTTACAAAGGTAACAGTTACACATTTGTCTTTTCATTTGGTTAACAGTTAGAATCCAATTCAGATGGTGCGATCCTAATCAATTGACTCTTATCTATGTTAAAGTCCCGCTTGACTAAATCAAGGCACCGTTTGTACCCTGTGTGTCTGTTTGTCTGTCTGTATATAGTCTATACATGACTTGACCATAACATTAGAACTATGTGACTTAAAACAAGAATCTATAGAGCTGAGTATAGCCCATTTGCACCCCGTATAGCAGTACACACAATGCTGACTTTATGCTAATGCTTCGGTTCTTTATGCCTGCAAACAAGCACCGGAAGTGGGGAGTGGTGCAGACAATAGTCACTGATACTGCCTAGAAATGTTCTCCGAACTTTGCCCATGCCTCGTGTACCAAGAATCAACATGGCCGCTTCCTCGTTCCTGACAGCCTCCATTATAGCCTCGCCTGTCTTACCCGTCAACTGTTTAACATGTCCACTCAACTGAAATACACGTATACGATAACTAATGTAGTATATACGACGAGACAGGCTTATTATTTCCCAGGAAACATGGCTATAGTAAAACCATTATTTCCATTGCAAAAACTTTGGAGCCAGATCAGACGCCGGGTAACCCGGCGTCTGATCAGGCTCCAAAGTATTTGCGATTTCGATATAACATTAATCGTTAGGCATTTCTGAAAACTGACATTTACATGTACTACATTTTATTGAAATGTGTTTGCGTTTGGTTCGCGTTTAAACGGGACGGGAAAACAATGTATATTCAAATATTGCTGAATTGCTTTGGAAACATGACTGTTGATTAGCATTTTAACCGCTCACACTGTCATTTACAAGTCGCCGTATTATATCACATGTCTACTTAGCCATAATTAGAGTCGTATTATAATATCCCAATAAAAATATAACTTATATAAACGTGGCTTTATAGGGGACAGGGTCCAATGTTTTAAAGAGTTTGAGTTGATTCTGTGATTGTTCTCAAGCATTTAATTGGTCAGATTTGAGTATTTGCTCAAGTCTGACCAATCAAATGCTTGAAAACGATCTTAGACTCAATTAAAATGTTTTATAAACTTGGACCCTTGTTCTTCTTGATTTATCACCATAAGACATAAACCCTATATACTAACAGATTGTAGAATATATTAAGCTGAATGTCCCTTAAATATTTGTTACAAACAATATGATTATATACCCCAGCAGACGCTATGTCAGTACCATAAATAAATTGCTTAAAGGCAGTATGTAAGCCAACATAGCGCATTTTTCAAACCTGAACATTCAGGCACATACATAATCTAAACATATAAAAAGAAGTAATCCGCTATGTATATGGAGTCAACATTGCTTACAAACCCATGAATTTGGTGGAAAGAAGTCGATTTTTAAATCGGTTTGTTGACATCCGATCAACGGCGGAGATTTTCCGAGTTCGTTCGGCTTGCGCCCGGTAAAAATGTTTTCATAGTGTTTTCTTCTGACTTGGCAGAGTTATTTGTAGATTGGAACATTCTAAAACTTTAAAAGGGATGAGTATTCCCTACATTAAGCAAGAGACATTGATAGCTGTATTTATTGTGCGCAATATACAGTAGAGAATACATTTTTCTTTCCGGTTTAAACGCAAACGCAATTCACTACACTGTGGAAATTTACTTTTAGAAATTTTAACTATTTTTTTAATCTGAGTAGCAAACAGGTTGGAGCCTGATCAGACGCCGGGTTACGCGGTGTCTGATCTGGCTCCAATAAGTTTGCAATGGTAATAATCGTTTTGTTTATAAATGCGTTTAATTTGAAAGAATAAAATATCAGTAAAGTTAGCGCAGCGTTCTCGTGCTGCACGATGATCATACTTATCTCAAGTAGGAATGTGTACGACTATGTATTCGATGTTACCTTCCTTACAGTGGAGGATATATTATTCTTTCCCAATAAACGCGCTAACGCTAAAACCATGATTTCAATTGCAAACAGCTTGGAGCAGATCAGACGCCGGGTAACCCCGCGTCTGATCAGGCACCAAACTGTTTGCAACTCAGACTAACATGAATGGTCATAATTGTCTAAAGGTTGTGTTTTTATGCGTTTTATTGTGATGAGTTTGCGTTTCGTTTGCGTTTTAAACGGGAAAGAATAACGTTTTCTCCACTGTTACCTATTTACCATTATTAACTATTCTGTTCTAAAGTAACACAGACAAGTCAGAAAAATCGGATCGATCACGTGACTCTTATTCGACCATGCGGAAATTCTCGGAAGCCGACACGAAAATTTGTTATGTAAACAAAAAGCTTATTTTTCCAACCATCTCGATAAGAAATCGGCACATTTATGTATGGTTCTTTAAGAAAGGGGGGCATGTTTCAGGCACCTGACAACGGATTTCGCTTAGTTTTAATACATAGAAAATGTTGTTATATAAGAAATTGCGCGATTTAAACATAGATTTGGGTGACATTCTGGCTTTAAGATATTCAGTTTACGAAATGAGCTCGAGAATAGTATTCCTAATACACATTCATTTTTCAACATTTCTTCAACTTCAATTGAATCTTGTTTCCCATTCACAGCCTTTTCCCTGGTACAATGTTATGTGTTAACAGTTTGCGTAAATCGGATCCAAACTGTTTGACAATCATTACGATATTAATGTAGCCAACTAACCTTACATAAATAAAATACATTTTTCGAAATAAAAGCAGATGGCAATTATTTAAAGCAGATGACGTCATTGGCCTTGGTAGAGGTTATGGGTTTCCCCATTTTGTCTACGAAATGCTTAATTTGGAGACATGGTTAAAATTACCCGTTGTATGAATCCATAATCATGACAACTCTATTTGCATATCTGTACAGTACAACTTATTCTACAGCCATTTAAAAGAGTGCGTATCGATGTTTTAAGACATGCGGAAGGTGAGGAAGAAAGCTCCTGGCCTACATGAAACTTATTTTTTACGTTTATATAATTTCTTGGTAAGTTGTAGAAATTGGATCAAAACGAAAATCAGACTGTAGAATTTCTCTAGGATTTAAGTAATAATGGCATCTTATTGTACAGTGATGAATACGTTTTTCCTTACCGTTTACGCGAATCTAACGCAAGAAAGGGCAACAACGTGTAGACAATGATAGGGTTTTTAATTGTTTGAAGATTTATTTTCATTTGAATGTTAAACAGTTTAGAGCCTGATCTGACGTCTGGTCTGGCTCAAAACTGTTTGCAAGGTTTTTAGCATAAACGCATATACGGTTGGAAAGTATTTATTCTTCCACTGTTTTTGCGTGCTAACCGGCTTTATCTCATGTGCGTGCACGTATGTTAATACAATTGGTCTTAAGAGAGCACTGGCCTTTACAGATTATTCTGTGTAAACATAATTCATATTGACTGTAATCTTCTTAACTCTTATCCTACCGTAATATATTCAGCTTTGAAATTATATTTAGAACTACAAATATACATGTACTTAATAACCCCTTCCCCCGTAGAAGCGCCTCTTAGCGCTTTTAATTTATTCCTCCACCGAAGGAAACAGTTCCAATTTATCCAGTCAAAAACGTGTACCAAAAGTTATATTTGAAGATGGTTACTTAAAGCAGGCTGAACGTTAAGCAAAACAAACCTTAAGGCGTATTCAACTTTACTTTCAACCTTCTTTAAGAGGTCGTATGTCTTCAAAACCAGTAAAGAGTTGAGATTGATACATACAGTGGAGAATCTGTTATTCTTTCCCAATAAACGCGTTTACGCCAAAACTATTATTTGCAGTGCAAACAGTTTGGAGCCAGATCAGACGCCGGGTAACCCGGCGTCTGATCAGGCTCCAAACTGTTTGCCACCAAGATAAACAAGAATTATCAGAATTGTCCAAAAGTTGTATTTTTCTACGTTTTAGTGCTTTGCGTTTGCGTACGTTTGCGTTTAAACGGGAAAGAATAACAGATTCTCCACTGTATTATGTTAAAGAAACTTATAGATATGCTTAGATCATGAGCAGACGTCTATACTGGTTGTCAAAGTCAGTCAAGTCACGGTCGGTAGGTTAAGGGTAAACCCATATCTATCCGAGAACGAGAAAACAACATGTAGCATTTCAACCCTTGATCCTGGTCAGAAACCGAGGCTAAACGATATGGTACATATGTTCACTCTTGTACATGTAATACGCCTTAAACAGGCTGAAACTAAAGCACAATGCGCCTAACACTTTCCCCCATATATAGAAACGTCTTATAGCGCATTTAGTTTATCCCTCCACTAAAGAAAATAGCCCCAATTCATAACCATGTACACAAATAAATATATTCTATATCCTAGCAGAGTGTAGCCTAAAGCAGGCTGAAGGTAAAGCAGAATGCGCCTTAAGGCGTATTTTGCTTAGCTTTCAACCTGCTTTAAGCAATAGTCTGTCTTCAAAACTAGCAACAAGCAATTCCCATACACGTACATGTAAATGTGGTAATGGGAAAACTAAGTAAATTCAGTTTTATAAGCGTTAAGGAAACGGCATTGAGAATTGGTACAGTGGAGAATCTGTTATTCTTTCCCTATTAAACGCAAACGAAACGCAAACGCACAGTACTAAAATGTACAAAAAGGACAACTTTTCGACAAGTCTTAATGTTTATTTTAACCTGGACGACAAACGGTTTGGAGCCTGAACAGACGCCGGGTTACCCGGCGTCTGATCTGGCTCCAAACGGTTTGCATGATAATTAATAGATTTAGCGTAAACGCGTTTATTGGGAAAGAATAACGTTTTCTCCACTGTACTGTACTCACATGCGAGTTTTTCATCTTTAACGAATATTTCTGAATTAGTTGTCGGGTCTTTTCTTCTGTCTCTCGTAGTATTTCAGCTACCACACTTGGATCAGACATCAAGGCGGCTGAAATGATAAATACATAATTGAGTCGTGACATGACAAGAGAAGCCTTATTGCATCGCAATATTGTACAGAACAGGTATCGTTGTCACCCCATAATATGTATCAAAGTTGGTCTGCACTGTCGAACATCGTACCGAACCCAACTACAGTAAATCCTATATATTACAGACCCTAAAAATCAAGCTTATTGATTGAATGAAATACAGGTGACATCGTAAAGCAATGTGACAGTATAACCGAAAGCTCCTACAGGAGCTTTCTGTTTTACTGCCACCTTGCTTTACGCAGTCACCTGTTGTAACCACCTACTAATTAAAATAGCTTAGTGGTCGTAATAAAGAGATTTACTGTACATAATATGTTTTAGGCGCATGTCAAACAGTGTAGATTAAGATCAGCGGCGTCTTTGACGCTGCGACTGGCCTTGCTCAACCCTGTTTACATGTACAAAGCAATAACACAGAATATCTCAATGCACGGCTTATTTATACCTTTACAATAATAACATGAACAGACGAAAACTACAGCGCTCCCCCTCTACGACACACAATCGGAGACACAGAATGTGTGTGTTGTTTGGAGGGAGTCGTTATAGAGAGGGAAAATTAAGATTTGGCTTATATTTCCAAACAGCTTGAATCCAGATCAGACGCCGCCTTGTTTGTTATCGTATTTATATTTATTCTTTCAAAATCTCCACTTGTATGTAACTTTGAGAAAAACAGCAGACGACAATTTATAGCAGACGCTATTGTAGTATTAACAGCATTAAACATAATGGCCCTGTTTAGGGAACTGCGCCAAGTGTCGTTCTATGGAGGAAGTCGTTATTGGGAGGGCCGTTGTAGGGAGGGAACACTGTATATAAGAAGACGGTTATATACCAGCGGTTCTGTTCATACGCTGTAAGACAGGTTATTGCGTCATACATGTATTAGCATTGAAAGGGTACAGGCGTCACTAACTCTGGTTTAGTTCAGTTTATTGGTCTGTTTTCAGTCACGTTATAAGTTAAATACA
Organism: Gari tellinella; assembly: GCA_922989275.2. Lineage (NCBI taxonomy): Eukaryota > Metazoa > Mollusca > Bivalvia > Cardiida > Psammobiidae > Gari > Gari tellinella. The sequence continues at coordinate 76,164,956 of OV277868.1, read as the reverse complement.
TAAATTGTGATATAGTCACGCCATGAATGATCTATTTGAATAGTTTTATGACGACATATAATAAAACATAATGAATAAGAGTAAAAAATAAGATACAGTCGAACTTCGATATCTCGAACTCGGTAATGTCGAACATACCCGTATTTCAAAGTTAAAACGTGGCTAAGCCACGTTTTTACTTTGAATCATGGGTATGTTCGACTTAACCGAGCATGAAGTAATGTGATTCATGTATCGAACTATCGGGGAGTTCGAGGTAAGCGAGTTCGTGATATCGAAGTTCGACTCCATGCGATACTCACAATATTACATACACTTATGAAAACGCCGAATGAATATACGCCAGTGATTAGTTCTTACATAATTATATTAAACATTGATATTGTCGTTATATTATCTGCGTTGAAAGTGTCGTCTGCAAATAAAAAAATAAATTAAGACTTTTACATATTTCTATTAGAGAAACTTATACGATAGTTTCAAACATTTTGGTTCTAGATCAGACGCCACGTTACGCGGCGTCTGAACTGGATCCAAAATGTTTGCAAGTAAATGCACCAGTCAAGTCGCTATCAGCAGATAAGAATTTAACATGGTAACAATAGGAACAGTATGATGAAAAATGGGATATTTTGATGGCAAAATAAAGCATTCTTAGATGAAATAGAGACATTGCTAGACAATGCGGAACTTCTCGAACTGATAGATGACATTCATCATTTGCAATGATTTGAGATACAGAGTAGCCAGGAAGAATCTCGGCGTATCGCCGGTACACGAACTTTATAAATATTCATACTTTCTTTATACCAATGCAGAAACGATCTTGCTTAACCCTTTCATGATAAAAATTATCGTGAGGAGTTTACCCCTTCACCGCCATATTGTCGTCTGCTTCAATATTGTTGTCTGCAATATCGTTCCAAAGTTAGATTTAAGGGAGTATCTGGAACTAAACTGTTTGCAAATGCGCATTATGACGTCATTGAGCGTGAAAGGGTTAAGGCTCTATGCCCGAAAATGGGATCGGGTTTTTGTCGGTCAATATACTCGTCGGTAGAGTAATCGGCCACTTTCCTCAGCTGGTCCTCCATACAAAATCATGCCCGAATACCGATAGAGACCGAAATAGGCCCTATCGCATTAATGCTGTCCTACCTTAAAAATATAGTAACGAAATCACATGCAGCAATAAAATGTTTCGTCCGGAAATGGCTTATATATAGGATATTACATGAGTGTTCATAATTATTTTAGAAAACGATAAGAACGAGGCTTTGCCGAGTTTTTATCGTTTTCTCAAATGACGAGTTTGGTAAATCCAATAAATTATAAACACGAATGTTATATTCTTTTTATAACATAACCTATAAAGTTATTTATCGCAGTCTTTGAGGTCAAGTGAATGCTAAGCGCGATAAAAGTAGATCTATACAGAAAAAAGTTGTTCAAAATTAACCCCGCGTTCACTAGCATAATGTTTATGTTATTATATGTATTAATAAGCACTTTCATGTAGATCTAATATTGATTAATTACACAATTGAATCTACATGATGGAAAGAAGACGTTGGAAATTGAACGCATATAACGCATTTTAATGACGTCACAAGTAACGACGTCGTGGCGTGCCTCATTTGCATAGTTATTTAACTAGTTATATGTGACATTTAAACAACGGGTGTTATTCAACGCTCACGCCGTCTGTTATGTTATAATATCATTTAACATATTGGTAGGTGGCGTGTGTTTGATGCTTTGTACATGTAGTATTAACTAAGTGGATTATTGCATGTTCATACATTGGATTAGTTCATGTTTTATAGTAGGGGTGCCTGGTCTAAATTGTCATTATTGTTTTGTTGTAAATTGAAATTCATATCAGCAAACAATGTAGACTCTGATTAGATGCTGCATAATTCGACCTCTGATCAGATTCTACACTGTTTTCCTATGATCCTTTAACATTTGTATGGGACGCTGGGCACAACATTGTTTGTTATTGCCGTTGTCATGACGCCATTATGACGTCATCATCATGACGTCATGTGTGCAATGGCGTATGCATGCACTATCGCATTATTCTCCTTAACATTACGGCCAAATTGTATGTACGTTCGCAGCTTCCAGATCCAATCGGTCTCATATATCTGTCTTTCAATTCTACTTCCACTAAACACCCTCTTCAAAGTGACAAACCTAACATCATCACAACTACATGTATGACCCTCGACACCAAAATGCCTATTAATTGGCTTCTCTCTCTAAAGCCTTATATCACTCAAATGTTCCTTCATTCTATCTCTGATTTCTCTCTCAGTCTCGCCCACATACACCATCTATCACATTTATTACATCTTACATGTATTGCATACATGGTGTTTCTCTCCCTACAGTTAATATTAGTACACACCTTGAAAATTGATTGATCATATGTGTCTCTTACACTTGACATTTCAAGAATACTACAAGTAGCATATTCTTGTGAACATACCACATTGTTAGGGTTAACAATGCGGTTAGTCTTAGAATGTACAAGTGTGTCACAGAGATTTTTTTATCACGCCCTCAACTGACCCTTAAAGTCCCATTGTGTTTTCAGACCTTTTTTTAATGTGCGAAATACAATAACGGTTAATAATAATGCTTGAACATTCTAATGGGCCAAACTGATCTATGAAATGTTGAAGACAGGCCTAAATCACCAAAAAAGCGATTTAAAATCATAACAAACCGAAAGTAGATCGTCTGACATAAATATTACCACACGGATTAGTGGCACGTGGAACAGCTGGGTTCAATATCACCGGGTGCGAACGATTGCTATAAAATGAGTCACATTTCGTCACAACGGTGTTTCAGCCCTTTTTGCTCTCTAACACAAAGAATTTTTATCGTATCTTCACCAAACTTGCATTAAATGTTCTTTTATATAAAATCTAGGTACAGTTAAATTTCTACTTAAATCGAATAAGGCATGTAATACTTTTTGCCCTTTATGTATTAAAAGTTGACTGTTTCAGCAATTTTTGCTCTCTAAAACAAGCAAATTTTAGTTGATCTTCAGCAAACTTACTGAAATTGTTTATTATTATAAAATCTTGGTCCAGTTTGATTACTACTAAAATCGCATGTGGCATGTTTGCGTTTTTGCCATTTTTGTATTAAAAATGAGTGATTCAGCAATTATTGCTCTCTTTCACAAATACTTTTATTGGATCTTCCCCAAACTTGCTGAAAATGTTCATTAGTATAAAATCTAGGTTTAGTTTGATAACTACTAAAATTGTATGAGGCATATCTAAGTATTTGCCCTTTATGTATTAAAATTACTGTTTTCAGCCAGTTTTTTTTTATCTCTAACACAAATTCTTTTTATTGAATTTTCACCAAACTTGCTGAAAATTTTCATTGATATTAAATCATGGTTAAATTTGAATACTAGTAAAATCGCATAAGGAATGTCGGAGTAATTGCTCTTGAATTATTAGAAATGACTGTTTCAGCCTTTTTTGCTCTCTAACACAAAGAGTTTTCATCGGATCTTCTACAAACTTGCTGAAATTCTTTATTTATATAAAATCTAGGTCCAGTTTGATTATTACTAAAATCACATAATGATTATCTGAGTTATTGCCCTTAATGTATTAAAAAGGACTGTTTCTTCAAATTTGCTGAAAATAATATTGGATAAAAACTTTGTCCAGTTCTATGAATACCCAAATCGCCGAAGGCATGTTGGAGTTACGGTTCTTCAATTATTAAAAATTTGCTATTTCATACTTATTTTAGCCCTGTCAACTCTGTAATAGGAACTGTTGTTATTCTATTTAAGCCAACTATTTGGTCAATAGTTGCATGTGCTTCATCTTGGCCGTGTTGGTAATAAGTAAAGTATTAAATGACTACTCCATACCTCCTTTACCTCTTGAAGAATGATTTTCAGTCAGCTGTATTCGATTTTTGTCTTGATCTATATTTAAAACAAATACACAATGCCAGCAAGTTTGGTGAAGATCCAATTAAAAGTGTTTGTGTTAGAGAGCAGAAAAGGCTGAAACAGTCATTTTTTTAATTATTCAAGGGCAATAACTCAGGCATGCCTCATGCGACTTTGATAGTTATCAAAATTGAGCTAGATTCTCTACTAATAAACATTTATAGCAAGTTTGGTGAAGATCCAAAAATAGGTGGTTTAGTTTGAGAGAAGACAAGGCTGAAACAGTAATTTTCAGCAAGATCCCCCGTATTGGATTGTACACGCTTACCACCGTGATTAATTATTTACACGTGGTGACCTTATCTCATAGTTTAATCCTGTGCCTACTGGTCGCAACTGTTTGACTCTAAAACAGACACCGCGTAACGCGGCGTCTCATCTGGATCCAAACTGTTTGACACTCGTCTTAAGGTTTGTTTAATCAAAAATATGCATACATCTAAACTAAACAAATATTGCACACGACAATGTCAAAGCAGACGTCTTAGCAGCAGAATAAGGGTTAAATTCTTCATTTCAGCCGGCCCCAGATAAGAGGAATAAACTGAACAATTCCAACATGTTCTCACTCATTTCAGCACCGAATGCTACGGTGTTACTACTGATTAAACCGTCTCTTCGAGACGATTCTAATGAGTATGACACCATTGGGTTTAAAAGCAGAAATAAAGAGTTTAGTAATCGAAATACTTCCGTTATCTGGAGCCCTGTATTTACAGAGTTGTCCTTCTTTCCATTCACAAGGAGGCTCTTTAAATTGTGCTAGCACCAAAAAATTATAAATAAAAATTTAAAAGCGAATTTCTTAGATAAAGCCGCTTTTTATGAAAGAGTCACGTCCCATGTAGTTCTAATGGGATCCCAAACAACCGTTTTATGCAGGTTTCCCAAAAACACAATGCGGCTTTAAGTTTACCTCTTTCCCTAATGTAATCTGACTCTCTTTCCCATATACGTTTAATTCTCAAACCCAAACCATACGATATGCCCTTCTTTTTATTGGGTTGAATATATTATCTAAAAACCAAGCTACGGGGTGAAGAAGTTAATTATCAACTTTTTTCTGAGAGGTAAATATAAAAGAAGCGAGAAGGAGCGTACTCGAAACATGCTGCCAATTAGTATAAATGTTTTCCAAAGCGATTGTTAAAAGCACATAAAACGGATGTTAATCTAATAAAACAGGTTTCGCTCGCGCAAAGTTCTAGTTATGCAAGACGCCATAACAAACATATTAGCTCTAGATAAAGAGAATGTTTCGTTAATCCTTAACATGCTGAGTGTGCCCTCTCTGACATTTGCAAAAAGTTTCAAAGTTTTAAAACTAATGTTGATTTTTGTTCGCAGACGATGAGACGCTAGTTCAGCTGTACTAGGGTTGACCCCTGCAATACCAGATTTACAGTTTGCTACAGTGGAGAATCTGTTATTCTTTCCCGTTTAAACGCAAACGTACGCAAACGCAAAGCACTAAAACGTAGAAAAGAACAACTTTTGGACAATTCTGATAAGTCTTGTTTATCTTGGTGGCAAACAGTTCGGAGCCTGATCAGACGCCGGGTTACCCGGCGTCTGATCTGGCTCCAAACTGTTTGCACTGCAAATAATAGTTTTAGCGTAAACGCGTTTATTGGGAAAGAATAACAGATTCTCCACTGTACATGTAAGACAAGGACAAATGGCGTCTGCAATTTTATGACAAATTCGAATTGTCGAAGTTCAGACTGAAACAATTATAATACGACTTTCCGTCTGTTTGATTTAGATACAAACCATTTTTGTCGTCAACGGAATGAAATTATTTATCGGGATAATGCTAAACGTTAAAAAAATCGACACACAGTTTGGAACTGGATCAGACGCCGAGTAACTTGGTAAATGTATTGAGTTATCATTATCAAATAAAAAACTTGAGTTTGATTAATTTCGTAGACAACAGCTTTAACGCAGACTATTACCAAGTATTACATGTATACGTTTAAAATGATTTAACGATTTCTAAGTCATATGTGACTAAAATCGACTCAGCAAACAGTTTTTATTCTGATCAGAAGCCGCAGTACGCGGCGTCTAATCAGGATAAAAAATGTCCGACACACGCATCAACATATATTTAAACTGCAGTAATAATTTTGAATAATGGTTAAGTAAATTGTTTATACATGCGATATAATACATCTTACAGTGTCGCTGTTTTCAAATACATCGCCATCGTTTCAAAGTTTGTGAATTACTGTGTATTATGGCATTTCCTTTATGCTTCATTCGTTCAAACGGCAGATAATTATTGTGTTTTGGACACTTTATATGGTGTTTTGTTAACAGACGTAGTATAACATATACAATGTAGAAACGCTTTATTTATCCCTGAAACTATTCAAGGAACTTTCCAGTTTCCATTTGTCTTTTCAATGTTTACCATGTAGAGTTGGTTTTTCAATATATTGCAAAATGACAAACATTGCAGACCCACCCTATTTAGATGGCTCCTGCAGTGGGGCCCTCTGATCAAGGTCTACACGGTTTGTGCAGTGGAGAATCTGTTATTCTTTCCCAATAAACGCGTTTACGCTAAAACTATAATTTGCAGTACAAACAGTTTGGAGTCAGATCAGACGCCGGGTAACCCGGCGTCTGTTCAGGCTCCGAACTGTTTGACACCAAGATAAACAAGAATTATAAGAATTGTCCAAAAGTTGTTATTTTCTACGCTTTAGTGCTTTGCGTTTGCGTACGTTTGCGTTTAAACGGGAAAGAATAACAGATTCTCCACTGTATACTCTTCACGTGTACACTGTTTTGTTACAGAGGAGTATATGCGTCGTTAGGTGCAACTGTGCTTTAAAGAGTAGTTGCTTAATATTGTGAACTAAACAAGTAGCAGACAACAACAAAAATATATAGGGGTAAAATATAAAACATACTAACGTTCATACACACTTCTGCTAACACAAAACACTGTTAAGTAGAAAGCGTTTGAGTACAACATATAACATGTAAGTCTATATGCAGTGGTTCACGCTTGGGTTATAGGTTCGGTTCAAATATTGTAAAGCAGGTTGACAGCATACAAGGGTCGCTGACTAGGTACATGTACATGTACTGTATTGTATAGTGAATAAGACGTTATTATTTCAAGAATAACATATTCGACGGTAGCTAAGAGTACACTCGTCATTAACGAAAGTCTACTTGTGAGGAGTATACTTGTCATATGCAAAAAGTGTAGACAGTGATCAGAGGGCCCTTAATGGGGCCCTCTAATCACGGTCTTCACTGTTTGTCATGTATAAATTTATTGTTAAAATCAACCATATACATGTATAGTCAAATATGGTCCTGTCTAGACACATTAAATTGACAAGAAAGAAAATATAAATATAAATATAAAGAATAAACAACATCTCTTTGACGCTCATGACGGTATGACTACATTAGCTTCGGGGGGTAAGTTAAACGTAAAGGCCCTTTGGGCGTTTACGAAATTTACCCCCTGCGAAGCTAATGTAGTCATACCGTCATAAACGTCACAAATATGTTGTTTATTCCTATACTAAGTGGCAAATCGTTTGTAACCTGATTAGATCCCGAGTAGCCGTCTGGTCTGACCCAAAAATTTTTTTCAACGGTTTTGTTTGTTTTAACCATAGATATCTTAAGAGACTAGACCGGCCACCTAGCGCTGAGCTCCCATTGGTCGACGGTCAGAGAGACGCCATCTTGATACGTGTATCATACACTTTACCTCCGGAGACAAAATATGATTTACTTTCATTTAAGAATGAATTCGTACTACATACATCTTGTAACATAAATATGCACCTTAAAACGACAATCAAACGATAAAAAGCACACAGTGATGGTAATTCTTATCAAACTGAAGAAACTCATCGGTTAATCATAGCAACTATGGAACGGTTCTTAGCAACTTCTGTAGTCAATGACGCACCGTCAACGTAGACGGGATTACTGCGCACAGCATGTAACGTCATTAATTTACCGCAATACGACGTGCACCAGACCATTGGAACATGAATAGCATACACGTCCCAAGATGGCTTCTTGATGGCCGTCGCTGATTGGCCTATAGCCGATCTAGGTTATTTTAAGATATCTATGGTTTTAACACTCAATAAGAAGCTGTACATCATACACACGTACGTGCGTCTTATCCACTGTACAGCACAGTCTAACACAAACATAAACTCACCTGTGCCAACTGATAATCAAATTGCAACAATAAAAATAACAGAAAAACGTGATGCATGTATGTGGAATATATACAACATACAAAATATATTTGGGTTGACTCTTTCAACACTATGGCTCTGTTTAAAATATAATCATTACATTTGCAAACAGTGAAGACCCAAAAAAGAGGGCTCCTTTAGGAGCCCTCTGTTCTGGGTGTACACTTTTCGCTAATTTAAAGCAGTATTTATTGAATTATCCAGAGTAGACTGGTCCATGTTATGATGCCTAAAATAATCCACAAGGGAACCTTATACCCACAATAGTTACTTAGTGTTAAAAGAGTTAAGTATTATTCGTCATTATTTAGCCTATACCACGCTGTGTAATCGTCGTCTTTACAATGTTTACTCTTTAAATGTTCTCTTAATTTATGAAACTAACATATTTCTGCTAGTAAATACACATTACCAGTTTAAAATGCGATACAGGGTGATGTATTCAGTTTGAGACGGTTTTGGTGGAAAAAGCAAATCTGACGAGCGCCTTGGTCGAGCGTCTCATCGGTTGATTCCGGCAAAAACTTCGAGGACTGAATACAACACCCTGTAGCGCACTGCTAACTGGTGATGTGTTTATTATATGCTTTCAATATACATCAGCCAATACTAAATACATGTAGTTGTTTAAATCCTTTTATATCTTGAAACATTTAATGTTTTATGCAAAACAAGAATTCTAGCCATAAAGAGTAATTCGGAACTTGTATATGTACGTGGATTCTATACATCACGTCACGCTAAATCGAAATTGAGGTAGGAGTAAAATACATACAGTATTCAAAATACAAGATGGACGATACAGACTCTTGTGATAATATTCCATACGGTCTGCCAAAGGGATACAATGCACGTTTAAAGTTTACGGTGAAAGGTTTCAGTGGTTGCCTATCTGTTTCTGTCATCTTATGTTCTGTACATAAGTGTAGGTACGTTGTACATAAGTAAATGAGTTACATGTATACAGTGGAGAACGTGTTATTCTTTCCCAATAAACGCGTTTACGCTAAAACTATTATTCCCATTGCAAACAGTTTGGAGCCAGATCAGACGCCGGGTAACCCGGCGTCTGATCAGGCTCCGAACTGTTTGCCACCAAGATAAACAAGAATTATCAGAATTGTCCAAAAGTTGTTCTTTTCTACGTGTTAGTGCTTTGCGTTTGCGTGCGTTTGCGTACGTTTGCGTTTAAACGGGAAAGAATAACAGATTCTCCACTGTAAATACCAACAATTGCTTACGTGAAGAAGGCAGGTTGCTGTACTCAGGCACGTGCACAAGGATAGCTGTGTCCCCGTCTCGGTAGACATTCTCCACGTAAACTGAAAATAATCAAGGAACCATCAGCTAGTTTAAACATATTTTATTTACATATGAAAAATGATTTAGGTTCGGGTCACACGTTCCAAATTAAATCTGGAACCTTATGACACCCTGTCGGCGGGTTTGTGAAACAGAGGAGAAAACGTTATTCTTCCCCCAATAAACGCGTTTATGATAAACCATTATTTTCATTGCAAACAGTTAAGAGCCAGATCAGGCTCAAAATTGTTTGCTACTAATACCAAAACTAGTAGTCAAAATTGCTAGGAAGTCGCCATTTTCTACATTTTACTGCAATGCGTTTGCGTTTCGTTTGCGTTTAAACGAGAAAGAATAACGTTTCGCTACTGTAAGTTTTCCAAAACACTTTGGATAAAGATGATGCGCTGTAAACACTGAGATCCAAATGAGACGCAGAGTAAAGCAGCGTCTGAAATGGATCCATACTGTTTGCCACTCTGCTTATATTTTCTGAAAGACGACACTTTCTGCAGACGACAATTACGTAACATGCTAACGGTTGTCATCTTAACACTGAAGCTTCATGGGAAATGTCGGTATTTTCCCCGCTTAAGACGAAACGCAAACTAATTGCAATAAAATGCACAAAATGTCAATGTTTAGAAAGTATCAACGGTTCATCTTAATCTTAGTTGCAAACACTTCGGAGCATGGTCCGACGCCGGCTTACCCTGCGTCTGATCTGGCTTGAATCTGTTTGCATGAGCATACATCATGTGTATGATACAGTGGAGAATCTGTTATTCTTTCCCGTTTAAACGCAAACGTACGCAAATGCAAAACACTAAAACGTAGAAAAGTACAACTTTTTGACAATTCTGATAATTCATGTTTATCTTCGTGGCAAACAGTTTGGAGCCTGATCAGACGCCGGGTTAACCGGCGTCTGATCTGGCTCCAAACTGTTTGCACTGCAAATAATAGTTTGAGCGTAAACGCGTTTATTGGGAAAGAATAACAGATTCTCCACTGTAGAAAGTGTTGACTATACAGAGAAATGGAGGACAAGGCTAAACTCTCTTCAACATGAACCAGTAATAATGCTAACATACCTATCATAGTTGCAGGTATTAATTAATACTGACTTAATATCATGTAGCACGCAGCGGCATTGGAAGCTAGTACAGTGGAGAATCTGTTATTCTTTCCCGTTTAAACGCAAACGTACGCAAACGCAAAGCACTAAAACGTAGAAAAGTACAACTTTTGGACAATTCTGATATTTCATGTTTATCATGGTGGCAAACAGATTGGAGCCTGATCAGACGCCGGGTTACCCGGCGTCTGATCTGGCTCCAAACTGTTTGCAATGGAAATAATAGTTTTAGCGTAAACGCGTTTATTGGGAAAGAATAACAGATTCTCCACTGTAGTTTCATGGGATATAATGCAGCTGTATCTGTGTAAATCAATGTACAGCAGACAGATGTTAGGCGCAAAGCACTGCTGTAATATTTACAATCAGACGATTATTTGAAGTATAATTAACTATTTTAGCGCCAAAGGACTAGGTTCACTAAGGGGTGAAATCGGCCCCATTTCAGATTTCACCAAAAATATCACAGATTGATGCTGGTGGTGGATAATGAAAGAAAACAACTTTTTTTGCTCGATAATAAAGATCATGTTGCCATAGCAACCATTTTCATTTGCTCATCTAAAATTACCTTTTTTATCAATTATTGAGTATATTATCACTGGAACATTATTTTATCACCTTTAAAATACAAATATATGATATAGCATTAGCCAAGTTGAATACCTCAACATTAACGGGAAAATAAAGATACTGTTACCATAGCAACCAGCAAAATTTAGTCTAGAAAAACATGTCTCTCTATATAATTCCTTGAATATGTCTTGTTGTAATTTGATTTTATAGTGACACTGACACGACAGGAAATGTATGAAACATGACAAATCCATGACACATTATTCTAAAAAGTGTTACATTTGTTACCATGGTAACTAATACAACGGCTTCCTACTGAATATAGGTTCACAAAAGGGGTAAAATCGGCTCAATTTCAGATTTAAGTTCACTAAGGGATGAAACTGGTCCCGTTTCAGATTTTACCAAAAATATGCTAGTGATGGATAATGAAAGAAACTAACTTTTTAGGCTCAATAATACAGATCATGTTGCCATAGCAACCATTTTAATATACTAGTCTAAAGTCATGTATATCATCAATTATTGAGCATATCGTTATTGGAACATATGTTTTGACAACCTTAAAATACAACAATATGATATAGCATTAGCCCAGTTGAATCTCAAAAAATAAATATACTGTTGCCATAGCAACCAGCAAAATTTACTCAAGAAAAACCTGACTCTATATATTTTTTTTAAACATGTGTTGTAATTCGATTTTACAGTGACATCAATACAACATGATATGTACGAAACATGACACATTCATGACACATTATCATATTAAAAGTAACATGTGTTGCTATGGTAACCAATACAACGCTTTTTAAATTTTAATATGCCTTGTTGTAATTTAATTATACAGTGACACCAATACGACAGGAAATGTATGAAACATGGCTTATCCATGGCACACACATCTGCTGGTTTGACATAGGTTAATATATCTACACTATCACTGATGAACATTGGCTGCATAATGCAGCCAGAACACTTTAAATATCCCTCTACGCAATAGCCTGTTTCCAGTTTGGAGACAGGTGACCACTTAATGCTTGCTGAAAGTAAAGCCGAGTGCGTTTTAGGGTGCATTCCCTTCTACTTTCAGCCTCTTTTAACTACCATCTGCTAGAATGTAGAAACTCTTATGATACATATTAATGACTAAAAAACTTGGAAGTTCGAACTATTTTCATCAAAGGTGAATCTATGGGGTGGAGGGTCTTTAACTCAGTTATACTTGCTGAGTGCAGGGTAAATATACTTCATAAAGACGAGCTGCGTAATATTTATCCCACATCAAGCAGCTACCTGTCTTTAAAGACCTATACAGCATATGTGGCTAAATGAAGATAGAACCCTACAGGGGCTTGTCATATAATATGTATCTCTCTCTCTCTAGCATCCCACCCACCACCACACACAAAAACGTATTTATGTTTCAGATACCATGTGATAAGAGTATCGTTCGTACTTGTACCATATGGGCAGACTAAAACCTATATGGTGCTCCACATACCTCTCGTTAGTCTCGTACGTCTAAAAGTTGAATATTTCTATCAGAAATCACTGTTATAGATTTGCACAAAATTGTATCGTTCACATAGATCGTATTCAGTGTCCCAAATATCTCTAACTACACTTTAGAACTCAGCATTTCAAGTCTAAATTCCACATTCTCCCAGTGGACAACCTCGGACCTCCGCAAGCATTTATAACAACTTCAGGTTTCAGAAATTCAAGAATTAAGTACATGTAACTACAAAGTCGACAGCCTAAAAACTACAATGATTCATGCTCCTCTCGTACGTCTAAAAGTTCTAGCAGAAAAAAATGTTAGTCACAAAATATTGTGATGTGTAAATGACGGAGATTTAAATAAAAGTGTTTGGTTCACATAAGTCGTATTCACTATTCAGTGTCCCAAATATCTCCAACTGTACACTTCAGGGCTCACCATTTTAGTTCGATTTTCCATTTTCTCCCAAGTGAGTACCACAGGGCCCCCTCTCCCATCACAATCTGCCAATTTCAAGTTTCAGCAGAAGTAACTACAGAGTTGGCAGCCTGAAATCTACGGTGTTTCAGCTACCTCTCGTACGTCTAAAGTTGAATAAATTAGCAGAAAAGAATTATGAAATGACTAATATCACGGAGCTTTAAACAAAATTATATGGTTCAGTGACATAACATAGATCATATTCAATGTCCAAAATACACTCAAGAGCTCAAAATTTCAGTTCATATTTTCAGTTTTCTCCCGGGGAAGGCCCCTCGGACCCAAACATGCGAGAGGGGGACCCCTCACGAACCCTCCCTCTTGAGTTGCGTAACATTCATTGAAGCCTGGCTACGCCCCTGCGATGTTTCTTCGTGATGTTTAACCAGGTGTTTAAGCTCAGGAGAGCTAATCTAACCCCTGAATCCCATACCAAGGCGTTGTCCTGGACCCACCGAGGGCCTTAACAGCCCCTGGAACCCCCTTTTTGCGTCACCTCCCCTATCTAAGAATCCTGGATCCACACCTGGATAGTTTGGTTATAACCATTGAAAACAGTCTGGAATATGAGTAGATCTATGTCTGATATTAATATAGCATATGCTGCATGTTTCTGAATGGTCGGAATAGAAGCAGATGTAGATCAAATAATAGATCTACAGTAGTCTTGAAAGAAAAGTAACATAGATCTAATTAGATATCTACATAACTTGTATGCGTGTGTGTGTGTAATAGATCTAGATAGCTTTTATTATAATAATAAAAAGAATTCTACAATGTAGATCTAGGTGAAATATTATCCAAACTTTGAAAGCAAATTCGAATAGATAAAAAAAAAGATTTTTCCCCGTGTTAGAATTGAACCTCGATCGCTCGCATGGAAAACGAACGCTCTACCGCTGAGCCAGAGTTCCGTCTTGTATTCAGCGACGTTGTTATCCATATAGTAGCACTACAGGGTAGAACTGTCTGCTCATCTTTTGCGAGTTTTGTATTTAAAGAACTAGATTCTGATCATTTCTTGGTATCAATCAATTGTCCATAAGTTTTTACTCATCGACATTCATAATTTAACAAAAGAGGAAAATTTATTCTGAATTCAAGACAATAATAATTCTGACGAGCGTCTGTAGCAACTGTCGTCATCGAGCCAACTCGAATCTTGTTTGCAAAATAAACCATATAAATCACTATTTTCGTAGAATAAAATGTTACTCAAAGTTTTAAAATCATTACTTGGTTTGTGTGTGCACATCATATAATTCTCCTTCAAACCTTTCCAGTGAATAAACTGGTTATTCAGTGTGTTTTTAAAAATAGCAACACTATCCTTTGTCGTCAGGTGGTGGTAAGGGATAGCATCAGCTAGAGCTAGGTCTAGGTGTCTACGCGAATAACTCGTCCCAATCAAAGTTTTAATTCTTGAGGACACCAACATAAACTAGGACGAAATATTTGCAGAGGAATCAAAGTGATCAATGTAGAATTTGATCACATATGCTACATTTCTCAAATGGAAGGATTTACCGTTCAGCTGGACTGCTAAAAAGCGACGTTAGCGTTGGGTTGGGTTCAAATTCCCCCACCAGATTTACGGTTTTTTCTTGTTTTAAATATGAGCACAGTTATCGACAATCTTGATTTTAATGCCATTTAATCCTTATTACATAAGAAATAAACTGCTGAAATTTCTTGACTGTCGACGACTGAGCTCATATTTTAAATTCAGTATCAACGTAATTTTCCCGGTGAAATTGACGAAAATCACGGTGAGAAGGGATAGTTCTATTGACCGGAGGACTATGCTATATAGCATTTTAACATAAAATAAATCGTTTTCCAGCAAGTTCGATGTATTACCAACCAACTTCAGTAGGATATTCAAACAGATTAACGACTTGGATAATTTATGAATTTCTAGGCCAATTTCACCCCTTAGTGAACCTAGTCCTTTATCGTGAGCAGTTTACCCTATCTCCGCAATATTGTTGTCTGCTTCAATATTGTTGTCTGCAAGATCGTTTCAAAGACAGAGTGAAAGTTGTATTGCTAAGGATATTTCGAAACGAATATCAAACAGTCTGGAATCTGATAAAACGCCATGTTACGCGGCGTCTGATCAGAATCCAAACAGTTTGCAGAGACGTATTGTCGCCTATCTTGACAGTAGACGGGTTAAGTCCCATTATGGAGGACAACCAATGATGATATAGAAAACAATAAGCAACCGAAAGAAATGTAAGTATTTAATTATATAATTATCTAATGGATACATGTACAGTGGAGAATCTGTGATTCTTTCCCGTTTAAACGCAAACGTACGCAAACGCAAAGCGCTAAAACGTAGAAAAGAACAACTTTTGGACAATTCTGATAATTCTTGTTTATCTTGGTGACAAACAGTATGGAGCCTGATCAGACGCCGGGTTACCCGGCGTCTGATCTGGCTCCAAACTGTTTGCACTGCAAATAATAGTTTTAGCGTAAACGCGTTTATTGGGAAAGAATAACACATTCTCCACTGTAACACCCCTTCTTTAAAAAAAATCTAATAGATATTCAAATGATACATTTCGGACCGCGTTATGTGTGGCGTCAGACTAGGATCCTTACATTTTGCAAATAATTATTGTTTTCTGTGTAAGGCAGAAAATATAAACAATTTGTCAAACAGTTTGTATCCAGATGAGACACCACATTACTTGGCGTCTAATCTGGATCAAAACTCTTTACAATAGTAATCATAAATACGCATGCAGCGTGCAGGAGATAATCGGTGACTTAATTGGCTCTACACTGTTCGCATTAGACATCACTACTTGGAGTTGCAATGTTGCTGGTGGAATGATTAATTCTTAACCCTATGTACCGTACAATTCTCTTTTACGACCGCTTATGTGTGTTAGTTATTTGGTATTAAAGACAGGTGACTGCTTAAAGCAAGGTGACAGTAAAACATAAAGCTCCTTTCGAAGCTTTCTGTTTTACTGTCAACTTACTTTAAGCTATTACAGTGGAGAATCTGTTATTCTTTCCCAATAAACGCGTTTACGCTAAAACTATTTTTTGCAGTGCAAACAGTTTGGAGCCAGATCAGACGCCGGGTAAACCGGCGTCTGATCAGGCTCCAAACTGTTTGCCATCAAGATAAACAAGAATTATCAGAATTGTCCAAAAGTTGTTCTTTTCTACGTTTTAGTGCTTTGCGTTTGCGTACGTTTGCGTTTAAACGGGAAAGAATAACAGATTCTCCACTGTATCCGTATTTTAAAAAGCAATCAGCCTTTATTCAAGTGGACGTAATAGCGAGGTTTTACTGTATTTCGGTGCAAAATGACCGATGTATGTGTCGCGGTGTTGTAAAACCCAACCAGATCAATCAATAAGTTACCCTATGTATGGTTTGTATTCGTTCCCATAACCAAGGTTAGATTGATTAACACCAGTTGCATCAATAATTAATGCACTCGTCAACGGTTCAAACCATTGTATCAATGTAGCTATTCTCCACACTTGACTTCGTTCATGACACTAGAGTATACTCCCTCTTTAACGACAACTTAAGTGTGTTAACTATCTTATATTTAAGGTAGGTGACTGCTTAAAGTAAAGTGAAAAACAACAATAAATATATCTTGTTTAGGCTCACCTTGCTTTAAACTGTGACCTGTTCTTTGCATTATACTAGTGGTCCCAATGGAAGTGTTTTTTTATACTATTATATGTACAGTTGATATTGTTTTAGGTGCCAACTGAAATATAATAGTATTTGACTACTGTTACATGTAATACCACAGGTACTTGACACATACTTTATTATCTATGAACCCCCTCCCCCCTTAAGAAAACGACAAAAAACTTTTTGATGCTTATTTTCGTTATAATTCACGTACTGTGGCGTTATTTGACGGAATTTGATGAAATAAAAAGTAGATATTGATAAATTAATCTTTTCCCGAGGGTACCACAAGAGAATATCGGCGATCGAGTCTATTTTAGCATCAGTTTAAGTCGATAGTAAAGACTAGGTGTCGAATTGCGCTGTTTACCTTGTATCTATAATAGAAGTATAGTAAAAAAAAAAAAAAATTTTTTTTTTTAAGGGGGGAGGGGGTTCATAGATAATAAAGTATGTGTCAAGTACCTGTGTGTAATACATGCGGTAGTTTAATCTATGATAAACAATATGCAGGAAGATCCAGTGTCAGTTTTCTACATATATATGTTTTCTTGTGATAAACATAAATCAGTGTTTAAATATAGACTATAGGGTAAGGGGTTAATACAATATAAATAGTAAGGATTATTAGTCTCGATACATGTACAGTGTCTATGAACCTTCAGGGAAATCATTTGAACTCATACTCCTGTGATTATAAGCTTAATATCTCATGCTAGACATACTTGACACTATTTATATTAGACACGAATGGATTCGTTTGGCCACTTTTGTTTCAGTTTACTAGTCCATATGATATGTTAGAAAGGTTCATTGTTTATCATAGGGGTTGTATTATACAAGTATACACTATATAACGATATTTCATAATTATGATTTAATGGATGTGCAAAACTAAGTTACAACGTTGCTCCCAGTAGGATTTGGGAATGATACAATACACTGACTTCATGAACTTGCAGAGTAGTGAGACCCCACTAAAACGCAATATTTATACATTCAAACTAATGAACGCGCACTTTTGCTTTGTTACCACAACTGTGTGGCTGTGCCGGTTTTTTCGAAACCTAAACAAACAAATTGACAGCTTAACCCCTTCGCCTGTTATTATCTCCGAACTGTTTGCCACCAAGATAAGCAAGAATTATCAGAATTGTCATAAAGTTGTTCTTTTCTACGTTTTAGTGCTTTGCGTTTGCGTACGTTTGCGTTTAAACGGGAAAGAATAACAGATTCTCCACTGTACCAATGTAGACGGTATTTTGGCTGTAAAAGGGTTAAAGCAGATGATAAAATTTAAACTTGGTCGGGAAAGAGTTCAGCAGACCATTAGTACAGTAAATGTCTCTGGGGACTACGCTGTTCAACTGTCAGTCCCTTTTAAGCAATTACCTGTCTGAAAAACAATATAATGTATGAGTGAAGGGTTTAATCAATACGAAAATAACGTAGAAAACCTCTTTAAGAGATTTCTGATTTACATGTACTGCCATTACTCAATGGTCTGTAATTAGCAGGAAATTCCCTGGTCAGTTGTGAGTAAATATTGGCAATACTTACATAAAATAATACAATGCTCCCCCTCTTCAACAACACCTAACGGGAGACAAACCTTGAACGTGTTGTTCGGAGGGAGGTTTTATAATGAGGGACAATTGAGACTTGGCTTACAGTTTCAAGCAGCTTCAATCTAGATCAGACGCCGTGTAACGCGGCGTCTGATCTGGATTCAAACGGTTTATCACTAATTGTATTGCTTTTTTCAAAATGTCCACTAATTAGCAAGTTTAGTGAATATCCGACTAAAATTGTATGTGTTACATGTAGAGTGCAAAAATGACTGAAACAGTCTTTTTTTTTTATTAATAAACAGGCAATAACTCAGATATGCCTTATGCGATTTTAGTAGTAATCAAACTAAACCTTGATTTTATATCAATAAACATTCTCAGCAAGTTTGGTGAAGATCCAATAAAACGTTTTAGAAAGCAAAACTTGCTGAAAACAGTCATTTTTTAATACATAAAGGGCAGAAACTCAGATATGCAACATGCGATTTTAATAATAATCAAGCTAGACTTAAATTTTATATGAATAAATATTTTCAGCATGTTTGGTGAATATCCAAAAAAAAACTGTTTGTTTGAGAGTGCAAAAATGACTGAAACAGTCATTTTTTATTAATTAACAGGCAGTAACTCAAAAATACCTTATGCGATTTTAGTAGTTATCAAACTAAACCTTGATTTTATATCAATAAACATTTTCAGCATGTTTGGTGAAGATCCAATAAAACGTGTTAGAGAGCAAAACTTGCTGAAAACAGTCATTTTTTAATACATAAAGGGCAAAAACTCAGATATGCCACATGCGATTTTAGTAATAATCAAGCTAGACTTAAATTTTATATGAATAAATATTTTCAGCATGTTTGGTGAATATCCGATAAAAACTGTTTGTTTTAGAGTGCACAAATGACTGAAACAGTTATTTTTTATTAATTAACAGGCAGTAACTCAAAAATACCTTATTCGATTTTAGTAGTAATCAAACTAAACCTTGATTTTATATCAATGAAGATTTTCAGCAAGTTTGTGGAAGATCGGATAAAAACTATTCGAGTTAAAGCGGACAAACAAGTGTGATAGTCTAACTGACTGATGGATGGACGGGCGAAGGTAGATACGGTTGCACACGGTGAAGTTGATTCCGGCAGCATCACGTGATACTAAGCCGTGTGGTAATGTTTATGTCAGACGTTCTATTTTCGGTTTGTTATGATTTTATATCGCCCTTTTTGGTGATTTAGGTCCGTCTGCATCATTTCATAGATCAGTTTGACCCAGAAGAATATTCAAACATTATTATTAACCGTTATTGTATTTCAGACATTAAGAAAAGGTCTGAAATCACAATGGGACTTTAAAATACGTCTTATCAGGGTATATTATATTTGTGTTTGTATTTAGTTTTGGTATAATTAGCATACAGTCAATACCGAATGCTTGCACGAAGTGGTACACACCTTTGTAGACCTTCGGTATGTGCAAACTAAAGATAGTCTTGTTAAACAAAATATTGGCATGTGTAGAAATATACACAATGACGTTTACGAGGTTTGTTATGTCGGAACTGCATTACTTTTATTTTCGATTTGGGACCTGACATTAATCACTACCACTTATTACGGAGAAGTATATATCACAAAGAGCCGTCCTGGCAAAATGTTCATTACTGTCAAAATCAAGAAGAAACTTACATTTACGTTACATGTTTATTTCTACCGGCGATTTAGACACTGTATGTGGTTGTATATTTGGTTTACGCCTTTTACGATCAGTGTCTATTCTTATAAAGCGTTCGAGATGAGACTGATGTTGACCAGAGCTGCAAAAATGGCTTTGAGCCGACGTAAATCCGTCTTAGAAACAACAAAAACGAAATCGTTATCAACCTTTTGATTGGTCAGAGCTGGAAAAAGTTATGAGAAATGCTTTATTAGACCAGGACTAAATCTGTTTTGCATTACTGGAATTGTCCAAAAAATAAACATGTTCGATAGAGTTTGTCGTAGAAGTCTAGTTTGGCCTTCCTGTTATATTCTCTAAAGCATTCTTAATTGCTGCAGATGACATTTATTGTCCAATGAACTGCTTACATGTACTAACCCCTTCACTACCATAACTACCATAACGTCATTAATTATAAACACTATATATGAACTATTGAAATGTGAATTAAACAGATTGGATCCTGATCAGAGGCTGCGTAACGCGGCGTCTGCTTAGGATAAAAATTGTTTGCAAATTACTAGTGTACCGGGGGAAAGGCAGTGAATTGGTTACTGTATAAGCAAAACATATTACAGCACATAACCCATTTCCTGCCGTGATGTAAATACTAAAATGGGAATAAAGATATGTCTTACTCTTTTGTTTGTGTTGTCCTTGACATATAATTTTGACTTACATTGCTGTTAATTATGCATGTTTTAATATTAGATTGTCATGTGTATCTTTTATGTTGAAATAAATTTATATAAGGAATTGTCGTTTGTTTTTATTTCTCAATCTTAATTTGTAGGTATCTGTACATAAAAAGCAGTTTGTGCTTAGACGCTGTCTTATCCTTCGTTTGACCGGGATCCAAACTGTTTGCAAATGAGCATTGCATAACAGTGAAAGGGTTAATACGTTAAATCACTCGCTGTCAGAGAGTCGTTTACTTTTAAACTGTTGTCGTGTGCATATTATTTTATATATCTATAGTACAGGCACTTGCCTGAAGAAATAGAGTAATTTACTTATCCTTGAATGTCTTCATCCATAGTTAACTCAATGAACCCTAGAGACGAGTATATTCGTCATTTATAATATAAGTGAGTCTGTACAGTGTTTATTCGTCATAACAAAGCATGCCAATATCAGAGAGTTCCGATCTAGGTCGGCACCGTTTTTCATTTTACAATACATTGCAGAGAACATCGAAAATATATTCATAAATAAACTAGTTTTAATGAGAAACTGGAGTTTTCCATTTTAGGTTTCAGGGGTGAATGAGATTATAATAATTGTAAGCTTTCTGGTTTTGAGAAAAAACAACTCTTGAAATAAAGTCGTTAAACTCGACTTTTTCACGAGCATACAGATTTCAGGGCAATGTACGTCAACTTCACACCTATTTGATGAGTATTTACTGAACTGATAACAACTTTTAAATGATACACGCATTAAACGATATTCATAAACAGTGCTCCAGAAAAGAGAAGGAGATCTGAAGAACTTGACAAACTTTAGCTTTCGTTCTAATCCTAAAATGAATATAATGTATATTGTATTTTACTGTATATTTTCTGAAACAAATATTCTAAATTAAACATTGTTCTAGATAAGGGGGAGTACATCTAAAAAAACACATTTTCTTACTCATTATAGAACCAAATCCTATGGTGTAACTACTCATTAGAATCGTCTCTTCGATGCGATTCTAATAAGTAGTGACACCATAGGGTATTATACAGAAATAGAGATTTTAGTTTTTGAAATACTCTATCTGGAGTTCTGATAAACCTTGCAAACAAAACAACAGCCATTTGGCATCTTACAAAGGTATTCTTTAAAGTATACGAGCAATTAGTGTTGGCAAACAGAGACAGTTGACAGAAATGAAACAATACAGTTGAACATGACGCATTTAAACATATTCAGCGCATAATTTCATCGTCCGTTTTATCTCTTTGCATGCTAGCGGCGGATATATCCACCATAGTGATTTTCTTTGCAAACAGTTTGAATCCAGATGAGACGCCGCGTAACGCGGCGTCTCATCATGATCCAATCTGTTTGGCACTCTGAACATGTTTTGGAAAGAAATTTAGATAAATCGTTTTATACAACAGTAGCAGACGACAATTGTTGCAGCCGAAAAGATAATTACCCAGCATGCAAGGAGTTAATCCTTCTGACTCCTTTAGGAAGTATGACAGAAGACATGTCGATACGAGGGACAAACAATGACCCATCCCTACAACGGCCCTCCTTACAATGACCCCCTCCTTACAGCGACCCTTGCCAAACAAAACCCCTTATGTCTAAAGCTTGAACTACTTCAATATCGTCTGCTTGAAATTGTCGTCAGCTGTTTTTCTCACAGTCAGATAATAATCTTTTTGACAAAAAACATAATTACGAGAGACAAACCGCTTGAATCAAGATCAGAAGCTGCGTTACGCGACGTCTGATCTGGATTCAAGCTGTTTGCAAATATAAGCCAATTTCCATCCCTATAACAATTCCCACGAATAACGCACGCTTTCGTTGCCTCCTATTGAGTGTTGTTGTAAAGAGGGAACACTGTTTTTCTAACATCGATTTTAGTTACACTTTAAGTGTTACGTTGACGTTATTTCAAAGTTAAATCGTGGCTATGTACAAAACATTGACAACAAAACATCTGTTCATTGTGCAAACTAGACACCAATGCCTGTTAGTACCATACCTTGCTACTGAAAGTAAATGCATTGTCATATCATTTGGTTAAGACTACAATGCTATGTATCTTTAAAATACACGTATATGCAATGTGTTTTGCTTATTTCTATTTGTATTTAAAATGCAATAATGTAGCATCATATAATGGGACATGATTTTACAACAAACTGACATATTCTACATTTCGAAATAATCAAGTTGTAATGTTACAACAAATTGTATATATGAGTATCGTATTCTTCAATAGATAACACGAACTTTTCTTACTTTGTTTGGAAAATGTAAAAAAAAAATCAATCAAACATTACTGCAGAAACATGAAAACATAAATCAGTAATTGACATTTAAATGCATCAACACATCACTTTCAAAATGTATACAAATGCATGGTTTCAATGATTGGAGATGTTATTGCGTTTGAATGTAGACCGTCTAAAACAAGAGTTCATACATTTAATACATCGTGAAATGCACAAAAAATAGACCATTTGAAAGATTGAGTTTAATGATACAGCGCTCCTTCTCTACAACGCACCCAATGGGAGACACGGATTGTGTTTGTTGTTCGGAGGGAGTCGTTATAGAGAGGGGAAATTAAGACTTGGCTTACATTTGCAAAGAGATTGAACCCATATCAGGCGGCGTCTGGGCTGGATTTAAACTGTATGTCTGTCGTTATTATATTTATTCTATTCAATTCTCTCAAAATGTCCACTTATATGTAACTTTGAGAAAAACAGCAGACGACAATGTTAACCCATTACCACATAGCCTGTTTCTAGTAGTTAAGATATGTGAACTATTAAAGCAGGTTGAAAGTAAAGCAGAATGCGCCCTAGGGCGCATTCTGCTTTACTTTCAGCCTGCTTTAAGTTGCTATCTGCTAGGATATAGAAAATATTTCTTATGGTACATATTCATGACAGTAAAAAATGGAACTATTTTTTTTGGGCGGATGAATAAAATGAATGCGCTAAAAGTCGCTTCTATAAGGTAAAGGGTTAAACAGACGATACTGCAGCAGGAAAAGCGTGGAGACTGCGACAAGTGTCGTTGTTATGAGGGAGTCGTTGTTGGGAGGGCCGTTGTTCAATGTACATGTAGGGAGGGAACACTGTATTTTGAATGATGTATCATATATAAAAATCATACATGCAGATTACAAGAACATGTCAAAGTAACGCTATTTGTGAAGAACCGTCGTAGAGTATCAATACTTTCAAACATGTCATTTTGTTTTACATTTAACTACATTGTATTTGTGTTTGAGTTCCGTTTAAACAAAAAAGTATATTACCTTACCCGGTGTTTGACTACTTAAAGCAGGTTGATACATGTAGTTAAGCAGGTTGATATATCTTGAGGCGCATTCTACTTTCTATAACATGTAAGCCTGCATTGAGTTATCAACTGCTAGAATATACAAACTTTTTTATTATGATACATATTCATGACTTACACATTGAACTATCTTCCTTAATATACGTATTTATGGAGTAATGGGTTAAATATCACTATTTACCTATGCCCGGACTTTCGCTAAGTTATAACGAATCTTACATCATTTGAAGTATGATTGTACTCATAACTACAGTGGAGAATACGTTATTCTTTCCCGTTTAAACGCAAACGAAACGCAAACGCAACGTACTAAAACGTAGAAAAGTACAACTTTTGGACAATTTTGATAATTCATATTTATATTGGTGGCAAACAGTTTGGAGCCAGATCAGACGCCGGGTTACCCGGCGTCTGATCTAGCTCCAAACTGTTTGTAAAAGAAAATCTAGTTTTAGCGTAATCGCGTTTATCGGAAAAGAATAACAGATTCTCCACTGTAATCACGAGTTTGGCCTGCAAACAGCGCTTCACACACAACGTAACATATAATTGAAACTCAGAGATAAAACAATAATTATGGAGATTAAAAACGTGTTTGTCATTAATAGAATTCCAGCATTTGTTGAATTGCTTTTAGATGCATCAAGTAATAGCCTTCAACGCGATTAATGTTTCCTCCCATCGACCTCCTGACGTGTACCATAATTGTTTGTTCTTAACTGCTGCACTGCCATGACGTCATCACATTTAAACAATCGTCGTCTGCTTCTGTTTCTAAATAACAACTTTTAGGTATTTTGACTTTCGAAATATTGAAACGAGTGTCAAACCGTTTGGATTTTGATCAGACGCCGCGTTACGCGGCGTCTGATCTGGATCCAAACTGTTTGCAAATAATTACTGTACTCGAGGTAAGGCAGTGAAGGGGTTAATAAAGTTAAGCCTCACTAATACAACCCTCTTACAGTGGAGAATCTGTTATTCTTTCCCAATAAACGCGTTTACGCTAAAACTATTATTTGCAGTGCAAACAGTTTGGAGCCAGATCAGACACCGGGTAACCCGGCGTCTGATCAGGCTCCAAACTGTTTGCCACCAAGATAAACAAGAATTATCAGAATTGTCCAAAAGTTGTTTTTTTCTACGTTTTAGTGCTTTGC
The DNA here is from genome assembly GCA_922989275.2 of Gari tellinella. Classification (NCBI taxonomy): domain Eukaryota; kingdom Metazoa; phylum Mollusca; class Bivalvia; order Cardiida; family Psammobiidae; genus Gari; species Gari tellinella. Next base: position 76,139,536 of record OV277868.1, on the reverse strand, counting down.
GTTTGCGTACGTTTGCGTTTAAAGAATAACAGATTCTCCACTGTACCTGTGTAAAATGGGACTACATGTATTTTCTTTATTGAAGTAAAGTAATCGGTAGAGAAGGGAATTTGAATATATGAATTCAGTCGATATGAAAAAGATAAATATATTTATATGCGACTGATATATCATCGTTCTGAAAAATGTTAAAACCAAATATAATCAACCAAAAATATGGAAAGCATTCGAGAAAATATTCAAGCAATCAAACACGTTTTCTTTTCGGTAGACTAGTCAAAACTTAAAAGTAACGAAACGGCATGTAGAACATGATAACGTAAATTTCTTATCACGATAACATATATTTTAGGAACGGGTAGGACATCGACCTTTTTTGCATCTGATCTGGCTTTGTTCCTAGAGTACAAATAGTTATGTCTAGCCATTTACTCCATAGCCTATTCTAAGTTATGAAAACAGCGGACTACTGAAAACACGTTGAAAATAAAGCATAATGCGTCCTAAAGCAATGTGTGACATGCTTTAAGTTACCACCTGCTAGGGATAGAAACATATTATGTTGGATATATGTATACATTGGAAATTGTTTTATACATGTATTTTGTGGAGGCGTTATCTAAAGTTGAACAAGTAGTATCTATGAAGCAATGGCTTAAATCACTGCATAATATGCACCGCAGGCTTAGTTAGACACATACAGTTATGTCTCTATACATGTATATTAATTCTTTCAATGCCTTATATGTACGCCAAGTAAATAATTATTTGTAAACAGTTTAGATCCTGATGAGACGGCACAGGAACCAAATTGTTGAAACTCAAATTTAAATTTCGTAGGTCAAACAACTGAAATATAGATATAAGAAATAAATGCAGACGGCAATTGGTTAGAGCTGATGACGTCATGGAAGTGAACGGCGCTAACCCTTTCATGATCAAATTATTCGAGAGATTTTACCCCTTCGCCGCTTGTTTTTGTCGTCTGCTTCAATATTGTTGTCTGCATGACACGTTTCAAAGTAAGTTTTAGGGTTGTACGACTAAATAAATATCGATAAGAATGTCAAACAGTTTGGAATCCGATCAGACGCCGCGTTACGCGGCGTCTGGTCAGGATCAAAACTGTTTGCAAACGCGCGTTATGACGTCATTGAGAGTGTGAAAAGGGTTACATTATTAGTTATACAGTTTCTTCACAGTGTACATGAGGATTTCTTCCCGGCTGAGGTAAATTATGTTGCCCGAGCCGTTAAGCGAGGGTTACATGATTTTACCAGCCGGGAAGAAATCCTCATGTACATTGACAAGAAACTGTATAACGAATTTATTATACTGCAAAGTTTTCACTGTTCAAACGAAATATTTCGGAATTTGTAGAGTACAGCAATAACTATAACAAAATCGCGCCAAAGCATATAACGTTGAGCATAAGTGACGTCATGTTTCAGACGTTGTTATTCATAAGTAAAATGGGCATATTCGGCGTCAAACTTTCCCAGAAAGAATGCGACTGTTGAAAGATCAAAATATCGAATGGTTCTTAGCCGAAATGGAATTAAAACGGAGGATGCACGATTGAATTCACTCAATCCTGTCGAGCAAACGGCCATCTTATTTTCTGCAAAGCAAGACTCAGGGACCTATCAGCCAATGAATACAGCTGCTTTTCCAAGTACCCTGTCAGCTCACAGGGTACTTGGAATCACGTCTAGGGCTCGTTGACCAATGACAAGTAAGGAATTTACTTTGCAGTGTAACAATGTCGACTTACAATCGAAGGCATATTCCGAATATTCACTGTTGTCAATTGCAATCACAATATTCCTTCCCTTTGACATAATTCACACAAATGACACTGTGCACGCTCCCTGGGAAACAATAACAGATGTAACAAAACAGAAGTTTAGTTCTCCGACTACGCAAGGCAGATAGGCATCCTCTCTGTTAAAGCCGCGTCGTCCTATAGTCCTATGTATACGACTAATTCCAATATTGAAAGATGTATCCCATCACGAAGAGCGCCACTACACGGAGAGAGTTATGGAAATACAGTGGGGAACTTGTTATTCACTACTGTTTACCTCATTTACTCTTAAAAAATTTAATACGTGTATTATCCCATTTTTGTCTTACAAAATAAGCCTTCCGTTCTCATCATAGTGTATAGCCATGTATTGATTATTACATTTGTCTATATACTGAAATAAGAAATATGTTTCAACTCATTTAGTCTTGTCCATTTTGACAATTTAAGGTTGTTTTCTGAAATTTTCAAAATCACAAACAGTGCAGACCCTGACCAGAGGGTTCCTTTATCTATGATCTTAGTCTACACTGTTTGCAAGTTTTCTTTACAGGTAAATTGTGAACAAAGAACGAGTAGAATCGTAGCAAGGTTTCAGGGATGAAACGCAATGCATTTAAATTTAGTAAATAACAGTTTTTAAACAAGTTGACGATTTTTTTAAATATGTTTGACAAGCAGTTTGGAACCAGAGAGGACGCCGGGTAACCTGGCTTCTAACAGTTCACTGTAGAAATAAGGTTTTAGCATAAACGCGGTTATTGGAAAAGAATCACGTTTTCCCCACTGTACATTTCGTACAGTCTCCCAACGGAATTTATATACTTCAGTGCGTTATCTGCTATATTGTTGTCTGCTTAAATATGTCGTTTGCTTTGTTTTTCAAAATTGAGATTTTCTGGTATTTTGGAGAAATATTCGAAACTGGTGTTAAACTGTTTGAAATCAGTAACTCGGCGTATGATCTATATACAAACATTGCTTGCAAATGCCACAAGTATCTATCCACACCGGTAATTGAAAGAGGTACAGTGGAGAATCTGTTATTCTTTCCCAATAAACGCGTTTACGCTAAAACTTTTATTTGCAGTGCAAACAGTTTCGAGCCAGATCAGACGCCGGGTAACCCGGCGTCTGATCAGGCTCCTAACTGTTTGCCACCAAGATAAACAAGAATTATCAGAATAGTCCAAAAGTTGTTCTTTTCTACGTTTTAGTGCTTTGCGTTTGCGTACGATGCGTTTAAACGGGAAAGAATAACAGATGTTCACTGTAAGCAGTTCTGTGATATGCTGCCTATTACTATTGGTTAACTCATTACTGTCACTATAAGGAAAGGACCATTCTATTGAAGTGCATTGTTTGGCTCTGCAACTTGGATGATTATAGTATGTATCAGTGTCACAGTGGAGATAACGTTATAATTCCCCCCTCTAAACGCAAACAAAACGCAAACGCATAACAATAAAATGGAAAAAAATGTCATAGGCCTAAATTATTATTTATAAAACAAATGTCTAACAATTCATGAAAGTCTGCGAGTCAAAAAGTTTGAAGCCTGATCAGACGCCGGATTACCCGGCGTCTGATCTGGCTCCAAACTGTTTACAATGCCCAACATTGCTTTTTACATAAACGCGTTTATTAAGATAGAATGGCGTCTTCTACATTGTAAACATATATCCTCTGTAGGGAAGCTGCGATTTGCGGTATCTCGTAAATGCTAACATTGTTTTAAAATGACCGTCTTGGGGAAGCATCTCTGGTATATTGCTTAATGTCAATTACAATTAAATGCTAGCATTTGTACAAGTTGAAGAATGGCGAGTCTTCAACCCAATACCAAACAATACGATTGTAGTCCTTCAGTGAAGAAAACAAGTTAAACGTACATGTAGTTGTTGTAATATAAACACATTGAGATAGACTTACGTCTTCTGCGCTGTACATACTAAATATTGAGCTTTTATTTTGAAAATTGCAGCGTATTATTATTAAGCCATTTAGCAGCTGATCTGGATCCGATCTATTTGCCTCACATATGTCAGTTAGCCAAATACTTGCTAAACTATGTTTGTTTCGTGAACACGTGACAAAAAAGTTCAGTGGAGAAAACGTTATTCTTTCCCAATAAACGCGTTTACGCTAAAACTATTATTTCCAATGTAAACAGTTTGGAGCCAGATCAGACGCCGGGTAACCCGGCGTCTGATCAGGCTCCAAACCGTTTGACACCAATATAAACATAATTTGTCAGATTTGTCCAAAAGTTGAATTGTTCTATGATTTAGTGTTTTGCTTTTGCGTTTCGTTTGCGTTTAAACGGGAAAGAATAACGTAAACTATTCTACACTGAACTTTTTTTGTCACGTGTACACGAAACTTAATGCAAACACAATGAAATAAAATGTAGCAAACGGAAATGTATGAAATGTTAGAATACTTATTTCTATAGGAGCGGCAAACAGTTTCATGCCTGCTCAGAAACCGGATAGGGCTCCAAACTTTGCAAGTAGAACACCTATTGTTTTAGCATTCGCACGTTTAAATAAAACGCAGAAAAAATAACTTCATGTCCATAGACTATAGTTGTATACACTGGTATAATGATAAATTATTGCAAAAGTTTTAAATTCAATTTACCAATCCCTGCGGAAAATAACTACACGAAACAAATATATAATATACAAATGAGAGACAGAAAAATGAGAAAATTACATTACAGCGGGAAAACATTATTTATACAGTGGAGAAAGCGTTATTGTTTTACAGTGGAGAATCTGTTATTCATTCCCAATAAACGCGTTTACGCTAAAACTATTATTTGCAGTGCAAACAGTTTGGATCCAGATTAGACGCCGGGTAACCCGGCGTCTGATCAGGCTCCAAACTGTTTGCCACCAAGATAAACAAGAATTACCAGAATTGTCCAAAAGTTGTTCTTTTCTACGTTTTAGTGATTTGCGTTTGCGTACGTTTGCGTTTAAACGGGAAAGAATAACAGATTCGGCACTGTACCAAATAAACATGTTTACGCTAATTATCAGACGTCAGTTAACCCGGCGTCTGAAAGGGCGTCTGATAAGGCTCCAAAATGTTTGCCATTCATATTAAAATCATAAGTGAGTTAAACAAACAGATTTTTCTTTTTACCTTTTAATGAGTTTCGGTACCACGTTATTAATATGCATTTAGAACGGATCTAAAACAATCGCAACAAAGTAGATTCTTTTTAAACCTGTAAACTGACAAAGTTTAAGATAAGTGAGTTAAACAATCGTGAGACTGACAGTGACTCGGTTTCTTATCTGGTTCCACATTGTTTGCCATGTGAATAAATAGTTTTTTGTAAATGTAATACTGAGAAGAAATACACCTTTCCCGTCTACATGTACACGTAGATGTATGCGTGATAAGGAGTTATTGTTGTTGCAAATACACAATAAATGGCTTGAGCTCAAGTATTTAATAACTTTCAAAACGCCCTTTAGGGAAATCATTTGCATTGATACTCATTTATCTATAGCCTCGATAAGTACCATTGGACTAGACATATCTCAAAGTATGTGTATCAGTTGGGCAATATATCGATTTAATTGCATGTATAGATATACAGATACAGCACTCCCTCTCTACAACTACTACTATTGGGTGACAAAGATTGCGTGCGTTGTTCGGAGGGAGTCGTTGTAGGGAGGAAACTGAGTAACACTTGCAAACAGCTTGCAAATACGATTCCTCAGAGATGTCAAAAGACAGGTTTATATTGCGAACTCAGAATGTAAAACAGTAAATTTATTTTAATGTTTTGACTAACAACCGTTTTTGTCGTACGAAGTTTTATGCAACGGGCCTAGACGTTTACACACAATATATTGTTTTGCATTTTAATTTATTTTACTCTTTTACAAGTACAGCGCCCCCTCTCTTCAACGACATCCAATAGGAGACAAAAATTGTGTGCGTTGTCCGGAGGAAGTCGTTAAAGGGAGTGAAATCGGCTTACATTTGCAAACAGCTTGAATCCAGATCAGTCGCCGCGTATCGGCGTCTGATCTAGATTCAAGCTGTTTGTCACTCGTCAATCAAAACAAAATGTTCAATATGTAAATTGATATGTAACCAGCAGACGACAATTTTAAGCAGATGAAATTGCAGCCGTGAAAGTTTACAGTATAATTGTATTGTTTGGGGAACAGCGGCACGGGTGGTTGTAAGGAGTGAATTGTTGTTGGGAGGTCCGTTGTAGGGAGGGAGCGCTGTACTACCAGTGATGCAAAAATGCGACTCATACCGATATTTCTTCAGTCAAAGAGTTTATCAATCAGACTTGTAAAAATATTGCACACGACACTAGCGATGCACATTAAAGATTGGCGGTAAGTGGGTTAAAGCAGACAGCAAAACCTGACAGTGAATTAGTTTAATAAGCACAAAAGTCGTCTTCTCCACTATGTTCATTGAAGATTAGCTTTTAGTTAACATCGATCGCCTAATAAATAAAGTGTTCTCAGTCCTTTTAACGCCATGTTCTAGTTTTATAATGGATCTAATCAATGAGCAAATGTTTTACATGCAGTTCATCATGGGATGTGACAGCTCAATTTCACTAATAGAGTTTTCTCAGGCTGCTTGAGCACCTCTGAAATGAATGTTAAATCATTTGGATCCTAATCAGATCAGGATTAGATCCAAACTATTTGCAAAAAATTATTCTACTCGGGGTAAGACATTGTAAGGGGATAAATGGAAAGTGTGTATTGACTGTTAGCTTTTACGTATATCAACTGCCAAATATATAAAATGTCTTCAGTTCTTTTAGCGTCATGGTGTAGTTTTATAATGGATCAAATGCATGTGCAAATGTTTTACATGTACTTAATCATGGGATGTGACAGCTCAATTTCACTAATAGAGTTTTCTCAGGCTGTTTGAGCACCTCTGCGAAGACAGGTTTTAAGCCTTAACGTGCAAATAGTGACTTTACTTGTATTTGTGAAGAAGTGTGCTCCAGACAAAGTCGCAATTAGCAAAGCGTATACTATGTATTTTTCCTCTGGAGGTTTCTTTTACCCTTTCACTGCCGGAGTCGCATTAAATTGATTTTGCAAATAGTTTTGATCCTGATCAGACGCCGCGTAACGCGGCGTCTGATCAGGATCAAAACTGTTTGACACTCGTTTCCATATTTCTAATGTTATGCTCTCTTAAATTTAATTTTGAAATGATCTTGCAGCCAACAATATTGAAGCAGACCTCAAAATAACAATGAAGGGGTAACAGACTCACGATAAATTTGGGACCGAAAGGGTTAACGTGCAAATTGTGACTTGACATGTATTTGTGAAGAGTGTATTCCAGACAGAGTCGCAATTAGCTCGGCGTAAATTAAGTTTCATTTCTCTGAAGGTTTCTTAAATTTGAATTTAGATAAAAAGAAACAAACACACTTTTAAGCAGGTCATGCCACTGCAGAAAATAGGCAATGTAAATACAGTAAAACCTCGCTATTACGACCACTAAATTATGTTAATTATTAGGGTGTTTACGATAGGTGACCGCTTAAAGCAAGGTGACAAAGAAACCGAAAGCTCCTATAGGAGCTTTCTGTTTCACTGTCACCTTGCTTTAAGCTGTCACCTGTCTATTATACAATCAATTAGCCTTGGTTTTAGTGGTCGTAATAGCGAGGTTTTACTGTAGTTTGAATGATCCATTCCTTGGGACGTGAATATGCGTACTTTACAAACCTATAAAGAATAAACAGTATTCCCTCCCTACAACCACTCTCTCAACAACGATTATCTCCCTACAACAACGCTGACAGCTGTTCCCAACAAGACATTTATAACTGCTGAAATGCCGTCTTTTGAAAATGTCGTCTGCTGTTTTTTCTCTCAGAGTTACACATTGGAAATTGTGACAGAAGAAACATAAGGACACACAGTTTTAACCCCGATCAGACGCTTCGTTACGCGCGTGACATTGATATTGATTCAATCTGCTTGCAAATGCAAACCTAATGTATTAAAATCCCCCTATAAAAACTCCCACAAACAACACAAACAGTATTTGTCTCCCATTGGGGCTTGTTGTAGAGAGTGAGCACAGTACTTGCTATATGACATATTTATATCCCATAACAGATGGTTCATTGACAAACCCGCTGATTAAGATCTGCACTGTTTGTCATTTTGTTATATTTTGTAAAATCATCACAAACTAGAAAAAATATCTGAGGCTGGGATTGTTCATTTGGCGTTGTATGAGTCAATGGGTTACTTACATAAGACACTTCTCTGTCCCTTCAAAAAATCAACAAAATACAAATCCAATGTCTTCAGAATGTTGACTATTATTTTTATTTTTTATGACGAACAGATCAGAGCCTGCAAATCGCCTATTGCTTGGCTGCAGCTTGTTTGCATTGGACGTACATAAGTTAGCATAAGGGCGAGTCGTGCGGAAAAAACAAAACATTTGCCTCTTTAATACACCACGTCTGTTGCAAACGGTAAAATCAGCTTATCTGAGAAAAGGACAAATCTCCCTTAATCCTTTCCCTTATGGGAGCGACTTTTAGCACAGGCATTTTATTCATCCGCTGAAGAAAATAGTTCTAAATTATACCGTAATGAATGTGTCATATTTAATACTTTCCTTATTCTAGCAGGTAATAGCTTAAAGCAGGCTGAAAGTAAAGCAGAATGCGCCTTAGGGCGCATTCTGCTTTACTTTCAACCTGCTTTAAGTAGTCACATATCTTCAATACTAGAAATAGGCTATCAGGTAAAGGGTTAATCCTTATCAAGCCGAACTATCGTCTGGTTAGGGAAGGGCCTTTACTAATGTTTTGTATAAAATACTCGACCAGACCTATTAACATACTAGTATATTTATACTTTCCGACGTTAAACATTTTGAACAACTGTATCAAATCGCCTGCTTCAAATGTGTTGTTCGATTTCGTTATACAGCGCTTCCTCTCAACAACGACACCAAAATAGTGTGCGCGTTGTTCGGAGGGAATCGTTATAGGGAGGGAAATTGGCTTACGTTGGCAAACAGCTTGAATCCAGATCAGACGCCGCGTAACATGATCTGTATTCAAGCTGTTTGTCACTCGTCATTAATTTATTTTCTGTCAAAATGTCCAGTATGTAACTTTTGAAAAGTAAATCTTATTGAAGCAATGAAAGAGTACCGCACAATAGTCCAGTTTGGGGAACAGCGACAAGGGTCGTTGTAAGGAGGGAGTCGTTGTTGGGAGGGCCGTTGTAGAGAGGGAGCACTTTAGATGCATTTTTGCCCATCGCAACTAGTTTGTAGGCAAACCTAACCAAGCTAACCATACTTCAAACTGGTTGTCAAAGGGTTCAAACAACTCTTTTCTACTTACAAATTATTCATGTACAAGTTTTACCAACTTCAGCATTTATCAGCATGAACTATGTTTGCCACAATGACATGAAAAGACACACACACAAAGAAATGTGCATAACTTGGCAAATCAAAAACGTTTTTATCAGTAGATATTAGTTATCATGGTATAAACGGCAGCCATTTTGGATTATATAAGCACTGGGTAACAGGATCCAATCTAAATAAAAACTAACCGGATATTTCAGTTAATGTTCAATAAGACTCAACTAAAAGTGTTTATATAAGTATCAATTACAGTCAATAAAAGTAGTTGAATTGCTCGAAAAGCTTAGTTGTTACTAAGCCATTTTGGATTTCAATGGGTCGGAAACTATCCTAAAGCATTTTCAAAATATGTATTTGGGGAAACTTCTTTTATAATATAATTGCTTACAAACTACCATTTGATATCTCTAACAAAAGAAATGAAAGCCCCAAATCAGGAAAATTTGTGAGTAGAAATTAATGCGCTAGGTATATACGGCGGCCATTTTAGGTTATTTCAGCACTGGATGACAGGAAGTAAATAAAAATCGAAGCTAGTATGATTTATAAGTTAATGTTTGATACGAATTAAGGAAAATTGATCCATATGCGTATCAATTGTAGTCAATATAAGTAACGTTATTACTTGAAAAGCTTAAAGGTTACTAAAATTAGCCATTACGGCGGCTTTTTTGGATATCAATGAATCTGAAACTATCCTAAAACATTTTCAAAATTTGTATTTAGGTAAACTATATTGATAGTTGCCCAAAATACCACTTTGATCTCTAACACATGCAATAAAAGCCAAACAAGAATGCCAGTTTTTGCTTAAAAATCCAAGGACAGTCAAATAAACCTCAATTATCTGCCCTTATCACTACCTAACTACGCGTCAGATGATTATTTCCAAACTCCTGAGGAAATATGCCATGAAATAGTACCAAGGTTGTGTGGTGCTTTCACTGCAATGAAAGTGGTCTACAACTTAGACTATCTGGGGAACAGCGACACACGTTGTTATAAGGAGGGAATCGTTGTTCAAATGTTCGTTCTAGGGAGAGAGCTCCATAAAGTCATAACGGCAGCGGAAGGATTAAGGTTGAATACCTGCGATGTTTCCATTAGTTAAATGCCTGAGAAACGAATGGCACTGCAGGATAATTTGTTAATGCATCCGATGAACATGCGGAAAACGGCCATAGCATTTATCAAAAAGTTTTTTTTTTAAAAAACTAATTGCAACTCTTTATGCGCACAATACACGCAATCAAAGACAGTAAAACCAAGCACACTGCATAACAATAATATCGTTTGATTGATTGTTAATTGATATTGTCTCCTGGTTATTTTACAAAATTACATTGAAGAAAATGCAAATATGAGACATCAATGGAATAATCAGACTAATGCATACATGCATGATTAGCCAATAGTCATCGAGCAATTGTGTGCCTAATCTGCATCTGACATGTCTGCGAATGACACTTGAGTCGTGTTTAGCAGTGAACATGTTTAATCCATTCAGCCCTAGTGACGCATATATGCGTCATTTTCCAAAGGTGAACCTGTGAAGAGTACACTTGTCATATGCAAACAGTGAAGTCCCTGATTAGAGGGCTCCTGTAGGACTCCTATAGGAGCCCTCTAATCAGATACTTTACTGTTTGTCATTTTGACAACCAAATTGTCTAAAATGGACCATCCTTTACTGTAAACTGGCATTGCCCATTGGAAGTCTCAGGAGATAATGAGTTAATGCACATACAAATTGTCAATGAGCAAAATGATTCTCACATAACGCGTCTTACAATTCCGACTTTATTGAGCCCTCTACTGCCATGACGTCATCAACTTTAAACAATTAGTCTTCACATTAACTCTTTCCTCCCTGAAACTTTAAATGGACAATTCCAGTTTCCATTTTAGTCTAGTCCATTTCTGACTTTTAAGGGTTGTTTTTGTCAATGTTTGGCATTGTGACAAACAGTGAAGACCCTGATCAGAGGGCTCCTTTCGGAGCCCTCTGATCAGGGTATTCACTGTTTGCATAGAACTAGTGTACTATTCACATGTACACTGTTTGAAAAACACGCCTATATGCGGGACTAGGGTTCAAAGAGTTAAAAGGTAAGGTAGTTAAAAATCATCTAGCAATATTGAATTGAAAGTCAAACAGTTTCGATCCTGATCGCTATCTAAACAGTTTGCAAATAGCCAATGTACACTGAGTAATGCAGCGACGGGGTTTAAAATAAGTTTCTAAAATACATACTAATTAAATGCATTAATTTTATGATATTGTTGAAAACATAATCATCAAACGACTAATAAAAGTATACACTCGTGAGAGCTCGTTATTGCTTTGAATACCTTGAATGAACCAGGTAAAACACACGATGTACTTGTAGCATGATAAACATTTAGATAAGCATCTTGGTATGTACATGCTATAATTGATCATGGCGCTGTATCATGTAGCTAATACAGTGGCAAAGACTGACAATGCTATGTATTTGCTTTGAAATACCATTGGTTTCGATAACAGTCGTCTGTTTTAAAATCTGTCGTCGCATGCAACATCAATAAGGCAACCCGTCTTCTTCGTTAAACGTGTGTTATTCCTTTGACCATAACCGCATCTACGCTGAAACTATTATTTCTTTTACATACGTTTTAGAACCAGATCAAAGGCCGGGTAAACCGGCGTTTGATCAGGCTCCAACCTGATAGCCTGTCAGTCTTAAAATAGAGGTAAAATAATTGCTATTTTGTCCATATAATTGCAATACGTTAGCCTTTCAATTACGTTTAAACGGGAAAGTAATATCTACCGTACCAAGAATTCTACAATATAACTAACCACTAAAATAGGGGTTTTCAACCATTTCAATGTTCTACTTGCTTTGGTTCTTCTAGATGTCCTTTCTATTGTACAACTAAACGTAGTATCTTATTAGTTATGAATCTTTGCAATTTTGACATTAAACCTCACCAGAAATGATCAAACCGTAAAATGTTGCACAAGGCAATACATGATTCGCTATATCTAAATCGCTGGTTATTGTTCCCATGGTTATCCTCAGGGAAATCACTTAAATACGTCACACAAGTAGGTATTGGACTGGCACTGACCTATCCCCAGGAAGTACTTCAAGCTACGAGGTTTTAAAGCGTAATAGTTGAGTCTGAGTGTGTTCCCAAGCGTTTGATTGGTTAGATTTGAGCCTAGGCTCAAATCTGACCTATCAAATGCTTGGAAACGAGTTAAGACTCAAGTCAAAAGCTTTATAACCTCGGAGCCATGCCTCTTTCTGAAGTACCTCTATAATTGTAGTTTAAATACCCAATAAGCCATTTCATGCCTGGGAATTGCAATTCCATATCCGTGTGGGATTTCTGAATGTGTTCATGTAATATATACAATGTAAGTCTGAAGACATTGCACTGATTGTCCAAACAGCAGACAATTAAATATGTAATAGCCAACAGTGCAGACCCTCATGCAAATTCGAAAAATCTTTAATGTTTGCTAATTTCTACTTTTGATGACGATAGGAATATATGAGTTAATGGTGCCAGAACAGTTCTAATAATGTTTGGTTTATGACAATGAATTAATTTAAAGTTAACTGATTTTTGATTAGTTTGAAACGTAAATTACATCACATAGATGAATGTGATGTTACAAAATGAATACACACAATATAACAGCAGTACTACTTCCTCTAAGAAATTCCCTTTCACTGCCAAATTATCCGGGAGTTGTTAACCCCTTCACAGTTTCATTATCGTCTGCTTCAATTAAATATGTAAATTGTAAGGCAGTATGACTAAAAACAATTCTAAACGAGTGTCAAACAGTTTGGATCCTGACCAGACGCCACGTTACGCGGCGTCTGATCAGGATCAAAACTGTTTGCAAATGCGCTTTTAAGCGTCATTGAGAGTGAAAAGGTTAATAGGTGAACGGTCAGCATTTTGCTTAAATCATTCACACGTCAAACTTCAACTAGACAATTCCTCATTCCAATTAAGTCAAATGCCTGTTTGAATTTTACATGACTATCTTCTTACAATAATTATAAGGAATAATTCGATATTTATTGTGTTCATTGAGGTAGGAGTTTCATAAAGGGCTTTTGTTTACTACTGAATTTAAGAAAGAAATTCAATAGATAACCTTTTTTTACATGAGCGCTCAGTATTTAACACTTTTAAATCGAAGGTTGCAGTCCCTCCGCCATACATATTTGTATATAATTATCGGCAAAATGTAACGTGCTGTGTAGTAACGTCATCGCCAATGAGGTCATTTGGAGTCCAGCTTCATGCAGCGCTTGTGGAGAAGAGTTGGACTAAAAGAAAGTTGTCCCGACAACGCGTAGTTTAATTCAATTGTGTTCATAGTGTTATAAAAATATTAATACAGCATATCACAGCTAACCAAAAGTTAAGAAAACAAACAACAACAAATTATTGCAAAATGACAAATGGTTCCGACCCTAAACAGAGGGTTTCTATAGGAGCCTTCTGATCTATGTCTACACTGTTTGTTCGAGCTATGCGTCTTTTTCTGAGATACACTTTCATAAAGATGTTGAATCTTTTATTCAAAAAAGTGTATTGGCCATAGTATTGTTGGCTTACTGAGTAAGTTCGAAAGGTTTTTATGCAGTTACAAAATATAATATATATATATTGTAGGCTCCTTTCGCAAAGTTTCTGAACTTACAATCGAAGGCGTGCTCCGCGTAATCACTCTGATCCACGGCAATCACAATAGTCCTCTGCTTTGACATATCTGGTACAGAAGTAAATACTTTATAAATCCCCTAGAAGACACAGCACTGACAGCTACTCGGCATGAACATTAATCAGTCATTAAACCCACGAACTCATAGACTCCAAGGCAAGTACAGTGGAGAAAACGTTATTATTTCCCAATAAACGCGTTTACGCTAAAACTATTATTTGCAGTGCAAACAGTTTGGAGCCAGATCAGACGCCGGGTAACCCGGCGTCTGATCAGGCTCCAAACTGTTTGCCACCAAGATAAACAAGAATTATCAGAATTGTCCAAAAGTTGTTCTTTTCTACGTTTTAGTGCTTTGCGTTTGCGTACGTTTGCGTTTAAACGGGAAAGAATAACAGATTATCCACTGTACATGTACAGTGCAGAAAACGTTATTCTTTCCCGTTTAAACGCAAACGAAACGTAAACGCGAAACACTAAAATGTAGAAAATAACAACTTTTTTTACAATTCTGACTATTGATACTAAACTGAGTGGCAAACAGTTTGGAATCGGATCAGACGCCAGATTACCCGGCGTCTGATCCGGCTCCAAACTGTTTGTACTGGAGATGTTAGTTTTAGCGTAATCGCGTTTATTGGGAAAGAATAACGTTTTCTCCACTGTACATTCAATATCATTTATCAGCTTATTCTGTTCCGTGATGAAGGACGTTCGGTATCTCCCGGGAGAATCTACAGCTAGCCATAGTTACAAGATACACGTCCGTTTATGCAGTGCAGATGTGGATGTACTTGTATATTGACCTTTCTCGCAACTGTGGTTCATCAGCTGAACTCGGTCCGTTTTTCAAGCTACTTTTCTTTTCAAACCAATGCATGTTTAAACTTAAGTAATTTACCGTGTTAAACAGTTACTATTCATCTGACCAGGTTCCGGAGTGTTCCAAATATACATTGAAGTCGCCCCCAAATCGCAAGATGTTAACCTTTTCATGGTCAAATTAATCGTGATGTGTTTATCATGTCATCCCTATTGTCCGCTACAATATTGTTGTCTGCAATATCGTTTCAAAGTTAAGTCCAAGCAGTATAACTGACGAAATTTCCAAACAGGTGACAAACAGTTTTGATCTTAACGCGACGCCTGGTCAGGAGCAAATGCGCTCCATGACGTCATTGAGAGTGAAAGGGTTAAGAACGATTGACAATTAACACTTTCAATTTCAAATCCGACAACACTGACATCGTGGCGTCTTTTCTGGATTAAACTGTATTGATACTCATACCAGTGCTTCTAAAGTAAAGCACTGCATTTAAACCTCAATAAACAAAACCTGTCGGAAAAAACAATTAGGAAAATATAAAGAATGTGTATTAAGCAGATGATATTGAATGTGTTAAACCGGATACTACGTTATTATGATACTGACCGCGTTAAACCAGGAACCTCTGTAAAGATGTGACAATTCTTTAGAAGGCAGAAACGGACGTGACTGAAACGAATGACCAGAAGGGACAATTGACATATATTAGAAAACAATCCTTTTAATGGCAAGTTATGAAATTATATGTAACGTTCATTCGAATTTGGTTACATATTTGCTTGAGTAGCATCATTGGATGCATGTGTACCTTTAACTAAGGCAGCTCTTATTCATATAAACGTAATGCGGTGTCAATATCAATTTCTCATTCATACTGTTCGGTATTTAAAGAAATGTTCGTCTACTTTATTTATCTTCGTACGAAGAACAATTACATAAAGTACAAATGTGATATAATAAACAGTCCTATGAAACATAATCCTGGTTAGCTTAATTGGCAGAGCATTGGTCTTGTAAACTTATCTGGCCTTCGAAGTTCAAATCCCGTATTAACTTATTCATGATTTTGTTTTTTGCATGTATTTTTTTTATAGAAATCATTATCGTAAACTATTTATCCGTATTTGTATTGGTACTTGGTGTCCTTTTAAGAACAACAACAATACATGTACTTCAGGCCAAACTCTTGTTTTCAGTCTTTTTCAATTTGCTTAAGAATGATTGTCTACTAGACACGCTTTAAGATAACATAAAATGAACCGTATAACAGTTGTTTTCCTTCTTAAGTTGTTTTCGCTTACAGTCATATACATGATCTATGTATCAATTGTTGTCCACAGAAATCATACTGTTCCCCCTTTAGCATTTCTTGCTTTATAACCCGTCCAATAAAACAAAATGACAGCTACTCGATCTAAACATTATTTATCAATTATATTCACGGGCCCGTAGTGGCTGCAGTAATGAATGATGTTCTGGCTATCTCGAAAACAATCTACAATAGGCTACAGGAATAATGTATAAGTGTGCTCATATGCCGTGCTGGGGCCCGTTTCATAAAACTTCGTACGACAAATGTTGTCGTAAGTCAGATT
Source organism: Gari tellinella (assembly GCA_922989275.2). Lineage (NCBI taxonomy): Eukaryota > Metazoa > Mollusca > Bivalvia > Cardiida > Psammobiidae > Gari > Gari tellinella. The sequence continues at coordinate 76,123,145 of OV277868.1, read as the reverse complement.
ATAAAAATATCAATTATTATTTATTTCTCCATCTAATTCTGTCTTGTGACATCTCTGTGGAATCCCGTTGAAAAGACAATCTAATCGAATCGCAAATGATGAAACTAGTAGATCTATACTTGTACAGGTCAATGATTCTTTAGTTTATGAAAACAAAACACTCACCAGCACCATACTTTCTTCAAATACGTTCTTAATTCGTCTAAGACAAACATTAGTTAGAGACAAAGAAAGCTATTACAGATATGCAAACACACAAACACATCAGTTCAATAGTGTTACATTAGATAGCGATTAGTTCCTTTAAATGTTTCTTCCTTCAAGTTACAGTGGAGAATCTGTTATTCTTTCCCGTTTAAACGCAAACGTACGCAAACGCAAAGCACTAAAACGTAGAAAATAACAACTTTTGGACAATTCTGATATTTCATGTTTATCTTGGTGGCAAACAGTTTGGAGCCTGATCAGACGCCGGGTTACCCGGCGTCTGATCTGGCTCCAAACTGTTTGCACTGCAAATTATAGTTTTAGCGTAAACGCGTTTATTGGGAAAGAATAACAGATTCTCCACTGTACCAATGTAGTCTATATAATAAAGTACTTCATTATTGACATGAATGGTTGGTTGTTAGTGTATTGTAGTAAAGAGCTTCAAGGTGTCCTTAGACATGGGTATTCACTGTTTGAATAGGAAAAGTGTATTTTGAACAGGTTCAATATTCACAAAGGACGTTTATATATGTGGCCAGGGTTTAAAGGGTAAAATGGACTTATTTAACACAATACGGTATGACTTACGTTAAGTAATTATTCTGAAGAAACACATTGCTACATCGAAAGACGGGTTGCTACTCGTTGTGAACAGACGGTTCATGGAGAAACATTTTGTATGACTTTGTCCTGAATTAAGCAGTCGACATCTGTTTACGCCTGAATCCTTGTTTGATGGACAATATTACACCAACTTTATGCATAGCTTACAAAACTTAACCCATTTAAGTTTAGTGTCCCCATAAAGTAGGAATTAGCAAACTACACCTGTTGAGACACCGTGTTGCACTGCGTCTCCTCACGGTCTGCACTGTTTGCTATTTTATATAAAAGAATGTTCTGCCGTATGAACCAGCTCTGTATATCTAAAACAAAATATTCCAAAAGGCACAAAGGAAACGTTCATTACAATGTGAAGGCACAAATAGGTTACGATATTAAAAGTAACACTGCTTAGACGGTTCAAAGGGTAGTAAATAGTCGACTGACATTGCTTTGCTCTCGCTAATTGGACGTTCTTTAAATTAACAATACACTATATTGTATACCGGTCTGAGACCAACATAAATGTATACTATGACTTACAACATTGCTGGAAATGTTTGGCATTGCAGAAACCTTAATTCTCACAATTAACAATGTTTATAAGTATATATAGCACTTTCCGCTTAAAGACATCTCCTGACGACCTTTTGGTCATAACGCCTTGCCAGATTATTTACTGTCAATTTCCTTGCAAAAAGCATGGGTCTTATGCATATTGAACCATTGAATCGTCTTATGGGAGACCGGACCTTTATAGTTGATAGTTTAGTTAGAAATAACCATTGAAAATCACTAAAGCATGAGTATAATATCGATCTCACCAGGTAAACTGAGATTGTGTTGCACGTGCTTTACAGTTACATTGACACCTCCATAACAATGGGCTGGTGGTCCCTCAATGGACTGAGGAAAAGTATTTAAACAGTGGACATATCTGGTTAGTTCTGCAACATACATACACAGGTGACAGTAGTTGTTATTCCGTCCTATACTTCTAATGGATATAAGAAATAGATAAACATTTCAGACAATAATTATTTTCCCGTTTATATTAACCCTTTCACTCTCAATGACGCTTAAAATCGTTTTTGCAAACGTTTTGGATCTTAATCAGACGCCACGGAACGCGTTTGACACTCTTATTGATATGTTTTAATACATATAAATTTACTTTAAAGCGATCTTGCAAACAACACATTGAAGCAGTCGACAATTAAACGGTTAAGGGGTAAAAGTCTTCCGAATAATTTGATAATGCAATTAAATAAATTGATAATGAGGTTAAGGCAATGCATTGCACAATAAGAAATATCGTCAACATCTGAACATACTGGCAAAGACAGTAAAACCCTCAATTACGACCGAAATGTATATTATTATCGTAACACAATATTTGTCTACGTCCCATAGATCGGTATGGGATCGTGGGCACAAATGAAGTCAGATAGATTTCACGATCACTGAAATGCTGACAAAATTCGATAGAGGTGCACTATGTTCTAATCGTCACATTATTTATTTGGTGTTTAACGCAGATGACTGTTTTATAGAATTGTTTCATTTACTTTCATCTTATTCCAGTATTCATTTTAGACAATCAATTAACCTTCGTTGTAGTGGTGACCGTAATAGAAAAGATTTACTGTGTAAATGTGCTTTAAGACGTTGGCTTACCTAGTGTCTGAACTTTACAAATTGTTTGCATTGGACATTCGTATTTTTGTTTGCAGTTTTGGACGAAAAAAAAACGAATTGCTTTATTCTTGAGGACGAATAATGTTGGAATAAGGTGTGCATAGATAAAACCAGCACATAAAAGCATTGCTTTTAACGCTTGACTTGATCTTACATTTGTTGTGAAAAATTGTTGTTATCTCCTTGAATAATTTGTTAGTGCACTAAAATAATATACGACTACACTAAAACGTTTACCAGCGTGGTATTGTGGTGGTATTGTAGACAACTCAAAGTCTTGCGTCATGTATAACATCATCATAGATTTAATCATTTTGAAAAGTTTTGTTATATAGCACATAACTTGATTAAACGAATTGGATCAACATAAGAAAACTTAATGATGCAACGACACAATACATTAATGAAGTGACAGAACAACATCATTGCTGTAAAAGTGATCTCACTAAATGATCACTTGTCCATTTTTGACTGTACCAGGTTCACTCTCTACAACGACACCCAACGGGAGACAGAAACAGTTTGCGTTGTTCGGAGGGAGTCGTTATAGAGAGGGACATTTGCAAAACATATTGAATGCAGATCAGACGCCGCGTTACGCGGCGTCTGATCTGGATTCAAGCTGTTTGACAATCGTTATTAATTATATTTTTATCTGTCAAAACGGTCATTATGTTACTTTGAGAAAACAGCAGATGACAATTTTAAGCAGACGACATTGCAATCGTGGATAAGTTGGATATAATTGTCTTGTTTAAGGAACAGGTACAAGGGCGGGAGTCGTTGTTGGGAGGGTTGTGTTTCTTTCACGGGAGGGAACACAGTAATAGATGTATGTACATGTAAAAACATACCGATGCATATAATAAAACAATTAGATAAGATACGTCTTTTTATGTACCTTGAACTAACAAACTCCTCGTTAGTCACAAGACAGACTCGCAACATATATTCTGGTTTTCATATAGTTTTCACCCTAACAGAACCACGTTTAAACAAAAAACGAAAGCATACACACAAATGCAAACGAGCGAATAATTATAAAAAAGATGCGTTCATATTTCATGTAATAATTATTCCAAGCTCACCAATATGAGATAGAACTGTTAAGTGTATCAGTTAATTTGAAGAAAATATGGAATGATCACACGTCTTATAATTATATGAAATCGTTCAAATAATCAAAATAATTTCTTGCAGTTTTTCGCATATCAACACTTTCATAAACATTCATACATAAGTGTCTACTAAACAATCCCTCTATTAGAAACATCAGTTTGAACCTTTATCTTTTCGCTAAAAGGTGCCTGAACAGCTCTATCGAGTTTGTTTAATCCAAACTTTTTGGGTGTTTGCATACAAATGAATAACGGTACAGCTGACTTAAACCAGACGCAAATTATTCAAACGGAGGGTTTAGTTAATATAAAACGAAATAGTTTAGCGGATTCTTTATACTATTTGAGAGACATATAATTTTGTAATAGTTATTCAAGAAAATCGGTTTTCTCTCACATACGTAGTAAGATAATAGGAATCCATAGTAAACAAATTACATGCCGAATAACACACCGTCTGATAAAGCTCAAAATGGTTAGACACTATAATTGAAAGTCTTCAAATATTGGCAACATTTAATTTTAGTTATATAACGTTTTGATGTTTTAAGCGGAAAGAAAATAGACTTTTCCTATTTATAGTTTACGTTCCCTATTCCTAGCCAAATTACTTTATTTTCGGTTTCGTTTATAACGTATCTCTAATGTTATAGACATCGACTGTTTGTTCTAAGATTTAGTTTATTTGAATTAATTGGTCTATCGTCAATGCATCAATGCAAATTTTGTGTTTTTTTCTCGACTGTATGTCACTAAATTGTTACATATCGCCTCCTTATATATTTTCCATAGTAAATATGGACAATTTTCAATGGTGAACCATAATCTGTTTTACTGCAACCTTGTTTTATAGAGTCTACTTTTTCAAACATATTACAATTCAGGCACTTTAATGGTCGTAATAGGTTGTACTGTATCTTCTGTCTGTATAACAAGTTTACATTTTACTGAGTGGGAAACGAGAATAAAAGACCAATATCCGAGTACTCCAGATGGAGCTCTATCAGTGTATACACCTTTTGCCATAGCAGGTTTGTATCAAGTCTTTAAGATTCGTGTAAACTGTTTCTTATAAAGCACGCCAACTAACATATATATATGGAAATCAGCAGTGTAACTATATCATAACTATAGTAATTTTGAGAACAACTATACAGTTATACGGTACTGTATGTAGGTCCAAACGTTACGCATGAGAGCCCTTTCCCTAAACATCAGAGATGCTAGCTCAATTGCAGCCTTCAAAAAACGTTTAAAAACTCACTTCTTTAATATCTGTTATTAGAAGAAAGTAGGTAATCAATGACTGCTACCTCTTGGCTGTGTTCTTGCTGTGGATGCTGTGGGTATAAATGGCAGTTCTGGATTTGTACCATTGACCTTGTGCCTGTCTGGTAGAGCTTGCTGGTAGGGATTGCCCAATCGCTTTGAAACCATTTAGCTAGGGGTCTGTGGTGTAATTCTTGGACAGCTTTATGTTTATGAACTAAGGGTGTACCACGGTCATGGATTGTACAATACTCAACCAAACAACACGGAGAGTATTGTTTTAAACATTCGTTTTACGACCTGTGAACTGCTCTCCGGCTCTACACTGAAACAAACAAACAAATTCAACCAAACAACACGGAGAGTATTGTTTTAAACATTCGTTTTACGACTTGTGAACTACTCTCCGGCTCTACACTGAAACAAACAAACAAATTCAACCAAACAACATGGAGAGTATTGTTTTAAACATTCGTTTTGCGACTTGTGAACTAATCTCCGGCTCTACACTGAAACAAACAAACAAATTCAACCAAACAACACGGAGAGTATTGTTTTAAACATTCGTTTTACGACTTGTGAACTACTCTCCGGCTCTACACTGAAACAAACAAACAAACAAACAAAACACCACTCTGTTTTTAATCATGCCATTGATCTTTTAATTATTTGACTCATTTTAAAAATGATCTTACAAACTTACTATAACAATTTTATAATCTTGGTAATAATATTGGAAGAAATTCCATTTTCCATGCATCTCAATATTGTATCATTTTTATTGTGAATGTAGTTATTTGTCTTTCTCGCTTTGTAGGTACATTTATATAATATCATGTGAAGCGCTTTTGAACGCACATCTCCTGTGTGAAAAGAGCGCTATATAAATCGGGTATAATAATAATAATAATAACAAATGACGAACTAAATGGATGGAAATTACTAGATCGTTGACACTTATATTAAATGTGTCATGCTACTTGTTTTGTCACCGGATTACAAGGACATTTCAAAGAGGGAATCAAATACATTAATACAAGTCACTGTTCATTACTAACGTTTCGCTTGTTACTATTTCGCCTGTATCACAGTATTATGCTTTAGTTAATCTATTTATTTAAATTGAAATGCAAATTTTTACTTGAAACGAAAACACAATCTTCAAGCAGTGCTAATCCAAATCAGACGCAGACTTACTTGGCGTCTGATATAGATTACATTATGTTTTAATTATCAAATCAAGTCGCAATCGCATGACGCAATCGATTTGTAAATCAACATCAAATATGACTATGTTTTCTGCGTAACAAGGGTTCAAAGGGGCCCGTTTCATAAAACTTCGTACGAAAAAATCGATCGTAAGTCAAAACTTTAAAATGCATTTAATTTCTTATTTCTCTATTTAATCCGGTCTTGTGACATATTTTTGGAATCGTCTTTTCAAGACGATTCCAAAAATATGTCACAAGACAGGAATAGATGGAGAAATAAAAAAAATATTGAGACTTTTATAATCTGACTTACGACAACATTTGTCGTATGAAGTTTTATGAAACGGGCCCCTGCGCCCGTTATACGTGTAATTGTTTTCCAGCGAAGTATCAAAGTTATCTAAAACTTATTCATAACCTCACACCAGACGCTTACTAATCGGACTTTTATTCTGTTATCCATATTTTTGAAATCATTGAGAGTTTATCAATATGCAAAGTAACTATAAAGCCTCCGTGAAAACATTCACTGCCTCCATCACTGCTCTGACCTGCATTGTTACTCAAATTAGTATTTCAAGCAATTTGATCGGGACAAAAATACACGAAAGCAAAATATAATACTAGATCCGAAACAGCGACAAATTGCTTTGTGTTTAGTAAGGATTAAAACAATAAGACATTTCGATTGCTATCAGGATGTGACGGTTAAAGGATGTTTGTTTGTTTGTTAACACTTTCATTCTCAATGACGTCAGAAAGCGCATTTTCAAACAACCCCCTTGATCCTGATCAGATGACCCGTCCGGATCAGAACTTGCTTTGAAATAACATAATTTATGCTGTTTTATATCTAACTTTGAAACGATATTGCAAACATCAAAATTTAAGCAGACAACACATTTGATCATGAAAGGGTTAAATGGTATTTTGTGTGTAAATGTATTATAGCTCATTACTGACGTTTTGCTAATTGGATGGATCAACAGTTTAATTTTGTGTCTATTTCTATCTGTTTACGCTAATGCTGCGTTTACAGTCAGCCACGATAGCTGCGATGTCCACGATTTGAGGGAATCTCGGTGAGCGTGGCGGACCGTGGGACGAATCGTGGAGATATTGAGAGAGCGTGGAAGAATCGGGAGAATCGCAAGGATCGTGGCAGATTTTTTTACGGTCAAAACGCTGTGATGCGTTCTGTTAAGTTCTGTTAAGCTCTGTTAAGCTGTACGACGCTCTATTAAGATTCCCAAGTTCTATTACGCTCTCTCACGATATAAAAACTAATCGACATAATCGTGCCAAAATTTTCGACCGTCAAATAATCTTACGCTTGAGAGAACGTAATGAAATCGTGGCAGATCTTCATAAGAATCTTGTTGGGTTCGTAAACAAAACGCTACAGGAGGTAACAAGACGTGCATAGAGCGTAAGTAAGCGTGGTATCGCGTAGAAAAAGAAAAGAAATCTTGAAGCTCTGCGCTTTTTCTAAATCGTGGCCATCGTAGCTATCGTGGCTGAGTGTAAACGCAGCATAACGAGGGTAATAACAATACATTAAAAGAAACAGGTTTGCGTTAATATCTCTCGGTAGAGCTAGAACATGAAGAATATCTGCCAGCAGATGGAATTAATTTCCTCTTTAAGGTTGCGAACGTGATATTATTTCAAATATTATTGGAACTTAACACTGCGCAGTGCAATTTGAATATAGCAAATGTTTTTTGTTTTAATTAGTGTCTGTAAAGCATATGTTCATTTGATATTTGATCACAAGAACTCGTTTTAAAGGTCGAAAGTTACCGAACCTACTTTATGTGATATTAAACTACTCGGGCTGACTGAAGTCGAACAACATATTTGATAAATGGGGGATTTCGACTTATTTATATCGGGGTTTCACGCAAAATGTACTCGGTCTGATTTGACCTTTACACACATTTTAATACTGATCAGGTTCCAAACGGCTTAACAACATCGCATAAAACTGAATTTTAAAGACAAAAGTAGACAAAAATGAATAGATTATACATGTACAATGGCGTTGGAACTGTAACACGGATAATATCGTCGTACTGACAGTGCAATGGTTAAAATATAGTCAGACATTTATGTGGATGAGTGTTTAAGACATGAAAGTCAAACAATACGTCTTCTTTACTACTCAGACAAAAGTCAAACTATACCCTGTCATTTACTCTGTAGGATTAATTACAGATGAATAAGTGTATTTGCACTTCCTTTCACTAATACTATAACGAGGTACAGCAAGCATTGAATTACTTTCTATAAAGCCAATATGGTGGTCCAAAGCAGACTGAACAAATAGTGTAAATGCATATCACAAATATCACAAGGAGAAATTACGGTTCGAATACAATCAGATTGTTTGCACGGAGTTCACTTGATATCGTAATTGGATTAAAACCAATTATGTAAAGATTAATTAGAAAGATATCGCAGCTGATTATTTGACATTTGTTTGGACAGCTCTCCAAAGAAGATAATGTGGAAATACTGTTAATATAGAGACGATTTTGTAATTAACTTTTTATAGATAAAACTTTAAGGCAGTTCTTTTGTTATGATGATGGTAGGTAATCGTAAATAGGATATATGAGCTAAAGCTTAGATATAATTGACTGTAAAAGGAGTTTGATAATGGCAGCTTAAAACAAATTATCAAATAATATGTTGTCATACAGTGAAGAATCTGTTATTATTTCCCGTTTAAACGCAAACGTACGCAAACGCAAAGCACTAAAACGTAGAAAAGTACAACTTTTTGACAATTCTGATAATTCATGTTTATCTTGGTGGTAAACAGTTTGGAGCCTGATCAGACGCCGGGTTACCCGGCGTCTGATCTGGCTCCAAATTGTTTGTAAAAGAAAAAATAGTTTTAGCGTAAACGCGTTTATCGGGAAAGAATAACAGATTCTCCACTGTAACTACGATTAAACACATGACACTGTTTATGATACAGTTTAAAGACAAAATGTTGTTAGGCCATCACACTTGAAAACATATTGATGTCAAATCGAAAAGTTGGCTGTTTGATTATAGACTAAAGCCAAGCAGAATGTTATTGACGTTTTGATACCAACCTTAGAGCTTATAAAGCGCTTGAGGTGAATCTGAGATAGTTCTCAAACTTTTTGATTCGTCAGATTTGCTTAAAAACTCAAATATGACCAATCAAATAACTGAGAAAGACAGCGGACTCATTTAGAACGATTTATCCAAAGGGCACATACGATCCATTTTCGTGTTCTGTATATAATATTTAAAGTAAATCAGTTGATAATTTTGACTTTATCGGAAAATAATCGTCACATTTTAGCCAGTCTGTTTGCTGGATTCCGAGTTTACGCACTGGAGACTGAAAGCTTATACTGATGTATATGGATATTACGTGCACGAATAAGCATTGCAACTTAACCGATTTCCGGACTCAATTAAGAAACAACATTCTCTACGATATAAAATACAACTTCATTAGTCTAAAGGCCGGTATGTTGATGTTTCAGAAATTAATTGACAAGTGACACTGTAAATGTTACGATTGACAATATAGTTTATCATTTTTATGTCCATTTATTTCTATTTGTTGTTGCTCACCAGCTACCTGCCAGTTATCAAAGCACATTATTCCCGAATGAAACGTTAAAAGTATATTTTGTTTCCAATGTGTTTTACATTCTTGAGCTGTGCATTAACCTTTTCGCTCTCAATGACGCTTAAAAGCTCGTTTGGAAACAGTTTGGATCCTGCTCAGACGCCGCGTTACGCGGCGTCTGATCAGGATGCAAACTGTTTGACACTTGTTTTGAAATTTCGTCAGTCATACTGCCTTTTATTTTAATTTTAAAACGATTTTGCAGACAGTACAAGGGTTAAATCATAATCACTAGCATATTGATATGTGTAATTGATGCTAGGTGCATTGTTTTCCAATCCATTAGTACTCAGGAATATGCTGAAGTACAAACAATACAGAACTAACCTGCTAAATGGAGACTTGGAATAGTTGGTCATCTGTCTTTTGGAACAGTGTACTGCTTACTGAATGACACAGGTAAAAAGGTATTACATGAGACTACTGTATAACATGTGTTTGTGTAAACTCCAAGTAAGACTTTCATTATCAATTCTGAGTCACGCTTTAGACTGATTGTACTGTACTTTATACGATCGTGACATAACATCTTCATGTTATGCGACTATTGTCATCAGAAGTAAATGGCTTTCATATATAAATAGTGTCCTTGCGTGAGATTAGGAATAAGCCTTGCTCCATATAACAAAATAAATAAAAAGGAGGATTCCCATATACAGTCGGGGATACATTTTTAATTCTCGTATGACCCCTTGTGGGGTTTCTAGCCCTTTACCTCAATATTGTCGCCAGCTTTAACAGTTTCCCATGCAATATCGTTTCAAAGTTAGTATTATTGCAGTACGACTAACAACCTTCTAAACGAGTTTCACACAGTTTGGATCCTGATCGAAGGCCGCATTACACTAAAAAGCCTGGCTTCCGAATATTACATTGTAACTTCTGTTAAATAAGACATTTTAGACTGAAATATAGCTTAAATGGATACGATTCTATTCTCTTCTTTAACAGATACAGTGGAGAATGTGTTATTCTTTCCCAATAAACGCGTTTACGCCTAAAAACTATTATTTGCAGTGCAAACAGTTTGGAGCGAGATCAGGCGCCGGGTAACCCGGCGTCTGATCAGGCTCCAAACTGTTTGCCACCAAGATAAACATGAAATATCAGAAATGTCCAAAAGTTGTTCTTTTCTACGTATTAGTGCTTTGCGTTTGCGTACGTTTGCGTTTAAACGGGAAAGAATAACAGATTCTCCACTGTATATGTCTGATGCCAATATGCCTATTCTCCTATTGGTCTGTTTATGCGTATCAATGTTCCGTTATATCCTCAGAGAATTACAAACGGTTTGTTAATGCTTTTCCTGTCGTGATATTGTCCGACATTAACATTCGTCTGCAATTGTGTTCCATTTTTACAAGTACAATGTTCCCTCCCTATAACAACGTTCCGTAAAACGATTCCCTCCTTACAACACTGCTTGCCGCTGTTCTCCGAAACGAGAAATGTATGTCTAACACTGCCACTGCTGTAATAGTGTCTGCTTAACATTGTCGTCTGCTTTTTTCTCAAAGATACGTATCGTTTGCGATGTTTTACTAGTTCATAAATACGAGGGACAAAGTTTTAACAAACATCAGACGTTACGCGGAGTCTTATCTGGGTACAAACTGTTTGTAAATGTAAACCAAGCTCAGCACTCTAATGATATTAATATTCCCTCCATATAACAACTCCCTCCGATCAACACTCACACTACGTGTCTACCATTTGTATGTTGTTGTACAGAGGGCACTGGGCATACATGTAATACAGCAATATACAGTCGAACTTCGATATCTCGAACTCGCTTGATTCGAACTATCCGATTCGTCGAAACACGAATTGCGTTATTTCTTGCTCGGTTAAGTCAAACATACCCGTATTAAGCCACGTTTTAACTTTGTAATACGGGTATGTTCGTTTTAACCGAGTTCGAGATATCGAAGTTCGACTGTAGGTCGTATGATGTCAAATAGCTTGGAATTTTATTAGAAGCCGAGCTAACCCTTTACTCAATAGATACGTTATCGCGTCATGAATGATTTGACTGACAGGTCAATACCATCAGACAAAATGTTTGTGCCACGGCAAGTGTCTACCAGACGATTTAATGAGAGTAACATGGTTAAGCTGAAACCTCAGTCACATTGAGAACCAGACAGTTGGAATTATTATTCGACATTTTGTGACATTGAAGAGGGCTTCTTATCCTACCATTGACACTGGAGAAGACCTTATTATTTTCTGTTTAAATGAAACCAAAAACAAATACAATGCACTTAAATGTAGAAAAATTATTCTTTAACCTTCTGACGATATAGTTTTATCTAAGTGGCAAACAATTTGGAGCCTGCAAAGACGCCGCATGATTATATTGGAGTTTGATCCAACTGCAAACTGTTTGTAATGAACAAACGGCTGTAAGCATAAACTCGTTTATTGTCATATAATAAAGTCGTCTCCATTGTACAGAATATAAGGCGTTATTTTTCCCAACTAACGCGTTAACGCTCACACTATTACTTCCAGTGCAAACCTTTTGGAGCCAGATCAGCCGCCGGATAACCCGGCGTATGATCAGGCTCAAAACTGTTTGCAACTCAGATTAAAATAATTAGAAATTTCAAAATATTGTAGTTTTCTACATTTTATTGCGATGCATTTGCGTTTTGTTTGCGTTTAACCAGGAAATAATTACGTCTTCTGTATTGTACATACATTCAATGGCTAATCATTTTAAGACATTTTTGTCTGCGGATGATATTAATCTTTGAGCCCTAGTCACGCATACATTGACTGCGACAGTGGCCGATGGGTTAGCGTGTCAACTTCTGAAGCGGTAGATCGAAGGGTCGAATCCCGGCGGTGTCGGAGTTGGAACTGATGTGGTCGGTCTGTGAGCCTGGAGAGGACTAACAAAAACAACGCCTGTCGTCGTCTATTTCATTTTTTGATTCAAATATTCTAAAATCTAACTTTGAAACGATATTGCACACATCGATGCTGAAGCAGACGACACTATGGCTGTAAAGGGGTAAAAGACTCTCCACACATTTGATCATGAAATGGTTAAATGATGTTTTGTTTGTAAATGTATTATAGCTCACTACTGACGCTTTGCTAATTAGAAGGATCAACAGTTACATTTTGTTTCTATTTCTATCTGTTTACGTTAACGAGGGTAATAACAATACATTGAAAAAAACTGGTTTGCGTTAATATCTCTAGGTAGAGCTAGAACATGAAGAATATCTGCCAGCAGATGGAATTAATTTCGTTTTTAATGGTGCGAATGTGATATTTTTTCAAATATTATTGGACCTTAACACTACGCAGTGCAATTATACTATAACAAATAGTAGTTTTCATTAGTGTCTGTAAAGCATATGTTCATTTGATATTTGTTCCCCAGAACTCGATTTAAAGATCGAATTTTACCTAATCTTCTTAAATTGAAATTAAACTACTCCGGCTGGCTCAAATTGAACAATATATTTGGTACATGGGGGATTTCGACTCAGTTATATCTCAGTTTTACACAAAATGTATTCGGTCTGATTTGACATTTACAAACAATTTACTACTGACCAGGTCCCGAACGGTTTGACAGCAACACATAAAACTGCATTTTCAAAAGACGAAGCAGACAAAAAAATGAACCGATTATACATGTAACTTGACTGTGACACTGTAACTAGGATTCTTACGCCTTACTATCAGTGACTTTTTATCATATAGCCAGATATATAATTGAATGAGTTTTTCAAGACATACCAAAAACAATATCAACAAAATGTCTTCTTTACTACGCAGATAAAAGTTAAACAATGCCCTGTTATTACATGTAGTATGTAGGATTAATTACAGATGGATTAGTGTATTTGCACTTCCGTTCACTAATACTTTTACGAGGTACTGATATCATTGATTTATTTTCTATAAAGCCGATATGGTGGTCCAAAGCAGACTGAACAAATAGTGTTAATGCATATCACAAATATCATAAGGAGAAATTACGGTCCGAATCCAATCATTTTGTTTGCATGGATTTCACTTGATATCGTAATTGGATTAAAACAAATTATGTAAAGATTAATTAGAAAGATATCGCAGCTGTATAATTGACATTTGTTTGAAAAGCTCTCCAAAGAAAAAAATGTGGAAATACTGTTAACATAGAGACGATTTTGTAATGAACTTTTTATAGATAAAACTCGAAGGCATTTCCTTTGCTATGATGATAGTAGGTAAACGTGAATAGGACATGTGAGCTTAAGCTTAGATATCATTGACTGTAAATGGAGTTTGATAATGGCAGCTTAAAACTAACTATTAAATATATAGAGGATAAAAAAATTGTTCAGTATAAGATAGAAATTTAATCCATTGATTGACCATCAGACGTTATATTTTCACGAGTGGCGAAGCCACGAGTGAAAATATAACAGTCTGATGTTCACGAAATGGATTAAATTCGATCTTATACTGAACAAATACAATTATTCTATTTATTTATGCTTTTAAGCCACTTTTTAAACGAAATTGTTTGACAATTGAGAAAGCGAAAGTAAATGATTAACTCCGTGTTGAGCCCCAACTTTATATCGAACACATTTTCAAAACAGTTTCCCGTACGATGACGTCACTTATTTATTGGTTTGACGTCATCCGAATTACTTCGTTGCTCCCGAGTTTGGATTCGTGCTCTTCCGGTGAGTAGTTCGCGACAAATTGGACTGCCGGAATTTAACGATAAGACACGATTGACTACGATTCTTGGGGAGCCCTACGGGGAAAATTCATAATAAAAGCGATTGGTGATAATCCACTGCAGTGGATTACCAAGTGATAATCCACTGCTATTTCATGGTAATCCACCGAAAAGCATAAATAATATGTTATCACAACTACGATTAAACACATGGCAATGTAAATGATACAGTTTAAAGACAAAATGTTGTTAGGCCATCACACTTGAAAACATATTGACGCCAACTCGAAAAGTTGGCTGTTTGATTGTAGACTTATCAAAGGAGATTGTTTTTGACGTTATGATACCAACCGTTTTAGCTTACAAAGCGTTTGAGATGAATCTGATATCATTCTCAAATTTTTGATTCGTCATATTATGAAGTACAAACAATATAGAACAAACCTGCTTAACCCTTTTCACTATCAAATCGTTCTTGAGATTTTTACCCCATCACCGTTTCTTTGTCGTCTGCTTCAGTTTGGTTGTTTGCAATATCATTTTAAAGTAAGATTCACAGTAGATTAACTTAAATTATATCGATTCGAGTATCAACTAGTTTGGATCCTGACCAAACGCCGCGTTACGCGGCGTCTGATAAGGATCCAAACTGTTTGCAAACGCGCTTTCAGGCGTCATTATGAGTGAAAGGGTCAATGGAGAATTGGGATATTTGGTCATCTGTCATATGAAACAGTAGACTGAATACTAAATGAAGGAAGTAAAGTAAAGAGGTAATACATGCTATTATTGTATAAAATGTATTTGTGTTCACTCCAAGTTAGGCAATCATTATTAATACTGAATCTCGCTTTAGACGGGTTATACTGTACGTTATTCGATCGTGATATAACATTTCAATGTTATAGGACTAGTGTCATCAGAACTTAATCGCTTTCACATATTAATATTGTCATTGCGTGAGATTAGAAATAAGCCTTGCTCTATATAACAAACAAAATAAAAAGGAGAATCCCACAAGTGGCTTCTGTTGTACAGTGGGGAATACATTTTTAATTCTCGTATAACTATTATCGTAGGTGTCTACCCCTTTACCTCCATAGTGCCGCTTTAATCTTTTTCCCTGTAATATAGTTTCAACGTTTAGGACTAATGTTAGAACTAACTTTCTAAACGAATGTCAAACAAGTTTTATCCTGATTAGACGCCACGTTGGCGTCATTGACAGTGACAGTGTTAAAAGGAAAGAAATACAAACACTGCGCGATAAAAAACAGAAAAATAATTTTATTATTAATTCTAATAATTCAACGTGTGTGTGATTGGCAACAATTTTGTATCTTGTTTGCAATGAACATGTTTGTTTAGCTTTACCCATTCTCTGCAATGACGTCGTCTGTTTTAATCAATTGCTGTCTGATTTATGTTCTCAATTATAAACTTTAGTTACATGTTTTTTTTTATTTCAGAATTTTTTAAATGTATGTTACATGTCGTCTGATCAAGATCCTAATGGTTTGTAAATAGTCATTGTACTTAGGGTATAGCTGTATATGAAAACCTTTATAGATAAAACATAACATGTTATTGTTTATAATCTATAAATACAATTATACAAGAAGACTCATCTAGTATTCTCGTTTATGATATGTAAGAATGATTTTAATCCAAAATCTACTCTACAATTAGTACTGAGACGCCAAAATATATGAGACCAAAGTCTATCACTTTATCCCATCAAATTTGAAGTAATCTGTAAATTCTATGAGATAACTTTCATCGTTAACAGAACAAAATATTCGACAGAAAGCTACATGGTTTTGATGTTGAAAGAAGATTGTTCTATGTTACTATTCAGAGTCCTAAATGCAGGTTGCTGTTAAAACTTGATTAAGCTAATAGTTTGATCCATGTTAGAATTGTAGAAACTTCGTGTCTGACCAGGGCCAAAAACACCAAATAACAGTCATCATTTCCACAGCACGGGTTCTGGTTCCAAACTACTATTTGTACCCCTCGGGTACAGTACACTAAAAAGCCTGCCTTTCAAATGTTACATTGTTACTTCTGTTAAATAACACATTTTCGATTGAAGTATAGCTTAAATGGATACGATTTTATTTCTTCTTCAACAGATATCTGTCTGATGTCAATATACTACTTCTCCCATTATACTGTTAAAGCTTATCAATGTCCTGTACTGACTTAAATGATTTTGCATTTGATTCCGACTAGAGTAATTGTACCAGATATCCAACACTTATGTGTGATTGGATCTGCGTGATATCCTCAGAGAATTACACACGATTTAATACTTTTCCTGTCGTGATATTGTCTGACATTAACGTTCGAAGAAATATTGTTCTACATGTATGCATACAAGTACAGTGCCCCTCCCTATAACGGTGATCCGGACAACGATTCCTTCCTTCCAACAATGCTTGCCGCTGTGCTCCGAAACAAAAAAAGGTTGACAAAAAAAGAAAACCAGTAATGAAGAGTGACACATAACTTGAATCAAGAATAGACGCCGCGTCTGATCTGGATTCAGGCTGTTTGCAAATATAATCAAGTTTCCTTTAGTTTAAACATATTTATTTGCATAATAACATGTGCAAAGGGATTGGGCTACAGATTATTAGAACATTATGGCTCTTTCCCTTGATATATACAAAACAGTGGCATAGCATAATAAAGTAGAAAATACAGTAGTTACTTTGTTAGAATATCAATCGATGGCATAACCGGGGTGATGTTTAAACTCATTTACTTTAAAACAAATTGTTCGTTTAACGATTTTCAAAAAAAGTTGTAATCGACTATATAGTCCTTTTATCCAATAAAGTGTTTAATATGATAAGTAGGATAAGTTTCAAATACTCTTTGAAGTACAACTTAATGGCAACATATTGGTTTTAGAGTGCCACCGGTTAAACTAAAGCAAAGCAACATAACTATATATAAAAAATAGCATAAACTTATTGTTGCGTGTTTGTTGAGAATCGCATGGTATCGTCGATGTACTTATGGACTGTCTGAAAAATATGCATATTAAAATCGGGAGGTTTCGATTCATCTCCAGATAATAGGAGATCTAAGGTGACTTGACTTATTTGAGACAGGTTGACTAGCATAATGTTTCGTGTTTGTGTGTATAAGGGACATTCAAGAAAAAAATGAAAAGAATTCTCGCATGGACTTCCGCACCTACATGATGGATCTGCAACTAGATTTCAACGAAATAAATCGTAGTTTAAACAACTACATTGATAGAAATTTGGTGATTTATCTATATTACTCCCTAGTGCGGTCTTAAAAGACTGTATGGTAGTTTTGTTTTAAGGCATTCCAGCTATGTGTGGTTGACACTATAAATGCACGTTCAGTTAAACGTAAGCGTGTATTTGGGATATATTAGTCATTATTATTTCTTAGTGGATAATTAGATACTTCGCTTACAAGAGGAGGTAGTATATTGCTAAGATATGGTGGAACAGAATGGTTATGCATTTTATAAAACAAAACTAGTTTCTTTTTCTCTATTCGAAATTCTAAAGTCTCAAGTTCTGCTTCTCTATAAATAAACTCTTTTTTACAAAATATCGGTAACCCACATGCTATTATTGCTGCTTCTAATTGTATGCTTTCTAGACGTTGCTTATCGACCTGAGAACAGCCATCCCATTCTGATGCGTATTCTAATACTGGGAGGATAAAACATTTGAAACTTTTTAATAAAGTTCGTCGATTTAGAATGTATTTAAGTTTTCTTAATACAGAGACCTTTTTCATACAAGATTGATATATACTATCTATATGGGAAGACCATTTACAATCAGAAGATAAATTTACTCCTAAATGTCTATGAGAAGAAACGGGTTCGAGTAAGTTGTCATCAAATGTTAAGTTTAAATTGAAAGAGTTAGTCGAATTTGTTATGAATAACACATTAGTTTTATTTGGGTTAAACTTTATCAACCATGTTTTGGACCAAGAAGATATCCTTTCCAAATCTCTGTTTATTACAGTTTCTATTTCATTAACTTTTTGAGAAGAAAATGACAATGAGGTATCGTCCGCGAATAGACGTGCTAGTGTCTCCAAGGAATCTTCAATATCATTTATGTATATAAGAAAAAGGAGAGGCCAAGTACAGATCCCTGGGGGACACCAGCATTTAACTTATTGAAACATGATGTTTAGTTATTAACCAAAACCTGTTGTTCTCGATTATTGAGGTAATTTTCTACCCATTTTAAAATTATTCCCTTGAAACCGTATCCCTTAAGTTTTTGTATAAGACCTCTATGCCAAACCCTGTAAAAAACTTTGGAAATATCACAAAAAAGCTCACAAGTATGTTGCTTTCGTTCTAAAGAATTACTAATAGAATCATACATTTCAATAAGTTGATAAACAGTTGAATGATTAGGAAGGAATCCTGATTGATATTGATAGATAAGATTATGTTCTACAGTAAAATTATACATATACTTGAAAACAACACGTTCAAAAACCTTTCCCACCCATGATAGTAGGGAGACTGGTCTATAATTCGACACTATAGCTTTTTTCCATATATTAGGAAATGTTGAAGAATTAAGAGATAAGTTAAACAAATTAGAAAGAGGTTTACTAACAGAATCAAGAGTGGCTTTCAACATATTATGACTAATCGTATCACAGCCTGTTGCTTTTCCTAATTTAAGATTCCCTAAGATGTCATGAACGTCTGTTTCTAAAATAGTTAAAGAGTCAAAGGAAGCGTTAGTACGAATTATGAAGTCTAGTAAATTTGTGTTTGATTCATCAATAGTTGAAATTGAGAAGAAGTATTTATTTAAGATATCCGGCTTTTTTTAGTCATCCATTATCACTGAACCAGAATTGAGATCCAAAAGTGGGGGAATTGTTGATGAGTGTCCTGACTGACGCGTGATTCCGTTAATTAATTTCCAATAAGACCTTGGATCACTAGTGTGTAAAGTGTCAATTAATCCACTAACGTTTTCAAAAAAGTAAAGTCTGGAGTGTTTTTCATATTATTTATCTTATTTCTTTGCGCTTTAAATTTATTTAAGTTTGTTAAGTTTTTAGTAGATTTATATTTAGCATGCAGTCTATTTCTAATTCTTATTTCTCTTCTGATGTCACTATTCATCCAAGGTTTATCGTTTGTTCTAATGGTTACTTCTTTTAAAGGAATACATCGTTTAGCCATTGAAAGATAGTTATCAGTAAATTTAACACACGCTTCATTTATATCAGAATTTTAAAAGTAGGTTACCCAGTCAATGTTTGATATCAGATTATTGAATTTAACATTGTCGCCATTTTTGTATATCCATACACTTCTCTTGTAAGATTTGCGTATTTTAACAGGTACATTAAGATGACAAACAGAGGCATTATGATCATTCACTGCTCTATTAACTTCAACAACATAGGCACTAGTATATGAGCAACACTCGCTTATTAAAATTGGATCTAAAAGTGTACTACTAGTAGCACCAATACGAGTTGGTTCATCTATAATATTAGAGAGACCAAATTTACAATTAAATTATTTAATGGATGTCTACTAAAATTGGAAAGCATATCAACATTAATGTCTCCAGTTATAAGAATATGACTAGATGTTTCACAAGCTTTATCAACAGAATAGATACAATTTTCCCAAAATATAGCCCTTGCATTAGGGGGTCTGTACACAGTACATAACATTAGAGTTATATTATTAAGTCTACCTTCAAGCCATAGTGTTTCCTCTAATGGCGATTCTAGGTCATTGCGTCTTTTACAAAACAAAGTGTCCGAGCAGTAAATTAAAATCCCCCACCCGCAAAATTCCCTTCTTTCCTGAAAGGAGCACAAACATTATCTAATAAAATGTCATCTGTGTGTATATTATTGTCTAAGCGAGTTTCAGTGATGCATAGTATATTATATTCGTCTGCGATGTCTGCAAGATAATCAAGTTTATTTATAATACTTCGTGCATTCCAGTTAAAAATAGATATTTCGGAAATGGGGCCTGGGTTTCTTTCAACGTCCATTGATAAAACAATAAGAATCATGATAAGAAGATGAAAATGGCTATTCAGAAAATAACTTTTTACTGCAAGAAATTTTAGTCGGCTTAATGTTTCTGTTATGTACTTTTGTAAAATAACGAGAAACAAATTCAAAAAACTATTTTCACAACATCTTGACTGAAACAAACACCTCTTGATGATTCGACAATAACATTTACTATGAAATGTTCCTATGGCAGCTCGGTATAACATGATATAGACAGACATTATCCATTATCGTAAATGAAGTTTTCCGAGCTGCCATAACAAGAAGCGACATGTCCATATGTACATCCATGAGCAAGCGACAAAACAAGCAACAATTGAACTGGTAAAAAGAAAAAAATGAAATAGAATAAAAGGAAAAGGAAAATACAGTACATCTCCGATTTTACCATTTTGAAATTGGAAATTCCAAGGAAAACTACTTTTATTAGTAATGATAAAGTTGTTTTTTTAATTGATTGTTTACTATTTATACCTAAAACTATTCTGAAAATAGATTTCTAAACGGTAACTCATACTGTACAATAAATAAATTTAAAGGGTTGCCCCCCTTCATATAATCACCTTTGACTAAGAATCCACCATAAAAGGAACTACAACATTCATATACAAAAACACCGTAGCACAAAATTCACGTGCAATTCCTATCGGTGTACAACGTTTTACAATCTTTGTAAAGCGACGCCAGTGTGTAGTGAGCCCAGTGGACAATAAATCAATAATGGATTAAGTGGATACTGGCTGCCTGTCTCTCTCAATGCAGAAAAGACGAGGAAGGGAAGTTTAACAGAAGGTAGTACACTATACTAATTAAATATGAATTATCATCAATCTAGGACATTTCATGTATGGATCCAGCTCCAGTAACTAAATAAAAAAATCGAAAGCTAAGAATATTCTGTCTAAGAATATTATTGCCTGTTCAAAGATTTCCTCTGCGAACTAATTCGAAGTCAGTTTTAAATTATTGTTGTCAAAATTAAAACACATACTCAGTACGTTTAACAAACACATTTTTCAGGGTCTGTTTATCTAGTTTACATTGTTTTACAAAGTCAAGTGATAGTCGTTACATATGGAGTGTAAACTGTTTTAAAAGACCACTATATGAGTAAGCAAAGTGATCATTAATGCAACGAGTCGCTCGGTGCAGACCGAAAGTAATGCAGAAGGGTAATAAAGAACCTTCTGCATTAATTAACCCCGTATAAAACTGCTACCATTCATAATATCTATATGCATTATCGTTAAAGGTTTACTTAACTCTTTACCTGCCATGTGTTATCGTCTGCTTTCACCCTTTTACCGTCAAAATATCGTCTGCATTGATAGTATCCTCTGCAGTATTTTATATGTCATATTTAGGGTTATTGACTGAAGAAAAGTCAATACGAATGTTTAACAGTTTTTATTTTAATTAGACGCCTTGTTACACGGCGTCCGATCAGGATTCAAACTGTTTTCAAAGTCGCATTTGGCGCACTTGGCATTTGGAGAGTTAATACATGTTTGAAACATCCTGTTTTATAGAAAGTGCATGGACGTCGGTAGGATTCTATGGGTAAATATTACTACACAATCATGTAATACATCGTTACGACTCTGATTACACCAATTTGTCTGCTTTTAGTTCTAATGCAGCTTTCAATGATTGATTGGCTAAGCAGCTTTCCGGTAATTGTGTTGTTACGAGAGAATGCCATACTTTCTTATTAAATGCGTTTGAACTAAAAGAACTGGTGTCCATCGGAAACGGTTAAGACTGCCGACTAATCTCAATCTGTTGTTGTGGAGAAGACAGTTTTCTTTCCCAATAAATGCGTTTACGCTACAAATACCACATGCATTTCAAACCCGGGCTCCAAACTGTTTGCAATTCAAATAAATACAAACATTGTAAGAAATATTGAAAATATGTTTTTACATTTTACTGCGTTTTCGTTTCGTTTCAAATGCGTTTAAACAGGAAAGAATAACGTCTTATCCACTTGAACTCCTAGTGACAAGTCAATGCGTTATCTAAAAACAGTGTACCTGTGAATAGTACACATATCGTATGCAAACAGTGAAACTCCTGATCATAAGGCTCTGCACCTTTGCAATATATCGCTTAAATGTTTGGGGCCCGTTTCTTGTCCCATTTATGCCTTCCCTGCGTTCATTACCGCGAACTCTACAGAACCTTTTGACGCAAACAGCTCGCATCAGGGCGCATAGAGGAGGTGTGAATTAAAAGCATGCACTGTTGAAGGCACGTGAACAATAGGGCGCCCTGAGGCGAGCGGATCGCGGCGAGGGGTTCTATAGAGTTTAGTTTTTAGATAGAGTCCGCGGTAATCAACACAGGGCTGGATATAGCAATGAACTTAAAAATAATACAACTCAAACTATTTAACCAAAAACTCTATGAATACGCATTCTAATATCTAGCCCCCCCCCCCCCCCCCCCACACACACACACCTGAAGAACGATAGTTCCACTACATGTATATGTGACCAAGTGTAAAGTTGTCATTCCGCCATTATTTGTCCCATTTTGTCCCATTTCGTTTATATTTGCTACATTCCAGCTTTTAATTTCTATTGCGGTTTTATTATGTCCTTTTGGATGAATACGCCTGAGTGACGTCATTGAAGAGTAGCTCTTGCATTATAGGCAGTTCATTGGTTGTTCTCACTGGGTAAATATCTCTGCTTTAGCCGTGACTCGTTTAACTAGTTTCGAAGGTTCGAAGAAGATTGTTTCACGTATTTGGGTGTGTCAGCTATTTCTACAATTGGTAATGTATAGGAAATGTTGTTGATATAGTTCTGCAACGTGGCATGAATTGTTCCTTTTAAATTAAATAGCATTTAAGGTATTTTCGGTTCGTGAATCGTTTGTAATGTGTTTTCGCGCCATTCGCGAAAGTTGAAATGGAAGCTTGAACGTTCATTTATCTGTCTAACATTTGTAACATAGTCACAACATCATACTTGGAATGTTCACCTTTAATCTTTACAGCAGCACATTATTAGGACACCATGGAGTGAGTGAGTTTGGGTGTGGAGTTGGTACTGGAGGAGCGTTTGGTTTGATAAACTGGTAAGAATTGTTCTGTATTGAATATTGTGTTATTTTGTATATTTAATGCATAGAAGGCATTACGTTATTATATAGGTTGAGTCCATTTTGTAAATGGGGGTTCTATGCTGTATAGCCACTTAGAACATTGATATAAGTGTTGACAAAGGCGTTGAAAGTTGGTATTATGTTGTTTCAACTGTTATGTTGGATAAGTTACATTATGTTGTTATGTTGTAAATATTCACAACAGTCATGTTGTGAATGTTCACAACATATATGCTTATGTTTCAGTTTTAAGGAACTATTATAAGACAAATGCTTAGTGTGCTTTTAACCAATGTATTTTCAGGATGCTAACTTTTTGGATTACTATATTGCCATGGTATTTTGACGTTAGTCCTGTGATGTGATATGGTGTGTAACCGAGGTGTAATTAGACGTATGACAGAGAACCAGGCTTGTTTTATCATTGTCTCACGCCCGGCGACCCACCCTCCTTATAGTGTTGAACCCGTGTAATATTCATAAACTGTAAACAGTGCAGCTAATAATACCACTGAGCTAGTTGGTTATATATATACAACATATGCAACATTAAACATATGGCAAATTCTGATTTACTTTCAATCTGTTTTAAATGGTCACCATGTGTTTAAGATTTGAAACAGACTATGGAATAACGGGTTTAGTAAACGTGACTTAGAAAAACAACCGTGAAGCAGATTATAATACAGTGGAGAATGTGTTATTCTTTCCCAATAAACGCGTTTACGCTAAAACTATTATTTACAATACAAACAGTTGGGAGCCAGATCAGACGCCTGGCAACCCGGCGTCTGATCAGGCTTCAAACTGTTTGCCACCAAGATAAACATGAATTATCTGAATTGTCTAAAAGTTGTACTTTTCTACGTTTTAGGGCTTTGCGTTTGCGTACATTTGCGTTTAAACGGGAAAAAATAATAGATTCTCCACTGTACATGTACATATATACATTTGTAACACGGATACATGTACCATACAGCAAGCCAACTGTTTCGTATTCCCTAAATAATCTGTTGGTATTTTGTCAATTACTCGTTGTTATATTTCAAATAAATAATCTAATCGCCTTTACCATTCCCCTACTAATCCAGACGTTACACAAATTTGCCTATAGTATTCAAATAATATCAGACACCGCGAATAGTGGCCTCTTTTATAGATTCGACCTATTTGATCCTCATGTTATGGTTTTTGTGGCGTTTGTCGTCAGACAACGCCACAATGTCAGTACTGAATTTCAACAATCGTATCACATGCTACAGTCGGTCTTTAACGACCATCAAAATGAGGTTATATAGGTTTCAAAGACAGGTGACTGCTTACTGCAGGTTGGAAAAAATGCAGACCGCTCCCATAAGACCGTTATTCACTACATCTGACCTGAATAAAAAGCCATCTGTCTTTTATGTGCACGTTGCTACCTCATTGCATGCTCGCTAACACCAGGCATTACTGTGGCCGGGTTTGATACCTTATAACAGCTAATATTCCGACGTATTTAACAAATAGACCCTGAATATATGGGCGATTGCTTAACTAATTTATCACATAAAACGTAGAAAGTAAGTCTGGCAATAAATCCACTCAGGTACGCTTAAAATTATTTGTATTTGTGATAAAAACAATTACAAGAAAAACTCAAATAAAAAGTATGCTAAGAAGTGGCATCGCGCCGTGCGCGGAGCGATACAACAGGACGGGGCCCGTTCGATTCACTGTCCGGAACACGTTCCAAACCTGTTCCAGAACAGCTCTCAATCGAACGCAATTTTTCTATTTAGAACAGGAAGTTGAAAATTCAAAATGGCGTCAAAATAAAATAATGATTGCAGTTAACCCAAAGTTGTTATTGTTTTTCTTGCTATCCCGTCCAGAGAATAGTTTTGAATCAAAGAGCAGCACTACATTAGTACCACTGGTTAAATTTCTTAAAATAATCACCATTTTCATCCTCATTATACTAAAGAACATTTGTGCACCAGTCAAATTGTAGCGCTTATAATGTAGCCACGTCTGTGTCGGAGCACAGGAACTTGGCACATTTATTTTTGTAAAATAATGTTTGTTTTTTACTATATCATATAAAAAAATTGGTATAACCAACAAGAAACCCGGTATAAAAATTAGATAAAAATATGTCATGTACTTGTTCATCGGGGTTGGTGTCAGTTAAGGTTTTGATGCAATTGTTGAAATTCCGCTGGCCAATGTGACCCAAAATATTACTATGCAGGACGGGGCTGATACATTTAACTGACTGTGCACATTTGTGCTTGAATGTTGCTTCAGGAGTTGTGAAAAACACTCCAAAGCAACATTTATAAAAAATCTGGCGTCTCCAATTGCTCCGATTGCCGCCATGTTGATGACGTCACTGTTCCGACTGCACCACCTCGAAAACCAGAACAGTTGGAACATGTCCGGAACACTGTTCCACTGCATTCGATTGATGTTCCGTCTGTCAACAGTGAATCGAACGGGCCCTTTAGTTCCAAAAGTCGGCAGCAAGTAAGTAAAAATGTCAAATTTTCGTAATTTACTCCAACATACACAATTTCAACTGATCAGTCAAATTCTCTATGTAATTTATTAATGTTTTATGTACTGAATTCAGTAATACGGCCTTATGAAAACTTATTGCCCAGCCTTAGCTCGTTACGGAGTGGGTGGGGGGAAAAGTGACAGTCGGTAACCATCTTTTAACGGATGCAACTTTTCAAGCCTTTGGGATCCTTATCAGAAGCCGCGTAAAGCGGCATCTGATCAGGATCCACAATGGTTGACATTTTTTTATTAGTTTAAACCACAGAATTATACACTGACGGAATTGAAACCTCGCGCGGCGCATACGAGACTCGCGAGACTTGAAAAGAGAATTTCTATCGGTAGTTAATTTGATAAATGTCTGTTTCGAAGCATTGTTCACGGGTTTATATTCCCGTCAATTGATAGGAATGTACACCAAGTCATTTATATTCTATAAAATGTCAATAAAAACACAAGAGTCGGTAAATTTTCACCCCACAAATGACTGACAACGAGGCAAAAAGTGAAGATGTTGTCACGTGACACATAATCTCGCAAAATTTTACCGCCGCGAGAGCTCAGATGCTCGCCTATTCAACTTCAATGAGTTGCAATTCCGTTTTGTATAATTCCGTGTTTAAACTTTTAGAACAGACGACTTTTCAAGAAAAGCTATTTGATCAAAAGCCACCTTTTAACGGATGAAAGATATGCTTTCATACATTTTAGATCGTTATCAGAAGCCGTGTAGAGCTTAAGATCCACAATTATTGACACTTAGTTTTAGAACAGACTATATTTGCTTTAATGCTTTTTAGCTCACCTGGCACGAAGTGCCAAGGTGAGCTTTTAGGATCGCTGGATGTCCGTCGTCCATCGTCTGTCCGTCCACAATTTGTTGTGAACACTCTAGCGGCTACAAATTTCATCCGATCTTCATGAAACGTAATGACAATGTTTGTCTTGATAAAATATAGGTCAAGTTTGAATATGGGTTATGTCGGGTCAAAAACTAGGTCACTAGGTCAAATTATAGAAAAACATTGTGAACACTCTAGAGGCTACAAATCTCATTGGATTATTATGTTACTTGGTCAGAATGTTTGCCTAATTGATATCTAGGTCAAGTTAAAATATGGGTTATGTCCGGTCAAAAACTAGTTCACTAGGTCAAATCATCGAAAAACCTTGTGAACACTCTAGAGGCTACAAATCTCATTGGATTATTATGTAACTTGGTCAGAATGTTTGCCTAATTGATATCTAGGTCAAGTTTGAATATGAGTTATGTCGGGTCATAAACTAAGTCACTAGGTCAAATCATAGGAAAACCTTGTTAACACTCTAGAAGCTACAAATCTCATCTGATCTTCATGACACTTGGTCAAAATGTTTTCCTCATCGATATCTAGGTCAAGTGTGAATGTGGGTCATGTCTGGTCAAAAACTAGGTCACTAGGTCAAATTATAGACAAACATTGTGATTTCTCTAGAGACTACAAATTTCATTGGATTTTAATGCAACTTTGTCTGAATGTTCGCCTAATTGATATCTAGGTCAAGTATAAATATGGATCATGTCTGGTTAGAAACTGGGTCACTACGTCAAATCAAAGAAAAACAGTGTTAACCCTCTAGAGGCTACAAATCTCATTAGATCTGAATGAAATATTTTCAGAATGTTTGCATACATCGAATCTAGGTCAAAATCAAACATGGATTCTGTCTGGTCAAAATCTAGGTCACTAGGTCAAAGCTTAGAAAATTCTTGTTTACACTCTAGAGGTTTATTGTGAGTCATGTCCAGTCGTAATCTAGGTCACTATAGGTCAAGTTTTATATGGTGAACCAGGTGAGCGATTTAGGGCCATGGTGGCCCTTTTTTGGTAGTGACTATTACTATTACTTTTTGATCAATTTGGATCCTGATCAGAAGCTGCATAAAGAAAGACTATCTATTGCATGATAGGTGCTCAAATTATTTTCAAGCAGTTTGGATCCTGATCAGAAGCCGTATATGGCGGCATATTCTCTTTTCCAGTCATCCGTGGGCATGTAATGTCATATGCATACTCTTGGTCCTTCATTCGGATGGCGTCGGTCTTACTTGGAGAAAAAATTAAATCTAATTTTCGGCAACTTATGTAAGACCTTTGTAGTATTCATAGGACCTATTCAGATAATAATGCGTAAAAATGAATGAGATGAAAAGCGACGCTGTATACTAGCTTATATGTAGATTTCGGGTTTGTTGTCCCCGAGTGCGCATGCTCGCTAAGTGTAAACAGACAGAGTATGACGTAGCACTGGAAAACAGAAATGTCAGGATCAACATAATTGTTGACACTGACACTAATATTAACATTTTGAAACATTGTGAACTGATGACCATAATGGCAAATGCATGTGTTCCTAATTACTTAATTTTCAAAGATAATGCTTTGTCTTCGCATCAACTTATAACAAATTGAATGTTTCCCTATATGTATATCCTTTTATCCTCTATGTGGTACGCTTGGACCAAAAATGGTATGTTTTGAATCGGTACGCTTTGACCATAACCCTCTTAACCCATTGCCCAATAGCTTGTTTCTAGTATCATGATACAGGGATAAAAGAAATGGAATTTGTCACTCGTCCTCAAGTTAAAGTTTTGACCCCTTTGAGTTTGAGTTTGACGCTAACAAATAAGCGATATTCGGCCCCCTTTCCCAAGTAAAAAAAACAACTTTTCCTAACATTTTGTAAAATACCACAGTGCTTAAAGATTTCATTGCAAATTACATTAAAACTACTGTTTTTACAGATTTTACAGATTTTACATCACTCTTGAGGTAGATGGTGAATCTACAACATACCTTGCAGATGCATCATTAGTGGAGATGATGAATTCAGAAGGTAAATTAAGCATTAGATCTTTTCTAAAATGTTGTTATAATGGGTTAAATCAGGGCTCCAGATATCATAAGATGCAGTACTACGGTACCAGGGGTCGTGAGTTCGATCCCACGCCGGACGAGCGGTCTGACTAGGGGATTTTTTCTGAGTCCCCGATGATGTACAGGAATGTCCTTGAGCAAGACATGTACCGCGAATTGCTCCTCTCCACCCAGGGGTTAACACGGGTACCTGTGAAGGGTCTGAGTCGGTACTGCGGCTGCATTTGACTGCGCCATATGTTAGCAGTGCTCAATATTGTAGGCAAGATGGCTAAATGATCAGGGGAGTAAATGTACAGTCGGTTGAGCGGTCATTCGGACTGAAAGTAGACTATAACTTGGTATATTACTCTTTTTTTGTCCTGCAGGAGGAGTGGAAAATAATGTGTATGATCTATTAAATTGTCGTTTTCCCCCATAAATTAGCTTTGACATGTTTGATTTTTTTAGCTCACCTGGCTACAAATCTAATTGGCTCTTGATGAAACTTGGTCAGAATGTTTGTTTAATTGATATCTGGGTCAAGTTTGAATATGGGTCATGTCTGGTCAAAAACTAGGTCACTAGGTCAAATTATAGAAAAACCTTGTGAACACTCTTGAGGCTACAAATCTCATTGGATCTTGATGAAATTTGGTCAGAATGTTTGTCGCATTGATATCTAGGTCAAGTTTGAATATGGGTCATGTCCGGTCAAAAACTAGGTCACTAGGTCAAATCATTGGGAAATCTTGTTTACACTCTATAGGTTGATTGTGGGTATACATGTCCAGTCATAATCTAGGTCACTATAGGTCAAGTTTGCCATGGTGTACCAGGTGAGCGATTTAGGGCCATAGTGGCCCTTGTTTAATAAACCTTTTCTGTCGGTTAATCACGCTCAAATCGGATGTTGACTTATCTAGGACCCCATCGTAATATCTTGGCCATTTCCAAATTCTGTTGGCAAAGCACTCTGAACAGGAGTATAGCAGAAACTTGTGAGGTGTTCCGACTGAGCCAAAAAGACCTAGGCCATTGTGTAAAACACGGACCTTTCTTGCTACCAGCGGATACCGTAATAACGCCTACACTATATCAACAGCCACCATTAATGTAATAAATCTGAAGTAGTTTATATTGCTTATTTCATTTATACAAACTTAAAAAGTCTCTCGATTTCATACTGACCAATTATTAACGTTTTATCACAAGAATAACGTGACCGGACTGGTCCGCCTTGATGACACTACCGCCATTTTGCGAAAATTACTTCTGTACGTCTGTATAACTGTAAAAATGTCCGATCTGTAAGAAGGTTTTTGACACAAAAAGGAGTAGTGTTCTGCCATAATACTTTGCATAAATAATAATAATAATAATAATCTTTATTTCCTCCAGATAAGGAGAGCATAGATCATAGAATACAAACAGTGCAAACGTGTATATACATATAAAGTGACAAAACATGGACGACATAAGAAAATCAACAACAACAACAACAACAAACAAACAGACAGACAGACAAAAACAAACAAGAAGAGCAACATATGAAGTCATTATGAGGTGAAGTATAGTTGCCTGCATTTGACCCCCATGAAGAGACAAATGCACACAATTATACTTCCACCTATTCATTCATGTCGAAATAATATATACAGTCAATCTGACAGGTGAGTCTATCACAATAATATATATATATATCCTTATTTCCTCCATATTGAAGATTACAAACCATAGATAAGTATATACAGCATGTGACAAACAACAATCAATACAATATACATGAAAAGAAATGAAGTATGTGTCAATCTAGTAGTAGAAAGGAAAGCATACTTATGCAAACATGATAACAATGTTTAAATGGCCTTGAAATTGGTCTTGAAATTGGCAGTCAAAATCTTGTACTTTGAACAACTCCTTCAACTTCAACCTGATTCACTTGATATAAATGTTACTTAGGAGTAGTATATGTGCAAGACACAAATTTCAGGTCTCTGTGACCTTGACCTTTTTCCTTGAAATCAGTCTTGAAATTGGCAAGCAAAATCTTGTACTTTGAACTCCTCCTTCACTTTAAACCTGATTCACTTGATGCTTGGCATAAATGTTACTCAGTAGTAGATGTGCGAGACACAAATTTCAAATCTCTGTGACATTGACCTTTGGCCTTGAAATTGGTCTTAAAATTGGCAGGCATAATCTTGTACGGCGACTTCCTCCTTCACTTTCAACCGGATTTACTTGATCCTCGGCATGAATGTTACTCAGGAGTTGCAGAGTGTCATATACCATTTTGAAATCATTATGACCTTGGCTTACACCTTTGACCTTATTGTAAAACCTTATTGAAAACGTCTGCAGAGTGTGACAGAGTGCTGTATAGTGGGGGTATTTTTCACCTTTAGTGATAGCCGTTCTAGTTTTGAAAATAGGTGACCACTTCAAGCAGGCTGAAACTAAGTAGAATGCGCCTTTAGGCACATTCTGCTTTACCTTCAACCTGCTTTAAGCAACGACCTTCTAGGATATAGAAATACATGTATTTCTTATATTGATACTGTATTCAGGACCTTTTTCTTTATTGGAAGAATAAAGTAAAGGCATTAAAAGGTGTATTTATCTTATTCAACACTGAATAACTGTCATATGAAAATGATGCGTGCTATACTTCTAAAACTTGGCTCAACCTTTATTTTATAGAAACATGGACTTTGTGGCATAGTTTGGATTCTGATCAAGTCTCAAGTTCAGTGGGGCCTGGTCTGGATCCAAGCTGTTTGCAAAAGTTTTTGATATTGGTATTTATTGCTGGAACCAGTAAAGCTAGGTTAACCCCAACCCTCCTAGCTCTGAAACTATCGCCGTCTGCTACTGTTCTAAAAATAGACTTTTCTAAATTTCTTTTCAAAACATGGTCAGTGTGTCCCACATTTTGAATTCTAATAAGACACCACATTACCTGGCATCCCATTAGGATCCAAACTGTTTGCATAGGTTACTATAGTTACAAGGTGTGCATTCTAAGAGCTAATCAGGTAAAAATGGTATTGATGAGTTTTGCAAATTGTTATGAGTTGTCAAGTAACTCTTATCTACCGGTAGATGAAAAATGTGTGACAAATTGTACATGCATATCCTATGTCAGAGCTCCAGACAAGGGGAATATTTTGAAAACAATTTTTTATGTCTGCTCAAAAATATATGGTGTGACTACTCATTCTCGAAGAGACAATTTTATTGAGTAGTCAAAACAAAGTTTAAACGTTAAGGAGGATGTGCTGAAAATATTTAGTTCAGTCACTCTTATCTGGAACCCACTGGTAGGCATGGGAAAGTAAATTTCAGATATATAGAAGACTCTATCTTTTCAGACACCTTTTAAGAAGGAGTAAACTCCAGTTTTTAAACATTTTCTCCTTCATTTCTGCACCAAATCCTATGGTGTGACTAAAAGAGACACTTCTAATGAGTGACACTGTGGGGTTTAATGCAGAAAAAAAGATGTATGTGTTTAAAATACTTCCCTTATCTGGAACTCTGAAAAGCTAATTTCACAAATTGCCTTCATTTATTTTTTATAGGAGCAGAAAAGAATGCGCAAAGAACTGGATGATGAGGGCAAAGCTATGAAATATCTGGAACACTTGCTGAAGAAGTTCCTCAAAACACAGCATCAGCAACAGACAACAAGTCAGGTTGAAATGGAAACAGAAGACAGTGACTCTTGATGGCGTGACGACAGTATATAGGTGTAATAGCTAGACACTTGTTTGTATATGAGGAAAAGAAAGGAACTGAAGCATTTATTTAAATACCCGAATCACTTTCGTAAGACTGTCGTGATAATGGGATGTGTAGTATTTATTACAGTTAAACCTCTGAAAATCGAATGCCTCTGGACTGAGAAAAAAATATCGGATTAGATAGGTTACCGGTACCCGAATCAATGACATTCGTTAGACTGTCGTGATAATGGGATGTGTAGTATTTATTACAGTAAAACCTGAAACTCGATTGCTTCTGGACTGAGAAATAAGATCGGGTTATATAGGTTTCTGGACTGAGGAAGTTTAGCAGCCACTTGGAAGGAGTTAAATCGTCAATTATATGACCCTTTCCTTCACATTGGAGCGCTTTAACCCATTACCCCATAGCCTGATTCTATTTTTGAAAATTTGTGAAAATAAAATATTCAGTAATGTGTTGAAATTAAGTTTCAGCTTAAAGCAAGATGAATGTAAAGCATGCTGCTTTACTTACAACTAGCTTTACGTGGTCACCTGTTTTCAAAACTACAAAATGTACTGCCATGCTATAGCTACTAGCCATTAACATAAACCTATGGCAGAAGACTATTGAAGCATTTGCGTGTTTATACGTTTTATTGATCTTATAATATCTATTACTTTACATGTTTTTTTGGCTGACTCAATACACTAGTTTCATGTAGAATTATTACTTTATTAAAATTTTGAGAAGACATATGATCTTGTTGTTTAGTAATGCCAATATGCGTTTTCCCTGTATGAGTTGAAAAAAAGTATGTTTATGCCACGCTACAAAGTAGTGCATGGCATATAGTGTTACCCATATTTGTACATCTGAAGCTTTAAAAAGAGGATTTAACTTTAGCTCTGTTGTTGACGTTGACATGATACATTGCAGGTTAGTTCAGATTTTATCCCTTTGACCTTCACTAGCTTTGTTTTTAGCTCACCTGAGCACGAAGTGCTCATGGTGAGCTATTGTGACCGTGCTGTGTCCGGAGTCCGTAAACTTTTCCTTGTGAACACTCTAGAGGCCACACTTTTGGGCCAAATTTCATCAAACTTGCTCCAAATGTTGGTCCTGACAAAATCTAGGTCAAGTTTAAAAGTGGGTCATGTGGGATCAATAAATAGGTCATTAGGTCAAATCATAGAAAAACTTGTGAACACTCTAGAGACCACAATTTTCGGTCAAACTTCATCAAACTTGCTCCAAATGTTGTTCTTGACAAAATCTAGGTCAAGTTTGAAAGTGGGTCAAAATGTAGGTCACTAGGTCTAATCATAGCAAATCCTTGTGAACACTTTAGAGACCACAAGTGTGGACCAATCTTCAACACACTTGCTTCAAATGTTGTTCTTGATAAAATCTAGGTCAAGTTTAAAAGTGGGTCATGTGGGGTCAAAAGGAAGGTCACTAGGTCAAATCATAGAAAAACCTTATGAACACTCTAGAGACCACAATTTTCGGTCAAACTTCATCAAACTTGCTCCAAATGTTGTTCTTGACATAATCGAGGTCAAGTTCGAAAATGGGTCATAAGGGGTTAAAAAGTAGGTCATTAGGTCAAATCTTAAAAAAAAAATGTAAACACTCTAGAGGCCACACTTTTGGGCACATCTTCACTAAACTTGCTCCAAATGTTGTTCTTGACAAAATCTAGGTCAAGTTCGAAAGTGGGTCATGTGAGGTCAAAAAGTAGGTCACTAGGTCAACTTATAGCCAAACCTTGTGAACATTCTAGATGCCACAGTGTTTACACTATATAGCGTCTAGAATCAGTTAAAATATGACAAACTATATATTTATATATGACTTTAAGTCCTCAGATGATTTGGGTTATGGCCGAAATCGAAATATAAAACTATTTAGTTCATTTTACTCAGGGGAGGGATAAAGGGTCATCATGACCCTCTTGTTCTTTTAACCATTTCACTGACATGACTTCATCCATTGTTAGTTTTTTTATTTCTCTAATTTAGTACTTTTGATTAGGATACAAACTGTTTGCAAATAAACATAACTTTTGGTAAGGCAAAGAAGCGTTTAATATTATGGACCAAGTATTGCAGTTGGGATTCAGATATTGAGACATCTTCGTGATTTTAGTTACATGAATGACCCCATTGGCCCAGTGGTTTTAAAGTCATTGTGACAATCACTCATCTCTGAATTCCAATTTCCATGAGAGTAAGCCTTCCAGCTGACTTGCAAAAGATTGGAGGTTCTACCCAGTTGTTGATTTGTACCCATAAGTGTATAAAGGACATCTTAGGTCTTCCTCCACCTGTATTTAGCTGGATGTTTCGATATGACTGAAATCATGGAGAAATGTTATTTCTCCATGCTGAAATAGAAGCGACTTTGAATTCTAGGTTTTCGAGTTTTTATCACTTTTGGACTGCTGGTAAATTCCGCAACTTTACAGACAAACGCCACATCAGTACTATCAGTACTTTGATTAAATCTGAAATGTCCTAAAATAAGACTGAACACAAAACTGAGCAGGAAAACTAAAAAAGTAGGCGATATTGCAGCAAGAGAAGAGTTTACAAAAAGTATAGGTGCATTGATCCATATTCTGTCGATCTCGCCCTTATTTGTATATACAAACAGTTTGGATCCAGATCAGACGCCGCGTAACGCGGCGTCTGATCTGAATCCATACTGTTTGAAGCTCATAGTTAAGTTACTTAAAGTGACCATGAATAAATCCTAATTGATTATTTTCTCTACAAACCACATTTTTAAATCAGACGTTTTTGCGGCTGAATAAGAGTTAAGTCTCGAAGAGATTAGGCATGCATTAGGGCGAATCTTATCATTTATATTAGCAATGCATTCTATTCGGAACATGTGCGTGCAACGGACTGGCGTGCATTTAACATGAACTAGTGCCTCCTTTCGCCCATATTGCTTTGCGTTATAAAACATTTCGATTCCAGATCTGAATATGTCGGCGTCTGATTTGAATCAGATTTGTATTCGTATCGATCTTTTGTCGAACGGGAAAGTAAATTGACTTTCTAGACGCTTAAAAACATTGTACATGTAAGTACAGTAAATAAAAAGTTGCTTTAATCAAATAATAGTAATTTAACATTTAACCATGACTGGTACTTGAATAGGATACTTCTTATGTAGAAATACTAATGTTTTTCCCCAGTAGTGTGTTATTTTAAGCAATATAATTTACCTTTTCTTTTTGACTACTCACAGTTGTTTAATGCTATGTTGTGGTAAGTCAACCACGTCTAAACAGCCATGTCATTCAATTTAATTTACAGTTTCTTATAACAACTTTACAAACTTTGTTTATTGTACGTGACGCTGCTTTCTATCTTGAATTATCGGTTTACTCTCAAAGTCCAAAAAGTCAATATCTCCTAATTTCTCCCTTTCATATGCGGATTATTTTGCCGTCTACTGTTTCATGTAATTTTAATGATTTTTCGCCTAACTGTGCCATTCTATGTCCCTATTGATGACTTGTATATTCCGGGGTAGAAGTATTTTAAGTCGTTTCTGCTTGGATATACGTAGGTCATTTCGACTAGGATCCGTTGGCAAGGTAATGTCCGTCGTATGGAGGTGCAACTGTTTACTATGTCTATCAACCTTGGCTGATTGTGCTTGCAATAATGCATTTGTATTTCTCCATTCTATCTGTCTTTTTACACCCAGAGATGTGTGAGAGAGATATAGAGAGCTTGGTAAGTGTGCTATATTTAATAGTTGACAGCAGAAAAGCAGATGTAAACGTATACTCCGTCAAGCAATTCATGTGATTTGACTTGTAAAACTGTTCGAGGCAATCTTCCATGTTCTCACTGTGTGCTGAAACCTGTAACTAGTTTTTGGAATATCCAGATTAGCAAATCTATTAAATATAAAGGATTTTAATTCATTTACATTGCGGACTACTCAAAATATATCCAAGTTATCTAGCTTCAAAAGTCTGTGTTCGTCTTTACCCGTCACCGTGTGCGTTCTGTGTCTGTCGATATCAATATATGTGGTAAGTCGTTATCAATTGTTGATACCCCCATCTCGATCAATCGCCTTTTGCAAAGTAAATCCCATGTATTGAAACTTACATGTTAAGTAGCAAATAATGTTTTAGTTGGAATATGATTCAAAGATGACAAAGCATTCATAGTTTTAGCGTAAACCCGTGTTCACTGACAGGTTGTGGTGGAAATAGGATAAACAATACGTTTCGATGTCAAAACTTATATCTTGCTAACATTCAAATGATACATAATTTCACATGATGGTACTGCAATATGTTGTCTTTAAATGTCAGTCAGTTGTTTGTCAGTTAATTTCTTAAATATTAAACCCTCAGCTAAAACGTGGACCTACCCTGATCAGCGTGGCATTTGTTTATATCTGTGTTAGTGAAACCGTCTGTGGCAGTGGTATCCGGATAACGGGTGTGATACAACTAAGATTGAGAATTTGTGCATGTAAAGGTAACAAACACATCTTATAAACTGCAATATACTGTAAATTGCTTGCAATCAAGGTTTGAAAAAGGACATATATATCTCTTATAAAAATAATTAAGTGTGTAAGGCAGGACAAACTTGCCCTGCACTAATCTGCCATCAGTCCTTAAATATCAATAAAGTCCGCCCTCTTTAAGAAAAATTTAACGGAAAATAGTTGATGCCATTAAAATGATTTAATCACAGTTTAAAGATACCTTTCAAAAATAAGCTCGGGTTGAGTGTCATTTTTAACGATGCAGTATTCATACCAGCAACGCTACATAATTTCCAATATAACTGTTATGACTTAAGTTGCCACATGTTGTAATTTGTATGGCTGCGCACAAAGCTGGACAACGTAGCTTTCGTTTCGTGCTGTTTATACCACAGGGAGCCGTCACAATGAAATATGAACCAAAAGAAAATAATTATGAACATTAGATATATAGACAAGGGGTCGAACTTCTAATTTCCGAAGTGTACCCCTCTCTCAAGTTATGCCTCTACTGACAGCCGATCAAACGGTCTATCGGGTACAGCTCTTTACCAGTGAGTAGTCTAATGTATAAGCTACGTATATGCAAAGCAAAAAACTCCTAGTTAAAACGGTTCTCAGATGCCCCAAGGCAGAATCCCGAGAAACATCGCAATTTTGACAGGTAGTAAACAACCTCGTAATCGCCCGCTACCCGACTAAAACGGCCATTTGAACACTTGTCAGCGCGGAAATGGAGCTGCATGCAATAGCTAGTAAGCAACTATGACACTTACTGTGAAAACCGCGTTCCATTAACTTCGTGTACACTGCTGGACAAATGAAATTGTCCCCAAGCCATTTGTGAAATAGGTGGTATCTTACATATAGTAAAATATTAAAGTACATGTACATGTAAAGCAGAAAGCTGCTTATATATGAGCTATCTGCTTGTTCTTCATCTTGTTTTCAGCCCCCCCCCCCCCCCCCGCATACATGTAAAACACTGAAAACTAAAGGTCGTTTTTCATGTGTTTCATTGAATCTTGTTTAGGATTCATATCGTTAAAAGGGGCACCATTACGCTTTCTCATATATATAAAAGTTTGATAACAGTTATATTCTCTACATTGATAAACGCTGTACGATCCTGGTTACTCGTTGATTACTAATTACTGTTGAAAACAGTTTGAATCCAGACGAGACGCCGAGTAACTCGGCGCTTCATCTAGATCCAAACTGTATTGCACTCTGATGATAT
Source organism: Gari tellinella (assembly GCA_922989275.2). Lineage (NCBI taxonomy): Eukaryota > Metazoa > Mollusca > Bivalvia > Cardiida > Psammobiidae > Gari > Gari tellinella. The sequence continues at coordinate 76,084,526 of OV277868.1, read as the reverse complement.
TTTCTAGAAAAACAATCTTAAAGAATTGTTGGAGACGATGTTTTTGCAGAAGACATTAAAATCACTTACAATATGGTTAAGTGTACGGATATTAGCTAGACCCTCTTCAATGTTTCCTATAACCCAAATCGGAGATTATTGAGATCGGCAATACGTGATTTTGGTTTTTTAATTCTTTCAACACAATATGCAATTAACGTCCTAATCGGACGCCAAACTGGCTAACTCTCTCATTGATATTCTTCTGTCAATCTGATAATTTTCTTTTACTCTGAACAAATAGTATATGCATTATATATTGTAGCAGACGATTAAATGGAGATCTAAAGAATAAGCAGATGGTAAAATTTGGTGAAAAAGGGGTACAGCGAACGGCGTGTTACAGGCGCAATTTTGAGCTTTGACTTTGCTATGCTAGTACTCACCAAGCATGTTCATCATTTAATAAATCGCAAGTGTCACTCGACATTCATTGAGGACCCACATTGTTTGAAACTCTTGTGTTAGTTTTCAGTAGTATAAACTGAATTAAAATGCATTTTAGGCGACACTTTGAAACATGTAATGTCAGGACACGATAAACTTCCAGTAACAAATAACAATCTAAATTTATTTATTTTACATCGATTATAAAACATGCCATTTGCAAACGATGCATGCAGAAACGATTCACTCTCTACACCGGTTTTCTTTCGGAAATAAATAGTAAAAAACAACCGTAATATGACACAAAATGACTTCACGTTATAAAAAACTTGAATCTTCAATTAAAAGTTTCAAGGGTTAAATAATTTAAATGTGTCATACGATGTTTACTTACATCATTAAGTTGACCCCGTCTGAACCCATTTGCACCCAGTGGAGTGTCTGGTCTAACCTTTCATTTTCGTTTTGTTTTGCATTGTAATTCCTATCAGCAAACAGTATGGACTCTTATCAAACGCCGCATAATGCGGCGTCTTATCAGTGTCAACATTGTTTGTATATGCCCTATAAATTATATTGGATCGCGGGCACAAATGGATTAATCGGCAGATCTCCGTCTTAAGAACTGAAAAAAACAAAAGCACAATAGATGAGATGCGGATATCAGTCAGACGTACGTAATTGACACTTGCAGGAACCGAACTGCATGTTTTAATACCACTCGTCAACTACGGTTTAGCAGTGAAGAAAATAGTCTCGTTTGCATAACCAAGATATCGATTCAAATAACTTTCACTGCATCACCCAGAGAAGAATAGAAATTTACAAACGGTTTGGAACTTGATCAGAGGCCGCGATTATCAAAACTGTTTGGCACTCGTATCGAAGTTTCTACAGAAACTAAAAATACATTGAGTCAAATTTGACAAATAAGCAATCGACAATTATATACGTCAGATGACGTCACGGCAATGAAGGGGTTAAAACTCTAATTATCTGTACAAAGTGGAGGCATTGCAAACAATTTGGAGTACAATCAGACCGATGCACGGAGTGTCAGATCAGACTCCAAAATCACTCAAAACTTTCGGATAACCGTGGCCATTCCCAATCTAAAAAACACACAGTTGTTTTACAATTTGTTTAACTGTGTGCATGCTTCATTTCGCTTATATGGAAAAAGATTAAACATTTCCCCTAGTTAAGGTTGCCTAACGGTTCGGATACCATCGAGACGCTCGTTAACATTTGCCTTACACTAATGAAGTGATGCCTATGCTCGTATTATTTTGATTTTATCACTAGAACTAGAGTAAACGTACAATTAGATACAAAACAAATAAAGTTGCAATATCGACTGGTTACAATTGTCTTTTTCTGTTTTTGTTGAAGTAATATATTGGACATCTTGACAGAAAAAACATTAACATAATGACTTGGGACAAACCGTTTGAATCCAGACGCCGAATCAGGGGCCCGTTTTACTAAACAACTTACATGTACGCAAAATATTTGCGTAAGTTAAAATCGTTTAACTCTTTTTTTTGGATCATAAACGTTTGCAAACAGCAAATAGCCAGATCAGAGGACGCGCTAAAAGCGCGTCCTCTGATCTAGCTATTTGCTGTTTGTAGCAAGTGATAATAAAATATATAAATGTAAATTTAAAATTTTGACTTACGCAAAGGTTTTGCGTAAGTAGTTTAGAAAAACGAGCCCCTGATCTGGATTCAAGCTGTTTACAAATATAAGTCAAGTATGCTCAGCTCTCTAAGAGTATTAAATAGTATCTTGGGTCCGTTTCATAAAACTTCGTACGACAAATGTTGTCGTATGTCATATTATAAAAGTATCAATTATTATTTATTTCTCCATCTAATCCTGTATTGTGACATCTTTTTGGAATCGTCTTGAAAAGACGATTCCAAAAAGATGTCACAAGACAGTATTTTGTTTAGATAGAGAAATCACAAATTAAATGTACATGTATTTTAAAGTTTTGACTTACGACAACATTTGTCGTAAGAAGTTTTATGAAATGGGCCCCCGTATAACAACTCCCTCCAACCAACACACAAAATCTTCCATCGAGTGTTTGGTAAGTTGTACCAAAATACCGAATCATCTCGAATGTCTGGATGCTTCGCAGGTGTATACTGTGAAGTAGAAGTAAAATTGTTTCCCAATAATCGTGTTTACGTTATAACAATTATTTTCAATGCAAACGTCTTGGAGCCAGATCAGACGCCAGGTTACACGACGTCGAAGTGGGCTCCAAACTGTTTGCCACTCAGATTTATCCGTGTCGTTATTCTTATTATAAATAAGTCATTTCCCAGTTGCATTGCACTGCGTTTGCGTTTCATTTGCGTTTAAACGGAAACAAATACACCGACTATACAGTACATACATAGTACTCTATTGAATATTACATGTAGCACATTTAGAAATTGGAAGGCCATTTAAGGGATGCATATCATGCATTTGAAAAATACACGCATAAGTGATCAATGATATGCGACATCCGTCTGGTGTCAATCATGGACTATTATAATCTCAGGTTATATAAAATTAAAATATAATTAAATGAAGACATTAGAAGACATCATTTAATGGCGGTATAGTGTGTTTATTTTCTTTTGGTAACAGGTGGTGATATTGTTTAATTCTACAATCGTAATTTGAGTGGCACCCAGTCTTAAGCACAACCAGGGACCCGTTTCATAAAACTTCTTACGACAAAAGTTGTCGTAAGTCAGATTATAAAAGTCTCAATTATTATTTATTTCTCAATCTAATCCTGTCTTGTGACATCTTTTTGGAATCGTCTTGAAAAGAAGATTCCAAAAAGATGTCACAAGACAGGATTAGATAGAGAAATCAGAGATTAAATGTATTTTAAAGTTTTGACTTACGACAACATTTGTCGTAAGAAGTTTTATGAAACGGGCCCCTGGTTTGCAACTGGCACTTATATCAAAACATTTACAGGAAAATGAATAACGTCTTCTCCACTGTAAGGTGATAGTCTTTGTCGTATTATTCACCCAAGTCTAGTATATGTGTGTGTCCTGTTTCTGTATATGTTGAATATATTGGCGGAATTTAGCATCAATCCAGACAACCATTTCGTGACATTATTGGTTCGTTTCATCATATACATGATTGGGAACATAGAGATTTGAACAGTACACAAGTAATCATCACAAAGCAAACTAGTTAAAACCTTCACCATAAAGTGGGTTTAATTTTTTATTACAAGTGACAATCACTTGAAACAGGTTAAACGTAAAACATAATGCATCCTAAAGCGCATTCTGCTTTAATATCAACCTGCTTTATGCTACAATCTGCTTTGAAAAAGAAAATATATTATATAAGTGTACATACAAGGGTTCTTCAATACCAGGTATATTGTGCTACTTTTGCATGTTTTTGAAAGCTGTATGCATGCGTTTCATGCATGATCGCAGTGGAGAATCTGTTATTCTTTCCCGTTTAAACGCAAACGTACGCAAACGCAAAGCACTAAAACGTAGAAAAGTACAACTTTTGGACAATTCTGATAATTCATGTTTATCGTGGTGGCAAACGCGTTTACGCTACAACTATTATTTGCAGTGCAAACAGTTTGGAGCCAGATCAGACGCCGGGTAACCCGGCGTCTGATCAGGCTCCAAACTGTTTGCCACCAAGATAAACATGAAATATCAGAATTGTCCAAAAATTGTTCTTTTCTACGTTTTAGTGCTTTGCGTTTGCGTACGTTTGCGTTTAAACGGGAAAGAATAACAGATTCTCCACTGTAGGTGTTAACACCCAAGCTTTGTCGTGTACTGTCTTTGACTTGAAATCCCATGTGTCTTATTGCATATTCATGACCAAATACAGTATCGTACAGAATATCGCGATGGTAGATCCCATAAGCCAATCAAGTAAAAACAATAGGAATCAATCGCTCTCCGATTGTATATCTGTAAATCTAAACAAATCAACGGTATCAATTAAGCAGTGCCGTATCAATGGATGTATGACTTGTAATTGAAAAAGAATTGGATAGCAAATACGGATTATTCTTTAAAAACAAACGCGTTTAAACTCAAACTGTTATTTTAATTGAAAAAATGCCGGAGCCAAATAAGACAATGGGTAACCCTACATCTGATCAGGATCGAATCTTTTTTGCTATTCAAATTTAAATAAATAGTCAGGTTTGTCAATAAGTTATCCTTAGCACCATTTGCTTGTCATTCGTTTGCGTTTTGCTTGCGTTTAGGTTGGAAAAAGAACGTATGTATAAGTACAAGTGTCAATTATTCGAATCAGACTTTTAGCATAAACGTGTTATTCCCCTGAAGGAATCAAATTTCGGACTCATCTTGCCAACCCAATAGTCACGGTCGTCCTCGTCTAGCGATGGCCATTTTCATCCAGAGTGAATTGAAATTTAAACCTTTACTCATCTGTCAGTTTCAAGTATTGAAAACAGGTGACCACGTAAAATGGTTTGAAAGCTCCTTAAGCGTATTCGTGTATTCGGCTTTACTGTCAGCTTGTTTTTACGCTATAATCTACTAGACTATTCAAAAGGTTTCTTACATGTATGATAAGTCTTCGTGACTGTATAAAGTGGAATTGTTTTATTTTGTAGAAGAACAAATTAAATGCGTAAACATCTATGACGTGATGGGTAAATCAGGCGATTCTCTGAAGATAATCATCATTGTTTCTGTACACAGACAGTCAGGCGAAATATATCCCATATTAGTATTCCCTTAAGAACTAAATAGCAAATAAACATGAACAGAGCCAAACCAATGATCGTGTGATTCATATTCTGAAGCTTAGATGTATATATTTGTGGAAATTACATGAAATATAATGTACGGGTCAATATTCTCTTAGTGATAACTATGCAATGATTCCTGCAAAAGTTTTGTTTAAAGAGTTGGGAAAGTTAATAATAACTTTCAATGATATCATATACATAATATCACAGTAAATTGTGTTCTTATCAGACTACTCTTATCATTGGGACGACGTTCTTGTGCTCCACCAACGAAGTTTAGTCAGGTATACTGAAATCGGAGTGTTCGTTCGTACGTCCGTCCGTCCTCCAGCACCGGTAGACAGAATTTTGTTCGCGCTTGTTCTTCTACATTTGTATCGCTTATGTTGAAACTCTACAGCCATTATTATTGAAATTGGAGCATGTGCATCTGCCAATTCCATTACATTCAGCAATTATTTCCATACAGTGAAACCTTTCGATCATGACCATTAAAACGAAGGTTTATTGTTTGTAATGAATACAGGTGACAGCGTAAAGCAAGATGAAAGTAAAACAGAAAGCTCCAAGTGGTCGTAAGGAAAAGGTTTCGTTTTACTAAGGTTTGTAGCATATGAATAGTAATACAAAACTTTCGCTTCTTCTTCCACAATTTTGTGTTTGTCATTTGCTGAAACTTAACATTTATTTTGTCTATCACGGGCAACTATGTATCTGCAATTCAACAACTACAAGACAAACACTTATGCAAACATCTGGATCGCCACAAAATTTGTGTACAAGGAAGTGAATGGTGTCAATAAGATTAAAACGCCATTGCACATACTCAACTCAACTTTACTCACACCAAACTGCAAAAGCCGATTCTGAGTTTTGTTAAGTACCTAAAAATTAATAATGTACTAATATCAACTTAATCACAACACAATCTTAAAATATAGAGATACCATTTGAATGGTAAAAATTATGACAAGGAAAATGTAGAAACGTAAGCCTTTGAACTAAGTACAATCAGGAATGTATATTTGATATACGCTCCTGGTTTTAGTGGTACGTCTTATTATATATAATATAAGGTACCAGGAACGTCTAATATACCTTGCTGCTAAAACTGATAAATGCTACTGTTATTTCAATGTGATGGGACTAATGAATCCTCCTCTCTTATAATTCGATTTTGAATGGAATTGCTTTGTCTTTTATTGCATTTAAAAATCATACAGGATGCCTATAGCAAAGCAAAATATTAATGAACAGAAGATACTAAATGCATGATATCAGCATGCACACTAAACGTTCACTTTCCTTTTCAGAGGATCATTGTGACCCAACTTATCTTAGCAGGTTTATGAAGATACATTATAAAATGAAATATAAACTATTCTTTATTTTTTGTTTGTAACTTTTGGATGCTGGCATTTGACAAGTAGCTTCATTCTGTTTGGAAGCAGAGTTATTCAGCATCCGAGTTGGATGTAAACTGCTTGTAAATACATGCGGCGCTGAAGAGTTAAAGATGTTCATGGATTTAGATCAGGGGATTCCGAAGTAAACTCGTTTTCCAACATTGTTCCTTTATACTTGCACAACACACCATGATATGAACTCTCACAAGAATTTTGTCCTTCTCAGATGGCTATTCTAATTAGTAATATGACATATCAGTGTCCGCTGCATACACAGAGAATTTAGAATTTGACATACTCTGCTTATCTGGAGCCGTAGATATTAATTAACACGGCAAAATGAACAGATGTGTTGTCTGCTGCTGCTTCCTAAATTTAGAAGATAAGATATGACTATATTGAGTGTATACATAGCGACATGAATGTTGAACAGCCAAACAGTTAGGATCCTGATCAGACGCCGATTTTCTAGGCGTCTGGGTATTATCCAGGCTGCATGTAACTTTTAGTTTACCTGGGGTAAGGCTGTGAAGGGGTTAACTACCATATACATGCTATAACATTCAAACGCCTCAGCACCCTAACATCAACAGATGCTATACAGTAAAACTTTGTTATACTGTCCATACACAAACTCCTTCTTTCCAAAATCAGCGATCCACAGGAACTGCATATCAGACAGAGCACTCTTCACCTGGAGTGCTACTAATTATTCAAGGGCAATTTTACTATAGATATCCTGTTTACCAGTGTTGCTAATCAAGGGGTAGCCTTTCATCAAATGTACTATAGCTTTGACAGTGCATATATTTAGCCAAGCTCTTCATCTGGGGTGCTACTAATAGATATTCTGTTTACCAGTGTTACTAATCAAGGGTTAATCTTTCATCAAATATACTATAGATTCGCTGTAGCACATTCAATAGAAACTATTCTCTGCTACCCATTTTACTTAGGAAAATGACCAAGTTGAACCAAATGAATTTATACACATTTGGTTCAACTCAGTCATTATCGTTAAACACATTTGGTTCAACTCAGTCAGTATCGCTGATCAAGTGTTGTAGAAACTTTTCGCTGCCCCTCTTACATGGGTAAATTTGTAAACGCATTCCAATATATCGGCGATAAATAACAGAAGATATTGCCCCATTGACCTTTTCATGACGAAATTCATTATGAGGGTTTCATATTATCATCTTCTTCAATATTGTTGTCTGCAATATCATTTCAAAGTTAAATTTAAGGCCGTATAACTGAGGCAATTTCAAAGCAAATGGCAAACACTTTTGATCCTGATCAGACGCTTCGTTACGCGGCGTCTGATCCGGATCTTAACTGTTTGCAAACGCGCTGTATGATGTCATTGAGAGTGAAAGGGTTAAAATAGGGTATTAGTACAAAACATTACTGTTGTCAAAAGTCTTTACCATAGTTTCATGATACTTCACACACTCTCTTATCACCAGAAGAGCTGCATTTTGACAAAGGGCCATAATTATATCGTAGGCTTTACCAAGATATTCCCAATTTCTGATTTATGGACAAAGCTATGCACTTTTCAATTTCTGTAAAATTCTTTATACCGACTCTGTGTGAGTGTGCTTGCAAGTACAGTGGAGCAAACGTTATTCTTTCCCAATAAACGCGTTTACGCTAAAACTATTATTCCATTGCAAACAGTTTGGAACCAGATCAGACGCCGGGTAATCCGGCGTCTGATCAAGCTCTAAACTGATTGCCAGCAAGATAAACATCACTTATCAGAATTGTCCAAAAGTTGTACTGCGGTTTAGTGTTTTACGTTTGCGTTTCGTTTGCGTTCAAACGGGAAAGAATAATGTATTCTCCACTGTATAGAGCCTGGTGGTTGGGTTGGGATAGGAGTACATGTACGTATTAGTCTTCGAGCCACAGTTCAAATACCTTCCGTGTAAGAGCAACTACAGTGGATAATCTGTTATTATTTCCCAATAAAGGCGTTTCCGCTAAAACTATTATTTGCAGTGCAAACAGTTTGGATCCAGATCAGACGCCGGGTAACCAGGCTCCAAACTGTTTGCCACCAATATAAACAATAATTATCAGAATTGTCCAAAAGTTGTTCTTTTCTACGTTTTAGTGTTTTGCGTTTGCGTATGTTTGCGTTTAAACGGGAAAGAATAACAGATTATCCACTGTAAACACAAACGCAATACCATATTTATAGAAATGAAAGCGTAACAATTCTAATTGTTTGATCTCCCTGGCAAGCAATCTAGAACAAGATCAGATTCTGGGTAACTCGAACTCTAACCAAGTTCAAGTTTCTTTGTCACACGTGTTTTCATAAACTCCCGATTTCTTAACCCTTTCACTCTCAACGACGTAATCAATGTTTGATCCTGATCAGACGCTGCATAACGCGGCGTCTGATCAGGATCAAAACAGTTCGCCCCTTGTTTTAAAATAACGTCAGGTATACTGCCTTAAATCTAACTTTGAAACGATATTGCAGACACCAATATTGAAGCAGACAACAATTTGGCGGTGACGGGGTAAAAACCTCATGTCACACTTGATCGTGAAATGGTTAAAGGGACAATTTCTTCTGTAAAAGTTGTTGAATCCTTACGAAGTTTGCAGGGGAATATGTTATACTTTATTGGATTTCATTTCATATAGTTTTATTCAAATGAGATATATCTTCCTAGTCATATCTGTATCAGTTTGTATCATTTCTTATGTCAGACATAAACAGACAATCGATTAGGCAATAGATCTTTCTGATATGATACGGTATTATTATGAGCCATATATTTGATTCATGTTTGACTTCAGCCGATGCACTCATCAATCTATATAAAACGTGATCAATAACATTCTTTAGAATACAAAATGAACAACACAATCGGAATACAGTCGAGTTTCTATCACCCAAACAAGCTAAATTAGCCGAGTTACGACAAGTGGACTCTTCCATTCTTATATTTTGGATTAGTCCATCTTTGCTGTTAAGTATGCCTGGTCTAAATCTTTATTTTTGTTTTGTTTTATATTGAAATTCCTATTATCAAACAGTTTATACTCTGATCAGACTCCGCATAATGCGGCGTCTGATCAGAGTATACACGTTTTGTCTATGCCCCTTATATAAGACGCTAGGAGCAAATGGGTAATGTCAAAGTTAAAATGTTGATTTTGCATAACACGAGTAAATTAACCGGAAAAGGGTGCCCGGAAAGAGCTGCGGTAAGCACAGACGTTTCTCAGCAATTCGATTCCCCAAGTTGATTGCTTTTCAGGGCAGTATTAGATATGGTACAGTGGTCGACCGTCCGGAACTGTGGGTTTTCTCCGGGCACTTTGGATTCCCCTAACGACAATAACCATATACGTCACAATTCGAGCCACCGAGAGTGATTTGTCTCAGTTATTAGTGTTTTCTTCTGACCTGTCGAAGTTATTTTTAGATTGGAACATTCTAAAACTTTCAAAGGGATGAGTTTTCTTTACATACGGTTAATGATACGGATAGCTGTAATTTTTGTGCGCAATGTACAGTAGAGAATACCTTATTATTTCCCGTTTAAACGCAAACGCAATGCACTAAACTGTGGAAATTTACTTTAAGAAATTTTAATTATATTTTTAATCTGAGTAGCAAACAGGTTGGAGCCTGATCAGACGCCGGGTAACCCGGCGTCTAATCTGGCTCCAACCTGTTTGCAATGGGAATAATAGTTTTAGTATATAAATGCGTTTGTTGGGAAATAATAAAATATCAGTAAAGTTAGCGCAAGGGTCTCGTGCTGCACGAGGATCATGTTTATCTCAAGTTGGAAAGTGTACGACTATATAGATCCGATGTTACCCTGTTCTCTATGTACCATTATGAATTATTCTGTTCTAAAAATAACTCCGACAGGTCAGAATAATCGAACAATACAAGAGCTGTTTTCGTATTCGATGTGGAGTAAACAAAGTGTAAACTTTATCAAGATTTTTTAATGAGCTGTCTGCTTTACATTCATCTTTCTTTAAGTTGCCGTCCGCCTTTCGTTCATGTACAATCAATCAGCCTTTTTACAAATCTCGAAGGAGATGGGTCAATGAAGTAAAGATTTATGACAACAATTATATCATTGGCTTCTGTATGAGTATATCCTGAATATAAGCTACTAAAATTCCAATAAATAAACATTATCAGAACAGAAAAGATATAGAATATCGTATAGTTACAAAAAGTCGGAAGTCGGAGGTCAAAAGTCACTGGTCAGCGTCCTTTTGTATGTTACAGAAAAAATGATGTCATTCTTTTCAAAATAGAACGTTTATGCTAAAAAGCTTTATGTCCATTGCAAACAGTTTGGAACCAGATCAGAAGCAGGCTATTACTGAGTGTCCGATCAGGCTACAGACTGTTTGCCATTCAGATTTAAATAAATCGTTTACATTTTTAAAGCACCAGCAGATTTCTCAAGTTGATTGTACTGAATTGTGTTAGCGGTCAGTTTTGTTTTGAAAGAAAACAATAGGGTAACAATGTTGCATAATGTAAATTTGCAGATCTTCATGCCATAATTTTGTCCTTTCAAATTTGTTTTTTGTAGTAGGAATGCAGGTATTTTCTACGGAAGTGAGTTCTATATTTAGACATTCAACTTATGAAATACTGTTACGAATAAAATCATCCGACAAAAACCAAATTTAAAACTTATCTTTCATGTATACTGAGAAAGCTATGGATTTGGTTACAATAGGACGCATGAGAATGAAGTACACATGTTGTTATACTGTGAATTGTATAACGAACGACCTGAGAGAGGAATGTTTTTTAAGGGCAGTACATTTTAATCAAAGTTTCCGAAATATATCAGACTGTGATAAATTAAAATATCTCTTTACAAACACAGATATGGTTAGAATGTGTGCCAACACCTGTTTTAATATTTTACATAGACGGCAGCGTTTCGTAAGCAGATACACTTTAATACGTACATAAGTGATTTACTTTTTATTGTAAATACTTTATTGGTTGATACTTTAAAATTTCAAACATAATATTATATATACAACTTCCATTAATCAGTTCATTTCAAATCTGATTTGAGATAAAAGTTGATGTTTTATAGTGTTTCTTATGTTGACTTGTTTAGTATTTTTGTCTGTCAAAATTTAATTCAATTTTCATTGCAAAATTTAAAGACAACCGTAGCATTTTGTTAAACGGTATTATTGCCTAGATAAATGAATTTGGTATGTATTTTAGGCTATCATGTACAACATATGTGGTTGGTATCTTTATAGATGTATATACATGTAAGTATGTGCTATAGTTTAAAGGACAGTAAATGAAAAATTCACTGAACATAGTCTTATAATTTATTTCTGAATGATATGGTTACGTTGTGTCATCGGCCTTCCCCGGCTTTAGTGACAATTACTTGTACTTTAAGGTGGTGGTAGGTTCAGTTGACGACGAAATTTTAATTCCAATCTCTCATGTATGCATATGAACATATATGCATATCTGAAACACAAATAATAAAAAGTATGAGTACATATGAACTAAACTTATAAACTAGAGGCCTGAAAAGGGTTTACATTCAATGAACATTATTTAAGTTTAACTTACAAAATGTAATGAAATGATGGTATGGCGATAATGATAATGATGATGATTATGGTAATAAGATAATATAAAAAGTATATTTACCTGTATATATAATAAATATACATACTAAGATTATAATGCCAGAAAATGGCGACTGTCTCCTTCAAGGACTATCGTACGAGTGCAAATGCGGGAAAAATTAAAATGTTAGTCATACAGTTAAATTAGAATTACTTCCCCTGAAAATATAAATGACGTTAGCCTTAAATAGAGATCTTAACTAATTTGGACTTAAATATAAAACAAACAACATATCATCAAATTGATTTATGTCTAAATTACACGATCACCCTACGACAGTTGTATAGTATGATGTATTTCATATTGTATTTGTATTTGTTGTACATGTAACCATGATGAGACTCAAATAAAGAATGAACTGAACTGAACTGAGACTAAACAAATTTCAGTAGGACACATTAGGCATAATACTAGCATAATACATACAGTCGAAACTCGCTAATTCGAGTTCGCATTAGTTCGAACAAACCCTTATTTTAAATTTAAAACGTGGCTTAGCCACGTTTTAACTTTGGAATACATGTACGGGTATGTTCTACTCAAGCGATATCGACTTATAGACAATCAACTAATGAACTACTGTAACGGTCGACAAAAGCGAGTTCGATATATCGAGATTTTTAGTGTTTTCTTGTGTTTTGTTTGTTTGTTCTGGCATAAGAAACATAATATCACGTTAAATGATTGGGACTTACCGATAGAGTCATAAATCTACATACAGTCGTGAATACATTGTTTTCCCGTAAACCGCGAACGAAATGTAAAATGTAATGCACTCAAATTGGGGAAATTCTTAATAAATTGCAAACACATTTTATCTGAGAAGCAAACTGTTTGGAGTCTGATCCGATAACAGGTTATCCCGTATCTGATCTGACTCCAAACATTTTGCTATGGAAATAGATCTTATTGTTTTAGCATAAACGATCTTGTCAAATCCTTTTCACTGAATATTTTTTAAACTATGAACCCGCTTATTGGAAACGAATATAGCGTCATCTCCACTGGAGATATCATACATACATGTACATATATACACCACTGACTTACCGCAAAAAGGAGAGAAACATTTTCAAAAATAATTCTAATTACGAGTGACTGATTGGTTCAAGTAAAGGAATTTTAGAAAACTTGACAGTAAGTTTGCTTGTTTGGGTTTAACATTCCTGCAACACAAGTATTGCTATACAGCGCTAGTATACATGCATGCGTATGGATGTATTAGTTCCACTGTTTGATGGAATCTTGGTTAGTTTTTTGTTGTTGTTTTATTAATCATTTTATTCGCTTAGCTCGACTTCAGAATCACTGACAAACAGTTAACATTCAAATGAGGCAGCAAAATTGAAATTGCAAACCACTTAAGATGCTAATTCTAAAGCAGACAAAACGTTATCGCAGTATTACAGTAAAATCGGTATCTATATTCTAATCTTCACCCTGTTGAATTTCGCTAGTTATCTCGTCTTTACTACGGATACTTGTCCGTGCTATTTCCCCCTTTTCAATTATAGTTCATGCAAATTGATCCAGGAACTACTGCTATAAGAGATATCTAACACTCCGTATTATTTGGCTTCTGGAATTGATTAAAACTTTTTGCAAAATCTACTGATACATGTTTCTCCCATTTTTGCCATTTATGCGTATGTAGGATAGGGATTTGCCCCATGTGGAAGCACTCTATCCTCCTTACCACGTGACGCCTTTTATTGTTTGTCCAGCTGTACCGCAAGCGCTGCATGAGGCGGGTAACTAAATGACGCTACTATAAACAAAGTGCACAGAAACTGAAATTATTTCATTTAGTTAAATGGGAGAAAAAAAATCCACCATTCGTTTTGTTTATGTAGGACCCACCGGGTCAGAAAAATTCACGCAGGGACTCGGCAAGCCTCGTCCCTACATGATAACCCGGCGTCTGATCAGGCTATAAACTGTTTGCCACCAAGATAAACAAGAATTATCAGAATTGTAAAATAGTTGTATTTTTCTACGTTTTAGTGTTTTGCGTTTGCGTACGTTTGCGTTTAAACGGAAAAGAATAACAGATTCTCCACTGTAACCACGGTAACCACTGTTAGGTCTTTCTCTTTGCATTACATTGTATATATTAGCACTATATAGCCCAAAAAATGGACTAGACTTATTTGAAATTGAATAATCCATTAAAAGTTTCGGGAATGAATGACTAAAGCAAACTGTCCTCAACTTTAGGTTGACTTAGCCCTTTAATGATCAAAGTTATCGTGAGTTGTTTACCCATTTCACCACCATGTTGTAGTCTGCTACAATATCGTTGTCTACAAAAATCGTTTCAAAGTTAGTTTTAAGGCAGTATAACTGACTGAATTTCAAAACAAGTTGCAAACAACGGCATAACGCGGCGTCTGATCAGGATCACAACTGTTTGCAAATGCACAGTGCGACGTCATTGAGAGTGAAAAGGCTAATGTAGGAATTCTAGGATTTAAAATCCATAAGCTTCATTAGAATAGGGTATATATAAACATGACACCATATTTCTACATGGACCATGGACCCGTTTCGTAAAACTTTGTACGACAAATGTTGTCGTAAGTCAGATTATAAAAGTATCAATTATTATTTATTTCTCCATCTAATCCTATCTTGTGACATTAAATGTATTTTAAAGTTTTGACTTACGACCGTTTTTGTCGTACGAAGTTTTATGAATCGGGCCCAGGTTGATGCGTAAACAATCTTTTTCTGGGGTAAATTTGAGGCCTATGGGAGTGTCCCTATTTTCAATTTTCACCATTGTAGCAAGTCATACAATATTTTTGAATTATTATAAATGATACCTTTTAAAAATTAGTTTGAGCCTATAAAATGTAAATGTACAAATGGTTAGTTAACTTTTGAAAAACGAGAGGTACAGTGTGTTTTACTTAAATACAAAGCTGTATAAGTCGCAAATAGGGTGTACTCAATGATAAAGAGCCACAAACAAAATATGTCATCATTTGTAACCATCTTTACTAAAACAAAATACATTTAAGTGCAAAAAGTGCCAACCAACGAAAATTAAATTTTATTACAAATAATCTCAAACAATCTATTACAAACAATGATAAGGGGATGCAATCTGGACAGAAGTATACGCGCATTAAGCTTAACTGTGAAACAGTTATCTCCCGTATATTTTGTCTCAAATCATCGAATTGCAAGCTTTAAATACCAGTTCGCCCTGTTGTTTTGTAATGTATTGTATATTATGGTTTTGTATTGCATTGTATTGTATGATATGGTGTTTTATTAAGTGCCGCTAAAGAAAGTTTTGGAATGTCTACAAATGTTTGTTATTTGTTATCATCGCATGTACAAAATGACTTATACTACTCCATCTGTTTGCCACTTAGATTTGGCCAATTAAAAGCTCGAGCACGATCCCAGACTCTCTCAAATGCCTTATATATAAGTGTAAATCCGGGAGTAAATATTGTTCATGATAAACACAGACGAAACATGGTTTAGAAGATTAAAAACAATTTAAGCTCAGGTTCTACCTCAAGCGGACATTGGCAAACAGTTTATATACTTTGTCGAAATTCTAGACACTGGTGTACTAACAGTGGCAAACAATTTTGAGTCTGAACTGTAACTGGGCGTTCAGTATCCCCAAGCTGTTTTAATGCAAAAACGTGTCACTACGTCCGTGCGATTAGTTTAAAAATGAACAAGTACTCTCATCTGTTCACGCCTAATGACTTTATGATGACTTTATGATATAAACAGTAGCAAATATCTGTGAAATGTGAATGTGTAGTACAGTCGAGCTTCAGTGTCTCGAACTTGCATAAGTCGAGTTTACCTTTGCTTCTATGGTTCAAATTCCATTAAATTGAAGCCGCTTAAGTAGGATGTATCCGTATCTCATAGTTCAAACGTGGCTTAGTCACGTTTGAATTTTGATATACGTATATGTTCGACTTAAGCGAGATCAAGATATATTGAAGTGCGACTGTATATGTTTATTTGCCGCTTCCTAATTTTGCATGATATGATTTGTTTCTTTTTACCTCAAAGTTTGTCAATTTTAACCACTCACTTTTTACCATCAGTCCAATATTTATTTGCAAACAGTTGTTACCCTGCCCAGACGTTAAAAACACATGCAACTTAACACTCATTGTTGTAATTATCTGAGTCAAAATACCTTAATTTTAAATTAGAGAAATCAATGCAAGTGACAATTATAATATGAGAAAGACGTCATGGCAGTGAAGTTGTCAACCATTTCAATTGAATATCTTAACCTTGTTTTGAATTCGGGATGGTATAAGAAGTTATTTAACAGTGTTGAGTACAATACTGAACTCTATTAGACGAGTACTCAGCAGTAATAAATTATCTTTGATGAGGCGATAGAGAGTGCAATATAGAACATGACTGCTGCGTTTGAGTCCGATTGAATTCAGTATTGTACTCTACACTGTTAAATTACCTCTTTTTTAAACAAAATAAAGTTATAAAATGACAAAAGAAACCACATGAGGTTGTTTCCTTTTCCATCTAGCTTACGCATTCCTAAAGGTGTGCAATGTCAGCCACAGGTGGTTCTCTCGAAAAAAAAATTTAAAAAAAAAAATAATTTTTTTTTTACCTTTACTAGATCTTTATTTATATACTCTCGAAAAAAGAAAAAAAATTTGAAAAAAAAAATTTCGGAAAAAAAAATAAAATTGTACCCTTACTATATTTATATACAAGGTATACAACACGGCCTGTCAAGCTGTGACACCAGCTCGTCCCTGAAATTTCAGTGAAGTTAGGGTTAAAACCAGCTTATACTCGCCCTATGCTCGCAACTGCACTAATTAAACGCAATAGTTTGTTCAATAAACAAAAAATGACTTCGAAACATAAGCGTTTGTTACAAGTCGATGCGAAATAAGAGCATTGTGGGGCAAAATTCAGTACAGATGCGTATGTTTTGTCGATTGCAAACTATTTATGCAAATGAGCGATATGAAACATGGCATTTCATTGGTTGTTGCTAAGTGGCAACCATCAGGAAAAATGGTTCCTTCGTTTATCGAGCGTGCCGGGATACAGCAAGTATTGGCCGCCGTTATGGCTCATAGAAACAGAAAGCAACGATTGAACGAGGGTAAGTAAATGCGAATTTTCTCTTAATTAGTTCTTTTTCGGCACTTGACAGCTGTTGATTTAGAGTCATCATAGGTATACATGATTCCATATGTAACATGATATGAAATCAAACAATTTAAACAATTGGAAAAATCACAAAATGAACGCCGTGCTCGCGAAAAATATACATCTGCACCTCTCCCATATAGATCTATTGTTCTGTAATTGAAAGACGCAATCAAAGCAAAAAAATGTGAATTGATCAATCTTTTTAAATATCATCAAACTATTTATACTGAAAATTTCAGCCACGAAAGTTGAAAATCGACCGAGATATGATCACAAACCGATGGCCAGTTAGTCACGATTTATGCTCTAAATGGGGATTAGTCTCATGATCAATGAACCCCCTATGATCGGTCCTGGGACGGCATGCTAGGTCTGTGACAGATGCCGCCTCGTTTCCTAAAGATATCAGTTGCGAATCCTGATCCGGGATTCATAGTGGTGGTGGGGCGGGGGGGTTAATTTTCGAACATTGCAGACATTTGAGAACGGTTTATTAAACAATAAACACAGTCTTGAATTTCTAATTTAACTTGAAGTTGGCTATTGACATATGACGATTTTTATATACATTTTGTCTCTTTCAGGCTGCTGGAGCTTATAAGTCACCCATCACTACTGTGTGGTCAATCAGCATATAGTGATCGAAGGAAGCCTGCGTGTGGTATTTAAGCAACCAGAGAATTTTCGGAGTGTTGCAGATAACTTTGGGTCTTTGGGACGAGTCATTTATTGCACAGTCATTCATTCCACTCGTACCTTGGAAACTTTTACAGCCTGAAGAGCTGTGAAAACACACTAAAGATAGCCAAGGAGACAATCCTATGATGGAATTGCTGAGGAGTTTGCTCTTTCAGATGGTTCCCTGGTATGATTGATGCCATGATTGAGTTCAGACAGCCATAATTCCTTGTGTCCTGTGTATTGCTCTTCACAGTATTGAGTTGATTCGGGAGCATGATTCTGAATTGGAGATATTGCCATCATTCACAAATTCAAAGAGACATGTCAACTTCCAATATACAAATGCACTATAAATCTGTTGGACCCAGAGGTGACTAAAATATGAAGTTACTTGCATAAACACTTGGAATTAAATATGTACTGTTGATCAAGTTGTGAATATAATCACTAGATCTGCACTGTTTGTTTATAGAATTTATTCTTTATCTACGGTGTTTAACACACGAATAACATTGAATAAATAATAGTGTTTTTAGCTCACTTGAGCACATTTTGCTCAACGTGAGCTAATACGATCGTGCTGCGTCTGCTTATAAATGTGAATCCATGTCATTTTTGCTTGTGAACACACTATATACGCCACATTTTTGGTCCAATCTTTATCATACTTTGTCAAATTGACCATCTTGACAAAATCTAGGTCACATTTGAATATAACTGCTCTAATATAAAGTTAAAATGCTGGTTGCCAATATGAAGAGGGATTTTGAGCCTGTCAGTTCCTATGTCAAGGTCGCATAGGTCTTTTTTTTTTTTAAATAACCATAACCTATGAACCCCAGCTGATTTGAACATTGTATTTTGTATTCATGTTGCTCTCATTTAAAGGAGTATGAATATGTATATTTTACACATGTGGTCAAAGGTCAAGGTCAAATATTTCAAATGGCAATATTTTTGACAGTCAGGTGACTTTGACTTTATATGTGGTATACATGTTGCCCATGTTAGGATTGACCGGCGGATGTAGTCGAGGGGTATAGCACCCGATTACCACGTCAGGGCATGTGAGTTCGATCCCCAGCCGGACCAAGTCCTTCGGATGAGACTTTATAAACAGAGGTATGAGCGCTTTACACTTACATGTAAAAGAACCAGAGAACTCTTTTGATAATAAGAGAAGGGCATCGCGCCCGGGTTCTCTGTATCCGCTCCCCTCTCTCTGGGGCACCAAATAACCCCATGGATGGCAGAAACAGACGTTAACAGACAAAACTTGTTAGGATTGAATATTACTATATATTTTTCATACAGATTGGGTCAAGTGTATAAATAGGGAAATGGGTTAAAGAGAAAATATGATATAACCCTTTTTAGTCAGTGGCCTGTTTCTTGTTTTAACCCTATACCTGATAGCCTATTTCTAGTATTGAAGATAAGTGACTTCTTAAAGCAGGTTGAAAGTAAAGCAGAATGCGCCTTAAGGCGCATTCTGCTTTACTTTCAGCCTGCTTTAAGCTATCATGTGCTAGAATATAGAAATATTCCCTATAATATATCTTCATAACTGATTAAATTGGAACTATTTTCTTCAGTGGATGAATAAATTAAACGCGCTAAAAGGCGCTTCAATTTGGGAAAGGGTTAAAGACATGAGACCACTTAAAGCAGGGTAAAATAGTAAAGCAGAATGTGCCATAAAGTGCATTCTGCTTTAATTTAATGCTGATTTAAGCTACCATCAACTTGGATATGTTTTGGATTGTGCACAATTTCATAACTGTATGAATTGAAACTACTTTCTTCGGTGGAGGAGTTAGTTAAATGCTTAAAAAGGTGTATCTATTGAGTAGAGGGTTAACAGGTGAAAGACCTGCAACAACTACTGTTAACCCTTTCTCTGATAGGTTGCATTCCATGTTTAACTCTTTGAACCCTATAGTCCCGCATATAGGCGTGCTTTTCAAACAGTGTACATGTGAATAGTACACTTGTCCTGTGCAAACAGTGAAGACCCTGATCAGAGGGCTCCGAAAGGAGCCCTCTGATCAGGGTCTTCACTGTTTGTCACAATGCCAAACATTGACAAAAACAACCCTTAAAAGTCAGAAATGGACTAGACTAAAATGGAAACTGGAATTGTCCATT